>JAUIMM010000240.1:0-2456032 GCA_031769625.1 Taudactylus pleione
ACACACATCACATTACTACACACACACATGCATCACATTACAATTACTACACACACACATACATCACATTACTACACACACATACATCACATTACTACACCCACACATACTGTACATCACATTACTACACATACATCACATCTACACACATACATCACATTACTACACACACATACATCACATTACTACACACACATACATCACATTACTACACCCATACATACATCACATTACTACACACACACATACATCACATTACTACACACACACATCACATTACTACACACACATACATCACATTACTACACACACACATCACTACACACACATACATCACATTACTACACACACACACATCACATTACTACACATACATAACATTACTACACATTCATCACATTACTACACACACACACACATACATCACATTACTACACATTCATCACATTACTACACACACACACACATACATCACATTACTACACCCATACATACATCACATTACTACACACACACATACATCACATTACTACACACACACATCACATTACTACACACACATACATCACATTACTACACCCATACATACATCACATTACTACACCCACACATACATCACATTACTACACATACATCACATTACTACACACACACATCACATTACTACATATACATCACATTACTACACACACATACATCACATTACTACACATACATCACATTACTACACACACATACATCACATTACTACACCCACACATACTGTACATCACATTACTACACATACATCACATTACTACACACATACATCACATTACTACACACACACATCACATTACTACACCCACACATACTGTACATCACATTACTACACATACATCACATTACTACACACATACATCACATTACTACACACACATACATCACATTACTACACACACATACATCACATTACTACACACACACATACATCACATTACTACACATACATCACATTACTACACATACATCACATTACTACACACACATACATCACATTACTACACACACACATCACTACACACACATACATCACATTACTACACACACATACATCACATTACTACACCCATACATACATCACATTACTACACACACACATACATCACATTACTACACACACGCACATCACATTACTACACACAGCATACATCACTACACACACATACATCACATTACTACACACACACACATCACATTACTACACACACACACATCACATTACTACACATACATAACATTACTACACACACATACATCACATTACTACACACACATACATCACATTACTACACATTCATCACATTACTACACACACACACACACATACATCACATTACTACACCCACACATACATCACATTACTACACATACATCACATTACTACACACACACATCACTACACATACATCACATTACTACACACACATCACATTACTACACACACATACATCACATTACTACACCCACACATACTGTACATCACATTACTACACATACATCACATTACTACACCCACACATACATCACATTACTATACACACATCACATTACTACACACACACATACATCACATTACTACACACACATCACATTACTACACACACATCACATTACTACACACATACATCACATTACTACACACATACATCACATTACTACACACATACATCACATTACTACACACACATCGCATTACTATACACACATACATCACATTACTATACACACATACATCACATTACTACACACATACATCACATTACTACACACATACATCACATTACTACACCCACACATACTGTACATCACATTACTACACCCACACATACATCACATTACTACACATTCATCACATTACTACACACACACACATACATCACATTACTACACATACATCACATTACTACACATTCATCACATTACTACACACACACATACATCACATTACTACACCCACACATACTGTACATCACATTACTACACATACATCACATTACTACACACATACATCACATTACTACACACATACATCACATTACTACACACACATACATCACATTACTACACACACATACATCACATTACTACACACACATACATCACATTACTACACCCACACATACTGTACATCACATTACTACACATACATCACATTACTACATACATCACATTACTACACACATACATCACATTACTACACACACATACATCACATTACTACACACACATACATCACATTACTACACATACATCACATTACTACACACACACATCACATTACTACACATCACATTACTACACACATACATCACATTACTACACATCACATTACTACACACATACATCACATTACTACACACACATACATCACATCACATTACTACACACATACATCACATTACTACACACACACACACATCACATTACTACACACATACATCACATTACTACACACACATACATCACATTACTACACACACACACATCACATTACTACACACACACACATCACATTACTACACACACACACATCACATTACTACACATACATCACATTACTACACACACATACATCACATTACTACACATACATCACATTACTACACATACATCATATTACTACACCCACACATACATCACATTACTACACACATACATCACATTACTGCACCCACACATACATCACATTACTACACACACATACATCACATTACTACACATACATCACATTACTACACACATACATCACATTACTACACCCACACATACATCACATTACTACACACATACATCACATTACTACACACACACATACATCACATTACTACACCCAAACATACTGTACATCACATTACTACACACACATACATCACATTACTACACACACATACATCACATTACTACACACACATACATCACATTACTACACACATACATCACATTACTACACACACATACATCACATTACTACACACACATACATCACATTACTACACATACATCACATTACTACACACATACATCACATTACTACACACACACATCACATTACTACACATACATCACATCACATTACTACACACACATACATCACATTACTACACACATACATCACATTACTACACACATACATCACATTACTACACCCACACATACATCACATTACTACACACACATCACATTACTACACATACACATCACATTACTACACACACACATCACATTACTACACACATTCATCACATTACTACACATTCATCACATTACTACACACACATACATCACATTACTACACACACACACACATCACATTACTACACACACACACATCACATTACTACACACATACATCACATTACTACACATCACATTACTACACACATACATCACATTACTACACACACATACATCACATTACTACACATCATATTACTACACACATACATCACATTACTACACACATACATCACATTACTACACATACATCACATTACTACACACATACATCACATTACTACACACATACATCACATTACTACACACATACATCACATTACTACACATACATCACATTACTACACACACACACACATCACATTACTACACACATACTTCACATTACTACACACACATACATCACATTACTACACATACATCACATTACTACACATACATCACATTACTACACACATA
Organism: Taudactylus pleione; assembly: GCA_031769625.1. Classification (NCBI taxonomy): domain Eukaryota; kingdom Metazoa; phylum Chordata; class Amphibia; order Anura; family Myobatrachidae; genus Taudactylus; species Taudactylus pleione. The sequence continues at coordinate 3,736 of JAUIMM010000240.1, forward strand.
CATCACATTACTACACACACACACATCACTACACATTCATCACATTACTACACATACATCACATTACTACACATTCATCACATTACTGCACACACCTCACATTACTATACACACATACATCACATTACTACACACATACCTCACATTACTACACCCACACATACTGTACATCACATTACTACACATACATCACATTACTACACACACACATACATCATATTACTACACACATAGATCACATTACTACACACACATACATCACATTACTACACATACATCACATTACTACACATACATCACATTACTACACACACATACATCACATTACTACACACACATACATCACATTACTACACCCATACATACATCACATTACTACACCCATACATACATCACATTACTACACACACACATACATCACATTACTACACACACACATCACATTACTACACACACATACATCACATTACTACACACACACATCACTACACACACATACATCACATTACTACACACACACACACATCACATTACTACACACACATTACATTACTACACATACATAACATTACTACACACACATACATCACATTACTACACATTCATCACATTACTACACACACATACATCACATTACTACACATTCATCACATTACTACACACACACACACATACATCACATTACTACACATTCATCACATTACTACACACACACACATACATCATATTACTACACCCACACAAACATCACATTACTACACATACATCACATTACTACACACACACACCTCACTACCCACACATACATCACATTACTACACACACATACATCACATTACTACACCCATACATACATCACATTACTACACCCATACATACATCACATTACTACACACACACATACATCACATTACTACACACACACATCACATTACTACACACACACATCACATTACTACACACACATACATCACATTACTACACACACACATCACTACACACACATACATCACATTACTACACACACACACACATCACATTACTACACACACATCACATTACTACACACACATACATCACATTACTACACATTCATCACATTACTACACACACATACATCACATTACTACACATTCATCACATTACTACACACACACACACATACATCACATTACTACACATTCATCACATTACTACACACACACACATACATCATATTACTACACCCACACAAACATCACATTACTACACATACATCACATTACTACACACACACATCACATTACTACACACACATACATCACATTACTACACCCATACATACATCACATTACTACACACACACATACATCACATTACTACACACACACACACATCACATTACTACACACACATACATCACATTACTACACACACATCACTACACACACATACATCACATTACTACACACACACACATCACATTACTACACACATACACCACATTACTACACACACACACATCACATTACTACACATACATAACATTACTACACACACACATACATCACATTACTACACATTCATCACATTACTACACATTCATCACATTACTACACACACACACATACATCACATTACTACACCCACACATACATCACATTACTACACACACACACATCACTACACATACATCACATTACTACACACACATACATCACATTACTACACCCACACATACTGTACATCACATTACTACACATACATCACATTACTACACCCACATACATCACATTACTACACACACATCACATTACTACACACACACATGCATCACATTACATTACTACACACACACATACATCACATTACTACACACACATACATCACATTACTACACCCACACATACTGTACATCACATTACTACACATACATCACATTACTACACACATACATCACATTACTACACACACATACATCACATTACTACACACACATACATCACATTACTACACCCATACATACATCACATTACTACACACACACATACATCACATTACTACACACACACATCACATTACTACACACACATACATCACATTACTACACACACACATCACTACACACACATACATCACATTACTACACACACACACATCACATTACTACACATACATAACATTACTACACATTCATCACATTACTACACACACACACACATACATCACATTACTACACATTCATCACATTACTACACACACACACACATACATCACATTACTACACCCATACATACATCACATTACTACACACACACATACATCACATTACTACACACACACATCACATTACTACACACACATACATCACATTACTACACCCATACATACATCACATTACTACACCCACACATACATCACATTACTACACATACATCACATTACTACACACACACATCACATTACTACATATACATCACATTACTACACACACATACATCACATTACTACACATACATCACATTACTACACACACATACATCACATTACTACACCCACACATACTGTACATCACATTACTACACATACATCACATTACTACACACATACATCACATTACTACACACACACATCACATTACTACACCCACACATACTGTACATCACATTACTACACATACATCACATTACTACACACATACATCACATTACTACACACACATACATCACATTACTACACACACATACATCACATTACTACACACACACATACATCACATTACTACACATACATCACATTACTACACATACATCACATTACTACACACACATACATCACATTACTACACACACACATCACTACACACACATACATCACATTACTACACACACATACATCACATTACTACACCCATACATACATCACATTACTACAAACACACATACATCACATTACTACACACACGCACATCACATTACTACACACACATACATCACTACACACACATACATCACATTACTACACACACACACACATCACATTACTACACACACACACATCACATTACTACACATACATAACATTACTACACACACATACATCACATTACTACACACACATACATCACATTACTACACATTCATCACATTACTACACACACACACACACATACATCACATTACTACACCCACACATACATCACATTACTACACATACATCACATTACTACACACACACATCACTACACATACATCACATTACTACACACACATCACATTACTACACACACATACATCACATTACTACACCCACACATACTGTACATCACATTACTACACATACATCACATTACTACACCCACACATACATCACATTACTATACACACATCACATTACTACACACACACATACATCACATTACTACACACACATCACATTACTACACACACATCACATTACTACACACATACATCACATTACTACACACATACATCACATTACTACACACATACATCACATTACTACACACACATCGCATTACTATACACACATACATCACATTACTATACACACATACATCACATTACTACACACATACATCACATTACTACACACATACATCACATTACTACACCCACACATACTGTACATCACATTACTACACCCACACATACATCACATTACTACACATTCATCACATTACTACACACACACACATACATCACATTACTACACATACATCACATTACTACACATTCATCACATTACTACACACACACATACATCACATTACTACACCCACACATACTGTACATCACATTACTACACATACATCACATTACTACACACATACATCACATTACTACACACATACATCACATTACTACACACACATACATCACATTACTACACACACATACATCACATTACTACACACACATACATCACATTACTACACCCACACATACTGTACATCACATTACTACACATACATCACATTACTACATACATCACATTACTACACACATACATCACATTACTACACACACATACATCACATTACTACACCCATACATACATCACATTACTACACACACACACACACATCACATTACTACACACACATACATCACATTACTACACACACATACATCACTACACACACACACATCACATTACTACACACACACACATCACATTACTACACACCCACACACATCACATTACTACACACACACACATCACATTACTACACACACACACACCACATTACTACACACACACACACATCACATTACTACACATACATAACATTACTACACACACATACATCACATTACTACACATTCATCACATTACTACACACACATCCATCACATTACTACACACACATACATCACATTACTACACATACATAACATTACTACACATACATAACATTACTACACACACATACATCACATTACTACACATTCATCACATTACTACACACACATACATCACATTACTACACATTCATCACATTACTACACACACACACACATCACATTACTACACACACACATCACATTACTACACACACACATCACTACACACACATACATCACATTACTACACACACACACATCACATTACTACACACACACACATCACATTACTACACATACATACATCACATTACTACACCCACACATACTGTACATCACATTACTACACATACATCACATTACTACACCCACACATACATCACATTACTACACATTCATCACATTACTACACACACATACATCACATTACTACACCCACACATACTGTACATCACATTACTACACACATACATCACATTACTACACACACATACATCACATTACTACACACACATACATCACATTACTACACATACATCACATTACTACACACACATACATCACATTACTACACATATACATCACATTACTACACACATACATCACATTACTACACCCACAAATACATCACATTACTACACATACATCACATTACTACACACATACATCACATTACTACACACATACATCACATTACTACACACACACATCACTACACATACATTACATTACTACACATACATCACATTACTACACACACATACATCACATTACTACACATACATCACATTACTACACACACACATCACATTACTACACACACACATCACATTACTACACACACACATCACATTACTACACACACACATCACATTACTACACACACACATCACTACACATACACACACATCACATTACTACACACACATACATCACATTACTACACATACATCACATTACTACACACACACACACATCACATTACTACACACACACATCACATTACTACACACACACATCACTACACACACATACATCACATTACTACACACACACACATCACATTACTACACACACACACATCACATTACTACACATACATACATCACATTACTACACACACACACATCACATTACTACACATACATCACTACACATACATCACATTACTACACACACACATCACATTACTACACATACATCACATTACTACACACACATACATCACATTACTACACATACATCACATTACTACACATACATCACATTACTACACATACATCACATTACTACACCCTCACATACTGTACATCACATTACTACACATACATACATCACATTACTGCACACACACACACACCACATCACATTACTACACACACATACATCACATTACTACACCCATACATACATCACATTACTACACACATACATCACATTACTACACATACATCACATTACTACACACATACATCACATTACTACACCCACACATACATCACATTACTACACATACATCACATTACAACACACACATACATAACATTACAACACACACATACATCACATTACTACACACATACATCACATTACTACACACATACATCACAGTACTACACACATACATCACATTACTACACATACATCACATTACTACACATACATCACATTACTACACACACATACATCACATTACTACACATACATCACATTACTACACATACATCACATTACTACACCCACACATACATCACATTACTACACACATACATCACATTACTACACACATACATCACATTACTACACATACATCACATTACTACACATACATTACACACATCACATTACTACACACACACACATACATCACATTACTACACACACATCACATTACTACACACACATACAACACATTACTACACATACATCACATTACTACACACACATACATCACATTACTACACACACATCACATTACTACACACACATACATCACATTACCAGACACACACATACATCACATTACTACACACACATCACATTACTACACACACATACATCACATTACTACACATTCATCACATTACTACACATACATCACATTACTACACCCACAAATACATCACATTACTACACATACATCACATTACTACACACATACATCACATTACTACACACACACATACATCACATTACTACACACACACATCACTACACATACATTACATTACTACACATACATCACATTACTACACACACATACATCACATTACTACACATACATCACATTACTACACATACATCACATTACTACACACACACATCACATTACTACACACACACATCACATTACTACACACACACATCACATTACTACACACACACATCACTACACATACACACACATCACATTACTACACACACATACATCACATTACTACACATACATCACATTACTACACACACACACATCACATTACTACACATACATCACTACACATACATCACATTACTACACACACACATCACATTACTACACATACATCACATTACTACACACACATACATCACATTACTACACATACATCACATTACTACACATACACATCACATTACTACACATCACATTACTACACACATACATCACATTACTACACATCACATTACTACACCCTCACATACTGTACATCACATTACTACACATACATACATCACATTACTGCACACACACACATACATCACATTACTACACACACAAACATCACATTACTACACACACACACATACATCACATTACTACACCCACATACATACATCACATTACTACACACACATTCATCACATTACTACACCCATACATACATCACATTACTACACACACACATACATACATCACATTACTACACCCACACATACTGTACATCACATTACTACACATACATCACATTACTACACACACATACATCACATTACTACACACACATACATCACATTACTACACACATACATCACATTACTACACATACATCACATTACTACACACACATACATCACATTACTACACACACATACATCACATTACTACACATACATCACATTACTACACACACACATCACATTACTACACATCACATTACTACACACATACATCACATTACTACACATCACATTACTACACACATACATCACATTACTACACACACATACATCACATTACTACACATCACATTACTACACACATACATCACATTACTACACACACACACATCACATTACTACACACATACATCACATTACTACACACACATACATCACATTACTACACACACACATCACATTACTACACACACACACATCACATTACTACACACACACACATCACATTACTACACACACACACATCACATTACTACACATACATCACATTACTACACACACATACATCACATTACTACACATACATCACATTACTACACATACATCATATTACTACACCCACACATACATCACATTACTACACACATACATCACATTACTGCACCCACACATACATCACATTACTACACACACATACATCACATTACTACACATACATCACATTACTACACACATACATCACATTACTACACCCACACATACATCACATTACTACACACATACATCACATTACTACACACACACATACATCACATTACTACACCCAAACATACTGTACATCACATTACTACACACACATACATCACATTACTACACACACATACATCACATTACTACACACACATACATCACATTACTACACACATACATCACATTACTACACACACATACATCACATTACTACACACACATACATCACATTACTACACACACATACATCACATTACTACACATACATCACATTACTACACACATACATCACATTACTACACACACACATCACATTACTACACATACATCACATCACATTACTACACACACATACATCACATTACTACACACATACATCACATTACTACACACATACATCACATTACTACACATACATCACATTACTACACCCACACATACATCACATTACTACACACACATCACATTACTACACATACACATCACATTACTACACACACACATCACATTACTACACACATTCATCACATTACTACACATTCATCACATTACTACACACACATACATCACATTACTACACACACACACACATCACATTACTACACACACACACACATCACATTACTACACACATACATCACATTACTACACATCACATTACTACACACATACATCACATTACTACACACACATACATCACATTACTACACATCATATTACTACACACATACATCACATTACTACACACATACATCACATTACTACACATACATCACATTACTACACACATACATCACATTACTACACACATACATCACATTACTACACACATACATCACATTACTACACATACATCACATTACTACACACACACATCACATTACTACACACATACTTCACATTACTACACACACATACATCACATTACTACACATACATCACATTACTACACATACATCACATTACTACACACATACATCACATTACTACACACACACACATCACTACACATTCATCACATTACTACACATACATCACATTACTACACATTCATCACATTACTGCACACACCTCACATTACTATACACACATACATCACATTACTACACACATACCTCACATTACTACACCCACACATACTGTACATCACATTACTACACATACATCACATTACTACACACACACATACATCATATTACTACACACATAGATCACATTACTACACACACATACATCACATTACTACACATACATCACATTACTACACATACATCACATTACTACACACACATACATCACATTACTACACACACATACATCACATTACTACACCCATACATACATCACATTACTACACCCATACATACATCACATTACTACACACACACATACATCACATTACTACACACACACATCACATTACTACACACACATACATCACATTACTACACACACACATCACTACACACACATACATCACATTACTACACACACACACATCACATTACTACACACACATCACATTACTACACATACATAACATTACTACACACACATACATCACATTACTACACATTCATCACATTACTACACACACACATACATCACATTACTACACACACATCACATTACTACACACACATCACATTACTACACACATACATCACATTACTACACACATACATCACATTACTACACACACATCGCATTACTATACACACATACATCACATTACTATACACACATACATCACATTACTACACACATACATCACATTACTACACACATACATCACATTACTACACCCACACATACTGTACATCACATTACTACACCCACACATACATCACATTACTACACATTCATCACATTACTACACACACACACATACATCACATTACTACACATACATCACATTACTACACATTCATCACATTACTACACACACACATACATCACATTACTACACCCACACATACTGTACATCACATTACTACACATACATCACATTACTACACACATACATCACATTACTACACACATACATCACATTACTACACACACATACATCACATTACTACACACACATACATCACATTACTACACACACATACATCACATTACTACACCCACACATACTGTACATCACATTACTACACATACATCACATTACTACACACATACATCACATTACTACACACATACATCACATTACTACACACACATACATCACATTACTACACCCATACATACATCACATTACTACACACACACACACATCACATTACTACACACACATACATCACATTACTACACACACATACATCACTACACACACACACATCACATTACTACACACACACACATCACATTACTACACACACACACACATCACATTACTACACACACACACATCACATTACTACACACACACACACCACATTACTACACACACACACACATCACATTACTACACATACATAACATTACTACACACACATACATCACATTACTACACATTCATCACATTACTACACACACATCCATCACATTACTACACACACATACATCACATTACTACACATACATAACATTACTACACATACATAACATTACTACACACACATACATCACATTACTACACATTCATCACATTACTACACACACATACATCACATTACTACACATTCATCACATTACTACACACACACACACATCACATTACTACACACACACATCACATTACTACACACACACATCACTACACACACATACATCACATTACTACACACACACACATCACATTACTACACACACACACATCACATTACTACACATACATACATCACATTACTACACCCACACATACTGTACATCACATTACTACACATACATCACATTACTACACCCACACATACATCACATTACTACACATTCATCACATTACTACACACACATACATCACATTACTACACCCACACATACTGTACATCACATTACTACACACATACATCACATTACTACACACACATACATCACATTACTACACACACATACATCACATTACTACACATACATCACATTACTACACACACATACATCACATTACTACACATATACATCACATTACTACACACATACATCACATTACTACACCCACAAATACATCACATTACTACACATACATCACATTACTACACACATACATCACATTACTACACACACACATACATCACATTACTACACACACACATCACTACACATACATTACATTACTACACATACATCACATTACTACACACACATACATCACATTACTACACATACATCACATTACTACACACACACATCACATTACTACACACACACATCACATTACTACACACACACATCACATTACTACACACACACATCACTACACATACACACACATCACATTACTACACACACATACATCACATTACTACACACACACACATCACATTACTACACATCACATTACTACACATACATCACTACACATACATCACATTACTACACACACACATCACATTACTACACATACATCACATTACTACACACACATACATCACATTACTACACATACATCACATTACTACACATACATCACATTACTACACATACATCACATTACTACACCCTCACATACTGTACATCACATTACTACACATACATACATCACATTACTGCACACACACACACACCACATCACATTACTACACACACATACATCACATTACTACACCCATACATACATCACATTACTACACACATACATCACATTACTACACATACATCACATTACTACACACATACATCACATTACTACACCCACACATACATCACATTACTACACATACATCACATTACAACACACACATACATAACATTACAACACACACATACATCACATTACTACACACATACATCACATTACTACACACATACATCACAGTACTACACACATACATCACATTACTACACATACATCACATTACTACACATACATCACATTACTACACACACATACATCACATTACTACACATACATCACATTACTACACATACATCACATTACTACACCCACACATACATCACATTACTACACACATACATCACATTACTACACACATACATCACATTACTACACATACATCACATTACTACACATACATTACACACATCACATTACTACACACACACACATACATCACATTACTACACACACATCACATTACTACACACACATACAACACATTACTACACATACATCACATTACTACACACACATACATCACATTACTACACATACATCACATTACTACACACACATCACATTACTACACACACATACATCACATTACCAGACACACACATACATCACATTACTACACACACATCACATTACTACACACACATACATCACATTACTACACATTCATCACATTACTACACATACATCACATTACTACACCCACAAATACATCACATTACTACACATACATCACATTACTACACACATACATCACATTACTACACACACACATACATCACATTACTACACACACACATCACTACACATACATTACATTACTACACATACATCACATTACTACACACACATACATCACATTACTACACATACATCACATGACTACACATACATCACATTACTACACACACACATCACATTACTACACACACACATCACATTACTACACACACACATCACATTACTACACACACACATCACATTACTACACACACACATCACTACACATACACACACATCACATTACTACACACACATACATCACATTACTACACATACATCACATTACTACACACACACACATCACATTACTACACATACATCACTACACATACATCACATTACTACACACACACATCACATTACTACACATACATCACATTACTACACACACATACATCACATTACTACACATACATCACATTACTACACATACATCACATTACTACACATACATCACATTACTACACCCTCACATACTGTACATCACATTACTACACATACATACATCACATTACTGCACACACACACATACATCACATTACTACACACACAAACATCACATTACTACACACACACACATACATCACATTACTACACCCACATACATACATCACATTACTACACACACATTCATCACATTACTACACCCATACATACATCACATTACTACACACACACATACATCACATTACTACACCCACACATACTGTACATCACATTACTACACATACATCACATTACTACACACACATACATCACATTACTACACACACATACATCACATTACTACACACATACATCACATTACTACACATACATCACATTACTACACACACATACATCACATTACTACACACACATACATCACATTACTACACATACATCACATTACTACACACACACATCACATTACTACACATCACATTACTACACACATACATCACATTACTACACATCACATTACTACACACATACATCACATTACTACACACACATACATCACATTACTACACATCACATTACTACACACATACATCACATTACTACACACACACACATCACATTACTACACACATACATCACATTACTACACACACATACATCACATTACTACACACACACATCACATTACTACACACACACACATCACATTACTACACACACACACATCACATTACTACACATACATCACATTACTACACACACATACATCACATTACTACACATACATCACATTACTACACATACATCATATTACTACACCCACACATACATCACATTACTACACACATACATCACATTACTGCACCACATCACATTACTACACACACATACATCACATTACTACACATACATCACATTACTACACACATACATCACATTACTACACCCACACATACATCACATTACTACACACATACATCACATTACTACACACACACATACATCACATTACTACACCCAAACATACTGTACATCACATTACTACACACACATACATCACATTACTACACACACATACATCACATTACTACACACACATACATCACATTACTACACACATACATCACATTACTACACACACATACATCACATTACTACACACACATACATCACATTACTACACACACATACATCACATTACTACACATACATCACATTACTACACACATACATCACATTACTACACACACACATCACATTACTACACATACATCACATCACATTACTACACACACATACATCACATTACTACACACATACATCACATTACTACACATACATCACATTACTACACCCACACATACATCACATTACTACACACACATCACATTACTACACATACACATCACATTACTACACACACACATCACATTACTACACACATTCATCACATTACTACACATTCATCACATTACTACACACACATACATCACATTACTACACACACACACACATCACATTACTACACACACACACACATCACATTACTACACACATACATCACATTACTACACATCACATTACTACACACATACATCACATTACTACACACACATACATCACATTACTACACATCATATTACTACACACATACATCACATTACTACACACATACATCACATTACTACACATACATCACATTACTACACACATACATCACATTACTACACACATACATCACATTACTACACATACATCACATTACTACACATACATCACATTACTACACACACACATCACATTACTACACACATACTTCACATTACTACACACACATACATCACATTACTACACATACATCACATTACTACACATACATCACATTACTACACACATACATCACATTACTACACACACACACATCACTACACATTCATCACATTACTACACATACATCACATTACTACACATTCATCACATTACTGCACACACCTCACATTACTATACACACATACATCACATTACTACACACATACCTCACATTACTACACCCACACATACTGTACATCACATTACTACACATACATCACATTACTACACACACACATACATCATATTACTACACACATAGATCACATTACTACACACACATACATCACATTACTACACATACATCACATTACTACACATACATCACATTACTACACACACATACATCACATTACTACACACACATACATCACATTACTACACCCATACATACATCACATTACTACACCCATACATACATCACATTACTACACACACACATACATCACATTACTACACACACACATCACATTACTACACACACATACATCACATTACTACACACACACATCACTACACACACATACATCACATTACTACACACACACACATCACATTACTACACACACATCACATTACTACACATACATAACATTACTACACACACATACATCACATTACTACACATTCATCACATTACTACACACACATACATCACATTACTACACATTCATCACATTACTACACACACACACACATACATCACATTACTACACATTCATCACATTACTACACACACACACATACATCATATTACTACACCCACACAAACATCACATTACTACACATACATCACATTACTACACACACACACATCACTACACACACATACATCACATTACTACACACACATACATCACATTACTACACCCATACATACATCACATTACTACACCCATACATACATCACATTACTACACACACACATACATCACATTACTACACACACACATCACATTACTACACACACACATCACATTACTACACACACATACATCACATTACTACACACACACATCACTACACACACATACATCACATTACTACACACACACACACATCACATTACTACACACACATCACATTACTACACACACATACATCACATTACTACACATTCATCACATTACTACACACACATACATCACATTACTACACATTCATCACATTACTACACACACACACACATACATCACATTACTACACATTCATCACATTACTACACACACACACATACATCATATTACTACACCCACACAAACATCACATTACTACACATACATCACATTACTAGACACACACATCACATTACTACACACACATACATCACATTACTACACCCATACATACATCACATTACTACACACACACATACATCACATTACTACACACACACACATCACATTACTACACACACATACATCACATTACTACACACACATCACTACACACACATACATCACATTACTACACACACACACATCACATTACTACACACATACACCACATTACTACACACACACACATCACATTACTACACATACATAACATTACTACACACACACATACATCACATTACTACACATTCATCACATTACTACACATTCATCACATTACTACACACACACACATACATCACATTACTACACCCACACATACATCACATTACTACACACACACACATCACTACACATACATCACATTACTACACATACATCACATTACTACACACACATACATCACATTACTACACCCACACATACTGTACATCACATTACTACACATACATCACATTACTACACCCACACATACATCACATTACTACACACACATCACATTACTACACACACACATACATCACATTACATTACTACACACACACATACATCACATTACTACACACACATACATCACATTACTACACCCACACATACTGTACATCACATTACTACACATACATCACATTACTACACACATACATCACATTACTACACACACATACATCACATTACTACACACACATACATCACATTACTACACCCATACATACATCACATTACTACACACACACATACATCACATTACTACACACACACATCACATTACTACACACACATACATCACATTACTACACACACACATCACTACACACACATACATCACATTACTACACACACACACATCACATTACTACACATACATAACATTACTACACATTCATCACATTACTACACATTCATCACATTACTACACACACACACACATACATCACATTACTACACATTCATCACATTACTACACACACACACACATACATCACATTACTACACCCATACATACATCACATTACTACACACACACATACATCACATTACTACACACACACATCACATTACTACACACACATACATCACATTACTACACCCATACATACATCACATTACTACACCCACACATACATCACATTACTACACATACATCACATTACTACACACACACACATCACATTACTACATATACATCACATTACTACACACACATACATCACATTACTACACATACATCACATTACTACACACACATACATCACATTACTACACCCACACATACTGTACATCACATTACTACACATACATCACATTACTACACACATACATCACATTACTACACACACACACATCACATTACTACACCCACACATACTGTACATCACATTACTACACATACATCACATTACTACACACATACATCACATTACTACACACACATACATCACATTACTACACACACATACATCACATTACTACACACACACATACATCACATTACTACACATACATCACATTACTACACATACATCACATTACTACACACACATACATCACATTACTACACACACACATCACTACACACACATACATCACATTACTACACACACATACATCACATTACTACACCCATACATACATCACATTACTACACACACACATACATCACATTACTACACACACGCACATCACTACACACACATACATCACTACACACACATACATCACATTACTACACACACATCACATTACTACACACACACACATCACATTACTACACATACATAACATTACTACACACACATACATCACATTACTACACACACATACATCACATTACTACACATTCATCACATTACTACACACACACATACATCACATTACTACACCCACACATACATCACATTACTACACATACATCACATTACTACACACACACATCACTACACATACATCACATTACTACACATACATCACATTACTACACACACATACATCACATTACTACACCCACACATACTGTACATCACATTACTACACATACATCACATTACTACACCCACACATACATCACATTACTACACACACATCACATTACTACACACACACATACATCACATTACTACACACACATCACATTACTACACACACATCACATTACTACACACATACATCACATTACTACACACATACATCACATTACTACACACATACATCACATTACTACACACACATCGCATTACTATACACACATACATCACATTACTATACACACATACATCACATTACTACACACATACATCACATTACTACACACATACATCACATTACTACACCCACACATACTGTACATCACATTACTACACCCACACATACATCACATTACTACACATTCATCACATTACTACACATTCATCACATTACTACACACACACACATACATCACATTACTACACATACATCACATTACTACACATTCATCACATTACTACACACACACATACATCACATTACTACACCCACACATACTGTACATCACATTACTACACATACATCACATTACTACACACATACATCACATTACTACACACATACATCACATTACTACACACACATACATCACATTACTACACACACATACATCACATTACTACACACACATACATCACATTACTACACCCACACATACTGTACATCACATTACTACACATACATCACATTACTACACACATACATCACATTACTACACACATACATCACATTACTACACACACATACATCACATTACTACACCCATACATACATCACATTACTACACACACACACACATCACATTACTACACACACATACATCACATTACTACACACACATACATCACTACACACACACACACATCACATTACTACACACACACACATCACATTACTACACACACACACACATCACATTACTACACACACACACATCACATTACTACACACACACACACCACATTACTACACACACACACACATCACATTACTACACATACATAACATTACTACACACACATACATCACATTACTACACATTCATCACATTACTACACACACATCCATCACATTACTACACACACATACATCACATTACTACACATACATAACATTACTACACATACATAACATTACTACACACACATACATCACATTACTACACATTCATCACATTACTACACACACATACATCACATTACTACACATTCATCACATTACTACACACACACACACATCACATTACTACACACACACATCACATTACTACACACACACATCACTACACACACATACATCACATTACTACACACACACACATCACATTACTACACACACACACATCACATTACTACACATACATACATCACATTACTACACCCACACATACTGTACATCACATTACTACACCCACACATACATCACATTACTACACATTCATCACATTACTACACACACATACATCACATTACTACACCCACACATACTGTACATCACATTACTACACACATACATCACATTACTACACACACATACATCACATTACTACACACACATACATCACATTACTACACACACACATCACTACACACACATACATCACATTACTACACACACATACATCACATTACTACACCCATACATACATCACATTACTACACACACACATACATCACATTACTACACACACACATCACATTACTACACACACATACATCACATTACTACACACACATACATCACATTACTACACACACACATCACTACACACATACATCACATTACTACACACACACATCACATTACTACACACACACACATCACATTACTACACACACACACATCACATTACTACACACACATCCATCACATTACTACACATTCATCACATTACTACACACACATCCATCACATTACTACACATCCATCACATTACTACACACACATCCATCACATTACTACACACACATTCATCACATTACTACACACACATACATCACATTACTACACATTCATCACATTACTACACACACACACACATACATCACATTACTACACCCACACATACATCACATTACTACACATACATCACATTACTACACACACACATCACTACACATACATCACATTACTACACATACATCACTACACATCACATTACATTACTACACATACATCACATTACTACACACATACATCACATTACTACACACATACATCACTACACACACACACATCACATTACTACACACACACACATCACATTACTACACACACACACATCACATTACTACACATACACACATCACATTACTACACACACACACATCACATTACTACACACACACACATCACATTACTACACACACACACACATCACATTACTACACATACATAACATTACTACACACACATACATCACATTACTACACATTCATCACATTACTACACACACATCCATCACATTACTACACACACATACATCACATTACTACACATACATAACATTACTACACATACATCACATTACTACACACACACATCACTACACACATACATCACATTACTACACACACACATCACATTACTACACACACACACATCACATTACTACACACACATCCATCACATTACTACACATTCATCACATTATTACACACACATCCATCACATTACTACACACACATACATCACATTACTACACACACACATACATCACATTACTACACCCACACATACTGTACATCACATTACTACACATACATAACATTACTACACATACATCACATTACTACACATTCATCACATTACTACACACACATACATCACATTACAACACATACATCACATTACTACACACACACACACATACATCACATTACTACACACATACATCACATTACTACACACACATCACATTACTATACACACATATATCACATTACTACACACATACATCACATTACTACACCCACACATACTGTACATCACATTACTACACATACATCACATTACTACACCCACACATACATCACATTACTACACATTCATCACATTACTACACACACACACATACATCACATTACTACACATACATCACATTACTACACACACATACATCACATTACTACACATTCATCACATTACTACACACACACATCACTACACATACATAACATTACTACACACACATACATCACATTACTACACACACATACATCACATTACTACACATACATCACATTACTACACACACACACACATCACATTACTACACACACACATCACATTACTACACACACATCACATTACTACACATCACATTACTACACATACATCACATTACTACACACACATACATCACATTACTACACATCACATTACATTACTACACATACATCACATTACTACACACATACATCACATTACTACACACACATCACATTACTATACACACATACATCACATTACTACACACATACATCACATTACTACACACATACATCACATTACTACACACACATCACATTACTACACACACATCACATTACTACACACACATCACATTACTATACACACATACATCACATTACTACACACATACATCACATTACTACACCCACACATACTGTACATCACATTACTACACATACATCACATTACTACACCCACACATACATCACATTACTACACACACACACATCACATTACTACACACACACACATCACATTACTACACACACATCACATTACTACACACACCCATACATCACATTACTACACCCACATACATCACATTACTACACATACATCACATTACTACACATCCATCACATTACTACACACACACACATCACATTACATCACATTACATTACTACACACATACATCACATTACTACACACACATCACATTACTACACACATACATCACATTACTACACACACATCACATTACTACACACACATCACATTACTATACACACATACATCACATTACTACACACATACATCACATTACTACACCCACACATACTGTACATCACATTACTACACATACATCACATTACTACACCCACACATACATCACATTACTACACACACACACACATCACTACACACACACACATCACATTACTACACCCACATACATCACATTACTACACATACATCACATTACTACACACACATCACATTACTACACACACATCACATTACTATACACACATACATCACATTACTACACACATACATCACATTACTACACCCACACATACTGTACATCACATTACTACACATACATCACATTACTACACCCACACATACATCACATTACTACACACACACACACATCACTACACACACACACATCACATTACTACACCCACATACATCACATTACTACACATACATCACATTACTACACATCCATCACATTACTACACACACACACATCACATTACTACACACACACACACATCACATTACTACACACACACACACATCACATTACTACACACACATACATCACATTACTACACATTCATCACATTACTACACACACATCCATCACATTACTACACACACATCACTACACACACATCCATCACATTACTACACACACATCACATTACTACACACATACATCACATTACTACACATACACACACATACATCACATTACTACACACACATACATCACATTACTACACACACATCACATTACTACACACACACACACATCACATTACTACACATACATCACATTACTACACACACATCCATCACATTACTACACACACATCCATCACATTACTACACATCCATCACATTACTACACACACACACATCACATTACTACACACACACATCACATTACTACACACGCACACACATCACATTACTACACACACATCCATCACATTACTACACACACATCCATCACATTACTACACACACATCACATTACTACACACACATCACATTACTACACACATATATCACATTACTACACACACATACATCACATTACTACACACACATCACATTACTACACACACATCACATTACTACACACACACACACATCACATTACTACACACACATACATCACATTACTACACATTCATCACATTACTACACACACATCCATCACATTACTACACATCCATCACATTACTACACACACACACACACATCACATTACTACACACACACACACATCACATTACTACACACACACACACATCACATTACTACACACAAATACATCACATTACTACACACACATACATCACATTACTACACACACATCACTACACACACATCCCTACACACACATCCATCACATTACTACACACACATCACATTACTACACACATACATCACATTACTACACATACACACACATACATCACATTACTACACACACATACATCACATTACTACACACACATCACATTACTACACACACACACACATCACATTACTACACATACATCACATTACTACACACACATCCATCACATTACTACACACACATCCATCACATTACTACACACACATTCATCACATTACTACACACACATACATCACATTACTACACATTCATCACATTACTACACACACACACATACATCACATTACTACACCCACACATACATCACATTACTACACATACATCACATTACTACACACACACATCACATTACTACACATACATCACATTACTACACATCACATTACATTACTACACATACATCACATTACTACACACATACATCACATTACTACACACACATCACATTACATTACTACACACATACATCACATTACTACACACATACATCACATTACTACACACACATCACATTACTATACACATATACATCACATTACTACACACATACATCACATTACTACACCCACACATACATCACATTACTACACCCACACATACTGTACATCACATTACTACACACATACATCACATTACTACACACACATACATCACATTACTACACACACATACATCACATTACTACACACACACATACATCACATTACTACACATACATCACATTACTACACACACATACATCACATTACTACACCCATACATACATCACATTACTACACACACACACATCACATTACTACACACACACACATCACATTACTACACACACACACACACATCACATTACTACACATACATAACATTACTACACACACATACATCACATTACTACACACACACACACATTCATCACATTACTACACACACACATACATCACATTACTACACACACACATCACATTACTACACATACATCACATTACTACACATACATCACTACACATACATCACATTACTACATATACATCACATTACTACACACACATACATCACATTACTACACCCACACATACTGTACATCACATTACTACACATACATCACATTACTACACACATACATCACATTACTACACACACACATCACATTACTACACCCACGCATACTGTACATCACATTACTACACATACATCACATTACTACACACATACATCACATTACTACACACACATACATCACATTACTACACACACATACATCACATTACTACACACACATACATCACATTACTACACATACATCACATTACTACACACACATACATCACATTACTACACACACACATCACTACACACACATACATCACATTACTACACACACATACATCACATTACTACACCCATACATACATCACATTACTACACACACACATACATCACATTACTACACACACGCACATCACATTACTACACACACATACATCACTACACACACATACATCACATTACTACACACACACACACACATCACATTACTACACATACATCACATTACTACACACACATACATCACATTACTACACATTCATCACATTACTACACACACATACATCACATTACTACACATTCATCACATTACTACACACACATACATCACATTACTACACCCACACATACATCACATTACTACACATACATCACTACACATACATCACATTACTACACATACATCACATTACTACACACACATACATCACATTACTACACCCACACATACTGTACATCACATTACTACACATACATCACATTACTACACCCACACATACATCACATTACTACACACACATCACATTACTACACACACACATACATCACATTACTACACACACATCACATTACTACACACACATCACATTACTACACACATACATCACATTACTACACACATACATCACATTACTACACACATACATCACATTACTACACACACATCACATTACTATACACACATACATCACATTACTACACACATACATCACATTACTACACCCACACATACTGTATACACCCACACATACTTACATCACATTACTACACCCACACATACATCACATTACTACACATACATCACATTACTACACACACATACATCACATTACTACACATTCATCACATTACTACACACACACACATACATCACATTACTACACACACATACATCACATTACTACACATACATAACATTACTACACATACATAACATTACTACACACACATACATCACATTACTACACACATCATCACATTACTACACACACATTCATCACATTACTACACACACATACATCACATTACTACACCCATTCATCACATTACTACACACACACAACACATACATCACATTACTACACCCACACATACATCACATTACTACACATTCATCACATTACTACACACACACATCACATTACTACACACACACATCACATTACTACACACACACATCACTACACACACATACACACATACTACACACACTACACTCACATACTACACACACACACATCACATTACTACACACACATACATCACATTACTACACCCACACATACTGTACATCACATTACTACACATACATCACATTACTACACCCACACATACATCACATTACTACACACACATACATCACATTACTACACCCACACATACTGTACATCACATTACTACACACATACATCACATTACTACACACACATACATCACATTACTACACACACATACATCACATTACTACACACACACATCACATTACTACACATACATCACATTACTAACACATACATCACATTACTACACACACATACATCACATTACTACACACACACATCACTACACACACATACATCACTACACACACATACATCACATTACTACACACACACATACATCACATTACTACACACACACATCACATTACTACACACACATCACATTACTATACACACATACATCACATTACTATACACACATACATCACATTACTACACACATACATCACATTACTACACCCACACAACGTACATCACATTACTACACCACACATACATCACATTACTACACATTCATCACATTACTACACACACATACATCACATTACTACACACACACATCACTACACACACATACATCACTACACACATACATCACATTACTACACACACAACATCACATTACTACACCACACACATCACATTACTACACACACATCACATTACTACACACACACACATCACATTACTACACATTCATCACATTACTACACACACACCATCACATTACTACACATCCATCACATTACTACACACACATCCATCACATTACTACACACACATCCATCACATTACTACACACACATTCATCACATACTACACACACATACATCACATACTACACATCACACATACTACCACACCACACACACACACATATCACATACACACCACACACACATCACATTACTACACATACATCACATTACTACACACACACATCACTACACATACATCACATACTACACCACATACATCACATACTACACACATCACATCCACATACAACACACATACAACACATACTACACACACACACCTAACACACACATACATCACATACTACACACATACATCACATTACCTACCACACACATCACATTACTAACACATATACATCACATACTACACCCACACATACATCACATACTACACCCACACATACATCACATACTACACCCACACATACTAAATCACATTACTACACACACACATCACATTACTACACACACATACATCAACATTACTACACACCATACATCACATTACTACACACACACATACATCACATTACTACACACACCACATACAACACACACATACATCACATTACTACACCCAAACATACATCACATACCTACACACACACACATCACCATACCACACAACATACCACCAACAACACACCACACATACATCACAATACTACACCATCACATACTACACACACATACATCACATACTACACACACACACACATCATCACATTACTACACACACACAACATCACATACTACACACACATACATCACTACTACACCCACACAACTACATCACATTACTACACCCACATACATCACATACCACACCCAACACATCCACATACTACACACACATACATCACATACTACACCCACACATACACCACATTACTACACACACATACATCACATACCACTACAACACCACATACCACCACATTACTACACCCCCATACATACATCACATACTACACACACACATACACCAACATACTACACACACACAAACATCACATTACTACACACACACACATACATCACATTACTACACACACACATCACATACTACACACCACACACAACATACTACACCCCACACATACATCACATACTACACCCACACCAAACTTACATCACCTACTACACATACATAACATTACTACACATTCATCACATTACTACACACACATACATCACATTACTACACATTCATCACATTACTACACACACACACACATACATCACATTACTACACACATACATCACATTACTACACACACATCACATTACTATACACACATATATCACATTACTATACACACATATATCACATTACTACACACATACATCACATTACTACACCCACACATACTGTACATCACATTACTACACATACATCACATTACTACACCCACACATACATCACATTACTACACATTCATCACATTACTACACACACACACATACATCACATTACTACACACACATACATCACATTACTACACATTCATCACATTACTACACACACACATCACTACACATACATAACATTACTACACACACATACATCACATTACTACACACACATACATCACATTACTACACATCACATTACTACACATACATCACATTACTACACACACACACATCACATTACTACACACACACATCACATTACTACACACACATCACATTACTACACACATACATCACATTACTATACACACATACATCACATTACTACACACATACATCACATTACTACACACATACATCACATTACTACACACACATCACATTACTACACACATATCACATTACTATACACACATACATCACATTACTACACACATACATCACATTACTACACCCACACATACTGTACATCACATTACTACACATACATCACATTACTACACCCACACATACATCACATTACTACACACACACACACATCACATTACTACACACACACACATCACATTACTACACACACATCACATTACTACACACACCCATACATCACATTACTACACCCACATACATCACATTACTACACATACATCACATTACTACACATCCATCACATTACTACACACACACACATCACATTACATCACATTACATTACTACACACATACATCACATTACTACACACACATCACATTACTACACACACATCACATTACTACACACACATCACATTACTATACACACATACATCACATTACTACACACATACATCACATTACTACACACATACATCACATTACTACACCCACACATACTGTACATCACATTACTACACATACATCACATTACTACACCCACACATACATCACATTACTACACACACACACACATCACTACACACACATCACATTACTACACCCACATACATCACATTACTACACATACATCACATTACTACACATCCATCACATTACTACACACACACACATCACATTACTACACACACACACACATCACATTACTACACACACATACATCACATTACTACACATTCATCACATTACTACACACACATCCATCACATTACTACACATCCATCACATTACTACACACACACACATCACATTACTACACACACACACATCACATTACTACACATTCATCACATTACTACACACACACATCACTACACATACATAACATTACTACACACACATACATCACATTACTACACATCACATTACTACACATACATCACATTACTACACACACACACACACATCACATTACTACACACACACATCACATTACTACACACACATCACATTACTACACATCACATTACTACACATACATCACATTACTACACACACATACATCACATTACTACACATCACATTACATTACTACACATACATCACATTACTACACCCACATACATCACATTACTACACATACATCACATTACTACACATCCATCACATTACTACACACACACACACATCACATTACTACACACACACACACATCACATTACTACACACACATACATCACATTACTACACATTCATCACATTACTACACACACATCCATCACATTACTACACATCCATCACATTACTACACACACACACATCACATTACTACACACACACACATCACATTACTACACACACACACACACATCACTACACACACACACACACACACATCACATTACTACACACACACACACACACACACATCACATTACTACACACACATACATCACATTACTACACACACATACATCACATTACTACACACACATCACTACACACACATCCATCACATTACTACACACACATCACATTACTACACACATACATCACATTACTACACATACACACACATACATCACATTACTACACACACATACATCACATTACTACACACACATCACATTACTACACACACACACATCACATTACTACACATACATCACATTACTACACACACATCCATCACATTACTACACACACATCCATCACATTACTACACATCCATCACATTACTACACATTCATCACATTACTACACACACATCCATCACATTACTACACATCCATCACATTACTACACACACACATCACATTACTACACCCACACATACTGTACATCACATTACTACACATAAATCACATTACTACACCCACACATACATCACATTACTACACACACACACACATCACTACACACACATCACATTACTACACCCACATACATCACATTACTACACACACATCCATCACATTACTACACACACATCACATTACTACACACACACACACACATCACATTACTACACACACATACATCACATTACTACACACACATACATCACATTACTACACATTCATCACATTACTACACACACATCCATCACATTACTACACACACATCACATTACTACACACACATCACATTACTACACACACACACACATCACATTACAACACACATACATCACATTACTACACACACATACATCACATTACTACACACACATCACATTACTACACACACACACATCACAATACTACACACACACACACATCACATTACTACACACACATCCATCACATTACTACACACACATCCATCACATTACTACACATCCATCACATTACTACACACACACACACATCACATTACTACACACACACATAACATTACTACACACACACATCACATTACTACACACACACACACATCACATTACTACACACACATACATCACATTACTACACACACATACATCACATTACTACACACACATCACTACACACACATCCATCACATTACTACACACACATCACATTACTACACACATACATCACATTACTACACATACACACACATACATCACATTACTACACACACATACATCACATTATTACACACACATCACATTACTACACACACACACACATCACATTACTACACATACATCACATTACTACACACACATCCATCACATTACTACACACACATCCATCACATTACTACACACACATTCATCACATTACTACACACACATACATCACATTACTACACACACATACATCACATTACTACACATTCATCACATTACTACACACACACACACATACATCACATTACTACACCCACACATACATCACATTACTACACATACATCACATTACTACACATCACATTACTACACATACATCACATTACTACACACATACATCACATTACTACACACACATCACATTACTATACACACATACATCACATTACTACACACATACATCACATTACTACACACATACATCACATTACTATACACATATACATCACATTACTACACACATACATCACATTACTACACCCACACATACATCACATTACTACACCCACACATACTGTACATCACATTACTACACACATACATCACATTACTACACACACATACATCACATTACTACACACACATACATCACATTACTACACACACACATACATCACATTACTACACATACATCACATTACTACACACACATACATCACATTACTACACCCATACATACATCACATTACTACACACACACACATCACATTACTACACACACACACATCACATTACTACACACACACATCACATTACTACACATACATAACATTACTACACACACATACATCACATTACTACACATTCATCACATTACTACACACATACATCACATTACTACACACACACACACACATTCATCACATTACTACACACACACATACATCACATTACTACACCCACACATACTGTACATCACATTACTACACATACATAACATTACTACACATACATCACATTACTACACATTCATCACATTACTACACACACATACATCACATTACTACACACACATACATCACATTACTACACATTCATCACATTACTACACACACACACACACACATCACATTACTACACACACATACATCACATTACTACACATTCATCACATTACTACACACACATCCATCACATTACTACACCCATACATACATCACATTACTACACACATACATCACATTACTACACCCACACATACATCACATTACTACACCCACACATACTGTACATCACATTACTACACACATACATCACATTACTACACACACATACATCACATTACTACACACACATACATCACATTACTACACACACACATACATCACATTACTACACATACATCACATTACTACACACACATACATCACATTACTACACCCATACATACATCACATTACTACACACACACACATCACATTACTACACACACACACATCACATTACTACACATACATAACATTACTACACACACATACATCACATTACTACACATTCATCACATTACTACACACACATACATCACATTACTACACACACATACATCACATTACTACACACACATACATCACATTACTACACCCACACATACTGTACATCACATTACTACACACACATACATCACATTACTACACACACATACATCACATTACTACACACACATACATCACATTACTACACACACATACATCACATTACTACACCCATACATCACATTACTACACCCATACATACATCACATTACTACACACACACATACATCACATTACTACACACACACATACATCACATTACTACACACACACATCACATTACTACACACACATACATCACATTACTACACACACACATACATCACATTACTACACCCACACATACTGTACATCACATTACTACACATACATAACATTACTACACATACATCACATTACTACACATTCATCACATTACTACACACACATACATCACATTACTACACATTGATCACATTACTACACACACACACACATACATCACATTACTACACACATACATCACATTACTACACACACATCATATTACTATACACACATATATCACATTACTACACACATACATCACATTACTACACCCACACATACTGTACATCACATTACTACACATACATCACATTACTACACCCACACATACATCACATTACTACACATTCATCACATTACTACACACACACACATACATCACATTACTACACATACATCACATTACTACACACACATACATCACATTACTACACATTCATCACATTACTACACACACACATCACTACACATACATAACATTACTACACACACATACATCACATTACTACACATCACATTACTACACATACATCACATTACTACACACACACACACACATCACATTACTACACACACACATCACATTACTACACACACATCACATTACTACACATCACATTACTACACATACATCACATTACTACACACACATACATCACATTACTACACATCACATTACATTACTACACATACATCACATTACTACACACATACATCACATTACTACACACACATCACATTACTATACACACATACATCACATTACTACACACACACATCACATTACTACACACACATCACATTACTACACACACATCATATTACTATACACACATACATCACATTACTACACACATACATCACATTACTACACACATACATCACATTACTACACCCACACATACTGTACATCACATTACTACACATACATCACATTACTACACCCACACATACATCACATTACTACACACACATCACATTACTACACACACACACATCACATTACTACACACACATCACATTACTACACACACCCATACATCACATTACTACACCCACATACATCACATTACTACACATACATCACATTACTACACATCCATCACATTACTACACACACACACATCACATTACATCACATTACATTACTACACACATACATCACATTACTACACACACATCACATTACTACACACATACATCACATTACTACACACACATCACATTACTACACACACATCACATTACTATACACACATACATCACATTACTATACACACATACATCACATTACTACACACATACATCACATTACTACACACATACATCACATTACTACACACATACATCACATTACTACACCCACACATACTGTACATCACATTACTACACATACATCACATTACTACACCCACACATACATCACATTACTACACACACACATCACTACACACACACACATCACATTACTACACATACATCACATTACTACACCCACATACATCACATTACTACACATCCATCACATTACTACACATCCATCACATTACTACACACACATACATCACATTACTACACATTCATCACATTACTACACACACATCCATCATATTACTACACACACACACATCACATTACTACACACACACACACATCACATTACTACACACACACACACACATCACATTACTACACACACATACATCACATTACTACACACACATACATCACATTACTACACACACATCACTACACACACATCCATCACATTACTACACACACATCACATTACTACACACATACATCACATTACTACACATACACACACATACATCACATTACTACACACACATACATCACATTACTACACACACATCACATTACTACACACACACACACATCACATTACTACACATACATCACATTACTACACACACATCCATCACATTACTACACACACATACATCACATTACTACACACACACATACATCACATTACTACACACACACATCACATTACTACACACACATACATCACATTACTACACACACACATACATCACATTACTACACCCACACATACTGTACATCACATTACTACACATACATAACATTACTACACATACATCACATTACTACACATTCATCACATTACTACACACACATACATCACATTACTACACATTGATCACATTACTACACACACACACACATACATCACATTACTACACACATACATCACATTACTACACACACATCATATTACTATACACACATATATCACATTACTACACACATACATCACATTACTACACCCACACATACTGTACATCACATTACTACACATACATCACATTACTACACCCACACATACATCACATTACTACACATTCATCACATTACTACACACACACACATACATCACATTACTACACATACATCACATTACTACACACACATACATCACATTACTACACATTCATCACATTACTACACACACACATCACTACACATACATAACATTACTACACACACATACATCACATTACTACACATCACATTACTACACATACATCACATTACTACACACACACACACACATCACATTACTACACACACACATCACATTACTACACACACATCACATTACTACACATCACATTACTACACATACATCACATTACTACACACACATACATCACATTACTACACATCACATTACATTACTACACATACATCACATTACTACACACATACATCACATTACTACACACACATCACATTACTATACACACATACATCACATTACTACACACACACATCACATTACTACACACACATCACATTACTACACACACATCATATTACTATACACACATACATCACATTACTACACACATACATCACATTACTACACACATACATCACATTACTACACCCACACATACTGTACATCACATTACTACACATACATCACATTACTACACCCACACATACATCACATTACTACACACACATCACATTACTACACACACACACATCACATTACTACACACACATCACATTACTACACACACCCATACATCACATTACTACACCCACATACATCACATTACTACACATACATCACATTACTACACATCCATCACATTACTACACACACACACATCACATTACATCACATTACATTACTACACACATACATCACATTACTACACACACATCACATTACTACACACATACATCACATTACTACACACACATCACATTACTACACACACATCACATTACTATACACACATACATCACATTACTATACACACATACATCACATTACTACACACATACATCACATTACTACACACATACATCACATTACTACACACATACATCACATTACTACACCCACACATACTGTACATCACATTACTACACATACATCACATTACTACACCCACACATACATCACATTACTACACACACACATCACTACACACACACACATCACATTACTACACATACATCACATTACTACACCCACATACATCACATTACTACACATCCATCACATTACTACACATCCATCACATTACTACACACACATACATCACATTACTACACATTCATCACATTACTACACACACATCCATCATATTACTACACACACACACATCACATTACTACACACACACACACATCACATTACTACACACACACACACACATCACATTACTACACACACATACATCACATTACTACACACACATACATCACATTACTACACACACATCACTACACACACATCCATCACATTACTACACACACATCACATTACTACACACATACATCACATTACTACACATACACACACATACATCACATTACTACACACACATACATCACATTACTACACACACATCACATTACTACACACACACACACATCACATTACTACACATACATCACATTACTACACACACATCCATCACATTACTACACACACATCCATCACATTACTACACATCCATCACATTACTACACATTCATCACATTACTACACATCCATCACATTACTGCACACACATCCATCACATTACTACACACACACACACACACATCACATTACTACACACACATACATCACATTACTACACACACATACATCACATTACTACACACACATACATCACATTACTACACACACATACATCACATTACTACACATTCATCACATTACTACACACACATCCATCACATTACTACACACACATCACATTACTACACACACACACACATCACTACACACATACATCACATTACTACACATACACACACATACATCACATTACTACACACACATACATCACATTACTACACACACATCACATTACTACACACACACACATCACATTACTACACACACACATACATCACATTACTACACATTCATCACATTACTACACACACATCCATCACATTACTACACATCCATCACATTACTACACACACACACATCACATTACTACACACACACACATCACATTACTACACACACATCACTACACACACATCCATCACATTACTACACACACATCACATTACTACACACATACATCACATTACTACACATACACACATCACATTACTACACACACACACACATCACATTACTACACACACATACATCACATTACTACACACACATACATCACATTACTACACACACATCACTACACACACATCACATTACTACACACACACACATCACATTACTACACACACATCACTACACACACATCACATTACTACACACACACACATCACATTACTACACACACATCACTACACACACATCACATTACTACACACACACACATCACATTACTACACACACATACATCACATTACTACACATACACACACATACAATTACACAGTAATAGATCTCCCTCCCTCCCCCCCGGCACTGACATGAGTTATACATGTGCAGGGGCTGCAGTGAGCTCTAACACTCATACTCACAGTCTCAGGCAGCTCCTCTGTCTCTGTCTTCAGTGTCCTCCGGCGTCGGCTCCTCCCCCCTCTGACATCACAGGCTGGCCATGGAATGCTGGGAGCAGTAGTGTGTGAACAGGGGAAGGCGTGCCCAGGAGACCTCACAGCAGCCACACTCCTGCCTCCCTGCACCCGGTGAGTGCGCCCCTGCGTCTTAAGCTCGGGCCTCGCCCCCTTTACCTCCGGACTCGCGCATGCGCAGTCCGGATTTTTAGACAGGGCAGAGGGAATGCGGGGGATTCAACTTACTTTCCGGGGTTGCGGGAGCTCCCAACTTTATTCGGGAGACTCCCGCGAAAATCGGGAGGGTAGGCAACTCTGGGTTGCACTGGCCACTACAGGGAGCTCTAAACCCCCTTAAGTACCCAGCAACAGAGCGTGAGTGGCTGGAGAGATCACCTGACGCATCAGGATAGGCCCACTATGTCACATGACCTGAGGCAAGATGGCCGCTCCCATGTACCTGTGATGCTGAGACACTGCTAGACTTACCCTTGCCAGGATGGCCCAACGCTGGCAGACCCCCACACACACACAATGCCAGTCTCAACGCACTAACTCCCTCACTGGAAGGACCGCAACCTCCACGCCGCGAAACCCTGGTCGTGACAGCCATTTTCAGATCTCTCCAGAGATGTTGAATCGGATTCAAGTCTGGACTCCATTTTTGGAATAAGGCTGTAACATAACAAAATGTGGAAAAAGTGAAGCGCTGTGAATACTTTCCGGATGCACTATAAGGTCTGCTTGCTGTGCGCGCTTATTGGCCAGCTACGGTAGGCGGATTACCCCGCCATAGGCTGCTAGCAAAATCAGCATTCTGTGACGTAATCAAAGGCATTTTGGGCTTCTGCGACTAATCGAATCTACCCCACATCGTAAAATTCCACATAGAAGGACAATACACTATTCTGTTGTTTTTTAATTACTTGTGGAAAGGGAGGTTTGGGAGGGAAAAGGGGAAGATGGGGCGAACTCCATCCTGCAGGCTGCCAGCACATTAATGAAAGAGAAAGAAAATCCAAAAACACTGAGGCTATACATGCCTGAGCACAGATGGTTAAATGAAAATAACTTCAGGTACTAATGAAGTCAGCTGTGTTCAAATATGGATATCCTTAAAACCTGGACTGTTAAAAGTGCCTTGAGGACAGAGGTTGGGAAACACTGGTCTAAGAGGTTAATTGATCATGCAGTGCTTTTCATCGCCATCCGTCTTAGGCCACTGGCTGTAAAGGGGCAAGAATAAACCAGGCAAGTTTTGTATTTATTATTGCCTCTTTAAATCCAGCACCCAACACTGCATGGGAAATGTACCCCAATGTGTACCTTGTTTATTCTGTTATATGCAACGTTATTCCAAAATCAGGAGCTGTGGGGGGAAGAGGGACAATACCACAAAGTGCCATTGGATGTTACAAAGTCTCCACAGTTTCTTCAAATTTAGAAAGATTGGAAAATATCTTATTACGTCTTGATGGAGCTAAATATCCTCGTTGCATTTATGGACAGTTTAGTTGTACGGTGTTTGATGAATGACTATCACTCTTCATCCAGGTTTCTCCTTTAGGGGCAGATGTACTAAGTTCTGGAAAGTGATAAACTGCCACCCAATCAGCTCCTGTCATTTTTCAAACAGACTGTAAAGTGTCAGGAGCGTATAGGTTGTTTATTTCCATACACTTTCTCTTTC
The DNA here is from genome assembly GCA_031769625.1 of Taudactylus pleione. NCBI lineage: Eukaryota > Metazoa > Chordata > Amphibia > Anura > Myobatrachidae > Taudactylus > Taudactylus pleione. The sequence goes on from JAUIMM010000240.1 coordinate 43,654, forward strand.
CAAGGCTTAGTACATAGACCCTTTAGTTAGCTAAGAGTTATACAAATGCAGCCTGTAACATGACAGTTAGCAGGGCCGTAACTAGGGTGGTGCGACCAGTGCCATAGCACAGGGCACCGCAGGGCAGAGGGAACAGTTCTGGCCTGTAAAATTTTCTGTTTATTAACATTCTCACTTGTAGCTTCCTCTTCTTTTATCCCCAGCATCTCCTGGCCTCCTCTATCTCTTCCTTGACCATTCCCCATGAGGCCATGGCCCTCTCTCAGGTGCACTATATTATGTCCCTATTTATCCCCAGCATCTCCTGGCCTCTCCTATCTCTTCCCTGGCACTTCCCCATGAGGCCATGGCCCTCTCTCAGGTGCACTATATTATGTCCCTATTTATCCCCAGCATCTCCTGGCCTCTCCTATCTCTTCCCTGGCCCTTCCCCATGAGGCCATGGCCCTCTCTCAGGTGCACTATATTATGTCCCTATTTATCCCCAGCATCTCCTGGCCTTCCCTATTTCTTCCCTGGCCCTTCCCCATGAGGCCATGGCCCTCTCTCAGGTGCACTATATTATGTCCCTATTTATCCCCAGCATCTCCTGGCCTCTCCTATCTCTTCCCTGGCCCTTCCCTATGAGGCCATGGCCCTCTCTCAGGTGCACTATATCATGTTCCAATTTATCCCCAGCAGCTCCTGGCCTCCCCTATCTCTTCCCTGACCATTCCCCATGAGGCCATGGCCCTTTTTTGGGTGTGTGTCTTATGTCCCTATTTGAAAAATTATGGGGGGGGGCACCAAAAACTCTAGTTACGGCTCTGACAGTTAGGAGGGGATTGGCTTTTAGTTTACCACTCTCTAATTTATCACTTTCCAGAGCTTTGTCCATACCTAATCGCTTATAGTCTCTTTCCCACACGGATGCAATGGATTCTAGGGACTGATCATAATGGGAATGCATAATGCTCTATAGGAGATTGCACCACGCCGGCCTACGGAGCATGTACACGTTCTGTCATGTATTTAGGTGACGAAATTTAGTGACTTTCATTTCTGCTTGAATAAAACCCTCTCTATTGTAAATACTGGAAATAAAGCGATTGTGAGATCCCGGGGTTTCCACAGAGCTCCATAAATGGGTTTATAGCAAATTCTCCCAACATATACATGTAGTATTTTTAAATCCCACTTGAGACCATGGGCTCTATGTACTACAATCCGCATTGGTAATGCAGATTGCGGTGTGATATTACTGAGTGAATTCGCATTGCGAACCCAAGCACTATCACTGGGATTTACTTGCAAGAAAGCTCTGTCCCTGCGAATGCTCTCCGCACACTAGTCACGGTATTTTTGCCAAAAAATACCGTGACAAGTGCCCCATGCATGCGCCGACCGACCGTCGCTCCTACCCCCCCTGGCGCTAAGCCCCGCCTCCTGCAATTGCGGACCCCCCTCTCCCTTAATTACCCTTACCTGCATGATCCGGGCTCCGGTGATGTCCTCCGGTCAGCTGACATCCCATACTGCACTGGGACCCTGTCAGGTGACTACCAGGCCGCAGTGCAGCATGGGAGACCAGCTGACCGGAGGACATCACCGGAGCCCCGATCACCGGTCCATGGAGTCAGGTAAGTTTTTTTACAGTAAATCAGTGTGTGGTCTGTTTAGACCACACAGCGGATTACTGGGGCCGGCTCCAGGCTCTTCTCTTCCCGTCATAGCGGAACAGGAATCCGGTAACTGGGGGAGACCCTGGATAACGGCACCTCCAGGTGGCATTATTATCACAGGGCTTCCCCCGGTATTTTTTCACAATATATTTTTAGTAACTTTGTTCAGATCACATTTCCCATTACAATTATGGGCAATGCGATCTGCTTTACTAAACATAAGTGATAATTAGGGCTTGGAGTAGATTTTACTAATTATACTCCAATTGCCCTTTAGTAACTGTAGGTGATACTAAAATAATGTGAAAATGGTGTGAAAATACAAAACATCCTTTTTCACTTTATTTTAGTAAAAATAATATTAATAAATAGAGCCCCATGAGAGATACTACATTTGGCAGAAAACTTCAGTTTAAAAAAGGATTCTCAATAAATTGACCATTTCTCTCCTGGGCGGACGTGCCAGGATACTGGGCGGCGAGGATGACCAGCTTGGTAACATTATTTAAAAAGTAGGAACAAGCGGCCAGATTGTATTGGATTTTGCCAAGCATCATCTTTAGAGTCTACAGCAGATTTTTGTTTGTTTAACTCCATTGAATATAAAGTGGCCCCTGAGGGGCAGATTTATTATGTTGTTATGCATATTCGGTGTCTGCCAAAATTCCATAGCAGTTTAATTTTTCGCACAGATTGGGGAGTGAGGTATGAGGACTAGTAAGAGGCAGCAGCACAGGTAGGATATTATATATTATGTTTGGAGCCTACGTACTCACCTTTCACATCTAGTTTAGTAGAATTTTTGCAGGTAGAGGTTAGATACAAATCTAAAGAGGCATTACTGTGTGGTGTAATGTTAATAAGAAGCATTACTGTATGGTGTAATGTGAATAAGAGGCATTACTGTGTGGTGTAATGTGAATAAGAGGCATTACTGTGTGGTGTAATGTGAATAAGAGTCATTACTGTGTGGTTTAATGTGAATAAGAGGCACTACTGTGTGGTGCAATGTGAATAAGTTACAGGGTGCATGCCTGTTACAAGGCTGCATAGGTGTTTGTTTCAAAGTGTTTTTTTTCTAAGTGGTATTATATGCACAGCATAAGAGTTAGACAGGAGTTAAATAGGAGGAAGACAGGAGGACAACATTTAAAAAGAACTCTTTACAACTTGAAAACAATCAAAAAGGATCTTCTGAGCTGCTGGACACCCTGCAACTCAGCCACCAGCTTTCATTATAACCTGAAACCACCTTTTGCCAACAGCCCGCAACTACTACAACTACAGCAAGCAACTACTAGTTGGATTGCTGCACTTAATTTTTGAATGTTTTTTGACCCCACACTGTTTATTATTCCTATACCACTGTCAGTTTCTCTCTACACCACTGTAGTATCTACCATTTTTTTAACACCTTCTCATCTATAAGAATGCATTACCCTTAATTTAAAGTCCTGCAACTTTAACAGCTCTAATTTTATTTATTATATACTCTTGAAGTTGTGCCTTTACATCTACTAACACTGTTCTTCCTTTTATCTGATTTTTAGACATTTTAACTGTACTATTCCTATATCTCTCTCATCACTACTACTGCTGTTTTCTCCCCCCCCCAATCCCTCATCTACGCAATGTCTCTTTTCTTCTGCTCCCCCCCCCTAAGATTCTACATACTTTCCTCTACCACCAGTTCCCATCTCTTTTCTCCCTCCAGTCTCCTCTCCCTCCTCTCTCTCTTCATCCCATCTAGTACTCTCCATCGCATCTTGCATAACTCATAAGTCCTGCACCCTCCCTTTTCTCCAAGTTACACCTCTCCTTCTCAACCCACACCACACTTAACCTCCACCTTGCCCACCACCTGCTGTCACCCTTCCTCACTCAGAAGCCCACCACATACCCACACTCTCCTTATACCCCTGCTCTAAATCAATCTCAACCCCACACTACAGCAACCCTAACCATCTCATTCTCTCTCCTCCCAACTCTGTCCCTCTCTCCTGTCTCCTCTGGAAAGCCAGTCCAGTCTATAATCAACTGGTCCCTGTCCATTACGGCTTCTTATTCAACTCCTTCAAACTCCTAGCCATCACCAAATCCTGGACTTACCCATCTGACACTTCTCCTGCAGCTTTGGGAGCCTCACATTCTTTCACACTCCCTGGCCTGGAGGTTGCTACAGTGTTGGTGAGAGTGACCAGATGATAGAAGTACACCAACTCTTACCTTCTAAACTCTCCACGTCATTATTTGCATTCAATGCTCATATCAGTGGCCTTTTCCAACTTCCTTGAGTAGCTGCCTTTCTTCTTCCCCCTGGCCTTAACTCAAAATTACATGTTAACTTTGCTTCTTGGCTCACAATCTTGAAATGGGCTCTCAAGACCCCTTTCTTCCTCAAAGCTTTCCAGCTCTCATCGTAACCCACTACTCCATGTTCCTTCCTCACAATCAAGCTCATCTGTGTCACCCGTTTGTCTGCCCTCCCCTTTAGAATATAATCTCTAGCGAGCAGGACCCTCTTCCCTCATGTGCTTCTCCTTCACTTACTCCTACATTAATTTACAACAGCACCTAACCCTTGGTTGCTGACGCACCATCCTGCTTATTAAAGTGTTATACAGCAATGTATAAATTGTGTATCTGTCCTGCAGTTTGTACTGTTAATAACTGTTTTTCGTGTTTGCTCATTTGTCTATGTACTTGTCTTGTGTGCTCATTTGTTTATGTACTTTGTAAGGCACTGCAGAACCCATGTGGCACCATATAAAGGATAATAATAAGAGGTGTGGTGTAATGTGAACAAGAAGCAGGCGCTACAGTGTGGTGTAATGTGAACAAGAAGCAGGCGCTACAGTGTGGTGTAATGAGAACAAGAGGCAGGCATTACTGTGTGGTCTAATGAGAACAAGAGGCAGGCACTACTGTGAGGCAGGCACTACAGTGTGGAGTAATGAGAATAAGAGGCAGGCACTACAGTGTGGAGTAATGAGAATAAGAGGCAGGCACTACAGTGTGGTGTAATGAGAATAAGAGGCAGGCACTACTGTGAGGCAGGCACTACAGTGTGGAGTAATGAGAATAAGAGGCAGGCACTACAGTGTGGAGTAATGAGAATAAGAGGCAGGCACTACAGTGTGGTGTAATGAGAATAAGAGGCAGGCACTACTGTGAGGCAGGCACTACTGTGAGGCAGGCACTACTGTGAGGCAGGCACTACAGTGTGGAGTAATGAGAATAAGAGGCAGGCACTACAGTGTGGTGTAATGAGAATAAGAGGCAGGCACTACAGTGTGGAGTAATGAGAATAAGAGGCAGGCACTACAGTGTGGTGTAATGAGAATAAGAGGCAGGCACTACAGTGTGGTGTAATGAGAATAAGAGGCAGGCACTACAGTGTGGAGTAATGAGAATAAGAGGCAGGCACTACAGTGTGGTGTAATGTGAACAAGGTTACACTACTGTGAAGTGAACAAGAGGCACTACTGTGTGGTGTAACATGAATAAGGTTACACTACTGTGTGGTGTAATGCGAAGAGGCAGGCACTACAGTGTGGTGTAATGAGAATAAGAGGCAGGCACTACAGGTGTAATGTGAAGAGGCATTTCTGTGTGGTGTAATGTGAATAAGAGGCATTTCTGTGTGGTGTAATGTGAATAAGAGGCAGGCACTACAGTGTGGTGTAATGAGAATAAGAGGCAGGCACTACAGTGTGGTGTAATGAGAATAAGAGGCAGGCACTACAGTGTGGTGTAATGAGAATAAGAGGCAGGCACTACAGTGTGGTGTAATGAGAATAAGAGGCAGGCACTACAGTGTGGTGTAATGAGAATAAGAGGCAGGCACTACAGTGTGGTGTAATGTGAATAAGAGGCAGGCACTACAGTGTGGTGTAATGTGAACAAGAGGCAGGCACTACAGGTGTAATGTGAAGAGGCATTTCTGTGTGGTGTAATGTGAATAAGAGGCATTTCTGTGTGGTGTAATGAGAATAAGAGGCAGGCACTACAGGTGTAATGTGAAGAGGCATTTCTGTGTGGTGTAATGTGAATAAGAGGCATTTCTGTGTGGTGTAATGAGAATAAGAGGCAGGCACTACTGTGTGGTGTAATGTGAATAAGAGGCAGGCACTACAGTGTGGTGTAATGTGAATAAGAGGCAGGCACTACAGTGTGGTGTAATGTGAATAAGAGGCAGGCACTACAGTGTGGTGTAATGTGAATAAGAGGCAGGCACTACAGTGTGGTGTAATGTGAATAAGAGGCAGGCACTACAGTGTGGTGTAATGAGAATAAGAGGCAGGCACTACAGTGTGGTGTAATGAGAATAAGAGGCAGGCACTACAGTGTGGTGTAATGAGAATAAGAGGCAGGCACTACAGTGTGGTGTAATGAGAATAAGAGGCAGGCACTACTGTGTGGTGTAATGTGAATAAGAGGCAGGCACTACAGTGTGGTGTAATGTGAATAAGAGGCAGGCACTACAGTGTGGTGTAATGAGAATAAGAGGCAGGCACTACAGTGTGGTGTAATGAGAATAAGAGGCAGGCACTACAGTGTGGTGTAATGAGAATAAGAGGCAGGCACTACAGTGTGGTGTAATGTGAGTAAGAGGCAGGCACTACAGTGTGGTGTAATGAGAATAAGAGGCAGGCACTACAGTGTGGTGTAATGTGAATAAGAGGCAGGCACTACAGTGTGGTGTAATGTGAATAAGAGGCAGGCACTACAGTGTGGTGTAATGTGAATAAGAGGCAGGCACTACAGTGTGGTGTAATGTGAATAAGAGGCAGACACTACAGTGTGGTGTAATGTGAATAAGAGGCAGGCACTACAGTGTGGTGTAATGTGAATAAGAGGCAGGCACTACATGGTGGTGGTGTGGGGGCCCTTCCATCCCCAGGTTACTCCTACCAACTCCTATCCTCTGAACCATCCCTCACAATCTCTACATTTGAGGTTCATACTATACACCTTTTCCATCCAGTACACCTGCGAGTAGCTGTCATTTACCATCCCCCTGGCCCTCCAAGTTCCTTGACAACTTTGCTTCCTGTCTCCCTCACTTTCTCTCCTTGTAATATTTCTAATTATTCCAACTCCCCATTCCCTCTCTGATCACCTTCTCTCTTTTAACATCTCTCTCTCCCTCCAAAGGCCACCATCACTAAGCGTAACATTGAGGCTAACAATGCCGTTTCTTTATCTTCCCTGCTTGCCTCGCTTTTCTCCCCTATCCCCTCTCTCTCCTGCCCTGAACAAGCTGCTTCCCTATACAACGCCTCCCTTACTTCTGCTCTGGACTCTGTTGCACCGGCAATCAGTACTCACGCTCGCAGATCCACACTATAACCCTGGCATTCCAAATGCACCAGATACCTGCAAAAGTATTCAAGAACCGCCGTACAACAGTGGAGAAGATAACGCTCTAAGGCAGATTTTCTCCACTTCAAAATTATGCTCTTATCCTAGTGTTGCCCTTTCCCTCTCAAGTCCTTTTTCAAGAACATTTCCTCCCAGTCCTTAAATCCCCATCGTCTCTTTACCACCTTCAACTCCCTCCTGTCCACCCCCTTCCCTCCTCACTCACTGCATTGACTTTGCTACCTACTTTACATCTAAAATCGATTCCATACGTCAGGACATCACATCCCACCAGTCCCCCTCCTTTCCCTGATCACCCATCTCCACCCATTTCACTGACTCTGACATCCTTCTCCCCTGTATCTGGAGAGGGAGTCATGGCTCTCATCTGGTCCTCCCCCCTTGACCCTATCCCTTCAAGTCTCCTCCGCTACCTCTCTCCTTGTGCCTGTTCCCATCTTGCCCACCTCATCAATCTCCTTCTCATCTGGCACTGTCTCTTCTGCATTCATACATGCGATAGTCTCCACCATTCTTAAAAAGCTACTCTCTCCAACTACCATCCCATCTCACCTCCCTTTTGCATCCAAGCTCCTTGAGCGTGTTGTTTACAACCGCCTTACCACCTTTCTTTCCTCCCACTCCCTCCTTGATCCATTTCAGTCTGGCTTCCGTTCTCTCCACTCCACTGAAACTGCCCTCACAAAAGTCAGCAATGACCTCCTTGCTGCCAAACCCAAGGGCCACTACTCTGCTTATTCTCCTTGACCTCGCTGCTGCCTTCGACACTGTTGACCACCCTCTCCTGCTGCAAATCATTCACAACCTTGGACACTGCTCTCTCCTGGCTGTCGTCCTACCTCTCAGACCAGTCCTTCTCTGTCTCTTCTCATGACTCCTCTTCCCCACCACAACCTCTTACAGGTGTTCCCCAAGGTTTCGTTCTTGGACCTCTACTATTCTCCCTCTATTTGTCCTCTCTAGATGAACGCACCAGCTCTTTTGACCTCCATTATCACCTCTGATACTCAGATCTACCTTTCCTCCCCTGACCTCTCCTCACTCGTATTCTCCAACTGTCTCTCTGCTATTTCTTCCTGGATGTCCCAGAGATTTCTTAAACTTAATATATCTAAGACTGAGCTGATCATTTTCCCACCCTCCAACATAACCTCACTTCCCACTATTTCTTTAACAATTGATAGAACTATCTCTTCTAGCCCCAAAGTGCGCTGTCTTGGAGTTATCCTGGACTCCTCCCTCTCCTACAAACCACATATCCAGAGTCTCTCACAGTACTGTCATTTCCATCTCAAAAATATTTCCAAGATTAGACCCTTTCTCATCCAGGATGCCACCAAAACACTCATACACTCACTGGTCATATCCAGATTGGACTACTGTAACCTTCTCCTAACTGGCCTCCCCAACTCCCATCTCTCTCCTGTCTGTCCTCAATGCTGCTGCTCGACTCATCTTCCTCCCCTTCCCTTTTAGAACCCAATTCAAGGTTCTTACACTTGCTTACAAAGCCCTCACCCATTCACATCTCTGACCTCCACTCTCCTGTCCGCCCACCTTCGCTCAACTAATGCATGCCGCCTCTCATGCCAATTGATTACTTCCTCCCACCCCCACCTCCAAGATTTTGCCCGTGCTGCTCCCGACCTTTGGAACACTCTCCCCATCAGACTCTCCTCCTCTCTACGATCCTTCAAACGGGCTCTCAAGACCCACTACTTCAGCAAAGCCTTCCAGCTCCCATCCAAACTTGCTGCAACATGCTCTTTCCTCAGTTTACCCCATCTGTGTCACACCTATTTGTCTGCTCCTCCCATTTAGAATGTAAGCTCTTACAAGCAGGGCCTCTACCCTCTTGTGCTTCTCCTTACTTTACCTTCACCTACATAAAAATAGAGTGGCAACCATTTGTATGTCAACCTTTTAACTGTCAACCATTTGACTAACTATTCACTGTCGATCTTTTACACGACACCGGACGAGGGAAAAGCAGGGCACAATGACAGTGCTGCATAGTGTCCCTGCCGGGATCTCTATTGTACAGCCATAGGAATGGTAGAATCCCATAAGTGCTACATTGTACAGAACACAAATTTATGTTTTATTTATTTTCCAGGTTGTCAGAGTTGATGTTCCCAATCTTCTTCTGAGTCCCGGTTTTCTGTAACCTAGGAAATAAAAAAAATCCTGTTAAGACAACAATACAGCACAGTCCTGACATCCCCTCACTCCTAATGAGTACATTAGGCCAAGCAATAGAGGAGACCAACAAAAGGGGGTGATCAATAAGTTTGCCCATAGGGTGACAATCACAGCTTCCAGCATGAGGATTCTCATATCCGCAAAAACACATTCCCTCCCCTGGACATTGGTGTAGTTCCCGTGTGTACCTAAGTACCCAATATTACTTTCCCTCCCAGGGAGAGCGCTACAGGCACCTTCTCAGACAAATGCCTCAAGGACATCAAGTGAGGGGCAATCCTGACTCACTGACCCGCCATCTACAGCACAGAACGTGAAGCAGACAGAGGCCACTGGACAAGGTATTACCCATTCAGACTCGTCATCGGATCATCACTGAAGGAACCATTGTACACAAACACACTCAGCAGCGTCCTTCATGTATTTACCCATTATGCGGTGGGCTGAGGCATGGCGGGGGGCTGTGCCTGCTGCTCTGGCTTGGCGCCTTTCCGCTCAGAGATGGGGGTAGATGGCAGGATCTCCTCTATGGGCTCCACAAAGCTGACGTGGTCGGGCAGGGGCTTCTTGGGGCCGATCTTTCCGCTGGGATCCCAAGGAAGTATGATCTTCACCTTGATGCCCAGCACACCTGCAGGACATACAGATCTATCATTACACATTAGCAGCTCAAATGGGCCACACACGTTCAGGGAGAGAACCCCCGTGTGACCCGGGGGTTAGCATCCGATCACCGGCCCCTCCACCCTTCTCAGACAAAGGCCTCTAAATCAATCAGGAGTTAGGACAAGTCTCCGGTAGAGACGCCAGGTACAGAGACACAGAACGTTGCGCTGCACAGGAGCCTCTACCAGGAGCGCCCCATCTGACTCGTCATCGTATCATCACTGAAGGGTGGAGCCTCCAGGAAAAACCGGCACAAGGACGTACAATAAATTAGCGTCTGCACTGTCACTAAGGAGACTGGTGTCCATCTATAATTTGTGCAAATCTCCTCAATACACGGGGAGTGGTGCACTCTAATACCCATCACACAGTAACTAGTTCTTTTCAGGAAGAGACTGTAAAGCGCTGGGACTACAGAGAGCTTCAGATCAGTTATAGTGTTACAGCAGACCATACCTGGTAGGTCTCATGGGCAGTCAGGCACTGGATCTGGGAGGACCTTCTGTCTGAGCCGTACCATGCTGCTGCCTCCAATCACCACCAGGCGAGATGCCGGGCCTGGGAAAAAATAAGTTTTATATCAGGGCAGGTATGGAGCATATTTAGTGATGGCCACTAGACATAACAGAATTGCTACACTGTAAAGATACATACTGTAGGACATTACATTTGCCTGTATTCTAGATCATACAGGATACCTGGCAACTAATAGGAGCAGACCATGGCGGTTGATCAATTTTAAATGGCAGAACAGCAATATTATTGATGGGTAATTCAGCAAAACCTTGTTCTATACTGTACGTCGGCGCTCCCTCCACAAGCTCCCAGGCACGTATAACACGTTTTCCCCGTCGGCTGTGAGCAGGATCTGCATTCTGCAGTGAACACTCAGAAGCCACCGGGACCAGTTTACGAATTTAATTAAATCTGCTCCTTTGTATAACTTCACTAACTAAGGGGTCTACGTACTAAGCCTTGGAAAGAGAAAGTGGATGGAAATAAACCATCGATACGCTCCTGACACTTAACGGTCTGTTTGAAAAATGACAGGAGCTGATTGGTTGGCACTTTATCTCCCTCCAAGGCTTAGTACATAGACTCCTAAATCTTAGCACTCAACAATTCTTGCAAAGTGGCCAATGACCTAAGAGTAACCATAAACGGCTAATAGTACATGAGCAACTAGAACAATCACACTTACCAGCCACTTGAAGCGACGTCACGGAGAAACCAGCTGAGCTGCAAGAGGGCTCCATATGGCTCTTAACAGAATCCGTCCTCAGCGCCGGCAGCTTGTGACGAGCCGCCGTGTCCCAGGAAGGATGTCACGTAGTATGCGAGAGTCACACAGATGTAACCTTGCCTAAAAGGGCTTTTCCACCATCAGATAACTTGTGCTTCCATGTTTATACACATGTATAACTAAACCCTCAATGTATCCCTCCATGTTTACTTTCCAGACTCAGTGCTGAGATGTTTCTGGGAGTTTCCCCAAATTTTACACAATCACGTGATACAACATTCTGCGTTTTACAATACAGGATACATACACTGTATATGACTGGATGAGTTTGCACAACGAAGATCAATTTCTCCCCTTAAGTTCCCGCGGTGCCTTACAGTACAGATCTAGAAGCGCACCATAGACAGATGCTGGGGGTCCGTTACATCCCATTCTGCATTCTCCGTACTTTATATGGAGATGGGGTGTTTGCACTTCTCCCTCGTTCTGCAATTTTCAAGCTTTTTCCCAGTTGTATAAAACAATAATGGGTCATATCTATAGGGAACTAATAAGCTGACAGCATGGGAAAAGAAAGCTCCACCTGGTGCTCCCACACTGTTACCAGTATAGGAACAAGCACAGAGAGAGCGATGTGTACATCTATACAATATACTCATCTTTCACCATCACTGGGCATCACCCATGTACTAAAGACAGCAGAAAAGAAACGCGTCGGGTAGGACAATGCCTTGATGTGAAATGCAGCCTAGCAATGACTGAAGTGTACTGTGTGATCAAGTACTAAGACGCCTTTGTATTCCCTGCTTAGATTTGGTTTCCATTAACAGCTCTGCACACATCTTGTTCTTTAAAATCCAGGTGCAGAAAACTGCAGATGAGCTCACTGTATTGTGTACCAGAGCAGGGATTCTCACTCCCTGTACTCAAGAACCCACCCCCACAGGACAGGTTTTGTGGATTTGGATTTCTTTATGAACTGCTGGAGTCATTTTGGGACTGGAGTCGAGACCCACTGTACTAGAGGAAGGCAGCCAGAGAACAAGCTCTACCCACTATCGTGCTAGATTTACTAAGCAGCAGCTTTTGCAAGTCCCCAAACTCAGATTTTGAACCAGCATTAAAGGCAAATCACATCTTGAAATTCTTTTAATGTTAAGTGAGAACATTGTAACAGCAGACACTTAGTAAGTCTAGCCAGTGTGAGCTTCCTCTAAACCTCAGTTCTGCATTACCACTAGTAACACTTTCCTATAGTGGTACTACCTATGGCCAGAGCTTTAATTACCACTAGTAACACTTTCCTATAGTGGTACTACCTATGGCCAGAGCTTTATTACCACTAGTAACACTTTCCTATGGTGGTACTACCTATGGCCACTAGTAACACTTTCCTATGGTGGTACAACCTATGGCCAGAGATCCATTACCACTAGTAACACTTTCCTATAGTGGTACTACCTATGACCAGAGCTTTATTACCACTAGTAACACTTTCCTATAGTGGTACTACCTATGGCCAGAGCCCCATTACCACTAGTAACACTTTCCTATGGTGGTACTACCTATGGCCAGAGCCCTATTACCACTAGTAACACTTTCCTATAGTGGTACTTACCTATGGCCAGAGATCAATTACCACTAGTAACACTTTCCTACAGTGGTACTACCTATGGCCAGAGCCCTATTACCACTAGTAACACTTTCCTATAGTGGTACTACCCATGACCAGAGCTTTATTACCACTAGTAACACTTTCCTATAGTGGTACTACCTATGGCCAGAGATCCATTACCACTAGTAACACTTTCCTATGGTGGTACTACCTATGGCTAGAGCCCTATTACCACTAGTAACACTTTCCTATGGTGGTACTACCTATGGCCACTAGTAACACTTTCCTATGGTGGTACAACCTATGGCCAGAGATCCACTACCACTAGTGACACTTTCCTATAGCGGTAGCACCTATGGCCAGAACACTTACCACTAGTGACACTTTCCTATAGTGGTAGCACCTATGGCCAGAGCCCTATTACCACTAGTAACACTTTCCTATGGTGGTACAACGTATGGCCAGAGATCCATTACCACTAGTAACACCTTCCTATGGTGGTACTACCTATGGCCAGAGCCCTATTACCACTAGTAACACTTTCCTATAGTGGTACTACCTATGGCCAGAGATCCATTACCACTAGTAATACTTCCCTATAGTGGTAATACCTATGGCCAGAGCTTTATTACCACTAGTAACACTTTCCTATGGTGGTACTACCTATGGCCACTAGTAACACTTTCCTATGGTGGTACAACCTATGGCCAGAGATCCACTACCACTAGTGACACTTTCCTATAGCGGGTAGCACCTATGGCCAGAACACTTACCACTAATGACACTTTCCTATAGTGGTAGCACCTATGGCCAGAGCCCTATTACCACTAGTAACACTTTCCTATGGTGGTACTACCTATGACCAGAGCTTTATTACCACTAGTAACACCTTCCTATGGTGGTACTACCTATGGCCACTAGTAACACTTTCCTATGGTGGTACAACCTATGGCCAGAGATCCACTACCACTAGTGACACTTTCCTATAGCGGTAGCACCTATGGCCAGAACACTTACCACTAATGACACTTTCCTATAGTGGTAGCACCTATGGCCAGAGCCCCAGGAACAGCTCTATCCTGACATTTCCAACACAGCCGCCTCTATTTCCCACAGATCTGAAGGAAAACCTTCTTGGAATATAGTCCTAGGTGGTAACACAGCATTACATTCAAGCCAAACCCCCTGCTGCCGCAGTTATATTCAATAAATCCCTTAATAAGAACAAACCAGATAATTTGTTTAGTTTTTTGGTTTATTTTATAGAATTTCTCAGCTGGTATCCAACATCTCCATTGTCCTCCAGTTCAGCATCCTAGGGGAAAACAGGAGAACATGTACTACACATCAGACAAGGTATGGAGAGTACCAAGTTTAAAAACGTATTCAACAACTATTTTATTTGTATGGTTCTACAAGGTTTCTAGAGCGCCATATTGAGATTAAACCATTATATATCAGTACACAGAATAACACAATGAAATAACCTAAGGCAGGGTGGAGTATGGAGAAAGTAAGGGAACAGTAGAGCATCTCATTAGGGCTAGTGAAAGCAAGTATTACAATTTGACTTGGGGGAAGGAGTAGAGAGTGGATCACCAGTGATCGTGTATCCAGAGTGGGCAGACAGAATGAGGCACACTGGTGTTAGGGTTAGAGCTAGAATGGGAGAACAGGGGTAGAGGGTCCTGTCCCTGAAGATTTACAGTGTAGAAGGGAGGGATGTAACCAGGGAGATGAATTTGAAGAAAGGCTCGGTGGGTGGTCAGAAGATGAGTAATGAGTTATCAGCAGGACTGACAGGCTTATATGAAGAGAGGAGTCCTAAGTTGACTGTTCATTTGAAAAGTGTGGTTTGCTGGTAAAGTCTGCAAGGGCGAGGGATGGAGCTCTAGAGCAGGGGGATCAGCACAGGAGAAATCTGAGTGAGGCTGGAGATGAAGGGGGGGAGGAGAGTGAGGCTGGAGATGAAGGGGGGGGGAGTGAGGCTGGAGATGAAGGGGGGGGGGGGGGGGGGGAGAGTGAGGCTGGAGATGAAGGGGGGGGGAGTGAGGCTGGAGATGAAGGGGGGGAGTGAGGCTGGAGATGAAGGGGGGGGGGAGTGAGGCTGGAGATGAAGGGGGGGGGGGAGTGAGGCTGGAGATGAAGGGAGGAGTGCGGACAGGAGTGAGGCTGTAGATGAAGGGTGGAGTGCGGACAGGAGTGAGGCTGGAGATGAAGGGAGGAGTGCGGACAGGAGTGAGGCTGGAGATGAAGGGAGGAGTGCGGACAGGAGAGGCTGGAGATGAAGGGAGGAGTGAGGCTGGAGATGAAGGGAGGAGTGCGGACAGGAGTGAGGCTGGAGATGAGGGGGGGGTTGGAGTGATTGAGGGCTTCGTATATGTGGATGAGGGGTTTATATTGTACTCTGAGGTATAGCGTGAGTCAGTAAAGTAGTTGGCAGGGGTGAGGCTGGCAGAGCGGTGGAAAAAGGTAAGAGAGACAGATCTAAGTACAGACTGAAATGGTAAGACCAAAGAATCATGGATTACACCTAAACAGACTTCGGGGGACTGCGGAGGACCTAGATGGGGACGGACAATGAATTTAAGTGCTGGAACATCTAGAAGAACCTTTTGAGGAGGTTTCACAACAAAACTTCCCACATGTTGTTTTAATGACCTACATTCATCAGTCTTGTACCTTCTCAGACAAATGCCTCAAGGACATCAAGTGAGGGGCAATCCTGACCCAGTGACCCGCCATCTACAGCACAGAACGTGAAGCAGACAGAGGCCACTGGACAAGGAATTACCCATTCAGACTCGTCATCGGATCATCACTGAAGGAACCATTGTACACAAACACACTCAGCAGCTTCCTTCATGTACTTACCCATTATGCGGTGGGCACAGGCTGAGGCATGGCGGGGGGCTGTGCCTGCTGCTCTGGCTTGGCTCCTTTCTGCTCAGAGATGGGGGTGGTTGGCAGGATTTCCTCTTTGGGCTCCACAATGCTGACGTGGTCGGGCAGGGGCTTCTTGGGGCCGATCTTTCCGCTGGGATCCCAAGGAAGCATGATCTTCACCTTGATGCCCAGCACTCCTGCAGCAGATACAGATCATTACACATCAGCAGCTCAACTGGGCCACGTGCTCAGGGAGAGAACCCCCGTGTGACCCGGGCTCAGCATCCGATCACCGGCCCCTCCGCCCTTCTCAGACAAATGCCTCTAAATCAATCAGGAGTTAGGGCAAGTCTCCGGTAGAGACGCCAGGTACAGAGACACAGAACGTGGCGCTGCACAGGAGCCTCTACCAGGAGCGCCCCATCTGACTCGTCATCGTATCATCACTGAAGGGTGGAAGCTCCGGCATTCGTAAAAACAAAAAAACCCACAAGCAACTGGATAAAAGCAGCAAATCAGATTTAATTCCATTAAAACTATAGCTAGTATCTAACGTGATACCAGTACACGGCAATGTTACTCGGGAGTAACACTGAGGGCATGTGCGTGTAATAGACAGACCTCCCAGATAATGCTACCTACAACAGTCAGTCAACTCCATGTCACTCTTGGCCATATTGTCGTGTGAACGGACACTTCCTTAGCATTACAATACTAATCATAGGACATTTGGTTACAGAGCTTCAAAAACACTTCCGTGTAGTGCCCCCAGATAACCCACCCCATGCAAACCTCTCCAAAGGGAAACATGAGATTGTTTCTAGCCTTATAGAAACTTGTCCATCAGCTGGAAGAGAATTACAAGTTCCAGTCACTCTCCACAAGTCCAATATGCATGAGGGGAGCAAGTACCTAGCCACAGTGAGATCGGTCAGAGGGAACACAGAGCTATCCAAAGCACCCGACTGCCCCCCACCTTGGATCAAACTAACAGCTCACTCTGGACGCAGCCCGAGGGGCCTAGATTTAGACCCCAAAACAGCAGCACAAGAATGCTGCCACAAGATGGCTAAAGGAAACCAAGCACTTGGGTTTTAGGTTTCAATAGGAATAAGTGAAGGCACCTCTAAGCAAAATATTTTTTGTATAAAATATTCAAAACAGGAATGTCCACAGCAAAGCTCGCTAAATCCGGCCGACAGTACCATGGGCGAAACGCCCCGGACGTAGGGCCAACTGCAAACACACGGATGTAAGCCTTGTTCTTTATGTTCACCGAGCAATGAGCGCGAGACATCTGCATGGCCAGATAAAGGGACAGGAGACCTCTTACCCTGTCTGAGCAGTACGTGACGGACAGCTGTATCCACATAGTAGTTGACGGGGTCTCCGCTGTGGATCATCAGGCCATCCACGAATTTCATGGACTTGGCTCTCTGGCCTCGCAGTTTGCCGGACACAACCACCTCACAGCCCTTGGCTCCGCTCTCCATGATGAAACGAAGGACACCATAGCAGGCCCTGACGGCAGGAGAAATAGCAGCAGCTTAGATCTAATATTCAGGGGAAAAAGTTCTAACTGTACAGTATATAAAAAAAAATACCCATTGAATCTGGGAATCTGTCATTACAGGGTAAGTAACTTCCAATCACTCAGTGTTGTGTGCAGTACGTGTTAAGCACTGCAGTTTGTAAACCTGGCAAAGAAACACGACAACTATATCAGATTAATGAAGCGAAGTTACTCCTGCTGTGTAGGAACTGGGGGACACTAGCCCATCCACTGTGGGAGTTAGATTGGATATTGGGTGGGACGGGATATACACTGCTGTACAAACCCTTCTGACCACACTATACTGCACTTCTCAGACAAATGCCTCGCAGTTAGTCTTCACGCGACATTCTGACCATGCCCGGGAGCTATGGCAGCATGCAGAACGCAGCGACCAGAACTACCCAGACCTGGCAGAACGACGTTAGACTCGTCATCGAATCATCACAGAAGTGGACACTTCAGTAACTAACTTGCTGAAACTACTAAAGGGATATGGGTGAAATACTAAATACACCAAACACTTTTCACCTCCTCACCGCCAGACCTCCAAGGAGCTTGTATCGCAGGGACTCAGCCTGGGCGATGGCGCACAGACCTCTCGTGGCGACTTTCTCTGCGTACAGCTGAAAGACAGGACCATAACTGATTAATTGCATGGAGATCATGCGGGAAGATGCAGTGATGCTCATTAAACCCATTAACACCACAAAGGTATTTTACACATGCTTAATGGTAACTTTCCCATCCTTTGTATAGCAACGAGCATTAAAACCGAACTCGGAAGCGACCACAGTAACATGCATGGAGATAGGTTGCAGCTCCACCACTCACTGAGACATCACAGAACCAGGCTGGATCACTAGAGTCAGCTGGCTATCCTACAGCTTCCACAACGTGATGCAGGATAAACCAGCGGCCTCTAAACTCACCTCAACGCTGCCCTCTGGAAAGCCGAACCTCTTCTGGACAACTGCAGTCAGCTCTCGGATACGACGTCCCTTTTCACCAAGGACATTCTGGGTCCTGAAAGGAGATACAACCTGTTACCTAAGCGGTGATGTCATTGTGCTGCTCCAATTCAGTGCATGATAAAAAGCATCAACGACTTTAAAAACACGGTTCTCACAAGTCACCAATAGCAGCTGCCCCCATTATAATGCAAATAAGTTCTATCAAAACCCTTAATGTAACCCTGCAGTATAGGAACATGTGACCGATGACAGCAGCAGGGTTAGCCCAGTTCAGCCATAAGGCACCGACCAGAAGCGCCCACATCCAATCTACAGTGAGAAATGAGAGTTGCCGAATCCGCAGGGCCAACAAGCTGGCTGTATTACCTGGTTGCAAGAATGATGATTTCAGTCCTGGTTGGGGTGACTCGGACCTCCACGCCGGAGTAGCCATCTTCAGCAAGCTCACGGGTCAGGAACTCATTCAGCTCAGCCTTGAAGATGCCATCAGCCACAAACTGCAAAAAGATGCAAGTGTTACATACAGGGGCAGCATCTAAATGTGCCTACCGGCTGCACAGATCTATGGAAGGCTTGCTGCGAGGGTTACATTTGGAAGCTCAAACGCTTATCAGAAATAACCAACACCGGATAGAATACAGCAGCGTTTCCCAAACTCATTCCACAGGGAGCACTCAGTGCATGGTCTCCAGGTTTCCTAGTTGGTGCACAGGTGGATCATTACTGGCCGACATTTTAAAAGATCCACAGGCAGGTGGAGCTAATTCACTGAGGAGACCTGGAAAACATGCACTGTTAGTGCTCCCTAAGGAACGAGTTTGGGAAACACTGGGATAAAGTAAGATGCACAATGCTAATTATAATCCAAGTAGTCAATAGATCACTGCGATGTGTTTATTCACACAATCAGACAACATCTCTTGTATCCAGATGACGGTAAAACTCAGAAACAAGTGGAGAAGCAGCCACCACTCAGGGCCCTTCTGATCTGTATGTAGTAAATCAGGATGTTTAGTAGCTGTGTCTTACAATTAGATATACAGTACTGTGCAAAGGTTTTAGGCAGGTGTGGAAAACATGCTGCAAAGAATGCTATCCAAAATAGAAGCGTTAGTTTATTTTGATCAATTAACAAAATGCAAAGTGAATGAAAACTAAATCAAATCAATATTTGGTGTGACCATCCGTTGCCTTCACAACAGCATCAATTCTCCTAGGTACACTTGCAGATTTATGAAGGAACTCGGCAGGGAGGTTATTCCAAACATCTTTGAGAACCACAGATCTTCTGTGGATGTAGGCCTACTCATATCCTTCTGTCTCCATGTAATGCCAGACAGACTCGCTGATGTAGAGATCAGGGCTCTGTGGGGCCATATCATCACTTCCGGGACTCCTTGTTCTTCTTTACGCTGTAGATAGATCTTAATGACATTGGCTGTATGTTTGGGGTCATTGTCCTGCTGCAGAATAAATTTGGAGCCAGACGCCTCCCTGATGGTATTACATGATGGATAAGTACCTGCCTGTATTTCTCAGCATTGAGGACACCATTAATCCTGATCAAATCCCCAACTCCATTTGCTGAAATGCAGCCCCAAACTTGCAAGGAACCTCCACCATGCGTCACTGTTACCTACAGACATTATAGTACCGCTCTCCAGCCCTTCGGCGAACAAACTGCCTCTGTTACAGCCAGATATTTCACATTTTGACTCCTCAGTCCAGAGCACCTGCTGCCATTTTTCTGCCACCCCAGTTCCTATGTTTTCATGCATAGTTGAGTCGCTTGCCCTTGTTTCCACGTCAAAGGGTTTTTGGCTCCAATTATTCCATGAAGACCACATCTGGACAAACGTCTCCCAACAGTAGATGCTGATGGCCCTGGTGGACATCATCTGATCCCAAAGTGAAGTTTCCTTTGCTGACCACTGCGTCTATGGTCCTCAACGTTGCCCGTTTCTCTCTTCTTCTTCAAAAGAGCTTGAGCAGCAGATCTTGATACCCCGGTCTGCTTTGAAATCGTTGCCTGGGAGAGACCTTGCTGAAGCAGTATAACTACCATGTGTCTTGTTGCTGTGCTCTGTCTTGCCATGGTGTATGACCTGTGACATGAAACTGTCTTCCACAACCTCACCTTTGTAGCAGAGTTTGGCTGTTCCTCACCCAGTTTTAAGCCTCCTACACAGCTGTTTCAGTTAATGACTTTCAACCAACGTCTGACAATGTTGTTAATTATCGCCTGTTTGGCATGACTTGTTACTCATACACCATACTATAATCCTATAAAATCCCTGCCTTTGTGCAAGTGTACCCAGAAGAATTGACGCTGTTTTGAAGGCAAAGGGCGTTCACACCATATTAATTTGATGTAGATTTCTCCTCTGTTCATTCACTTTGCATTTTGTTAATTGATAAAAACTTAACATTTCTACTTTTGAAAGCATTCTTTGCAGCATTTTTTCCACAACCACCTAAAACTTTTGCAGTTTTGTACATTAGCAACATTACATAATAGCGTTCCCGCTAGGCTGATTTAGTGAGGCGCCACGCACTTCCCTATTTCTAAAGGGCGAAAAGAACCCCGCCCTCCGTCGCAGCACCCTGCGGGTGCCCTCCTCACCCACGGGTCAGTGTCCCGCAGGTGGGGAAAACTGTAGCGGTCACCACCAATGAATGTATGGCGGGCACATTTGCCCAGCATCCATTTACACTGATAGCAGCGCTTGGGGCAGCCGGGCATGTCCGTAAGTGCCGGGCACGCCTTCAAGAGTGACGAAAAGGGGACGCGTCTTAAAGACACACCCCATTGTCTTAGTCACACCCCTTCCCGGGCGCAGGTGCCTTTGTCGCGCACAGATGTGCTTTTTCTCTAGGTCCGGCGCCAGACCTAGAGTGAACACTTACATAATACGTACACAAGCAGCAGTAATGAACATTTAATAACATACAATGCAAGTTAAAACTGCAATTCACAGAAGCAAACCCCTGCTGTGATAACCTGCAGTAAGTAGAGCACACAAACAGGAGACATAGGCATGTACACTAACTACATCCCCTCAGAGCTGCAGCAGAGCATTGGACGGAGGGGGCAGTTAAAATTTGTACCCTCTACTGAAAAGCCAGACTTTCCAAAGTTTGTTGACATGAGTCAAGACCACAGTCAGCATAACCTCGCCTGGGAGGTGGTCACCTCTGAAGTTGACAGGACAGTAAGAAATCCGATTTCTCAGCTGTAACCCGTTTTGACATTTGGTTTACGCAGTGATCACCCCTTATGCCTAAGAAATACACCCGACACTATACCCTAAATAAGCAGTGCACAACCAAGATGATCACCTCAAAAGACAGATTACTGCAGCCACAACGTGCCCTTAACAGCAGCTCAGCGGTCTCCAGACACAAACGTGACGGAACAGCCATGTAACAGGCTCTGATACAACAAGCAGTTTGCACCAAAGCAATAGGGGCGAGTACCAGGCACTTATGTGGTTGTGCTCTGTAGTAGGGCTAAAAAGATAAGACTTCGATCACAAGTATCAGTTACCTATGGCGATCTGGCCACTCCGCACCACACAAAGCAGACAAGGCACTAATGTGTTTATGGGAGTTTATGAGCACAAGTTACATGGAGTGAACAGATTACACGAGAACCACGTTCATCAATGTAATATAGCTCCCCTTCTAGTTACAGAGCAAATAAAGGACCAGTGACGGAGCGCTGCAGCTAGCACATCAGGCAGGGCGAGATCGGTCCTGTTATCTAATGATATGGGACCCATCTACAGTATGGTCTGGGATGGGGAGCTGGGGGTCCATGCCATGGCCCCTTATATTAGATGTGTCAGGGGCTATAGGGCACTGTTGCAAGCAGGGGTGGGGGGTTAGCTCCTCATACTACATGTGTGGGGCTATAGGGGCATGGTCCACATTCTACAGGAGTGAGGGGTTATAGGGGCATGGTGCTACATTACACTACAGGATGAGGGTCTATAGGGGCATGGTGCTACATTACACTACAGGATGAGGGTCTATAGGGGCATGGTACTACATCACACTACAGGAGTGAGGGGCTATAGGGGCTTGGTCCACATACTACAGGAGTGGGGCTATAGGGGCATGGTGCTGCATCAAACTTACAGGATGAGGGTCTATAGGGGCATGGCACTACGTCACACTACAGGAGAGAGGGCTATAGGGGCATGGTACTACATCACGCTACAGGAGGGCTATAGGGGCATGGTACTACATCACACTACAGGAGAGAGGTGCTACAGGGGCATGGTGCTACATCACACTACAGGAGTGAGGAACTATAGGGTCATGGTCCACATACTACAGGAGTGAGGCTATAGGGGCATGGTGCTACATTACACTACAGGAGAGAGGGCTATAGGGGCATGGTACTACATCACACTACAGGAGAGAGGGCTATAGGGGCATGGTGCTACATCACGCTACAGGAGAGGGCTATAGGGGCATGGTACTACGTCACACTACAGGAGAGAGGGCTACAGGGGCATGGTACTACATCACACTACAGGAGAGAGGAGCTATAGGGTCATGGTCCACATACTACAGGAGTGAGGGGCTATAGGAGCATGGTGCTACATTACACTACAGGTGTGAGGAGCTATAGGGTCATGGTCCACATACTACAGGAGTGAGGGGCTATAGGGGCATGGTGTTGCATCAAACTTACAGGATGAGGGTTAATAGGGGCATGGTACTACATCACACTACAGGAGTGAGGGGCTATAGGGGCATGGTACTACATCACACTACAGGAGTGAGGGGCTATGGTCCACATACTACAGGAGTGAGGGGCTATAGGGGCATGGTTGCGGGAATAAGCCGCTCTACATTATACCCCCTGTAGTACTACAAGTACTAGAACGCTGCCGCCTTCTGGTCTGCAGAGCATGCTGGGACATGTATCATCTATACAGCAGCCATGACAGCCCGGCGCTGCGGCCTCGCTCCATCCACATCCATCCGCCCCCAGAGACCAAACACAGCGGGTCAGCCTGACCCCACAACACCCAGGCAGTCCCCCGGCACCCCCGCCCGGCTGATAACTCCCCGCGGTCCCCGCACTGACCGGCCAGATCCCCGCTTACCTTCCTCTTCTTAGAGATCTGCACCGCCATCTTGATGCTGGCCACTGGAGGGAAAGGGAGAGCACTTCCGGCGGAAGCGGCTATATGGAGGCAGCGGCGGCGGCGGCTGTAAGTCACGTGGCTCCGGCCGCGGGGGATCACGGGAATTGTAGTCTTTCGCAAACATGACTGAGATTGAATGTGACAGCGCAGCTGGGAGTACGCCCGGTTATTCTCCTACTGTGTGATAGGCAGGGGCTGGCTGGCAACTTTTAGCCTGGGGGGCAAATGCATGCAGGCGGCCCTGGCAGAGAAGTAGCGTGTAGCAAGGGTTCCCGAAGAAAGTGCGTGCGACGGCGCCCCCCCCCCCTCAAGTGTTCCAGGGAGGAGAAGGGTCCATATGGGATTAATGTATGGTAAAAATAAAGATTAGTGGCAGCCCCCTGTTGTAGTGCCCATATGCAGTGCCCCCGTGTGCCACAGGAGAGAACACCCTTATGCAGGCCTCCGGTAGTGCCCCCAGTAGTGATCCCCTCTATGCAGTGCCCCTTGTGCCCCCAGTAGTAAGCCCCTTATATAGTGCCCCCAGTAGTGGTCACCCCTGTGCAGTGCCCCTTGTGCCCCCAGTAGTAAGCCCCTTATACAGTGCCCCTAATAGTGGTACCCCCTATGCAGTGCCCCTTATATAGTGCCCCCAGTAGCAGTCCACCCCCCATGCAGTGCCCCCAATAGTGGTAACCCTTATGCAATGCCCCTTAAATAGTGACCCCAGTTGTAGTCTCCTCCCTATGCAATACCCCCAGTATTGCCCTTTATATAGAGCCCCCAGCAGTGGTCCCTCGATACAGTGCCCCCAGTGGTAGTCCCCTCCCCCTATGCAGTGCCCCTAGTAGTAGTCCCCTCCCCCTATGCAGTGCCCCTAGTAGTAGTCCCCTCCCCTTGTAGTGCCCCTGGTAGTAGTCCCCCCCTTGTAGTGCCCCTAGTAGTAGTCCCCCCTTTGTAGTGCCCCCAGTAGTAGTAGTACCCCCCTTGTAGTGCCCCCAGTAGTAGTAGCCCCCCCTTGAAGTGCCCCCAGTAGTACTAATCCCCCCCTTGTAGTGCCCCCCCAATAGTAGTCCTCCCCTTGTAGTGCCCCCAGTAGTAGTCCCCCCCTTGTAGTGACCCCAGTAGTAGTAGTGACTCCCCCTGTAGTGCCCCCAGTAGTAGTAGTCCCCCCCTTTGTAGTGCCAGAACCCCCCCCCCCCCAGTAGACACACGTAATACAAAAAACATAATTAAAAAAAACACCTTAATCCCCACTCCCGCCGCCGCCATCTGCTCCTCCGTCTGTCCTCCCGGGCCGGGCCGCTCTGCATTATGGGAGAGACGTCATATCACATCATGACGCCTCTCCCATTACCCACTGCGGGACTCGGAAGATGGAGCGACTCTTGCAGTAGGCGCAGCAGCAGCTAATGAGAGTCTGACAGACTCTCATTGGCTGCTGATCAAAACAAACACACAGCTGCCGGAGCCGGCGGCTGTGTGTTTGTCACTTGTGTAGCGCTGACCAAATTCCGTCCGGTCAGCGCTACACACGCGTGCAGTCTGTGTCACAGTGACACAGACTGCCCTGGCCCGCGGCCCGCATGACGCTGCGGCCCGGGGAGCACATGGCACCCTGCCCCCCGGCCCAGCCCGCCACTGGTGATAGGCGATATAAGGGGCCAGAGTCCCAACCAAAGGTCCTATCTCTGTCTGACATTTGCACTTATAATACTACTACTACTGCTATAATTTCTCCAGCTTTACTCATCTGTTCAGACGGAATCAGTATGATTTACCAGCGACCATATGGCCGGCAGTTCTAATCCCGACAGCGGAAGCCCGACAGAGGAGAAAATTCCGATCGTCCTTAAGGTAAGCAGGGACGGACTGGGGCTGTATATCAGCCCTGGCAGTCCGCCCTGCACTTCCGTGTAGAGGGGGGTGTGGAAAATGCAAGGGGTCATGCTGCGAGTCACGGGGTCTGGCCTCGCGGCACGCCCCAGTCTCTTTTCGGCACAGCACAGCCGCCGCCGGCCCATACACGCCTCTACCCCTTCCGGCTCCGTGAAATCTTAATGATTTCTGAGCTGTTGGGTGGAGGGCGGGGGTCTTTTCCTTCACCCCTCCTCGAGCCGGTCCTTAGGCCATCGGCCCTTCTGGCAGATGCCAGAAGCGCCTGATGGCCAGTCCGGCCCTGAAGGTAAGTATAACTAACCTAATTCTAACCCTAACCCTTCTTTAGGGGTGTCTAACCCTAACCCCCCTCTAAGTGCCTAAAACCTAACTCCCCCTTCCCCAGAGCCTAACCCTAAGTCTCCTGGGGGGGTGCCTAACCCTAACCTCCCCCCAGGGGTGCCTAACCCCCCTTCCCCTAGCCTAATCCCGGGTGAGTGCCTAACCCTAAGTCCCCCCCGGGAGCCCCTAACCTAACCCTCCCCCCCCTCATTTGATTGGTAAGCCTGGTGTCGAGCTCCCGGCGTAGGTCTAATGACAGGCGTCGAGATCTCAATGCCTGTCATTTGTACCTTGCCAGGATTAAGCAGTCGGTATGCCGGCGGTCAGCATTGCGACCGCCGGCTTCCCAGTCAGACTGTACAAGTTGGTGCTATAGGAATAACGGGAATGGGTATGTAATGTTGGCTGTTGGGATGCCTCCTGTCACCATACCTACAGCGGCATCCCGATGGTTGGTATCCCGGGTCGGGTAAGTATACTAACCCTCCCCCTTTTCCCCCTAACTCTCCCTTCTAATAGCCTAACCCTCCCCACCCGCTCCCTTACCCTCACCGTTAGAGCCTAAACCTAACCCCCCCCTCGGCTAACAGCTAAGGGCGCCCCAGACTTCCCTCGTACGGCCTGGCATCCTTCTGGGTCTGATAACTACATCCCGGAGTAAGGACATGCTTATAATAAGAATCTACCAATAATATCAGCAGTAATAATCTTTTTTTATTGTAATCAGACTTGTGGAGAAGGCTACAAAGCTCTTGATAAAGGCGCCGCTCTCCAAATGGAATCGTTCTTTAGCGGACGCAAGTAGGAATTTCTGACGCATCTCGTGGATTTCATTGTACATCACATGCACCATAGAAATAAATCAGCGACTGCGCATGCCCCGAATCAGACCTAAGTGACAGCGGGCCACGCTATGGGTGTAACTGGGCGGCGACCATACGATCGCACAGATCTGACCCGTCTCCTGGGAGCACGGCAGGCGTGTAAGCCGATGTCAGTGCTCATTTGCAGCATGCGGACGGAGATGGGACCCCTGTTTCTGCCGAGTCTTATGGTGCCCAACCACTAGCAGACCTGAATCGTGCAGTCGTTTGTCAGTCTGTGATGAGCCTGCACTGAACGAGCAGTCATTCAGTGCAGGCTCATCAATCATCTGCAAATATGCTCAACCTGATGTTATCGTGAGCTTGTCCAGCATGTTTGCACGATGATAGCTGTCTAAGCGACCAGCGGGCACGTGCATCGTTGGTGGTTTTAGACATTTTTGCAAACGATTTATGAACAATCGTTATCGTTCAATCGCTCAACTTAATCGTCTAGTGGATGGGCACCTTTATGCACCAGCATGGGGCTGGTGTAGGTCCCAATAGTACTGACGTGCGGGATGGGCTTCCAAACGTCACACGGATTTGTACTATGCACAGCGTAATGTAGCAAGCTGTCAGCCAGGCGGAGCAGCAGCCGCAGGTTCCTCCAGTTCAGTGTCAGCCTCTATAGAGCGGAATAGTGATAGACATTCACCATGTTGGCGTGTAATGAGAGTTGTTCTGAACTCTGACCTCATTATTTATCAATCTGGACTTTTAGTTCCAGTGACCGCGCATGCAGCCAGCCAGGTTGCGCATCCGCATATCGGAGAGACGGTAAGTTAAGCCTCATTGCTCCCAGTCAGTGTCGCCAATGGACCGCAAAGCCGCTTTACCTCTCTGCCACTCATTTATAGAGGTGAAAAGATAAAAACAAAAAGATTAAGAAATTTAAAAAAACGGACCAAGGGCCTGATTCATTACGGATTGCAACTGCAACAGCGTACGGAGGTCGGCCGATGGTGCGTACTGTGCATGTGTATATGCACCGCAGTGTGCGTGCTTGAATTTGCATTGCGATCGCACTGTGATCATGTGTGCAGATACAAAACCTATGCAGATCAAGGGACGGGATGTCAGCGTTTGGGGGAGGTGATGGGGGGTGGAAGGCGAAACGCAGGCGTGCCTGTCAGTGTGAACGTCCTGTACTCACTGTGTGTGACAAGGTTAGCAATTTCTGATTAAGGTCAGACCTGTTGGTGTTTAGAACTAGCTCTGGCTGTTGCTATTAGCACAGGATGGCTGGTACTATGACAGGGTGATACCACGCTGGCGGTTTTCCTGCTACAGTGCCACCAGCCCTGCCTGGCATAGTCTATTGCTGGTATTGGCAATTTTGTGGCACCCCATGCTTCCCCCCCTCCCTGATTTTGCTGATACCAGTCTGGGCTATACAGATGAAGATATACCCCTCATGTGCAATATGAAAAAGCATATTGTGTGGAGTTCCTCTTTATTAATACATAGTTGCCGACTTTCTGGCTGCTCCTTCCAGGAGGGAGCAGCCAGATCGGCAGGACAGCAGGGGGCGTGGCCAAAAAAGGGGGCGTGTCCAGACAGGTGCCTGGCATTTGTAGGCATCACGGGGGCGGGGTCACGCGATTGCGTCATTTAAGCCCCGCCCCCGCTACACAATGCCGATAATACAGGCATTGTGAGGCAGGGGGCGTGGCCAAAATGATGCGAATCGCGTCACTGGCTGCCCTCGCAGCGGGGGTTAGGTGTAAATTGCGGGGGGGTGTCGGGGGATCGGCGGCCGCCGGGAGGCTTGCCTGCCTTTCTGGGGGGCGGGAGCTGCACCGGATTATCGGGAGGCTCCCGCCCAAATCGGGAGGGTAGGCAACCCTGTATTAATATGACAACAGTACTAATCACTTGAATGTATATCCTTCATTTAAATTTGTGAAATCAGTGACAGGATACTTGCATTGTTACTCTGTACTGTTGGGGACACTAATACACCAGTGGTTCTCAACCTCGGTCTTCAGGACCCCACACAGGTCATGTTTTCCAGGTCACTCAGCAGGTGCACAGGTGTACTTATTACTCACTGCCATATTCTAAAAGATCCACAGGTGGAGCTAATTAATTCACTTGCGATTCTGTGAGGAGATCTGGAAAACATGTACTGTTTGGGGTCCTGAGGACCGAGTTTGAGAACCTGTGTAATAGACTATAAGCTCTCCGTCATCTGTGTCACAGCTGCACCCCTTTAAACAATCACATATTCTGTTTTTACGTGCAATATGAATTTGGTTTGGTTTGTGGCTCCTTATAAACAAATGATGACACTGATCATTCCACTAGCTCACTGTTCCTGTCACATGCAGACCTGTCCTCACTAGAACATCACTCATCGATTGCAGAGGTATCCAACCATGGTCCTCAAGGCACACTGACAGTCCAGATTTTAAAGATAGTCATGATTGCGCACAGGTGTCTTAATTAGTACCTCAGTTATTTTGATTTAACTATCTGCGCTCAAGCATGGATATCACTAAAGCCTGGACTGTTATACCCCTTTTACACCAGAGCAAAAGCTGAGTTTTTGCTGGGTCTACCTGGGTTGCAGCTCAGTGTAAAAGGATCCCTGAAAAATAACCCAGGTCAAGTGACCCAGCAATCCAACCCAGGTAGCTACCAGGGATGGACCCGGGTAATGGTGCAGTGTAAACGGTGCAACCCGGGTTATCTGACCTGGGTCATGTCTAAAATGAGCTGATTGGTGGTTGTGGAGCATTCACCTCCCACTTTTTATGACCTCACAGGTTTAGCAGGGCAGACCTGAGTTCAGTGTGAACAGGGCTGACCTGGGAGTAACCCAGATCGAAGGTGCAGTGTAAATGGGTCTGACCTGGGTCTGACCAGGGTTGGAACCATGTCCAAAAACCCAGGTCGGACCTGGGGTTTTTGGTGGAAAAGAGGTATTAGTGTGCCTTGAGGACCAAGGTTGGGAAACACTGATATATATACAGTCAGGTGCATAAATATTGGGACATTGACAGAATTTTCATATTTTGGCCTCTATTCACCACCACAATGGCTTTGAAATGAAACAAACAAGATGTGCTTTAACTGCAGACTTTCAGATTTAATTTGAGGGTAATTACATCCAAATCAGGTGAAAGGTGTATGAATCTATATGTGCCTCCCACTTTTTAAGGGGCCAAAAGTAATGGGACAAACTAAACAATCCTAAATCTAACTTTCACTTTTTAATACTTTGTTGCAAATCCTTTGCAGGCAATTACAGCCTGAAGTCTGGAACGCATAGACATCACCAGACGCTGGGCTTCATCCCTGGTGATGCTCTGCCAGGCCTCTACTGCAAATGTCTTCAGTTCCTGCTTGTTCTTGGGGCATTTTCCCTTCAGTTTTGTCTTCATCAAGTGAAATGCATGCTCAATTGGATTCAGGTCAGGGGATTGACTTGGCCATTGCATAACATTCCACTTTTTAGCCTTAAAAAACTCTTTGGTTGCTTTTGCAGTATGCTTCGGGTCATTGTCCATCTGTACTGTGAAGCACCGTCCAATGAGTTCTGAAGCATTTGACTGAATATGAGCATATAATATTGCCCGAAACACTTCAGAATTCATTCTGCTGCTTTTGTCAGCAGTCACATCATCAATAAATACAAGGGAACCAGTTCCATTGGCAGCCATACATGCCCACGCCATGACACTACCACCACCATTCTTCACTGATAAGGTGGTATGTTTTGGATCATGAGCAGTTCCTTTCCTTCTCCATACTCTTCCCATCACTCTGGTACAAGTTGATCTTTGTCTCATCTGTCCATAGGATGTTGTTCCAGAACTGTAATGGCTTTTTTAGATGTTCTTGATAAAGCCGTGCAGCACAGGGAAACGCGTCGGACCCCTAGCTGTATCTCCATTCGGAGGTTATTCATCATCTGCCACACAGTTTACATCTTGCTGGAGCAAGTTCTTACCTACGCATTCATCCGGTGAACACAATTTATGTGCGGAATCACCCACAGCAGTCAGGTGAGCACTACTGCGTGGAGCCGACTCCCGGGGCAACGCATCTACAGCTGAGCCAGTTTATTACTACATGAGCCACAGGACCCGCGCTGTCCCTACCTTACCTTGGAGCTTAAACACGGAGGATTACCCCACAGTCTCCTATCTGTTACAGACTGGAGTCTGAGAGTGGACACTAGCGGACTCAGTATTTAGAGCGTATTGCTCACTTATCATCACTCACTACTACATCTTACGTGCGGATCTCTATATATCACTGTGGAGTCCTATTTTTATTCCAACTAACATTGGACACTCTATTGCAATTGTGATTTTTTTCTTCCACCGTCAGCTACATGGATTGGAATAT
The DNA here is from genome assembly GCA_031769625.1 of Taudactylus pleione. Lineage (NCBI taxonomy): Eukaryota > Metazoa > Chordata > Amphibia > Anura > Myobatrachidae > Taudactylus > Taudactylus pleione. Next base: position 74,421 of record JAUIMM010000240.1, read on the forward strand.
TTTCTGACTTTTCATTTTAATCTATTTTTTATTAATTTATGTTTATTTTGCACAGCGCTGTTTTCATGTATTATATGCAACTTCCTGCCCCCGGGAGCAATTGTTATATATTTATGATACTTTTTTATGTTTAATAAATATTGTATTATTACTTTTTAATTTGGTCTGATATTTTGCTCTAGTTAGTATAGCGCCACTGCAATATTTCTCTGTTTTAATCATATATCTGTAGCCTGCGTGCATACATCATATATCTATAGCCTGCGTGCATACATCATATATCTGTAGCCTGCGTGCAGTTTTGCAATTACGATCCTTACAGAATCAGGCCCTATGTGCGGCTTTACGTGACACAGCACAAGCGCATGATTTAAATAGCCGGCCCCATTTAGCCAGCGAGCGGATGCAAATAGCGTCCGGGTCTGAATTAGGCCCATAGTCTATATACATTGCTGCATAAGCAGTCATAACACACAAAAAAAAAACAGCAGGGCGTCAGCTACCAAGTGTTAGGTGCCCTTGGGGGGAATTTGGAGTAGATGATCATATGAGTGAGGAAAGGAGAAGCACATGAGGGAAGAGGGCCCTGCAGACAGACAGGGATGAAACAGATGGGGTAGACAGGAAGAAGCATGGAGCAGTAGGTTAGGATGAGAGCTGGAAGGCTTTGATGAAGTAGTGAGTTTTGAGAGTCCATTTGTAGAGAGGTGGAGAGTGTCACGACTCTAGTAAAATTGGCCACCTGTGATGGAGCAGGCATCGTGGGCTGGGACCATGATGGCAGAAACTGAGGAGGTTTCAAATAGCTTTTCCTCATAAGAGAAATAAGATAGAATCCAGTTGACATGAAGTATACAATGTTTAATTGGAACAAACAGAGGACTGCTGGGAATGATGGGTAGTAACAGAACTGTCCAGAATGAAAGAACAAATGAAGGATACGTGAGTCCTAAGAATCTGGGACTTGAAGGTAACAGCGTATAGGAAGTAGGAGGGCTAGTTTATGAAGTCCATGAGAAGCAGGACACTAATCAGATGACACTGAATTATCCTCAATAGACAGATGCAGGAATCCTGAGTCCGAGTCACCAGCATTCGCCCAGCAAGATGAGATGGGAATCCTTGGTCAAAAGTATAGAGGTATATCCAGCTAGATAGCGATGGCCTTGGCTTGCGATGAGTGTGGGTCTTGAGTACACAAAGATGCTTTGAACTCCAAATGTAGTACACTGAGATGCGTCACAAAGATATGGAAGGAAGGCACATTTAGGTGCTTCGGGTTTGTACCCAGAGTAGCATCTTTAGGTACTTCAGGTTTGTACCCAAAGTAGCGTCTTCAGGTGCTTCGGGCTTGTACCCAAAGTAGCGTCTTCAGGTACTTCAGGTTTGTACCCAAAGTAGCATCTTTAGGTAGTGGAGCAGAACACAGGAATGCATAGAAAGTCCAAGACCTAAGGGAAACAGGAGCCAAATACTAGGACTTGAGAAGACGTTGTACAGGCACTGAATGAACATCCATGAAGAGTTTATATAGGCAGTGCCTGTCGCTGATTGGTGACTGATTCACAGCAGGCCTGAGAGCTATCTCTGATTGAACAATCCAACATCACACTTGCTGATGGTATTGGAGGATGATGCACAGCTGCACGAGAAGTATCAGTGTGGGAGTGAGAGTTTGAAAACGAGAGCCCGCTCAGCTCCAGTTAACCAAAGGCCGGAGTGCCGCTGAGTGGACTTTGCATTTGGACCTGGTGACCACATTCCTGACAGAGAGTCTGATAGGGAGAGAGTTCCAGAGGTAGGGAGCAGCACAGGCAAAATCTTGGAGGCGGAAGTGGGAGGAAGTAATCAGTCGGCAAGAGAGACGGCATGCATTTGTTGAGCGAAGTGGGCGGGCAGGAGTGTGAAGTGAGATGAGATCAGAGATGTAAATGGGAGATGATTGGGTGAGGGCTTTGTAAGTGAGTGTAAGAACCTTAAAATGGGTTCTAAAGGGGAAGAGGAGCCAGTGTAGGACTTGTATGAGAGGGGAGGCAGATGTAGAACATTTGGAGAGGAAGATGAGCGTAGCAGCAGCACTGAGGACAGATTGGAGTGGAGAGAGGTCCAATCTGGAGATGACCAGTGAGTGTATAAGGGCCTTAGTTGCCTCCAGGGTGAAAAAGGTTCTGATCCTGGATATAATTTTGAGATGGAAGTGGCAGAACTGTATGAGGTACTGAATGTGTGGTTTGAAGGACAGGAAGGAGTCAAGGATAACTCCAAGACATTGTGCACCAAAAAAAATAAAATCCTAACTTGTCTGGGCTCTTACTAAACATAGAGGTTCCCCCTCTTTTCAGTGGTAGGCCCTAATGCCCCTACCACAAGCATAGGCACAGTACTCACTGTCATTTAAATTACAATGACTCTTAAAAGGCAAGCGTCTTTCCCCAGGTAATGAAACACTGAGTGAAACCCTGCCACACTTTTACGAACCTCTAATAGGTGCAAGTACCGATTAGCCCGTTCTCAAGCTGAAGAAGACCTGAAGCTCCAATATGGGCCTAAACTTGGGATGAATATGTCTCCCGTGTATTACCTTACAAGTAATATATTACCATATTATCCTTTTAAACCAGGACAGTCATGAATTACACAGGTTCAGTGGCTGACTGTCCCGGTTTGAAGTTATATATATATATAATTATATATATATATATATATATATATATATACATAGTAATATGGGGTATAGAATTGAGGAATCCATACATGCAGGTACTTGGTAAAGCAGTAAAGCAGCTGACACTGCACTTTAGCATACATGAGCATTGGCCTGGACACACTCAGTCACATAACAGTCACATTACAATTGTAAAGCGCAACGGAATATGCTGCGCTATATAAGAAACTGTAAATAAATAATAAATAAATAAAGAACAGAAAATAAATTAATAAACACAGAAGTTCCCAGCACTCCTCATGCTTATTAGTAATCAGCGGCTTGCAGCCACAATTGGCCATGCTCTCCCATCATAGCCCTTGGTCACTGGCACTACAACACGAAGGCCTACTAAACTGGCCACTAATCAGCATCAGTGCTCAGAGCAACAGACAGATGAGAGTTTTAAACTCTTCCCCTACTGCTCAGTGATGAGTTGTAGCTGGGCTCGTGCAACTGTGATAACCTGGAGTTCCAAACCTCCCTCGCTGTAGCAAATTGGACAGGTTTCACACTAGTCTCCCTTGGAGGGAACTAAGGCCCTGATTCAGACCCACTCGCGAGCGGCTGTCCGCTTGCAAGTGGGTCGATGTTCTGCACTGAGCATGCGCACGACGGAGGGAGCTCCGTCGTGCGCATGCGCCAGACGCGACGAGCGAAGGAAAGTCCTTCGCTCGTTGTGTCTGATCAAAGGGGGCGTGCTGTCGATGTTGATTGACAGCACGCCCCCTTTGGTGGGCGTGCCGGGTGCGTGCCTCCCTGACGGGGGCGTTCCCACGGGAACGCCTCCCGTCAGAAGCCGGCCCACTGACATGACTAGTGATGTCAGTGGGAGTGATTTTGGCTCTGATAGAGCCAAAATCACTCCGGAGCTTGCGGTTGAAAATCTCAACCGCAGGCTCCGGCTCGCAGTTTCGATGGTCGCGATGGTCAAGACCATCGCGGCCATCAAACTGCACGCTCGTATAGGCTGTGGGTGGTGACCCACAGCTATACGAGCGTCCAGGAGGACGCTCCATTTTTATGGAGGGCAGCCCTCATTCAGAGCGTGCGCTCTGCTCAGAGCGTACGGCTCTGAATGAGGGCCTAATCCCACAGGAATGTGGGCAATTCAGGTGAGAGGCAACCCCACTCACCACTAATTATATATATACATATATATAGTAAGAATGGGAGATAACAGTGCCAGAAGATACCACAAATCCATACTAAATTCAATGAAAAATGGAAAAACTTTTCTATTTGCAAATAAATAATTGTGTGTAAAAATACGGGAAATATGTCCGGTTTTGGATATAAAATCGTATGTATACAGCACTCCCCTACAGTATGGGTGTCAGCTCAAACAGAAGAGGCGCAGCAGTGATGATCTGTTGTTGATAAAAACATGTAAAAATTAGAACTGTGTTAGAGCGCTCATAGTATAACTGATGTACATATAAAAATAAAATAATTATTTGTAAAGTATTAAAAATTAATATTCAAAGTGATGTGCGTCAAAATGTGCAATAATGCAGGGAAATAAAAAACCTAAGATATCTTCAGTGTACTGTGTACTTGAAAGAAGTGTTATTATAAGATTCATACCATATAGTGCAAAGCAAGGAACAATTACCAGCCTGTATTTTAGTGTGCAGCAATAATGTCACATGAAAATGTGAATAAGAACCAGGTACTGAGCATGATGATTTTAAAAATAAAAGGCTTATATGGTAAAACAATAGTAAGTTCATGAAAGGTAAGAGGAGGCTATTGTTTTACCAGATAAGCCTTTAATTTTTATTCTAATATATGTGCTGTTTTTATGTATGTTTTTTTTTTAAATCTTCATGCTCAGTACCTGGTTACTGAATGATAACCCTACTTCATATGCCTAAAATTGGTTATAAATAAATTGTCTTTTTAATACTAAATTATTTTATGATCTATTGTTTACATAATTCTTATTCACATTTTCATGTGACATTATTGTTGCACACTAAAATTATGTTATGTTATGTTGTCCTGAGGAACTGGTGTAGGACCCCGAAACGTTGACCTGCACTTGCACTAATAAATCCCTCTGGATTTGAAGTCTATGAGTGCCGCCTGTCATTGTGGAATATATGAAGTAGGGGCATTTACCCCACGAGGAGGGCACCAGAGCCAGTTGGGGTTAACAGAGTGCCGGAGGAGCGTATGTATATATACATATATATATATATATAAAAACAGAAAACTCAGCACCCTAAACCTAACCCTCCCTCCCCAATCTCTAACCTAACCCTCCCCCTAGTCCCTAACCCCTCCCCCCAGTCCCTAACCCTCCCCTAATTCCCGATACTGGAGCTGAGATCCCGACGCTGTCGAGATTTAGGGGTCTATTTAGGGGTCTATTTACTAAGCAGTGTTAGGAGACAGAGTGAAAAGTGATAAGGTACCAACCAATCAGCTCCCAACTGTCATTTTTCAAATACAGCCTGTGAGATGACAGTTGGGAGCTGATTGGCTGGTACCTTATCACTTTTCACTCTGTCTCCTAACACTGCTTAGTAAATAGACCCCTTATAGACCATAGGCTTCCTGCACACCGGAATGCTGACTACATCTCGAATTACACAGGCAGGGGGTTATAGAGGGAAGCAGGTAGGGAGAAGTGTAGGGGGTGAGAGAGGGGAGTGAAAGGTGATATAGAACAGGGGCTGAAGGGAGTGAGAGGTGGGGGGGATTCAAATCCCCATACTCCCACCTCTAAATTCCCATTTTGAGCACTGATCCCACCATGAGAGAGTGTGAGATGGCCAGTCCTGTACTACGACATGAGATACTAGGCCTGGCATTAGCAAAAGGACACAGCTGCAAAGTGAGTAACTCGTCAATGTACTATGATAAGACAAGGTGCAAAGTGATTCCCAGGCCTTCCTCTGTGGCCCAACAGCTAGTGACCAGCACACTATTGCTAATCACAGTAGCCCAAGCTGTATGCCCAGCCATACATAACAGCAATGAAAGTATAAGGCAGAGGTGTGACAAGGCCAGGACTGTGGACACATGGACCGTACGCCGCACGTGTTATCTACAAACATTGCAAACACAATGGGGGGATGTTATTAGCCTAATAGGTTCCCAAACGCGGTCCTCAAGGCTCCCCAACAGTTCAGGTTTTACAGAGATCCATGGTTGAGTACAGGTGGTGACATCAAATTGACTGAGGTACTAATACCTGAACTGTTGGGGAGCCTTGAGGACCACATTTGGGAACATCTGATATAAGGACTTTCCACTGAAGTCCTAGAAGAGAATGACTTGAGCCGTGGAATCGGCTGCAACTTTCTCATCCTTGTATCACGCTGTGTCCTATTCAATAACAGTAAAAATTACCGGGAGCATATTACGTTTAGTATTACTATGATACTTTCGGATATGCCACCGGTGTTTGCCAATACTTACCTGTCCTCATTTAAGAACTAGTCATAACCCCTCTAGGACTCATTTTTAATGCGAATATGGGTTATGACATCCGTTCAGTATTATGACTGTATTGCAGATGTCGTCTATAGATGGTGTAAGCGGTACAGCCCTCATTGCCGTCAGTGGAAACCCAGCAAAGCCTTTTGGCTCCACAGGTTACAGTGAGTTGCCCTACCCCCACCCTGTCTCCTAGTCCTACATAGTCTGTCATTTTATTACGGTGTGTTGTTCCCGGATGTCAGTGTGCATTGTATGGTACTTATCATATTAAAACTTACACTGTTACTCCGTATGTTCCTTTTTACAGCACTGCTGACACTTTACGCCGACTTACTAATAAAAAAATGATAATAAGTGAAAAAAGCTCTATTCAAAAACTCCTACTGGCAATAAGGCTCCTCACCCTTTTATCAACTGGTCCCTACATCTGAGCTGCAGGCAGTACAATGACATATTGTCCTCTTTTACATATTATACCTTTGGGTCATTACAGCTCGGTGAAGGTGATGGGAACATCCACAATGGTGCCTGTGACCGGGTCCCAGTCATTAAAGATTCAACATTAACATTAAAGATTAATTAAAGATTAATAACAATTAGATGCATACAAAATATTATAAAGACAGATATATAAATATATAGGAGTCCATACATATTTCAATAATTTGAAATACCAAATGTTAACAAGATCACTGTATTGAGACATACATGTGATAAAGAAAACCTGGAACTGAGCCAAACATAGATAATTCCAATGGGCTCTATTTATTAACATTATTTTTACTAAAATAAAGTGAAAAGGGGTGTTTTCACACCCTTTTCACATTATGTTAGTATCACCTGTAGTTATTACAGGGCAACTGGAGTAGAATTAGTAAAATTCTACTCCAACCCCTAGTATCACTTATTTTTAGTAAAGCAGATCGCATTTCCCATAATTGTAATGGGAAATGTGATCCGACCAGAGTTACTAAAAATAAATTGTAAAAAAATACCGGGGGAAGCCCTGTGATAATAACGCCACCTGGAGGTGGCGTTATCCAGGGTCTCCCCCGGTTACCGGGCTCCTGCCCTGCTCTAACGGAGAGAGCAGAGGCGGGAGCCGGTACCAGTAATCAGCTGTGTGGTCTAAGCAGACCGCAAGCTGTAAAAAAAAGAAAAAAAAAAATGAAACATTTTTTTTTTACTTACCTGAATCCAGGGACCGGTGATCGGGCCTCCGGTGAGGCCTCCTCTCCGGTCAGCTGGTCTCCCACAGTGCACTGCTGCTCGGTCATCAGGTGATCGGGTCCCAGTGCAGTATGGGAGATCACCTGATTGGGAAGCCCGGAGATGATTACCGGAGGCCAGGAGGATGCAGGTAAGTGTAATGAAGGGAGGGGGGGGTCGCGGGGGTCCGCGATCGCGGGGGGTGGGGCTTAGCGCCGGGGGCGGGGCTTAGCATCATGGGGGGTAGCAGCGACGGTGGGTCGGCGCATGCGCGGGCTCTTAGTCGCGGTATTTCTCTGAAAATACTGCGACTAGAGCGCGGATGGGATCCGCAGGGACAGAGCTTTATCGCAAGCTCTGTCCCTGCAAGGGATTTATAGTAAATCCCTGTGATATTGCCTGAATTCGCAATGCGAATTCACTCGGTAATATCACACTACAGTCCACATTCAATATGCGGATTGTAGTAAATAGAGCCCAATGAGAGAAATTGGGGGGGGGGGGGGGTATTGAAGAAGGATTGCGGGATTCATACCACATAGTATTGCGTAAACATTGAGATATAGCCTCCTTAGTGGAAGCAGGTAAAACCTCTATAACACTCTCCCATTTTCCGTTTGTGCCTCTTTGTGGAGAGAGGCCTTCAGCCAATCCATGGGAGAGAAAAATAATAGTTTCTCTTTAAACCATTTAGGGTTTGGAGGAGAATTCTGTATCTAGTAACTACCCACAGTGGTACAGAATGTGCGATGTGACTGTATAACAGCGCCCTCATTCACCATGGCTTTATTTGATTGCAACCAATCAGCTCCTCGCTACCATAACTCAAGTACATCCCATAAAAGGTTAGGTAGAAGCTGATTGGTTGCTATAGGAAGCTTCTCCACTCTTTAGAAGCTTTGATACATTAAATATATGAATCTCGGTTTCCTAACTTGAACTAATAATTAAATGTTTAACAATATCTCACTATCCTATTATTTGCTCTGTCTCTTGGATAATGCGTCATGTACTGCTTAGTGCGTATCACCTTATCTCCCTGCTCTTAGCGCTCATTTATTTACCTATATGTCCCCCATTGGGAATCATCCATTCCCTTTACTGTCACTGATACATATACATGTACGTGCATATCTCATGTACATCTGTCTGTCTTATGTTATCACCCATCCTTCTGTAACTTATTACACCTTACACCCTTTACATTATCATCAGCTTTGGGGGGAGATATACTAAGCCTTGGAGAGTGCTAAAGTGTCTGGAGGTAAAGTACCAACCAATCAGCTCCTGTCACTTTTCAAGCACAGCCTGTAATATGGCAGTGAGGAGCTGATCGGTTCGTACTTTGACTCTCTCCAAACTATACATCTCCCCCTAAATCTTAAGTGCTCTCCGTTGTTCTATAGAAATGTCAGGAGGTTTGGGCTAGAACCGAGGGCACATAAACTTCTAGTTAGGGATAGAGGGGTTATATAAAGTTAGGAGTATGGTTTGTTTGGGTTCAACAGTGGGTCTGTTATGTGAGAGGGCGTGGTGCTAGGATGAGAGGTTAGGGGGCGTGTTATGTGAGATGGTGTGGTGATAGGATGAGGGGTTAGGGGCTGTGTCATGTGAGAGGGTGTGGTGATAGGATGAGAGGTTAGGGGGCGTGTTATGTGAGATGGTGTGGTGATAGGATGAGGGGTTAGGGGCTGTGTCATGTGAGAGGGTGTGGTGATAGGATGAGAGGTTAGGGGGTGTGTCATGTGAGAGGGTGTGGTGATAGGATGAGAGGTTAGGGGGGGTGTCATGTGAGAGGGTGTGGTGATAGGATGAGAGGTTAGGGGGTGTGTTATGTGAGAGGGTGTGGTGATAGGATGAGAGGTTAGGGTGTGTGTCATGTGAGAGGGTGTGGTGATAGGATGAGAGGTTAGGGGGTGTGTTATGTGAGATGGTGTGGTGATAGGATGAGAGGTTAGGGGGTGTGTCACGTGAGAGGGTGTGGTGATAGGATGAGAGGTTAGGGGGCGTGTTAAGTGAGAGGGTGTGGTGATAGGATGAGAGGTTAGGGGGTGTGTTATGTGAGAGGGTGTGGTGATAGGATGAGAGGTTAGGGGCGTGTTATGTGAGAGGGTGTGGTGATAGGATGAGAGGTTAGGGGGCGTGTTATGTGAGATGGTGTGGTGATAGGATGAGGGGTTAGGGGCTGTGTCATGTGAGAGGGTGTGGTGATAGGATGAGAGGTTAGGGGCTGTGTCATGTGAGAGGGTGTGGTGATAGGATGAGAGGTTAGGGGGCGTGTTATGTGAGATGGTGTGGTGATAGGATGAGGGGTTAGGGGCTGTGTCATGTGAGAGGGTGTGGTGATAGGATGAGAGGTTAGGGGGTGTGACATGTGAGAGGGTGTGGAGATAGGATGAGAGGTTAGGGGGTGTGTCATGTGAGAGGGTGTGGTGATAGGATGAGAGGTTAGGGGACGTGTTATGTGAGAAGGAGCGGGGAATCTACCTCATTGGTAATTCTACCTCTTTGAATTTGATCTCCCACCCTCCATCCCCTATTGTGTCATGTGTCGGCTTTATTTCATAGTAGGGAAAGACCGGCAATATTTAAGCGTCCATCTTGCGTCAGTATGAGCGGTGCACACCCCTTCAATGCACTGGTTAGTCTGATTTCACCCTACTGGGGTCCGCGGCACCTCTCAACCGAGCGGGCACCAATAGTGCATTGGCATGGGTGTTGGATGCCTTGCTTAGAAAGGGAGAGTTGGCCATTGCAGATTTTAATATCACACTTGCCCTTGGTATTGGGATAGTGTAGTTGGCCCTTGTGATTTCTGATATCCTTTTGCCTAAGACAAGTGGACGATGGTTGTTTGCCGTTATTTCTTCTGCCACCATACTTACACCACTTATTCTGAATGGCATAATTTGGTCTTGTGTGATTATATTTAGTTAAGTATAGTTTAAGTTTATGGGTCACATCTATCATCTGACGATAGAAAGTTTAATGTCAAAATAAAATAAAAATGATAAAACTTAGAGTCTGACAAAGAAGCTGCTGATTGATATTGGTTAAAGAACTAAACTACATACTGCGGTAACGCAGCTCTAATGGCGGCTCTTCAGCGTTTTCCTGCTCTCTATTAGGACTGCGTTACCCTGGTATTGTAGTTTATTTATTGTACCATTATCATGTAATGTGCAAATGATGGAGTAATGTATTAGAGAGTGATGTCATGGAGTACATGTCATGGTCTGAGCACTGTAATTAGTCCATTGTGATGTCATAGCCCTGTCATACAGACTATTGCTCCCAGGCTGTAACAGGCCAGTGTCACCACAAGCAGACTAAAGACCAGACCTATCTTACATTCTTCTTGGTAAGTGACATTTCCTAGGCTTTCTATTGGGCAGAATGGGCAGTAACATGATGCAGAAACTAATAGCAGTATAGTAATTATCAGTATAAACCTGTATTCAGTAATAATTAGCAGTAACAAGCAAATGTCAGGTCTGAGGCTGACCCTCTGTATGTATGGGTATGATTATTATTATTATCTATTATTTATATGGGGCCACAAGGCCTCTGCAGCACATTATGTAGAAGCAGAACATACATTACTATTACATAGGGCTGATTCTGAGGTGAGAGTATAGCAATTAGTAACTTTGCACCTGGGCAAAACCATGTTACACTACAGGTGGGGGAGATGTGAGATGTGCAGGGAGTGTTAGGTGTCCAAACTCAAATCTAACTTGCTGTATAATAATAAAGCTGTCCATATGGAACCCTTGGCTAACCTCTCAAAATGCCTTTCCCCCTTTCGCATTGTAATAGCTCCCTATGTATGGTTATTTTTTTATGTTTTTTTTTAGAACCTGCCCCAGAGAGTATTTTTCTTTTCTTTTCTTTTTCTCTCCTTCCTTTTTTTCTCTTCTATTTTCTCTTTTTTTTTTTTCCTTGTTTTTTAATTTTTTGGCATAGACCTGATATTTGTTTTGTCTATGTTCTTTATTTTTGAGTTTTTCATTTGTTTTGGTCTTCAGTGTATTCTATGGTCTCAATAAAATTTACATTAAAAAAAGACATAGGAAAGTAAAAGCTGGAAGTAATAAAAGCCAGGATATCACACAAAAATACAAAGCTTTCCAGCATTTGTGGGCTACATGCAAAAGCAGCCAGTATTTACCCTGCAAGCAAAATTATGTATGTATTTGCCCCTCTTGCATCGCAGCATTGTTTGCCCATATGCAGTTACTTGCTGTTTTTGCTTTATACTAGGGATGTGCAGGCTCGGATAATTTCAAATTTGCACGCCGAGTTCGGATTTTTCCCTCCAAAAAACGGGACTCAGAAAGAGGCAAAACGTCATCTTGCATGGACAAACATCATCATTCCTGGACAAAAGTCCAGGAAAGATGATGTTTGTCCATACAAGATGTCGTTTTGCCTCTTTCTGAGTCCCGTTTTTTGGAAGGAAAAATCCGAACTCGATGTGCAAATTCGAATCTATCCGAGCCTGCACATCCCTATTTTATATTTATACCCATCTCAGGGCTGTATTCAATTAGGTGCAAGTTTGTTTAATGAAACATCTTTTACACCTCCACATACCTGTCCCACATCAGTTACACCTCCTCATACCTGTCCTACATCATTTACACCTCCACATACCTGTCCTACATCATTTACACCTCCACATACCTGTCCTACATCATTTACACCTCCACATATCTGCCCCACATTTACACCTCCACATACCTGTCCCCCATCATTTACACCTCCACATACCTGTCCTACATCATTTACACCTCCACATACCTGTCCTACATCATTTACACCTCCTCATACCTGTCCCACATCATTTACACCTCCACATACCTGTCCCACATCATTTACATCTACTCATACCTGTCCTACATCATTTACACCTCCACATACCTGTCCCACATCATTTACACCTCCACATACCTGTCCCACATCATTTACATCTACTCATACCTGTCCTACATCATTTACACCTCCACATACCTGTCCCACATCATTTACATCTACTCATACCTGTCCCACATCATTTACACCTCCACATACCTGTCCCACATCATTTACACCAGACCTGGCCACAGTGGCGTAACTAGGGTATTTGGAGCCCAGGACAAATTTGAAAAGGGAGCGCGGCAAAAAAAATGGGCGTGGTCACTTAAAAATGGGGCGTGTCAACATGACACACCCCTTTATTTTCACACTGAACATTCCTATCCATATGCACCTTAACCCCAGTAGTACCCCTTATACAGTACTCCCAGTATGCAGTTGTGGTCCCTCTTATGCAGGCCCACAGTAGTGCCCCTTATACAGTATCCCCAGTAGTGGTCCCCCTTATACAGCCCCCAATTAGTTCCCCTTACTCAGTACCCCCAGTAGTGGCCCCCCCAAATGCAGTGCCCTATGTAGTGTTCCCCCTTATGCAGTGCCCCCAGTAGCAGTCCCCACAATGCAGTGCGCCCAGCAGGGCTGCCATCAGAAATTTAGGGGCCCGGGACTGACAAAGTAGGCAGGGCCCCCCCCTGGTTTTTAATCCAGTCCCTGGTCAGCATTTAATTCCCCCCGCCCCCTTATTAGATCCAGTGTCTAGCCGGCATTTTTTTCCCCACTCTCCGCCCCCCACCCCGTTATTACATCCAGTCAGTCTCTGGCCATCATATTTTTTCCCCACTCCACTCCTTCCACTTCACCGTTTATTAGATCCAGTCTCTCCCCGCTGTGCACGCCACTTACCTTATTACCTTGAAGTCTTCGGCTTCTCTGCCTCTTCCCCAGCACTGCAGACGCTGGTCCAGCTCCTCTCCATCCACGGCTCCTCACTCTCCCTCCAGCGGCAGGGCGCGGCGTGACATAATGACGTCACGTGCGCCGACTTCAAAATAGACAAACTTTGTTAAGCATATGGGGCAGGCGAGTGTTGGTTGGTGGAGTAGCGGCCCGAGAGGGCCCGCTGCCTCTTCCATTAATGGGGACCGGGGTAGCGGCCGGTAGCAGCGGCGCCGGCGACTGGGCCCCTTTCTTCAGATCGCGGCGTTAGTAAGGGCTGCAGGCTGTGCAGGGCAAAAGCGGGCGGGCCCCCCTCCTTCAGCCATTGGCCGGGCCCGGGACTCCAGTCTCGGCAGTCCCCCCCTGACGGCGGCCCTGGCGCCCAGTAGTGGTATCCCCTTATGCAGTGCCCTTTATTTGGTGCCCCCAGTAGTAGTCCCCCCCGCCCTATGCAGTGCCCTTTATATAGTGCCCCCAGCAGTAGTCCCCCCCATGCAGTATTCCCAGTAGTGGTCCCCTTATGCAGTCACCCAGTAGTGATCCCCCCTATCCAGTGCCCCCTGTAGTGGCCCTTCCTATTATTACCCCCAGTAGTGGTTCCCCGAGTGCAGTGCCTCTAGTAGTAGGCCCCTTTTATAATGCCCCCAGTGGTAGTCCCCCCCCCCAAGTAGTAGTCCCCAGACGAGGTTCCCCCTCCCGATTAAGTGCCCCCAGTAGTAGTCCCCCCCCAGTAGAAGTCCTCTCAATAATGGTGCCCCCAGTAGTAGCCACCCCTCCCCCGTTGTGCCCCCACCCTCAGTAGAGGTCCCCCCAGTAGTAGCCAACCCCCTCCCCCGTTGTGCAGACAGGTAAAAAAAAAATATATATATAAAAATATACTTACCTGAATCCACGCTGCTGCTGCTCCGGTCCGCGACACCTCTCCCGCCGCCGCCTCCGCCCGCCAGTCCTCCCGGGCTGGCGCACTCAGCATTATGGGACAGACGTCATGATGTCTGTCCCATTACCCACTGCAGGAACCGGACGGAAGTCCGGCTCTTGCAGTGGGTGCTGCAGCAGTCAATGAGAGTCTATCTGACTCTCATTGGCTGCTGTTTAACACACTCATCGCTGGCGGCGATGCGTGTGTTATGCACAGCCTGAGCCCGCCTCCTAGCACTATTGGGCAAGTGCTCAGGGGGAGGGAGCGGGCTCAGGTGTGCAGCACAGGACCGGCGCTGGAAGCCTAGCGCCGGTCCTGTGTAAATGTGTAGCGCTGACCGCACTCACTGCGGTCGGCGCTACACTGGCTAACTAGGGCGGGCAGGCCGGTACCCCGGCCGGCGGCGCCCCCCGTGCCGCTGGTCCAACGGCGCCCAGGGCACGCACCCTGCTCGCCCTGCCCTAGTTACGTCACTGCCTGGCCAACCTGTGGCTCTCCAGATGTTATGAAACTATAAGTCCCAGCATGCCCTGCAACTGTTTTAGCATTCCCTAATAACAAAATTGTGGCAGGGCTCAGGCTCATAACACAATGTGAAACAATTACATACAGGATCACAAATTACCATTTAGATAATAATGGAGGATGGTCTGTCCCTGTTACTGTTCTGTGTTTCTCCACCAGATTGATGACGAAGCCGTAAGTGGAGTCACGAGGAAACGCGTCAGGCACTGCCGCTTTTGCTTGATTCTAACAGGAACACTCTTTAGCACTATACCAGCCGCACGGAGCCGCACCGAGCTACACTCACGACACAGCCGGACCACTGCCTCCTTCCACCTTGCTGTGGGCACATCGACTCGCCTGTGCGCCTGTCATCTCTGAAATTGCCGGCTCTCAGCTGCTCTCACGTGTTATGGACGTCCATACAAGCGGTGAGAGTACAGGCTAATTCACCTGCCACCATATGGTCCCATTGCATGGGTCTTTGATTTGTTTTACAGGCAATCATTTATACACCAGCTTGCTACTGGGACATTGCCCACCTCTATAAAAGCCATCTAGGAGACCTCCGTTACCGGAGGGCACAGTATTGGACTCCAGCTTATCAATAACATCTTTCTTACTGTATGTGGGCATTATTATGAAGTGCTAATTTGCAAAACCTTATTTGTGGCTGCGTTTGAAATGTGTTATATTTAGTGCAAAAATAATTGTCGTTCCTGCTTTTTAAAGCTATATATGTTTTTATCCTGTCATTTTGATTGATTAAATTGATTACATTTATAGATAATTATCAAACTTGTATTATGATTTGAAGTATATTTCAGCGCAGTGGTCAATCTTTTCTAGACCAGTTTCTCTTTTGAGATACAATTAGGAGGTCTGACACCCCCCTTACAGCTGCGATAGTTATATACTCATGTACTTATAGTGCCTTGTTTCAGGGTTTCCATTCTGTAATTTCTCCACCAGATGTATTATATATGTGTATACGTATATTATATATATTACTAATTTTGTTGTTGTTGTTGCGCTCCATAGCTCCAAAAATGTCCCGAAAGCAAAAGGAACCCCAAATGACAAGAGAGGAGTTCCTGATAATCTGCGCCAGAAGCATAGATTATGTGCTTTTAAGTAAGTAGATAAAGCTGTGACATTATATGACCCCTCTCTGTGATTACATAGCCGGGAACCTTTGGGGAGTCATGCAGGTCCCAATGTTGACTACAAGGGTGTAACTATCACAGATTCTGGGGGTACAGGTCATAGCTGAGGGGGGCCCATCTTTCCGGATAAAGGTCTAAGGGCCTGATTCAGAGCCGCTCGCTCTGAATCAGGGCGTGTTTTTTTATTTCTTTGGCCGGCCGCTCGCAAAGCTGTGGGAGACCTCCCACAGCTTGTGTGAGTGGGCAGGAGGCCGTTGCGATAATCGAGACCATCGGGCTTGCGACGAGACCCTGTGATAGGGTCTCGGCTCCCGCAAACCCAAATGGACTTTCTGCTCTAATAGAGCAGGAAGTCCACTACTGACATCACTAGTGATGTCAGTAAGGCCTCCCACAAACGCCAGGCGTTCCTTCAGGAACGCCTGCATTTGGCCAACCACCCCCCCTCCCCGCCTACAAAACAAAAAACACCCCTAACGCCCAACTGCTTAAAAATACCTGTCCCATCAATACAACACCCCCATATAGCTGCCCCACGTCATTTAACCCCTTATTCTACATTTTGCAAGACATCACCCCAGAAAAATTACATGTCATTATTGGCCAAAGGGCCTGATTCAGACCCATTCGCGAGCGGCTGTCCGCTCGCAAGTGGGTCGATGTTCTGGACTGAGCATGCGCACGACGGAGGGAGCTCCGTCGTGCGCATGCGCCAGACGCGACGAGCGAAGGAAAGTCCTTCGCTCGTTGTGTCCGATCAAAGGGGGCGTGCTGTCAATGTTGATTGACAGCACGCCCCCTTTGGTAGGCGTGCCGGGGGTGTGCCTCCCTGACGGGGGCGTTCCCACGGGAACGCCTCCCGTCAAAAGCCGGCCCACTGATATCACTAGTGATGTCAGTGGGAGTGATTTTGGCTCTGATAGAGCCAAAATCACTCCGAAGCTTGCGGTTGAAAACCTCAACCGCAGGCTCCGGCTCGCAGTTTCGATGGTCGCGATGGTCTCGACCATCGCGGCCATCAAAATGCACGCTCGTATAGCCTGTGGGTGGTGACCCACAGCTATACGAGCGTCCAGGAGGACGCTCCATTTTCATGGAGGCCGGCCCTCATTCAGAGCGTGCGCTCTGCTCAGAGCGTACGGCTCTGAATGAGGGCCAAAGTAAGCTAATTAAAACTGTTTAAGTGCCTGATTAATCATTAGGGGGGTGTCCCAGGGGTCCTGAACCAAGTCCTCACATTTTTACCTTAAAAAAGGGATTTTTCCAAACTCTTCACCTGCTCACGGGCTGCGAAGTAAAAGCCGCGTTATATCCTAAGAAGTGTTAATGCGGCTTCATTTATGCGGCTAAATTAATTGCAAAAAATATGTGTAAGAGACCACGTTAAGTTGCATTTAGCCGCATTAACCGTTGTAAAGAGATAACACGGCTGATTGAAATCCCCCCATAGTGTGTAATTTACAGTATAGTACTATACCGGGGCGTATCTATAATGGGTGCAGGGTGTGCGCGGAACACGGTCCAGGGGGTCCCGCACCACACACCCTGCACCCAGAGAATTACTTCTCCGGAGTCCCACGTCAGCGCGGGGGTCCGGCGCTGTAAAACGACTGGAAAATGGCCGCCGCGGCCATTTTCCCGTCGTTTGCGCATCCGCAGTACATGGAAAATGGCCACCGCGGCCATTTTCCCGGTGACCAGCGCATCCTCTATAGACTCTGGGCGCACTCTAGTGCCCAGAGTTTATAACTCCGGCGCTGGCCGCGCACAGCTCAGTGCGCTGCCGGCCTCCGGACAGAGAGGAGGGGGCCCATGATGGAGACTGCACACTGGACCCCTCCTCTCTAGAAACGCCCCTGGTACTATATATAGAAACATCCTACAAGCCACAATGCCCATCAATGGGCATCTGCAGTCCCCAAGTCACCAGTGTGACTGTCATTCTGTATTTTCTTTACAGGAACAGAGAGAAACGTCCGGAACTTTGGAGCCTTTGTTCGTTGTTTCGTGGTACGTGACCCTGTACACCAGGCCAGAGAATGTGAGGGAGTCTGTGCCGTCTGGCTCTGCCATACAATACATAATAATGTTTGGTGCTGGGGTCTGTGTTATATAATTGTTCCCCTCTTAAGACAAATCAGTATTATTACATCACCAAAGTGACCCCACAGTAATGGCTGCCATGTACGTACAGCATAGAGGTCCTGATTGAGGTGTGGAGGCAAACGCCATCGCAGCTGTGATCTCTCACGGATCGCAATAGCGCTAATATGCTAATGACTCACTCGCCGTCCAGTGCTTAGAGCCGCCCACTGACAGCATCTCACATCCGCCGCTCACACATATATCGGAAATATCTAACGCAGATCCGGCGGCCATCAGTCCTCTGAGTAAGGCTAAGCTGTCACAGACACAGGGGGTCTCCAGGCGCGCAGATGGTTCTAACTTACACAATGGCTAATTTATTCACGTCCAGAAAACAGAGTTTAAACAGTCCGTCACGTCTGCGTTTTTCTAACCACCACTCCGTTATCTCCCCCCAAACGCTGACTACCCGTCACTCACTTTGCAAATTAATCTTTTGTGTGAGCGTGATCACAAACCAATCGCTATGCGTGCGCAGTGCGGCTTACATACATTTACGAATGCTAAAAATCACTCAATTTGCTTATATATGCATTGTGTCCACATCTGAATAAGGCCTAGAGACATAAAATCATTCCGACACCCCAGAGACTGATCCACCAGCATCACAGCAGCAAGACATGTCCTAGAGAACGCTGCCATAGCTAATTATTCACTGTCACTGATAATGTAATCAGGACACATCTATCAGCTCTCCATTCATAATGTATTAGTATCTTTCTCTCTCTCTCACATATGTCATATCTATCTATCTCATATCTATCTATCTATCTATCTATCTATCTATCTATCTATCTATCTCATATCTATCTATCTATCTATCTATCTATCTATCTATCTATCTATATATCTATCTATCTATCTCATATCTATCTATCTCATATCTATCTAACTATCTATCTCATATCTATCTATCTCATATCTATCTCATATCTATCTATCTATCTATCTCATATATATCTAACTATCTATCTATCTCATATCTATCTATCTCATATCTATCTATCTCATATCTATCTATCTATCTATCTATCTATCTATCTATCTATCTATCTCATATCTATCTAACTATCTATCTCATATATATCTATCTCATATCTATCATCTATCTATCTATCTCATATCTATCTATCTATCTATCTCATATCTATCTATCTATCTATCTATCTATCTATCTATCTCATATCTATCTATCTATCTATCTCATATCTATCGATCTATCTATCTATCTCATATCTATCTATCTATCTATCTATCTATCTATCTATCTCATATCTATCTATCTATCTCATATCTATCTATCTCATATCTATCTATCTATCTATCTCATATCTATCTATCTATCTATCTCATATCTATCTATCTATCTATCTCATATCTATCTATCTATCTATCTATCTATCTATCTATCTATCTATCTATCTATCTCTCATATCTATCTATCTATCTATCTATCTATCTATCTATCTATCTATCTATCTATCTATCTATCTCTCATATCTATCTATCTATCTATCTATCTCATATCTATCTATCTATCTATCTATCTAATATCTATCTATCCATCTATCTATCTATGTCATATCTATCTATCTATCTATCTATCTATCTATCTCATATCTATCTATTTCATATCTGTCTATCTATCTAACTATCTATCTATCTCATATCTATCTATCTATCTATCTATCTCATATCTATCTATCTCATATCTATCGATCTCTCATATCTATCTACATATTTATTATCTATTTATCTATTATCTATCTATCTATCTCATATCTATCTGTCTATCTATCTATCTATCTATCTATCTATCTATCTATCTATCTATCTATCTATCTATCTCATATCTATCTATCTATCTATCTCATATCTATCTATCGATCTCTCATACCTATCTATCTATCTATCTATCTATCTATCTATCTATCTATCTGTCTCATATCTATCTATCTGTCTATCTATCTCATATCTATCTATCTATTTATCTATCTATCTATCTATCTGAGTATGCATCGCAGTGCTCATGCACATTTACAGAACTGTGTTTGCTCTGCGATCATGCAGCTCACACAAAGCCATCGCAGAGTGAGTGACGAGACGTCAGGTGGTGACGGGGGGGGGTGGTTGGAGAAACGCAGGTGTGTCTGTCCGTTTAATCACCATAGCCTGGGCATGCATAAATTAGCCACCGCGATGGCATACGCAGCTTGGGTATCACTGCGTGTGATGAGGCTAGCAATTTCTCATTGTTACTCGATGTTCCCGATGTATACGCAGAACTGCGAAGTATTACGGATGTGAGACAGCGGTAGTGGGCGTCTCTCTCTCCCCCTCTCCCTCTGTCCCCCACCACTGACCCCCCCCCCACACCTCTAGCCTGCTGATGGCCCTATGTAGATCATATGTATAACATTAGTAACTAGCGTGTATTGGTGCCAGGTTACATTCTGTGCTCTCACTAACGTGTTGAATTCTCTTCCCTGTACCACAGAGACGTCACAGGCCAAAAATGAGCGCACCTAATCTGTAAGTTATTATTATTATTATTATTATCCCTTATTTATATGGCACCACAAGGGCTCTGCAGCACCTTACACAGGCCCTGATTCAGAGCCGGACTTTTTTTTTTTTGAACGGCCTCCTGCCCGTTCGCATAGCTGTGGGTGACCACCCACAGCTATAGCGAGCGGGCAGGAAGATGGTCGCGATGGTCAAGACCATCGCGACAATCGGGCTTGCGACGAGACCTTTGTGGTAGGGTCTCGTTGCCGCAAGCCCCAGAGTGCTTTTGGCTCTAACAGAGCCGAAAGCACTCCCAATGACATCACTTGTGATGTCAGTGGGGCCGCCCCCAAACGGTAGGTGTTCTCATGGGAACGCCTCCGTCTGGGCAGCCATGCCCCCGGCCCGCCCACTAAAGGGGGCGTGCTGTCACTCAACATCGACAGCACGCCCCCTTTGTTGCGAGACCCGGAGCGACGGTTTGCCCGTCGCTATCCGGGTCTCGCGCATGCGCACTACGGAGCCGACTCCGTCGTGCGCATGCGCAATGGGCCAACATCGACCCGCTAAGCGCTCGCGAGCAGGTCTGAATCAGGCCCACAGTACAATAACAGAATCAGTGTGAACAATAACAGGGAGGAAAGCCACATACAGTACAGAGCATTTCAGCACATGGACGGTTTATACACATTGCTGCATCAGCCACCATAGTACCGACATAGGTAGCCGGGCGGCAGAACCCAAAGGCTGGTGCCATTGTAGGCAGGAAGAAGAAGCATATAAGGGAAGAGGGCCCTGCTCGTGAGAGCTTACAGTCTAAGGAACAGCCTATTCATCACCGTGATTGGGACCATTACACCTGCGGACACAGTGGCTTCCCCGTGTCTGTCACACACCTCATTCAGTAAAGTTGCAGCGCAGAAGATATGATGGGTATTACCTGTGTGACATGATGTGCCACGTGTCCCCATACAGTAGTAGTATGGGGATGACTATTCCTCAGGCCTGACACCCTTGTCAGGTGACATTACCCACTGAGCCCTGCTCCTTCCTATAGGGATGAGTTCCAGATTGTGAGGAGGGATCCATTAGGTGCCCCCGGCCTCCACTCTGGTCCATGCCACCGGGCATTACACAGCTCATACCTCACATGGGGCAGGGCACGCACTCTCACACCTCACATGGGGCAGGGCAAGCACTCTCACACCTCACATGGGGCATTACACAGCTCACCTCTTACATGGGGCAGGACACAGCTCACACCTCAAGTGGGGCATTACACAGCTCACACCTCACATGGGGCAGGACACGCACTCTCACACCTCACATGGGGCAGGACACGCACTCTCACACCTCACATGGGGCAGGACACAGCTCACACCTCACATGGGGCATTACACAGCTCACACCTCACATGGGGCAGGACACGCACTCTCACACCTCACATGGGGCATTACACAGCTCACACATCACATGGGGCATTACACAGCTCACACCTCACATGGGGCATTACACAGCTCACACATCACATGGGGCATTACACAGCTCACACCTCACATGGGGCAGGACACGCACTCTCACACCTCACATGGGGCATTACACAGCTCACACCTCACATGGGGCATTACACAGCTCACACCTCACATGGGGCATTACACAGCTCACACCTCACAGGGGGCAGGACACGCACTCTCACCACGCAACACCCTGATCAGGATAGAAGAGTTAGAGCATTTTTTAACAGAATTGCCTCCACCTGGCTTAGGGGCCTATTTATTAAGGAATATTTATGGTATATGCCCCAAACACGCCCATTTGTGGGAGTACTTATAATAAATATACCCTTAATGAGACAATCAGGATTGATTTTTATTAGGAAATAAATATATATTACGGCATCAGCTGGAAGGATGAGCTGCAAATACATAATAAGCCGTCATTGTGTAGTAACCTCTGCACACACACATATGTGTAACGTGTAAGCGTGTCCCCTGCAGAGGTCAGGTCACCTCCTGCTCACATACAGAATCAGTGACATGTAGCCTGCGTCTGCGCCTGTCTCACAATCAGCCACAAAGTTACATGAGCTAAAACTGGGGTGTAAGGGAAATGTGGCCACACAATAACCTCACTACACAAAGTATTTATCCCACTGCACTTATCGCTGCCACGCCTGGGATGCAGGAGGGATGTGACCACGTACACTTACTGTAACACTCACTGCACCATGTGGGAGCAGCGCTCCCTATCCCTCATCATGGTGCAATGGCTTGGTGCAGAGGTTCACAGTTTCTACGAATTTAGATTTTCTTAAGCAATGTGGTCAGGGGTGGCGAGAGAGGGGGGATGGGTACCAATTACCCGGGTCTGGGCCTGTGGTAGGGGCACGATGGGAGCCCTGGGCAGCTGCTGAGGGGGATCAATGGCTGAGCACAGTATTGCTTGAATTATTTTATTCTGGAAGGGCCTTGGCCACGCCTCTTGGACTTGGCCACACCCCCATTAATACCCAGGCCCTGTGACTGTCTCACTGGCCCTGAATGTGGTCACATGGCCTCTTGCACCCCAGATAGTGCAGCAATTGTCTTGTTACATGTCTGAGCTATAGTGTATGAGACACACGTACAGTAATCACACCCAGGCGTTTCCCATTGTCTTTCCCTCATAATGTATATATTAATGTCCTTCTATATGTGTACATGACTCCCTTTACCTTTGTCACTTACACGGCTTCTCTTCTCTTTTTAGGAACAACATTTGGCACAGAGGCGTGCCATATGAAAAATTGGTAAATAGAGATTAGTTACGTGACCCATTGCGCTGTTGTGGGCATTAATATCTGTATGAGATAACTGCTGCCTGGTATCTATGTTTAGTCAATGGGGGGGTATTGTAGTACTGAGGTGCCTGTAGGGGGCAGCTGTGACCACGCGGTAATCCTATTGGCTGTAGGAGAGGCTAGAAGCACTTGGGATAGACTGGAGATGATGCATTTAGTAAGTATTTACCTTAGGTGTAACTGTGGGGAATAACCCGTTCCCCTGGCGTGGGTATTAGGCGGCTCCTTTAGGAACCGTCTAAATCCCACACTAAGAGATCAGGTAATTCCCCATAGTTACATCTAAGATAAGTTCCATCTGAATACTCTCTCTCCAATCTGCCACAAATGCTTCTGGCCTCTCCTACAGCCATAAGGATAACCACACGTTCCCCACTGACCCCAACATGCCATAACATCGCACGCACCTCAGTAATTCAGTACCTCTCATTGACTCACATAGATTGTAACATCTTCCAAGGCAGCAGTTACCATACCCAAAGACCCACAACAGCGCAGACTCGTCATACTAAGTCACACATAGTCACGCCTAGTAACGTCTAGCACCACATAGTCCTAGTCAGCATTGTAAAAACAATAAAAAAAGTCTGCTCATTACATGAGTGAGTGCAGTAAGTTTATTGTTGAAACGCATTTCGCACATTCAGAGAGTATGTAGGGACATCATCAGGGATGCGCTGCTATGGTGGTGTGTGTTACCGGAGACCGGGATGCGCTGCTATGTTGGTGTGTGCAGCCAGGGATCGGGATGCATTGCTACGGTGGTGTGTGTTTCCGGGGACCGGGATGCGCTGCTATGGTGGTGTGTGTTACCGGGGATCGGGATGCGCTGCTATGGTGGTGTGTGTAGCCGGGGATCGGGATGCGCTGCTATGGTGGTGTGTGTAGCCGTGTATCAGGATGCGCTGCTATGGTGGTGTGTGTTACCGGGGATCGGGATGCGTTGCTATGGTGGTGTGTGTAGCCGGGGATCGGGATGCGCTGCTATGGTGGTGTGTGTAACCGGGGATCAGGATGCGCTGCTATGGTGGTGTGTGTAACCGGGGATCGGGATGCGCTGCTATGGTGGTGTGTGTAACAGGGGATCGGGATGCGCTGCTATGGTGGTGTGTGTAGCCGTGTATCGGGATGCGCTGCTATGGTGGTGTGTGTAACCGGGGATCGGGATGCGCTGCTATGGTGGTGTGTGTAGCCGGGGATCGGGATGCGCTGCTGTGGTGGTGTGTGTAACCGGGGATCGGGATGCATTGCTATGGTGGTGTGTGTAGCCGGGGACCGGGATGCATTGCTATGGTGGTGTGTGTAACCGGGGATCGGGATGCGTTGCTATGGTGGTGTGTGTAGCCGGGGATCGGGATGCGTTGCTATGGTGGTGTGTGTAGCTGGGGACCGGGATGCGCTGCTATGGTGGTGTCTGTAACAGGGGATCGGGATGCGCTGCTATGGTGGTGTGTGTAGCCGGGGATCAGGATGCGCTGCTATGGTGGTGTGTGTAACCGGGGATCGGGATGTGCTGCTATGATGGTGTGTGTAACCGGTGATCAGGGATGCGCTGCTATGGTGGTGTGTGTAACCAGGTATCGGGATGCGCTGCTATGGTGGTGTGTAATCGGGGATCAGGATGCGTTGCTCTGGTGGTGTGTGTAACCGGGGATCAGGATGCGCTGCTATGGTGGTGTGTGTAACCAGGGATCAGGATGCGCTGCTATGGTGGTGTGTGTAACAGGGGATCAGGATGCGCTGCTATGGTGGTGTGTGTAGCCGGGGATCGGGATGTGTTGCTATGGTGGTGTGTATAACCGGGGACCAGGATGCGCTGCTATGGTGGTGTGTGTAACCAGGGATCGGGATGCGCTGCTATAATGGTGTGTGTAACAGGGGATCAGGATGCGTTGCTATGGTGGTGTGTGTAACCGGGGATCAGGATGCGTTGCTATGGTGGTGTGTGTAACCGGGGATCGGGATGCGCTGCTATGGTGGTGTGTGTAATCGGGGATCAGGATGCGTTGCTATGGTGGTGTGTGTAACCAGGGATCAGGATGCGCTGCTATGGTGGTGTGTGTAGCCGGGGATCAGGATGCGCTGCTATGGTGGTGTGTATAACCAGGGATCGGGATGCGCTGCTGTGGTGTGTGTAACCGGGGATCAGGATGCGTTGCTATGGTGGTGTGTATAACCGGGGACCAGGATGCGCTGGTATGGTGGTATGTGTAGCCGGGGATCAGGATGCGTTGCTATGGTGGTGTGTGTAACCAGGGATCAGGATGCGCTGCTATGGTGGTGTGTGCAACCAGGGATCAGGATGCGTTGCTATGGTGGTGTGTGTAACCGGGGATCAGGGATGCGTTGCTATGGTGGTGTGTGTAACCGGGGATCAGGACGCGTTGCTATGGTGGTGTGTGTAACCGGGGATCAGGATGCGCTGCAATGGTGGTGTGTGTAATCGGGGATCAGGATGCGTTGCTATGGTGGTGTGTGTAACCGGGGATCAGGATGCGCTGCTATGGTGGTGTGTGTAACCGGGGATCAGGATGCGCTGCTATGGTGGTGTGTGTAACCGGGGATCAGGATGCGTTGCTATGGTGGTGTGTGTAACCGGGGATCAGGATGCGCTGCTATGGTGGTGTGTGTAACAGGGGATCAGGATGCGCTGCTATGGTGGTGTGTGTAGCCGGGGATCGGGATGTGTTGCTATGGTGGTGTGTATAACCGGGGACCAGGATGCGCTGCTATGGTGGTGTGTGTAACCAGGGATCGGGATGCGCTGCTATAATGGTGTGTGTAACAGGGGATCAGGATGCGTTGCTATGGTGGTGTGTGTAACCGGGGATCAGGATGCGTTGCTATGGTGGTGTGTGTAACTGGGGATCAGGATGCGCTGCTATGGTGGTGTGTGTAACCGGGGATCGGGATGCGCTGCTATGGAGGTGTGTGTAATCGGGGATCAGGATGCGTTGCTATGGTGGTGTGTGTAACCAGGGATCAGGATGCGCTGCTATGGTGGTGTGTGTAGCCGGGGATCAGGATGCGCTGCTATGGTGGTGTGTATAACCAGGGATCGGGATGCGCTGCTGTGGTGTGTGTAACCGGGGATCAGGATGCGTTGCTATGGTGGTGTGTATAACCGGGGACCAGGATGCGCTGCTAGGGTGGTATGTGTAGCCGGGGATCAGGATGCGTTGCTATGGTGGTGTGTGTAACCAGGGATCAGGATGCGCTGCTATGGTGGTGTGTGCAACCAGGGATCAGGATGCGTTGCTATGGTGGTGTGTGTAACCGGGGATCAGGGATGCGTTGCTATGGTGGTGTGTGTAACCGGGGATCAGGATGCGTTGCTATGGTGGTGTGTGTAACCGGGGATCAGGATGCGCTGCTATGGTGGTGTGTGTAATCGGGGATCAGGATGCGTTGCTATGGTGGTGTGTGTAACCGGGGATCAGGATGCGCTGCTATGGTGGTGTGTGTAACCGGGGATCAGGATGCGCTGCTATGGTGGTGTGTGTAACCGGGGATCAGGATGCGTTCCTATGGTGGTGTGTGTAACCGGGGATCAGGATGCGCTGCTATGGTGGTGTGTGTAACCGGGGACCAGGATGCGCTGCTATGGTGGTATGTGTAGCCGGGGATCAGGATTCGTTGCTATGGTGGTGTGTGTAACCGGGGATCAGGATGCACTGCTATGGTGGTGTGTGTAACCGGGGATCAGGGATGCGCTGCTATGGTGGTGTGTGTAGCCGGGGATCGGGATGCGCTGCTATGGTGGTGTGTGTAACCGGGGATCGGGATGCGCTGCTATGGTGGTGTGTGTAGCCGGGGATCGGGATGCGCTGCTATGGTGGTGTGTGTAACAGGGGATCGGGATGCGCTGCTATGGTGGTGTGTGTAGCCGTGTATCGGGATGCGCTGCTATGGTGGTGTGTGTAACCGGGGATCAGGATGCGCTGCTATGGTGGTGTGTGTAGCCGGGGATCGGGATGCGCTGCTGTGGTGGTGTGTGTAACCGGGGATCGGGATGCATTGCTATGGTGGTGTGTGTAGCCGGGGACCGGGATGCATTGCTATGGTGGTGTGTGTAACCGGGGATCGGGATGCGTTGCTATGGTGGTGTGTGTAGCCGGGGATCGGGATGCGTTGCTATGGTGGTGTGTGTAGCTGGGGACCGGGATGCGCTGCTATGGTGGTGTCTGTAACAGGGGATCGGGATGCGTTGCTATGGTGGCGTGTGTAACCAGGGATCGGGATGCGCTGCTATGGTGGCGTGTGTAACCAGGGATCGGGATGCGCTGCTATGGTGGTGTGTGTAACCAGTGATCGGGATGCGTTGCTATGGTGGTGTGTGTAACCGGGGATCGGGATGCGTTGCTATGGTGGTGTGTAACCAGGGATCGGGATGCGTTGCTAGGGTGGTGTGTGTATCCAGGGATCGGGATGCGCTGCTATGGTGGTGTGTGTAGCCGGGGATCAGGATGCGCTGCTATGGTGGTGTGTGTAACCGGGGATCGGGATGTGCTGCTATGATGGTGTGTGTAACCGGTGATCAGGGATGCGCTGCTATGGTGGTGTGTGTAACCAGGGATCGGGATGCGCTGCTATGGTGGTGTGTAATCGGGGATCAGGATGCGTTGCTCTGGTGGTGTGTGTAACCGGGGATCAGGATGCGCTGCTATGGTGGTGTGTGTAACCAGGGATCAGGATGCGCTGCTATGGTGGTGTGTGTAACAGGGGATCAGGATGCGCTGCTATGGTGGTGTGTGTAGCCGGGGATCGGGATGTGTTGCTATGGTGGTGTGTATAGCCGGGGATCGGGATGTGTTGCTATGGTGGTGTGTATAACCGGGGACCAGGATGCGCTGCTATGGTGGTGTGTGTAACCAGGGATCGGGATGCGCTGCTATAATGGTGTGTGTAACAGGGGATCAGGATGCGTTGCTATGGTGGTGTGTGTAACCGGGGATCAGGATGCGTTGCTATGGTGGTGTGTGTAACCGGGGATCGGGATGCGCTGCTATGGTGGTGTGTGTAATCGGGGATCAGGATGCGCTGCTATGGTGGTGTGTGTAACCAGGGATCAGGATGCGCTGCTATGGTGGTGTGTGTAGCCGGGGATCAGGATGCGCTGCTATGGTGGTGTGTATAACCAGGGATCGGGATGCGCTGCTGTGGTGTGTGTAACCGGGGATCAGGATGCGTTGCTATGGTGGTGTGTATAACCGGGGACCAAGATGCGCTGCTATGGTGGTATGTGTAGCCGGGGATCAGGATGCGCTGCTATGGTGGTGTGTGTAACCAGGGATCAGGATGCGCTGCTATGGTGGTGTGTGCAACCAGGGATCAGGATGCGTTGCTATGGTGGTGTGTGTAACCGGGGATCAGGGATGCGTTGCTATGGTGGTGTGTGTAACCGGGGATCAGGATGCGTTGCTATGGTGGTGTGTGTAACCGGGGATCAGGATGCGCTGCTATGGTGGTGTGTGTAATCGGGGATCAGGATGCGTTGCTATGGTGGTGTGTGTAACCGGGGATCAGGATGCGCTGCTATGGTGGTGTGTGTAACCGGGGATCAGGATGCGCTGCTATGGTGGTGTGTGTAACCGGGAATCAGGATGCGTTACTATGGTGTTGTGTGTAACCAGGGATCAGGATGCGCTGCTATGGTGGTGTGTATAACCGGGGACCAGGATGCGCTGCTATGGTGGTATGTGTAGCCGGGGATTAGGATTCGTTGCTATGGTGGTGTGTGTAACCAGGGATCAGGATGCGCTGCTATGGTGGTGTGTGTAACCGGGGATCAGGGATGCGCTGCTATGGTGGTGTATATAACCGGGGATCAAGATGCGTTGCTATAGTGGTATGTGTAACCAGGGATCAAGATGCGTTGCTATGGTGGTGTGTGTAACCGGGGATCGGGATGCGTTGCTATGGTGGTGTGTGTAACCGGGGATCTAGATGCGTTGCTATGGTGGTGTGTGTAACCGGGGATCGGGATGCGTTGCTATGGTGGTGTGTGTAACCAGGGATCGGGATGCGTTGCTATGGTGGTGTGTGTAACCGGGGATCGGGATGCGTTGCTATGGTGGTGTGTGTAACCAGGGATCGGGATGCGTTGCTATGGTGGTGTGTAGCCGGGGACCGGGATGCGTTGCTATGGTGGTGTGTGTAACCAGGGATCTGGATGCGTTGCTATGGTGGTGTGTATAACCAGGGATCAAGATGCGTTGCTATGGTGGTGTGTGCAGCCGTGTATCGGGATGCGTTGCTATGGTGGTGTGTATAACCAGGGATCAGGATGCGTTGCTTTGGTGGTGTGTGTAACCAGGGATCAGGATGCGTTGCTATGGTGGTGTGTGTAGCCGGGGATCGGGATGCGTTGCTATGGTGGTGTGTGTAACCAGGGATCGGGATGCGTTGCTATGGTGGTGTGTGTAGCCGGGGATCAGGATGCGTTGCTATGGTGGTGTGTATAACCGGGGATCAGGGATGCGCTGCTATGGTGGTGTGTATAACCGGGGATCGAGATGCGTTGCTATGGTGGTGTGTGTAACCAGGGATCAGGATGCGCTGCTATGGTGGTGTGTGTAACCAGGCATCAGGATGCGTTGCTATGGTGGTGTGTG
Source organism: Taudactylus pleione (assembly GCA_031769625.1). Taxonomy (NCBI): domain Eukaryota; kingdom Metazoa; phylum Chordata; class Amphibia; order Anura; family Myobatrachidae; genus Taudactylus; species Taudactylus pleione. The sequence goes on from JAUIMM010000240.1 coordinate 104,275, forward strand.
TAACCAGGGATCAGGATGCGTTGCTATGGTGGTGTGTGTAACCAGGGATCAGGATGCGTTGCTATGGTGGTGTGTGTAGCCGGGGATCAGGATGCGCTGCTATGGTGGTGTGTGTAACCGGGGATCAGGATGCGCTGCTATGGTGGTGTGTGTAACCGGGGATCAGGATGCGTTGCTATGGTGGTGTGTGTAACCGGGGATCAGGATGCGCTGCTATGGTGGGTGTGTGTAACCGGGGATCGGGATGCATTGCTATGGTGGTGTGTGTAGCCAGGGATCACGATGCGTTGCTATGGTGGTGTGTGTAGCCGGGGACCAGGATGCGCTGCTATGGTGGTGTGTATAACCAGGGATCAAGATGCGTTGCTATGGTGATATGTGTAGCCGTGTATCGGGATGCGTTGCTATGGTGGTGTGTGTAACCGGGGATCGTGATGCGTTGCTATGGTGGTGTGTGTAACCGGGGATCAAGATGCGTTACTATGGTGGTGTGTGTAACCGGGGATCGGGATGCGTTGCTATGGTGGTGTGTGTAACCAGGGATCGGGATGCGTTGCTATGGTGGTGTGTGTAACCGGGGATCGGGATGCGTTGCTATGGTGGTGTGTGTAACCAGGGATCGGGATGCGTTGCTATGGTGGTATGTGTAGCCGGGGATCAGGATGCGTTGCTATGGTGGTGTGTGTAGCCGGGGATCAGGATGCGTTGCTATGGTGGTGTGTAGCCGGGGACCGGGATGCGTTGCTATGGTGGTGTGTGTAACCAGGGATCAGGATGCGTTGCTATGGTGGTGTGTGTAACCGGGGATCAAGATGCGTTGCTATGGTGGTGTGTGTAACCGGGGATCGGGATGCGTTGCTATGGTGGTGTGTGTAACCAGGGATCGGGATGCGTTGCTATGGTGGTGTGTGTAACCGGGGATCGGGATGCGTTGCTATGGTGGTGTGTGTAACCAGGGATCGGGATGCGTTGCTATGGTGGTGTGTGTAGCCGGGGATCAGGATGCGTTGCTATGGTGGTGTGTAGCCGGGGACCGGGATGCGTTGCTATGGTGGTGTGTGTAACCAGGGATCAGGATGCGTTGCTATGGTGGTGTGTGTAGCTGTGTATCGGGATGCGTTGCTATGGTGGTGTGTGTAACCGGGGATCGGGATGCGTTGCTATGTTGGTGTGTGTAACCAGGGATCAGGATGCGTTGCTATGGTGGTGTGTGTAGCCGGGGATCAGGATGCGTTGCTATGGTGGTGTGTGTAACCGGGGATCGGGATTCGTTGCTATGGTGGTGTGTGTAGCTAGGGATCAGGATGCGTTGCTATGGTGGTGTGTATAACCAGGGATCAAGATGCGTTGCTATGGTGGTGTGTGCAGCCGTGTATCGGGATGCGTTGCTATGGTGGTGTGTATAACCAGGGATCAGGATGTGTTGCTTTGGTGGTGTGTGTAACCAGGGATCAGGATGCGTTGCTATGGTGGTGTGTGTAGCCGGGGATCGGGATGCGTTGCTATGGTGGTGTGTGTAACCAGGGATCAGGATGCGTTGCTATGGTGGTGTGTGTAGCCGGGGATCAGGATGCGTTGATATGGTGGTGTGTATAACCGGAGATCAGGGATGCGCTGCTATGGTGGTGTGTATAACCGGGTATCGAGATGCGTTGCTATGGTGGTGTGTGTAACCGGGGATCAGGATGCGCTGCTATGGTGGTGTGTGTAACCAGGGATCAGGATGAATTGCTATGGTGGTGTGTGTAACCAGGGATCAGGATGCGTTGCTATGGTGGTGTGTGTAACCAGGGATCAGGATGCGCTGCTATGGTGGTGTGTGTAGCCGGGGATCAGGATGCGCTGCTATGGTGGTGTGTGTAACCGGGGATCAGGATGCGCTGCTATGGTGGTGTGTGTAACCGGGGATCAGGATGCGTTGCTATGGTGGTGTGTGTAACCGGGGATCAGGATGCGTTGCTATGGTGGTGTGTGTAGCCGGGGATCAGGATGCGCTGCTATGGTGGTGTGTGTAACCGGGGATCAGGATGCGTTGCTATGGTGGTGTGTAACCGGGGATCGGGATGCGTTGCTATGGTGGTGTGTGTAACCGGGGATCGGGATGCGTTGCTATGGTGGTGTGTGTAGCCGGGGAACAGGATGCGTTGCTATGGTGGTGTGTGTAACCGGGGATCGGGATGCGTTGCTATGGTGGTGTGTGTAACCGGGGATCGGGATGCGTTGCTATGGTGGTGTGTGTAACCGGGGATCGGGATGCGTTGCTATGGTGGTGTGTGTACCCGGGGATCGGGATGCGTTGCTATGGTGGTGTGTGTAACCGGGGATCGGGATGCGTTGCTATGGTGGTGTGTGTAACCGGGGATCGGGATGCGCTGCTATGGTGGTGTGTGTAGCCAGGGATCGGGATGCGTTGCTATGGTGGTGTGTGTAGCCGGGGACCAGGATGCGCTGCTATGGTGGTGTGTATAACAAGGGATCAAGATGCGTTGCTATGGTGGTATGTGTAGCCGTGTATCGGGATGCGTTGCTATGGTGGTGTGTGTAACCGGGGATCGGGATGCGTTGCTATGGTGGTGTGTGTAACCAGGGATCAGGATGCGTTGCTATGGTGGTGTGTATAGCCGGGGATCAGGATGCGTTGCTATGGTGGTGTGTGTAACCGGGGATCGTGATGCGTTGCTATGGTGGTGTGTGTAGCCAGGGAGCAGGATGCGTTGCTATGGTGGTGTGTGTAACAGGGGATCAGGATGCGCTGCTATAGTGGTGTGTATAACCAGGGATCAAGATGCGTTGCTATGGTGTTGTGTGTAGCCGTGTATCGGGATGCGTTGCTATGGTGGTGTGTGTAGCCAGGGATCAGGATGCATTGCTATTGTGGTGTGTGTAGCCGGGGATCGGGATGCGTTGCTATGGTGGTGTGTGTAACCAGGGATCAGGATGCCTTGCTATTGTGGTGTGTGTAGCCGGGGATCGGGATGCGCTGCTATGGTGGTATGTGTAGCCGGGGATCAGGATGCGTTGCTATGGTGGTGTGTGTAACCAGGGATCAGGATGCGCTGCTATGGTGGTGTGTGTAACCGGGGATCAGGGATGCGCTGCTATGGTGGTGTATATAACCGGGGATCAAGATGCGTTGCTATAGTGGTATGTGTAACCAGGGATCAAGATGCGTTGCTATGGTGGTGTGTGTAACCGGGGATCGGGATGCGTTGCTATGGTGGTGTGTGTAACCAGGGATCAAGATGCGTTGCTATGGTGGTGTGTGTAACCGGGGATCGGGATGCGTTGCTATGGTGGTGTGTGAAACCAGGGATCAGGATGCGTTGCTATGGTGGTGTGTGTAACCGGGGATTGGGATGCGTTGCTATGGTGGTGTGTGTAACCAGGGATCGGGATGCGTTGCTATGGTGGTGTGTGTAGCCGGGGATCACGATGCGTTGCTATGGTGGTGTGTAGCCGGGGACCGGGATGCGTTGCTATGGTGGTGTGTGTAACCAGGGATCAGAATGCGTTGCTATGGTGGTGTGTGTAGCTGTGTATCGGGATGCGTTGCTATGGTGGTGTGTGTAACCGGGGATCGGGATGCGTTGCTATGTTGGTGTGTGTAACCAGGGATCAGGATGCGTTGCTATGGTGGTGTGTGTAGCCGGGGATCAGGATGCGTTGCTATGGTGGTGTGTGTAACCGGGGATCGGGATTCGTTGCTATGGTGGTGTGTGCAGCCGTGTATCGGGATGCGTTGCTATGGTGGTGTGTATAACCAGGGATCAGTATGTGTTGCTTTGGTGGTGTGTGTAACCAGGGATCAGGATGCGTTGCTATGGTGGTGTGTGTAGCCGGGGATCGGGATGCGTTGCTATGGTGGTGTGTGTAACCAGGGATCAGGATGCGTTGCTATGGTGGTGTGTGTAGCCGGGGATCAGGATGCGTTGCCATGGTGGTGTGTATAACCGGGGATCAGGGATGCGCTGCTATGGTGGTGTGTATAACCGGGGATCAAGATGCGTTGCTATGGTGGTGTGTGTAACCGGGGATCAGGATGCCCTGCTATGGTGGTGTGTGTAACCAGGGATCAGGATGCGCTGCTATGGTGGTGTGTGTAGCCAGGGATCAGGATGCGTTGCTATGGTGGTGTGTGTAGCCGGGGACCAGGATGCGCTGCTATGGTGGTGTGTATAACCAGGGATCAAGATGCGTTGCTATGGTGGTATGTGTAGCCGTGTATCGGGATGCGTTGCTATGGTGGTGTGTGTAACCGGGGATCGGGATGCTTTGCTATGGTGGTGTGTGTAACCAGGGATCAGGATGCGTTGCTATGGTGGTGTGTATAGCCGGGGATCAGGATGCGTTGCTATGGTGGTGTGTGTAACCGGGGATCGTGATGCGTTGCTATGGTGGTGTGTGTAACCGGGGATCAAGATGCGTTGCTATGGTGGTGTGTGTAACCGGGGATCGGGATGCGTTGCTATGGTGGTGTGTGTAACCAGGGATCGGGATGCGTTGCTATGGTGGTGTGTGTAACCGGGGATCGGGATGCGTTGCTATGGTGGTGTGTGTAACCAGGGATCGGGATGCGTTGCTATGGTGGTATGTGTAGCCGGGGATCAGGATGCGTTGCTATGGTGGTGTGTGTAGCCGGGGATCAGGATGCGTTGCTATGGTGGTGTGTAGCCGGGGACCGGGATGCGTTGCTATGGTGGTGTGTGTAACCAGGGATCAGGATGCATTGCTATGGTGGTGTGTGTAGCTGTGTATCGGGATGCGTTGCTATGGTGGTGTGTGTAACCGGGGATCGGGATGCGTTGCTATGTTGGTGTGTGTAACCAGGGATCAGGATGCGTTGCTATGGTGGTGTGTGTAGCCGGGGATCAGGATGCCTTGCTATGGTGGTGTGTGTAACCGGGGATCGGGATTCGTTGCTATGGTGGTGTGTGTAGCCAGGGATCAGGATGCGTTGCTATGGTGGTGTGTATAACCAGGGATCAAGATGCGTTGCTATGGTGGTGTTTGCAGCCGTGTATCGGGATGCGTTGCTATGGTGGTGTGTATAACCAGGGATCAGGATGTGTTGCTTTGGTGGTGTGTGTAACCAGGGATCAGGATGCGTTGCTATGGTGGTGTGTGTAGCCGGGGATCGGGATGCGTTGCTATGGTGGTGTGTGTAACCAGGGATCAGGATGCGTTGCTATGGTGGTGTGTGTAGCCGGGGATCAGGATGCGTTGATATGGTGGTGTGTATAACCGGGGATCAGGGATGCGCTGCTATGGTGGTGTGTATAACCGGGGATCGAGATGCGCTGCTATGGTGGTGTGTGTAACCGGGGATCAGGATGCGCTGCTATGGTGGTGTGTGTAACCAGGGATCAGGATGCGTTGCTATGGTGGTGTGTGTAACCAGGGATCAGGATGCGTTGCTATGGTGGTGTGTGTAACCAGGGATCAGGATGCGTTGCTATGGTGGTGTGTGTAGCCGGGGATCAGGATGCGCTGCTATGGTGGTGTGTGTAACCGGGGATCAGGATGCGCTGCTATGGTGGTGTGTGTAACCGGGGATCAGGATGCGTTGCTATGGTGGTGTGTGTAACCAGGGATCAGGATGCGTTGCTATGGTGGTGTGTGTAGCCGGGGATCAGGATGCGCTGCTATGGTGGTGTGTGTAACCAGGGATCAGGATGCGTTGCTATGGTGGTGTGTAACCGGGGATCGGGATGCGTTGCTATGGTGGTGTGTGTAACCAGGGATCGGGATGCGTTGCTATGGTGGTGTGTGTAGCCGGGGATCAGGATGCGTTGCTATGGTGGTGTGTGTAACCGGGGATCGGGATGCGTTGCTATGGTGGTGTGTGTAACCGGGGATCGGGATGCGTTGCTATGGTGGTGTGTGTAACCGGGGATCAGGATGCGCTGCTATGGTGGTGTGTGTAGCCAGGGATCAGGATGCGTTGCTATGGTGGTGTGTGTAGCCGGGGACCAGGATGCGCTGCTATGGTGGTGTGTGTAGCCGGGGACCAGGATGCGCTGCTATGGTGGTGTGTATAACCAGGGATCAAGATGCGTTGCTATGGTGGTATGTGTAGCCGTGTATCGGGATGCGTTGCTATGGTGGTGTGTGTAACCGGGGATCGGGATGCGTTGCTATGGTGGTGTGTGTAACCAGGGATCAGGATGCGTTGCTATGGTGGTGTGTATAGCCGGGGTTCAGGATGCGTTGCTATGGTGGTGTGTGTAACCGGGGATCGTGATGCGTTGCTATGGTGGTGTGTGTAGCCAGGAGGCAGGATGCGTTGCTATGGTGGTGTGTGTAACAGGGGATCAGGATGCGCTGCTATGGTGGTGTGTATAACCAGGGATCAAGATGCGTTGCTATGGTGGTGTGTGTAGCCGTGTATCGGGATGCGTTGCTATGGTGGTGTGTGTAGCCAGGGATCAGGATGCATTGCTATTGAGGTGTGTGTAGCCGGGGATCGGGATGCGTTGCTATGGTGGTGTGTGTAACCAGGGATCAGGATGCCTTGCTATGGTGGTGTGTGTAGCCGGGGATCGGGATGCGCTGCTATGGTGGTATGTGTAGCCGGGGATCAGGATGCGTTGCTATGGTGGTGTGTGTAACCAGGGATCAGGATGCGCTGCTATGGTGGTGTGTGTAACCGGGGATCAGGGATGCGCTGCTATGGTGGTGTATATAACCGGGGATCAAGATGCGTTGCTATAGTGGTATGTGTAACCAGGGATCAAGATGCGTTGCTATGGTGGTGTGTGTAACCGGGGATCGGGATGCGTTGCTATGGTGGTGTGTGTATCCAGGGATCAAGATGCGTTGCTATGGTGGTGTGTGTAACCGGGGATCGGGATGCGTTGCTATGGTGGTGTGTGTAACCAGGGATCAGGATGCCTTGCTATTGTGGTGTGTGTAGCCGGGGATCGGGATGCGCTGCTATGGTGGTGTGTGTTGCCGTGTATCGGGATGCGTTGCTATGGTGGTGTGTGTAGCCGGGGATCAGGGTGCGTTGCTATGGTGGTGTGTGTAGCCAGGGATCGGGATGCGCTGCTATGGTGGTGTGTGTAACCGGGGATCAGGATGCGTTGCTATGGTGGTGTGTGTAGCCAGGGATCAGGATGCGTTGCTATGGTGGTGTGTGTAACCGGGGATCGGGATGCGTTGCTATGGTGGTGTGTGTAACCGGGGATCGGGATGCGTTGCTATGGTGGTGTGTGTAGCCAGGGATCAGGATGCATTGCTATTGTGGTGTGTGTAGCCGGGGATCGGGATGCGTTGCTATGGTGGTGTGTGTAACCAGGGATCAGGATGCCTTGCTATTGTGGTGTGTGTAGCCGGGGATCGGGATGCGCTGCTATGGTGGTGTGTGTTGCCGTGTATCGGGATGCGTTGCTATGGTGGTGTGTGTAGCCGGGGATCAGGGTGCGTTGCTATGGTGGTGTGTGTAGCCAGGGATCGGGATGCGCTGCTATGGTGGTGTGTGTAACCGGGGATCAGGATGCGTTGCTATGGTGGTGTGTGTAGCCAGGGATCAGGATGCGTTGCTATGGTGGTGTGTGTAACCGGGGATCGGGATGCGTTGCTATGGTGGTGTGTGTAACCGGGGATCGGGATGCGTTGCTATGGTGGTGTGTGTAACCAGGGATCAGGATGCGCTGCTATGGTGGTGTGTGTAGCCAGGGATCAGGATGCGTTGCTATGGTGGTGTGTGTAGCCGGGGACCAGGATGCGCTCCTATGGTGGTGTGTATAACCAGGGATCAAGATGCGTTGCTATGGTGGTATGTGTAGCCGTGTATCGGGATGCGTTGCTATGGTGGTGTGTGTAACCGGGGATCGGGATGCGTTGCTATGGTGGTGTGTGTAACCAGGGATCAGGATGCGTTGCTATGGTGGTGTGTATAGCCGGGGATCAGGATGCGTTGCTATGGTGGTGTGTGTAACCGGGGATCGTGATGCGTTGCTATGGTGGTGTGTGTAGCGAGGGAGCAGGATGCGTTGCTATGGTGGTGTGTGTAACAGGGGATCAGGATGCGCTGCTATGGTGGTGTGTATAACCAGGGGTCAGGATGCGTTGCTATGGTGGTGTGTGTAGCCGTGTATCGGGATGCGTTGCTATGGTGGTGTGTGTAGCCAGGGATCAGGATGCCTTGCTATGGTGGTGTGTGTAGCCGGGGATCGGGATGCGCTGCTATGGTGGTGTGTGTAGCCGTGTATCGGGATGCGTTGCTATGGTGGTGTGTGTAACCGGGGACCAGGATGCGTTGCTATGGTGGTGTGTGTAGCCGGGGACCGGGATGAAAGTGGGAATGACTGATAATGTAGCAGCTTAGAGGGGGCATGTGTAATAGGGGAAGGGGGGAATTTGTGGGAACAAAGGATCTGAGGAAGGTCCACATACTGTAAGCACCAAGCCAGCACAAATCTTATATAATACTGAGACATATTGTAGGAAAAGTGTCATGTTATTATTTCTCCATGAGATAAACTATATACAGCAGGTATGTGTAATATGAAGGGGGTGTCTCATGGGTGGGTGGCCTGATGTCTTGAGTTGGAGCGAATGTTTAAATAATTCTTTATACAGGCGTTAGCTAGTTGTACCCCATAGACTACAATAACGCATGTTTATTTTTTTTAATGATCAATTTCAAGGTCAAAATGGCTGCACATGCGCTAGCTGGATTCAAACCCGGGAGTAAAGTGATCACTGTTCAACCCTCTCTGGTACGGGCTCTCTCTGGAGCCTGTGGGCCTGATTCAGAGCCGGACGCTCTGACAAGAGCGTTCGCTCTGAATCTGGCCCATCCTACCTAAACTTGAAGCGGCCTCCTGGCCGCTCACATAGCTGTGGATGACCAGGAGGCTCCTGCATCGGCGGCCCTGTTCCCGGCGGTGAGTGTCATAGTTGGAGAGGTCCCGCTGACTTCATTATGTTCGCAGCATGTTCCGGCGGATGCTGGCAGAGGGACTCCGGTCGGTGCGTCTCCTGCCCAGGCTGGTCTGTCCTTAGCTATGGGGGTCATGGCAGGTGCTGGGTCGGTGGCTCCACTATCAGCAGCTGGGGACCCGGTGGATCAGGGGATGGATGTCTCAGCAGGCACAGCATTTTTTGCCTGTGGCCCAGGAACCTCAGACATGTCAGCTCCCACTAAACTACTGGAGGGAGATTCCCTGAGTGGTGTAACTCAGGAGGAGATGCTAGACCCCACCAGTAGTGTAGCAGAGGGAAGCCTGTTATTGGTGACGGAGGAGAGTGGGGAGCAGTCTTCTGAAGGTGATAAAAGTGATATCTATGCATCGTTTAGCATTAAAGAAATGCAAAAAGAAATAAGGAGGACAAATGCAAAAATAAACAATAAGAAAAAGAAGATAAAAAATTCCTGCTTTAAATGGGCACGGGATGATCTGAAAGATGAGATTACGGCTTTGAATGATGAGTTGGAAAATGCAAGAAAGAAATTGGCTCTATTAAGAGAAATTAAAAAGGAGACTGCGGGGAAAAACCTGCTCCCATTGATGGAAGGAAGGGGAAAAAGAAGGTGGAACAATTACAAAATATTGAGTCAAGTACAGCGTCTGGTGGTGAATCTGTGATATTTCCGGAGCAAGCAGAACCAGCAGTGATGGTGCCGGAGCCCCAGGAAATGGAGCAGGAGACGGTGTATGGTGGAAAGGGCTTTCGTAGTGCCGACTGTCTGGTGAGTGATGATGCATGCGGTGCTCGGAAGGTGAAGGGTATAGGTGCTTCATCTATTGTCCCTAAGGCTGCATGTGAATCAGTCCCGCAGGCAGGAAAGGAAGGTGGCGTAGGAGAACTAGCGGTTGCTGGTTCTGAAGAGCATATGGAGGCCACTGATATGGAGCTAGTACAGGCGGTTGTGCTAGCGGAAAGTAACATGGAGGGGGGCCCTAAAGATAAGTCGGCCGCTGTTTGTGTTTCGCAGGCAGCTGGGGAGACATCAGGGGCCGGTCCCTGTGAAGTTCAGGGCGCTATCGATGTAGGTCGGAGATTGATAGGTTCAGAGAGAAGGGCGCAAGGTATGCCGGTGTTAAATTTGGGCGAGGTCCCTATGGCGGAAAGCTCTGTGATAGAGACTATCTATGGTGACAAGATGTCTGTCCCAGTAAGGGCAAAGAAGGCGGCAGAAATAATTGTAAAAGACATTAAGATCGGCTAGCAGTACAGTTAATGAGCCAGCATCAAGTGGGATATCTTATGCCAACATGGTGTCTAGGAAAAAAGTTAATGTACAGCCAATTGTGAATATGGGGTCTGAGAATGTGGGTAAGAGGCGGAATCTTATCCAATTTAAGTGGGTGGGGGAAGGGGAGAGCCCGAATACAGAGGGTTTTTTGAAAATGTTTTTTTTGGCATGGGATTTAAGGCTGGTGATCTGTACACCTGTATACATCCAGTAAGATCCCCGGATTACGATCTAAGCTTCCTATCATATCAGGGTTTGCAAGCTTTTTGGGAGGTATGGCAGGCGTACAGAAATAGGAACCCTTATAAAAACTTTATTGCAAGTTTGGTTACTCGCCAAGACAAAGTGAAAATTACTGTGTTAGTAAGGAATGAATCTTTACCGACGAAGGACATATCCTTTTGGCTGTCAAGATATTGTGATCTACAATCAAATTTGGTAAAGTCTGGTCATGTATTAGGTGTATGGGGAGGAGCATGGGAGGTTGTGGTCAAACTGCGGTCGTCAGACTCTGGTATTGTGCATGTTCCCTCGGCTGCCTATATATAGGTCGTAATAGAGTTCAGTGCTTTTACCCTGGGCAGCCGAGGACGTGTTTCAAGTGCGGTGATTTTCGTCACCTTAGCGGTGATTGTAATGTGGCAAAATGCTCTTTATGCGGGAAGATTGGGTGTGTTTCAAGATCATGTAACATGGTGAGGTGTAATTTGTGTGATGAAGAGGGTCACCCATATAGCAGGTGTCCTAGGGCTAACCATAATGCAGAGTCCAGGATGTCGGAGCAGGAGGAGGCGGAAGCAAGTGGGGATGAGAATCCAATAGAAATTGTGAAAGAAGTGGTAAAGGGAAAACAGGACAGTGTTGGTAGGAGGGTGAGTAAGGTTAATATGGAGGAAGAACCTTTTCAAATAGTGACAGGCAAAAGGAAAAAGAAAAGGAAGAATATTGAGGAACAAGTGGTCTTGTCCAATAAGTTTGATGTTATTTCCTCGGATGATTAGGGGGAGGTGTTTAGAGTAGGTGGTGAGTCGATGCAAATCTCAGGCAAAGATAGAAGGAATGCAAAAAGGAGAGCCAAATTAGGAAGTATGCAGAATTGTGATCAAAGGAGAAAGAGGGTGGAGGTGGCGCATGGGTTCACTGTGGAAAATGCAGCAAACTCTGGTTTAGAAAAGGAGGTTTTGGTGAATAATAAAGAAACTTTAGAGGTTGATGGGGAAGAGGTAAATATAGTAGAGGAGACCCAGTCAGAAGAATTAGAGGAAAAGTGTGTGGTTTCTTCTCAAAAGTTAGCAGAAGGTTGTGGTGATGTTGGGGGTGTAATGGTGGTTGGAGATAAACATCAGGATAGTAAAGGTGTAGTGTTGACGCCTGACCCGGAACCTTTAATAGGTGATCTGTCCCAGGGAGAGACGGGTCTGTTTGGAGTGACAACTGGCCCGCAGGGGGTCGGTTTGTAGGGTTGAGTTTTGTGCTGTGGTTTTTTTTGGATTTGTGATTTTTTTTGGACAAAGGAAAGCAAGCAAGGTCTTGTTTTTTTTTTATAACCTAAAAACATGGATCCCCATCCTATACGATGTGCCACGATTAATGTGGCTTCCGTGGTTTCCGAATGTGCTCGTAAGTTGGCCTTTGATTTTTTTCAGCACGGTTGAGGTTGATTTTTTATTTTTGCAGGAGACCCGGATTAGTAAGTTGGATCTTCTCCATAGGGTGAAGCGGGAGTAGAGAGGAGGTCCTTCTTACTGGTCTCTTTCGACCGAGCCATACGGTGGGGTGGCAGTTCTTTTTACTGATATGGTAACCGTGCACAAGGTTATAGAATTACAAGCAGGAAGATGTATGATGTTGGATGTCAACATGAAGGGACAGGATCTTAGGTTAATTAATATTTATGATCCTCAGTCACAATGGGAGAGAAAATGTCTCCTCATGGAGATAAAACCTTATCTTTTTATGGCCCAGCAGGTTATCTTTGGTGGTGATTTTAATACCATAACTAGGCCAAAGGACAGAGGAGGCTCAAGGAGACCTCTGGGCTATGACTCTAATTTTTTAGTTAGTATGGCTAGACAGGCGGGTCTGGTGGATATGCATATTCATCACTCCCCAGACCTCACGGGCTTCACTTTTTTTTAGTGGCAGCCATAGGTCTAGGATAGATAGGTTTTTTGTTTAGGAGACTTCAGTAATTTCATCCCTAGGGGTGAGGTTGGTGGAGTTCTCCGATCACGGTTTTCTCTTGGTAACTTTGAATACCTCAGAAACCCCTCAGAAAGGGCGGGGTCTTTGGCAATTGAACGCGGAGCTTCTGGAAGAAGAGGGAGTTAGGCAGTCCTTTAGGGTCTTCTTTCAATCTCAGGAGACGCTTCTGGAGGCTGGTTGGTGTAGGACGGAGTGGTGGGAGGTAATCAAACAGAGAATCTGTAAGTTTTTCCGTGGTCTTATAGCTAAGAGAAACTTAATAAAGAAAAATATCTACTATAGTTTAAGAAGGAAATTGGATCTCTTGATCTCTGAGAAGGGAGATTGTGGGAAATCTCCCGAGTGAAGGCTCAGATGAGAGAATTTCAATATAACCTATTGACGTCTTTGGTTTTGGAGAGGGATTATGGTTCATACCACTCGCCAGATCCTTACCAGAACTGTAGGGCGTCGGTTGATGCTAAACATGTTAAAGGACTGGTTGACGGACAAGGTGCCCTTCATTGTGCTAGGAAGGGCATTTTGGACGTAGTGGTGTCCTACTATTTGGATCTATTGTCTGAGAAGCCACTTATTAGAGAGAGGATGGAGACATTTCTGAGGGAGACCCCTGGTCTGAATTCTCAAGGTACTTCTCTTGACTCTTTGGCTTGTGATATAACCGCGGAGGAAGTTCGGAAGGCGATAATGCGGTTAAACCCAAAAAAATCACCAGGACCAGATGGTTTAACATCTGAGTTTTATAAGATCTTTTCAGACCTTCTAATTCCCCGCCTAGTGGAAGTATTTAATGTGAGCCTGGATGAGGGAATTCTCCCTCCTTCCATGAGGTTGTCTGCGCTTATTTTGCTATCCAAAGGGAAAGACTCATCACGTATTAAGAATTGGCGCCCCATAGCCCTTCTTAATACAGACAGAAAGATTTTGGCAAAAGTACTCTTTAATAGGCTTTCAGAATTTTCTGAGTCTCTGCTTTCACATTCTCAGCACTGTACTGGGAAAGGGTCGAAGCACATTTAGTGCTGTCCTTGGTGTCCGGGAAGCCATTGAGCGGTGCAGGGCTGAGAAGTGGGGAAGTACCTACTGGCATTGGATCAGTCTAAGGCATTTGACTGGGTAAACCACAAGTACCTTTGGGCTTTGCTGGAATGGTATGGTCTTCCAGGATGGTTGGTTAATTGGTTACAGACTCTTTATCAGCTGGCCAAAAGCTTCCCACTTTTGAACAGTTGGGTTGGCCCTGCCTTTGAGGTATGCTCTGGAGTTCATCAGGGTTGTCCCCTGAGCCCTTTCTTATATTATTTTGCGATTGACCCCTTTATCAGAAGGGTAGAAAGTGGAACTGTGGGAGGGGTGCAGCTGAGTCTGGAGTGTCCCTTGAAGGTAGTAGCCTATGCAGATGATGTCACTGTGGTTTTGTCTTCTCAAGCAGAGGTCAGTAACATGGTACATCTTATCTGTGAATATTCTGAGGCCTCGTGCTCCAGGGTAAATCAGGAAAAGTGTGAAGTTTTTTTGGATGGGGGAGGAAGGTGAGGAATTTTCCCTTCCGGACAGCTTCCCTCAGGTCAGTGATCAGATTAAAATCCTAGGCATCAAATTCGATCATGGTGATTATGCCACTTTAAACTGGGATAAAAGACTGGAAGATGCTGCCAAGAAGGTAGAGTGTTGGAAAAGATGGAAGTTGTCTTTTAGGGAAAAGGTTGACCTGTGCAAAACTTACCTGGTCCCTATATTTTTGTATGTCAGTTATGTGTGCCTTTTGCCTCAATCCATGTGGACTAAGTTGAATTCCTTATTCTTTCTGCAGTTGTGGGGGAATAGGACCAACATAGTCAAGAGGAAATATGGGGGTTTAGATATGGTAAACCCAGTGGTCTTTTTTGTAACAGCCTGTGGCCGGAGGCAGGCCACACGGGGTTAATGGCAGCCACAGCAGTGAAGGGGTAACCCCCCGTGCTGTGCCGCCATTTTTAAAAGGACAAAATGGCGCCAGGCGCCCATTGTAAATGTATACTCTGCGCTATGCGCTGAGTGTTAAGTGTGTTTTTAATGTTTTATATGCAGCGGCCTGCACTCGCTGCACTGGGGGAGTGTAGGTAGAGTGTGTCATGGCCGCTGCGGGACAGGGAGAGCCAGCTCCCACTACGACCAGCGCTGAAACAGTTAAAGTGGACAGTTTAAAAGCACACTGCACATGGTTCATAGTAAACTGTATTAATATTATACACATATTGTGCGGTAGAGCACTGCATCTGCAATGCATTTGTGTATAAAGTAAAGTAGTATAGTCTATGACATGTGTGAATATATTTTTGTGTGCAATATGGGTTTAAATTAGGGGTGTGCACCGGACACTTTTCGTGTTTTGTGTTTTGGTTTTGGATCTGGATCTTTCTTCGTGTTTTGGATCTGGATTGGTTTTGCCAAAACCACCCTTCCGTGTTTTGGGTTCTGGGTTTTGTGTTTTGGATCTGGATTTTTTCTTAAAAAATAAAAAAAACCCGCTAAAATCACATAAATGGGCCTTTTTTTGTTCCTACGCTATTAATAACCCCAATAACATTAATTTCCACTCATTTCCACTCTATTCTGAACACCTCACACCTCACAATATTGTTTTTAGGCCAAAAGGTTGTACCGAGGAAGCTGGATGACTATGCTAAGCGACACAAGGGGGCGGCACAAACACGTGGCCCATCTAGGAGTGGCACTGCAGTGGCAGACAGGAAGCCAATCAGCGTTATGGTGCCCATTTGCATGTAGCACGAAGCCGGGAGATCCGTGCTACATGCATCTGTGTGATTGGCACAGAGCAATGACAGGTCCGTGAGACCCGTCTGTGCTGCTGTGGTAAAAAAAAAAAAAAAAACCTGTGTAAAAAAAGAAAAAAATGGCGTGCACCCCCCCAAAAAAGAGCAACCAGCCCCGGGCATTAGTAACCCAGTGCTGGGTGTGCTTAAATACAGGGGACAAACGACGTAGGGGTCCCCTGTACTTAAGCACAACCAGCACCGGGCTAGTCAGAACCAGCGCTGGTTGCCAAAATACGGGGGACAAACGACGTAGGGGTCCCCTGTATTCTGCGCAACCAGCTCTGGGCTCTGATCCGGTCCTGGTTCTGGAAATATAGGGGACAAAAAATGAGTAGGGTTCCCCTGTATGTTCCAGAACCAGCACTGGACTTTTTCTAGCGGGGGGCTGATGCCACAGCCAGGGGAGCCCTTTCACCGGGCCCCCCAGCCGCAGCATCAACCCTGACCGCTAGTCAGCCCAGGCCGGGGATCCCTGGAGAGCTGGGGACCCCCCAATAAAGGGGTCACCCTCTCCAGGGCACCCCAGGCCCAGGCTGATAGCCCGGGGCTATCCCCGCCACCCCTGGTGGCGGTGGGTGGCGGGTTGATTGTGTGGTGTGGTGTAAATAAAGAATATCAAACATTGTCTTTACAAGTAGAACTGCAAGTCCCAGCTAGCCTGCCCCGCATGCTGGTACTTGGAGAACCACAAGTACCAGCATGCAGGGCATTAAGGGCCCACTAGTACCTGTAGTTCACCTGTAAAAAAAATGTTTAAAAAAACACAGGACACACACACCGTGACAGTATAAGTTTATTAAACATACATACACACACACACATGTACACATACTCACCTATGTAACCTGTAGCATCGGTCCACTTGTCCGGTAAAGTATCCCTAGGGGACCTGTGAAAAAAAACATACTCACCATCTCCTATGCGAGGTTCTGTCCTCTTCGTTCCAAAGTAGGCATCCCCGGACTTGGCAAAAAAAAAAAACGAAAACGCGATCCACGAACTTAGTACCGTTCTATAGAACGGTACTTCCCGAATGAGAGCTTAGCGGCGGGGTATCACCATGGAAACCCCGCTGCTAAGCGTTCATTGGCTGAGAGAGGTCATCTCCCGTCTCTCAGCCAATGAACGGCTCCCTCCATTGTAGTCAATGGTGGGAACCGCAGGGTAAACTTTAATAACCTTGCGGCTCCCAGCATTGACTACAATGGAGGGAGCCGTTCATTGGCTGATAGAGACGGGAGATGGCCTCTCTCAGCCAATGAACGCTTAGCAGCGGGGTTTCCATGGTGATACCCCGCCGCTAAGCTCTCATTCGGGAAGTACCGTTCTATAGAACGGTACTAAGTTCGTGGATCGCGTTTTCGTTTTTTTTTTTTTGCCAAGTCCGGGGATGCCTACTTTGGAACGAAGAGGACAGAACCTCGCATAGGAGATGGTGAGTATGTTTTTTTTCACAGGTCCCCTATGGATACTTTACCGGACAAGTGGACCGATGCTACAGGGTTACATAGGTGAGTATGTGTACATGTGTGTGTGTGTGTGTATGTATGTTTAATAAACTTATACTGTCACGGTGTGTGTGTCCTGTGTTTTTTTTAAACATTTTTTTACAGGTGAACTACAAGTACTAGTGGGCCCTTAATGCCCTGCATGCTGGTACTTGTGGTTCTCCAAGTACCAGCATGCGGGGCAGGCTTGCTGGGACTTGCAGTTCTACTTGTAAAGACAATGTTTGATATTCTTTATTTACACCACACCACACAATCAACCCGCCACCCACCGCCACCAGGGGTGGCGGGGATAGCCCCGGGCTATCAGCCTGGGCCTGGGGTGCCCTGGAGAGGGTGACCCCTTTATTGGGGGGGTCCCCAGCTCTCCAGGGATCCCCGGCCTGGGCTGACTAGCGGTCAGGGCTGATGCTGCGGCTGGGGGGCCCGGTGAAAGGGCTCCCCTGGCTGTGGCATCAGCCCCCCGCTAGAAAAAGTCCAGTGCTGGTTCTGGAACATACAGGGGAACCCTACTCATTTTTTTCCCCTGTATTTCCAGAACCAGGACCGGATCAGAGCCCAGAGCTGGTTGCGCAGAATACGGGGGACCCCTACGTCGTTTGTCCCCCGTATTTTGGCAACCAGCTCTGGTTCTGACTAGCCCGGTGCTGGTTGTGTTTAAGTACAGGGGACCCCTATGTCGTTTGTCCCCTGTATTTAAGCACACCCAGCACTGGGTCACTAATGCCCGGGGCTGGTTGCTCTTTTTTTGGGGGGGGAGGACGCCATTTTTTTCTCTTTTTACACAGGTTTTTTTTTTTTTATTTACCACAGCAGCACAGACGGGTCTCACGGACCCGTTAGTGCTCTGTGTCAATGACACAGATGCAAGTAGCACGGATCTCCTGGTCCGTGCGTGCATCTGTGTCATTGAAATACACAGCAGCACAGACGGGTCTCACTGACCCATCTGTGCTCTGTGTCACTGTCAATCACACAGATGCATGTAGCACGGATCTCACGAGTCCGTGCTACATGCAAATGAGCACCATAATGCTGATTGGCTGAGAGCCGTGACAGACGGCTCTGTCAGCCAATCAGCACTTTGCCCATTAAAGGCAAAGGCATTTTTTTTTAAATGGCCGCTCGAGGCAAAACCTCGAGATCCGACAGCAGATCTCGAGGTTTTGCCTCGGGAGAGGGATCCGGGGCAGACAGGGAGATCCGAGCTTGGGCTCGGATCGCCCCGGATCCCCGAAGTTCGGGTGGGTTCGGTTCTCAGGGAACCGAACCCGCTCATCCCTAGTTTAAATGCACTTACAGAAATGTAAACTGTCTTGACCTTTGGAGGCAAACTGCTTGTTAGACATCCTCACCTAGGGATGGATATGATAATTACCCTAGCCTGGCAGCCTCACCTAGGGATGGATATGGTAATTACCCTAGCCTGGCAGCCTCACCTAGGGATGGATATGGTAATTACCCTAGCCTGGCAGTGTGGGGTTAGGTGTTGACCGAAGAAGCCTTTCCTTTGAAATGCGGGCTGGGGAGACTCCTGTGTGTCTGTATACGATACCAAGCAAATTTGTAAAAGGCAAGCTGTTTGTGTTTAGGAAGCTTCTATGTTGTGTAAGAACTTAGAAGGTGCCAAGACTCAGAAAGCCCAAACTGGTTTAGTCATAGACGTGTGAAGAGATGAATGTAATAGGAATTTGCATTATATTTACCTTTTCAGAAACAGTATATGCTAACTCAGTTTGTGCTTAGGAAACCAAATGTTTTTGGGTGGTATCAAGGAAATTGATTTCATTTCTGTGAAATGTAAGACGTATTTATTTATGTTTTGTGAGAGAGCCTGATTGGCTAGAAGGAACACCGGGTGGATTTGCCACCCTGTGATGTTGTGTGTAAGAATGAGATAAAAAGAGGGACTGTGAGCCCTGTATGTGTACATCTTTGAAAATCCTGTGTGGAGGAGACCTGCTGTATGATTCCTGTAACATCTTGTATGCTGATATTCCCCTTCAATCTGAAGGGAGGGTCTTTTTTAAGACTTTGAGCAATAAACACCTTGCCTGACTTCAATTGTGCCTCAATCCTGTGACCAACAGAATTGCGCAAAACGCTATTCCGTTCTCCTGCTGTTCTGGGCAAGAGCTCCGTGTCTCCAAGTTCAAGCCCTCTGCCAGCTACCGTGCAGACCTCATCCATTGCGAGGGATCAGGTGGGAACAGCCGACACCAAACAGGAGGTGTGTCCGCAGTTAGTCAAATGCATACGCAGCAGAGGCGGTTCCAGGTGCCGACGTAGGAGCCTGAGGGTAACTAAAAAACATTTCCGAACGCCGATGGTAGAGTTTGGTGGTGGCAGCATTGTTAAACGCCCACGGCGCAGTGGGCGGAGTCAGTGACAGGCGGTCACTGACGGGAATTGGGAGTCCAAAAGCGCTAACCCGTGACCAGGGACGGCCCAGGCGAAAGGCGTCCGGTCACACAGCCTTTATAAAATTCAATGTTGGAAGCATGTTTTTGGATGCTCCCCCTTGGTGGGTAGAGGTATTTAGACCATGGGTGTCTCCCTACCTTAGTCTATGGATAGATGGAGGTCAAGTGAAAAGTTTTCAGATTCGGCATGGTTACCTTCCAATCTATGTCATCCAGAGCTTGAAGGTGATAAAGCAATATGGTGTGGGGGTGAGTGAAGTCAAAAACTGTTCCAGGAGGGAGTTGGGGAGCAGAATTTTGCAGACTCACTTTCATGTCCCGCTGTCACTAAGGGACTGCGCGGGTAATGCCGCTTCGGGCGGGTTAGCTCTGTTAAATTCACAGAGGATACCGCCAAAGTTCAAGGATATTGCTTGGATCTCTTTTCATGGAAAGCTTTATGTCGGAGGGAACCTCAAGTGGAGGAGCGCCAGTGAACGTGGTTGTCCACGTGAGGAATGTCCAGAGGTGGAGGAGACGATGGAAAACTTTCTGCTTGAGTGTCCCTTTAATGTAAAACTTTATGAGGAGGTATCAAGGGCCATTGGAATCCCGTGCCTTTCGGGTCTTAGTTTCCCTGAGTGGGTTCATGGGGTAGTCAGAAAGTATGGTGGATTTGATTTGACCACAATTTTTTTTGTTAGTTTAGCGGTCAGGTACCACACGTGGGGTGCACGGTGTCATGTCTCCATACGGAGGAAGGTCCTCCTCTGTGAAGTGGTGGTGGGTTCAATCCTTCAAGAGGTGAAGAGGATGATGGATCTGGATAGGGGGAGGCTGGACGCTGTCAGTTGGTTCCATCGATGGGGTCAGCTGAAGCCCCCTTGAGTCGGTGGTGAATAGCCTCTTCTTGTTCAGCTGGGAATCTTTTCTTCTTACACGCCCCGTAGACTTTGTTGTTATTATTTTTTTATGAGAAGGTTTTGCATACATCTGCCTGGTGGTGGTAGGTAATGGTGGTTGGAAGTATTGAGTTTTGCTAAGTTTATTGTTTGATATAGAATAGGTGTTGTGTGTTTTAAATCCTTGCTTAGTTTTCCTTTGTAGGGGTTAGTTGATGTATAAGTTAGGTAATATTTGTTTGGGGGAGCACAATATGAAGTAATATTGTGTGTATTTAAGTTTTGTTGTGGTTATGTTTATTATACTATTTATTATATTATATATATATATTTTATTTATGATATTTATGTATTTTATGTTGCAAGTTTTAATAAATGAAGTATTATCATATCTATAGCCTGCGTGCATACATCATATATCTATAGCCTGCGTGCACACATCATATATCTATATCCTGTGTGCATACATCATATATCTATAGCCTGCGTGCATACAACATATATCTATAGCCTGTGTGCATACATCATATATCTGTAGCCTGCGTGCATACATCATATATCTATAGCCTGCGTGCATACATCATATATCTGTAGCCTGCGTGCATACATCATATATCTGTAGCCTGCGTGCATACATCATATATCTATAGCCTGCGTGCATACATCATATATCTTTACTCGTCTTATGTACCTATTTTAAAAATAGGTGCTGCGGGGGAGGGGGCGCCAATGTTCTTTCTAGCCCAGGGCATCAAAAAGTTTTGTTACGCCTCTGAGTCTGACTGCAACACCCACTAGTCAGTGCAGCGCTCATTCTGCAGGAGGCAATGGGTGGGACATTAGCTGCTGTGTGCTGATAGGTACAAAACTACACACTGGAGAATGGCCACATGGAATTAATGGGCATAGCATAAATTTTAATGTTGTGTGGTGGGAAAGTGACAGTGCATCAGGGGGGACTAGCAGCAAATGTCCGCAATTAAAGCTATATTAGTGAGTTTGCAAGTATAAATATTCTCTCACCAGTCCTAGTTCCAGTCCCATCGCTCAGTGTAGGTAAGGTGGTCAGGAACTAGCATATGTATTTGAGTAATCCACACAGCAGAGAAGAGAAAGAGCTCCTCTGCTCCCCTGGCCACAATAGCTCTATGGAGAATCCGCTGCTGGCGCTGAGAACGGGGACCTGCTTCTGCCGGCATTGAGGGAGGGGAGGAATTTGGCTCCTGATGCTGCTACCGCTGAGGGTAGGGCACCTGCTTCTGCCAGGGAGGAGGACTAGGGGCCCACTCTGCTACCATGGCTGAAGACAGGGGCAGGGCGGCCGCTCTGCTACCGCGACTGTGGACTGGGGAGCCGGCTCTGCTGCCACGGCTGAAGTCAGGGGACCTGCTGCTGTTGCGGCTGAGGACGAGTGGTCCACTGCTGCCAGCGCTGAAGACGGGGCTTCCCTGCCATATTGTGCCCATACCAATCTGCTTCTGCATGGCCCCGCTCCCCCAGACAAAGTGGGAGGAGCTTCAAAGCAGGAGGGTCCACCGGGGACTTTCCCGGTGGTCCAGTCCAAGCCTGCCTGCGTTCACATCTACACTCCCTCATTCCTATTGGCCTGCCCCTGTCACCACCCACAAATGGCTTCTCCTGTCACTCACTCTGCTGGGCAGTCTATGCGCAGCGAGCGAAAGCTTCCCGAGCTTTCGCACTGGTTTGCGCATGCACACTGCGATGCATGCGCATGTGCAGAATGCGAACATCGGCCAGCTACGAACAAACGCTTCTTAGCATCCGGGTCTGAATCAGGCCTCAAAGGTGATAAGGAAAATGGAAAACATCTATATACTGTGTGTGTGTGTGTGTGTATACACAGTACTGTGCAAAAGTTTTAGGCAGGTGTGGAAAAAATACTGTAAGGTAAGAATGCTCTCAAAAATAGAAGTGATAATAGTTTATTTTTATCAGTTAACAAAATGCAAAGTGAATGAACAGAAGAGAAATCTAAATCAAATTAATATTTGGTGTGACCACCCTTTGCCTTCAAAACAGCATCAATTCTTCTAGGTACACTTGCACAAAGTCAGGGATTTTGTAGGATTATAGTCAGGTGTATGATTCACTTTGCATTTTATTAATTGTTAAAAATAAACTATTAACACTTCTATTTGTTTTTCATAATGCAGCTGGGACCTTTATGGGAATATTAGGGTAATTGTGAGGCAAAATAATAATGATGATGATAATAATGTAATGTTATTTTCTAATTGCCATTTGAGATATTTAATTACTATCAGGGTCACTCTTATTTTGCTACTTTAAGGGATTTAGGGCCTGATTCAGAGCCGGACGCTCTGACCAGAGCGCTCGCTCTGAATCAGGGCCCTCCTCCATTAAAATGGAGCGTCCTCCTGGACGCTCGTATAGCTGTGGGTCACCACCCACAGCATATACGAGCGTGCAAAAAGATGGTCGCGATGGTCTTGACCATCGCGACCATCGGACTTGCGAGGGAAACCCTGCGGTCGGGTTTCCCAGCCACAAGCCCTGGAGTGATTTTGGCTCTATCAGAGCCAAAATCACTCCCACTGACATCACTAGTGATGTCAGTGGGGCCGGCTTCAGACGGTAGGCGTTCCCATGGGAACGCCTCCGTCTGGCAGGCACGCCCACCAAAGGGGCGTGCTGTCAATCAACATCGACAGCACGCCCCCTTTGGTGCGAGACCCCGAGCGATGGAAAGCCCATCGCTTGCCGGGTCTCGCGCATGCGCACGACGGAGCTCCCTCCGTCGTGCGCATGCGCAGTGGGGAACATCGACCCACTTGCGAGCGTACTGCCGCTCGCGAGTGGGTCTGAATGACCCCCATAATCTTCTTTGTTAGGACCCACTCCATAAAGGGACCATGATATATAAGGTGAGTAGTGACAATCCTAGTTTTCCAAAGGTCATATACTAACAATTACACAGGTCTGCTATGGAAAAGCTTTTTAAACAAATTTATGTGATACTTATAGATTTTTGGCTTCTGAACATGACTCCCGATTTTGCATGTCACATCACATTTTTGTATTTATGAATAAGTCATTTTTTTTCATTTAAGTAATAAATGTATTCTGCCTACATTTATTATAAAACATTGGGGCCTATTCATCAACACTAAAATAAAATTTTTAAGGACATTTTCCTTAAATAACGTTATTTTAGTATTCATGAAGCCACTTAGCACTGTAGATATCACAGATATCTCCTTGCTAAGCTCCCCTGCGTTAATTTCCACACTTCCCATACATTAGTATGGGGATATGGAAATTATGGTATTCATCAAATTCCGAAAATTATGTATTTTCGGAATTTGATGGAGCTACTATTCGCCACTGTGAGGTGGCGAATAGCAGGTGAAACTTACCTGCTTCCAGCTGTGCAGGTCCCCCGGGATCTCCCACCGGCGCTCTGATTAGTCCTCTGGCTCCGTCTGCAATGCTGACATTGGGCCTGATTCAGACCCACTCACGAGCGGCTGTCCGCTCGCAAGTGGGTCGATGTTATGGACTGAGCATGCGCACGACGGAGGGAGCTCCGTCATGCGCATGCGCCAGACGCGACGAGCGAAGGAAAGTCCTTCGCTCGTTGTGTCCGATCAAAGGGGGCGTGCTGTCAATGTTGATTGACAGCACGCCCCCTTTGGTGGGCGTGCCGGGGGCGTGCCTCCCTGACGGGGGCGTTCCCACGGGAACGCCTCCCGTCAGAAGCCGGCCCACTGACATCACTAGTGATGTCAGTGGGAGTGATTTTGGCTCTGATAGAGCCAAAATCACTCCGGAGCTTGCGGTTGAAAACCTCAACCGCAGGCTCTGGCTCGCAAATTCGATGGTCGCGATGGTCTCGACCATCGCGACCATCACAATGCACGCTCGTATAGCCTGTGGGTGGTGACCCACAGCTATACGAGCGTCCAGGAGGACGCTCCATGAAAATGGAGCCCGGCCCTCATTCAGAGCGTGCGCTCTGCTCAGAGCGTACGGCTCTGAATGAGGGCCTTTGTGTTCTACCAGCAGAACACAATAAAGTTTAGAAGAAAAAAAAATATATTTTTTTTCTAAACTGTACTGTGGGCTGGTGGGAGACCACATGACAGACCAGCAGGACGGAGCCGGAGGCGCTGCAGCGGGCAGGTAAGTGCGGGACGGGGGGAGGTGAGCGGAGGGGCAGTTGGGGGGGCGCACACAAACTTACCGGAGCTGTAAGTAGTGCTGCGCATGCGCTGGGTTTACGATTTCCAGCTGCGGTAAGTTAGTGTAGAGAGGGAAAACTATTTATTTCCCGAAAAGCTGTCATCGCAAAAATGACAGCTTTTCGGAATAGATAGTTATAGGGAGGAGGAATGATGAATTCCTCCGGTAATTAGGTAGAACTCCATGCCAGCTCTAAACCTAATTACCTCCCTCGATATTTTAGGTATGATGAATAGGCCCCATTGTCTTAAATTAATTCAGTCGGTAGTATAGAACATTGCAATTCTGTTCTCATCATAAAACTTCCCCCCGCCCAGTGACAAATTAAGGTCCACATGGTCCTGGAACTGAAATTTACAAAAGGTCTAAACCCCATACTGTCTAAAGGAACATTGCACACACACAGCAACTACAAGGTGAGCTGGCGGAGGTGGGACCAAATACAACAGATGCAACACAGTTTTGCCCTGTGCCGCTCATTTTAACCCCTGCCTAAAAGAGTTTAGAAATTGGAAAAAATAATATTAGCAAATACAGTTTAGTAGATCCAAATAAAGTTTTACTTATACCTCAACATATAAAATTAGGACTTATGAAACAATTTGTAAAAGCACTGCATACAGATGGAGAAACTTTCAAATATCTTTGCACCAAATTCCCTAACCTATCCGATGCTAAACTGAAGGAAGGCATTTTTACAGGCCCTGACATTAGAAAGTTAATAAAAGATGAATATTTCGGGCGTGTAATGAATATTGCGGTGTCACGGCCAGGGTTTCTCAGCATGGTACCAGCCGGGTATTACCTGTGAGGTCGTTGTGGCGGGGGGTCTCTGGCAGCGGTGCTGGTGTTTGGCGAGGGGCATTGGTCCTGTGCGGGCACATTGTCATTAGGCCTGGTGAGGTCTGGCGGTGTTTCTGTTCCGCCATCTTGCCTGCGGCCATGTGATCCCAGCTGTCCAATCCTGGTAGGTCATGTGCTCATTCCAGCCAGTCACAGCATGGCACTGAGTATTTAGGAAGGTCCAGAGCCTTCCTTCCTTTACCAGTGCAACGTGTTTCTCAGCTGCGGCTGAGAGTACCTGTGCCTTATCTGCCTGCCTGTCTGTTGCGCTACTAGCCTGAACCTTGCCTGCTCCAACCTGCTGGACTTACCCTGCATCCTCCATATACCTTCTAATACCCCTTTTACACCGACTGAAATATCCCGGGTTGATGCACATGAACACACATAATCCCGGGAATTTAGTCGGTGTGAACGGATCAACCCGGGTCCAGTGACCCGGGGATCCGACCCTGCTCCATTAGTTGAGCGCGGGTTATTCCCGTGTCACCCTGCAATGTAAACGGCGCGGCCCGGCTCACGACGACCTGGGTCGCGCTGCATGCCGGCTGATTGGCCGGCTGCAAGCAGCGCCTGGCCGAGCGGCACGAAACAGCGCTCCCCACCCGCTGTAGCTGCCTCCGGACCGCTGCAGGATAAGGTAAGTAGGTCACGGAGGGGGGAGGGAGGGGAAAAGCGCTGAACACCGTCGCCGGGCAGCCGGGTCAGTTCTGACCCGGGCCAGGTGTGAACTGTGCCGACTCGGGCATAGCCGCAGTGTAAAAGGGGTTTGCCCCGGGTCTGATCCGGGTTGGAAACATGTTCCAAATCCTGGGTCAGACACGGGGATTTTGGTGTAAAAGGGGTATTACCTGCCTGGGTACCTGAACCTGCTGTTTCCCTGCACCTTGCTTCATTTCACTCCCAGCTGGACTTCACTACCTCTGCCTGCATCAGCTACAGCTCACCAAACCTGCATTCACTTACAGCTCATCAAGCCTGCATTTTGTTACAGCTCATCATACCTGCATTCTGTTTTAGCTCACCATACTTATACTGGACTGTTCCTGCCTGTCACTATCTGGACATTTGTTCATTAATCCTCACTACAGTTATCAAGTGCACTTTAGTGCTATACCTGGACTTTTTATTTGCCATTCCCATGTCTTCTCAGTAGTTATCGTCCAGCGGGAGCGCGCATCGTTGGTTGTTCATTGCATACAAACGAAACGATATGACGATATATCATTGAACGATATCGTTATCGTTCATATCGTAGATATATCGTTCCGTGTGTATGCACCTTTAGGCCCGAGTTTGCTCCATGTACGATTGTGTTTGCAGACACGA
This sequence comes from Taudactylus pleione, assembly GCA_031769625.1. Classification (NCBI taxonomy): domain Eukaryota; kingdom Metazoa; phylum Chordata; class Amphibia; order Anura; family Myobatrachidae; genus Taudactylus; species Taudactylus pleione. The sequence goes on from JAUIMM010000240.1 coordinate 130,711, forward strand.
TTCTTGGTAAATCCCGTTGTTGTATTCCTGTCTATGGAAAGTACCTGTCTGTTTGGCCGATGGTCTATCAATTTCTATTTGTGTGTTTGCCGTGTTTTGCAGATAGAATCGTGTGTTTACCAGTGTTTGCCTTTAGTAAATCTCCGTGTTTGAAAATCAAGGGACTCCCTCACGGGAATGCAATCTCAGCCAGATACGATTCTTAGTAAATATACCCCAAGTGTTTGAGCTGGTGAGTTAGAAAACGCAGAGAATTTTGATGAGAGCTATATAAATCTTAAACCACTTGTATCCAACACACTTAGATCAGGCAAAGTAGCACATAGTCATTACCCAGAGATAAAGTGTAATAACAGACATATGTGATTGGTGACACAAATCAGCCCCCACAAACCTCCCACAACAAAGGCTAGCAATAAAATCCAAAACAAAAACAAACCGCACAAGAGAAACATACCATGTATTATTTAAAATAATGTATGTGTTTCTATAATATATTACAGATTTATATAATTTTTTCTGTTTACTGATCTATTTATGGGAGGAATTTTTGGGTTTTCAAACAGCAGCAATTTTATAATGCACAGATTAAATAAAAAAAAAAAAGAGGGTACATTGTTGACCACCAGGTGTCACTAGAGAACCATTTCATTCCGGAGAATAATCAGTATACTCACTGTATATGTTTATTGTATGTTCTATAACATAGACCACACTACGTCGGGACTCACGCGTGACTGATTAAATATTCTCTGTGTAGCGCTGTGTAATATGGTAACAGTATAGAAATGAACTGTAATTAATAATAATATACAATGTTTGTGCTTATGTCACAGGTACAAAAGAAATAAGGCTTATTTCCGAAGGAGCACAAAGGATGCCGGCAGCGCAAATCAGGGCCGGACTGGCCATCAGGCAATTCTGGCAAATGCCAGAAGGGCCAATGGCGAGATGGGCCGGTCTAGATGTCCGCAGGCCTGCCCGGCAGCACTGCACTGCTGCTCAGTCAGACGCAGCGTCATTGCAGAATTACGTCATGGCGCGGCCACGTGGTGACGTCATTCCGCTGCAGCCGGGCAAGAAACGTGTGGCTGCGGGGGGTAAGGTCGGAGTCCAGGCACATCCTGTGACCCGGCAGCACTGTACTCACCGCCGCTGGCCCAGACCGAGATGAGGAGGTAGGGCAAGCCTTCCTATAAGCTCCGCCTCCCATGCCTTGGAAAATCAACCAATATACCAGCGCGACGTCACGCCGCACATGCGCGCTCGCTCTTTTTTTTCAGTAACAGAAGAGCAATGGAGGAGCAAAGCAGCAGTTCATGGAGGAGGACGTCTTTGTAGTGACTAGTGAGACTGTGGCAGGCTGACAGGCACTTTCCAGAGGGGGAGAGGGGAGAAAAGTAATTAAAAATAATGGACAGAGGGAACACACATGACGTGTACTTGAAAGAGGGGACACACAGGCAGGTGGCTGGAGTGATAGAGGGAGCTGGAGGGGACTCACAAGGCAGGTGGCTGGAGTTACAGAAGGCGCTGGAGGGGACACAGGGTCGTTGGGGTGACAGAGGGGACACTAGGGAATTGTGGCTAGAGTGACAGAGGCGGCTGGATGGGAGACATGGGGCATGTGGCTAATGTGACAGAGGGGGCTGGATGGGAGACATGGGGCATGTGGCTAATGTGACAGAGGGGGCTGGAGGGGAGACATGGGGCATGTGGCTGGAGTGACAGAGGGGGCTGGATGGGAGACATGGGGCATGTGGCTGGAGTGACAGAGGGGGCTGGAGGGGAGACATGGGGCATGTGGCTAGAGTGACAGAAGGGCTGATTCAGACCTGGTCGTGAGCGATGAGCACTCGCAACCGGGTCTGTCTCTTTGACCAACGCGACCATCACCTGGTCGGTCGCTGGAGCTGTGGGTGGTAACCCACAGCCTAGCGATCGACCAGAAGGCGGCACTTAAAAAAGTGGCCGCCCTCTTTCAGAGCGATCGCTTGCAGCAAGTAATCAACACTGAATGAGGTCCTCTGTCCCTCTAGTCTCTCTCTCTGTCCCTCTAGTCTCTCTCTGTCCCTCTAGTCTCTCTCTTTCTCTCTCTGTCCCTCTAGTCTCTCTCTGTCCCTCTAGTCTCTCTCTTTCTCTCTCTGTCCCTCTAGTCTCTCTCTGTCCCTCTAGTCTCTCTCTTTCTCTCTCTGTCCCTCTAGTCTCTCTCTGTCCCTCTAGTCTCTCTCTTTCTCTCTCTGTTCCTCTAGTCTCTCTCTGTCCCTCTAGTCTCTCTCTTTCTCTCTCTGTTCCTCTAGTCTCTCCCTGTCCCTCTAGTCTCTCTCTTTCTCTCTCTCTCTCCCTCTAGTCCAGTGATTTTCAACCTTTTTTTAACTCGCGGCACACTACATAAGATAAATTGCCAAGGCACACTATCCGGCGATGTGGTGTGCGCAGACTATGAAAAATCACACTACATTAGTTCCCACAGGAACAAAACACACTACATTGGCCCCCACAAGAATAAAAAACACTATACATTGGCCCCCACAAGAATAAAACAATCCCATTGGATGGCCTAACAGAAAAAAAAACACACATTGCTCCCCACAAAAAAAACAACCATACCACATTGCGCCCCACAGAATTGCTCCCCACAGAAAAAGAAACCTATGGCTGGCCCCACAGAAACAAAAAACAAAACAAAACACATTGTTCCCCACTAAATAGGCAAATATATGGCTGGATAACATATGGCTGGTTCTCACTAAAAAAAAATGACATGACTGGTTCCCACGAAAAAATAAACTATGGCTGGTACCCACGAAGAAGAAAAAAATGTCTGGTCCCCACAAAACCCACATTTCTTCCCCCCTTGTCACTCACACTGCAGCAAGATCGCGTGCGGGCGGGCTTCCAGGCAGGCTGCAGAGCCTGCCTGGACAGAGCGCGGGCTGGCTGATTCGCGCAGGGCGTTGGCTGGCAGAGCGGGCTGGAGGGCAGTGGACAACGCGGCGTGCGTGACCTGTGATGTCACGCCGCCGCATCTTTGCAGGTCACTACCCGGTCGCGCCTGAGTCTCCCAGAGGAGCTCAGCGGCCTGGGATGCTGAAGTACAGTAAAATGTGCCCGGTGGCTCTGACAGCCCCGCGGCACACTTCACAACCGGCACACTGGTTGAAAACCGCTGCTCTAGTCTCTCTCTCTGTTCCTCTAGTCTCTCTCTGTCCCTCTAGTCTCTCTCTTTGTCCCTCTAGTCTCTCTCTGTCCCTCTAGTCTCTCTCTTTCTCTCTCTGTTCCACTAGTCTCTCTCTGTCCCTCTAGTCTCTCTCTTTGTCCCTCTAGTCTCTCTCTGTCCCTCTAGTCTCTCTCTTTCTCTCTCTGTTCCACTAGTCTCTCTCTGTCCCTCTAGTCTCTCTCTTTGTCCCTCTAGTCTCTCTTTGTCCCTCTAGTCTCTCTCTGTCCCTCTAGTCTCTCTCTTTGTCCCTCTAGTCTCTCTCTGTCCCTCTAGTCTCTCTCTTTCTCTCTCTGTTCCTCTAGTCTCTCTCTGTCCCTCTAGTCTCTCTCTGTCCCTCTAGTCTCTCTCTTTCTCTCTCTGTTCCTCTAGTCTCTCTTTCTCTCTGTTCCTCTAGTCTCTCTCTGTCCCTCTAGTCTCTCTCTCTGTCCCTTTAGTCTCTCTCTCTATGTCCCCCTAGTCTCTCTCTCTCTCTCTCTCTCTCTGTCCACCTAGTCTCTCTGTACCCCAAGTCTCTCTCTCTCCTGTCCCTCTAGTCTCTCTCTCTCTGTGTCTCTATCTCTCTCTCTAGTCTGTCTCTCTCTCTCTGCCCTCTCTCCTCTCTGTCTCTCTAGTCTCTCTCTCTGTCCCTCTAGTCTCTCTCTGTTTTCTAGTCTCTCTCTGTGTCCCTCTAGTCTCTCTCTGTGTCCCTCTAGTCTCTCTCTGTGTCCCTCTAGTCTCTCTCTCTGTTCTTCTAGTCTATCTCTGTGTCCCTCTAGTCTCTCTTTCTGTCCCTCTAATCTCTCTCTCTGTTCTTCTAGTCTCTCTGTGTGTCCCTCTAGTCTCTCTCTGTGTCCCTCTAGTCTCTCTCTGTTCTTCTAGTCTCTCTCTGTGTCCCTCTAGTCTCTCTGTTCCTCTGGACCTCATTCAGAGGTGGTCGCACGGAGCGATTTGTCGTAGCGAGTGATGTTATTTTCAACTGCACATGCGTGTACATGGCAGTGCGTGTGCGCAAGCCTGTCTTTCCGACCGCAATCCTCTTGCTCGCTAGTCACTATGAGGTCTTAGCTGTGATTGACATTTCGTGCCGTTTGTGGGTGGTAACAGGGGAAGGTGCTTGTGAACGGGGGTGTGGAGGTGCACACGCAGGCGTGGTTGACCTTAGAAAGGGCATTTTAAGGGCGTGCATATATTACTGAGCAAGTCATCACACACGTCATCTCGTTGCAATAACGACGCTACTGCTTGCAGAGCTAAGGGTAGCCCAGGGTCTACCCTAAGCATTGCGACTGCTGGCGATGGTTTCTGCCTCAACCGATGTCTGTAGGCAATTAACAATGTAACAGGTGTTAATCGTGCTGACGTAGGTTGCCGCCTGCGACCGACTCTGAATTAGGCCATAGAGATAGGAGGTGTGCTTTCATTGTTGTGGGTGTTTCCGCGCTTACGATGTGCTGTTCCCATAGTCTCTCGCTCTCTGTCCCCATAGTCTCTCTCTCTCTGTCCCTCTAGTCTATCTCTCTCTGTTCCTCTAGTCTCTCTCTCTGTCCCTCTAGTCTCTCTGTTCTATTCTCTCTCTGTCCCTCTAATCTCTCTCTCTCTCTCTGTGTCCCTCTAGTCTCTCTCTCTGTGTCCCCCTAGTCTCGCTCTCTCTCTGTCTCTCTCTGTCCCCCTAGTCTCTCTCTTTCTGTCCCGACACGCTCTCTCTCTCTCTGTCCCCCTAGTGCCTGTCTCTTTTTCTCTCTGTCTCTCTCTCTCACTGTCTCTGTGTGTCTTTCTGTCCCTCTAGTCTCTCTCTGTCCCTCTAGTCTCTCTCTCTGTCCCCCTAGTCCACTCTCTCTCTGTCTCCTTAGCCTCTCTCTCTCTGTGTCCCTAGTCTCTCTCTCTAGTCTCTCTCTGTCTCTCTCTCTGTGTTCTGGGGCATTACTGTTTGGGCATGATGTGTTCTGGGGCATTACTGTTTGGGCATGATGTGTTCTGGGGCATTAATGTTTTGGCATGATGTGTTCTGGGGGCATTACCGTTTTGGCATGATGTGTTCTGGGGGCATTACTGTTTTGGCATGATGTGTTCTGGGGGCATTATTGTTTTGGCATGATGTGTTCTGGGGCATTAATGTTTTGGCATGATGTGTTCTGGGGGCATTACTGTTTTGGCATAATGTGTTCTGGGGGCATTACTGTTTTGGCATGATGTGTTGTGGGGCATTACTGTTTTGGCATAATGTAGAATGTGTGACGTAACATGAATAAGGGGCTCCACTGTGCAGTGAAATGTGAGCAAGGGGCACCAATGTGTGGCATAATTTGCATGTGGGGTACTACTGTGTGGTCGTTCCCCTTCCCAGCAAGACTACCTCAGGTTTTTCGGCGCGCATTCTCCTTGCTTCAACTGTGGATGGGGGCACCAATGCTCTTTATGTACACAGGGAACCAACATATATAATTGTTATGCTTTGGTGAGCACAGTTGTGTCATCCTCTGCGTTCAGCACCCCTGCCCTAAAAAATTCCTACAGTGAGCACTATCTAATCCTCTACAACTGCTAGGCTAGGGCTTGTTCAATTGGGAAAATGCCTCCCCTTTTTCCTCCACCAATGAAATTCCATCTTTATCTAACAAAATCAACCAAATACCAAGGGCGGGATGTAATAGAGATCGGGTCTGCCGGAGGTGTGGATGCAGACTGATCTCGATCGTTTTTTTAAAGTTGCAGTCATTTACAGGGCAAAGCTGAACTGGCATCCCGCACCTCTGGCAGACTCGATCTCTATTACATCTCGCCCCTTATGTCTGACTATGGCACATTTCTGAATCCCTGCGGACGAGCTCTGTTGTGTGTATTTTAATACAGAAAATTATGTTCACTTGTATGGTATTCTGATATTATTTATATTTGTAAGAGTATAGACTAAGAAGTGGGAGGAGTCAGGAATAGTAAGGGGAGGAGTTTATGCCAGGAGTCAACGCAACGTGGGCATGTGTGCTGTAAATGCCAGGGCCTATTTTTAGTCCCAGTCCGGCCCTGGCGCAAATTATGGTTTGTCATGCCATGAGCCCTCTTTCACACCAATGCGCACATTCTTCGGGTAGTGTGTGAATCTGTGTGTCAAGATGGCGGCCGGTGCTCATAGTGTTTTTGGTAGTGTCGCTTTTTACATAATTTTTGCTGTTTTGTGGTAAAACCCATTGGACTATGACAGTAGAAGAAAGGTTTTAATTCCCACTATATTACACTGAACCTAGAACAAATAATTCATCTCAAGGTGGGTATACATTAGACGATATGTCGGGCAGACATGTCGTCGACATCGGCCAGTGTGTACTCACTATGTCAGCCCAATGCGCGCTCCCGCAGGGTCGCTCATCGCATCGACAGATCTGCCGTACATGCTGGTCAGTCTGCCAATGTGATGAACGACCCCATGCATTTAGATGCGGCTGGTGAGCAACATATCGTGCGGTCAGTCACCGGATCGTGTGCCTGTTGCTAATTTTTTTATTTTTTTTTCATTTTTTGGTATGATGGTCAGGGGACTTAGAGATCCCCCTGCCCACCAAACTGGAATCACTATATGGGCAGAGTTGCAACTCATGACGTTCCAACATTGTCAATTACCTTCATACTTACCTACCCTCCCGATTTGGTCGGGAGCCTCCCGAAAATTGGGTGCTGCTCCCGCCCCCCCCCCGGAAAGGTAGGTAAGTCTCCCGGTCCCCGGCGATCCATCTGGCACCCCCCCGCGAATACAGTATTATCCCCAGCAGCAAGGGGCTCGGTGACGCGATTTGCGTCATCATGGCCCCGCCCCCTGCTTCACTATGCCATTTATCTTGGCATTGTGAAGAGGGAGCGGGGCCGCGATGACGCGATCGCGTTGTCATGCCCCACCCCCATTGACTAGTCATGGTCCGGGACACACCCCCCTGCTAAGGATGCCCGATAGCTCCCTCCCGGAAGGAGGGAGCTAGTAGTCGGCAACTCTGATTACCTTTGGTCAGACAGCCCGCGGAAGAGCCCCAGGGCATTTCAGCAAGGGGCAGGTGACTCTGGTAGAGCTGCTGGGTTTTGCACCCCCTCATTTTCCCATAGAAGAAGCAGCAGCCCTGTGCTTGAGGTCTTAGGGGTCTATTTTCTAAGCAGTGTTAGGAGAAAAGTGAAAAGTGATAAGAAAGTGATATGGTACCAGCCAATCAGCTCCCAACTGCCATCTCACAGTCTGTGTTTGAAAAATGACAGTTGGGAGCTGATTGGCTGGCACCTTATCACTTTCTTATCACTTTTCACTCTGTCTCCTAACACTGCTTAGTAAATAGACCCCTTAATTTTATAATTGATACTAGCCAAGTGTCAGATTTGTGTTTAATCACAGTGTCATACATACTATCAAACCGCATCTAATATATGGCAGTATGAAAACACACATTAAAGAGCAGGTTAGTAAATCCCGGCCATAGCCTCTATTCCCACCACACACCCGTTTTCCCAATTCCTAGGGTCACCTACAGTAACAATGAGTGACGTTCCTCATGCACAGTGACTCCCACTTAGGCTGTTCCATCTGCTTGTCTCACTTTTCCTGTCTACCCTCTAAAACCTCATTGGCTCCCTACCCTCCTCACAGTCCAGTTCCAACTCCTCACCCCCCATATAAAGGCCGAAATCACTTCCAGCCCCCTCCTACATCCCCAATCTCACCTCCGTCCATGTGTCCTCACCCCCTCGCACCCAATCCTCTCCTCCTATGTCCGCCACCTCACTTCTACTCACATCAGAATGGTTAGTGTAGTGGGTAGCATTACTGCCTCACATAAAATGCTGAGGTCATGAGCCCCTACACAGTATCTGTGTGGAGTTTGTATTTATCCCCGTATGTGTGTGTTTCCTCTGGGTGCTCCAGGTACCTCCCACACTCCAAAAATCTTACTGTTATGTTAATTGGTTTCCAACAATAATTTAACCCTAGTGTGTGTGTCCATGTGATATGGAATATAGGCCCTGATTCAGAGCCGGACGCTCTGACCAGAGCGCTCACTCTGAATCAGGGCCCACCTCCATAATTATGGAGCGTCCTCCTGGACGCTCGTATAGCTGTGGGTCACCACCCACAGCATATACGAGCGTGCAGGATGATGGTCGCGATGGTCTTGACCATCGCGACCATCGCCACTGCGAGCCGAAGCCTGCGGTTGAGTTTCTCAACCACAAGGCCCGGAATGATTTTGGCTCTATCAGAGCCAAAATCACTCCCACTGACATCACTAGTGATGTCAGTGGGGCCGGCTTCTGACAGTAGGCGTTCCCTTGGGAACGCCTCCGCCTGGGAGGCACGCCCCCGGCACGCCCACCAAAGGGGGCGTGCTGTCAATCAACATCGACAGCACGCCCCCTTTGATCAGACACTACGAGCGAAGGAAAGTCCTTCGCTCGTCGTGTCTCGCGCATGCGCACGACGGAGCTCCCTCTGTCGTGCGCATGCACAGTGCAGACCATCGACCCACTTGCGAGCGGACAGCCGCTCGCGAGTGGGTCTGAATCAGGCCCATAGAGTGTAAGCTCCATTGGGGCAGGTACTGATGGGTGTGATTGAAATTCTCTGTAAAGCTCTGCGTAATATGAGTGCGCTATATAAATAACTGTAAATAAATAAATCCCATTCCTCCTCTGCCACTCCCTCCTACCTACCTTGTCTCCTTCCCAGTTCATCCTCCAACTGTTTACCCCACCCCACTAGAATGTTCGCTCTCAGGCAGGGCCCTCTGACCTTCCCCTGCACTCTCCGTACCTCCAGTGCTCCTGGTCTGTTGCAGACTCTAGCGATGGGTCACTGTTGAGCATAGTACTTATACTGTTTATCGTATTTGGTTTTTTTATCTACCTCTTCTGCGGTGCTGTACAGACCTTGTGGCGCCTCATAGAATATAAGAATAATATTCTAGCCTTTAGCCCCTATTGTACAATAATAATGCATACATTCTCTAGCTCTAATAGTTAAAGCATTTATATTTGTTTCTCCATTAATGTTATAAAAACATCAAATGTAATTTTTCTTTTTTTACATAAAATTTCTAATTATTTTATTATTGGTTCCAACTAATTAGTTTCCACAGTTTTACAGCACTGGCATTTTATTAACACCATAATATGAAATTACAGTTGATAAAATGGCCGGAGTTACATCTGCACAAACTAAAATGGCCGCTTCCTCCTGACACTTTTCAGTTGTGACGTTAATCATCGTGAAGGGCATTAAATTCAGAATGGCAATTTTCTTTATTCAAGAACTCAAATAATGATATTTACTTTAGTGGTTGCTCTAACAATGGTTGGAATGACACTGTTAATGGTAGTATAGGGATAAGAATAGCATCAGTTAGATGGTGCCTCTGGCCACAGATTGGCTACAGCCACCCTCACGGCCTCCATTGTGTGTAGGTGACAGGAACCCTTACATATGTTACGTCTCAGTTTCTTTATCTGATGAGCATTCAAGGCTGGAGTCTGCCCTGGTGGAATCCTTCCACACTACGTCGGTGGATCGATTCCCCTGATATATTTTCACAGGTGCATCGTCAGTGGACTCTTTCTTACCGTGTAAGGAGAAAAATGTTTCAATAACCTTGTTACCCTTCGACTTCCGGCTTATCGAGTACAAGCCAAGAGTGCCATCTTCGAACCCAACACAGACCATGCCATCGTCCTCGGACACAGTCATGGCACATGGTACTTTCCCAAGGTGGCACTGGCCGATATTTCCTCCGTCGAGGACTTCTATCACATTAAGCACAGGGTTCGCGTGAAAATCACACCCACAGTGACCCACACGACCCTGACATATGTAAATAAGATATTTGCCGTCTTTGGTCAAATGTTGATATAAAACAGCGTCGGGCATGTGCAAGATGCAAAGTTTTCTGTGTAGCATGCTTAGCACATTGGCCGTTCCACCTGCAGTTATGATTATGACGTCTCCATTGGATGACGCTTGAAAAAAATAACGGGGGCGGGGGAGGGAAAGCTGGACAGACAGTCTGGAGTGGTGGCAATGGGTTTCTTCCACCACATTCCATGTGAGAAGATCTCCATTTGAGGTCATCAAGACGATTAAATCTGGGTGGCTGCTCAGACATTGAAAAGCCACGATAGAACCATGTTGATCAGAGCAGTGGAACTGCTTACTGACATAACCCGACCATAGACTGATGGCCAAGAGTCTATTAGCCTTCACACCAATGACAAAGGTGCCTTCAGTAGTTATGACTGCCTGACTTAGTGGAGTATGTATCTTACAGACTGTTGTTCCCGTCGTGGGTTTCCAGACCCTTGAAACTCCATCTTCACACAGAGTAACGACAAAATTATTGTTCGGTATTAAAAGCATCTGGGATACAGCACTGCTGTGGATACGGAGTGTATTTATTCCAGTCTCTGCTTGCCAGACATAAAGTCCTCCAGACATCACTGATGATACAAGGAGATCACCGTTTGACGTTACATTAATCATTTCCACAACACCTCCATGCTGAAAAAGTGCTGTTATCCTGCATCTAGGTATAGCCCATTTACAGACCATATCCGAACCATCTGAGGTGTACGCACTGCCCCCTAGAGGGCAGAGGAGGAGCGATTGAAATGGCCTCCCCGTTTGAGAGTAAGCTGTTGGACTGGTGACGGACTTCAAGTCCCACAACATTATCGATTTGCTTTTTGTTACTGCTTGCAATAAGTTCAGCTGACGACTCTTGGTCAGCAAAGTCAGTGCCTCAGACTCAAAGTGCACCAGGGAAATGCATTGTCCACTCTGTATGCTCCAAACAAAGAGTGACGGAACATTCTCTACAGCAGCAATGATCTCCTCACCGCTATAGGACAACAGACAGGAAATGAATTTCTCCTTTAGTCGAACGCTGAAGTTACTTTTCTCCCAAGTCAACGTTTCCCACACATCAAAAGTTGTTGATCTGCAAATTAGAAGACGGTCTGGGGAATATTCTGTGGTAATCACCTCGTCCTGTCCATCGACAGAATCCACAACGCCCAGAAGTTGAGGCTTAGAGAGATCTGCTATGGTCCAAACGGTTATATTGCCAGCTTTGTCAATGACGTACACATCAGGCTCCTGTATATAGACATCACATATTACATGCTTTAAGTGGTCCATCTGCAGCACAGTTTGCCTGGAGAAGAACTCAGTGTTATAAATGATAATTGTATTTTTTTGTCCCACAATTGTGTACTTTCCATAGTCAACACCCGCAAAATAAGTCACCTTTTCAGCAAATGCGGTTTCTTGAAGGATCTCACCAGAAAGAACATTGAAAACCCGAACCATTGGAGCATTCTCAAAGCAAACAACGAGCATTTCATTAGACAGGTGATAGCCTTTAGGAATAAAGACAGCTTCCTGGGCAGTTTCGCTAATTTCATTAACAAGAGTCCAGGTGAAGCAGTCAAGAAGGACGATTGATCGTTGGCAGGTGGAGAGTGCCAAATATCGGTCTTCGTTTTCCAATGCGCTATGAATGATTTCTTTGCCGTTGGTTGGCTGATATTCTAAGCTCAGTCTCTTTCTCCTGCTCCAAGTATAAACAAAACCACATTGTGATACTACGATGAACTGAGATTTTGTTCTCATCTCCAAGAGGCTGACAATATTCGATGGTTCTTGGAACCCCATTTTACTTACCGGCAATTTGAAAACTGCAGAATTCAAAATAACCAAAAAGGAATTCTTGATGCTTTCACGAATGATTTGCTTGGCAAAAGTGAAAAGACAAGGGTATATAGACGCAAGTGGCATCAGCTTGGACTGCACGATCATCTCAAAAGCATCAGGATGATTGTTCAGCAGACAACTGGTTTCTTTTAGTAGGTTGCAGAGAAGGTAGACCTCTTCCTTATCCATTAGTAGGGCTGCATCCTCCATACTGTGGATCAGTGAATTAAGGTGACCGGATTTTAAGAGGGTTTTGTAATAAGGAAATGCCATCAAAACATCGGTGTAGAGGGTGTCCAGTTTTCCACACTCCTTCAGATGATAAGGAAGTTCAAGGGCCTTTCTTCCGTTCCTGATGACTGTATGTCCTAAGCGCCCACTAAAAGACCATGGCTGAGGTGGGAGCCGTCTGTCAATGTAAATCTTGGCAAGTGGATTGGTCCCTGTGGTATCTGACTTTGGCTGCTGTTCATCATGTTGTGGCCTGTCTTTCGGTTTAGCAGATATCAGCTTTGCTCTTCCACTTGCCCAGCGGCCACTAAAGTAGTTGCACATATTTACATGTAACTTGTGAACTACTTCTGGACTTTTGAGATACCGCTTAGTAACAACTTGTTGATAAAGCCCATTTGTCCATGTTATTAAACGGTAACCCGTAACAACCCTGTGAGCTACGCAGTCCTTGAGGTCAAGTAAGATGTTTGCAACTAGCCAGTCGGGCACTCTCAACGTGTCCAGGGCGTCGTGTGCATGATACAGCTGGGCAAGGACCACGTCATCTGCTGACAACATGTCTACAAGCTCAGCTACTCCAATGCCATATCTTGACAATGTTATGTAACTTAATGCCCGAAAGATAAACTCATAACCATATTTGTTTTCCAATTTATGGAATAATCTTTCAGTTGATTGATAGGCACTTTCTCCAAGGGGTTGATCACCAATGTCATGGTGGGACTTCCATCCTATGACTTCCTTATGCAGCAGTAGTACCTGCAAAGGGGTGGTATTGCTCCCCAAGGATCTGTTCACATAAATTTGTTGGCCTGACGTGATTTTCCTTTGCTTTTTCAAAAGCATTATTTTCAAAGTATCATTGCATTCTTTCCTTGTTGGCTTCAACTCAAGTAATAGGACCTGGTCTGACTTCCAAAGCTTATTTTGGTCTACAGAGGTTTCCCGCGTGGCAGATACAATTATTTTAGTGTATTGAGGAAGAGGAGATGGCAACCACCAAAACGGTTCTCCATTGTGTTCACAACAAGTCAAGGTATCGACGGCGTCCACTATCAGGACCAGTGGCCTTTGCTTGGTGGATGCTGACAGAAGGCTAAGAAACCATTCTGCTAACACAGTGATGTCACCTACGTGTGCAGGAATTTGTATGCTGTAAATATTGGCAAATTGTTGGCACAGTCCCCTTATTAATCTGCTCAAAGTCAGAGGTTCGCCAAATGGAGTCACAAAGCGAACTACTAATGCTGGGTCAGAGTCTTCAAGCCATAGCCGTACCTGGGGAAATAAAAGCAAAGAAACAGGTCAACTTAAAAAGAAGACTATAGGAACCAATTAGTCATCTCATAATATACATTCAGGGCTGCCATCAGGGCTATGTGGGGGACAAATGTAAGGGAGGGGGACTAGGGTGCCCACCATGATTTAACTTTATTTTCTTTTGTTCAAGCAGTGTGATGCCTCTTAGTCACTGGTAAGCAGGTGGCGAGCTACACGGGGACCTTGTCACTGAGTGGCGCAATCCCAGTCTGTCAGTGGCAGGTGGCCGCCGCATCACATGAAGAAGACAGAGAGTGGAAAGGGAAGAACGGGAGCAGAGAAACTACAAGGTACAGTAAGTGTGGCCAGGTCTGAGTAGCATGTGGAGGAATGCCAAAGTGGTGCAGCAAGGGGCCGAGCAGGTGAGCGGGCACGGCTGCAGACTGTCCAATCCTTTTGTCCAGGGTCGCACAATTGTTTACGCCTATTAGTTTGGAACGACCACTGTATATAAGAGCAACAGGAAAGGGTGGAAGAGGGACTGGTGGGAACAAATTTAGAAATTAACAGTAGCAGAAAGACGGGTGGACACGATCCAGCTTCCACGTTCCCCATTCAGGCCATGATGGGTGTTTCAGAGTTGATCGCTGCGGCGTCCACAGATGCTAAAATATGCTAATGCCGCAGGAGGCGTCTTGTGTAAGTAGATGTCTCCTGCTGGCTCCTCTTCTAGGTTTTAGGTTCCAGACCTCAAATTATAGATTGTCACTCTATTAGATGTTCAATTACTTAGAGGAGAATAACCACTGATCAACATGGGGGCTTGGTTCCCTTCTATAGAAACTACCTCTCTGATGGATGGCCGCAACCCTTAAACATGGGCCCCTACCAGTACATTTTCCCAGTGGGCCCTTCATGCCCCAGTCCGTCACTGGTTGCTACCCAGAAATGCCCATTTCACGGAAAGAGTGGTCTGCCAACCGACCGATCCATCTGTCAGCGCTTTCAGGGCCTGATTCAGAGCTGGGAATAGAGTAAGAAAGTGTAAGTAACTGTGCTCCTGGGTAACACCATGTTGCACTGCAGGTGGGGCCAGGGGTGTTTCTAGAGAGGAGGGGGTCCGTGTGCAGTCTCCAACACGGGCCCCCTCCTCTCCGCCCGGCAGCACACTGAGCTGTGCGCAGCCAGCGCTGGAGTTATAGACTCTGGGCACTAGAGTGTGCCCAAGTCTGTAATGTATGCACAGGTCACCGCGGCGGCCATTTTCCCTGTACTGTGCATGCGCAAACGACGGGAAAATGGCCGCCGTGGCCATTTTCCAGTCGTTTTACAGCGCTGGAACCCCGCGCCGACGTGGGACTACAGAGAGGTAAGTAATATTATGGGTGCAGGGTGTGCGGTGCGGAGCCCCCCTGGACCCAGGGGCCCGTGTTCCCCGCACACCCTGCACCCATTATAGATATGCCCCTGGGTGGGGCAGATGTAACATGTGCAGAGAGAATTAGATTTGGGAGGGGGTGTTGATGCCTTCTCCAGAAAGCGGTGTGATGGGAATCCATCAGAACCTCCTGCCAGAGGGAAGGCTATAAAAGCCTTGCTTTATAAATTGTAGTCCAAGGATTTGTGAGCACACACCGGATCGGAATCAGGGCCTGATTCAGAGCCGGACGCTCTGACAGAGCGCTCGCTCTGAATCAGGGCCGTCCTACCTAAAATTGGAGCGGCCTTCTGGCCGCTCGCATAGCTGTGGGTGACCACCCACAGCATATGCGAGCGACCAAAAATATGGTTGCGATGGTCTTGACCATCGGGCTTGCGACGAGACCCTTGTGGTAGGGTCTCGTCTGCCGCAAGCCCAGAGTGCTTTTGGCTCTATCAGAGCCAAAAACAGTCCCACTGACATCACTAGTGATGTCAGTGGGGCCGGACCCAGACGGTAGGCGTTCCCATGGGAACGCCTCCGTCTGGGCAGCCACGCCCCCGGCACGCCCACCAAAGGGGGCGTGTTGTCACTCACCATCGACAGCACGCCCCCTTTGGTGCGAGACCCGGAGCGCCGGCTTCCTCGTCGCTATCCGGATCTCGCGCATGCGCACGACGGAGCACCCTCCGTCGTGCACATGCGCACTTGGCCAACATCGACACGCTTGCGAGCGCTCAGCGCTCGCGAGCGGGTCTGAATCAGGCCCTCAGGCCTATCCATTGGGAAGACTCTAGAACCTGACACCCAGGGGGAGATGTGTCAAACCGTGGATAGAGATAAAGTACCAACAAATCAGCTCCTAACAGTCGTTTTTCAAACACAGCTTGTAACATGGCAGTTAGAAGCTGATTGGTTGATTACATTATGGACCTCATTCAGAGTCTCTCATTAGGGCACACTCGCTCGCTGGGAGCGATAATCGCACATCTACGCATGCGTATAATTCGCAGTGCGCGTGTGCAAGTCATTCATTGCGATCTGATTATGGTAGCTCACAAGCCTCTTTCAGGTCGCTGCTTTGAGTGACAGATAGCGCCGTTTGTGGGTGGTAACAGGGGAAGGTGCTTGTGAACGGGGGTGTGGATGTGCGAACGCAGGCATGTCTGACCGTCAGAACGGCGTTTAATGGGTGTGCATAATTAGCAAAGTATCGTCATTGCACACGTGACTTGGTTGTTTTTTAGCCTGAACTGCTCGCAGTGCTTGGGGTAGGTTAGGTCAACCCCAAGCGCTGCGAGCAGCTCCGATGGCCCTCGATGTTCACAATTAATCAGACTCTTCCTGGAGATGACGTGTGCTGCGAGTGACAGGTGGGAGGTTTTATAGTCCAGCGTACGCTAACTTCCATCGCTCACTAAGACATAGAGGGCGTCCTTACAGCGCAAAGAGCGATCGCTTGATTTACATACCCGGCCCCTTTTTGCAAGCGAACGATCGCATCTTACGAGAGACTCTGAATGAGGTCCTATATCTCTATACTTTATCTCTCTCCAACATTTAAATATCTCCCCCACAGTGATATTTTACCATCACTGTGCCCCAGAAGATGATTTATCCTAAGATTGGCTATTAACTCATTAGTTCCAAATCTGCGCCGCAGGAGGCCGCACGATTGCAAGCTGCATTAGTTTCACCAGGAATAACCTTTATTTTCTACTTAGAAAGTGAAAGTTATATTGTTTCCTTGAGCCACATAATAATTTATCTCAGTGTCAGATTTATAGTTGACTAAATATCGGTTCAATTTGATTAGTGGAGCAACAGGGAGAAATATATTGGGGCATATTCAATAAGCTGCGAGAATAGCAAAAATCCCGCACCTGCGAGGTTTTTCCTGCAGGTGCGTGTTTTTTGCTATTCTATTATGTGCGTGGTTTTTTTTAAACCCGCGCCGGGAGGTTTTTTCTCTCGCACCTTCTGAGCAAGTGTGATTTTTCCTAAAAATCAACGATTTTAGGTAAAATCACCAGCACTGGCTCTGACCCCCCCCCCCCCGAGGACTAATTAAGCAATTGGAAGTGTCCAATTAGCTTAATTAGTCCTTAATTGCTTACCTCCTGGAGCGATGTCGTCTTCATCCTGCGTCGGGGACCGGCTCTCCTGCAGCTGCGGTAAGTATGTCAGTGTGTGTGTATATGTAAGTGTGTATGAGTGTGTGTGTGTCCCACTGTCATTGTGCTGCTGCAGTGTTTGTGACCTCTCCTGGCAGGCAGTGCTAGGTGATTGTTCTTTGATCCTCCGCTGGTACACTGTCTGTGAACATTTCAAAGAAATGTTGGCTTCTCATCTCCTGTTTGCCTCCATATTGGATGACCATGTACCAAGTTGACTTGTTTACTGACCTTACTTTGCAACATTGCTAACATTCTCTGCTGTGTACTGAAATTTGGACTTGTCTCAGGATATCGTCTCTGTCTCATCCTGCCTGTTATTATGCTTGCCTGGTGATCTGGACTGGGCTGTATGTTCATATTATACTGTTTGATTATGAGCACTGGTGGTAAAACAAGACGGGTTGGGAATTAAATACCGGCAGTCGGGGTGCCTGCAGTCAAAATGCCGACAGCGGCATCCCGATGCACAATATCCCCCCCCCCGTGGTGCCTACCCCTAACCTCCCCCCCAAAGCCTACCCCTAGCCCTCCCCCCGCGGCTAACAGCTAAGAGGGCTGTGGAGATTCCGGCGTTGAGATCTTGACTGGTGTCAGGATTTCGCCACCTATCTTTAGTCCCGTGTAGGGCTTCCGACGCCGGGAATTCAAAGCCAGCATCCTGTCTCCCGGCATACTAACTACATCCCATACAAGATAGGTGAGCAACAGTTAAAGACATATAACATTGTGGTTGTTCACCATATGCTGCAATAAAGTACCCTACTTTAGAAAGGAGATTAATAAAACCTAGTTGCCTGTGA
Source organism: Taudactylus pleione (assembly GCA_031769625.1). Lineage (NCBI taxonomy): Eukaryota > Metazoa > Chordata > Amphibia > Anura > Myobatrachidae > Taudactylus > Taudactylus pleione. The sequence goes on from JAUIMM010000240.1 coordinate 148,514, forward strand.
CAGTCAGGGGCACCGAGAGGGGGGGAGAGCAGGTAGTAATTACTGGGCTTGTCTTAGGACCCCTGCAGTCCGGGCCATCTGTGCAGGGGGAAGAATGTCTCTCTCCTTGACTCGTGTCATCGCACTTAGGGCCTGATTCAGAGCCGGACGCTCTGAAAGAGCGCTCGCTCTGAATCAGGGTGTTTTTTGTTTTTTTTGGTGCGGCCTCCTGGCCGATCGCTTAGCTGTGGGTGACGACCCACAGCTATAGCGACCAGCAATGATGATGGTCGCGATGGTCAAGACCATAGCGACCATCGGGCTTGCGACGAGACCTTTGTGGTAGGGTCTCATGGCCGCAAGCCCCAGAGTGCTTCTGGCTCAAATTGAACCGGAAGCTCTCCCACTGACATCACTGGTGATGTCAGTGGGGCCGCCCCCAAGTGGTAGGCATTCTCATGTGAACCCCTCCGTTTGGGCAGCCACCCCCCCGGCCCGCCCACCAAAAGGGGCGAGCTGTCACTCCTTTGGTGCGAGACCCGGAGCGAATGGATTGCCCGTCGCTAGCCAGGTCTCGCGCATGCGCACGACGGAGCCAGCTCCATCGTACGCATGCGCTGTGGGCCACCATCGACCCAGTTGCGAGTGCTCAGCGCTTGCGACTGGGTATGAATCAAGCCCTTAGTGGTTTTAATTAATTTTTATTTTGCGTGGATTTGGCCACAACTACTCCATCATACTGGCCAGTCATTGCTGTCTACAATCCTGGTGACCGTGGCACTGAATGAACAATGGTATAAATGCTGCATGATAGGTCTGTTTTCTCTATAGTAATCACCATTTAGCATTTTACCTTCTTTGCACAAGATGCCAGAAGAACGGTCTTTCCACAGCATGGCTCTCCGACCACCACCATGGGTTTACGAGACCCATCATGGAGAACGTAGCTCTTTATACTCTCCGTCTCTCTGGGCTCATATTGCTGGAGGTTTGCATACATGGTACATAGAGAGAGGTGCTGCAAGACTTCCTCAGTCCCACTTCTCAGGGGTGTCGTCTGTCTGCGATTTCGACGGTCAATTAATGTCACCATGTCGGCATAAAACTGTCGGCACAGGCCTTCTACATACTGTTGCTTCTTCTCTTTTGTGTATCCCACCTTAATGTCACATGTCGTATTGGTGCTGTACACATGGAGACCCTCAGTGTGGGACAGGGATGGGATGAGAACGTCCCTAAGGTGGCGGAGCCTGGCGTAACTGTCCGCTGTTACTCCCTCCCATCGCTCTGCTTTTCCTCTCTGTTTGCGGAGCGCTGTATACGGCACTTTGTGAATGTAGCAGATGCATCGCTCCAGCGCGTGCTCCCGACATTTTTCTAGCGCAAACAGTAATTCTTCTTCCAGAGCTGGGGAAAAAATGAGCAGTAAATCAATTAAAACAATCTATAGTTTTTGGGTTTTTTCACAAGTATATTTCGTGTGGTTTATGCTGTAAATCTCAATCTAAAATTATTCTCTATTTATTTATTTTCTGTTTTTATCTTCCCCATCGAAGCTTCCACCAGCTCTATGGCCGGTGTAATGTCTCCAACTGACTGTGGCGCCCCGTGTCTATGGTACTGCGTCTTCAGATGCCGTCACTGTCAGCGACACGTCCGCGTCTGCCTAACCACCCCTCTGCTACCTGAATGCCCGCTGCAATCTCTGTCTATTGCGTCCAAAGTCGCAGTGCGACCGGGATGCATGCGGAGCTGCTAAAACATCGGCCGCTTGCGTGTGACATCAACACTGCGCGCACTTATCAATCAGGCTCTATATGATCAGAGGTTACGGGGGCAGGAAATACACTTTAGATATATCTTATATGCAGGAAGGTATGAAAAGGATGAATGATAAATGTACCCAAACAATATCCCCTATCCACGATATGGTCTAAATCAGGGATGGGGAACCTCAGGCCCGGGGGCCGTATAAGGCCCCCGGAATAATTTGGCCTGGCCCTCGGAGCTTTTTTCTGCTAGACTCATCTGGCTAGCAGGGGGCCTAGATTGGCACCCTGCAGCCAGATTCTATCGAGCAGTACAGCCTGGAGCATCCTTAGGATGCTTCAAACGGTCACACCACTGCTCCCTACAGCTCCCCAGAGCATCCTCAGGAAGCTCCGGGCATTGCTGTAATCACCGGCGATTGTAACATTGCCCCCGTGTGACATCACATGGAGGGAGCGTTGCCTGCACCAGGCCCGCGAATAATGTTATATATATCAAACTGGCCCTCTGTAGAAAAAAAGTTCCCCACCCCTGGTCTAAATAATGACTTACACACTGACAATACCATGGGAACTATTCAATTCAACGCAATGGCTGGGATGTTACATTCCGCAATGGCACATGGCGTCCATCCACATCTCATGTTGTGCTTCGCACAATATAGGGCTGTGCAGGAAAACTGTCAGGGTCACTGTGACTGGCTGATATTTGCGCAGCCGAGCGCCGTTTCACACATCACCAATAACTGATTCACCCCCTATGTTTACAAACTAATAGGAAACTAAAGCACAATGGAGGACAATGACTCCTATAAGTATTATGCAAAATGAGTCAATAGCTGATATTATAGAATAAATATATAAAGTTTTGTGATCACAAATTTCTTCATCAGATCCAAATTTAAGCGACAATCTAGTGGCCATATTTATATATACCATAGCCAATCACAAACAAGACCGGTTACTGTCATGTTTCTGGGGCAACGCTGGACTGGTATACAGAGAAATCGGTAAGCCGGATGGACTGACCAGCTCAGAGTCCAGATCTTAACCCCACTGAGAACCTCTGGGATGAACTGGAGCGACGGGTGTGTTCTAGGCCGACTCCACCTTCCTCAGTGTCACAGTTGGTCAGTGTACATAAGGCTGAATGGCAACACATGCCGCCGGCTGCTGTCCAGGAACTTGGGGACAGTTTGCCAAGAAGGGTGTCTGCAGTAATCACTGCACGTGATGGACCTACAAAGTTCTGACGGCAATAACATCTTGTTGATCTATTTGCTGTCAGTATCCAATCACTTTTATCTACATAGTGTAGCTTAATTCTAAATTTAAGAGAAAATACAAAGCTGTCCAACATTTCTTCGCTACATGCGAAATCAGCCAGTATTTACCCTGCAGGCAAAGAATTTGGTGCATTTGCAACCCTTGCATTGCATATGGATTGTTCCAGGAGCAAATTGTTCCTAATTTGTTGCTTAATTGATTTGGGCCTAATTCGGAATCAGGTCCTTAATTTGTAGAAGAGAAACAAAAATCAGCAATGATATTGTGGGTCTAACGATAAATAGCCCAGTAGTGTAGTCAGTGCCCCTCCTCGGGCAGCGGCATCACTAGGGGAGGGGGGGTGCAGAGGGTAACAAAATGCTGATTCCATCTCAGTGACCGGACGCTGCCCTGTGATGTTATTGTGCAGCTCCCGGCTGCCGATCACTGAGGAGCTGGCAGTGCAGGGAGAGTCTCTGTGGGCAGCCCGGCATCTCTGGGAGTGCTGGGCACGCCCCCAGAATGATGACACTGGGGGGTGCATTGCGAGGCCTCACCCCTTCCCAATGAGGCCACCATTTTTGGCCGTGCACACTATTTGGTGCACTGGGTGTTACCACCTGTTGGACAAGTAACATTTTATATATGTGCATAAAAAAGGTATTAAAGCCACAGCAACAAATATTTGCTTTTAACCTGCAATAGACAAATGAAAGATAGCAATATTATACTTTGGAGCAATGTTATTCATTCATCCTCACTTATTCTGTATTGTGTTAACTTGTAAACCTGAATACACACACACAAATATATATATATATATATATATATATATATATATATATACATATACATATATACTGCAAGCTTTCAAGCAGGGCCCTCCGACCCCTCTCTCTGTGATTGCCGTGTAACTTTTTTACGGGTTTGTTCCCATTTGTAAATAGAATATGCTAACACTAGATAAAGAACTGTTATTAAATAAATATATACATGCACATACACAAATACATTTCAGACTCCTGTTATTAACTACAACTGCAGTTCCAGCTGATGCGTGATACAGTGATTGCACCAATTTATAATATGCAAGTACAATTCTTGTTTATATACAACCTATTGCAAGAAATAAAGCTGAATCTGCAGAACATTTACACATAATAGCCACATGGTGGCGCTAGTTTGCTTCAAGGCAGCGACTTCTGTGAATTTCTACACTGAAAGAAAATAGACCAGGAAAAGATGTCATGTAACCAATAAACTGCTAGAATTAGGGAAACTGTACAACATTGCACTGACTTGTTATAGTTACAAGCTCTCATTATTGTTATTATTTTTAATCACATAGCACCACTATTTTACGCAGTGTTGTATATTTTTCACTTGACCCAGTGAAGCTTACAATCTATGGGCCTGATTCAATTCTGCACGTAAATGCCGATATTTACGTAGTTTGAGCAATTGTTTGCCATTGTGCATGCGTGTGACCACGCAGCGCACACGCAGCGATTGTTTTTCAATAATGCTCGCACAGAAGATTCACTCGCAAAGTGAGTGACAGGTGGTCAGTGTTTGGGGGAGGTTACGGGGGGGTGGTTAGAAAAATGCAGGCGTGTCGGACCATTTAAACACTGTTTCTGGGCGTCCATAAATTAGCCACTGCATCATTGCTTGACGCAGGAGAGCCCTCTGTGTGTCTGGAGACCCCGCTGTGTCTGATACAGCTTAGACTTACTCAGCAAGGGCTGATGGCCACCTGATCTGCGTTCCATGTTTCCGGTTTTGTGCGTGAGTGGCGGATGTGAGATGCTGTCAGTGGCCGTCTCTATGCACTGGCTCATTAGCATATTATCGCTATTGCGATCCCTGTGATATCGCGGCCGCGATGGCATTTGCGTGGGGATATGAATCAGGCCCTATATTCCCTACCACATACAGTACATATTATTACCAGTTATTTATATAGCGCACACATATTCCGCAGCGCTATACATGGAATATTTGGCCATTCACATCAGTCCCTGCCACAGTGGAGCCTACAATCTATATTCCCTATCACATGCGCACACACATACACGCTAGGGTTAATTTGCATTGAGAGCCAATTAACCTCCCAGTATATTTTTACATATACACTAGGGTTCATTTTTATACAAAATCAATGAATGTGTTTTTGGCGGGTGGGCGCAGTAATGTATCTAAGGGTGTCCTTTGGCAAAGTAAAGGACTTGTTACACAGCCCCCTGGAGTTGGGCGACCCGTGGACCCCCTATGGGTTAAAAATTGTGTGGTTCACCTCAGTCTCCGTCCTCTCGGAGCACATGGAGGAAACCTACATAAACATGGGGAGAACATACAGACTGCACACAGATATGGCCCAGATTATTACCCCACACTTTGATGTTGAGTAAAAATAAAATAAAAAATACAACCTAATGGGATTTCATTTGGGAGCAGAGTTATTCTATTAACTCTGTATTACAGACACCAACACTATCATGTCCATCTGTCTCTGCAGCCAAATAAACTGGGATGGCAGAGAACGGGTGGGGGGCGTGAAGGGAGGGGGCAGGGACTATGGACCTCATTCAGAGTCGGTCGTTGCGGCCGCACAGTCGTACACCACCGATGTTCGCTAAACTGCGCATGCGTAAAGTTCGCAATGCGCGTGCACAAACTAGCCGCTACGATCAGAAATTTCGCTCTCCTTGAACACAGCCAGGTCGGTAGTTTGAGTGACAGATTGAGGCGTTTGTGGGTGGTAACAGGGGAAGGTGCTTGAAAACGGGGAAGTGGAGATCCGAACGCAGGCGTGCCTAATTATGCGAACGGCGTTTTATGGGAGTGCATAAATTACAAAGTAGCGTCATGGCACATGTGACATGGGTGGTTTTTACACTGACTTGATCGTAGTGCTTAAGAGAGGGTATGGTCAACCTTTAGCTCTACGACCAGTTCCGATGGTATACGATGGTCGCGATTAATCCTTATATGGCCGGACATGACGTGTAATGCGTACTAGATGGGGGCGTTTTTTTAGCGATCCGACCGCATCCTTCCCTTGGTCAGCCAGCTAACGATCCGATCTTAGGGACGCAACATGCGTGTGCATCATTTGCATATCCGGCCCCTTTTTCCGTACGACCGTGCGGCCGCAACGACCGACTCTGAATGAGGTCCTATATGTATGGGTGACTTGGTTCCTCTAGTTCCCTCTATAATCTACAGCTGACAAGAGATAGCTGGTCACAGATATCTGACCGGCCGACCAGTTATATGGTCCCAGATCCATGCTATATAACTCAGGCATGTACATATACAGAGAGTGGGGTAGATAGATTAAAAACTCTGTGAGGCTTACTGACGGGTGAAAATAGAACAAATGTGATGTAAGGGAGCAAGGCATCTGCTTTCATAGAGACGCCAACCTGGAATTTTTGCATTAATAAATATAGACTGGACTGTTAAGATAATGGGGTCTGCTGTATGTGCAACATCATGACCAGGGCCGACTCGAGGCGCCCCTCCCAACCATTCCCGATTTCAGCGGGACAGTCCCATTTTTCGGGCACTGCTCCGCTGTTCCACCAGTGTGCCGAAGTGTCCCGCGGGCGGTCGGGAGGTTGGGTACCTCCACCACCACAGCTGTGTGGCGGTGCCTGACCCGGGAGAAGAGAATGATGCGTGCGGCCTCCATTCAGTGCAGGAAGAGGGCTGGGGACAGCCCAGCTACTGACGAGTGCTGGCTCTCCCCCAGCCTGATGTAAAACGGGAGGCATGCCATGCGGGGCAAGCCCCCAAATAATGTCATTTAGGGGGCATGACCTATGGTAACTAGGCCATGCCCCCATTTTCGGTAACGAGCGTCTCAGTCCCGTTCTGCACAGGGCGCGGCTCCTCCGGGGAGCCGGCCCTGATCATGATGTCATGCACGAATTGGGTCGGGCGGCACCGGGCACATTAAAGCCCTGTTTCGGCACTGTTGCACATATGCGGTCATCAGGCGGCTCATGTACAAGCGTCACTGACAGGAACGGATAACTAGGAGTCCCTCTCCTGGGAAGTGTCGCAGTGTGTAGGTTATAGGCTACAATGACTAACACCATCTGAAGATAATGTTAGCTACCGGTGCCAAACTTGTTCAATTGAGCAATTAGACGCCCCCATAGAAACCAATTCAGTAGAAAACAGGGGATCACAGCAGAAATCTCCCACACCTACTGCGGTTATCCCCTAAATACTTCCAGAGGATACGTAATATTTGCAGATAACCCCTTAAAAACATGTGCATCCGGGGGATATCCCGAAATTATTTGTTGATAAATGTGCCCCTTAATCCATACTTGCCTACCCTCCCGATTTTGCCAGGAGCCTCCTGAAAATCGTGTGCCTCTCCTGGCCCTCCGGAAAGGCAGACAAGCCTTCCGGCGGCCGTCAACCCCTACGGCCCCCCGGTGGTTACAAGAGAAAATGCTGAATCGCGTCATTTTGGCCCTGCCCCCCTGGCTTCACAATGCAGGCACACATGGCCACGCCCCCGCTCTGCCCACAAATGCCAGGTAAGCTGTCCAGCTGCGCCTCCTATACCGGCCACACCCCCTTGCTATGCCGATCTGGCTGCTCCCTGCGGGATGGAGCAGCTAGGATCTGAGTAATATAATCACACAGATCAGTGCTTCATGCTGGGTTTATTCATTACGCTCTTATCCTATGCACACACAGGTCTTGTTTGAGTTAGGGGTATATTTACTAAAGTTATTCTAGAAGGTGCTAGTTTAATGTTTAGTAGAATCTGATTAGTTGCTATGGGCAACATCTCCACTTCTAATAACTCTCACTTTAGTAAATATACCCCTGTGTGTCCCTCTTGCTGCATACTGAGTAGTACGGGGACCTCCTCGCATTGTTTCCCCCACTGACCACAAGCCGGACATGTGGCTTTTGGTAAGTTCTGTGTGTGTTGACCGCAGAATATTACAGCTCTCCTGTAACATGCAGGGAACTGTATTATCTTCTGCCAGGAATAATGCAATGTTCATGAGATGTGTGATAGATAATTTCCAGGATAGGACCTGCCGGTGTGGAAGAGTAAAATATAAGATAATGTGTAAATAAGATAGATATTAACGATATTCAGAAATGTTTACACGAAACGGAGATCATAGGGATTAAAGAGCAAGTGAAACCACTCATTGACAATAATATATTATATATATTGTATTACTGTGCTGAGTAATATATATGACACACCTGGAGTGTTTATAGTGAACAAGGGGGGTCATTCAGACCCACTCGCGAGCGGCAGTACGCTCGCAAGTGGGTCGATGTTCCCCACTGCGCATGCGCACGACGGAGGGAGCTCCGTCGTGAGCATGCGCGAGACCCGGACCGACAGCCAAGCTGTTGCTCCGGGTCTCGCACCAAAGGGGGTGTGCTGTCGATGTTGATTGACAGCACGCCCCCTTTGGTGGGCATGCCGGGGGCGTGCCTGCCAGACGGAGGCGTTCCCATGGGAACGCCTACCGTCTGAAACCGGCCCCACTGACATCATTAGTGATGTCAGTGGGAGTGATTTTGGCTCTGATAGAGCCAAAATCACTCCAGGGCTTGTGGCTGGGAGACCCTACCGCAGGGTCTCCGTCGCAAGTCCGATGGTCGCGATGGTCAAGACCATCGCGACCATCTTTTTGGCCGCTCGCATATGCTGTGGGTGGTCACCCACAGCTATGCGAGTGGCCAGGAGGCCGCTCCATTTTCATGGAGGAGGGCCCTGATTCAGAGCGAGCGCTCTGGTCAGAGCGCCCGGCTCTGAATCAGGCCCAAGGTCCTTACCCAGGAGTGGCACCTTATCTGAGAGTAACCCCTAGCATGCCGAATTCCCAGTTCCTCCCTAGCCTCTTATACTGGCCAGGCATGTTGTAATACTGCAGAGGATGTCCGGCACTTGGGTAAACCGCTTTGTGCACAGCCACAGAAAGGAGGAAGCTGAAAGCATCATTATTGGGCATTTTGGTAAATGTGGTTGGAAAGTGATGACAGGTGACACCCATCGGGCTGATAGCGGTCATCTTCCAAATGCACTAAAATACATCAATGAAGTTGAAAGTGAGACTGGTACTCTGCCAAAATGGCTGGATCTTGCCATATTGTCCCCCAACGTGGATGGCCAAACTGGGCCCTGTTTTTTTTTTTTTTCAAGATGGCTGTGTAGATATACTGCCTGCAATGTGACTAGACCTGGCATTTAATATGGCAATAGCACGTCAATGCCAATATATAGTGTCGTTATCGGCTCCTACCCTGTTCCTGATCTTCAGAGACTATCCTCAATATAGTTGTCTATTAGCATTGGCTGCAAGGCCACGGCACCAGCAACTTTCATTCACTTTATTGGTCATTTACACTATATATAGTTGGCTTCTAGTTTGAGGATGAAATGCCATGCCCAGCAAGGACGTTGCACTAGACAGGGCCGCAAGTAGGGGGTGCTGGGGGCACGTGCCCTGGGTGCAGGTTTTGAGTGGGCACCGCAGGCATAGGTGGGCTGGGTCGGGGACATCTGCCCCCCAGGCCGGCCCCACGTTGCTGTTAGAGGCCGCAGGCACAGTGTGCATGTGCATAGATTGTGGGCGGAAGACATGCAGACTGCGCTGCCAGCCGCTCAGAGACACACAGGGCAGTGTTTCTGAAGGGGCTGAGTTTTGGGGGGGCGGAGTAATTTCGGACATAGCAAGTTCTCTCTACAAACTGCTGTCCTCCAGGATTATTATGGACAGGCCCTTTAAGCCAATACTGTACAGTGTCGGCCCCTCCCCTGGGTCCAGCCACCAATGAGCTGAGCTGCTTTCCAGGATGGAGCCCCCTATCCTGTCTACCATCCTCCTCCCGTCTCCATTCAATGCCTGCCTCCTGAGTCCTGACTGCTCTTCTCCTGCCCACCTCTCTGTGCTCATGGCTGCCTCCAAAAACCAGGTAAGTGGCTTGTGGCTGGGATGGGGTGGGTAGATAAATGTTATATAAAAAAGAAAAAAAAAATCTGTTTTTGTGGTTAGTGTGTACTTATGTGTGCTTATGTATGCATAATGTATACAGGGGCGTATTAAGAGAGGAGGGGGTCCGTGTGCAATCTCCGTCTGGGGCCCCCTCCTCTCTCTCCGGTGGCCGGCAGCGCCGCAGCTGTAAACTCTGGCCACTAGCCTGCGGCAGGCATTTTCCAGGCGATTTTTACTATGCTGATAGCGGTAAGTAATAAAAATATGGGTGCAGGGTATGCGGTGTGGGCTCGTGTGCCCTGTACACCCTGAACCCATTATATATATATATATCATATTTTTACCAATTTTTGTCTTTGCACTTTGCAGATGCGGGACAATGCACGTGTCCGCAAAGGGGGCAAAGCCTTATGGTAAGGGGGCAGACTAAAATAATTTAAAAGAACAGTTAAAAGAACAGTTTGGGGTCAATTCAATTTACCTGTGAGTCCCCTCACGGCACGAAGAATTGCTGCTGTATGCTGCACTTACCGTACCTCCAGACTTAGGTCTGCGCACAAAAATACACGAGTCTGGGGCGAGTTGCGGTTCAATTGGCAACTCTACCCCCTCGTGGCTAATTGAATCTACCCAAATAGTCTGAGCATCTCTTATAGTGGCTACGTAGCGCCATGAGGAAAACCTGGCTGTATCTGGTCCAGCCTCCCAAGCTCCGTACACGGTTCTCCATCACTGGGGGGTGTGGATTGAAAGATCTACAGTAAATAGATAGACAGTAAATAGGTTGACACCACATGGTCGACAAGCAATAGGTAGATAGGGTCAAAATCTCCTCGGGGGCAAAAGGTCGACTGTTAAATGGTCGACATGGTAAAAAGTCGACACTTTTTTTAAACCCTAATACTCACCATAACACCCCCTGTTGCCTAACCCTAAACGTCCCCCTAGTGTCTAACCCTAACCATCCCCTTCTGCACCCCTAGTGCCCAACTCTAAACCTAACTCTAAAAATCCTGCAAAATGAAGAAAAACAACGTGTTGACCTTTTGTGTGTCAACCTTCTTGTGACCCTGGCGACCATTTAACAATCGACCTTTTAACCCTGACGTCCATTTGACCCTGTCAGCCATTTGCACGTCAAACATCTGGTGTCGACCTATTTACTGTCTATCTAGACACTGTCTATCTTCCATCCCTGTACCCACTCTGAGGGAATAACCTGTATAAGGTTTATATTATCTCATTTTTGGGGGGGGATAAATCTTGTTGTAATCTTTTTCATCTCATTTAGTGACATTTATAGAACCTGTATAATAGCACTGGTGTACAAAATACTTTGATAAATAAATGTTACCCACATATCCGCTAGTTCTAATATGCAGCTATTGAGCATGTTTATAACTGTATGAACTGCTTACTTCCATTGCTGCACTGCAAAGAGCGTAAGAGGCACAACCCCCAATCACTGGGCCCCAACATTTAGTGTATATGAGGGGTCAGTCATATGTGTTTCAATCTGGGCTCCACTCCACATGAGCTCCCCCTTACCCCACGTTTGGCCAGCGGTGCTGAGTGAGGGCCTTGTAGCTGATATACTGCCATAATTATTAGGCCGTCCTCATCACCAGGCCCTAGAGCCACCACATTCCCCTGCAACCACTATAGTTCTGTCCCAGGCCCCAGCGTCTCTTTACCTGAGGTAAAATATTTCCGTGCTTGCTTATCTCCCAGAATGCCTTTCTGCACGCACAATGGCACCACAGCGTCATAGATCTTTTCTATTTCACGTGTCGCCCGGTACATCCAGTCAGGATTCTCTGCTCTCTGCATACAGAACCAAAACATGTGTTCATGCATCGTCTGGGGACAGTAATCTGAATATATATCATAGGCTGTGAATTACTAATAATATGCCTGCAATAATTAATATGTCTTTACATATTGGGCCTCATTCAAACGCAAAGTGACGGCATTTGTGCGAGTGTCCATTCAATTCAATTGAGAATCCGCGCGGCATCGAGCAGAACGCCGTCATAATTAGTATCAGAACTTACCCCTTCCCCATCCTGGGTGCAAAAGATCCCTCAGAAACAGGTGTTCCTTCTCCATCCACACTCTTCAAGCAAGCACGGAAATCGGACTACACCGCGTCGCTCCCATGACAATCCCACAAGACTAATCTGTTCCGTACGTCCGCATGTTGGCTGCTCAGCTACTTGCCCGGAATGCTCATTTCACGGAGAGTGAAATCCGGCACCCATGGATAGAACCGCTGGTGAGCGAGCGGATGCATGGTGCAGCGCATACTCGTTCTGCGATTGTTCTCGATGGCACATGCGCAGTTTGCAGATGTCCGCTTGACGCATCTGCTTTTGGACTTGCATTGGACACATGATCAGGCCATCAAGGTCTCTTTCCACCATTTACAACAGTGCGTCCTTGTTTGGAGAGGAGCATCTTCCATGATGAGGAGTCAAGGCTGGCTCTGCAGCAATGCATTGTGGGAATGGATGGGTTCCTTCATTGTTGCCAGATATACCAATGCAGCTTAAAGGATAACTCCACCTCATTTTGGAGCCTATTTATCATTAAATATTTGTGGCATATTCCCGAGATCACCCATGTAAATATTACGTATCCCCCAGATGTTGGAGATATCTGCTGCGGTCCTTCCATTTCCGACCACAACAACAACCCCCATCTGAAGTTGTTGCTGTAGCCTTACCGGCAGAGGGTTCCTCCCGAACCCCTCCCGCAATGGCCACTGCACATGCGCGGTGCGATCACTTCACTCCGAGCACATCACAGGGACGAGCCCCTTTGGGAGCCCTCCTGCGTGTGCCATTTCAACATTTTGGATTCTATTATTGCATGCGGCAATGCGGTCATGGGCGCTAATATCACGTCCGGATCACATTGATTATGCGATTATTGATAGATGGGCCTCTTTGAAACGATCTGGTTTCAATCCCCTGACTGATCTGACAAACGGAGCATGGGAGGTGACCATCTCTAACACCTGTACTGTTGGGATGCCTTGATGACCGTGTCTGGGAACCGCTGCATTAGGAACTATTTACTTTACTGAGGCATGAGGCACGAAGGGTGATTGAAAGAAATGACTTGTGAAACAACCAAGACTCTGGAGAAATGGTCAAATAACATAAATAAATAAATAATTAGAGAAGTAGAAAAAAACAATGAGGAAAATAAATGAGAGAAAAACAGAAAGCAGTTGGGCTCTGACGAATGTGTACGCAGGTTCCAAAATTTGCCCTGTGGCCAGGGTACCTCTAGATGTGTACTTGTAAATTACATTAATGTCTGTAAAGTTGCTGTCTAGACAGCAATGAGATGAACGAGAAATGGAAGGTTATTCAGACACTGTATGCTGTATTGGGGTATATATCTACTTGTTTTGCTTTGCGCTAGCATCCCTTAAAAAATTATATACACATATATGCAAACAGAAGGGACATTACTGATACCTGCTGCCTGGTGCAGTCTGGCAGCTCCTCATTGTCCAGCAGATTGTAGACTGGTGGGATGGCATTCTCATCAAGGTGGTACCAAGTCTGTAGGAGCTTTGTGCAGACTCTGTGTTCCTCAGCCATGTGAAGAATATTTTCAAACTCTTCACAGTCGATTGGTGTGGGGAGACAGCACTTTCCATATTCCTCCCCTATGAGAGCCTTGGAAACACAAAATAACTTTCACTAGATAGGTCCTGAAGTGACCTAAAGGAGATGAGCTGACACTACTATAATAGGGATCTTTCACTCACCCTCCCATGCCTGGTTTGGGAACACTGATACTTACCAGAAGGACTACTGAGCCTGACAGTATCATGGGCTGGTTCTTAGCCTTACTCAGAGTCTGACCCTGCTCTTTATAGTCCTGGATCATAGTCGTTGTTGTAGTTTGTAGTGATGCCACTACACACGACTGGCTGTGCTTAGTTTTCTGTGTTCAAATATGTGTATGAATGTGGAGTTGGTACCAGAAGTGGGATTATTAGCAGAGCTCACACATGAGGCCAGTGCTTGCTGAAATTTCTGTATGGGCTCCAAAGATTCAGTGTTACACCCCTACTTGGGGTGTATTTTTTATTTTACTGGCCTGGTTTATAATCTCAATCCATACATGCTTGCTATGGTAGTAAAGATGTAGTTAAGATGGAATGAAAATATATTTACAGCAATATTATTAAAATAAGATTAAGGAATGGAGAGGGAATATTTTTGGGGTGGTCTTTAATGTGTTTAATGGCACAGAGTAATTTTCATTCTGTATAAACACTTCAAATCCAGGGTTGCATGGAGGTATATTGATTATACAATAGAAGTGAGGTTATATGAATGTATGTTGATTATATGATGAGATCCGCTCGGTGGCGGATTTTATTTACTGGCTGCAGTACTTGAACATGTGATAGGTATCAGAGGGCCGGATTCAGAGATGCTATACCAATGTTTTTTGCAGTTTAGCAATTATCGGCAATACGTGGCATAGCAATACGTGGGCAGTGCGGGGGACATGGCAGCTCAATCGCATAAACGTGGGCCCCCTCCTCCCTGCTGTACAGAGCCGATATTACAGGCGAACCGCATCATCGGTACCCTGGAGTGGCCACTTTTTCTCACGAAGTTGGCAGCCACGGGGGGATGCGGGCAGTTTCAATACATTCTTCGGTGTCTGCGACATTTTCACAAATCCATTGAGTACACAGTGGTAACATTAGCATACATCTGAATCAAGCCGATAGATTGTAGGCTCCACTGGGGCAGGGACTGATGTAAATGACTGAATAGCACTGTGGAACATCTGTGCACTATATAAAACTGTTAATAAATATAAATTGAATTTACTTGTACAGGTTGAGTCTCCCATATCCAAAATGCTTGGGACCAGGGGTATTTTGGATATCGGAATATTTCGTATTTTGGAATATTTGCATACCATAATAAGATATCTTAGGAATGGGACCCAAATCTAAACACAGAATGCATTTATGTTTCTTATACACACAGCCTGCAGGTCATTTTATACAATATTTTCAATAATTTGTACATTGGACCACCATTCCATATTTCGAAATATTTGAATACGGGAAACTTAACCTGTAGATATATATATATATATATACTGTGTGTGTGTGTGTATATATATATATATATATATATATATATATATATATGGGTTGGTGTCATTATTATATACAATCTCACTGCACAATGAATGTAGGTTCACGTCCCCTAAATATAACCTGTAATACCTCTGATCATTTGTCTCAAAGCCAACGCGCCTTCTGCAGTTTCGGATGCTGTATTTAAAGGGAAAAGAATATTAAATACATAACCAGGCATGTTTTTGTATTTAATATTATTACCCCTTTAAATCCAGCCGCCGAAACCGTCAAAGATGCTGCTTTGAAAGGCACCACTTAGTAAATTTACCCCTTAATCTCATGTCTTGTCGGTGCTCATGGGACACGTTAATTCCCCATTCACAGGAAGACCTCGCTGCTGTTTTTTTGATGTATTCAGTTTAAATTTACAGCCGGGATAAAAGCTGTCATCTTTACTGCAGATCAACACATGCGTAAGGCATTTATCACTGCGTAGTGTGTCTACGTTTTATGTCTCCATATATCACTGAGCGCACAGCTAACGCTTTCCGGTGCTGCCAGTGTCAGGGTTTCATTTTCATGGACACTGCTGCAGGTCGGTAAATCTGAACACATCCCTCGTGGTGCGGCGTTGGCAGAGCGTTATGCGCTACGCCCCCTCCCCTCGTGGACAGGACCTAGCTCTAATGCTATATTTTATTTATTAAAGAACTCGTGATAAATAAAAAGTAATTTACAAAAATCAGAGCGTAAAGAAAGATTTGGTAAATTACAACTTTTATTTTACATTTTTACAGGAGCATTTTTAGGGTAAAAAATTTCCAGATAAAAATCTATATAAACCTCTAACTGTCCTAGAAAAATAAGGACCCATTGCAACAATATATTTTTTTTTAATGTCATCTGCTATATCAACATACCTTATTTTATTCTTACTCTTTGGTGAACTTCCAGTATTTTTAACAACCTTTAGTTGACCATCAATATGTCAACAGTGAATATGCCGACGGGAGTATACTGGCAGAATTATGCTGACATGGTTGTAATGCTAGTTAAAGCATTTTAACTTAAAGCATGATGTTTAAGGTTATAATGATGCCGACACGGTTAAAATGCTTTAAAGTAGCATTACAACAGTGTCGGCATAATGCCGCCCAGCATTCTCCCTTCGGCATATCCATTGTCAACATATTAATTGTCAACAAAATGACTGTATACCTCAACAGCCCTCCTGGGGATCACATCAGTGGGGCGACCTGAAACTGTGGAGATACAACTTAGCACTCCCAGGTAACGAACACCAGTCTTATGGTCATCCGCACCATTTGTACTCTATAATATTTAAGGAAAGTTATAGCGCTACCAGTGTTCAGACAGGTTCAGGGTACAGGGCTGAGACATTTGCACATTTTCTTCCTGGCATTAATTTACATAACAGGAAATAAGTAACACTTTATTAACTGATCTGAGGTTTTGCAAATTTGTTCCTATAACTTTTTGTACACGGAAATGTCCAGAATTTTTTAAATATTTTCCAATTGCCAAAATTCCTTTCCCTCTGCCTCCTAGACGCAATCCTTACCATCTATTTTATCACTTTTTATAACTTAGCATTTGTTAAAAAGAAACATTTAAAAATGCAAAAAGAAAAACTAATGAGGAAGCACAACAAGGTGAGATTGTATGTCAGGGACTGTTCAGACAGTATTGGGGGAGATATATCAAACCTTCTAAAATGGAGAAGTTACCCATATCAACCAATCAGCTGCTAGCTGTAATCTTAATGTACTTGATAAATGATAGCTAGCAGCTGATTGGTTCTCCACTGTCCTCCTTAGAAGGTATGATACATCTGCCCAATAATTTGAAATGTTGTCAGCAATGTATTTGGTTTTGACGTGTTAAATATCCTACGCCATCGGGGCGCCCATCTTACCACAAAGCAGGCTCCAGCGGACAGGACGCTCTCTTCCAGCAACTGCATACGGATCCTGCGCACTTTACGGCTATAAAAGTCATCGGGGTGAATTCCATCATAGCCGTCCAGTACCTGTATATAACATACATATTGTAGGCTATTAGAGTATGTTGTGGAACAGTGACGTGCAGTGAGGTCAATGGCAGGGGAGGCACACATGGAGATAGGTCTGAGTGCTGGGAGCCTGTCATACCCCCTACTCACTGTAACTCTCCCCTCACTACACTAAAGTTATGTTCTGGGTTGTTTGTGGACCCGGGGTGGTAGCAGGAGTGATCACAGAAGCGGGTTTGAATAAAAAACTAGGTTTTTAATATGTGCTTGAGTAGACATAAACTATGGCAGTAAATAAAAGTCCAGGAATATATAAATGTGCACAAAAGTTCTATGGTGGGAACAATGGGTTAATGTCCAGGCAGAAACAATTAGAGCTGCCCAGGTGTGCAGGTAGTGAGACTGAAAATGATCAAGCAGGTATGCAGGTAGTGATGCAGGAAATAATAAGCCAGGTATGCAGGTAGTGAATTAAGGCAAATGAGCAGGATGTCAGCAGGCTCAGGCACTCAGGTATGGGCAAGGGTGATGGAGGAAGCGGGGTAGTCCATGGGAAGCTAGGAGCTGACAGGCAGACTGGCAGACAGCGAATTCACAGGAACAGGATAAGCACAGAGAACTCCCTCTCAGCTACTGGCAATGCAAGGGAGCTCTGAACTCCCTTAAATCCCCAGTGATCAGCCGTGAATGGTCAGAGAGGAGCATGTGACACAACAGGATAGGGCACCTAGGTCACCTGACCGGAGACAAGATGGCGGCGCCCATGCCAGAACGGAACGGAAGCACCCCCAGGCCTAACCAGACCAGAATGACAGTATGCCCCCACAGAACCACTCTTCGCCAGGCACCACCGCCACCGCCAGACGCTCCTCGCCATAGCGTCCTCACAGGTATTAACCGTCGACTACCAGGCCGAGAGACCCTGGTCGTGACAACTAAGTTTCAGTGTCCATAGATTCTCCTACCTGCATCACTGTCTTCTCTTGCTGCTGCTGACTGAGCTCTGATCTCTAAACACTGCAGTGTACTTCCTGGTCACATGACACTCTCCTACCTGCATCACTATGTCCTCTCTTGCCGCTGCTATCTGAGCTCCAATCTCTAAACATTGCAGTCCACTTCCTGATAACACAAGGCCGGCTCCAGGCATGCTCCGAGCGTGCGGCCACACAAGGACGCCGGGTTCCGGGTGTAAAAGATCCCCGCCCACCTCCCACTTGCTGCCATAATTATTATTATTAATCTCAGTGGGAGGGTGCAGTGAAGGAAGGGGCGGAGGGAGAGCACGGGACGGCGCTAGGTGCTGAGACACCTAGCACCGGTACGGTCGTCACGTGACACATCCAAGGTGTCCATCAGTGCTCAAGGCACGCCCCCCAAACCTAGAGGCATGCCTCTATTAGCTCTCGTTCTGTGCATCTTACTGCCTGTAGTTTGGCCCCGCCCCCTGCTCTGCAAGCAGTGTCTGACTATACAGAAGCGAGGCTGATCTGTTGCTGCCTCATCTCTTGTCTCCCTGCAGTCCCAGGGAGCTCCACAAAGCTGGTGAGTGTTAACTATAAAAATTATTACAATAAATAAAAGAGATGTTTATAAGTTATAAATATCTTCTTTGTATTAATCTAATCATTTTAATATGAAATCTGAGGAATATGACAGGGGAGGCTCTGCCTCCCCTGACTGCACGTCTCAGCCGTGGAAACCAAGCTGTACATATATTTATTCCAGAACCACAGACGTTCTCTGAACGCCTTCTGTCTCACTTATCACACAGCTGGAGTGGGCACTAATGTTATATGTTGCATTACTGTGAAAATAAATAACACGGTGCATTACTCCAGTGGACAAGAGCTGGTGTAATAAATACAGCGCTGTCATGTATTACCAAATATACCGTCATAGCGCATGCATGGGATAAATGTTCTGGGGGTAGTGTATCAAACCTCAGAGGACAAGTGGAGAAGTAATCCATAGCAACCAATCAACTTCTAGCTATCATTTAATAAAGTGTTCAAGATAAATGATAGCTACAATCTGATTGGTTGCTATGGGTTACCTCCAGTCTGATACATCTCCCCCATAGAATTATGTTTATTGTGTTCAAATTTGGGATTTGACTTAATTCTTTTTAATTCTGTTTTTTTTGTTACCACACACACACGTTTTCTCAGTAATAGGAGAACAGGGGAAATGGGAGGCTCCACAACCATCCTTATTTAGTTGTCACAGTCCCAAAATGGGCAGGGCTCCAGAGATTAGAGGTGGGGCTCCACAGATTAGGGGTGGGGGGGGCAGTATTATGGATGGGACATCGCTTGTACATAATGGATGTTACTGATATTTTACCAACTTCCACCAATCACCTATAGCTAGCACTCAGAGGGGCCTAATTCTGAGTCACACTAAATGCAGATATTCACGCCAATGGTCAATGTTTTCAACTATGCATGCGTCCCACGGGGTGTATAAATACAGTATATCTGCCACCGCTGCTCAGAGACCGCACTGTCACCTGACCAATCTGACCTATCGGCCTGATTCAGAATCACGTGCCGCTGTGACCGGTTTAGCACCTTTTGCTGAAGTCATGCTGGCGACTTTATACTAATGCTTGTATCAGCCCAATTTGACAAGCCCCCGCCCCCTCACTGCAGCCAGTGTAGGAGGGAATCGGACCGTCAGGGGAGGCTTCTGGGTACTCATAACCCCACCCCCCTGCGTGCACCAGTGATTTTACACAAGACACTGGACAACTCATCTGCATTGGCTATTGTAATTCTCTCCCCACTGATCCTGCTCATCCCAGATCTCCCCCTCACCACCCAAAAGCTATTTTTTTACACAGCAGTGAGACTAAATTTATTTGTCAAATGTTCTCCTAATGCTGGTATTTTACTGAATACTGTATAAAATACATCCACTTTACAAGGCCATAATCAAAGCTACACCCACATACGTCTGTTCATCTCAATATAAATCCCGATGACTTAATCTCCCTGGACTTCCCCAGATCGTGGCTCTCATCCTCACTCATTGTTCCTACAGGTCGGAATCTCTCCCCTACTGAGCTACGCCCCTCAGAAAATGCTAAATTGTGCCCCCCTGCAGGGCAGGAAGGGACCCTATCCAGGAATCGCTGTTATTTTATTTTTCCTTCATACTTAGTTACTAGCTACATCTCGCCGAATGCTCATGTCGCAGTTGCAATCTCGCAAGTGCAGCCTTCTCTTCTCCCACCAGTGGCCCCCCTCCTCTCTGGCGGAGTCCTGACTGTTCCTTGTGTGGAAGGCTGTACTGGGATCACATGTTTGATCCTAGCATCAGCCGAGGTGCAGGGGCAGACAGAGGGGATGTGTCCTCTGCGGGACACATCCGTTGCCGGCGCTGGGACAGTGATGTCCCAAGCGTCGGTGCAGACGCCGCGGACACCTGGTGAAGGGACCACCTGGTCCCTTTCACCAGTGCCGGCGGTACTTTGGCGCCGGGAGAAGCTTGGCTCCGGGCGCAAGCTCAGCGGAGCTTGGCGCCCGGCAGCCAAGAAGCGGCGGGTAGCCGGCGCTGGGACAGAGTACCTGCTCCCAGCGCCGGTCAAGCGTTGGGCGCGGCGTTCCATGCGACGGGTGTTTGGCTCTGGCCACGAGCCAAACCTGGCTCGCGGGCCAGCAGCCAATCAGAGGCGGACGTGACGAGCCAATCGCGGCTCGCCGCGTCATAGGCCCGCCCACTCGCGCCGTCTTGTATTAGACGGCGCCGAGCGGGAAGAGTCAGTTCGGCGGTGGAGAGGGAGGAGAGAAGACCTCCCGAAGAGCAGGAGATCGGCGCGTCAACAGGGGCGGCGGCCGCGGAAGAGGCCAGAAGACGCCACTGTCAAGAGAGAAGACAGGCGGCGCTGACTGGAGGAAGAAAAGAAGAGGCGGCGCCGCTGGCCAGGACGGGCCAGCAGCCAAAGAATGCGGCTGAGGACCGGAGAGGACTGCGGGGGTGGGAAGTAAAGAGCTACACGAAGTTCCCCCCCGCAGCCTCTTCCAACGTAGCAGGTAGGCCCTCCGTGAGGCATACCATATACCCCCCCTCCCTAGACCACCAGGGTTGTCGGGCGCTAGGCCCGTGGAGCATTGTCGGGCACTAGGCCCGTGGGCAATTAGTCGGGCACAAGGCCCGGGGCACAGTAGCGGGCATTAGGCCCCATAAAAGGATTCCCCCTTAAGTAGGTGTAAGTGGCCTGGGTACTAGGTCCAGGTCACTATTCAATAAAGTAGGCGGGCACCAGGCCCGTGGCCATAAACCATGCACCCATACAGGATGGCACTAGGCCCTATATATGAGCCCCACAGATAGGCAGGCAAATAGGCCTGAGCCCCATAAAAAGTGGTCTGGGCATTAGGCCTAGGCCACTACCAGAACCCACCATTCGGCAGGCACCTAGGCCTGAGCCGCAGGTAAGACCCTGGGCTCGGAGCCCATTAGCTGCAGCGCTAATATAGAGAGGTGGATGATTAGAGGTGTGAGCAGTGGTGGAGAGCTGTACGGCTCCCACCCATGAGGTAGTGGTTTCCCCAGTCACTGAGAAGAGGAGCTGGCCAGCTCTGGATAGGTAGCAGACATTTAAAGAGACAGTACCGTGTTTTGCTCTTGTATATTTAGTCTGTGATTGGTGTTCCGTGCAGGGCAAAAGTTTAGTTATTGTTATATCTGTCACACTACACACACTGTAGGTTGAGGGTGATGCCGTTTTAGTATGTGTAGTTGCGTGACATAGGTTTAGGCCATGCACGGCTGTGTTGTGTATCTCCTTACAGGGACCTGTAGGTGAGTGAGCGGACGAAGAGCAAGAGTGGACACGGTGAGGAATATCTGTGTGTACTGTCTCTCCCTGTTTGTTTGTCACTATTGATCTCTCCTTCCTTCTGGGCGGACGGTGAACCTTGCAACCCGGTGCAAGGACGGATCTTCACCTGGTGCGTGAGTACCAATAGGTGAAAATTCAGGATCTGAGGCCAAAAGTGCCCATGATGATCTTCACTTAAAACCTGAATTTATCCCCCGGTTCGGTAGGGCACGTCGGTCGACGTGAGGAAGGACGGTACTCATCTCGTCTCCTTCCCCCTAGGTCATCGTGTCCGTGTTCTATTTGGGAGTTCCAGGACCGTCTGTTCAACACACGGCCTGAAGGTGAGAGGGTGCGACGCAAGGTAAGGCACAGACGTACATCTGCACGGCAGCAGGCATTGCACCGCACCCACCTCTCACACTTCCGCCCAACTCCATGTGACTGCAGTCTGCTACTGCGGCTTCAACCACACACCGGGTGTTATTCATAGGTGGACGCAGTTTCGGTGCCACATGCAAGCACACATTTTAGTCTGTGTATGCGTCCGAGCCGCACTGTGCATGTGACCCGATGGTTACCGCCAGCAGCTGCAGAATTAAAATGGATGCAGAGAGAGTCAATTGCAGTGGGCATTTCTGTGTGGTAACGGGGTTTGGGGGGTTGTGGCTAGCCAGGCACTCCCCTGCGGCTAGCAATACCGTACAACACAGAATCAGGTCCTAAGCCAGTAACAAGTGATCGACAAGTTTATTTAATAATTATATTAAGTTATGGTATTTTTGTTTGCTTTAATAGCTATGTTCCCTTCTAACTAGAGATGGGCGGTTTGGTTTTCCTGAAATACGAACACACCTAAACTTAGGGGTTCCGTGTCGAATCGAGTCAGTTTGGGGTTCCGAGTTGGTCCTAGTCCCGGTTTGGTTCTGCAGTCAGTTCGGAACTCAGATTTACAAAATGAACTTGGGTATTGGACTGCAGTTCTGGTTTTGGATTGCATGTTAACAGGTTCAGAATAGCTGGGGTTTTTTTTCGATTTTTTTAAACGATTTTTAAAGGAATCCAAAGGCCTGATTCAGAGATGGACGCAAAGGCAATTACGTACGCAATTGAGCGATTGTTTGCCATCGTGCATGCATATAATCCGCAATTCACGTGAGCAGCAATTGAATCCACATAGGAATCCGCAGCAGAGTGAGTAACAGGCTGTCAGCGTTTAGGGGTGGTGACGAGGGGGTGGTCAGAGAAATTCAGGCGTGTCTGTCCGTTTAACCGCCGTTACATGGGCATGCATAAATTAGCCACTGCGAGTTCATACGCACCCCTGCGTGTCCAAAGAGCCCCCAAGGCTGCGGCAGGTCAGACCTGCTGCAAGGCCAAGGTGGCCGCCGATGTTACCGATATTTACACAGGTCTGCATCGTCGCACGCAGGTAAGATGGCAGCAGTGGGCGTCTCTATGCTCGGGTGATCTTTGCTACCAGCATATTTTCGCAGCTGCGTTGCGTGTTCAACATCCCAGCTGCGATCGCAATAGCGTCTGTCTCTGAATCAGGCCCCAAAATGTAACCAAAACTGAATCCAAACCAAAACACTTAAGGGTGGCTTTGCCAATACCAAAATTGAAAACCAAAACACGATAATGACTAAGAACCACAACCAATACACGGTGGTCCGCATACATCTCTACTGCTAATACAGCCCCTTACATCTGATATGAAACACAAATTTCCCACCTAACTTCCCAAAGCTCCAACTTGGGCAGAATAACTCATTTCTATGTACTGTACAAACACCTTTCCTATCAATTCCCTTGTCTGCCTAGGTAACTGCAGTGGGAGCAGGGTAAAAAGTTTGTTAGAAGTGCATTTTGTTCAGGGGTCATATTAGATCTGCTTCCACTATTTTGTATCTACTGTGATAATTCGTTCTGCCCATGGGGGTACATATATACTGTATGTTTATTACAACATTATGAAGTCAGTGATCATCATTTGCCAGCACCTACCTGAATCTCCACACCATGGACATGTCTACAATACTCCCTTAGCTTGGGGTACACATCTGTGCGCAGAGCAGCTCTCTCCCTCTCCGAATCTAAGGAAAGGTCATCAGAGAATATTGAATTACACCTTCTGTTCTACTCAATGTAACACCTTATAGTTTGTGAGTTCATTTGCGTGCTGAACCAATTCCATGACAATGCAGCAAATGAGTTCACTAGAGGCCGGTGACATCACTGAGAATGCATCCAATAAATTCACTAGGAGCCGGTGACATCACTGAGAATGCAGCCTAGCCATTTACAAGGGACCTGTGACATCACTGAGAATGCAGATTAGCCATTTACTAGAAACCAGTGACATCACTGAACATGCAGCCTATAGATTCACTAATGTTAGGATGCGGCCTGGGATCGGCCGCTGCTCAAGTCTGCGCTGGCATCCTTGGGCTTAGGTGTCCAGATGCTGGGAGTGGAGGTGAGTGGTGACTGAGCATTCTCCCTGGGGTCCGCTAGGGCTGCCGTGCGTCCTGGTTTCCGGGGTGCCGGGCATGGGTGCAGCCATGTTGGTTCATATCACCTGACTGGTCTCTCCCAATGGAAGAAATGGAGTGTATGCGCTTGACTAATTAGCTGCTTAAAATTAAAATAGTAATAGTGCAAAAAGTGTTTAAGCGCTTGTGGTGATCTGAGCGGACAAACAAAACAAACATACAAATAACACATATATGTTTATGCTCTTTTGTTACTAATGAGAGTGGCAGCTTGCTGGTATCTTATCAGCGTTGCTGTGGGTGGGAGTCCGTATGCCCGTTCCTCTCCTAACTGTCCCTTACTATACCTCAGAATGTCCGGTGATAGCGGCGGTCTTCTCCCTTGCACGGGGTGCCTTCTCACTCCGGAACACGACTCTGCTTGCAGCGCTGTAAGTGCGGCCGCGGCAGCCGGGTATCTGCAGGCTCTAGCGGTGAGGACTGTTCCACGTGACTCCAAACTCTCCTGCTCCAACGCGTTTCGGACCTCGCTGGGTCCTTTGTCAAGGATAGGGATCGGGCTGCTCATTGCCTCTATTTATACTGTTCTTTATTAAGTGCTAAGTTAAAACAGGAAGTCTGTACCTTGTGACTTCCTTCTTTTTTTGGTGGCAACCATGTGTTGTCAAATTTTTTTTTTTTTTTTTTTTAAATAAAATCCACTTTAAAATCCATATATTAGTCATTTGTATTTCTTGCCGGTTCGCCGCTCATTCTATAAATACTATGTGTGTGTAAAATTATTAAAAGGATATTGTCATGTATGAAGATATATACTAGGAATTCTATGTCATTTTTAAAAATTTATTATAAAGCTTTTAGTTCAATGTCTATATTCAACCCATATGGGTCCAAAGTTCTCAACATATAGATCCATTTTGTTTCAGTTTTTTTCAATAAAGTGATTATGTCCTCACCCCTCCAATTGGGGGTCACTTTTTGAATGCCCATAAATTTCAAGCCTTCTGGGTTTCTTCTATGATATTGGTGGAAATGGGCTGATACACTGTGAGTCATTAATCCTTTCTTGATGTTATTGATGTGTTCGTAAATTCGTGTTTTGATTTTTCTCTTTGTTTGTCCCACATACTGTATGCCGCATGGACATTCCCGTAAGTATATGGCACCCTCTGTTTCACAGGAAATTGCATTCAGAATTTTGTGTTGTTTCTTTGTTGTTTTTGAAGTAAATTCCAGAATAGGTTTTGTACCTGTTGTTTGATTTCTACAACCTACACATTTTGTGCAATAGTAGAATCCATTTTTTTCCTTTTCTTTATTTCCTTTATTCAAAGTGTTTGTAGGTAGAAAACTTCTGGTCAGTTGTTGTTTTAGATTTTTTGCTTTGGTATATATTATTTTTGTTTTTTCCGGAAGTATTTTCTTCACCTCTTCGTCCAGAAGTAAAATATTCCAGTGTTTATGCAAAATCTTTTCAAAGATTGTGTGATTACTGTTATATTGTGTGATGAATGATAATGGTCCGTAATCTTCTTGTTTCTTTGGTTTGTACTTTATTAGATCTTTTCTATTGAGTTTGGACACTTTGTTGATTTCAGATTCCAGATATTCTTCTTTATACCCTTTTTGAACAAAATTACTCTTCATTTCTGTACTTTGTTGTCTAAAGGTTGTGTCTTCCGTACAGTTTCTTCTAAGACGGCGAAATTGCCCCCCCGGAATGTTATTAATCCACTTCTTGTGGTGGTTGCTTTGGGCTGGTAGAATGTTATTTCCATTTACCTCTTTCAAATGGTTTCTTGTTTGTAGGTGGTCGTTTTTGACAAAAATTTCTAGATCTAAAAAGATAACCAGTTCTTTGCTGTGGGTCGATGTGAATTCTAGGTTAAGGGTATTGGTGTTCATCATTTTGAAGAATTCCGTTAGTTCTTCCTCCATCCCGTCCCATATGAAAAAAAGGTTGTCTATGTATCTTCGCTATATTTTTATCTTGTCTAGAAACGGGTTGTTCTGCCATATATGACCGTCCTCCCACCAAGCTACAAATAAATTGGCATAGCTTGGTGCGAATGATGTGCCCATGGCGGTACCTTTCACTTGCAGGAAGTAGGTGTCCTCATACCAAAAATAATTTTTTGTTAATATGAAATCTATATTGTCCATAATGAAGTTAATTTGTCTGTTTGAAATTTGTGTTAGTGTTGATAAATAGTGCCGGGTTGCGTTGCATCCATCTTTATGATTGATGACTGTATATAGAGATTTAATGTCGCTCGTGCATAATATGTAATTGTTTTTCCATTCTATGGTGTCTAATATCTGGAGCATATGCATCGTATCTTTAAGGAAACTCCTCTGTTGTGATACTAAAGGTTGTAAGTAGTGGTCTACATACTTAGATAGATTTGCCGTCAATGATCCACTACCCGACACTATAGGTCTTCCCGGTGGTTTTTCTAAGCATTTATGAATCTTTGGTAAGTGGTAAAAGGTCGGAATCCTGGGGTATTCTATACTAATGAAGTCGTATTCTTTTTTTGTTATGATGTCCAATTGTAGGCCTTCATCCAATTGTGATTGTAGGATATCTTTGAATTCCTTTGTGGGGTTTTTTTGAAGTTTAATGTAGGTATTTGTATCTGAGAGGAGGTTGGTAGCTTCTTCTTTATACTTTTCCACATCCATAATGACCACACCTCCTCCCTTGTCTGCCGGTTTTATCACAATTGAACTATCTTCTTTTAATTCTTTCAGACTTTGTATTTCTTCTCTTGTGAAATTGTATGATATTCTTTGTTTGTCCGGTAAGTTAGTAATCTCCTCTTCTATCAGTCGTTGAAAAGTGGTTATATGGGGGCCCTTCATATGTGCCGGAAAGAATGTTGATTGGGGTCTATAATCTGTGTGTAGATACTCCCTTGTTTGTGGTATAGCCTCTCTTGTAGGAGCATCTTTCAGAAAATATTTCTTCAGACATAATTTTCTAATGAATTTTTGTGTATCAATGAATAGGTGGAATTTGTTGCTGCTTGACTGAGGTGCAAATTTAAGGCCTTTTTTGAGGACATTAGCTTGGTCTGTTGTTAGTTGTTTGTTACTTAGATTAAAGATGCTTTCTTTGATATTTGCTTCATCACTCCTTATTGTTTTCGAGTACTTCTTTCCTCCTCTTGTGCCTCGTTTTCTTTTGTTGAAATGTTTCTTCTCTTTCTGTACTGTGTTGGTATATGGTCTGGCGGTTTTCCTGATCCCCAGCTGATGTCTAAAAAAGTTTCATCATCGTCACTTTCCAAATCTTCTGTGTAGTTTCTTTTTAATGTTCTCTTTTTTAGTGTTTGGTCTTTCTTATCTTCTATAGTCTGTAATAATGTACGGTAGTTGTTGTGTTCTTCTTGTTTTGCATCTAGTGTCCCCTTCTGGTAGGAATCTCTTATTATTTTATATGGATTTGGTTCATTGTAGGTGAAATTTCTCCAGTTGTAGGGTTGATAATTCCTCTTGATTCTTGGTGTTTGTGGTATATGTTTAAGTAGCGGTTCTTTTTTCTTGTAATTGGCTTGAATTTTTGTTTTTTGTACATGAGTTTTCTTTTTTTCTTCACCTATTTTCTGATCTCTTCTTTCATTGATTGTTCTAGTGTATGCATCTTTTTCCTCTAAATCTCTCAAAAATTTTCTTTTTTTCTGTTGGATTATGTTCTCCTCTAGTTTTTCAATTTTATTCTTCGTCATTTCTGTCAATTTTCTGTAATCTTCCATGTTCTGAAGTGGTTCGAACTTTTTTTCCACTTTTTCTATTTGTTCATTTATATTTCCTAATGAAAATTGTCGATCTGCAATTATAAGCTTGATGAGATCTTGTGAGCATTTATCTAAAATACCGTTCCATTGTTTATAGAAATCAATTTTGCATGGTTCAAACGTGGTTTTTTTTGATATTCTGAGTCCCCTGGGAATCAGACCCTGTTCCACATATTTGGAAAGGGTTGTGATCTCCCACCACTGTCTCGTCTCCTGTGTATAATATTTTTCCAATTTCAGAAATTGATTGCAGAATCGTTCTTCTTCTATTTCTGGTTCGATAATAATCGATGTTGAAAAAATTTCTTCTAGTTTGTTTCTTTTTGAGTTGTGTGTAATATGGCGTGAGGTGTATGTCATAGCTGCAATAACACTCAATATAAATATGTAACTGGAAGAAATGGAGTGTATGCGCTTGACTAATTAGCTGCTTAAAATTAAAATAGTAATAGTGCAAAAAGTGTTTAAGCGCTTGTGGTGATCTGAGCGGACAAACAAAACAAACATACAAATAACACATATATGTTTATGCTCTTTTGTTACTAATGAGAGTGGCAGCTTGCTGGTATCTTATCAGCGTTGCTGTGGGTGGGAGTCCGTATGTCCGTTCCTCTCCTAACTGTCCCTTACTATACCTCAGAATGTCCGGTGATAGCGGCGGTCTTCTCCCTTGCACAGGGTGCCTTCTCACTCCGGAACACGACTCTGCTTGCAGCGCTGTAAGTGCGGCCGCGGCAGCCGGGTATCTGCAGGCTCTAGCGGTGAGGACTGTTCCACGTGACTCCAAACTCTCCTGCTCCAACGCGTTTCGGACCTTGCTGGGTCCTTTGTCAAGGATAGGGATCGGGCTGCTCATTGTCTCTATTTATACTGTTCTTTATTAAGTGCTAAGTTAAAACAGGAAGTCTGTACCTTGTGACTTCCTTCTTTTTTTGGTGGCAACCATGTGTTGTCAAATTTTTTTTTTTTTTTTTTAAATAAAATCCACTTTAAAATCCATATATTAGTCATTTATATTTCTTGCCGGTTCGCCGCTCATTCTATAAATACTATGTGTGTGTAAAATTATTAAAAGGATATTGGACCTCATTCAGAGCCGCACGTTACCAACAGTACGCTCGTTGCGTTCCGATGTTGACTAACCGCGCATGCGTCGGTGTTACACTGCGCATGTGCGTACGGCAGATTGCAAGCTTTTTTTCTGTCGTTCCTAAAATAGCGTACAGGAAGTGACATGTCAAATGTGATTGACAGAACAGGGCGTTTTTGGGTGTTGACAGGGGTGGAGATGGAAAAACGCAGGCGTGGCGAGGCGTTTTTGAGGCGTACATACATTAGCAGATGCGAACGTCAAATGTGTTCGGACCGTCACATACGTCACTGGAACATCCTCTTTCCCTTCAAAATGCTCGCACAGTTTAGGGTCTGGATTACTCGACCACATTGGCGATGGCCTTCTCCTCCGTCCCGGGACTCCATGATGTTGCAGCGATTAATCGCGGGTGGTCACAAAAGCAATTAGTGTTGTATTGAAAACCGGCTTGGTATGTGTTTGGAAAGCAGTTTATTGGGATAGCACAAAACCGTACGCAGGTGGAAATCATACCTGCTAATGTCAGGATTACACAATCAATTGGCGTACATTTTTTGGGGGTTTTTTTGGCCTCAATTTGTTGTTTATGGCCTATTGTGACAATAATGTCATCATGTTTTAATTAGCTCCCCTTTTTTTATTAATGTGGAATTTGCATCGTTATGTGATTTTTTAAACGTTCCTTCAAGAGGCCTTTTTTTTTTAAAAATGAAATGGTTTTTGGTGTCCTTTTTTGCCTTTAGGGCCAGGATTAAATGTAACCCATTTGTACAATAATGTCACAATACAATGTCAGATTTTTAACATAAATTTATTGGTTAAACACAAACCAATTGGCCTAATATTTTGTTTTGTTTTTTTCTGGCAAAGATACTTTTTATCAAAAATAAATAATCAATAACTGCTAACATAAACGTACAAAAATAAATTAAAAACATTTCACAAGAAAGGAGAGGGAAGTTTTGACCAGAAAGGAATATGAGCCAAGCACAGAAGGAGTGTGGGAAAAGTCGCCATTGCTGTCACCGTTTTTTCGCCCGTTTGGATGGGGGAGGGTGGGCGCCAGACCGGGTCCGGGATGCCATCGGGCTGGCCTGTCCAGAGGCAGATGTTGTGGCCTCTGGACTAGGCACAGGGCTAGGCACATTTGGAGGATTGGCTGATGTTGTGCCAGAGGTGGAGGATCCTGATGTTCCAGCAGGAAGGGAGGTCGGCTCCACCATGTGCTGGCGAACGAGCTGCTCCAGGGCATCGGCGATGCGGATGTTGGCCCTGGTATTTTCCGCCAGGGCCTGACCAATGGTCACGTTGGCCGCAGCATTTTGCTCCAGGGCCTCAGCCACCCGTATCAGACTGGCGTCCATCCTCTGCAGAATCTCCGTATGGAAATCCGATTTTAAATTGAGTTCTGTGAGGAGGCCCACTGCCTGCGAGGGGGCACGCCCTGGACTGGCTTCTGCAGGGTCCTCAGCCGGATGTACTGGTTCCTCCCCTGCAGAGCCAGCAGAAATTCGGCGGCCAAGGCTTCCCTCTGGAGCAGACTCATCCGCCTGTGTCTCTGTTGGAAAAATGAGAAAAGAGTCACATTAGAATCTACATATTGGCCCACTAACATTTCAGAGTTGGTGACATCAAAAGATTTACCTGGGACAACATGAGGAGCCGCAAAGTCTGGCATGTCCGTATCCATGTTGGACACGCCAAACACCTCCACAGGCTGCACACACCCCTGTGCCAGCTCTTCTAAATCCGTCAACTCCAATGACACAGGGGTGGGACCCCCACCTGTCCCCCTTGCATGCCTAGCCCTGTCCGCGAGTTTTTGCTTTAGGCGATATTTGAAGTCGCCCCATCTGTGGGGAAAAATGGAAGCCATTATCCTTTGGTTTAAAATGGGGTTTGTTTTTAGGGGGGGCAAGGGTTTACTTGCCGCCGTTTGACATCCCGGGCTAGACGGACATAATCACCCACTCTATTGACAGCAACGGCTACCTCTTCCCACATTCTCCACTTCTGGCTTAGACTCATATTCCTGTCTGCCTGTGGCAGGATGTCCACACACTTCTGGATCAAAACCTCCATCTCCTTTCTTGTGAAATGTGGCTGCCTTTTTTTTTTGGCCGCTTTGGCCGGAATACTGGGCCCAGCAGCCTCTTCCATGTCATCCTCCTCACCTATTTGTGTAAATTTACAGAATTCACAAAATCACAACTTGCCTAATCTTATGTTTCAAATTAATCGTTGATAGAAAATGCATGAAAGACTTACCGCCTGACTCTTGGACATTTTTTCCCTGGTCTGTCGCCATGTCTGAGGTCCAAACAAGAAATACACCAGAATTTGAATGTGTTTTCGTGACGTATTTATACATGCGTCCTTATTTTGCGGCCGCATCATTGATTGTGCGGCCCTATGATCCCTCCTTAATTTGTGCGGGAAACGAAACACTATTTATGGCTTGGTGTGTCTCAAGTCGAGGTGGCGTTTTTGGATTGTTGGAGGTTATCTTGGCTGGAGTTTATTCATTGCGTAGAAAGGAGTTGGCGGTTGGAGATTCGTTTGTTGGTTAGATTTGCATTTTCTTTTCCGTTATCTTTGTTGGTTTATATTTTTGGGACCTCGTTTCTTGATTTGGTAAGTTTTGTGAAGTCTAACTTTTGTTCAGTTGTTGTTTCATTGTGTTTCGTATATTTTGTAATTTTTGGATCCCTAATTTTTTCTATTTTAGATTTTGTTTATTTTCGACCCCAAAGACCTTTTGATTTTGCATCTTAGATATTTGCTCTTGGTAAGTCCATTTTTTATCTTGTATTAGCGAACTAATTAGCGCATTTTTAGTAGTTACTCTTGTGACTTGTATTAGCGAACTAATTAGCGCATTTTAAACAGCTTAATAATCATTCTAACTTTTTGGTGGTTTATCTTTCGCTTTTTGAGCCAACATTTCGACCCGTTTTGATGTACTGTGTTAAATGTCGCTTTGCGGTTTTGCTAAATGGGTGTTTGGCATATTTTAACTTTGGTCTAGCACAACATTTTTAAACAAAAATGCCCAGAGTGAAATGTGTCAAGTAATTTTGGTGTTTATTTTCAGTTTGGACGTATCATGACAATACCCCGGCATGTAAGCAGCAATGGATGGTATCATCAAGCTAAGTTGTTTTAATATAGTTTTGGGGTGGGTCAAAAGCCTTACTTTGAAATCTTTGAATTTCAGGTTGATCTGGGGCGGATTGTTCTGGCCATGCTCCCGGAAGCCGACCAACCTCAATCTCATCCCAGGCGTAGGCATCGTAGGCATGCAAGGCCCCAGATATTTCAAACACGTGTCACCCTTTTTGGAATGCCCGATGATGAGGTTTTACGACGCTACCGTCTACCTCCCAAAATCATCATAGACACTCTCTCATTAATAGAAAGTGATCTTGAGCGGCAAATTGACAGTCCAACAGCAATACCACCACTGACGCAATTTATGGCGGTGTTACATTTCTGTGCCTCAGGATCGTTTCAAACAACGGTGGGAATAGTGGCGGGCATCTCCCAATCCTCCTTTTCCCGGATCCTGAGGGCAGTGATGGAGGCACTTTTCAAGCACCTCCATCATTTTATTCAAATGCCTTTGGATATGGGTGCCCTTAGTGTGGCCAAGGCCAATTTTTACCAAATAGCTGGCTTCCCACACATCATAGGGGTTGTGGATGGTACTCACATACCACTTCAGCCTCCAGCACCACGGCTGGAGGCCATATTTCGAAACAGGAAACACTATCACTCCCTGAATGTAATGGTGGTATGTGATGCCTCCCTCCAGATCCTGTCCCTGAATGCAAAATTACCAGGAAGTGCACATGACTCCTTCGTCATCCGGCAATCAGGGATATGGCACAAATTAAACAACCTACAAGCTGGTGATGCGTGGCTTCTGGGTAAGTGGAGACCTTTAGTACATAACAATGTTAAGCTTGATACACAGTGTTCCTGATGTTGTCTCTTATTTTTCACAGGAGACAGTGGATACCCTTGCATGTCCTGGCTGCTCACTCCTTATTTGGCTCCCACACCAGGCCCACAAAGTGAGTATAATTCCGCACTTACAGCCACCAGGCAAGTGGTGGAGCGCTGTATCGGCCTTTTAAAAGGCCGATTCAGATGCCTCCACCGCTCTGGTGGCGAGCTCATGTATTTGCCGGATATGGTGTCGAAAATTGTGGTCCTGTGTGGGATATTTCACAACATCGCCATAAGGAGTGGTGTCCCAATGCAGCCAGAGGATGCCTTACCTGAGGATGGCCCCCCCGAGGTTGGTCGGAGGTCAGTATGTGGGGGGGCCATACGCGATGATGTGGTGGCCAGATTTTTTAGGTAAGTTTGACCAAAACTACAGTGTTTATACCTAATGTGTTTGTGTTTGTTTGCTAACATCTAATTTATTTTAATTTTTTTCACCATCTTCTGTTTGTTCACAAAATCTTTGCCACTCCAACGCTCACTACTTCCTGCTACCCTTACCAAACCTGGATCTGGTGATTTTAGGCATATATTCTGGAACCCATATCGCAACGCCATGTTTGTGGAATCATGTTGGCATGGTCCTTCGTCAACCAGTTCTTGATTGTTTTTTTTATTTAAATATTTTATTTGTATGTGTTGTATTTGAGATTATCACTGTTTTTTTTTTTTGGGAGTGACCACTTTGATTTCTCATTTATGTTGTGAATAAATGTTTGGAGAGTGAAATGGTCTTCCTTTTTTTGGACGTTAACAGCAAGTGTAACCAGGTTAACACACCTTACATTTGACTAAGGGGTAATCCAGTACTGACACCAGTTGATGTAAACTGAAATATGTTTTCAGGTTCCCAACCCACACCAAAAGGAAGCCTGTCCAAACCTTTGGATTTTGAAGATTGGCCTAAGCAGCTTGCACACCAACTAGGAACCTGTAAAATGTCGAAATATCTAATTGACACTACACCCAAAAAGGGAAATGACATTGTTACTGTTATGTGTTTCTTGTGGCTGTTTAACATACAAATACAAAACACAATCTAACTTTTAAAAAAGGCAAATCCTTGCAGGAACAGTCTACTTATGTCAGGGAAAACTATTTTTGTTTTGGAAAAAAAGAATGAGCCAGAACGTATATTAGAACAAAAAAATTTATTTAGAAAACGAAAATAAACAAAAAAAACTACTGGCGAAGGATGCCAGACAGCCGGTCAAGGCCCACAAGAATGCCAATGACATGTTGGCGCATCTGGCCAACACATTCGTCCACCTCTTGTCGACGCCTCTGTTCCTCTGTGGGTGAGAAAAGTGTGTGGATTAATAAAACAATAGGGAATCCACATTAAAAAAACAAAAACACAACGAAATCACTCCTAAACCTAAAAAAAATAAACCAAAACAAAAAGGGGGTGCTGCCAAAAATACAAGGCCTATGTACAA
Organism: Taudactylus pleione; assembly: GCA_031769625.1. Taxonomy (NCBI): domain Eukaryota; kingdom Metazoa; phylum Chordata; class Amphibia; order Anura; family Myobatrachidae; genus Taudactylus; species Taudactylus pleione. The sequence continues at coordinate 183,346 of JAUIMM010000240.1, forward strand.
ATTCCCACAGGTGTGATATGTGTATGTTGAAATCAGCAGGAAGAGGTAAAGGCAAACTGCTAAATCACCAAAAGTAAACCAAACAAGCACGAATAAAGGCACGACACATGATTACATACAAACAGTTTGTGGTTAAAAAAAATGTGAAAGAAAAACATACCGGGAGCCAAAACGGGAGCTCCGGAAGTCCCTCCATGTTCTTCCTCGGAGGAGCCTTCATTCCCCAAAGAACGGGGAGGGGTAATGACGGACTCCGGGGAGGGGGTAATTGGAAGAGGGGTGGGTGGAGGAGAGGGGGAAGTGTGACGGAGGGGAAGGAGGCCCGACAGTTCCGGGAGAGGGTCTTGGAAGGCTGGGGAGGAGTGGGGTATAGGGGAAATATTTGGGGTGGAGTGTTGGCTGGGGGTTGGGGATAGTGGCCGGGAACGCTGTCTGGCCGGACGGTGACGGCGTAGTCTTGGCTGTCCTCCTAAAATATGTCAAACAAATTGAGGTTAGTTTCTGGGCAAATCCAGGGCCCAAAAAAAAAAAAAAAAAACAACAACAAAAAACATGCAAATAGGAGTAGAATGAAAAAACAGAAATAGAGGGAAAACATGCACACGCAGATATGAGGACAAATAATAAATAGGACAGACAGGAAAACATGCACACGCAGTTTGCCCCACAAACACAAACATGAAAACCACAATACATAACACTTACTTTCCACGATCTGCATGCGAAAGCATGCCAGCAAGCGGGGCGTTCGCCGTTGCAGGTCTGACCACCTGCGCTCCAGCTGCCCGATGTTGCGGCGTGAACCTAAGGACCGCAGGCGGGACCGTGCCTCCGCATACGCGGAGCGCTTCTGCCGGTTGGTGATGGGTGGAGGCTGGCTGGTGATATGGCGATCCATCACCTCCGTAAGCACCAGCAGCTCGCGCCTGGTGAATGCGGAGGCTCTCATGATGGCAATGGAGTTTTTCATACAAAACATTTTTGATAAAGTGTGCAATAAATTTCTGATTGGCTAATGTATTTTGGAAATTAACAGGAGCAATTTTATTGGTTAGTGTATGAGTCATGTGTTCAACAGGGCCAGAAATCTCTGGAGAGTTATGATAGGCTTGATGCAGTGACATGCGTTTGCAAATTTAAATAAAGAAATGAACCCCGGAAAATATGCGAGGATCCACAGCAATAGAACAATTGTTTAATTGTGGTTCACATGTTTTTTGAACAATAAAAGCGAATGTTCCATCCGTACGTATTCTGCGGGTAAACACAAACACGGACAAGAGTAAAGTTTCTTGCATTGTGTTGAAAAAAAAAAAACAATTAAGCTAATTGATACATTGATTGGCATGATACGATTGAGGGAGGTAGGCAGAATAAAGGAGCAGGTAATCGACATCTGACAAGGCCACTTCCGGTTTCACTTGTGCGTGCGTTCCCTTCAAGCCATTTCGGGGATGTACGCTCGCTATTTCGCACGCTCGTTAGTTAGAGGAGGAGTCGCCTGAGTTTTGGGAGGAATTTTAGATGCGAAAGAAAATACGAGCGAGCCATTGAATTTAAATAATTTTGTACGTACGCCTAACGTACGTGCGCCCGCTTGCGCGTGGGTCTGAATGAGGGCCATTGTCATGTATGAAGATATATACTAGGAATTCTATGTCATTTTTAAAAATTTATTATAAAGCTTTTAGTTCAATGTCTATATTCAACCCATATGGGTCCAAAGTTCTCAACATATAGATCCATTTTGTTTCAGTTTTTTTCAATAAAGTGATTATGTCCTCACCCCTCCAATTGGGGGGTCACTTTTTGAATGCCCATAAATTTCAAGCCTTCTGGGTTTCTTCTATGATATTGGTGGAAATGGGCTGATACACTGTGAGTCATTAATCCTTTCTTGATGTTATTGATGTGTTCGTAAATTCGTGTTTTGATTTTTCTCTTTGTTTGTCCCACATACTGTATGCCGCATGGACATTCCAGTAAGTATATGGCACCCTCTGTTTCACAGGAAATTGCATTCAGAATTTTGTGTTGTTTCTTTGTTGTTTTTGAAGTAAATTCCAGAATAGGTTTTGTACCTGTTGTTTGATTTCTACAACCTACACATTTTGTGCAATAGTAGAATCCATTTTTTTCCTTTTCTTTATTTCCTTTATTCAAAGTGTTTGTAGGTAGAAAACTTCTGGTCAGTTGTTGTTTTAGATTTTTTGCTTTGGTATATATTATTTTTGTTTTTTCCGGAAGTATTTTCTTCACCTCTTCGTCCAGAAGTAAAATATTCCAGTGTTTATGCAAAATCTTTTCAAAGATTGTGTGATTACTGTTATATTGTGTGATGAATGATAATGGTCCGTAATCTTGTTTCTTTGGTTTGTACTTTATTAGATCTTTTCTATTGAGTTTGGACACTTTGTTGATTTCAGATTCCAGATATTCTTCTTTATACCCTTTTTGAACAAAATTACTCTTCATTTCTGTACTTTGTTGTCTAAAGGTTGTGTCTTCCGTACAGTTTCTTCTAAGACGGCGAAATTGCCCCCCCGGAATGTTATTAATCCACTTCTTGTGGTGGTTGCTTTGGGCTGGTAGAATGTTATTTCCATTTACCTCTTTCAAATGGTTTCTTGTTTGTAGGTGGTCGTTTTTGACAAAAATTTCTAGATCTAAAAAGATAACCAGTTCTTTGCTGTGGGTCGATGTGAATTCTAGGTTAAGGGTATTGGTGTTCATCATTTTGAAGAATTCCGTTAGTTCTTCCTCCATCCCGTCCCATATGAAAAAAAGGTCGTCTATGTATCTTCGCCATATTTTTATCTTGTCTAGAAACGGGTTGTTCTGCCATATATGACTGACACATCATTCGCACCAAGCTATGCCAATTTATTTGTATCTTGGTGGGAGGACAGTCATATATGGCAGAACAACCCGTTTCTAGACAAGATAAAAATATGGCGAAGATACATAGACGACCTTTTTTTCATATGGGATGGGATGGAGGAAGAACTAACGGAATTCTTCAAAATGATGAACACCAATACCCTTAACCTAGAATTCACATCGACCCACAGCAAAGAACTGGTTATCTTTTTAGATCTAGAAATTTTTGTCAAAAACGACCACCTACAAACAAGAAACCATTTGAAAGAGGTAAATGGAAATAACATTCTACCAGCCCAAAGCAACCACCACAAGAAGTGGATTAATAACATTCCGGGGGGGCAATTTCGCCGTCTTAGAAGAAACTGTACGGAAGACACAACCTTTAGACAACAAAGTACAGAAATGAAGAGTAATTTTGTTCAAAAAGGGTATAAAGAAGAATATCAGGAATCTGAAATCAACAAAGTGTCCAAACTCAATAGAAAAGATCTAATAAAGTACAAACCAAAGAAACAAGAAGATTACGGACCATTATCATTCATCACACAATATAACAGTAATCACACAATCTTTGAAAAGATTTTGCATAAACACTGGAATATTTTACTTCTGGACGAAGAGGTGAAGAAAATACTTCCGGAAAAACCAAAAATAATATATACCAAAGCAAAAAATCTAAAACAACAACTGACCAGAAGTTTTCTACCTACAAACACTTTGAATAAAGGAAATAAAGAAAAGGAAAAAAATGGATTCTACTATTGCACAAAATGTGTAGGTTGTAGAAATCAAACAACAGGTACAAAACCTATTCTGGAATTTACTTCAAAAACAACAAAGAAACAACACAAAATTCTGAATGCAATTTCCTGTGAAACAGAGGGTGCCATATACTTACTGGAATGTCCATGCGGCATACAGTATGTGGGACAAACAAAGAGAAAAATCAAAACACGAATTTACGAACACATCAATAACATCAAGAAAGGATTAATGACTCACAGTGTATCAGCCCATTTCCACCAATATCATAGAAGAAACCCAGAAGGCTTGAAATTTATGGGCATTCAAAAAGTGACCCCCAATTGGAGGGGTGAGGACATAATCACTTTATTGAAAAAAACTGAAACAAAATGGATCTATATGTTGAGAACTTTGGACCCATATGGGTTGAATATAGACATTGAACTAAAAGCTTTATAATAAATTTTTAAAAATGACATAGAATTCCTAGTATATATCTTCATACATGACAATATCCTTTTAATAATTTTACACACACATAGTATTTATAGAATGAGCGGCGAACCGGCAAGAAATACAAATGACTAATATATGGATTTTAAAGTGGATTTTATTTAAAAAAATAAAATAAAAAAATTTGACAACACATGGTTGCCACCAAAAAAAGAAGGAAGTCACAAGGTACAGACTTCCTGTTTTAACTTAGCACTTAATAAAGAACAGTATAAATAGAGACAATGAGCAGCCCGATCCCTATCCTTGACAAAGGACCCAGCGAGGTCCGAAACGCGTTGGAGCAGGAGAGTTTGGAGTCACGTGGAACAGTCCTCACCGCTAGAGCCTGCAGATACCCGGCTGCCGCGGCCGCACTTACAGCGCTGCAAGCAGAGTCGTGTTCCGGAGTGAGAAGGCACCCCGTGCAAGGGAGAAGACCGCCGCTATCACCGGACATTCTGAGGTATAGTAAGGGACAGTTAGGAGAGGAACGGACATACGGACTCCCACCCACAGCAACGCTGATAAGATACCAGCAAGCTGCCACTCTCATTAGTAACAAAAGAGCATAAACATATATGTGTTATTTGTATGTTTGTTTTGTTTGTCCGCTCAGATCACCACAAGCGCTTAAACACTTTTTGCACTATTACTATTTTAATTTTAAGCAGCTAATTAGTCAAGCGCATACACTCCATTTCTTCCAGTTACATATTTATATTGAGTGTTATTGCAGCTATGACATACACCTCACGCCATATTACACACAACTCAAAAAGAAACAAACTAGAAGAAATTTTTTCAACATCGATTATTATCGAACCAGAAATAGAAGAACGATTCTGCAATCAATTTCTGAAATTGGAAAAATATTATACACAGGAGACGAGACAGTGGTGGGAGATCACAACCCTTTCCAAATATGTGGAACAGGGTCTGATTCCCAGGGGACTCAGAATATCAAAAAAACCCACGTTTGAACCATGCAAAATTGATTTCTATAAACAATGGAACGGTATTTTAGATAAATGCTCACAAGATCTCATCAAGCTTATAATTGCAGATCGACAATTTTCATTAGGAAATATAAATGAACAAATAGAAAAAGTGGAAAAAAAGTTCGAACCACTTCAGAACATGGAAGATTACAGAAAATTGACAGAAATGACGAAGAATAAAATTGAAAAACTAGAGGAGAACATAATCCAACAGAAAAAAAGAAAATTTTTGAGAGATTTAGAGGAAAAAGATACATACACTAGAACAATCAATGAAAGAAGAGATCAGAAAATAGGTGAAGAAAAAAAGAAAACTCATGTACAAAAAACAAAAATTCAAGCCAATTACAAGAAAAAAGAACCGCTACTTAAACATATACCACAAACACCAAGAATCAAGAGGAATTATCAACCCTACAACTGGAGAAATTTCACCTACAATGAACCAAATCCATATAAAATAATAAGAGATTCCTACCAGAAGGGGACACTAGATGCAAAACAAGAAGAACACAACAACTACCGTACATTATTACAGACTATAGAAGATAAGAAAGACCAAACACTAAAAAAGAGAACATTAAAAAGAAACTACACAGAAGATTTGGAAAGTGACGATGATGAAACTTTTTTAGACATCAGCTGGGGATCAGGAAAACCGCCAGACCATATACCAACACAGTACAGAAAGAGAAGAAACATTTCAACAAAAGAAAACGAGGCACAAGAGGAGGAAAGAAGTACTCGAAAACAATAAGGAGTGATGAAGCAAATATCAAAGAAAGCATCTTTAATCTAAGTAACAAACAACTAACAACAGACCAAGCTAATGTCCTCAAAAAAGGCCTTAAATTTGCACCTCAGTCAAGCAGCAACAAATTCCACCTATTCATTGATACACAAAAATTCATTAGAAAATTATGTCTGAAGAAATATTTTCTGAAAGATGCTCCTACAAGAGAGGCTATACCACAAACAAGGGAGTATCTACACACAGATTATAGACCCCAATCAACATTCTTTCCGGCACATATGAAGGGCCCCCATATAACCACTTTTCAACGACTGATAGAAGAGGAGATTACTAACTTACCGGACAAACAAAGAATATCATACAATTTCACAAGAGAAGAAATACAAAGTCTGAAAGAATTAAAAGAAGATAGTTCAATTGTGATAAAACCGGCAGACAAGGGAGGAGGTGTGGTCATTATGGATGTGGAAAAGTATAAAGAAGAAGCTACCAACCTCCTCTCAGATACAAATACCTACATTAAACTTCAAAAAAACCCCACAAAGGAATTCAAAGATATCCTACAATCACAATTGGATGAAGGCCTACAATTGGACATCATAACAAAAAAAGAATACGACTTCATTAGTAAAGAATACCCCAGGATTCCGACCTTTTACCACTTACCAAAGATTCATAAATGCTTAGAAAAACCACCGGGAAGACCTATAGTGTCGGGTAGTGGATCATTGACGGCAAATCTATCTAAGTATGTAGACCACTACTTACAACCTTTAGTATCACAACAGTGGAGTTTCCTTAAAGATACGATGCATATGCTCCAGATATTAGACACCATAGAATGGAAAAACAATTACATATTATGCACAAGCGACATTAAATCTCTATATACAGTCATCAATCATAAAGATGGATGCAACGCAACCCGGCACTATTTATCAACACTAACACAAATTTCAAACAGACAAATTAACTTAATTATGGACAATATAGATTTCATATTAACAAAAAATTATTTTTGGTATGAGGACACCTACTTCCTGCAAGTGAAAGGTACCGCCATGGGCACATCATTCGCACCAAGCTATGCCAATTTATTTGTAGCTTGGTGGGAGGACAGTCATATATGGCAGAACAACCCGTTTCTAGACAAGATAAAAATATGGTGAAGATACATAGACGACCTTTTTTTCATATGGGACGGGATGGAGGAAGAACTAACGGAATTCTTCAAAATGATGAACACCAATACCCTTAACCTAGAATTCACATCGACCCACAGCAAAGAACTGGTTATCTTTTTAGATCTAGAAATTTTTGTCAAAAACGACCACCTACAAACAAGAAACCATTTGAAAGAGGTAAATGGAAATAACATTCTACCAGCCCAAAGCAACCACCACAAGAAGTGGATTAATAACATTCCGGGGGGGCAATTTCGCCGTCTTAGAAGAAACTGTACGGAAGACACAACCTTTAGACAACAAAGTACAGAAATGAAGAGTAATTTTGTTCAAAAAGGGTATAAAGAAGAATATCTGGAATCTGAAATCAACAAAGTGTCCAAACTCAATAGAAAAGATCTAATAAAGTACAAACCAAAGAAACAAGAAGATTACGGACCATTATCATTCATCACACAATATAACAGTAATCACACAATCTTTGAAAAGATTTTGCATAAACACTGGAATATTTTACTTCTGGACGAAGAGGTGAAGAAAATACTTCCAGAAAAACCAAAAATAATATATACCAAAGCAAAAAATCTAAAACAACAACTGACCAGAAGTTTTCTACCTACAAACACTTTGAATAAAGGAAATAAAGAAAAGGAAAAAAATGGATTCTACTATTGCACAAAATGTGTAGGTTGTAGAAATCAAACAACAGGTACAAAACCTATTCTGGAATTTACTTCAAAAACAACAAAGAAACAACACAAAATTCTGAATGCAATTTCCTGTGAAACAGAGGGTGCCATATACTTACTGGAATGTCCATGCGGCATACAGTATGTGGGACAAACAAAGAGAAAAATCAAAACACGAATTTACGAACACATCAATAACATCAAGAAAGGATTAATGACTCACAGTGTATCAGCCCATTTCCACCAATATCATAGAAGAAACCCAGAAGGCTTGAAATTTATGGGCATTCAAAAAGTGACCCCCAATTGGAGGGGTGAGGACATAATCACTTTATTGAAAAAAACTGAAACAAAATGGATCTATATGTTGAGAACTTTGGACCCATATGGGTTGAATATAGACATTGAACTAAAAGCTTTTTTATAAATTTTTAAAAATGGCATAGAATTCCTAGTATATATCTTCATACATGACAATATCCTTTTAATAATTTTACACACACATAGTATTTATAGAATGAGCGGCGAACCGGCAAGAAATACAAATGACTAATATATGGATTTTAAAGTGGATTTTATTTAAAAAAAAAAAAAAAAAATTTGACAACACATGGTTGCCACCAAAAAAAGAAGGAAGTCACAAGGTACAGACTTCCTGTTTTAACTTAGCACTTAATAAAGAACAGTATAAATAGAGGCAATGAGCAGCCCGATCCCTATCCTTGACAAAGGACCCAGCGAGGTCCGAAATGCGTTGGAGCAGGAGAGTTTGGAGTCACGTGGAACAGTCCTCACCGCTAGAGCCTGCAGATACCCGGCTGCCGCGGCCGCACTTACAGCGCTGCAAGCAGAGTCGTGTTCCGGAGTGAGAAGGCACCCCGTGCAAGGGAGAAGACCGCCGCTATCACCAGACATTCTGAGGTATAGTAAGGGACAGTTAGGAGAGGAACGGGCATACAGACTCCCACCCACAGCAACGCTGATAAGATACCAGCAAGCTGCCACTCTCATTAGTAACAAAAGAGCATAAACATATATGTGTTATTTGTATGTTTGTTTTGTTTGGTCTCTCCCAATGGTAGTCCTGTGGTCACTCAGCTGATCCTCTGATCCAATGATCAGCTACCCAGGGGTATTTAAGTCTGACTCCAGGAACAGGAAACTGCTGTTCAACTTCGCTGTTCCAGTACCTGTAATTCTCATCAGTGTTGCTCTGTGCTATTATTATTATTATCATTTATTTATATGGCGCCACAAGTGTTCCGCAGTGCCTAACAAAGTACATAGACAAATAAGTAACCAGTGACTTACAATACAATACAATACAGGACATGGATAATAAACATTGCTATATTAGCGACCTTTACGCCCACATAAGCAGCAAAGTGTTAGCTGCCCTAGTGGGGAGTAAGAGATAAATTAAATTACAGTAGAGAGAAGCACAAGAGGGTAGAGGGCCCTGCTCTAAAGAGCTTACATTCTTTAAGGGAGGGGAAGACAAACAGGAGTGACACAGATGGGGTAGGCGAGGAGGAAGGAAGATGTAACAGCAAGTTAGGATGAGAGCTGGAAGGCTTTAATGAAGTAGTGGGTCTTAAGAGCTCATTTGAAAGATTGTAGAGAGGTGGAGAATCTGATGGGGAGAGGGAGGGAGTTCCAAAGGTGGGGAGCAGCATGGGCAAAATCTTGGAGGCGGGAGTGGTAGGAAGTGATCAATTGGAATGAAAGGCGGCGTGTATTAAGTGAACAAAGAGGGCGGACAGAAGAGTGAAGGGAGATGAGATCAGAGATGTAAATGGGAGAGGAATGGGTGAGGACTTTGTAAGTGAGTGTGAGAACCTTGAATTGGGTTCTGAAAGGGAATGGGAGCCAGTGGAGGGCTTGCAAAAGAGGGGAGGCAGATGTAGAGCATTTCTAGAGGAAGATGAGCCAAGCAACAGCATTGAGCACAGACTGGAGAGGAGAGAGATGGGATTTGGGGAGGCCAGCTAGGAGAAGGTTACAGTAGTCCAATCTGGACATGACCAGTGAATGTACAAGGGTTTTGGTAGCATCCTGGGTGAGAAAGGGTCTGATCTTGGAAATATTTTTGAGATGGAAACGACAGCATTGCGAGAGGTTCTGAATGTGTGGTTTGAATGAGAGGGAAGAGTCCAGGATGACTCCAAGACAACGCACTTTGGGACTAGATGAGATAGTTATACCATCTATTAATAAAGAAATAGTGGGACATGATGTTATGTGGGAGGGTGGGAAGATGATCAGCTCAGTCTTAGACATATTAAGTTTGAGAAATTGCTGGGACATCCAGGAAGAGATAGCAGAGAGACAGTTAGAGATATGAGTCAGTAGAGAGGGGGAAATATCAGGTGAGGAAAGGTAGATCTGAGTATCATCAGCATAGAGATGATAATGGAGGTCAAAAGAGCTAATGAGTTTCCCTAGAGAGGATGTATAGAGAGAGAATAGGAGAGGTCCAAGAACAGAACCTTGGGGAACATCTACTGTAAGAGGCTGTGGGGGGAGGAGTCATCGTGAAAGGAAGAAATGGTCAGAGAGGTAGGAGGACAGCCAGGAGAGGGCGGTGTCACGTAGACCAAGGGAGTGAAGGATATGCAGCAGTAGACGGTGGTACACAGTGTCAAAAGCAGCAGAGAGGTCAAGGAGAATGAGCAGGGAGTAGTGGCCCTTGGATTTGGCAGCAAGGAGGTCATTGCTGACTTTTGTGAGGGCAGTTTCAGTGGAGTGGAGAGAATGGAAGCCAGACTGAAAAGGGTCAAGGAGGGATTGGGAGGAAAGAAATGTGGTGAGGCGGTTGTAAACAATACGCTCAAGGAGTTTGGAGGCAAAAGGGAGGAGAGAGATGGGACAGTAGTTATAGAGAGAATGTTAGGATCACGGGTAGGTTTTTTAAGAATAGGGGAGACAAGGGCATGCTTGAATGCAGAAGGAACAGTGCCAGAAGAGAGGGAGAGATTAAGGAGGTGGGCGAGATAGGAGCAAGCAGAAGGAGAGAGGTAGCGGAGGAGGCAGGAGGGGAAAGGGTCGAGGGGAGAGGTGGAAGGGGGGGGACTGGATAAGGGCCTTAACTTCCTCTCCAGTCACAGGGGAGAAGGATGTCAGAGTCTGTAAAATGGATGGGGAAGGGTGATCCAGGAAAGGAGGAGGTGGACAGCTGGGGGACTGGTTGGATATGATGTTCTGACGTATGGAATCAATTTGAGATGTGAAATAGGTAGCAAAGTCAGTGGCAGAGAGCAAGGAGGGGAGAGGAGGAGGGGGTGGGCAGAGGAGGGAGTTGAAGGTGGAAAAGAGACGCTGGGGATTTGAGTACAGGGAGATGAGATTCTTGAAATATGACTGTTTAGAGAAGGAAATAGCAGCACTGTAGGATGAGCATGAATTTGAAATGGAGAAAATCTGCCTGAGAGCGTGATCTTCTCCACTGTCACTCGGCGGTTCGTGAACATTTATGCAGGAATGCCAGGGTTGAGGTGTGGATTTGCGAGGGTGAGTAGTGATCGCCGGAGCAACACAGTCAAGAGCAGAAGTAAGGGAGGCATTGTATAGGGAAGCAGCTTGTGCAGCACAGGAGAAAGAGAGGATAGGGGAGAGAAGTGAGTCAAGTAGGGAAGAAAAGAGAGCAGTGTTGATAGCTTCAATGTCATGCTTAGTGATGGTGGCTTTCGGAGGTAGAGGAGGGGAAGGAGAGAGGGATAGGGTAAAAGAGAGGAGGTGATGGTCAGAGAGGGGGAATGGGGAGTTAGAGTAGGCAGAAATATAACAACGGTTAGTGAAGACCAGATGAAGCAAATGCCCACTTGCATGGGAGGGTGAGGAGGTCCATTGGGAGAGTCCAAATGAGGAAGGGAGGGTGAGTAGTTTGGAGGCAGCAGATTCTGTGGGCATATCAATAGGAATATTGAAGTCACCGAGGATAATAGAGGGAAGGTCTGAGGAAAGAAAGTGAGTGAGCCAGGAAGCAAAGTTGTCAAGGAACTTGGAGGGAGGGCCGGGGGGACGGTAGATGACAGCTACTCTGAGGTGTACTGGTTGGAAGAGGCGTATAGCATGAACTTCAAATGTGGAGAATGTAAGGGATGGTTCTGATGGTATATGTTGGTATGAGTAACCAGGGGATAGAAGGACCCAAACACCAACCCCATGGTGACCCCCAGGCCTGGGGGTGTGGGAGAAGGTGAGGCCCCCATAGGAGAGAGCTGCAGGAGAAGTGGTGTCAGAGGGTAAAATCCAGGTTTCAGTAATGGCTAGGAGATTCAGGGAGTTGGAGATGAAAAGGTCATGGGTGGGGGCCAGTTTGTTACAGACTGATCTGGCATTCCAGAGGGCACAGGATAGAGAGACAGAGTTGATAGGAGAGATGAGAATGAGATTATCAGGGTTGCTATAGGGTGGAGATGAGAATACTTTGGGAGAGCGAGATGAATAGAGTGTAGGGATCATGCATGCTCCTGTGCTAGGAGGTGACCCTGTAGGAAGTGGGCAGGGAGGGAAGTTAAGGAGACGTGAATGAAAGAGGGGTGAAGTGACAGGGAGATAAGTAAGGGAGGAAAGATTACCAGTGGGGTAGTAGGATCCTTGGGGGGTTTAAGAGAAAGAAAATGGAGTAATGGGAGAAGACGGGGAGGAAGGCAGAGAGAGAAGGGGAAATAGGAGGAGGTGGAGGAGACCAGGGGAAAAGGATAGAGGTGGAGTCAGAGGGCAGAACAAAAGATGAGGTAGAAACTGAGTGAATGGAGGAGTTGAAGACAACATGGTCATGGTAAGGATGAGGTAAAGTGTCAGCACAACAAAAATATATTATAGAGTGAAGTGGAGATAAGATGGGAGCAGAAATTGAATATTAGAGTAGAGAGTGGTAGTAGCTAGATGATGTAAGACTAGGCCAAAGAGCTACGGTAAAAAGACATTATTAGAGAGATAAGCTGACATTAACAGTATTCTGTAAGATTATCTGTTAAGCACAGAGGCAGCACAAATAGTAGCAAGTGATGGCCAGAGTTTTTGTAGCAACCAGTTATTTCCTTCAGTGTTGCTTCAGCCTGCTCACAGTTCTCTAGAGTTTCCTGTATTAGCTTCCATGCTAATCCTCAGTCTGAGACTTTAGCTCTCTCACAGAACTTCAGTGTTTTATGTCTTTTTCCTGTGTGTCTTTGTATACTGTATGTGCTGCTAGTTCTATTGCAGCTTCTCTGTGCTACCTATGTGTCAGATTTCCTGCTAATTACTAGTCAGCTCCCAGCTGTACATCTCTCTGTGTTTTTCTGTGCAAATCAGCACCTGGATATTTAACTATTCCCAATCCATGCCTGTGTTCTAGCATTCAGATTATTCCCCTGTGTTCAGGCTTTCAGATCCATCTCCAGAGTTCAAGCTATCAGATCCATCTCCAGTGTTCTAGCATTTAATATAGTCTTTGTACTCTGCCATTCCCAGGTACCTGTCCAGAGGCCCGCGACCTGCTCACTTGGTGTGGCGAAAACCAAATCCCAATTGGAGGGGTCATTTTAGAAAACCACCAAGTGATTTAGACTCCGTGCTGGGTTTGGCCGCAACTAGAAAACCTAGCTACTGTTACTTCCCTAGTCATCCGAACCCCCCGGCTCACCATCCTCCACAGAGGAACACCTGCACCGGATGATGACAACTAAGAGCCAGTGACATCACTAATTATGCAGCTTATTCATTCATAAGGAGACAGTCACACCACTGAGAATGCAGACTATCCATTCACTAGGAACCAGTGACATCACTGAGAATGCATCAAATACATTCACTAGGAACCAGTGACATCACTGAGAATGCAGCCTATCCATTCACTAGGAACCAATTACATCACTGAGAATGCAGTCTATCCATTCATTAGGAGCCAGTGACATCACTGATAATGCAGCCTATCCATTCACTAGGAACCAGTGACATCACTGAGAATGCAGCCAATCCATTCACTAGGAAACAGTGACATCACTGAGAATGCAGCCTATCCATTCACTAGGAACCAATTACATCACTGAGAATGCAGTCTATCCATTCATTAGGAGCCAGTGACATCACTGAGAATGCAGCCTATCCACTCACTAGGAACCAGTGACATCACTGAGAATGCAGCCTATCCATTCACTAGGAACCAGTGACATCACTGAGAATGCAGCCTATCCAATCACTAGGAACCAGTGACATCACTGAGAATGCAGCCTATCCATTCACTAGGAACCAGTGACATCTCTGAGAATGCAGCCTATCCAATCACTAGGAACCAGTGACATCACTGAGAATGCAGCATCTCCAATCACTAGGAGCCAGTGACATCCCTGAGAATGCAGCCAATCCACTCACTAGGAACCAGTGACATCACTGAGAATGCATCATATACATTCACTAGGAACCAGTGACATCACTGAGAATGCAGCCTATCCATTCACTAGGAACCAATTACATCACTGAGAATGCAGTCTATCCATTCATTAGGAGCCAGTGACATCACTGAGAATGCAGCCTATCCACTCACTAGGAGCCAGTGACATCACTGAGAATGCAGCCTATCCATTCACTAGGAACCAGTGACATCACTGAGAATGCAGCCTATCCAATCACTAGGAACCAGTGACATCACAGAGAATGCAGTCTATCCATTCATTAGGAGCCAGTGACATCACTGAGAATGCAGCCTATCCACTGACTAGGAGCTAGTGACATCACTGAGAATGCAGCCTATCCATTCACTAGGAACCAGTGACATCACTGAGAATGCAGGCTATCCATTCACTAGGAATCAGTGACATCACTGAGAATGCAGCCTATCCATTCACTAGGAGCCAGTGACATCACTGAGAATGCAGCCTATCCACTCACTAGGAGCCAGTGACATCACTGAGAATGCAGCCTATCCACTCACTAGGAACCAATGACATCACTGAGAATGCAGCCTTTCCATTCACTAGGAACCAGTGACATCACTGAGAATGCAGCCTACCCATTCACTAGGAACCAGTGACATCACTGAGAATGCAGCCTATCCATTCACTAGGAACCAGTGACATCACTGAGAATGCAACCTATCCTTTCACTAGGAACCAGTGACATCACTGAGAATGCAGCCTATCCATTCACTAGGAACCAGTGACATCACTGAGAATGCAGCCTATCCTCTCACTAGGAACCAGTGACATCACTGAGAATGCAGCATCTCCACTCACTAGGAACCAGTGACATCACTGAGAATGCAGCCTATCCACTCACTAGGAGCCAGTGACATCACTGAGAATGCAGCCTATCCATTCACTAGGAACCAGTGACATCACTGAGAATGCATCCTATCCAATCACTAGGAACCAGTGACATCACTGAGAATGCAGCCTATCCATTCACTAGGAACCAGTGACATCTCTGAGAATGCAGCCTATCCATTCACTAGGAACCAGTGACATCACTGAGAATGCAGCATCTCCACTCACTAGGAACCAGTGACATCACTGAGAATGCAGACTATCCATTCACTAGGAACCAATTACATCACTGAGAATGCAGTCTATCCATTCATTAGGAGCCAGTGACATCACTGAGAATGCAACCTATCCATTCACTAGGAACCAGTGACATCACTGAGAATGCAGCCTATCCATTCACTAGGAACCAGTGACATCTCTGAGAATGCAGCCTATCCATTCACTAGGAACCAGTGACATCACTGAGAATGCAGCATCTCCACTCACTAGGAACCAGTGACATCACTGAGAATGCAGCCTATCCACTCACTAGGAGCCAGTGACATCACTGAGAATGCAGCCTATCCTCTCACTAGGAACCAGTGACATCACTGAGAATGCAGCCTATCCATTCACTAGGAACCAGTGACATCACTGAGAATGCAGCATCTCCACTCACTAGGAACCAGTGACATCACTGAGAATGCAGCCTATCCACTCACTAGGAACCAGTGACATCACTGAGAATGCAGCATCTCCACTCACTAGGAACCAGTGACATCACTGAGAATGCAGCCTATCCATTCACTAGGAACCAGTGACATCACTGAGAATGCAGCCTATCCTCTCACTAGGAACCAGTGACATCCCTGAGAATGCAGCCTATCCACTCACTAGGAGCCAGTGACATCACTGAGAATGCAGCCTATCCTCTCACTAGGAACCAGTGACATCACTGAAAATGCAGCCTATCCATTCACTTGGAACCAGTGACATCACTGAGAATGCAGCCTATCCACTCACTAGGAACCAGTGACATCACTGAAAATGCAGCCTACCCATTCACTAGGAACCAGTGACATCACTGAGAATGCAGCCAACCATTCACAAATGGCCAATGCAAAACGGAGTCAAACTGCGCATGTGCATGATGGTCTTGCGACGCGGTTGCAGAAAGAATTTATGCGCAAAGTGATTGACCTGCAGCGGCAACAGGGGGTGGGGGTTGGCAAGTGAAATGCAGGTGCGTCGCAGCTGGCGACTGCGATCCAGAACGCAACCAAAATGACTCCAACATCTTAGTTTTGTCGGCCATTCTGTGCGACCATAGAGTTACTCACAAGATCAATAATTGACCGATGTTTGTGATGGTTGCGTCCTTGTGCGCAAGCGGCGGATTTGCGATGCGTCTCAATACAAATACTAGCTGCTGCGACATTGGCATATTTTCACACATCCGCTGCGTACAAAGATGCAATTGCGTCCATCTCTGAATCGGCCCGATGGCCGCAAATCCCGTCCCAATGACAGTTTGTGTAAAAAACTTACTGAAAGGTAAAACATAAAGATGGACAATGGTTTTTGTACTCTTCACAAATTGAGAAAGATAAATTGGTTAGGAATCCGTTGATAAAAACAACTTCAAAGTACTTTAGTCATGTGACTGGATCCTAGTCAATGAATAATATGGATGCATACTTGCCACCTCCCCCCCCAGGAGAGAGTCCTTAGGGGAGATGCAGCTGATGGAGGCGGGGAAGCGTTTCTTATCATTAGGCCCAACCCCTCACCACATAGTGCCATGAACCGCGGGTCTATGACAGGGGTCAGCGCCAAAAGCGTCATAGGCACCGCCCCCTCCTCAAGCATTCATGATTTGCTGCATTATGCTCCTGTCCCTCCCATTTCAACAGGAAGTGGGCGAGATGTGGAAGGGCCACCTACCCATACGTGAATCCTGGACATCTCGGAGGAGTACTGTAGGTAAGTATGAATGGATGCCTCCACTGAGTTTAAGCAAAGAAGGTAAATGAGCCTCTTATAATTTACAGAGATGAGCAATTAACCCAAAATAACTGTAATACTTACCTAAATGTGGGCCTAAATCAGAGGTGAATGCAGAGTTGATATTCGCGCAGTTCAAACGCAGAGCCGCAGCTACAGTACAGAGGCCATGATTGGATAAAGTTCAGAAGGAGACACTGCGTCAGCCTTATGTTGGGCACACACTGCAGAGATATATCTGCAGATCGAGTGATCTGCAGATGATGGTCGTTCATACACGTGTCCGCCCCCCTCCCCACGATCTCTGATGCATGTGTACGGGTGGTCGACAGACCGCCCGTACACACTGGCCGATGGCCAGATATATCTGGAGATATATCTGCCATCGGCTCTGCAGCACAGGCGACACGATATGTCTGTGAATCACGTCGTTCACCGACATATCGCTGGTACACACTGGCCGACGGTCACCAGATATCTTGGCCGATCAATTAATCGCCCAATATATCTGTCAGCGTGTACCCAGCTATAGAGTGTTGTCAGTGGCGATGGTAATTACTATGGTGCGCTAAGATTGGGGTGTTTGAGTACACCGGCGGATTTTCACTCTCCGTGGTCATTGGAAGTGGGCGCCTCAGGGCTTGCAATCTCTGGCGTTCACAATTACAGAAGGGAAAGGCGGAGCCTGGCATTTGCATATTTTCGCAGCAGTGAATTCCAAAGAGGCATGCATTAGCGGCACCCCCACCTCAGTCTCAAGTGCTAATTGTTATGTTTAAAACTTTGTTTGGGTTTTGTTGAAAATAAACATATTTATCACACAGAGACTCAGCACACCGGAAGTAAAGAATAATAAGTCAGTGTGATTGGCTTACAGGCTCCTTGGTAAAAAAAAATTATTCTGCAGATTGGTGGTTTCAAAAACATAAATGAATAAAGCCACCACAAGACATGTTAGTCGGGGACTGTAAGCAATGGGCAATGCTTTCTGCATCGCTTATCTGCCAGCAGTCCTGCTTTTCCTGAGGCAGTTCTGATTAATGTAGGGGTGTGGTTTGCTGGACAGGGTGTGGTCTCATTAATTCTGGGCATGGGCAAATCAAACTGGTTTTGTTGGCAGGGGGTGTGACCTGATTTGCCCCAATTCTGGGAAGAGTGGAGACATGTTAATGGATAAGGAAACGCTATATTACACTATACTTATTAATATATTACTATTACTATATTAAAGCAATGTTAGCCAAGTGCGTTTGTATTAAAATGGTAACATTTGGAGTTAGTTGCCCTTGACGGGTAACTAATAAAGGTGAAATATCTGCAAATAGTTTGGAGTTAAACAACATGTCCCACAAGCTTTGTTTTAATTTGACAGATAAAATAAATTGTACAATTAAATAAACAACTAATTAATTGTGTTTTCATTATGTTTCCATTTACCTTTCTTATCTCGACACCTGTAATCGCTCAAGGACATAACAAGGCCTCCTGCCCATGCCGAGGGCTCTCTACATCACAGTACAGATAAGAAAACTGCTGCAAGAAAGTGGAAACTGGAAGCGGAATTAGGTCCAGGAAGGGGCGTTATAACAGCTGAGGGGTCCCCTGTGCAATGAGCCCCTGTGACCGATGACCTCGCTCCACCAAGCGATCACAGATTTTTGTCTGATAGAATAGAGGGTGGATACTCGTTTCTAAGTAAAGGGGCCCATACATCTGTAATGGTTTTCCGCAATGGTTTTCTCCATGATGCCAACGTCGGAGTGGGGAGATTGGGGACATTAAAGATGTTGAAAAAACCTGACCTGGACCCGAAAATGATCAGAATCGGCGAGTCGGGTATTTTTTAACATGTTGAATTTCCCCAAACCGCTGGTGGATCACTAATGACCGATGTTCGTTGATCGACAGTTTTGATCGCCGATCGGGTCGGTAGAACAGGGAATCGCGGCTCAGGTGTATGAGGCCCTTAACCCGGGAGAGCTTGCTCCACCACTCTTAGGGATTACCTTCTCACCGTCAGTATCTGTGTAGTAGGCGCAGGGCCATCTCTTCCATTGGGCTTGTTGGGCAGTTGCCCAAGGGCCCGAAGCTTGTAGGGGCCCGCCAACCCGCCCCCCTGCAACCGCGGCCAGTTGGTAAATTTGTGATATTTTTATAAGCCGGCCGCTGGTGCACTGTATTCTTCTCTAACCTCCCCCACCCCATCCCCCCCCGGTGACGAGTACTCACCTCAGTCCCAGTTTCACTTCATCCGCCAGCTTCAGACCAGTCAGACAGAGTCTCTCTGCATGTGTGGGAGGTCTGATGGGCATGCAGGGGGTTTAATTTTATTGACCATTTACATTTTTTTCTCGTGAATGGGTGGGTAGGGGCCCCAGTGCATTGCTTTGCCTAGGGCCCACACTGCTGTTAAGACGGAATGGGTTCGATTCCCGTCAGCGGCAGCCCGACAGGAGCAGAGTGCGATGCAGCGGAAGCCCGACAGCGCTGGAAATCCCGATCGTGGATAGGTAAGTATCCACTAACCTAACCCCCCTAACTCTAACACTCCTTAGGGGTGCCTAACCCTAACTTCCCCCCCAAGTGCCTAACCCTAACCACTCCCTTCCCCGCTACCTAAACCTAAGTCCCCCGGGGGGGGTGCCTAACCCTAAGTCCCCCCCGGGGGTGCCTAACCCTAACCATCCCTCCCCCTAGCCTAACCCTAACACTCACGGGGGGGTGCCTAACCCTAAGTCCCCCCCGGGAGCCCTAAACCTAACACTCCCCCCCCCGCGGCTGTCCGCTCGCGTCGCCCAGCATCACTATGATCGTGATGCCGGGCGCCGGTCTCCCGGCGCCGGGGAAATGCGGGCGTCTACATCTAGACGCCCGGCATTTCACCCTTGCCGGGATAAGACAGTCGGGAAGCTGGCTGCCGGTATATAGGCAGTCGGCTTCCCGATTGCTTCCCGTTAAGACAACCCTGAGTAGTCGGGTAACTTGCCGACACCCCCAGCCTCTTAAACACCGGCACCTGGAACCGCTCATTCGACACAGGCTCCTACTCCCGGCACCTGGAGCCGCCTACTCCTGGGGGTGTGTGGATGTGCTGCTGCAACACCTCCTGGGTAGTGTCAGGGTAGTTGGCAGAAGGTTTTGGCTTGGAGACACTGAGCTCAATCCAGAACAGTCAGAGATTGGACCAGCGGTTTGTGATATTCTGGTGGTAACAAGCAGATGCAGGCATCTTAAGGCAAGATGTTTATTGCTCAACACGTATTTAAAAAGACAAGTCCCTTGCGAAGGTGCTCTGGGCAATCACAACATACAGATGCAATCCTGTCTGATAGAAGAAGTACACATTCAGTACTCGCAGGCCCCTTTTTATCTAGTTCTAAGTCTAACACACAGGTGTAAGCCCTGTGCATGGTAAGTGCATGTACTGTGCATGCACACACACACTTAACATTGCACCTAATAGACAGAACCGACCCATCTCGTGGACTTGTAAGTAGACTTCCGTGCCCATTCGTACCACGTGTATGAAGATGGGATGACTGTTTCTGGCAGACCTTTTAAATTCACCAGGGGGTGGACGCAAGTCCTGAAACTTATGATGCCAGCTGCAAACGAAAAAAAAACGTCCTTCCATGAAGATGGATACTCGGCACACATGGGCGGATTCTCACCTTAGCATAAGGAGGTAAGCAGCAGGGGTGTATCGACCTCTTGGCCAGTATGGCACACGCCAAGGGTGCCGTCTGAGGAGGGCACCGACCGCAGTGCCACCCACGGACAGTGGAGTCACCCCTTCCCAACCAGGTCGATTCACAGGCCCCCATATGGCACAGGTGGCCGTTACAATGTTTTTTTTTGTTATTGCGCGCAGAGCGAGAGTGACATCATAACGTCACGCTCCGTTGTACCGATGAGAATCAGGGAAGCCACGGCACGGTGTGAAGAGGATCAGCAGCCAGAAGATAATAAGCTAAGTGACTGGGCTGTAAGGGGTTGGAGTGACACAAGGGGGACCTGGAGATACACAGGAAGGGGGCCTGGAGAGACACAGGGGAGCCTGGAGAGATACAGAGGAATGACATGAGAGGCCTGGAGTGACACAGGGGAGCCTTGAGTGACACAGAGGAGGCTTAGAGAGACACAGGGGGGCCTAAAGAGACACAAGGGGGGCATATAGAGATACAGGGGAGATTACAGAGACACAAAGGAGGCCTGGCGAGACATAAAGGAGGCCTGGAAAGACAGTGGGATGCCTGGTGAGACACAGGAGGAGGCCTGGTGAGACAAAGGAGGAGGCCTGATGAGACACAGGGCGGGGGCCTGGCAGGACACAGGGGGAGGCCTGGCAAGACACAATATGGGCCTAAAAAGACAAAGAGTGGGCCGAAAAAGCTACAGGGTGGGCCTAAAATGACACAGTGGTGTCTGTAGTGACACAGGGGGTGAGGGATGAACCAGTCCCTTTTTTTGCCAGGGTCACTTGTCTTGGACCCATAGATACACCTCCGGGAAGCAGGCTGTAACTGTATGGAAGAGAGGTTGTGCATGCGTCCAATCCAGAATCAAGCCTTCTGTATTTGTTTAATAAAATGTTATTTGGTTAGGAGCATGCTAATGGTATGCATATAGATTATAGTAGGGAATTGCAGCTTGATTCTAATCTATACTCCCACAGATAAATATATATGAATTGGAGCTTTTCATAGCAGCGGTGACTCCCCAGAGGGTGAGGACGTGGCTGCCTGGAGGAGGGTGTAATTTATAGCTAAATATAATAGGGATGAATCCGGCGTATTACGGTCACCTACTGCAGAAGGTGCTGCTGGCTTTATTACACGTCCCGAAATAGAGGCCTATTCCTAGGGAATAATCTGCTGTTCTGCTTTTATCCAGAGGAAAGGATTCTGTGACAGTGTTATCTTTAGACGGCTAATTTTACCTCTGCAATGGTTTGTTACACAAATACACCCATTTACCGTGACTTCTGCCAGCTGGCATCTGGAGGCACCGTGCCTACCACTTACAGCAACATGATGCCAATCACTGAAGAGGAGTAAAGAAACTCCATGCAAGGCAAAGCACATTTACAGAAAGTGGATTATTGGATCAGATGATGATTTGCATTAAAATTCAGTAAAAAATTCTGCATAATGTTTGTTCCAGTGATTTTGCACCCTTTTGTTTCTTAGAGGAATCTAAGCTCTTTTTTTTGTGTTCATCTCCTGTCATCTGTGTGTCCTCAGCGGTAACGTGTGAGGATGGAGCAATGTGCACCCAATCAGATCACTGGAATGCTCACAGCAGCACAGGTTATTTCAGAAGAGCAGTGCGTCACTCCTGGCATTGACCTGTCCCCTTGTGTGATTATGCTGGAAAGGACACAGCTGTCCATGATGGGGGCAATGTCATACATAAGAGGGGGAATAAACCCAAACTCCCTCCCCGCTGAGCTTAAATATATCCCATAGCGCTGGGAGGGAGGTGGGCGCTTCCTGCGCCCTCCGGAAACAGTAGCGCTCCGGGCGACGGACCGGCTTGCCCGTTCCTGGAGCCGCTACTGAGTGTGGGCACCGCACCCGGTGACCTGAAGGACTGAACGCTAGACTTCAGTCTTTCATGTCGCCTAAGTAATAGGCACCTTTTTAATGGTTTATTTTTATCAATTAACAATGCAAAGTGAATGAGCAGAGGAGAAATCTAAATAAAATCCGCACCTGCCTAAAACGTTTGCACAGTATATACTGTATATATAAATTAGCAGTCTCAGGAGAACAGGCTGCAGGAAATTTCAGCATTTGCACCATGGGCGTTAAAGAGGGGCCTGATTGGTTTGGTTGCAACTCCTGGGTCAATTAATGTTAATGTATCACACGGAGACTGGGCAGGTCTGCTATAAACACTTAAGGGTGAAGTTTGGTTACATAACGGCTTTATGGCACTTGCCAACTCTCCCTCATCGTCAGGGAGACTCCCTGAAATAGTAGCAATCTCCCTGACTCCCTGAAGAGTCTAGCAATCTCACCTTGACGCATACATCGTGCAACTTAGACGCATGAGCAGTTTGACGATTATCACTCAACTGCCTAAATAATCGGCATAGCCTAAATCTGTGAATCAGGCTCAATCAGTCTCCTACTCTCAGAACCAAAATTAGAGACATCTTAAAATAGTAGTACTTACCCAGGGGGTCTGCACATAGGTAAACCTTCACCATCCCTCTGTCCTCTTCAGTAGGAATGTGGTCATAGTCCCCACATAATATAGCCTGGCTGATGACCTCTTCATCCTCCATTGTGTTGTAGACTTAGGAGACCATGTCTAGAGCACCTGAGCCTTCTCTATGTGGGCCGGGTCCAGCTGAGCTTCTTCACCGAGTTTTGGTTCCTATGTCTATATGTTCCTCTCCCTCTCAGCCCCTCTCTCCAGCAGTGCCTGCTCTTACTGAGGATGTTTCACCAACTCCCAATGAGAAATTCTTCCAGTGTCAGGAAACGTAAATCCACACATCCCCCTCAACCACAACAAGACCCCTTTGGTTTTCCTAAAAGCTGATAAGAGTTTGTTACTTGGAAGCTGCTAATTGCGGATGGCTATTCTTTGTGTAACACTGTATTTCCTTTCTCCTGTCTTCCCAACCCTTGTGAATTTATTTTTGATGATTTTTGTTTTTTATTTTGAACTGATGACAAAGTATTTTTGCTCCCACGTTACATGACGGAAATGTAGCAGCATGTATCAGAGGCGGGAGGTCCAGCTGGCAGCTATATACAGTGGGAGCTTAGTGCCTTAGGGGGTCAATCCAATTAGGTGCGAATTGCGAGTAGCGAGTTTGTTTCATCAAACTCGCAGACTTCGCACTAATGCATGAACCCAAGAATTCTCCAATCCGATTAAAAATGCCTAATCACGGTACTCGCAGCGGAGGTTTGCGAATGGACTGGCAAATGCAGTTTTAGAGAAGTTCATGAAAAAGTGGGGAGACCATCCTGGACCCCTCAAAATTGATAATACCTGTATCGTTAGCAGGACCGTATAGAAGGCTGTTTGTGGGCATAAGGAAAGTACTGAAGGTTTTTAAATGGTGTCAAATGGCTGATTTGTGCTATTTTTTTAAAAACAAATTTAAAATATAAAAAGCACACATTTTTCGTGTATACTAGTGGTTCCCAAACTGTGTGCCGTGGCACCCTGGGATGCCTTGGGACACTTGCAGGGGTGCCTTAAGTTGGTGATCCAGCACCAAATCAAATTATTTATGGTCAATGTAATGTAAATATGTGAACAAACAGAATTGTAAGCCTGTGCACCACCACATAACTGAGCCTAAGGATGAAAGGTCAGCACAATTTACTTCATTTTACTATTTTACTGGATTGTTTTCTGAATTTATCAATAGCAAACTTAAATTTAGGGGTGCCGTGAAAACAATGCTGATACTCTAGGGTGCCTAGATTCAAAAAAGTTTGACAACCACTGGTGTATACTTAAACAAATTAAATGAAAAAAAAAGAAAAAATATGATTTTGGGGTACTTTGAGGGCACTTTGAAAGAATTTTAAAAAATGATAAAAAAATTATATATTTTTTAATTCGAAAAATATTGTAATTAAATTTGGGGTGCCTAAACTAATGGAAAAGTTGATTTTGGGGTAATTGAGGCCATTTTTAACCCCAAGAAATGACATGTAATTATTGGACTATTAAGCTAATTGAAATCTTCCAATTGCATAATTAGTCATTAGGGGGGTGGTGTCCAAGGGGTTCAGCGCGGTGTCCTGACATTTTAACATTAAAATAATGATTTTCCTTCCTATCTCTCACCCTCAGGGAGGGGCGAATGGAAAAATGAGAATTTACTTTGACTGGTTCAGTGCGAGTTGCTAATTGGATTACAAAATTAATTCGTCTGGCGAATTCACAGAGAAAACAGCACCTCGCACCTCATTGGATTGACCCCTTATTTGGAGTTGCAAGCAAATGGAATCGCAAAATGCGTTCTCAAAAAAAGTTGCAGTTTAGTGACCTATTCAAAGTCGGTGACATTGGCAGCTTTGTAACATTTTTTTTAAAAAAAGCAAGTTGTGGCCAAAATGAGCTACAAATCATGTTTACGTCTCGCTGAATAAAGCCCTTAGGGCATACTTGCCAACTTTTTAAATCTCTTTTCTGGGAGAAGCCCGGAGAGCAGACACAGCTGGCCACTTTGGGGAGGGGCTGGACTCCAAGGTCATTAGGCAACACCCTCTCACAGGGAACTGCCGCAAACTGCGGGATCGCAGGGGACCTTTCATGTCATTTAGCCCGGCCCCCTCCACACAGAGTCGTGACTCTCACCAATTATCTCCCCATCCTGCCCACTTCACTAGGAAGTGGGTGAGATGTGGGAGAATGGGACAATGTTCCGGGGGTGCAGGAGGGCTACCCAAAAATTTGGGAGCCTTCTGCAACTTCTGGGAGAGTAGGTAGTTATGCCTCAGGGTAGCGCATGTTCAGTAAGAGTTTTACTCCTAGTAAGAGTCAACTCCGTCAACTGATGTGAATTAGGCCCTTAAAGTGCATTTGTGATAGAACGTTTGAGTACCTGAACCTATTACATGACTTTTATAAGAGGGAAACAGACTGTGTATAGGTGGAAACTCTGGGGCCTATTCATCATACAATAAATGGCCCGGTAACTATGCGGAAACGCTAGGCATATTTAGGTTACCGGGATATTCATCATCAGGGGTCCCAAATGGACCACCTGAAATTCAGCAAACTCCGAAAACTTCAGATGGTGCTTGTTCTCATAGCCCTGCTCCTTCCTAGGGGGTCCCCCCACTGCCTCCTTACTGACCACACGGGGGCTTTGCGCATGTGTAACCTCAGGTAACGCATGCGCAGAAGCTGGCTGTGGGGACGGGTAAGAAACGCAGCTACTTCTGTAGCTGCGCTATTAATTGCAGGGACAGCTGCTTTTCAGAGCAGATGTCCCCGCATGGAGCTGTGTATATATACAGTCTTGAGAATAGACGAAACGCGTTGGATCAGTACCATCCTGCCTTCCTGGATCCTCTTAATAACTGAGATGAGCCCTAATAGTTCTTTTTCTTTGTTGCTTTAAGTTTTTCCATCAAATTTTTTACACTTATATATATTGTGTTATTGGTTTTATTTATTTTATTTATATTGCTCAATGGACCTCCATCGCTACCCACTGTCTCGGCCACTCCCTTGACCGTGTCTTCACCCATCTGTGTGCTCTCCCTTCTCCAACTCTACCTTTCCCCTCTCTGACCACCATCTGCTTTCCTTCACTCTATCAACTCCTCCACTCCTCCCCTCACCCAAAGCCACCATCACCAGACACAATCTTGAGACTCTTGACCCTGCTGTCCTGTCCTCATCACTTGATACTCTCCTCTATCAACCATGGCCTGCCCTAATCAGGCAGCCTCCTTCTACATCATCACCCTCACTTCTGCACTTGACTCTGTTGCACCCACCTCCTCTGTCCCCCTCCATCAGTCCAAACCCCGACCCTGGCACTCCAAACTGACCCGGTTTCTCCAAAAGTGCTTGCACACAGCCAAGCGCCTCTGGAGGCAATCTCGGTCTCTGGCAGACTTCCTTCACTTCAAGTTTGTCTTCTATTCATACAGCTCAGCCCTCTCCCTCGCCAAGCAATCCTTCTTCCAGTCGCTCATCACCTCTCAGACCTCCAATCCCCGCCGCCTTTTTGGTACTTTCAATACTCTCCTTCGTCCCCCCCTCCACCCCTCCCATCCTCCTTCTTCTCTTTCAATATAGAGGCAATTCGTCACAGTATTTCCTTCAATCTCTTTGCTGCAACCCTACCTCCCCCGCCATCCGCACCTTCTGGCCATCCCACCTTGTGCTCCTTCAGCCCCACCACGGGAGATGAGGTCCACTCCCTCATCTTGTCCTCTCCCCCTTCCACCTGCCCCCTTGACCCCCTCCCTTCTCGCCTTCTACGCTCCCTCTCCTCCACTGCCTGCTCCCACCTTGCTCACCTTTTCAACTTATCTCTCTCCACCAGCATCTTTCCCTCTTCATTCAAACATGCTCTTGTCACACCTATTCTTAAAAAACCCAACCTCGACCCGTCCTCACCCACCAATTACCGCCCCATTTCTCTTCACTCTTTTGCCTCCAAACTACTTGAGCGGCTTGTCTACAGACGCATCGCAAGCTATCTCTCTGACAACTCCATCCTTGATCCTCTTCAATCTGGCTTTCGCCCACTTCACTCCACTGAAACTGCCCTGGCCAAAGTCACTAATGACCTGCTTGCAGCCAAATCCAGGGGCCACTTCTCTCTGCTCATCCTCCTGGACCTCTCTGCAGCCTTCGACACCGTGGATCATACTCTCCTCCTCAGCACCCTTCAGACCTTTGGCATCTCTAACACCATCCATGCATGGTTCACCTCTTACCTCACCAACTGCTCCTTCTCAGTGTTTGCCTCTGGCTCCACCTCACCCCTTTCCACCCTTCCCATTGGTGTCCCACAGGGTTCTGTCCTGGGCCCGCTGCTCTTCTCCCTGTACACCTCTACACTAGTAGAACTCATCAGCTCCTTCGGCCTCCAATACCACCTCCATGCCAATAACAAGCAACTATACCTCTCCTCTCCTGAGCTCTCCCCTTCTGTCCTCTCTCAGGTATCCAGCTGCCTCTCTGCCATCTCTTCTTGGATGTCTGAGCGCTCTCTGAAGCTCAACATGGACAAAACTGAACTCATCATCTTTCCCCCTAATAGAGTCTCAACTCCATCCAGTCTCGCTATCACAGCTGACAACACCATCATCTCCCCTGTCCCCCAACTTCGCTGTTTGGGTGTCACCCTTGACACCACACTCTCCTTCACCCCCCACATTCAATCTCTGGCACAATCCTGTCAGTTCCAGCTACGCAGCATCGCTCGCATTAGGCCTTTCCTCTCCCAGAATGCTACCAAACTGATTATTCATTCATTAATCATTTCTCGGCTTGACTACTGCAACCTTCTCCTTACTGGCCTCCCGTATTGCCATCTTGCCCCCCTCCAGTCTATTCTCAATGATGCAGCTAGACTTATCTTCCTCTCCCGCCGTTCCACTTCTGCTGCTCCCCTCTGCCAAAACCTTCACTGGCTCCCATTCCCCTACAGAATCTTCTTCAAACTCCTCACCTTCACATACAAGGCCCTCTCTAACTCTACTGCTCCCTACATCTCCAACCTCATCTTGTTACACACTCCCTCCTGCTCACTCCGGTCTGCCAATGACTGTTACCTCTCCTCCACCCTGGTTACTTCATCTCATGCTCGTGTCCAAGATTTTGCCCATGCAGCCCCCCTCCACTGGAATGAGCTTCATCGCTTGATCAGGCTCTCCCCGACCTTGCAGAGCTTCAAACGTGCGCTGAAAACTCACCTGTTCACCAAAGCATACCCTTCCACCACATAACCATGTTACCAGATTTCTGTCCCTCCCACCTCAGCCATCTCTACCTTGCTTACTTCCTGCACTCAGGTCCCCCTCTACACACTCATGCCTCATGTCATCTGTCTGTCTCCCTCTCCCCTAGATTGCAAGCTCCTAGGAGCAGGGTCCTCCTCCCCACTGTCTCATAGCCTTCTTCTCTAGCACTTCAATGACAGCCTTCACCTTCAGAGCTGTATAGTGTATGGACAATTGTGTTGCTAATTGTTACTTGTGTTCTGTTTATATTTTGGTTACTGTATTGTAATGTAATGTTCTGTGTACCCTTTACTGTATGTACGGCGCTGCAGACCACTTGTGGCGCCCTATAAATAAAATGTAATAATAATAATTGCTCATGTGTATGTTATCCCTGTGTGAACCTTTATTGCACAGAATTGATATATATATGTCTAAATAAACTGTATACCATTTTTTTTAATTATTAACCTTTACAGCAGTGTGTTTTTAAAAAAAAATGACACTTTATAAATGCACTAGAACACTTTATTTTGTTATCACAACTGAATACTTGACCATATGTACAGTATGTTGCACTTATCATAGCACATGACACTTTTCCACTATTAGAAATGTTCTAAATCATATATTTTATCATTATTTGTTCATTTCTTTCTTGTAAGGCACTTTTGCACTTTTAGGCACTCTATACCAAATCTATTAAATCTACATACATACATACATTACATACACACACAGCCCCAGGCTCTCAGAGTCAGACTCAGCAGCACGGCCAGCACCCCTCTCTGTCCAGTGCAGTGCCCAGTGAGTGGTTGGATTTTGATGGGGATTTTACTATTCTATACAGCATTGGTTAAGGAAGGTATGAACCATTGATCTGTGACAAAAGAGAGCTGAGCAGTGACAATTTTAGTGAAGCAAGTCACAGAAAAAAATCTTGCACCAAGTTGCTGAATAAGAGCTGGCCAGGGCACCAAAACAACGAGAGAACATCTGAAACTGGGGCTTGAAATGAAGCAAGTAACAAAAAAAACCCTGTTGTGCTGTGTGAGTGACTGACTGCTGTTGCTCTGATTGGCTCTCTGAAATAGTGAGGGCCAATCGGAGCAATCTGCCCTGTTGCTTAGCAGCAGCCTAGAGAGGGGAGGTAGTCAGGGATTGAGCAGGGTCACATCTAAGGCAGACAGAGAGTGAGAGACCGCCTCCAACGAACCCATGAAGATATGAAGAAAAGTGGATAGGCCAAAGCATTGTTTGCCTTTATAAATATCCCCTTATACGTAATGAGTTATCTAATGGAAATCCTCTGTCCACACTAGACAATATCTTCCTTATATATAGAGTATACAGAGTACACAAAGAAAAGAAGATGAAAAACAACGAAGTGGTGAGGTTTCACAATTGACATATCAATTTTAAGAGGTGGAATCCCTCAAGGACTCTTACCAAAGATAAGTAAATGACGTTTACGTAAGGTATCTCTTAACATTGGGGTGGTATAGTCGTGAACTCTCACGGCCAAACTCTGGGTCCCCCTTCCATCATTCCCATCTGGTGAGCCTTATAAGAACCTTTATAAATGCCATCATCATAACCGGTGAATTCTCAGTTGGTATTGCCACCGGAATCGATATTAATCACCACCGGACCTAAGCCCGGCGGATGAAACACCAACGCCGGAAGGTCCCGACTACGGTAAGTAACACCCCTAACCCTCCCTTAGGGGTGCCTAACCCTAACCTCCCCCCAGGGGTGCCTAAACCTAACCCCCACTCCCCGCACCCTAAACCTAACCCCCTGGCTAAGCGCTCCCTACGCTTACCTACGATCAGTATGCCGGGCGTCAGGATTTCGGCGTGGGGCTGATGATAGGCGCTCGTTGTGTCCGATCAAAGGGGGCGTGCTGTCAATGTTGATTGACAGCACGCCCCCTTTGGTGGGCGTGCCGGGGGCGTGCCTCCCTGACGGGGGCGTTCCCACGGGAACGCCTCCCGTCAGAAGCCGGCCCACTGACATCACTAGTGATGTCAGTGGGAGTGATTTTGGCTCTGATAGAGCCAAAATCACTCCGGAGCTTGCGGTTGAAAACCTCAACCGCAGGCTCCGGCTCGCAAATTCGATGGTCGCGATGGTCTCGACCATCTCGACCATCACAATGCACGCTCGTATAGCCTGTGGGTGGTGACCCACAGCTATACGAGCGTCCAGGAGGACGCTCCATGAAAATGGAGCCCGGCCCTCATTCAGAGCGTGCGCTCTGCTCAGAGCGTACGGCTCTGAATGAGGGCCATAATTCCCATTTTAATAGAGTGCGGTGCGGGATGACTACCAGCGAGATCCCCCCCAATGTATCCCCCCGAATGTATCCCAGGTTTTTTATTTTTATAAATATAGCAGCCCTAGGTAGGGTTAGGATTAGTGCCAGGGTTAGCACTTAGGTCAGCGTTAGCATTACATTTAGAGTTAAAATTGTTTGTTGACTTGGTCACCAAGTCGATCTTGTGTTTGAAGTTTGAACATGTCGACAGGGTGGCCGTTGACAAAATAAGCCATACCCGCCTGCTAGGCATCTCCTGATCATATATACCAACATGACCAATACATTTTGGTACGATTATCGGATATCCAATGACTTTGTGGTCACAAATGTGGGAATATTGGGTCAATTCTCCAAAATGAGCTGCGATATCCCATCCTGGCATATAAGGGACAAAGTGCCCGTTCTGTCCCATATTTGCCTTTGCCACAGTAAACAAAGAGATAAGAAGATGACTTTTTGGGCTCTAGTGAAAAGTCTATTTTTATTAGAGCAGTAAACAACGAAACAGTGAACAGGAGGAATAACACAAGGGATAGATGTTATAATCGATTAATTACACTAGATGGCGCCACTATAATTTGTTTCTGTAGCCCTCTATGACTTTTTGTAGTTTAATAATTGTTTTATTAGTAAAAATTACAGTTAACAAGTAATTATAAATAACATTTTGCAGAAGTATGTTGCATATGTTCAGTACAATATATAAATATATATATATATTGTGATAGGATCACTGGTAAAGTGGTCTGTGACAGGGACATTTATCCCAGATTCCTGTCTTATGTGTTTTAAATCCCCAGGAGAAAGTCTGCAGTGTAGCAGGCTTGAGTCTCGGCTTTTTGAAAAGCCGGTTTGGGACCTGGGGGTTGTGGGTGAGAGGAGAGGGAAGGCTCCACCCACGGCCACTCCAGGTTTTGGTTCTCTTAGCCTGGTAACAGGCTTGTTAAGGGTTTCCACCTGAGAGTGGCCAATATAAGCCTAGTGTGTTGAGGGCTGATTGCCTCACCTGGGAGAGCAGGCAGGGAGTTTGCTCAGAGACACTTGGAAACCTAACTGTGAGTGTTGTGCTGTGCCTTGGTTGCTGGTGAGGGCATTAGGCCCTGCCAGGTTCTGGTAGTGAGGGAACTACCTGTGAAGTTAGTGCCCCGACAGGGCTAGGATTTATGTTTATGTTTTCTTTATGTTATTTCTGACATTGTACAATAAAGACTGGCGCCGACCAGCTTGTACTTGCATCCAGACTGGTGTGCTGCTTCCCTGCTGCTGTGGGTGTGTGTAAGAAAGGAGTCCTTCTACCCAGGAGAGGGACCCCCTAACCTAACTGTGTCACAATTAGGGGTGTGCACCGGCCACTTTTCGTGTTTTGTGTTTTGGTTTTGGATCTGGATCTTTCTTCGTGTTTTGGATCTGGATTGGTTTTGCCAAAACCACCCTTCCATGTTTTGGGTTCTGGGTTTTGTGTTTTGGATCTGTATTTTTTGAAAAAAAGCATAAAAACAGCTAAAATCACAGAATTTGTGGGTTTTTCTGCTCCTATGCTATTATTAACCTCAATAACCTTAATTTCCACTCATTTCCAGTCTATTCTGAACACCTCACACCTCACAATAGTGTTTTTATGTCCAAAAGGATGCACCGAGGTAGCTGGATGACTATGCTAAGAGATACGAGTGGGCGGCACAAACACGTGGTCCATCTAGGAGTGGCACTGCAGTGGCAGACAGGATGGCAGTTTGAAAAACTAGGCCCCAAACTATACATAATGCAAAGAAAAAAAAGAGGTGCAAGATGGAATTGTCCTTGGGCCCTCCCACCCACCCTTATGTTGAATAAACAGGACATGCACACTTTAACAAACCAAACATTTCAGCGCCAGGGTCTGCCACACGACTGTGGCTGAAATGATTGGTTCGTTTGGGCCCCCACAAAACAAGCTGGCAATTAATCTGTCCCTGCACAAACTGGCTCTACGGAGGCAAGATGTCGTCCTCATCCACCGATTCCTCACCCTCTTCAGTGTTGTGTACATCCTCATCCTCACAGAGTATTAATTCATCCCCGCTGGAATCCACAACCACAGGTCCCTCTGTACGTTCTGGAGGCTGGTCTCCCTGGAAGAGTTGATAATTCATTTTATGAACATCATCTTCTCCACATTTTGTGGAAGCAACCTCCTACGCCTTTCGCTGACAAGGTTCCCGGCTGCACTAAACACTCTTTCGGAGTACACACTGGAGGGGGGGCAACTCAGGTAAAAGAGAGCCAGTTTGTACAGGGACCTTTAAATTGCTTCTTTTTACTGCCAGTACAGGTACGGACTGTCTGACATGCCTACTTGGATGCTGTCACCGATGTAATCCTTTAACAGACAGACGCACGCTTGTCGCTGCTGCTTTGAGGATGCAAGTGCGGCTACAGCCCACACAATTCACAAAGACAGAAAAAAAAAGAAGAATATTTTTATTGTTTGTGGAGCGCACTTTGAGGGTTACACCACCCTTTAACAGACAGACGCACGCTTGTCGCTGCTGCTTTGAGGATGCAAGTGCGGCTACAGCCCACACAATTCACAAAGACACAAAAAAGAAGAAGAATATATTTATTGTTTGTGTAGCACACTTTGAGGGTGTCACCACCCTTTAACAGACAGACGCACGCTTGTCGCTGCTGCTTTGAGGATGCAAGTGCGGCTACAGCCCACACAATTCACAAAGACAGAAAAAAGAAGAAGAATATTTTTATTGTTTGTGTAGCACACTTTGAGGGTGTCACCACCCTTTAACAGACAGACGCACGCTTGTCGCTGCTGCTTTGAGGATGCAAGTGTGGCTACATCGCACACAAGTCACAAACACATTAAAAAAATAGTTTTTTATTTTTTGGAGCACTTTGAGAGTTACACCACCCTTTAACAGACAGACGCACGCTTGTCGCTGCTGCTTTAAGGATTCAGGTGCGGCTACAGCCCACACATTTCACAAAGACAGAAAAAAAAATAACAATATTTTTATTGTTTGTGTAGCACACTTTGAGGGTGTCACCACCCTTTAACAGACAGATGCACGCTTGTCGCTGCTGCTTTGAGGACAGTATCATATGCAGTGACAGTAGACTTGTCAGAAATTGTTGGCACGTCCTTCAGTCCGGACCAGATGTCCAAACCAGCCCTTGACTTATGACACAGGCGCACGCTTGGCGCTGCTACTTTGTTGATGCACGTGCGGCTACATCGCTCACAAGTCACAAACACATTTAAAAAATAGTTTTTTATTTTTTGGAGCACTTTGAGAGTTACACCACCCTTTAACAGACAGACGCACGCTTGTCGCTGCTGCTTTGAGGATGCAAGTGCGGCTACAGCCCACACAATTCACAAAGACAGAAAAAAAAAGAACAATATTTTTATTGTTTGTGTAGCACACTTTGAGGGTGTCACCACCCTTTAACAGACAGACGCACGCTTGTCGCTGCTGCTTTAAGGATGCAGGTGCGGCTACAGCCCACACATTTCACAAAGACAGAAAAAAAAAGAAGAATATTTTTATTGTTTGTGGAGCGCACTTTGAGGGTTACACCACCCTTTAACAGACAGACGCACGCTTGTCGCTGCTGCTTTGAGGATGCAAGTGCGGCTACAGCCCACACAATTCACAAAGACAGAAAAAAGAAGAAGAATATTTTTATTGTTTGTGGAGCGCACTTTGAGGGTTACACCATCCTTTAACAGACAGACGCACGCTTGTCGCTGCTGCTTTAAGGATGCAGGTGGAATCTAGATGGGATTTGGAACCGGGGACACACTACCTCCATCAATTGTCTAAATTCCACTGCACTAATGGCGGATACCGGACGCACGTCTAACACCAACATAGCAGTCAAGGCCTCAGTTATACATTTTGCTTCAGGATGACTGCTGTCGTACTTCATCCTCATCGCTAGGGACTGTTGGAGGGTCAATTGTTTAGTAAAAGTAGTGATGTTCCTACTTCCTCTCTGGGATGATGAACAACTCCCAGCAGCAGCAACAGCACTAGGAGGAAGTGGTTCTTGATCTTTCCCTATTTTATTTTTATCTGAGAAAGTTTGGTCCTCCATTTATGTTATATTGATATATACGTGCGGCTAAAGCGCACACAAACACAGAAAATATTTTTTTATTTTTGCTGGAGAGTAGTGCACTTTGTGGGTTACACCACCCTTTAAGAAATGAGCCAGCCGGCTCTTTACTTATGGGACACAGGCGCACGCTTGGCGCTGCTCTTTTGTTGATGCACGTGCAGCCACAGTGCACACAAGTCACAAATACAGAAAATATTATTTTTTTTGGTTTGGACTGGAGTGTACTTTGGGGGTTACAGCACCCTTTAACGGTCAAGCCAGCCGGCCCTTTACTTATGACACAGGCGCACGCTTGGCACTACTTTGTTGATGCACGTGCGGCTACTGCGCACACAATTCACAAACACAGATAATAATTTTTTTTTTGGTTTGGACTGGAGTGTACTTTG
Source organism: Taudactylus pleione (assembly GCA_031769625.1). NCBI lineage: Eukaryota > Metazoa > Chordata > Amphibia > Anura > Myobatrachidae > Taudactylus > Taudactylus pleione. The sequence continues at coordinate 218,598 of JAUIMM010000240.1, forward strand.
GGGGTTACAGCACCCTTTAACGGTCAAGCCAGCCGGCCCTTTACTTATGACACAGGCGCACGCTTGGCACTACTTTGTTGATGCACGTGCGGCTACTGCGCACACAATTCACAAACACAGAAAATAATTTTTTTTTGGTTTGGACTGGAGTGTACTTTCGGGAGTTACAGCACCCTTTAACGGTCAAGCCAGCCGGCCCTTTACTTATGACACAGGCGCACGCTTGGCACTACTTTGTTGATGCACGTGCGGCTACTGCGCACACAATTCACAAACACAGAAAATAAATTTTTTTTTGGTTTGGACTGGAGTGTACTTTGGGGGTTACAGCACCCTTTAACGGTCAAGCCAGCCGGCCCTTTACTTATGACACAGGCGCACGCTTGGCACTACTTTGTTGATGCACGTGCGGCTACTGCGCACACAATTCACAAACACAGATAATAATTTTTTTTTTGGTTTGGACTGGAGTGTACTTTGGGGGTTACAGCACCCTTTAACGGTCAAGCCAGCCGGCCCTTTACTTATGACACAGGCGCACGCTTGGCACTACTTTGTTGATGCACGTGCGGCTACTGCGCACACAATTCACAAACACAGAAAATAATTTTTTTTTGGTTTGGACTGGAGTGTACTTTCGGGGGTTACAGCACCCTTTAACGGTCAAGCCAGCCGGCCCTTTACTTATGACACAGGCGCACGCTTGGCACTACTTTGTTGATGCACATGCGGCTACTGCGCACACAATTCACAAACACAGAAAATAAATTTTTTTTTGGTTTGGACTGGAGTGTACTTTGGGGGTTACAGCACCCTTTAACGGTCAAGCCAGCCGGCCCTTTACTTATGACACAGGCGCACGCTTGGCACTACTTTGTTGATGCACGTGCTGCTACTGCGCACACAATTCACAAACACAGAAAATAATTTTTTTTTTGGTTTGGACTGGAGTGTACTTTCGGGAGTTACAGCACCCTTAACGGTCAAGCCAGCCGGCCCTATACTTATGACACAGGCGCACGCTTGGCACTACTTTGTTGATGCACGTGCGGCTACTGCGCACACAATTCACAAACACAGAAAATAATTTTTTTTTGGGTTTGGACTGGAGTGTACTTTCGGGGGTTACAGCACCCTTAACGGTCAAGCCAGCCGGCCCTTTACTTATGACACAGGCGCACGCTTGGCACTACTTTGTTGATGCACGTGCGGCTACTGCGCACACAATTCACAAACACAGAAAATATATTATTTTTTTAGCACTTGGGGGGAGCACCCCTGATGGACAGAGCACCCCCTGGACAACACTACAGCACCCCTTTAGGACTGGGACACTGCACAGGACTTTGGAGTGGACACAGCCCCTATGGAGAACTGACTGTACAACACAGTCCAGCCAGCCCCTATGGACTTTGAAGTAGTGGACACAGCCCCTATTAACAACAGCAGCACAGCACAACACAGCCAGCCCCTATGGACTTTGAAGTAGTGGACAACAGCAGCACTACACTACACTACACTACACAGCCCTAACTCCCACCCTCCCTCTTCACTGTCCACAGCCGAGTGAGAAAATGGCGCAGACGCGGGTACCTTATATAGGATCCAAAACCCGCGAGACTCGGAAGGCGGGATGATGACGTTTTGCCTCGATTTCAGATCCGAGTCAGGCGGGAAAAGTCGAGCCTGACTCGGATCGGCCTCGGATCGGGGGGGCTCGGGGGGGTTCGGATTTCAGAAATCCGAACCCGCTCACCCCTAATATATATATATATATATATATATATATATATATACACATACAGGGCTGCCAAAAGCCACGCTGGGCCCGGGTGAAGGGGTGTGGCTTAATCACGGAAGGTGTAGCTGTGTCCTCTTAAGAAAAAAACCAAACATTGTTGCAGTGCTGCGCGCTGAGGAGGATGGTGATGTGTGCCCCTCGGCCAAGCTCAGGGGGGGTTCCCTCCCACAGGCAGAGGAGACTGCTGCCTCCTCCAGCAAGCCCGGGTAATTAGTACCCGCTCACACCCCTCTCAGCACCCCTACATACACACACACACACACACATATATTTCATTATATATATTTTATTATCGCTACATCCATCTCTCCCAGCGATTGCAGCCTGAATAACCAAAATGCAGCCAGAATGGGGGGTCTCTCTGTTTCCTTCTAAGCCCCAAGAGGGCAAATTCTTCCTGTCACCCATAAAGCCGTATTTGCCACCTCATATGATCAGCATAACTCCCTGAAAACGAGGCCGTAGAACCCATGCGCTTAGTTTACATTTTTACGACAACTCCATTTTTTTAAATTTGATATCCCTTTATGTTATTCTGAATGGAACGTCTCTAACAAGGTTGCAAAGGCGCAAAACATCCTTTTAATTAGTCAGAAAACAAAGCGAGGTCTTGCCGTGGGTGATATATGTCAGCAGATGGCTCACCCGCCATGGGGATGAACATTCCAGCTAATCCTTTTTACGGCCGGAGGGAACTCGCGAGTCATTGTCCTTTCTAAATGTCTGAATTTAATGTGACCAGATATCTCTTTGTCTCCCGCACAATGGAATACTGTATGGACGGAGAATCTCACGGCTGCCACAATGGACTCAGAAATGGGGAAAAAAAGGGTTTTTCTTCAAATAACAAAACTGCAGCCATGGAAGGAACATCTCCTGTATAATCCAGGAGCCTTAATGGCTGTATGTGGCCTGTTGATACAGGAGAAAGAGCGGCTGGCCTGAGGTAATCCCGCAGCGGTCTGCTTTGTTCCCTCCATGTGTGTGATATTGCTTGGAAATTAATTGTTAATGGACTTTAGCATTCTCCCGATCACCAGGGTCCTCCTAAGTGATCTAAACTCAGAATACCGTCCTGCAGGGCTGGCAGGGAAACCATCCTGTCTCTCAGCGCCCCCTGCATGTAAACATTCTTGTTAAAACACTGGGCCTGATTCAGAGCCACTCGTAAGCGGCAGCTCGTTCGCTCCAAGCGATGTTTGGCCAACTGCGCATGCGTACAGATCGTTACACGCATGCGCGAACCACTCAGTGCGGTCGAAATTCATGTGCTCGCAAAATAGCGAATGCCTGCTAATTTGAGTGACAGAATGAGGCGTATGTGGGTGGTAACAAGGGAAGGTGCTTGAAAACGGGGAGTGGAAATCAGAACGCAGGCGTGCTTAAAGGTCAAAACGGGCGTTTTATGGGTGTGCATAATTAAAACAGCAGCGTCATTAACCACGTCACTGGGTTATTTTATAGCCAGAACTGCTCGCAAAATTGTGGTAGCAAAAACCGACCACAAGAATAGCGAGCAGTTCATACCCTGTTCGATGTACTCGATTAATCTAATAAATAGCGGACATGACGAAGGATGCGAGCGGCCAGGGGGCGTAGTTTCCCAAAAAACGACCGCAACTTTTGTTCGCTCGTTCAGACCTAGAGGCGTGAACAGACCGCAAACAGCGAACGGTTCATTTGAATAGCCACCCCTATTTTCAGGACGAGCGAGCGCTAATTGCGTCCGGCTCTGAATCAGGCCCACTGTTCATACTTGCACAAAAATAACCCCCTGTATTGGGATCTGATATCTGGACCGCAGACATTTCTCGGTGCAATCTTTACCAGTTTGATGTCACATTCCATTTGCGTATAACATGTTTCATTAGTGCCAGTTTTATGGACTAAGGAGCATATGTATCAAAGCTTGATGTGAGATAAAATTGTGAAATATAGATGACCAACCAATCAGCTCCAAACTATCATTTCTTAAACACAGCCTGCAAAATGTAAGTTAGAAGCTGATTGGTTGGTGATATATATCTCACAATTTTATCATCTCACATCAAGTTTTGATACATATGCCCCTATTAGTTGGCCCTAAGGTGTACTTACCAGCTCTCTCGAAAGGTGACACAAAATACAAAAAGCAAATGGTGCGCTCTGTATCAGCTTCACAGACCACCTATTCAGGGAGCTGCTAACACAGTGGGGTCTGCCCCCCACACAAAATGAACATAGGAAAAGAAAAAGTGAAGCGCTTACCTTGAATTAGTTGACAAGTCAATTACAACAGTTATTAAGAATCGCAATAATCATAGATGTATATAAATACATTCATTAGACAAATAATCACAGAATAAATAAAAAATAATTTGCAGATAGTAATCTACGTGGTGCATCGAAAAAAATCTACAGTCCGTAAAAAAGCAGCGTCTGAGTGTTATACTGGGCTGATCAAATGAACATTGCACTACGGGCCAGATACAGCAAGGAACGCAGCTACTTATACGCATGCAAACAGACGATTGTTGCGTACTGCGGGAACCAGCCACTGCGACTAGGACTGCCATCGCAGAGGATATGCACACCTATGGCAGAGTGATTGACAGGAAGTGCCGTTTGTGGGTGGTGACAAGGGGGTGGTCGGGCAAACGCAGGCGTGCCAATGCGTTGGGACGGCGTTGCAGGGGCGTGCATTAATTATCCACTGTGATACCATACGCAGCCTGAGGCCTCATAGCGCGCGCTGAAGTCAGCAATTGCTGAGTGAGGTCTGACCTTCCTTACCTGTGCGTATGGGTCCGATGTTACTCGATGTTACCGATTGTTTCTCTATGTTCCCCTAGTACACAGATGTGAATAAGGGGAAGTGGGCGTCCTTATGTCAGGTTGAGATCGCAATGCGAATGCAAACATTTACATGTCCCCGCTGATATTAGCAACTGCGCTGCGTGCGTATAAGCAGAATAGCGATCCGTAGTGACTCACACCCTAAATCCTGTGAATTTTAACAAACTTATTTAGAGAGCACTTTGGTTTCATAATGGCGCTGATACAATGTATTAATGGGATACTGGTGAGAAAAAGGCACCTTTCAGTGAGGAAATATAGGACCTCATTCAGACCCGCTTGCAAGCGCCTGAGCGCTCAAAAGCGGGTCGATGTTTGGCTGTGCGCACGCGCTGCGCACGCGCAGCGGCCGCACTGCGCGTGCGCAATCCACAAAGCGAGAGAGAAATTCTCTCGCTACGGGGCTCACTACAAAAGGGGCGACTGTCGATGTTGATCGACAGCTCGCTCCGTTTTGTAGGCATGGTGGGGGGTGCTTTCACAAACTGAGGCGTTCCCATGCGAACGCTTGCCGTTTGTGGGCAGAAATCCGAATCCACCTGAATTTCGTGAATTTCGTAAAACTGGGTCGCGGTTCTGATCTTTTTTTGTGATTCGGAATTCGGATTTTAAATCTGAGTTTTGGGTTTTGGAATGCATAAATTACATGATTTTAGCTGTTTTTAAAACTTTTTATCTTTTTTTTTTTTTCCAGATCGAAAACCAAAACACATGAGTGTGGTTTTGCAAAACCAAATCCTTGACAGTCCCGTTGGGGTTGGGGAGAGCACAAACAGAGCAGCGGGTGTGCAGGAGAACAGATGCCGTGTGCATGGCATCTGTTCTCATGTGTACGGACTGCCTGGGGCCTGCCCAGCATCGCGGAGAGTGCTGGACACACCCCCAAAGTGACAAAAACGGGGGAAGCGCGAGGCCCTGCCCCGTTTTACATAGCTCCACCCCTTTTTCGATAAGCCACACCCCCTTTTGGCCGCGTGCGCCTGTCCCTCCTTTAGATGTTCAAGTGTTGGGAGGTATGCATTACACACGTGTCACATACATTACAGCAGATCTGATAGGGACAGGATCTAGCAGGCTGGCACCATGTTCTTAAGCCCCCGCCCCCTTGCGGAAAATTGCTGCGATTCGCGGGTCAATCGGGAGGGGGCAGGGCCAAATGACTCAAATCTAATTAAATTGCATCATATTGGCTCCGCCTCCCCCATATTGACCCGAGAATCACAGCAAAATTGCCCCGAGGTGGCGGGGCTTTAGAACACGTTACCCTGCACTCCAGTCTGTCAGGGGGGGTTTCTGGGTACTCAGAAACCCCCCCTGCCTGCGCTACTGGGCGTCTGCTAGCAGAATAGGACCCCAGCCTGACCGGTTCCACAGCACAATGGGCCTGATTCTGAGATAGATACAGCTGCATTCGCTCCTTCCGGAGTCACGGCTGCTAGTATATGCATTGCAAATGCTAGTGTCAGCTCTTCCCCAGGTGTACAAGCGCGCGTCTGACTGTGCAAGATTTGAGACACCCACTTTGAGCGTCCCTGCGTGCTGTAATAGCGCCTGTGTTTCTTTAGCCACCACCATTGCTCGCATCATGGACACTATGGCAGGTGGGCTTTCCCCGTCTGACCACGGCTTCCTATGCCTGCGGCTGAGCGGCTGTGAATTCAGCAGCTTGCACTGTGTATCCTGCAGCACTCATAGAACACACCCACTGAAGTTCTATATACATACTTGCCTACCCTCCCGATTCGGCCGGGAGCCTCCAGAAAATTAGGCGCTGCTCCCGGGCCCCCGGAAAGGCAGGAAATTCTCCCGGTCCCCGGCGACCCGTCTGCCCCCCCTGCGATTACCATATAAACCTGTTACGAATTTCGATGCCTACCCCATGTGACACCACAAGAACCCAGCTAGCGAGATCTTCTGCCAATAACAACCGCCTGTTGTACCCTTAGAACTAGGATACGCTCACCGGTACTTAGGCAGCCGCCTGGACTTATGCTCGAGGTAGTAGCGGCTCACATGGAGATACAGGGGAATTCAACAGGTAAAGAATGTACAGTTAGGACTGACACAGTTGATGATTATAAGGATATCGATGGTACGGATGTTGCGAGAGTACAGTTTGGTTTTATGGGCAATAGCTTGGAAGCCGATGGTGTGGCAACTGTGCTGATGGTGCAGCAATGGTGCCGATGGTGCGGCAATTATGCCGATGGTGCGGCAATTATGCCGATGGTGCGGCAATAGCCGTAGATCAACAGTCTAGGGTTAGCAAATGGCTCTGAGAGCCGATGGTGCGGCAACTGTGCCGATGTTGCAGTGATGATGCCGATTATGGGTCAATTGCCGTAGATAAGCAGTCTATGGTTTAATAATGGCTTTGAGAGCCGATGGTGCAGCAAGTGTGCTGATGTTGCAGCAATGGTGCCCATGTTGGGGTAATTGCCATAGGATGAACGTTGGCAGCACAGGAGCTGCTGGATGTGACTAGGAAGCCGTTTGGAGATTGGTGGTAGCACGGAAGCTACTTGGAGCGGCTAGGAAGCCGTTTGGTGAACGTTGGCAGCACGGGAGCTGCTGGATGCGGCCATGACGCCGTTTGGAGATAGGTGGTAGCACGGAAGCTACTTGGAGCGGCTAGGAAGCCGTTTGGAGATAGGTGGTAGCACGGAAGCTGCTTGGAGAGGCTAAGAAGCCGTATGGTGAACGTTGGCAGCTCGGGAGCTACTGGATGCGGCCATGAGGCCGTTTTGAGATAGGTGGTAGCACGGAAGCTACTTGGAGCGGCTAGGAAGCCGTTTGGAGATAGGTGGTAGCACGGAAGCTGCTTGGAGCGGCTAAGAAGCCGTATGGTGAACGATGGCAGCACGGGAGCTGCTGGATGTGGCCAGGAAGCAGTTTGGAGATAGGTGGTAGCATGGAAGCTACTTGGAGCGGTTAGGAAGCCATGTGGGAGTTCAGTGAACCGGAGAACAGGAACAACCTGACTCTGCAGCCAGGCTGAGGGAACTCACAGACGCTCTATAGTCGGCACAGGTGCAATAGATCAGTGAGTATAAATAGGCTGAAGTACCAATCAGGTTTGCACTTCTGGAAAACACATCACTTCCCGAGGCGCGCCGATCTCCTAGCAACAGGAAGAACTGGAGTAACCCCATCCTGTCTGGACATACTGTCAGAAAGTGTCATGTCGTGACCACCTACTAGATATTAATGTGTTTGTTGGGTGGGAAATGTACGATCCCCAGGGCTTAAGCACATCTTGCTTTAAGGGAAAGGCATCTTGCTAAGGGTGAAGTCCTCAAGTTCTAAAGATCTTGTCATCTCTCTATGGGTACTGACCTAACATAACCCTTATGAAAAGAATACAGTAAAATAAGGATACAATAAAATTCAAGTGTGAAATGTAATGTATTGAAACCAATCACAAATGAGGTTTATGTAATTGGTAAGATGTTTATGTAATAAGTGGCCGATGGTGCTAGCGGACAATGCAGCAAGGTGAGGGCCTCGGCCCAAGCGGATCTTTTCATCACCTTCTAGGGGCACATTCCAGATGGATGACAGAACGTGCGCTACAATGAGCTGTAGACTTGATCTAAAGGGAGATCAGTTAAAGTTTCAGACAATCAATGAATTTTTTTAGCCCAACTCTTAAATTGTAATCCAGTGGGATTGTGTTATACAGTATAAGGAATCCACAGGAAATATTTTTAATTTGTCATCCAATCCTACACTAGCCACTATACACCAGGGTTGCCTACCCTCCCGATTCGGCCGGGAGCCTCTTGATAAATGTTTGCAGCTCACGGCCCCCCGGAAAGGCAGGCAAGCCTCCCAACTGCTGCCGATCCCCCCGGCCCCACCCCCCGCGAATACCTGTTAAACCCCCGCAACGGGGGGGCGGTGACGTGTCATTTTGGCCCCGCCCCCTGCTTCACAATGCCTGTTTTATCGGCATTGTGTAGCAGGGGCAGGGCCAAAAGATGCGATCACTTGGCCCGGCCCCTCGTCATGCCCGCAAATAACATCTGCCCACCCGGCCACACCCCCTGCCGATCTGGCTGCTCCCACCCAGAGGGAGCAGCCAGATAGTCGGCAAGTACGCTATACACTAATGATGGCTATACACTAGTCACTATACACTAATGATGGCTATACACTAGCCTCTATACACTAATGATGGCTATACACTAGTCACTATACAGTATACACTAATGATGGCTATACACTAGTCACTATACACTAATGATGGCTATACACTAGTTGCTATACACTAATGATGGCTATACACTACTCGCTATACACTAATGATGGCTATACACTAGTCGCTATACACTAATGATGGCTATACATTAGTCGCTAGACACTAATGATGGCTATACACTAGTCACTAAACACTAATGATGGCTATACACTAGTCACTAAACACTAATGATGGCTATACACTAGTCACTATACACTAATGATGGCTATACACTAGTCGCTATACACTAATGATGGCTATACACTAGTCAGTATACACTAATGATGGCTATACACTAGTCACTAAACACTAATGATGGCTATACACTAGTCGCTGTACACTAATGATGGCTATACACTAGTCAGTATACACTAATGATGGCTATACACTAGTCACTATACACTAATGATGGCTATACACTAGCCACTGTACACTAATGATGGCTATACACTAGCCACTGTACACTAATGATGGCTATACAAAAGCCACTATACACTAATGATGGCTATACACTAGCCACTGTACACTACTGATGGCTATACACTAGCCACTATACACTAATGATGGCTATACACTAGCCACTATACACTAATGATGGCTATACATTAGCCACTATACACTAATGATGGCTATACACTAATGATGACTATACACTAGCCACTATACACTAATGATGACTATACACTAATGATTGCTATACATTAGCCACTATACACTAATGATGGCTATACACTAATGATGACTATACACTAGCCACTATAAACTAATGATGGCTATAAACTAAACACAGTACACTAATGATGGTTATACACTAGCCACTGTACACAAATGATGGCTATACACTAGCCACTGTACACTAATGATGGCTATACACTAGCCACTATACACTAATGATGGCTATACACTAGTCACTATACACTAATGATGGCTAAACACTAGTCACTAAACACTAATGATGGCTATACACTAGTCACTATACACTAATGATGACTAAACACTAGCCACTATACACTAATGATGGCTATACACTAGTCACTATACACTAATGATGGCTAAACACTAGTCACTATACACTAATGATGGCTATACACTAGCCACTATACACTAATGATGGCTATACACTAGCCACTATACACTAATGATGGCTATACACTAGCCACAATACACTAATGATGGCTATACACTAGTCACTATACACTAATGATGGCTATACACTAGTCACTAAACACTAATGATGGCTATACACTAGCCACTATACACTAATGATGGCTATACACTAGCCACTATACACTAATGATGACTATACACTAGTCACTAAACACTAATGATGGCTATACACTAGCCACTATACACTAATGATGGCTATACACTAGTCACTATACACTAATAATGGCTATACACTAGCCACTGTACACTAATGATGGCTGTACACTAGCCACTGTACACAAATGATGGCTGTACACTAGCCACTGTACACTAATGATGGCTGTACACTAGTCAGTAACACTAGCCACTAAACACTAATGACGGCTATACACTAGTCACTATACACTAATGACGGCTATACACTAGTCACTAAACACTAATGACGGCTATACACTACTCACTATACACTAATGACGGCTATACACTAGTCACTATACACTAATGACGGCTATACACTAGTCGCTATACACTAATGACGGCTATACACTAGTCGCTATACACTAATGACGGCAATACACTACTCGCTATACACTAATGACGGCTATACACTAGCCACTATACACTAATGACGGCTATACACTAGCCACTATACACTAGTCACTATACACTAATGACGGCTATACACTACTCACTATACACTAATGACGGCTATACACTAGCCACTATACACTAGTCACTATACACTAATGACGGCTATACACTACTCACTATACACTAATGACGGCTATACACTAGTCACTATACACTAATGACGGCTATACACTAGCCACTATACACTAATGACGGCTATACACTAGTCACTATACACTAATGACGGCTATACACTAGTCAGTATACACTAATGACGGCTATACACTAGTCAGTATACACTAATGACGGCTATACACTAGTCACTATACACTAATGACGGCTATACGCTAGCCACTATACACTAATGACGGCTATACACTAGCCACTATACACTAGTCACTATACACTAATGACGGCTATACACTACTCACTATACACTAATGACGGCTATACACTAGCCACTATACACTAGTCACTATACACTAATGACGGCTATACACTACTCACTATACACTAATGACGGCTATACACTAGCCACTATACACTAATGACGGCTATACACTAGCCACTATACACTAATGACGGCTATACACTAGTCACTATACACTAATGACGGCTATACACTAGTCAGTATACACTAATGACGGCTATACACTAGTCACTATACACTAATGACGGCTATACACTAGTCACTATACACTAATGATGGCTATACACTAGTCGCTATACACTAATGATGGCTATACAAAAGCCACTATACACTAATGATGGCTATACACTAGTCGCTATACACTAATGATGGCAATACACTACTCGCTATACACTAATGATGGCTATACACTAGCCACTATACACTAATGATGGCTATACACTAGCCACTAAACACTAATGATGGCTATACACTAGTCACTATACACTAATGATGGCTATACACTACTCACTATACACTAATGATGGCTATACACTAGTCACTATACACTAATGATGGCTATACACTAGTCACTATACACTAATGATGGCTATACACTAGTCACTATACACTAATGATGGCTATACACTAGCCACTATACACTAATGATGGCTATACACTAGCCACTATACACTAATGATGGCTATACACTAGTCACTATACACTAATGATGGCTATACACTAGCCACTATACACTAATGATGGCTATACACTAGTCACTATACACTAATGATGGCTATACACTAGCCACTATACACTAATGATGACTATACACTAGCCACTAAACACTAATGATGGCTATACACTAGCCACTATACACTAATGATGGCTATACACTAGTCACTATACACTAATGATGGCTATACACTAGCCACTAAACACTAATGATGGCTATACACTAGCCACTATACACTAATGATGGCTATACACTAGTCACTATACACTAATGACGGCTATACACTAGCCACTATACACTAATGACGGCTATACACTAGCCACTAAACACTAATGACGGCTATACACTAGCCACTATACACTAATGACGGCTATACACTAGCCACTGTACACTAATGACGGCTGTACACTAGCCACTGTACACTAATGACGGCTGTACACTAGCCAGTATACACTAATGACGGCTGTACACTAGCCACTATACACTAATGACGGCTGTACACTAGCCACTATACACTAATGACGGCTGTACACTAGCCACTATACACTAATGACGGCTGTACACTAGCCACTATACACTAATGACGGCTATACACTAGCCACTATACACTAATGACGGCTATACACTAGCCACTATACACTAATGACGGCTATACACTAGTCACTATACACTAATGACGGCTATACACTAGTCACTATACACTAATGACGGCTATACACTAGTCACTAAACACTAATGACGGCTATACACTAGTCACTATACACTAATGACGGCTATACACTACTCACTATACACTAATGACGGCTATACACTACTCACTATACACTAATGATGGCTATACACTAGCCACTATACACTAGTCACTATACACTAATGACGGCTATACACTACTCACTATACACTAATGACGGCTATACACTAGTCACTATACACTAATGACGGCTATACACTAGCCACTATACACTAATGACGGCTATACACTAGTCACTATACACTAATGACGGCTATACACTAGTCAGTATACACTAATGACGGCTATACACTAGTCAGTATACACTAATGACGGCTATACACTAGTCACTATACACTAATGACGGCTATACGCTAGCCACTATACACTAATGACGGCTATACACTAGCCACTATACACTAGTCACTATACACTAATGACGGCTATACACTACTCACTATACACTAATGACGGCTATACACTAGCCACTATACACTAGTCACTATACACTAATGACGGCTATACACTACTCACTATACACTAATGACGGCTATACACTAGCCACTATACACTAATGACGGCTATACACTAGCCACTATACACTAATGACGGCTATACACTAGTCACTATACACTAATGACGGCTATACACTAGTCAGTATACACTAATGACGGCTATACACTAGTCACTATACACTAATGACGGCTATACACTAGTCACTATACACTAATGATGGCTATACACTAGTCGCTATACACTAATGATGGCTATACAAAAGCCACTATACACTAATGATGGCTATACACTAGTCGCTATACACTAATGATGGCAATACACTACTCGCTATACACTAATGATGGCTATACACTAGCCACTATACACTAATGATGGCTATACACTAGCCACTAAACACTAATGATGGCTATACACTAGTCACTATACACTAATGATGGCTATACACTAGTCACTATACACTAATGATGGCTATACACTAGTCACTATACACTAATGATGGCTATACACTAGTCACTATACACTAATGATGGCTATACACTAGTCACTATACACTAATGATGGCTATACACTAGCCACTATACACTAATGATGGCTATACACTAGCCACTATACACTAATGATGGCTATACACTAGTCACTATACACTAATGATGGCTATACACTAGCCACTATACACTAATGATGGCTATACACTAGTCACTATACACTAATGATGGCTATACACTAGTCACTATACACTAATGATGACTATACACTAGCCACTAAACACTAATGATGGCTATACACTAGCCACTATACACTAATGATGGCTATACACTAGTCACTATACACTAATGATGGCTATACACTAGCCACTAAACACTAATGATGGCTATACACTAGCCACTATACACTAATGATGGCTATACACTAGTCACTATACACTAATGATGGCTATACACTAGCCACTATACACTAATGATGGCTATACACTAGCCACTAAACACTAATGATGGCTATACACTAGCCACTATACACTAATGATGGCTATACACTAGCCACTGTACACTAATGACGGCTGTACACTAGCCACTGTACACTAATGACGGCTGTACACTAGCCAGTATACACTAATGACGGCTGTACACTAGCCACTATACACTAATGACGGCTGTACACTAGCCACTATACACTAATGACGGCTGTACACTAGCCACTATACACTAATGACGGCTGTACACTAGCCACTATACACTAATGACGGCTATACACTAGCCACTATACACTAATGACGGCTATACACTAGCCACTATACACTAATGACGGCTATACACTAGCCACTATACACTAATGACGGCTATACACTAGTCACTATACACTAATGACGGCTATACACTAGTCACTATACACTAATGACGGCTATACACTAGTCACTAAACACTAATGACAGCTATACACTAGTCACTATACACTAATGACGGCTATACACTAGTCACTATACACTAATGACGGCTATACACTACTCACTATACACTAATGACGGCTATACACTAGCCACTATACACTAATGACGGCTATACACTAGCCACTATACACTAATGACGGCTATACACTACTCACTATACACTAATGACGGCTATACACTAGCCACTATACACTAATGACGGCTATACACTACTCACTATACACTAATGACGGCTATACACTAGCCACTATACACTAATGACGGCTATACACTAGTCACTATACACTAATGACGGCTATACACTAGTCACTATACACTAATGACGGCTATACACTAGTCACTAAACACTAATGACGGCTGTACACTAGCCACTATACACTAATGACGGCTATACACTAGTCTCTATACACTAATGACGGCTATACACTAGCCACTAAACACTAATGACGGCTATACACTAGCCACTATACACTAATGACGGCTATACACTAGTCACTATACACTAATGATGGCTATACACTAGCCACTATACACTAATGATGGCTATACACTAGCCACTAAACACTAATGATGGCTATACACTAGCCACTATACACTAATGATGGCTATACACTAGCCACTGTACACTAATGATGGCTGTACACTAGCCACTGTACACAAATGATGGCTGTACACTAGCCACTGTACACTAATGATGGCTGTACACTAGCCAGTATACACTAATGATGGCTGTACACTAGCCACTATACACTAATGATGGCTATACATTAGCCACTATACACTAATGATGGCTATACACTAGCCACTATACACTAATGATGGCTATACACTAGCCACTATACACTAATGATGGCTATACATTAGCCACTATACACTAATGATGGCTATACACTAGTCACTATACACTAATGATGGCTATACACTAGTCACTATACACTAATGATGGCTATACACTAGTCACTAAACACTAATGATGGCTATACACTAGTCACTATACACTAATGATGGCTATACACTAGCCACTGTACACTAATGATGGCTATACACTACTCACTATACACTAATGACGGCTATACACTAGTCACTATACACTAATGACGGCTATACACTAGCCACTATACACTAATGACGGCTATACACTACTCACTATACACTAATGACGGCTATACACTAGTCAGTATAAACTAATGACGGCTATACACTAGTCAGTATACACTAATGACGGCTATACACTGGTCAGTATACACTAATGACGGCTATACACTAGTCACTATACACTAATGACGGCTATACACTGGTCAGTATACACTAATGACGGCTATACACTAGTCGCTATACACTAATGACGGCTATACACTAGTCGCTATACACTAATGACGGCTATACACTAGTCGCTATACACTAATGACGGCTATACACTAGTCGCTATACACTAATGACGGCTATACACTAGTCGCAATACACTAATGACGGCTATACACTAGTCGCTATACACTAATGATGGCTATATACTAGTCGCTATACACTAATGATGGCTATACACTAGCCACTGTACTCTAATGATGGCTATACACTAGTCACTATACACTAATGATGGCTATACACTAGCCACTGTACTCTAATGATGGATATACACTAGTCACCAGGGCCGGATTTACCATTATGCATCCTAGGCGCCCGCCTAGGGCCCGTTGGGTGTCAAGGAGTCCATGACCAGGCACACACACCACTGTAAATCCGGCCCTGGAGTGAGCTGTTGAACTTGTGCTGTGTTTTTGAAGTTGCACTGCTGCGCTACTGGCACACACAGCAGTAGCAGCAGCAGCATGGTCCAGGGCCCTGCCCCTAGCATCTAGCCGGCCCCTTCTAACCAATCCCCAAGCAGCCTGCTTCCCACCCGCAGTCGTGCAGCCATCCTCCTTCTTCATTACAGCCTCCCCCCCGCAGTATAACAAGCAGCTCTCCTTCCCGCTCCGCAGTATAGCGACCAGCCTTCCCTTCCCGCACTGTAGTATAGCGACCAGCCTTCCGCCGCCCCCCCTCCCCGCAGTATAGAAAGTGGCCGCTCCCTTCGGTATAGCAAGCAGCCTTCCCTTCTGCCTCCCCCCCACCGCAGTATAGCAAGCTGCCACCCCCCCTCAGTATAGCACGCAGCCTTCTGCTGCCACCCCCTCCGCAGTATAGCAAGACATCCTCATGCAGCATCGACCACCTTCCCCCTGCAGCAGGGGCGGATTGGGCATTACTTTTTGCGGGGAAAATCCCGGTGGACCGATTGGTTGTGGGGCCGCTTCTTATTTGAGGCCCCGCCCCCTGATTTGCGTCACCAGGTCCCAGCCGGCTCCTGTGTGTTTTACACAAGCAGCCTGGCTGCCTATCAGTACTGCCTGGCCACGCCTTAGCCTCTCTCGCAAGAAGAGAGGCCAGCGGCCAGCATCCTATCAAGGCTCCACCCAGCGTACAGTCGGAGTGAGGTGAAGTGGCGCAGGACCGCGGGTGACAGCGTGGCCGCGGTGAGGGTAAGTTGCGGCGGGGATGGGGGGCCGCCGGCCGGTCAGAGCAGTCTTTCAGCCTGATCACATCCTCTCCACTCTCCCCTCCCCAGGCTGTGAAGTGTCATGTTTAAGTTTCATTTCACAGCCTGGGGAGGGGGCAGTGGAGAGGAGACAATCGGGTCTGGCTGCAGTCTAGGGGGTGGTGATCTGTCTGTGGGGGAGGGGGGGTCTGATATACTAGGGGTGGGGCTGGAGAGATGATGATCTGTCTGTGGGGGAGGGGGGGTCTGATATATTAGGGGCGGGGGAGATGATCTGTCTGGGGGAGGGGGGGTATGCTATATTAGGTATGGGGAGATGATCTGTCTGTGGGGAGGGGGTGCTCTGCTATACTATGAGTGGGGGAGATGATGATCTGTCTGGGGGAGGGGGGGTCTGCTATACTAAGGGCGGGGGAGATGATCTGTCTGGAAAGGGGGGTCTGCTATACTAGGGGTGGGGGAGATGATCTGTCTGGGAAGGGGGGTCTGCTATACTAGGGGTGGGGGAGATGATGATCTATCTGGGGAAGGGGGGGTCTGCTATACTAAGGGCGGGGGAGATGATCTGTCTGTGAGGAGGGGGTCTGCTATACTAGGGGTGGGGGAGATGATGATCTGTCTGGGGGAGGGGGGGTCTACTATACTAAGGGCTGGGGAGATGATCTGTCTGGGGATGGGGGACTGCTACCTTAGGGGTGGGGGAGATGATTTGTCTGGGGGACGGGGGGTCTGCTATACTAAGGGCGGGGGAGATGATCTGTCTGGGGATGGGGGCCTGCTACCTTAGGGGTGGGGGAGATGGTCTGTCTGGGGGACGGGGGTCTGCTATACTAAGGGCGGGGGAGATGATGATCTGTCTGGGGATGGGGGTCTGCTACACTAGGGGTGGGGGAGATGATCTGTCTGGGGGAGGGGGGGTCTGCTATACTAAGGGCGGGGGAGATGATCTGTCTGGGGATGGGGGTCTGCTATACTAGGGGTGGGGGAGATGATCTGTCTGGGGGAGGGGGGGTCTGCTATACTACGGGTGGGGGAAATGATGATCTGTCTGTGGGGAGGGGGGTATTCTGTGCTAAGGGGAGATCTGTGTGTGAGAAAGAAGGGCTATTCTGTGCTAGGGCAGGAGGACGCCACTGAGGAGACGCAGGAGGATGGCGCTCGGGAGACGCAGGAGGATGGCACTGTGGGTGGATGGTGCCGGAGAGAATTGGGGGTGGCACTGGAGAGGCGCAGGGAGATAGCGCTGAAGAAACACACGAGAGGGGATAGGTTGGAGACACACCAAGGTGGTGGTGCCGGAGACACACATATAGGACGGTAGGAACGCTGATACTATTAGAAGAAACACTGGGGCACAGTAATCTTCAGTAAGATAACAATTCTAATGAAACCATATTCTGATGTAAATGGTACCAAAGGAGCAAATATATTTTATTAATATAAAATTGTTTGATATGGTAAACCCACATTTATTATCTGGTTGAACCTCTGTTGCATGATAATGACATTGGTTTTATAGGGACACATACAGACGGCTTCCAGACCATGGGATCTCGTGCATGAATAGCAAATACCAACTCAAGACACTGCCTGTCCAGGGAGGATCAATTTCTTCAGAGATTCCCCGTTGCAGAGAAATCATATAGGTAAGAAAATGCTCATTCACATGCTCGCTGTGGTTATTCACTGGAGAGAGGGACTGTGGGCATGGCTATCAGCTCCTGGAGCGGTAGGCATGCCCCCAGTATGACTATGACTGAAACAGGGGGAGTGGCTTGCAGGCATTGTGTTTTGCATTAGGCCACACCCCTTTACACAAGGCCACACCCACTTTTTCGGCACGCGCCTTCGGCGCGCACACCGAGGGCCGCTTTCACAGTTTTTTCCAGGGCCACTTTCATTTCCCAATCCGCCCCTGCCCTGCAGTGTAGCCAAGCTGCCTCCCTTGGCTCCGACCACCAGCAAGCAGCCACCTTCCAACCCCTGGAAGAGGCCCGACTCATTATTCCACCCACGAAGTGAGCTCAGCTTGGTAAGTTTGACTGAAAAAAAAAAAATGTATGGTGTTAAATATCCCAGCATGTTTGTGTATAGTATGTGTGTGTGTATAGTATGTGTGTGTAATTTTATATATATATATATATATATATATATATACTGTCTATATATATATATATATGATATATATACATATACACACACACTATGTGTGTATATATACTGTATAGATAGTATGTAAAATATATATATATATATGATGTATGTACATATACACTATATATATATATATATATATATATATATATACATACACACAGTATATATATATACACTATGTGTGTATATACTGCATATAGTATGTATTATATATATAATATATATATATATATATAATAATGTACTGTATGTACATATACACTGTGTGTGTATATATATATATATATATATATATACACACACACACAAAGTCCAGGGTAGCCGGCACTCTCCAGTCCAAAATAGATGCCACGGTACTCGTTCCCAAGGAATAAATAGAGAAGCAGTATGAACGGCACTCAACGGGCTTGTTAACACAGCATAAATAAGACACTCAGGGTCTGATTCAGATCCGGTCGCTATGAGCGTACACTCGCATGATGCGTATGCAAATATTTGAAAGTGACGTTGCGGAGAGCAATCGCTCGCCAAGGCATAAGCACGCCCATCCTACCTGTACAAGCGTTCACTTTTTGTATGCAGACTCCCCTTAGCGTATGCAGACGCCCACTGCCCCACGTCATCTCCTGGAAATGTATGAAAACATTGGTACATCGACCACTATCGGATGTGAACACAGTGCTTGTGGTAGCTTTTTTTTTACCGCAAGCATTGCGAGGAAAACAGGAAAAAAATGGTATGTGACGTGTACTATGACGCTGCCTGTTAATTATGCACACCTCCAAAACGGCGTTGAAACACTCGGGCACGCCTGCGTTCGCATCTCCAACCCCCCATTTTTATTGGACTGCCCCTGTCACCACCCACAAACGGCCTCTCCTGTCTCTCACTCTGCTGGGCTGGGTTTGCTGGGCGAGAGAGGGATCTGTGATCGCACAGTGTAGTTCGCGCATGCGTAGATTAGCAACCATCAGCAATTGCGAACGGACTGCAGATACCGTCCGGGTCTGAATCAGGCCCTCAGTCCACAGTTCCCTGCAACATTTTGAGGTTTAATCCTCGTCCTCAGGCAGTAAGTGTACTTACCGCCTGAGGACGAGGATTAAACCTCGAAACGCTGCAGGGAACTGTGTACTGTGTCTTATTTATGCTGTGTTAACAAGCCCGTCGAGTGCCGTTCATACTGCTTCTATCTATCTATCTATCTATCTATCTATATATATATATATTTATTTATTCGCTGAGTCTACCTCTGTTCTTTCCACTTTTCCTTCTGTCTCACCATGTTTTTCCCCTTTTCCTCCTCCCTCTGTTTGTCCCTCCCTATACTCCGGGCTACCTCTATTTGTCACCCTTTACTCCAATCTCCCTCTGTTTGTCCCCCTCTCTTCCTGTTTCCCTCTGTTTGCCCCCCATTCCTCACGTCTTCCTCTGTTTGCCCCCCATTCCTTCTGTCTACCTGTTTGTCCCCCTCTCCTCTTGTCTTCCACTGTTTGTCCTCCATTCATCCCGTTCTACATTGCAGGCTTGCAAAAGGAGGGCCTTAGCCGTTCACTTAAAATTTCCATTCTACAAGAGTGAGTGTGTGTGTGTGTGTGTGTGTGTGTGTGTGTGTGTGTGTGTGTGTGTGTGTGTGTGTGTGTGTGTGTGTGTGTGTGTGTGTGTGTGTGTGTGTGTGTGTGTGTGTGTGTGCGCATATTTGATGATTTTGCCTTGCTCTCATGTTTTCTAGTGTGTATTTGATTACATTGATTACAGTAATAACTGCATACATTACAGTAGTGTCACTGGGGCAAGTTAAATATATATATATATATATATCTGATGTGTGTATGTGTGTATATAATTTGATTTGTGTATCTTGCTCCAGGAATACATACTGTAATATATGCACAGGATTGTTTGAGGGTGGGGGGCCCCAAACCGGTATCTTGCCTAGGGTCCCAAGAGGTCTAAATCCGGCTCTGCTAGCCACTGTACACTAATGATGGCTATACAAAAGCCACTATACACTAATGATGGCTATACACTAGCCACTATACACTAATGATGGCTATACACTAGCCACTATACACTAATGATGGCTATACATTAGCCACTATACACTAATGATGGCTATACCCTAGCCACTATACACTAATGATGGCTATACCCTAGTCACTATACACTAATGATGGCTATACACTAGCCACTGTACACTAATGATGGCTGTACACTAGCCACTATACACTAATGATGGCAATACATTAGCCACTATACACTAATGATGGCTATACACTAGCCACTATACACTAATGATGGCTATACACTAGTCACTATACACTAATGATGGCTATACACTAGTCACTATACACTAGGGGTGTGCACCGGCCACTTTTCGTGTTTTGTGTTTTGGTTTTGGATCTGGATCTTTCTTCGTGTTTTGGATCTGGATTGGTTTTGCCAAAACCACCCTTCCGTGTTTTGGGTTCTGGGTTTTGTGTTTTGGATCTGTATTTTTTTGAAAAAAAGCATAAAAACAGCTAAAATCACAGAATTTGTAGGTTTTTCTGCTCCTATGCTATTATTAACCTCAATAACCTTAATTTCCACTCATTTCCAGTCTATTCTGAATACCTCACACCTCACAATAGTGTTTTTATGTCCAAAAGGTTGCACCGAGGTAGCTGGATGACTATGCTAAGCGACACGAGTGGGCGGCACAAACACGTGACCCATCTAGGCGTGAAACTGCAGTGGCAGACAGGATGGCATTGAAAAACTAGGCCCCAAACTGTACATAATGCAAAGAAAAAAAAGAGGTGCAAGATGGAATTGTCCTTGGGCCCTCCCACCCACCCTTATGTTGTATAAACAGGACATGCACACTTTAACAAACCAATCATTTCAGCGCCAGGGTCTACCACACAACTGTGGCTGAAATGATTGGTTCGTTTGGGCCCCCACAAAACAAGCTGGCAATTAATCTGTCCCTGCACAAACTGGCTCTACGGAGGCAAGAAGTCGTCCTCATCCTCCTCATCCACAGATTCCTCACCCTCTTCAGTGTTATGTACATCCTCATCCTCACAGAGTATTAATTCGTCCCTGCTGGAACCACAGGTCCCTCTGTACGTTCTGGAGGCTGGTCTCCCTGGAAGAGTTGATCATTCATTTTATGAACATCATCTTCTCCACATTTTGTGGAAGCAACCTCCTACGCCTTTCGCTAACAAGGTTCCCGGCTGCACTAAACACTCTTTCGGAGTACACACTGGAGGGGGGGCAACTCAGGTAAAATAGAGCCAGTTTGCACAGGGACCTCCAAATTGCTTCTTTTTCCTGCCAGTACAGGTACGGACTGTCTGACATGCCTACTTGGATGCTGTCACCGATGTAATCCTTTAACAGACAGACGCACGCTTGTCGCTGCTGCTTTGAGGATTCAAGTGCGGCTACAGCCCACACAATTCACAAAGACAGAAAAAAAAAAAGAATATTTTTATTGTTTGTGGAGCACACTTTGAGGGTTACACCACCCTCTAACAGACAGACGCACGCTTGTCGCTGCTGCTTTGAGGATGCAAGTGCGGCTACAGCCCACACAATTCACAAAGACAGAAAAAAGAAGAAGAATATTTTTATTCTTTGTGTAGCACACTTTGAGGGTGTCACCACCCTTTAACAGACAGACGCACGCTTGTCGCTGCTGCTTTAAGGATGCAGGTGCGGCTACAGCCCACACATTTCACAAAGACCGAAAAAAAAAGAACAATATTTTAATTGTTTGTGTAGCACACTTTGAGGGTGTCACCACCCTTTAACAGACAGACGCACGCTTGTCGCTGCTGCTTTAAGGATGCAGGTGCGGCTACAGCCCACACAATTCACAAAGACAGAAAAAAGAAGAATATTTTTATTGTTTGTGTAGCACACTTTGAGGGTGTCACCACCCTTTAACAGACAGACGCACGCTTGTCGCTGCTGCTTTGAGGATGCAAGTGCGGCTACATCGCACACAAGTCACAAACACATAAAAAAAATAGTTTTTTATTTTTTGGAGCACTTTGAGAGTTACAACACCCTTTAACAGACAGACGCACGCTTGTCGCTGCTGCTTTGAGGATGCAAGTGCGGCTACAGCCCACACAATTCACAAAGACAGAAAAAAAAGAACAATATTTTAATTGTTTGTGTAGCACACTTTGAGAGTGTCACCACCCTTTAACAGACAGACGCACGCTTGTCGCTGCTGCTTTAAGGATGCAGGTGCGGCTACAGCCCACACATTTCACAAAGACAGAAAAAAAAAGAACAATATTTTAATTGTTTGTGTAGCACACTTTGAGGGTGTCACCACCCTTTAACAGACAGACGCACGCTTGTCGCTGCTGCTTTGAGGATGCAGGTGGAATCTAGACGGGATTTGGAACCGAGGACACACTACCTCCATCAATTGTCTAAATCCCACTGCACTAATGTCGGATACCGAACGCACGTCTAACACCAACATAGCAGTCAAGGCCTCAGTTATACGTTTTGCTTCAGGATGACTGCTGTCGTACTTCATCCTCATCGCTAGGGACTGTTGGAGGGTCAATTGTTTAGTAAAAGTAGTGATGTTCCTACTTCCTCTCTGGGATGATGAACAACTCCCAGCAGCAGCAACAGCACTAGTAGGAAGTGGTTCTTGATCTTTCCCTATTTTATTTTTATCAGAGAAAGTTTGGTCCAACATTTATGTTATATTGATATATATACGTGCGGCTAAAGCGCACACAAACACAGAAAATATTTTTTTATTTTTGCTGGAGAGTAGTGCACTTTGTGGGTTACACCACCCTTTAAGAAATGAGCCAGCCGGCTCTTTACTTATGGGACACAGGCGCACGCTTGGCGCTGCTCCTTTGTTGATGCACGTGCAGCCACAGTGCACACAAGTCACAAACACAGAAAATATATATTTTTTTGGTTTGGAGTGTACTTTGGGGGTTACAGAACCCTTTAACGGTCAAGCCAGCCGGCCCTTTACTTATGACACAGGCGCACGCTTGGCACTACTTTGTTGATGCACGTGCGGCTACTGCGCACACAATTCACAAACACAGAAAATAATTTTTTTTTTGGTTTGGACTGGAGTGTACTTTCGGGGGTTACAGCACCCTTTAACGGTCAAGCCAGCCGGCCCTTTACTTATGACACAGGCGCACACTTGGCACTACTTTGTTGATGCACGTGCGGCTACTGCGCACACAATTCACAAACACAGAAAATAATTTTTTTTCGGTTTGGACAGGAGTGTACTTTGGGGGTTACAGCACCCTTTAACGGTCAAGCCAGCCGGCCCTTTACTTATGACACAGGCGCACGCTTGGCACTACTTTGTTGATGCACGTGCGGCTACTGCGCACACAATTCACAAACACAGAAAATAATTTTTTTTTTGGTTTGGACTGGAGTGTACTTTCGGGGGTTACAGCACCCTTTAACGGTCAAGCCAGCCGGCCCTTTACTTATGACACAGGCGCACGCTTGGCACTACTTTGTTGATGCACGTGCGGCTACTGCGCGCACAATTCACAAACACAGAAAATAAAATTTTTTTTGGTTTGGACTGGAGTGTACTTTGGGGGTTACAGCACCCTTTAACGGTCAAGCCAGCCGGCCCTTTACTTATGACACAGGCGCACGCTTGGCACTACTTTGTTGATGCACGTGCGGCTACTGCGCACACAATTCACAAACACAGAAAATAAATTTTTTTTTGGTTTGGACTGGAGTGTACTTTGGGGGTTACAGCACCCTTTAACGGTCAAGCCAGCCGGCCCTTTACTTATGACACAGGCGCACGCTTGGCACTACTTTGTTGATGCACGTGCGGCTACTGCGCACACAATTCACAAACACAGAAAATAATTTTTTTTTTGGTTTGGACTGGAGTGTACTTTCGGGGGTTACAGCACCCTTAACGGTCAAGCCAGCCGGCCCTTTACTTATGACACAGGCGCACGCTTGGCACTACTTTGTTGATGCACGTGCGGCTACTGCGCACACAATTCACAAACACAGAAAATAATTTTTTTTTTGGTTTGGACTGGAGTGTACTTTCGGGGGTTACAGCACCCTTAACGGTCAAGCCAGCCGGCCCTTTACTTATGACACAGGCGCACGCTTGGCACTACTTTGTTGATGCACGTGCGGCTACTGCGCACACAATTCACAAACACAGAAAATAATTTTTTTTTGGTTTGGACTGGAGTGTACTTTTGGGGGTTACAGCACCCTTTAACGGTCAAGCCAGCCGGCCCTTTACTTATGACACAGGCGCACGCTTGGCACTACTTTGTTGATGCCCGTGCGGCTACTGCACACACAATTCACAAACACAGAAAATATATTATTTTTTTAGCACTTGGGGGGAGCACCCCTGATGGACAGAGCACCCCCTGGACAACACTACAGCACCTCTTTAGGACTGGGACACTGCACAGGACTTTGGAGTGGACACAGCCCCTATGGAGAACTGACTGCACAACACAGTCCAGCCAGCCCCTATGGACTTTGAAGTAGTGGACACAGCCCCTATTAACAACAGCAGCACAGCACAACACAGCCAGCCCCTATGGACTTTGAAGTAGTGGACAACAGCAGCACTACACTACACTACACTACACAGCCCTAACTCCCACCCTCCCTCTTCACTGTCCACAGCCGAGTGAGAAAATGGCGCCGACGTGGGTACCTTATATAGGATCCAAAACCCGCGAGACTCGGAAGGCGGGATGATGACGTTTTGCCTCGATTTCAGATCCGAGTCAGGCGGGAAAAGTCGAGCCTGATTCGGATCGGACTCGGATCGGGGGGGCTCGGGGGGGTTTGGATTTCAGAAATCCGAACCCGCTCACCCCTACTATACACTAATGATGGCTATACACTAGCCACTATACACTAATGATGGCTATACATTAGCCACTATACACTAATGATGGCTATACACTAGTCACTATACACTAATGATGGCTATACACTAGTCACTAAACACTAATGATGGCTATACACTAGTCACTATACACTAATGATGGCTATACACTAGTCGCTATACACTAATGATGGCTATACACTAGTCACTAAACACTAATGATGGCTATACACTAGTCGCTATACACTAATGATGGCTATACACTAGTCACTATACACTAATGATGGCTATACACTAGTCGCTATACACTAATGATGGCTATACACTAGTCACTATACACTAATGATGGCTATATACTAGTCACTATACACTAATGATGGCTATACAAAAGCCACTATACACTAATGATGGTTATACACTAGCCACTGTACTCTAATGATGGCTATACACTAGCCACTATACACTAATGATGGCTATACAAAAGCCACTATACATTAATGATGGCTATACACTAGCCACTATACACTAATGATGGCTATACACTAGCCACTATACACTAATGATGGCTATACATTAGCCACTATACACTAATGATGGCTATACACTAGTCACTATACACTAATGATGGCTATACACTAGCCATCAGATTATGGAACTGTTTTGTGCAACAGATACATAATTGAGTATCTGCTTTATATGCTAGCCACCAGATTGGGGTTGCTTAGTATACAGGTCACCAGATTGGGGTCGCTTAGTATACAGGTCACCAGATTGGGGTTGCTTAGTATGTCACCAGATTTGGGTCGCTTAGTATACAGGTCACCAGATTGGGGTTGCTTAGTATACAGGTCACCAGATTGGGGTCGCTTAGTACACAGGTCACCAGATTAGATTCCTTATACATGTGGATCATCTCCACCATGGGATAACTTGTTTGAACACAGGATTTTTTTCCCCAAATTGAGAAAATTATTTTTTGCTTTGCTGAGATGACAAGAGAACAGGATTGAGGACTAGTGCGCTCATCACTACATCTGGAGGTCTCATGAGTATTTGGGACACAGGACCTGATTCAGAGCCGCTTGCAAAGTTGCGATTGCTCGCTTGCAAATAGGGGCCGGGTATGCAAATCAAGCGATTTCTCTTTGCGCTGTAAGGACGCCCTCTATGTCTTAGTGAGCATTGGCAGTTAGCGTACGCTGGATTATAAAACCTCCCACCTGCACTCGCAGCACACGTCATCTCCAGGAAGTGTCTGATTAATCGTGAACATCGAGGGCCATCGGAGCTGCTCGCAGCGCTTGGGGTTGACCTAACCTACCCCAAGCACTGCGAGCAGTTCAGGCTAAAAAACAACCAAGTCACGTGTGTAATGATGCTACTTTGCTAATTATGCACACCCATTAAACGCCGTTCTGACGGTCAGACATGCCTGCGTTTGCTCAATCACTCCCCCGTTCACAAGCACCTTCTGTTACCACCCACAAATGGTGCAATCTGTCACTCAAAGTATCGTCCCGTCTGTGTAAGAATGAGCGCTGAATTGTACATCGCAGACGCTAGTTTGCGCACGCGCACTGCGACTCTGACGCATGCGCAGACGGGCGACAATCGCTCCTAGCGAGCGAGCGCAGCTTAGCGACTGGGTCTGAATCAGGTCCACTATCCCTATTAGACCTTGCTCTATAAAACGGTCTCTCAAACCCCAGTGTGGATATGGTGTACTCATTTACATATTATATAACTACACCTACGTGTACTGAAATATTTTTATTCATACACTAAGATCTCCTTTTAGTTTTATATATATATATATATATATATATATATATATGTATACATACAGTCAGGTGCATGAATATTGGGACATTGACAGAAATTTCATATTTGGGCCTCTATTCACCACCAAAATGGTTTTGAAATGAAACAAACAAGATGTGCTTTAACTGCAGACTTTCAGATTTAATTTGAGGGTAATTACATCCAAATCAGGTGAACGGTGTAGGAATTACAACGGTTTCTATATGTGCCTCCCACTTTTTAAGGGGCCAAAAGTAATGGGACAATCAACTCAAAAGCTATTTCATGGACAGGTGTGGGCTATTCCCTCGTTATTTCATTATCAATTAAGCAGGTAAAAGGTCTGGAGTTGATTCTAGGTGTGACATTTGCATTTTTAGTCAGTTGCTGTCGACTCTCAATATGAGATCCAAAGAGCTGTCACTATCAGTGAAGCCATCATTAGGCTGAAAAATCAAAACAAACCCATCAGAGAGATAGCAAAAACATTAGGTGTGGCCAAATCAACTGTTTGGAACATTCTTAAAAATAAAGAACGCAGCGGAGAGCTCTGCAACACCAAAAGACCCGGTAGACCACGGAATTAACTGTGGTGGATGACAGAAGAATTATTTCCCTGGTGAAGAAAAACCCCTTCACAACAGTTGGCCAAATCAAGAACACTCTCCAGGAGGTTGGTGTATATGTGTCAAAGTCAACAATCAAGAAAAGACTTCACAAGAGTGAATATAGGGCCTGATTCAGAGCCGCTCGTAAGCGGCCGCTCGTTCGTTCCGAGCGATGTTTGCACAACTGCGCATGCGTTTGGATCGTAATAAGCATGCGCGAACCAGTCAGTGCGGATGAAAATCGTTTGTTCGCTAAATAGCGAATGCCTGCTATTTTGAGTGACATGTGGAGGCATATGTGGGTGGTGACAGGGGAAGGTGCTTGAAAACGGGGAGTGGAGATCCGAACGCAGGCGTGCTGAAAGGTCAAAACGGGCGTTTTATGGGTGTGCATAATTAATACAGCAGCATCATTGACCACGTCACTGGGTTATTTTATAGTAAGAACTGCTCGCATGATTGCGGTAGGAAAAACCAACCACAAGAATAGCGAGCAGTTCATACGCTGGTCGATGTACTCGATTAATCTAATAAATAGCGGACATGACGTAGGATGCAAGCGGCCAGGGGGCGTAGTTTTCCAAAAAACGACTGCAAGTTTTGTTAGCTCGTTCAGACCTAGAGGCGTGAACAGACCGCAAAGAGCGAACAGTTCATTTGAATAGCCACCCCTTTTTTCTGAACGAGCGAGCGCAAATAGCGTCCGGCTCTGAATCAGGCCCATAAAGGGTTCACCACAAGATGTAAACCATTGGTGAGCCTCAAAAACAGGAAGACCAGATTAGAGTTTGCCAAACAACATCTAAAAAAGCCATTACAGTTCTGGAACTACATCCTATGGACAGATGAGACAAAGATCAACTTGTACCAGAGTGATGAGAAGAGTATGGAGAAGGAAAGGAACTGCTCATGATCCAAAACATACCACCTTATCAGTGAAGCATGGTGGTGGTAGTGTCATGGCATGGGCATTTATGGCTGCCAATGGAATTGGTTCCCTTGTATTCATTGATGATGTGACTGCTGGCAAAAGCAGCAGAATGAATTTTGAAGTGTTTCGGGCAATATTATATGCTCATATTCAGTCAAATGCTTCAGAACTCATTGGATGGCGCTTCACAGTGCAGATGGACAATGACCCGAAGCATACTGCAAAAGCAACCAAAGAGTTTTTTAAAGCTAAAAAGTGGAATGTTATACAATGGCCAAGTCAATCCCCTGACCTGAATCCGATTGAGTATGCATTTCACTTGATGAAGACAAAACTGAAGGTAAAATGCCCCAAGAACAAGCAGGAACTGAAGACATTTGCAGTAGAGGCCTGGCAGAGCATCACCAGGGATAAAACCCAGCGTCTGGTGATGTCTATGCGTTCCAGACTTCAGGCTGTAATTGCCTGCAAAGGATTTGCAACAAAGTATTAAAAAGTGAAAGTTAGATTTAGGATTGTTTAGTTTGTCCCATTACTTTTGGCCCCTTAAAAAGTGGGAGGCACATATAGAAACCGTTGTAATTCCTACACCATTCACCTGATTTGGATGTAATTACCCTCAAATTAAATCTGAAAGTCTGCAGTTAAAGCACATCTTGTTTGTTTCATTTCAAAGCCATTGTGGTGGCGAATAGAGGCCAAAATATGAAAATTCTGTCAATGTCCCAATATTTATGCACCTGACTGTAAATATACAGTGCATCCGGAAAGTATTCACAGCACTTTTTGCACATTTTGTTATGTTACAGCCTTATTCTAAAATGGAATACATTTTTGTCATCAAAATTCTACACACAATACCCCATAATGACAACATGTAAAAAGTTTTTTTAAGATTTTTGCAAGTTTAATAGAAAAAAACAAAAAAAACGAAGAAATCACATGTACATAAGTACTCACAGCCTTTACTCAATACTTTGTTGATGACAACCTTTGGCAGCAATTACAGCCTCAAGTCTTTTTGAATATGATGCCACAAGCTTGGCACACCTATCTTTGGGCAGTTTCGCCCATTCCTCTTTGCAGCACCTCTCAAGCTCCATCAGGTTGAATGGGAAGTGTCGGTGCACAGCCATTTTCAGATTTCTCCAGAGATGTTTAATTGGATTTAAGTCTGGGCTCTGGCTGGGCCACTCAACGACATTCACAGAGTTCTCCTGAAGCCACTCCTTTGATATCTTGGCTGTGTGCTTAGGGTCGTTGTCCTGCTGAAAGATGACCCGTCCCCCCAGTCTGAGGTCAAGAGCGCTCTGGAGCAGGTTTTCATTCAGGATGTCTCTGTACATTGCTGCATTCATCTTTCCCTCCATCCTGACTAGTCTCCCAGTTCCTGCCGCTGAAAAACATCCCCACAGCATGATGCTGCCACCACCATGCTTCACTGTAGGGATTGTATTGGCCTGGTGATGAGCAGTGCCTGGTTTCCTCCAAACATAAAGCCTGGCATTCACTCCAAAGAGTTCAATCTTTGTCTCAGTTTGGTCTGAGAGTCCTTCATTTGCATTTTGGCAAACTCCAGGCGGTTGCTATGTGCTTTTTACTAAGGAGTGGCTTCTGTCTGGCCACTCTACCATACAGGCCTGATTGGTGGATTGCTGCAGAGATGGTTGTCCTTCTGGAAGGTTCTCCTCTATCCACAGAGGAATGCTGTAGCTCTGACAGAGTGACTATCGGGTTCTTGGTCACCTCCCTGACTAGGGCCCTTCTCCCCCGATCGCTCAATTTAGACGGACAGCCAACTCTAGGAAGAGTCCTGGTGGTTCCGAACTTTTTCCATTTACAGATGATGGAGGCCACTTTGGGACCTTCAAAGCAGCAGATATTTTTCTGTACCCTTCCCCAGATTTGTGCCTCAAGATAATCCTATCTCGGAGGTCTACAGGCAATTCCTTGGACTTCATGCTTGGTTTGTGCTCTGACATGCACTGTCAAGTGTGGGACCTTATATAGATAGGTGTATGCCTTTCAAAATCATGTCCAATCAACTGAATTTACCACAGGTGGACTCCAATTAAGCTGTAGGAACATCTCAAGGATGGTCAGTTAAAACAGAATGCACCTGAGCTCAATTTTGAGCTTCATGGCAAAGGACGTGAAGACTTATGTACATGTGATTTCTTAGTGTTTTTTTTTATTACATTTGCGAAAAGCTCAAAAAAACTTTTTACACGTTGTCATTATGGGGTATTGTGTGTAGAATTTTGAGGACAACAATGAATTGATTCCATTTTGGAATACGGCTGTAACATAACAAAATGTGGAAAAAGTGAAGCGTTGTGAATACTTTCCGGATACACTGTGTCATATTTATTTATATATACACATATATATATGTATATATATATATATATATATGTATAAGCAGATCTTCGTGTATGAATAAGATATATATATATATATGTGTGTGTGTGTGTATATATATATATATATATATATATATATATATAAAATTTGCAATACACCTGCTAATATAGTAAGAGATATGGAGAAATTAAAATCCGAAATATATACGTGACTGAAATTTTTTACATCAAAGGACCGTGTCTGGGCATCATGTAGCTAGTGAGAGCTGTGATGGACGTGTGGCCTCCCTTCAACTCTCACTGCACAGAGTTTTATCAGTGAGGCATGTGGGAGACTTAACTGTTGAGGAGCGGACCTGAAATTTATATTTATTTTACATACACTACCGTTCAAAAGTTTGGGGGTCACCCAGACAAATTTATGTTTTACATGAAAACTGACTTAATCTAATTAGTTGCAAAATGAATAGAACATATAGTAAAGATATTGGCAAGGTTAGAAATAATGATTTTTAGTTGAAATAATAATTTTGTCCTTCAAACTTTGCTCTCGGCAAAGATTGCTCCTTTTGCAGCAATTACAGCATTGCAGACCTTTGGCATTCTAGCTGTTAATTTGTTGAGGTAATCTGAAGAAATGTCACCCCACGCTTCCTGATGACCTCCCACAAGTTGGATTGGCTTGAAGGGCACTTTTTGCGTACCATATGGTCAACCTGCTACCACAACAGCTCAATGGGGTTGAGATCTGGTGACTGCGCTGGCCACTCCATTACAGACAGAATACCAGCTGCCTGCTTCTTCCCGAAATAGTTCTTGCATAATTTGGAGGTGTGCTTTGGATAATGTCCTGCTGGAGGAGGAAATTGGCTCCAATCAAGCGCTGTCCACAGGGTATGGCGTGGCGTTGCAAAATGGAGTGTTAGCCTTCCTTATTCAAAATCCCTTTTACCTTGTACAAATCTCCCACTTTACCAGCACCAAAGCAGCCCCAGACCATCACATTACCTCCACCATGCCTGACAGATGGCGTCAGGCGCTCTTCCAGCATCTTCTCACTTGTTCTGCGTCTCACAAATGTTCTTCTGTTTGCAGCTAGTACAGTCATTTACCACATTACCAATGTATAGAGTGTATTTCTGATTAATTTAATGTTATCTTCATTGAAAAAAACAGTGCTTTTCTTTCAAAAACAAGGAAATTTCTAAGTGACCCCAAACTTTTGAACGGTAGTATATATATATGTCACGCTGGGAGGCAGTTTTCTGGAAGCTGAGGCCTGAGGCTGCGGGAGGGAACGGAGGCAAGGGGTCTGAATGTACGACCTCCGCATCCACGGGTCTTAGTCGTTGGCGAGACCTAGTCAAAGGTGTGGAATCTAACCCACGAGATGGTGTTCGCCAGTGACCCCACCAATCGGGATATGGGCTTGAGCTGCACCTCGTAAGCAGGTCACGGTCCTTTGACTAGGTGACCAAAGCCTGCGGGAAAAAGGAGAGATGAACACTCGTGGCCCAAAGGGTCGGTGCCAGTAAGGGGCACGTAGGGACACTGTACTTGAGGTACAAGGAATTGTGCACTGTGGACACACTCTACTGGGTTGCCGGTCAGAAAGAGTGCACCACGGTGCAATACTGTAACACGTAAGTAGGGACCACAGAGTCCAGTAACGAGGTGGGTAGTAGTACTGGAGCCAGCCAGAGATTATAACGCTGGAGATTTTGGTACGTATAACTACACTCAGGCTGTGATGGTAAAGCACTGGTGAAATGGATAGTATACTGCACACAGGCGGCGGTGGTAACGCACTGGTGAGATGAATGATATAGCTGCACACAGGCTGAGGTGGTAACGCACTGATGAGATGAATGATATAGCTGCACACAGGCTGAGGTGGTAAAGCATTGGTGAGATGAATGATATAGCTGCACACAGGCTGAGGTGGTAAAGCACTGATGATATAGCTGCACACAGGCTGAGGTGGTTAAGCACTGATGATATAGCTGCACACAGGCTGAGGTGGTTAAGCACTGGTGAAATGGACGATATAACTGCACACAGGCTGAGGTGGTTAAGCACTGGTGAAATGGACGATATAGCTGCACACAGGCTGAGGTGGTTAAGCACTGATGATATAGATGCACACAGGCTGAGGTGGTTAAGCACTGGTGAAATGGACAATATAGCTGCACACAGGCTGAGATGGTAAAGCACTGGTGAGATGGATGATATAGCTGCACACAGGCTGAGGTGGTAAAGCACTGGTGAGATGGATGATATAGTTGCACACAGTTTGAGGTGGTAAAGCACTGATGACATAGCTGCACACAGGCTGAGGTGGTAAAGCACTGGTGAGATGGACGATATAGCTGCACACAGGCTGAGATGGTAAAACACTGGTGAGATGAATGATATAGCTGCACACAGGCTGAGGTGGTTAAGCACTGGTGAAATGGACGATATAGCTGCACACAAGCTGAGGTGGTTAAGCACTGGTGAGATGGACGATATAGCTGTACACAGGCTGAGGTGGTTAAGCACTGGTGAGATGGACGATATAGCTGCACACAGGAATAGATCACTGGAAGCAAGGGAACCTGGAACGAGAGAACACTAGCAGCGACAATGGTTGTTCAGGCAACTACCTGATACACAGGAGCCGGATATATACCCCTGGAAGCCCACTGATTGGTCCACAGCATCAGCTGACTGGCCAGACTGTCAGGGAAGGAAGGACAGTCAGAAAAGGAAGTGTCATGGCGGCGCCCATGACAGGGACTCCGATCCCCGTGCACCAGGCCGCCCGAGACACCAGCATCAGGGAGAATGCTCAGCACCTCCCACGTCGCCGCACCAGCCGCCCGACTGCCCGGGAAGTCAGAGGAAGCCGGCGGGACGGTAAGGGACGGCCGATCCCCGGCTGAACTCTGACAAAATATATATATATATATATATATATATATATATACACAAACATATATTAGAGATGTGCGCTGACCCCCATGTTTTGACTTTGGATCTGGATCTCCCCTTTGGTTTTGGATCTGGATTGGTTTTGCCAAAACCTCACCTCCATGTTTTGTTTTTCAGTTTTGGTTTTGGATCTGGATTTTTTCTTACAAAATCATAAAAACAGCTAAAATCACATGAAAATAGAGATAAGCGGGTTCGGATCTCAGATATCCAAACCCACCCGAACTTAGAGGATCCGAGTCAGATCCGAGTTGGCTCGGGTTTTCCCGCCTGAATCGGATCTGAAAATGAGGCAAAACATCATCATCCCGCTGTCGGATTCTCGCGAGTTTTTGATTCTATAAAGGTCCCACAGTCGCTGCCATTTTTCTTTCCAGCTGTGGAGAGTAAGAGGGAGCGAGCTGGGAGCTGTGCTGTGCTGCTGTGCATGCTACAGCTGTTGCTTTGCTTAATGTCCATAGGGGCTGGCTGTTGTCCATATAGGGGCTGGCTGTTGTGAGTCACTGAGGTTGTCCTGTCCATCCATAGGGGCTGGCTGGCTGTTGTGAGTCACTGAGGTTATCCTGTCCATCCATAGGGGCTGGCTGTCTGTTGTCCATTATATAGGGGCTGGTTGGCTGTTGTCCTGTCCATAGGGAATGGCTGACTGTTGTCCATAGGGGCTGGCTGTTCTGCTGTGTTGTCCAGGGGCTGCTCTTCACCCCCAGTGTGAAAAAAAAAAATTCTGTGTGCATGTTAGCCACACTTGTCATCAGCGTAGGTGCGCAGAGATGCTGTGCTGCTGTCTGTCAAGGGGCTGCTGCCTCTTTCAGGGGTTCACCCCCAGTGTGAAAAAAAACAACAATTTTTTGGTGTGGGCGTGTTAGCCTGCCACACCACCAGTGAAAATATAAAAACTATTTTTTATGTGCATGTTAGCCACACCACCAGTGTGAAATAAAAACAATTTTTTGGTGTGTGCGGGTTAGCCTGCCACACCACCAGTGTGAAAACAATTTTTTGTGTGTGCGTGTTATCCTGCCACACCACCAGTGTGAAAATAAAATAAAAAATTTGTGTGTGCGTGTTAGCCTGCCACACCACCAGTGTGAATTAAAAACAATTTTTTGTGTGCGTGTTATCCACACCACCAGTGAAAAAAATTAAAACTATTTTTTATGTGCATGTTAGCCACACCACCAGTGTGAAATAAAAACAATTTTTTGGTGTGTGCGTGTTAGCCTGCCACACCACCAGTGGTGCTGTGCTGCCTGTGTCGTTTATCAAGAGGCTGCTGCCTCGTTCGGGTGCTCTCCCTCCCAAGTGCCCCCCAAAAATTAATTAAGTCAATCAATCATTTTTTTTGGGGCATGTTAGTGGTGATGCCTGTGTTGTTTATCAAGAGGCTGCTGCCTCGTTCGGGGGCTCTTTCTCCCAAGTGCCCCCCAAAAATTAATTCAATCAATCTGTTTTATGTGTGTGTGTGCGCGTGTTAGCCATGGCATCACAAAACGCCTCTCCTGAGATTTGCATAAACATTTTCAAAGGTGAAATTAGAGGATATGGTTTAAAAAATGGAATAAAGCAGTTAAACTGCGTTCTCTGATTATAGTGTCCCTACTCCCAGTCCCTACCCATGGCCCCTCTACCTGAATTTCAGCGAGGCAGAGGAGCAACTCCATGCAACCGTATTCCAGAGTGCAGCTGCTCCTCCTGTAGCCCAGGTCAGAAGATGTGTAGGGGGTGTGGTAATATGGACTAAAGTGGACAATGAATCCCCAATCTAACAGGGAGCGCAGCTGTAATTTATACACAACACAGGATGGGATGACGATATAGGCTTGGGTGATGGTATAATCTGGGGTGACGTATACATTACAGGTGCATCTGTCATTTTTGCACGTATTGACGGTAAAGGTCTTTCTCGTAGAATTTGTAGTTCATTTTGATGGACATCATCTTTTTCCACAATTTGGGGAAGTAGTCTCAGGCCGATCACTGACAAGGTTCCCGGTTGTGCTGAAAACTCTTTCTGAGTACACACTGGAAGATGGGCAGCTCAAGTAAAGCAAAGGCAGTTTGTGTAAGGGCCTCCAAATTGCCTCTTTTTCCTGTCAGTAGTTATTTCCATCTCTTCAGATCTGTGTCCGTTGGGACGAAAAAACAATGTCTTCATCCCTTAGGGGATGAAAATCCATTCCTAGCAGCAGGCATGGCACTCAAGACACAACGTAAGACTTAAAAACCTTAAATGTTGCATTTGCTACTCTGTTCTGCTTGTCCACAACATCTGCTCCGGTTAAGTGGACAGTGGGTACAACGGCAGTTGAACTTAAGGCCACTAACTAACTATGTTTTTTGTTTAATGTCCCTGTACAGGTTGGGAAATGCTTTTTTGGAAAGTTTGCAAAGGATTATTTAACAGTCAATTGTTTTTGGAAAGCACTCTTCCTGGTCCCCTTCCGGGTTGAAAATCTACTCCTAGCCGCAGAAGCAGGCGCAGGATTCTCAAGAAAGGCACAATGTAAAGTCTTAAATCAGGGGTAGCCAACCTCGGTCCTCAAGAGCTACTAACAGTTCACGTTTTCCAGACCACCTAGCTGGTGCACAGGTGTATTCATTACTCAGCACCACATTTGAAAAGATCCACAGGTGGAGTTAATTATTTATTACAGTTGTGATTCTGTGAGGAGACTTGGAAAACATGCACTGTTGGTAGCTCTCGAGGGCCAGGGTTGGCTACTCCTGCCTTAAATAATAGATCTTACGCTTGTCCACATATCTGTGCTGGTTAAGTGGCACTTTGAGGCCACTAACTAACTATGTTTTTTGTTTAATGTCCCTGTACAGGTTGGGAAATGTTCAATGTGGAAGTTTTGCAAAGGATTATTTTACAGTCAATTGTTTTGGAAAGCACTACTAGAAATCTTCCTGGTCCCCTTCTGGGATGAGAAAATCCACTCCCAGCAGCAGGCATGGCCCTCAAGGATTCTTCTGAGGCAAAGACTGATGTGAATGAATAATTTTTTTGTTGTTGTTGTAAATGCCTCCTCCTTTCCCCTTCCCCCTCATAAATTTACTTCAGAATAAAAAAATGAAATTAAATTTACTACCAAACCCTTCCTGTCCCTACCTTCAACTACATACATACTCCAACTCCCTCAGGCCTCTCTTGAATAATAAAAACATTTGTTTCCTGATGTGCCATGTTGGCAGTTGAACCACCACGTTTTTGTGCCGCCCACTGCTGCCGCATAGCTTAGTCAGCCAGCTAGCTCGGTGCAAATTTTGGGCCTAAACTGGATGAAAACAATATAGTGAGCTGCGAGATAGTCAAAATTTACTGGAAACGAGTGGAAATAAATGTTATTGAGGTTAATAATACTGTAGAAACAAAAACAGGCCCATTTTATGCGATTTTTGCTGTTTTTATGATTTTTTAAGAAAAACTCCAGATCCAAAACCAAAACACAGAGGTGAGGTTTTGGCAAAACCAATCCAGATCCAAAACCAGGGGAGATCCAGATCCAAAACACGGGGGTCAGCGCACATCTCTACACTGAATGGACCACTTTTGCGTTCGTTTCTTGCCACCGCCCAGGAACGCCATCACTTTTATGCCCCATTTTTGATACTCTCTATGCAGATCGCAACAACCTCTGTATGTGGCGTGTTCTGTGTAACGTATGCGCCATGGGAGATTTCAGAAATTTTCACGCGTGTGCATTTGAGAAAAATTGCTCAACTACGTGAATATCGGCTTTGCGTGCGCCTCAGGATCTGACCCAAAGACCTGAAGTACAGTGAGTGGGCTATAATAGCTCATAGTATTTGCGGCACACATCCTGTGCGCTTTGTAAATGTGGTCCTGCGTGTACCACTATTAAATCAACATTTCCTCTCAGGTATGTTTGTCTGCTGTTGTGGTTCTGGGGGTACATTTACTTAAAGTCGTTTTTTGTTCCATTAGAACCAACATCCCCACAAAATCGACCACAGTATTTCTATTCAAAATAGATCATTTACTAACAATCGATTTTGTGTTCCATTCTGATTTCGATGGCGCATTGGGTTCTATTTGAAGTGATGTGTTCTACTCACCAAAAATCGATCCAAAATCATACGAAGGCCTTCATATTGGCCGAAACATGTCACATGCACTATTACCTGCAAATACATTCATCCCAGGGCTAATTTGCATATCCACTATTTTTATTTTAAATCATTGCTATAGCTTTAAATGCCTGATTTATACAGCCAGTGCCCCACGCGCCTCTCCCCCATGTTTTATTTTCCATCACTTTCAGTTTTCAGACAACTACTGTACATGATCTTACATTAAATAGAACTGTTTCCCAAGGTTCTATTGAAAATGTCATTGTCTGGTCGATTTTTAAATTGACTATTAGTAATATTACTTTTATACCTAAATTCCGGGTCTGACCCGGAGGTTGGAACACGGTTCTAAACCGGATCAGACCCGGAATTTAGCCGGTGATGACCAGGATATTCCCGAGTTGGCACCGTTCACACCGGAGCCGGATCTGCAGTGACCCGGCTTTTCCGGCGTGGAAGCAGACGCTGGGAGATGACGTCATCTACATGCACCACTGAAGCCAGCCAATCAGCCGGCATGCAGCGCACTCCAGGTCATAGTGACCCGGATCGCGCCGTTTACGCTGCAGTGTTTCACGGGTCACTGCCATGTTAAGCTCTGCAAGTTACCTGGGTTAGATTGCTGGGTCACTCGACCCGGGAATCCAACCCTGTCCCCGTTTACACCAAGGAGCTACCCGGGTTAACCCTGCAATAACCCGGGTTTTAGCTCTGGTGTAAAAGGGGTATAAATAAGCTTTTCCTACTGGTGGCTATGGGGAAGTATTGATGGTGTATTTGAAGTTCTATTTGTGTGTGAAATTTGTCAAATTTGAAGGGATTTTGAGTCGGGTTTGCCTTTAGTCAATACCTGATTGTCAAAATCACCATAAAATAGAATGGAACTGAAAATGTAAATTTACCCCCGGGCCTGTTTTGTATTTATTTAGTGTTTTAGTCTGTTGCTTTTTGTAACCTGTAGGTGTCACTGTTGAAACAGGTGTAAATGACGAGGTTTAGCTTGTGACCAAGAGTCCTCTGCAATAAACTAAAGTAGGATGTGAAATAATAACCAGTAATTACATTGATTGCAGTGTTCATTTCTATGTATGTATGTATAATGTATGTATGTTTATAACTGTGTTTTGTTGATAGTTCTCCTTTAAAGTTCCTGAAAGGATGACAGACAATCACCTGCCAGTTACTGGGAAAGGCCACTTTCGTTAATGTACGGTAAGCTGCTATTTGTACCTGGTCTTGCCTCAGACAATACTGTGACGCCTCCTTCATTCATAATTCAGGGTAATAATCACCATAGTGGTGCTTGGGATGATATCCTGAGTAATACACACACAACACAATACTTTAGGCCATGGGGTCAGTACTCGGGCCCTGTAATTACACATCAGCTGAGATGTTGGTCGCCCCCAGGCTACAGGGATCTGGAAATAATTATTTTGTCTTCACCAGAAAGACCTTGAAGACTGCTGAATTTTTCATGTGCTTATGAGGATGGGGGAAAACAATTGTACTAAAACGCCGTCTGCTGCTGTCATACAGGTGTAAAGATGTAAAGCATCTCTGAATGGGATTGTCATCCTGCCTCATTATATTACACTACAACACCTGCGGGTGTGCGGAGGGGTTACTAACCTGCCCATATAGGTTCAATTTATTATCTCTGGAGGAGGGATCCCTTCCTGCTCATACTGTACAGCATATAGATCAGGGGTTCCCAACCACGGTCCTCAAGGCATACTAACAGTCCAGGTTTTAGGGATAGCCATACTTGAGCACAAGTGACTTAATTAGTACCTCAGTTATTTTGATTTAACCATCTGTGCACAATCATGGATATCACTAAAACCAGGACTGTTAGTGTGCCTTGAGGACAGAGGTTGGGAATCACTGATATAGAGAGTCTCTGAGGGGGTATTGTATTGCCCATATTTATCATTTAGACAGTCTCTTCGGGATTACTTACCGGACCATCCTTACTCTATACAGCACCTGTGGGGGTTATGGTCCTGGCCATCCATTCTCTGTACAACATCTGTGGGGGTTACTGTCCTGCCCATCCATACTCTGTACAGTATCTCTGGGGGTTACTGCCCTGCCCATCCATACTCTGTACAGCATAACTGGGGTTACTGTCCTGCCCATCCATACTCTGTACAGCATCACTGGGGGTTACTGTCCTGCTAACCATACTCTGTACAGCATCTGTGGGGGTTACTGTCCTGCTATCCATACTCTGTACAGCATCTGTGGGGGTTACTATCCTGCCCTTCCATTCTCTGTACAGCATCTGTGTGGGGTTACTGTCCTACCCATCCATACTCTGTACAGCATCTGTGGGGTTACTGTCCTGCTATCCATACTCTGTACAGCATATGTTGTGGTTACTGTCCTGCCCATCCATACTCTGTACAGCACCTGTGGGGGTTACTGTCCTGCCCATCCATTCTCTGTACAGCATCTGTGTGGGGTTACTGTCCTACCCATCCATACTCTGTACAGCACCTGTGGGGGTTACTGTCCTGCCCATCCATTCTCTGTACAGCATCTGTGGGGTTACTGTCCTGCTATCCATACTCTGTACAGCATATGTTGTGGTTACTGTCCTGCCCATCCATACTCTGTACAGCACCTGTGGGGGTTACTGTCCTGCCCATCCATTCTCTGTACAGCATCTGTGGGGTTACTGTCCTGCTATCCATACTCTGTACAGCATCTGTGGGCTTACTGTCCTGCCCATGCATACTCTGTACAGCACCTGTGGGGGTTACTGTCCTGCCCATCCATTCTCTGTACAGCATCTGTGGGGTTACTGTCTTGCCCATACATAGTCTGTACAACATCTGTGGGGTTACTGTCTTGCCCATCCATACTCTGTACAGTATCTCTGGGGGTTACTGCCCTGCCCATCTATACTCTGTACAGCATAACTGGGGTTACTGTCCTGCCCATCCATACTCTGTACAGCATCCTCGGCGGTTACTGTCCTGCCCATTCATACTCTGGATAGCACCTCAGTGGGATACTGTACTGCCCATCCATACTCTGTACAGCATATGTTGTGGTTACTGTCCTGCCTATCCATACTCTGTACAGCACCTGTGGGGGTTACTGTCCCACCCATCCATACTCTGCACAGCATCTGTGTGGGGTTACTGTCCTGCCTATCCATACTCTGTACAGCATCTGTGGGGGTTACTGTCCTGCCCATCCATTCTCTGTACAGCATCTGTGTGGGGTTACTGTCCTGCCCATCCATATTCTGTGCAACACCTGTGGGGGTTACTGTCCTGCCCATACATACTCTGTACAGCATCTGTAGGGGTTACTGCCCTGTCCATCCATACTCTGTACAGCATAACTGGGGTTACTACCCTGCCATCCATACTATGTACAGCATCACTGGGGGTTACTGTCCTGCCCATCCATACTCTGTATAGCACCTGTGTGGGATACTGTCCTGCCCATCCATACTCTGTACAGCATATGTGGTGGTTACTGTCCTGCCCATCCATAGTCTGCACAGCATCTGTAGGGGTTACTGTCCTGCCCATCCATTCTCTGTACAGCATCTGTGGGGGTTACTGTCCTGCCCATCCATTCTCTGTACAGCATCTGTGTGGGGTTACTGTCCTGCCCATCCATATTCTGTGCAACACCTGTGGGGGTTACTGTCCTGCCCATCCATACTCTGTACAGCATCTGTGGGGGTTACTGTCCTGCTGTCCATATTCTGTACAACACCTGTGGGGGTTACTGTCCTGCCCATCCATTCTCTGTACAGCATCTGTGGGGGTTACTCTCCTGCTATCCATACTCTGTACAGCATCGCTTGGGGTTACTGTCTTGCCCATCCATACTCTGTACCGCATCTCCGGGGGTTACTGCCCTGCCCATCCATACTCTGTACAGCATAACTGTGGTTACTGTCCTGCCCATCCATAGTCTGTATAGCACCTGTATGGGATACTGTCCTGCCCATCCATACTCTGTACAGCATATGTGGTGGTTACTGTCCTGCCCATCCATAGTCTGTACAGCATCTGTAGGGGTTACTGTCCTGCCCATCCATTCTCTGTACAGCACCTGTGGGGATTACTGTCCCACCCATCCATACTCTGCACAGCATCTGTGTGGGGTTACTGTCCTGCCTATCAGTGGCGTAACTAGGATTATTTGGAGTCGAGGGCAATTTTGAAAAGGGAGCTGCCGCCCTCCCCCCTCATCCCGATATGTGCGCGCGCCGGGAAAAAAAATGGGCATGGTTACTTAAAAATGGGGCATGTCAACATGACACACCCCTTTATTTTCACGCTGAACATTCCTATACATATGCACCTTAACCCCAGTAGTACCCCTTATACAGTACCTCCAGTATGCAGTTGTGGTCCCTCTTATGCAGACCCATAGTAGTGTCC
Organism: Taudactylus pleione; assembly: GCA_031769625.1. Lineage (NCBI taxonomy): Eukaryota > Metazoa > Chordata > Amphibia > Anura > Myobatrachidae > Taudactylus > Taudactylus pleione. The sequence goes on from JAUIMM010000240.1 coordinate 261,861, forward strand.
CTTATACAGTATCCCCAGTAGTGGTCCCCCTTATACAGCCCCCAATTAGTTCCCCTTACTCAGTGCCCCCAGTAGTGTTCCCCCCTAATGCAGTGCCCTATGTAGTGTTCCACCTTATGCAGTGCCCCCAGTAACAGTCCCCACAATGCAGTGCACCCAGTAGTGGTATCCCCTTATGCAGTGCCCTTTATATAGTGCCCACAGTAGTAGTCCCCCACCCCCCTATGCAGTGCCCTTTATATAGTGCCCTCAGCAGTAGTCCCCCCCATGCAGTTTTCCCAGTAGTGGTCCCCTTTATGCAGGCAGCCAGTAGTGATCCCCCCTTATCTAGTGCCCCCTGTAGTGGTCCCCGCAGTGCCCCTAGCAGTAAGCCCCTTATATAGTGCCCCCAGCAGTAGTCCCCCCCTCGCATGCAGTGCCCCCACTAGTGACCCCCCCCAACCAGTGGTCCCTGTAGTGGTCCTTCCTGTTATTGCCCACAGTTGTGGTCCGCCCATTGCAGTGCCCCAAGTAGTAGGCCCCTTTTATAATGCCCCCAGTAGTAGTCCCCCCCCAAGTAGTAGTCCCTAGTTGAGGTTCCCCCTCCCAATTAAGTGCCCCCTGTAATAGCCCCCCCCAGTAGAGGTCCTCCCAATAATGGTGCCCCCAGTAATAGCCCCCCCCCCAGTAGAGGTCCTCCCAATAATGGTGCCCCCAATAGTAGCCACCGCCCCCCCAGTAGAGGACCCCAGTGGTAGCCACCCCCCTCCCCCATTGTGCCCCCAGTAGTGCGGACAGTTTGTAAAAAAAAAAAATATATATAAAAACATACTTACCTGAATCCACGCTGCTGCCCCGGACCACGACACCTCTCCCGCCGCCGCCCGCCAGTCCTCCCGGGCTGGCGCGCTCAGCATAATGGGAGAGACATCATGACATCTGTCCCATTACCCACTGCAGGAGCCGGACGGAAGTCCGGCTCTTGCAGTGGGTGCTGCAGCAGTCAATGAGAGTCTATCTGACTCTCATTGGCTGCTGTTTAACACACGCATCGCTGCCGGCGATGCGTGTGTTATGCACAGCCTGAGCCCGCCTCCTGGCGCTATTGGGCAAGCGCTCAGGGGGAGGGAACGGGCTCAGGTGTGCAGCACAGGACCGGCGCTGGAAGCCTAGCGCCAGTCCTGTGTAAATGTGTAGCGCTGACGGCACTGTGTGGGGTTACTGTCCTGCCAATCCATTCTCTGTACAGCATCTGTGTGGGGTTACTGTCCTGCCCATACATACTCTGTGCAGCATCTGTGTGGGGTTACTGTCCTACCCATCCATACTCTGTACAGCATCAGTAGGGGTTACTGTCCTGCCCATCGATTCTCATAACAGAATCTGTGGGGGGTTACTGTCCTGCCCATACATACTCTGTACAGCATCTGTGGGGGTTACTGTCTTGCCCATCCATACTCTGTACCGCATCTCTGCGGGTTACTGCCCTGCCCATCCATTCTCTGTACAGTATCTCTGGGGGTTACTGCCCTGCCCATACTCTGTACAGCATAACTGGGGTTACTGTCCTGCCCACCCATACTCTGTACAGCATCACTGGGGGTTACTGTCCTGCCCATCCATACTCTGTATAGCACCTGTGTGGGATACTGTCCTGCCCATCCATACTCTGTACAGCATAAGTTGTGGTTACTGTTCTGCCCATCCATACTCTGTACAGCATCTGTATGGGGTTACTGTCCTGCTATCCATACTCTGTACAGCACCAGTGGGGGGTTACTGTCCCACCCATCCATACTCTGCACAGCATCTGTGTGGGGTTACTGTCCTGCCCATCCATTCTCTGTACAGCATCTGTGTGGGGTTACTGTCCTGCCCATCCATATTCTGTGCAACACCTGTGGGGGTTACTGTCCTGCCCATCCATACTCTGTACAGCATCTGTGGGGGTTACTGTCCTGCTATCCATATTCTGTACAGCACCTGTGGGGGTTAACTGTCCTGCTAACCATACTCTGTACAGCATCTGTGGGGGTTACTGTCCTACCCATCCATACTCTGTACAGCATCAGTAGGGGTTACTGTCCTGCCCATCGATTCTCATAACAGCATCTGTGTGGGCTTACTGTCCTGCCCATCCATATTCTGTGCAACACCTGTGGGGGTTACTGTCCTGCCCATCCATACTCTGTACAGCATCTGTGGGGGTTACTGTCCTGCTATCCATATTCTGTACAGCACCTGTGGGGGTTAACTGTCCTGTCCATCCATACTCTGTACAGCATCGCTGGGGGTTACTGGCTTGCCCATCCATACTCTGTACCGCATCTCTGCGGGTTACTGCCCTGCCCATCCATTCTCTGTACAGTATCTCTGGGGGTTACTGCCCTGCCCATCCATATATGCTCTGTACAGCATAACTGGGGTTACTGTCCTGCCCATCCACACTCTGTACAGCATCACTGGAGGTTACTGTCCTGCCCATCCATACTCTGTATAGCACCTGTGTGGGATACTGTCCTGCCCATCCATACTCTGTACAGCATAACTGGGGGTTACTGTCCTGCCCATCCATACTCTGTATAGCACCTGTGTGGGATATTGTCCTGCCCATCCATTCTCTGTACAGTATCTGTGGGGGCTATTGTCCTGCCCATCCATTCTCTGTACAGTACCTGTGGGGGTTACTGCCCTGCCCATCCATTCTCTGTATAGCACCTGTGTGGGATACTGTCCTGCCCATCCATACTCTGTACAGCATCTGTGTGGGGGTTAACTGTCCTGTCCATCCATACTCTGTACAGCATCGCTGGGGGTTACTGTCTTGCCCATCCATACTCTGTACCGCATCTCTGCGGGTTACTGCCCTGCCCATCCATTCTCTGTACAGTATCTCTGGGGGTTACTGCCCTGCCCATCCATATATGCTCTGTACAGCATAACTGGGGTTACTGTCCTGCCCATCCACACTCTGTACAGCATCACTGGGGGTTACTGTCCTGCCCATCCATACTCTGTATAGCACCTGTGTGGGATATTGTCCTGCCCATCCATACTCTGTACAGCATCTGTGGGGGTTATTGTCCTGCCCATACATACTCTGTACAGTCCCTGTGGGGGTTACTGCCCTGCCCATCCATTCTCTGTATAGCACCTGTGTGGGATACTGTCCTGCCCATCCATACTCTGTACAGCATATGTTGTGGTTACTGTCCTGCCTATCCATACTCTGTACAGCATCTGTGTGGGGTTACTGTCCTGCCTATCCATATTCTGTGCAACACCTGTGGGGGTTACTGTCCTGCCCATCCATACTCTGTACAGCATCTGTGGGGTTACTGTCCTGCTATCCATACTCTGTACAGCACCTGTGGGGGTTAACTGTCCTGTCCATCCATACTCTGTACAGCATCGCTGGGGGTTACTGTCCTGCCCATCCACACTCTGTACAGCATCACTGGGGGTTACTGACCTGCCCATCAATACTCTGTATAGCACCTGTGTGGGATACTGTCCTGCCCATCCATACTCTGTACAGCATCTGTGGGGGTTATTGTCCTGCCCATACATACTCTGTACAGTACCTGTGGGGGTTACTGCCCTGCCCATCCATTCTCTGTATAGCACCTGTGTGGGATACTGTCCTGCCCATCCATACTCTGTACAGCATATGTTGTGGTTACTGTCCTGCCTATCCATACTCTGTACAGCATCTGTGTGGGGTTACTGTCCTGCCTATCCATACTCTGTACAGCATCTGTGTGGGGTTACTGTCCTGCCTATCCATACTCTGTACAGCATCTGTGGGGGTTACTGTCCTGCCTATCCATACTCTGTACAGCACCTGTGGGGGTTACTGTCCCACCCATCCATACTCTGTATAGCACCTGTGTGGGATACTGTCCTGCCCATCCATACTCTGTACAGCATCTGTGGGGGTTACTGTCCTGCCCATACATACTCTGTACAGCACCTGTGGGGGTTACTGTCCCACCCATCCATACTCTGTACAGCATCTGTGTGGGGGTTGCTGTTCTGCCCATACAAACTCTGTACTTTACCTGTGGGGGTTACTGTCCTGCTATCCATATTCTGTACAACACCTGTGGGGGTTACTGTCCTGCCCATCCATACTCTGTACAGCATCTGTGTGGGGGTTGCTGTTCTGCCCATACATACTCTGTACTTTACCTGTGGGGGTTACTGTCTTGCTCATCCATACTCTGTACAGCATCTGTGTGGGGTTACTGTCCTGCCTATCCATACTCTGTACAGCATCTGTGGGGGTTACTGTCCTGCCTAACCATACTCTGTACAGCACCTGTGGGGGTTACTGTCCCACCCATCCATACTCTGTATAGCACCTGTGTGGGATACTGTCCTGCCCATCCATACTCTGTACAGCATCTGTGGGGGTTACTGTCCTGCCCATACATACTCTGTACAGCACCTGTGGGGGTTACTGTCCCACCCATCCATACTCTGTACAGCATCTGTGTGGGGGTTGCTGTTCTGCCCATACAAACTCTGTACTTTACCTGTGGGGGTTACTGTCCTGCTATCCATATTCTGTACAACACCTGTGGGGGTTACTGTCCTGCCCATCCATACTCTGTACAGCATCTGTGTGGGGGTTGCTGTTCTGCCCATACATACTCTGTACTTTACCTGTGGGGGTTACTGTCTTGCTCATCCATACTCTGTACAGCATATGTTGTGGTTACTGTCCTGCCTATCCATACTCTGTACAGCATCTGTGTGGGGTTACTGTCCTGCCTATCCATACTCTGTACAGCATCTGTGTGGGGTTACTGTCCTGCCTATCCATACTCTGTACAGCATCTGTGGGGGTTACTGTCCTGCCTATCCATACTCTGTACATCACCTGTGGGGGTTACTGTCCCACCCATCCATACTCTGTATAGCACCTGTGTGGGATACTGTCCTGCCCATCCATACTCTGTACAGCATCTGTGGGGGTTACTGTCCTGCCCATACATACTCTGTACAGCACCTGTGGGGGTTACTGTCCCACCCATCCATACTCTGTACAGCATCTGTGTGGGGGTTGCTGTTCTGCCCATACAAACTCTGTACTTTACCTGTGGGGGTTACTGTCCTGCTATCCATATTCTGTACAACACCTGTGGGGGTTACTGTCCTGCCCATCCATACTCTGTACAGCATCTGTGTGGGGGTTGCTGTTCTGCCCATACATACTCTGTACTTTACCTGTGGGGGTTACTGTCTTGCTCATCCATATTCTGTACAGCATCTGTGGGGGGCTATGGACCGGTCCATCCATACTCTATATAGTATCTTGGAAAAGTAGGAGGGAACGTCATCCCCTTTTGCAGTTAATTCAAGATGGATTAAAAGCCGTAGAATGATGATAAATACAACTAAGATTTGAGGCTTTTTTTATTTTATTCTTCACAAAAAAGGGCTCAAATTAATGCATAACACTGTAGAAATATATGTAGTTTCTAAGTCATATCAGAGCTTACAGTGCTGCTCTAAACTACTGACCATGGCGCAAAGTAATCTCTCACCATATCCCACACTAGGCTCAGGTCTCCCACCTGCACCTTTCCGCTGGCACTTTCCTTTCTGTCTTTAGCCATGCGCTAAACTCTCCTATGGCCCAGGAAACCATCATTTGACCCTTCATCTCTGGCTTCATTATTTCTCTCCTTCCTTCTGCATCCAAAGTACTTAAAAGTATTGTGTACAAAGATTCACCCACTTTCTCCTTCCTGGACTCTGGGTAATATGGCTTCTGCCCTTTACATTCCACCGAGACTCCGATAACTGTAGTGGCAAAGGATCTGCTCACAGATAAGTCCAAGGGCTATGTGACCATCATGGCGGCTCCACTGCTTTAAATGCAGTCATCCACCAGTTTCCTCCGCACAACTTTCACACCATTAGCCTCCAAAACATTGAGGCCTCCTGGTTGACTTCCCACCTTCCTAAATACTCCAGTGTCTACCGCTTCTGGCCCATCGTCCATTCCACCCCCTCTAGTTGTTTACGTCCCTTTAGGCTCTGATCTTTGAATTGGTTTTCACAAAGTTTGCTGCTTCAGTGTTTTTAGACCTTTTTGTCAGATGTTACTATGGTATACTGAAGTGTCAAAGGCTTTTATTGACAATTATATTAAGTTTATGCAAAGAGTCAATATTTTAAGTGTTGACCCTTCTTTTTCAAGACCTCTGCAATTCGCCCTGGCATGCTGTCATTCAACTTCTGAGACACATACTGACTGATGGCCGCCCATTCTTGCCTAATCAATGCGTGGGGTTTATCAGAATTTGTGGGTATTTGTTTGTCCACCAGCCTCTTGAGGATTGACCACAAGTTCTCAATGGGATTAAGGTCTAGGGAGTTTCCTGGCCATGGACCCAAAATTTTGATGTTTTGTTCCCCCGAGCCACTTCGTTATCAATTTATGGATTATGGCAAGGTGCTCCATCATGCTGGAAAAGGCATTGCTCATCACCAAACTGTTCTTGGATGGTTGGGAGAAGTTGCTCTTAGAGGATGTTTTGGTATCATTCTTATTTTAATGGATCTGTTCTTAGGCAAAAATATGAGATATGGTAAGAACTTACCCTTGTTATCTCTATTTCTACGAAGTCCATAGGGTTCCACTGGATACCTTGGGGGTATAGGTGTGACGTCAGTCGCAGGGCACCAAAGAGTTAAGCTTTCAGCCTCCCAGGATGCACTAGGTCCCCCTCCTATACCCCGCCCCCAAGCCAAGGCACCTCAGTTAGTTACCAAGCCATAGGCCGGAGGAGGAGAAGGAAGAGAGAGAACAAAGATCTGGACACATACAAGAATCACATTCTCACCAGAGGGAGACGGAAAACCGGTGACCAGAGCAAAGCCCATCTGCAGCACAGGTGCGACAGGGCGGGAGTCCTGTGGAACCCTATGGACTTCGTAGAAATAGAGATAACAAGGGTAAGTTCTTACCATATCTCATATTTTCTACTTCAGGGTCCATAGGGTATCCACAGGATACCTTGGGGATGTCCCAAAGCAGTATCCTTTAAGGGTGGGGACGCTCCTGTGCAGAAAGGAGAATCCGCCGCCCGAAGGAAGCATCCTGAGAGGCGAAGGTGTCAAACCTGTAATACCTCACGAAGGTATGGACAGAAGACCACGTAGCAGCCTTGCAGATCTGAACTGCCGAGGCACCACGTCGAGCTGCCCACGAAGGACCCACAGACCTAGTGGAATGAGCCTTCAGAGAAGGAGGGACCGGTAGGCCTTCATGAAGATAAGCTTCAGAAATAGCCATACGGATCCAGGCTGCCAAAGTTTGCTTTGAAGCAGGCCAACCCTTTTTACAGAAGCCATAGAGGACAACAAAGCGTCCGACTTCCTAAACAAAGAAGTGCGGTCAACATAAGTCCTTAAGGCCCGCACAACATCCAAAGAGGCCTCACCCACGGAAAGACCCGGTGAGTTAAAGGCCGGAACAACTATTTCCTCGTTAACATGAAACTGGGAAACAACTTTGGGAAGAAACTCGGGCCGAGTGCGGAGCACTGCCCTGTTCCCATGAAAAACCAAGAAAGGGGCTCTTTCTTGTAGACCCCCTAACTCAGAAACACGTCTGGCTGAAGCAACGGCCAGAAGGAAAACAGTCTTAGCTGTTAGCCATTTAATATCCACTGAGCCCAGTGGTTCAAACGGCGGTCCTTGGAGAGCCCTCAGGACCACAGCCAAATCCCAAGGCGCCACAGGTGGAACAAAGGGCGGCTGAATACGGAGAACACCTTGCATAAAGGTGCGCACATCCGGGATTGTAGCAATCCTACGGTGAAACCAGACAGATAGGGCCGAAACCTGTACCTTCAAAGAAGCAAGGCGAAGCCCATGATCTAGTCCCGCTTGCAGGAAGGCGAGCATCCGAGACAGACGAAACTCCCGCGGTGCATAACCTCTCGGTCGACACCACTGGAAGAACGTATGCCACACGCGATGGTATATCCTCGCGGAAGACGGTTTCCGAGCTCGTAACATGGTACGCACCACAGAGCTGGAAAACCCCCAGGACCTCAGCATGGCCGTCTCAACAGCCACGCCGCCAAAGACAGCCGAGTCAGGTCCGGGTGAAGACAAGGACCCTGAGACAGAAGGTCCGGTCGTAGCGGCAACCGCAGAGGACTGTCCACGGACAGACCCTGAAGGTCTGAGAACCAGTGCCGTCTGGGCCACGCGGGAGCTATCAACAGGAGCGTCCCTCCTTCCTGTTTGAATTTCCGGATTACCCGTGGAAGAAGGGAGACCGGAGGGAACAGGTATGCGAACCTGAACGTCCACCGGACGGACAGAGCATCCACCAGAGACGCCCCTTCGTCTCTTGTGCGAGACCCGTACACCGGCAACTTGTTGTTGTTGTGCCAGGACTCCATGAGGTCGATTTCTGGAAGACCCCACCTGTCCACCAGTAGTTGAAAAACGTCCGGGTGCAGGGACCATTCCCCTGGATGAACGTCCTGGCGACTTAGAAAGTCCGCCTCCCAATTTAGCACTCCCGGGATGAAGACCGCTGATATGGCCGGAAGATTGCGCTCCGCCCAAACCAGGATCCGAGAGACCTCTACGAGAGCCGCCCGACTGCGAGTTCCTCCTTGCCTGTTTATGTAGGCCACGGTGGTAGCATTGTCCGACTGGACCTGCACCGGGTGACCCTGGAGAAACCGCTGTGCCTGCAGGAGAGCATTGAAGACCGCACGGAGTTCCAAGATATTTATTGGAAGCTCCGCTTCTGTCGGTGTCCACCTGCCCTGGAACAAGTGTGGACCCGAAACTGCTCCCCAACCCCGAAGACTGGGGTCCGTTGTCAACAGGACCCAATTTAGAACCCAGAACGGACGTCCCTTGTTGAGGTGGGTCGTCTGTAACCACCACGTAAGGGACAGGCGAACCTCCTGGGTGAGCACAATCGTCTGGGACTTCAGAGACTGAGTCAGCCCGTTCCACTTGGACAGGATCAGGTGCTGCAGAGGTCTGGAGTGAAACTGGGCGTATTCCACCATGTCGAACACCGACACCATGGAGCCCAGTAACCTCATCGCCGAGTGTAAGGACACCCGGCGGCTGTGCAGACAACTGCGCACCCTTGACTGTAAAGCAGAGATCTTGTCCTCCGTCACGAAGATCCTTTGCTGTCCCGAGTCCAATAAGGCTCCAAGATGCAGAATCCTCCGAGACGGGATTAGAGTGGACTTCTGCCAGTTGATTAGCCAGCCGTGCCGTTGCAGCAGTGCAATGGTCAGGTCCAAGTGGCGTAACAGGAGCTCTGGAGATCCTGCCACCAATAACAGGTCGTCCAAATACGGCAACATGCGGACTCCCTGCAGCCGCAGAGAAGCCGCCATGACCGCCATCACCTTGGTGAAAACACGTGGTGCTGTTGCCAGGCCAAAAGGTAACGCCCGAAACTGGAAGTGGTCGCTGCTGATTGCAAACCTGAGGAACTGTTGATGGCGCCAAAGAATAGGGACATGCAGGTAAGCGTCCTGTATGTCCAATGACACCAAGTAGTCCCCAGGTTCCAGCGCCAGAATGATGGACCGTAGGGTCTCCATCCGAAACTTCGGGACCCGCAAAGACTTGTTGAGTGCTTTGAGGTTGAGAATCGGACGATATGACCCATTGGGTTTCTGTACCAAAAATAGATTTGAATAGAAACCCTGGCCCCTCTGGGAGAATGGAACCGCCACTATAACTCCAGCCTGGAGCATAGTGTGCAATACCTTCCGCAGCTCCGTAGCCTTGTTCCGGTCTGATGGGAGACCCGTGGTGAAGAAGCGAGCCGGGGGTCTGTGCCGGAAGGAGAGGGCGTATCCGTGGGAAACCACCTCCAGAACCCAAGTGTCTGTCGTAGTGGTCGACCAACACTGGGCGAACTGTAGCAGGCGGCCTCCCACCCTGGGATCCCCCAAAGGGAGGCCCGGACCGTCAGGCCGCAGGCTTGTCATCTGGCTTGGGGGCCGGACGTCTGGTACTCCATGCCTGCTTCCGGGGCTTGACCGATTTCTTAGGGCCAGCCTGTCGAGGAAACGACTGTGGTTTGGGCCTGCCCTGGGCCCTAGATGACCGAAAGGACGATGGTCCCGAACCAGAAGGAGCAGCGGCCGACGGGAGACAGGCAGATTTGGCTGCCGCCAGCGTGGCCACAATCTTATCCAGATCCGGACCGAAGAGAACTTCTCCGGTAAACGGCAACGCTTCCAGACCTTTCTTAGAATCTGCGTCCGCCTTCCAGGATCGCAGCCACAAGGTGCGACGAGCAGCTACCGCTGCTGAAGAAATTCTAGACACCAGAGTACTAATGTCTAGAGCCGCCTCGTTGATGTAGGTGGCCGAATCACGGAGATTGCCAATCAACTCCGCCTGATCGGCCGGACAGTCGGATTCAAAAGAAGCCTCTAATGAATCCGCCCAGCGCTCCATCGCTCTGGCAACCCAGCAAATGGCCATAGCCGGCCGTGCTGCCCCCCCTGCAAGGGAATAAGCGGACTTCAGGCAGATTTCTACCTTGCGGTCCGTAGCATCCTTAAGGGAGGACATGGATGGCATCGGCAATGTGGCACTACGGACAAGACGGGTCACGTGAGAATCCACCTGTGGAGGGGATTCCCACTTCGCAAAATAATTATCCGCGAACGGATAAGCCACCGCCAGGCGTCTCTGCGGCTGGTATCTTTTGCCAGGTTGTTTCCACGCCTCCTCTAAATGGTCCACCAACTGACCCGAAAGAGGAAAGACTGTGGCATCGCCCTTCACATCTTTGAAAAAGGCATACTTAGATTTAGCCGCTGGGGGAACTTCGTCCTCAATCACCAAGGCTGTGCGGACCGCCCGAATAAGTCCAGGAATATATACTTTGGACTTAGCATCAGCGTCCTTAGTATGGAGAGGTTCCTGATCGTAAGGATCTAGAATCTCCCCATCATCAGACGTCCCTTCGTCATCCTCATAAGGAGCGGACAGAGACGCCACCGGCCTTTTATGAGACCGCATCACAGACTCCCCTTGCAACACATCCGACAAGTGCTGTACAGAACTCGTCAGGGAGTTAACCCACGCTGGCTCCTGAGAACCCGGGAGCGGGGAAATAGGGAGACTGTGGGGTACCACCAATTGTCGTGGGAACCCCTGCATGGGTGACGACACCACAGACTGCTGGGACAAACCCATCGGAGTAAACGCGGGCTGCGGAGCTAACTGGCCCACTAAAGCTGTTAACGCCTGAGCGAAACAAGCCCAGGGCGGCTCCTGTACCGGTGCTGTAACCGTAATAGGCCGCGCCATGGACAAACACTGCCGGCAAAGGCCCTCCGCGCTACCCTCCCCCTCCGCTAACGGTACTTTGCACGTGGTACACTGTAGCCGGAGGGGAAAATCACTTTCAGACATGATGGCACCACGTATGTGACCTCTCTCACCAATTAAGTATTAAATAGGCGAGAGACCACCCTGCAGCACCGCACCGCAAGGGCTTTAGCAGAAAGAACAGGGACAGTAATAAAGCTGACAGTTTAGAGAAGAAAAGATTACAGGCAGCAGCGCTAGCACAGTCACATACAATGCAGAAAAATAACAATTCCTGCACTAACAGCGCTGATCACTCAACTACACAGACACAGGGCCTGGTAGGACACAGCGCTGCATACACAGACCTGACCACAGCGGAGGAGAGGTATGCGGGGGGACCCAGACCACGATGCTTCCTTCCAGCGCTTCCAGCTGCGTTCACCATGCGTTCTGGAGAAGATGGCCGCCGAGGAGCAGAGAGGAGGCTGGCCTGGGGGAGGAGCGCTGCCACAGGACCAGTCGGCAGCATGCAGAGAGGGCTGTGTGCAGCGGGGGAGGCGCCGGCTGTGAGACAGGGAAGGCGCGCTCCCCTGGCATGCATTTAACCCCTGGGACGCCGCAGCGCTACCGCTCTGCTGCGGTCCGCTGTCCCAGGGGGTAGTGGAAGCGCAGGTTGGTCGCCTGGCTCCACGCTGCAGCCAGTCCCCAGGGAGCCCCCTGCCTGGGGACTTAGGACCATGTGATCAGCGGGGACCCACCGCGGGACCCCGCTGCTTACCTCTGTCCCCCTTGAATCCGGCCATGGTCCGGAGCATCTGGGGTCACCGCTAGCTGTGACCCCAGACGCCCACCAGCATCCCCGGATCAGTACCGGCGTTCTGGTACCGGCGGGGTGTAGGGAAGACAGCATGGACGTCAGGACTGACTGTCCATGCTGTTCATCCAGTTGTGCAGCCACAGCTGCATGAAGAATAAGCTTCAGGGGCTCTTCTAGCCCCCACTCCAACAGGTGCACCCGACTCCGGCCGGGCACCAAACTAAACTGAGGTGCCTTGGCTCGGGGGCGGGGTATAGGAGGGGGACCTAGTGCATCCTGGGAGGCTGAAAGCTTAACTCTTTGGTGCCCTGCGACTGACGTCACACCTATACCCCCAAGGTATCCTGTGGATACCCTATGGACCCTGAAGTAGAAATTGTGAGTGATCCCACTCCCTTGGCTGAGAAGCAACCCCACAAATGAATGGTCTCAGGATGCTTTACAGTTGGCATGACACAGGACGAAGACTTTTGGAGGATGGCCTGGTGTCAAGAAAGGCAGCAAAGAAGCCACTTATCTCCAGGAAAAACATTAGCTACAGATTGATATTCTGCAAAGGGTACAGGGATTGGACTACTGAGGACTGGGGTAAAGTTATTTTCTCTGATGAATCCCCTTCCAAATTATTTCAGGCATTTGGAAAAATGCTTGTCTGGAGAAGGAAAGGTGAGCACTACCATCAGTAAAGCATCCTGAGACCATTCATGTGTGGGGTTGCTTCTCAGCCAAGGGAGTGGGATCACTCACAATTTTGCCCAAGAACACAGCCATGAATAAAGAATGGTACCAAAACATCCTCAGTACATGGTCATATAGTGCCTCAGCGATTCGCCACCTAGTGAGGGGACCATCAGGTTTTAACATGAACAGCTGACAAAATGGTGGCTTCCATTGTAACCCGGTGATATCCTGTAGCCTGGCTTCTCTCGAATATTGTTAACCTTGAGCAAAATAGCTGGCATTGTTGTGTATAGGTGACAAGCGTACATTAAGGCATATGAAACAGTAATCTTTATGATTTTGTTTGGAATATGATACTGTCCATTACACTGTTACCCCAGAGCAGGTACACAGTGGATCCAGGTCTCCTAAGTTAGATCTACAGAGAAGTCTCCAGGCACAACTGAAGTCCTCCATTATCCAATTCATATGGCCATGGATTGTATAAATCATCCTTTAATATAAAACACACATACAGGTTATGTAATGCAACCATTTTTGGTCATTATGGCGCAGTGATTAGTGCTAGGATCAGGGGTTTGATTCCCAACTAGAGCCCATAACTGGTAGGGTAATTAGTTCCTGATTGAATTAACTGTCGTGTGTGTATATCATACAATAGTTGTCACCAGAATTAACCCCCCCACACACAAGGACCTTCATCTGTTTCATCCCTCCTCACCATCTTAGACAATAGGTATATGCTGTAACTGTGCAATTATGTATGCATGTTATTTTTGTATCTTTGCTATGGACGGCGCTGTGGAAATTTGTGGCGCCTTATAAATGAATGCTTGTAATAATAATTATAATACACCCAACAGGTCACGTTATCCGGACTTGTGCCTGTGGAATTATGTGGGATAATTACAGACTCATCAAAAATTGTTTTACTCGCCTACCTGTGCATGACTAAAGACAGCCAGAAAACATGACCTGTTGTGGGGAATGTACACCGGGGGTGCAGGGAAGAGGACCTGTTCTGCACACAGCGCTGCCTAATATGAACGCACCGTATAAAATAATAATAATAATTCCATCAACAACAAAAAGATCACAAATCTGACGTCTCTATATTTTACTTTTTCTCTTTTTTATTATTCAACAATTTATACATAATAAATACAAACTTTTTACAGCCAATACAAATAAGCAAGAACCTGCTTTACCTGCATGGGCAACTGTACACGGTGAGATATGAAATCAATGTGCAATATCAACTTACCAAGAGGATTTCTTTCTTTTTTTTTTGTACAATGTTCTGTTAAATAAAATTAGCAGCTCATACCAAATATATAGCGTTTTTTTCTTTCTTTTTTTTAGCAGATTTCCAGATAACACTTTTTTTATTTCAATGTATGAAAGATGGGATTGGGGCGGAAAACTGGCCAAAACCTGCAGGGGTCAAACATTCTTTAAAAACTACACTTGACCACTACACAGTGGAGGCAGCCATCTTATGGGCTAAACCATTATCCAGCCTATCCGTTCACTGGCACACCAACATGGCTGTCATGGCTGAGGCACCAGGCTCCCGTGCGTCATGCTTCCGTAAGGTCACCAGTGAATGAATATGCTGCATTTTCATATAGACTGGGCAAAATGGCGGCCACCGCCGTATAAGTGTACCTGTTACACACGCACACTCCACGTCTGCCGTAATTGTCTGTAGCAGCCCCGCGTTCAGCTGATAAATGGCGAATATTTTTTTTTTTTCTTTTATAAAAAGCTAAATAATATTTGCTCATTTTATTTCCAAGTAATATTAGGGTACAGACAATGTAAGCAGACAGACTTTACATGGGGAGGGGGGTTTAAACAAATCTTCAAAGAAGATACAAGTTAGAAGCATTTGAACAGTATTCAACCATTGGCGCTTCCTCTGTATGTAGGAATTCACAGCGCGGCAGATGCCAACAGTTTGCAAAGACTCCTATGAGTGCAGCTACATTCTCCCTTATCTGGTAGCATCCGTAACTCAACAACGGGAAAAAACAAACAAACCACATTTATATAGTATATATGCAACATGAACCGGAACTTAAAATGACTATTGCATAAAACAAAGCTTAATGATCTGCAAATCGCTTGGCAATTTTTTATTCTCAAGCAATTATAACGATTACAGGAGAGCCGAAATAAATCTCGCCTGTTTATCATTAAATGCTTAGCTTGAATTACCCGTGGATCATTCAGCCGCCAGCATCTGTATGTGCTCAGGACAATCTGATTTTTCTACCTGCATTATGAGAGCATTTTATAAATCAGTAAAACGTATATATGCTGTAATTAAAATGTATTGTACATATAATAAACCGGATTACAACCTGCGTATGGGGGAGTAACTAATGCATACTCGTCACCTAGCTACAGTGAGGGGAGGCAGATATGTTACAGCTTGAACCATCTGCAAATTCACTTTAAGATGGAGACAACCCTGAGGCACAAAGTGCCTCGTGTCTCTGCGATTTTTATTGGCTTTTAGCAAACGTTCATGAAGATTCATTCAGCTCGCAATATGCCCATCTCCCCCGTCTGTTACCGACAAGTACATGTAACTTTTCCCATCTTCACACAGCGACGAACTCCATGTCCTTTATAATCTGAAGGAGGTCACAATAAACACGTGTTCTGGATGCTGAAGGGATGACGTTAGCACCAGTAATATGTGCTGAAATAACTAGACAGACACAGTTTAAGCATATATGAAAATGTATTCAAACTTCTGATATCACTTGGGCGTTAAATTAATTTTAGTTAATTGGATAATCCCTAGAGTAATAAATTTAGAACAACCAGAGAGCACAGATTTAAGGGAATAAAATCTACCTGACACCTGCACACAGTTCAGGCAGCCATTCCATAAGACGTCAGCCAGTTACTAAGTACAGCATAGCCAAACATTGCTTTACCCCACAAAATGGCTGCCTCCACCACATGTGGTAAAAATCGATCCCCACTTTTTAAGTATTATTTTCTGGATAAAAGGCTAATGCCAGCCATTTCTAATTAATCCCAGGCTAGAAAACAATAACACGGCTTGTGAAGGATTGGCATATAGCGTCTCTGACTACTGAAGAGTACAGCGGTCTTTATATTCAGTTACGTTTACACTTTAAATGTGGCTATCCATTTAGTGGGCTGATACAATATTCAAGATACTTCACAACATCACTGAGGCATGAGGCACTTGTGCCTTATGGCTCGGGGATATCATTCATTCCCATTAAATGGATAGGTTATATATTGTCTCAGCCCACAAAATAGCTGTAAATTCCTTTAGTATATAAAGCCATTGCCCCTAGGTTCAACTGTGACTTTATAGAGAACGGCACAAGGAGGGTAACATGGCACTAGTAGTGGCATTGCTACTGCCGTTCCTGGACGAAATGAGCTGCGTAAATATTAATATTAAAGTTCATTACACTGGTTCTGGATGATTAATTATTGACGAGAGGTGCCTAGCCATATGTCTTTACAGCATATTATATATACTTATATATAACCTTTTTTTTTTTTTTTCTTTTTTTTTTTTATATATATATCTTATGTCTTCTGGATTAGTAATGAGAGGAGCCAGCCCCTTAATTCCCTTTGTGTAACAAATTCCACAGCACCCACAGCTCACCGGTGTATTGCTCTGCAACGCACCGACGTTGTGTCTGGTAGAAGTGTGTTACAACGGATAAGCTTCTCTTCAATATACAGATAACTGGAGAAAAAGGATCATTTGAACACATTCCTATGAACACAGTAATATACTGTACTAACACATATAATAGAATTATTCTATGTGGACCTTCTACGAGCCTCCGCACAGGTGCCCCTGACCAGCCCCCCGGTCGGTGCAATGACAGCAGTGATAGGTTTAACAACACAATACAGTATTAATATTAAACTTGCGTTATATAGCTTTGACCTAAAAGGCCTACTTCAGATTGGATTGGAAAGACCACCAGCTTGCAGACCAAACCTTCTGTAGCCTAATCATTACACGGTACTGCTGTACAGGCTCAGCAATGGGATCATCACACTTTTGGGCATTTAAAGGACACAAATCTATGGACAGGTGAACAGCTGCACTGTGCTACATTCCCTGGACGGTCAACACATCATGACCTCAGTATATTCATCCTAGATTACTACGAGGACCACACAGTTGGTGCACATGATACGGTCCAGGTGACCCGGGATCGCAGCTCTTTTGTTTATCCCCAACCTTTGAGCATTATTAGCGTGATCCCGTTTTCTGATCTGTTTTGCTTATGGTATAATACTATGAGCATTGATAGCGCAGTCCTGATTTGAGGTGTGATCACCTACTGGGATAATGCCACCAGCCCTGATAGCAGTGTCATAATCTGAGGTGTGATCACCTTCTAGGATAATGCCAAGAGCCCTGATGATGCAGTCTTGATCTGAGGTGTGATCACCTCCTGGGATAATGCCACGAGCCCTGATAGCGCAGTCCTGTTCTGAGGCGTGATCACCTTACTGGGATAATACCATTAGCTCTGATGGCGCAGTCATGGTCTGAGATCCGATCACCTGGGATAATACCACATGTCCTGGTAACACAGTCCCGGGCTGAGATCCGTTCACCTTCTGTTATAATACCGCAGTCGCTGTCTGACATCCGGTCACCTTCATCTATAGATGAGATAATACAGCGCAGTCCCGCTAGGAGATCCGTTCCCATCCTGGTAAATGAATGTGACGTGCACCACCAGCAGCTTTACTTCAGCCCATGAATGCGCACTCTGTACCCGCCGAGGATTGATAGGATTATGGCTTTAGACTTTGCCTATCTTGATGATTATGTAGAAGTTTTCCTGGTGCTACAAGTCCTATAAAGACATGAATATTCCTGTGCCTTTCACTTGCTTCACTACGAGGAGGAGAACCACTAATTTCTCAGGAGAAAGTTAATACCAGGGACAAAGGGAACAGGAAGAGGAGGCCAGTACATCGGGCGGTATTTCCTCTTCCCCAGAAAGGTGCCGACACAACCTTAACCCTACCACTGCCTTTACATTCCTCACAATTGCACATTCTCACCCCGTTAGTATCTGCTAAGGGAGGCTAAAGTACACTCCGAATTAAAACATGAATAAAAAAAAAAAAAAAAAGGCACATAAGTCTGACGCGTTCTCGCGTCCGTCACTCAGGATCTCGACATGCCGAAGGTGCCTAAAAGTTCGGGGCCAAATGACTCATTTGGTCTTTGATTGCAGCAGAGATTCCCAGGTGTAGTCGTTAAACCAACGT
The DNA here is from genome assembly GCA_031769625.1 of Taudactylus pleione. Taxonomy (NCBI): domain Eukaryota; kingdom Metazoa; phylum Chordata; class Amphibia; order Anura; family Myobatrachidae; genus Taudactylus; species Taudactylus pleione. The sequence goes on from JAUIMM010000240.1 coordinate 279,985, forward strand.
AATTTCCACATCTTCTGTCTTTTCCGGTGGTCGCCGGCGAGTCTGTGTGGGGGGCGGGGGGGCCGCTCGCACCTGGAATAAGGAACAATGGGCAATTACGTAAAGCAGATCAAACACACACCAAGAGTTTACTCTACGCACGTCCACTTCAATCAGGTTTATTGTATACTCCTGTATTACACTCATCGGAGACTGTAGCTACCTACCGTAAATGATCTAAATATAAGAAATCACTGAGGAGTTACATAACCATATCACGGCACAAGCCGCAGGCAGATCATATAGGTCAGAGAGCTCCAAGATGACTACTACTTGATTTTACAGTAATGTTACATTATTCCTAATACTATATACAGTAAGTTACAATTTAAAATGGAGTTTCCAACTGCGCGCCACTATCACGCGTTCCATCACAGAACACACTGAGCCAGATGACATCAATTCGCACTAGAGAGAATATTATAAATGCATCTTCGTATAATTGTTTAACTTACGAGTAGCCTTATATCTCTATACAGCCACAAAACTGATCTGAGGTTTTGAAAAAGTTTATGACAAAGTTGTATCATCCTTAATAGAGTGAAAGTAACACAATCACTGCAGGATTCAAAACTGAAAACACTGTTACACAAAACACAATATCCTCTATAGCAGATACAAACTACAAGTCAGCTCGGAGGTCTAGGATTCTGCAAAAGCCATAAAGTTTTAGTCTTCTTAAACCGAACAGGGGGCACCTATGGAGACTGATGAAAGTATCCCCCCAAATGGTTTGGTGATTACAGTGAAGGCTTTAATCTACAGGACTGTAATTCCAAAATATGCTATGCTTTCATTTGTATGTTTAACCCCGACCACAATAAGTAGCTCTTCCCTGCATCGGGCTGGTAGGAGGGTATAACATCCATTTAGAATAATCCGCCCTCCTGACGTTTTGTGTCACAAGTTCGTTATACAATAAAGTAACATTTCAAAAGTGAAAATCTATCCTCGAGATTTCCAATGTACTAATTTAATAGTAAGTTGATACTACTTTTAAATTTTTTCACTTACGGGGCGTAACTTTCCGTGAAACGCATCGGGGGTGACCCGTGGCTGGGACGTTGAAGGAGATTCCAAATTGATGTTGTTTTCTAAGAAAATGGAGAAAGAAAACTACGTCAAAAGTGCAGAAATCCAAATAACATTCTATATTTTACTAACGCGTTTCACATCACAAGTCTCCGATGCCAATTTATAGAATGCACAAGGGATGCAATTATAGAGGATTATTAATCTCCTTTACCGGTCTAATATCACCTGTAATAAGACAATTAGAGCATCTTTTCCACGACCATTCACAAATCTATATACACTCTCAGTATCTGCACATGATAAATTCTGTACATCTCTCCTGCCCTGGGACAGTCCATAAATATTCTGCACTGAAAACAAGGGCTGCAGCTCTAGAAATTATGCCTTGCAGAGCTGGTGTCATGGGTTACATTCCTACCAGGGAAGGATCTGTGCGGAGTTTGTATGTTCTCCCAATGTTTGCATGAATTTCTTTGAGTGCTCTGCTTTCTTCCCACACACCAACAACATACTGGCACATTACCTGGCTGTCGACAAAAACACCCCCCTATGTATGCGTGTGCCTGCTGTGTGCATGTGTTACAGAATATAGACTGGCTTAGGATAATAAATAAATGAAACAACCCATTCCTGGATAATAGGGGACGCGCCGGGCTCCTGTGTTCATCCTAGGTGCTCTCAGCCTAGATGAAGAGACAGCCACGATAGACCGCTGAGCAGAACAGAGGACAGTCAGAATACACCCCTGCATTCGCCATTTGTATCCCATCCTTACCGGCCACAGACGGGGAGCGTGGAAAGTACACAGAGCTGCTCTTCTCTGGACTGTACAATGGACTGGTGGGAGGCTGGTCATACAGCGGCAGCGCAGGGAGGGAGGGCTGCGGCTTGGGGGAAGGAGATACCTGTGGAGAAGAAGGTTCATTAGTCTTTGGGATAGATAAGAAAATGTTAATGTTATTATATTCATGACTGTTCCACTTTCTGACTTCCATATTTGATCTAAACCTCACACGCCATGTTAAGGGGTACTCAGCGCCACACCTACCGTACAGCAAACGGGTACATCGACGGTAATATGGTTCCTAAATAAATCCTGGAATATTTCCAGGCTTCACAGCAACACGGAAGGACAGCGATGCTTGTCATGGGACAGCGGAGTTCCGGCTACCGCCCACTGACGTAGTGCTACTGCTGTCTGCTATATAACGCACATCACATCTCACAGACTGATGGCGTAAAGGTGGCAATTCTTGTACTGCTGGCTGTTATATCGGAGGGGCCGAGTGGTTCTCCGATGGTGGAGCATGCCTATCTACAGTCCAACCCCTGACCCAATAGTGACTGATGGTTACAGTGTAAAGTACGACGGACGGAACGGCTCCTGGCATCACACTGTACCCTCTATTTTCTTTTAAACGAAACAATTTAATGTAGTTTATTTGCCTTGGAGTTCGAGCCCCCTAAATACAAGAACAGGCCACAAGATCAGGTAAGTGGGTGAGAGAAAACAAGCAGTAAATTTAAGGTTGGGCTAAAATAAGTCATAGGTTCTTTTTTTTGTTTTTTATCTTCACGAAATGAAATAAGAAAAAAAAATGACATTTAAGCAGCGTTCTCTCAGCTATTACATAACTCAGCACAGACAAGCTGCATAGTCCAATTTCTCCTTTCCCCGTCCACGTATGTGGCTTCTGTATAAGGCAGCGATGCCGGTTTACCTCCATACATGACCGTCAGCAGAAGGATAATGAAAGAGTATGAGGTTTCCATATAAGGACAGCCGGGCCTGTGGCTGCGATGACTGTTCCCCCGCACATAGGACAGCCGGGCCTGTGGCTGCAATACCGGTTCCCCTACACATAGGACAGCCGGGCCTGTGGCTGCAATACCGGTTCCCCTGCACATAGGACTATAGATTGTAAGCTTGCGAGCAGGGCCTTCCTACCTATATATCTGTCTGTTATTACCCAGTTTTGTTCTACCAATGTTGACAATTGTAAAGCGCAACGGAATATGCTGCGCTATATAAGAAACTGTAAATAAATAATAAATAAATAGGACAGCCGGGCCTGTGGCTGCGATGCCGGTTTACCCCACACATAGGGCTGTCAGCAGAAGGATAATGAAAGAGTATGAGGTTTCCATATTAGGGCAGCTGGGCCTGTGGCTGCGATGACTGTTCCCCCACACATAGGACAGCCGGGCCTGTGGCTGCAATACCGGTTCCCCTGCACATAGGACAGCCGGGCCTGTGGCTGCGATGACAGTTCCCCCGCACATAGGACAGCCGGGCCTGTGGCTGCGATGACTGTTCCCCCGCACATAGGACAGCCGGGCCTGTGGCTGCAATACCAGTTCACCTGCACATAGGACAGCCGGGCCTGTGGCTGCGATGACGGTTCCCCCACATAGAAATGTCAGCAGAAGGATAATGTTTCTTGCACTTACCTGAATGTCTTCGATCCACTGAGAGTCGCCATTCTCAGACCCAGCTAATTCTTCCACCAACACAGAGGGGAAAACTCCGACGCGGCCATTGAACTCCCCCTCCCAGAAGCCGTCATCGTCCTGATTCTCCTTATTTAGGATGCGGATAATGGCTCCTTCCGGGAACGATAGTTCGTCTTCCGTCTGGCCGTCATAATCATAAAGTGCTTTCACAAAACAGACTGCAGAGGAGGAAGAAAGCGCGGATAAGAGCTGTAGTGTTACATGGTCAGTCTACGCAGTACTAATGGTCACTATACGGACAAAGAGAAGGAGAAAAACGGACAGAATGCAGGAAGCTCATAGGTGGCAATATCAGAGTACGCCCCAACTTTACGCCTCCTCTTTAATATGTCAGAACATATATAATATAAAGAAGGGAACACATATAACTGACCATGCATTGTAGCCCCCACTCTGTACCCCACACTAGTTGAATGTGAAACCAATTAAATTTTAGGCTGCACTGTAGTCACCTCGTCTGTCATGTAATGTATAACACAGGGTAATGTACGGAAATACGCTCACCGCTATACAGCGCTGCCATTAACCCCTACAGTACCTGCGGCATAGACACAGCTGCCAACCAGCTATTGTAGGGAGGTTATTGTGAGGTGATGGCACATAACTAGGCTTACCATACTATCCCATTATATATATACATATACATAGGCTTACCATACTATCCCATTATATATATATACATAGGCTTACCATACTATCCCATTATATATATGCATAGGCTTACCATACTATCCCATTATATATATACATATACATAGGCTTACCATACTATCCCATTATATATATATACATATACATAGGCTTACCATACTATCCCATTATATATATATATATATATATATATATATATATATACACATAGGCTTACCATACTATCCCATTATATATATACATAGGCTTACCATACTATCCCATTATATATATACATAGGCTTACCATACTATCCCATTATATATATATACATATACATAGGCTTACCATACTATCCCATTATATATATATATATATATACATAGGCTTACCATACTATCCCATTATATATATATACATAGGCTTACCATACTATCCCGTTATATATACATAGGCTTACCATACTATCCCATTATATATATACATAGGCTTACCAGACTATCCCATTATATATATACATAGGCTTACCATACTATCCCATTATATATATATACACATGGGCTTACCAGACTATCCCATTATATATATATACATAGGCTTACCATACTATCCCATTATATATATATATACACATAGGCTTACCATACTATCCCGTTATATATACATAGGCTTACCATACTATCCCGTTATATATACATAGGCTTACCATACTATCCCATTATATATATACATAGGCTTACCAGACTATCCCATTATATATATACATAGGCTTACCATACTATCCCATTATATATATATACACATGGGCTTACCAGACTATCCCATTATATATATACATAGGCTTACCAAACTATCCCATTATATATATATATACATAGGCTTACCATACTATCCCGTTATATATACATAGGCTTACCATACTATCCCTTTATATATACACATGGGCTTACCATACTATCCCATTATATATATATATATATATATATATACATAGGCTTACCATACTATCCCATTATATATATATATATATATATATATATATACACACACATAGGCTTACCATATTATCCCATTATATATATACACATAGGCTTACCATACTATCCCATTATATATATATATATATATATATATATATATATATACATACACATAGGCTTACCATACTATCCCGTTATATATACATAGGCTTACCATACTATCCCATTATATATATATATATATATATATATATATACACACATAGGCTTACCATACTATCCCATTATACATATATATATATATATATATATATATATATATACATAGGCTTACCATACTATCCCATTATATATATATATATATATATATAGGCTTACCATACTATCCCATTATATATATATATATATATATATATATACATACACACATAGGCTTACCATACTATCCCATTATATATATATATATATATATATATATATATACATATACACACACACATAGGCTTACCATACTATCCCATTATATATATATATATATATATATATATATATATATATACATATACACACACACATAGGCTTACCATACTATCCCATTATATATATACATATAGGCTTACCATACTATCCCATTATATATATACATATAGGCTTACCATACTATCCCATTATATATATACATATAGGCTTACCGTACTATCCCATTATATATATACATACATAGAGAAAAAGAAATACTGGCGCACAAATTCCTGACCATAGGAGGCTGACCTGGACATCAGATAAGCTTTAATGAAAGTTATTGTTTGGTAAGCGCACATTACTTATATTGAGCACTATTCGCCTTTTTCTTTAAATACTACACTATTAGGCGCACGTTTGCTTATTTTTCAGCATATATATATATATATATATATATATACACATAGGCTTACCGTACTATCCCATTATATATATATATACATAGGCTTACCGTACTATCCCGTTATATATACATAGGCTTACCGTACTATCCCATTATATATATATACACATAGGCTTACCATACTATCCCGTTATATATACATAGGCTTACCGTACTATCCCATTATATATATACATAGGCTTACCGTACTATCCCGTTATATATACATAGGCTTACCGTACTATCCCATTATATATATATACATAGGCTTACCATACTATCCCGTTATATATACATAGGCTTACCGTACTATCCCATTATATATATATACATAGGCTTACCATACTATCCCGTTATATATACATAGGCTTACCGTACTATCCCATTATATATATACATAGGCTTACCGTACTATCCCGTTATATATACATAGGCTTACCGTACTATCCCATTATATATATATATATACACATAGGCTTACCATACTATCCCGTTATATATACATAGGCTTAATATACTATCCCATTATATATATACATAGGCTTACCATACTATCCCGTTATATATATATACACATGGGCTTACCAGACTATCCCATTATATATATACATAGGCTTACCAAACTATCCCATTATATATATATACATAGGCTTACCATACTATCCCGTTATATATACATAGGCTTACCATACTATCCCTTTATATATACACATGGGCTTACCATACTATCCCATTATATATATATATATATATATATATATATATACATAGGCTTACCATACTATCCCATTTTATATATATATATATATATATATATATATATATATATATACATACACATAGGCTTACCATATTATCCCATTATATATATACACATAGGCTTACCGTACTATACCGTTATATATACATAGGCTTACCGTACTATACCGTTATATATACATAGGCTTACCATACTATCCCTTTATATATACATAGGCTTACCATACTATCCCGTTATATATACATAGGCTTACCGTACTATACAGTTATATATACATAGGCTTACCGTACTATCCCGTTATATATATATATATATACATAGGCTTACCATATTATCCCTTTATATATACATAGGCTTACCATACTATCCCATTATATACACATGGGCATACCGTACTATCCCTTTATATATATACATGGGCTTACCGTACTATCCCTTTATATATACATAGGCTTACCATACTATCCCTTTATATATAGTTAGGCTTACCATACTATCCCTTTATATATAGTTAGGCTTACCATACTATCCGGTTATATATATGCAGTGGCCCCCATTATGCAGTGCCCCTTATATAATGCCCCCAGTAGTAGTCCCCCTATGCAGTGCCCCCAGTAGTGATCCCCCATGCAGTGCCCCCAATAGTAGTCAACCCATGCAGTGCCCCCAGTAGTATTACCCCTTTGCAGTGCCCCTTATATTGCATCCCAGTAGTGGTCCCCCTATGCAGTGCCCCCAATAGTAGTCCCCGCCCATGCAGTGCCCCCATGGTGACACAGTATATAACTACTCACTGTCCGCACGGTTACACAGTATGTAACTACTCACTGTCCGCACGGTTACACAGTATATAACTACTCACTGTCCGCACGGTTACACAGTATATAACTACTCACTGTCCGCACGGTTACACAGTATATAACTACTCACTGTCCGCACGGTTACACAGTATATAACTACTCACTGTCCGCACGGTTACACAGTATATAACTACTCACTGTCCGCACGGTTACACAGTATATAACTACTCACTGTCCGCACGGTTACACAGTATGTAACTACTCACTGTCCGCACGGTTACACAGTATATAACTACTCACTGTCCGCACGGTTACACAGTATATAACTACTCACTGTCCGCACGGTTACACAGTATATAACTACTCACTGTCCGCACGGTTACACAGTATATAACTACTCACTGTCCGCACGGTTACACAGTATATAACTACTCACTGTCCGCACGGTTACACAGTATATAACTACTCACTGTCCGCACGGTTACACAGTATGTAACTACTCACTGTCCGCACGGTGACACAGTATGTAACTACTCACTGTCCGCACGGTGACACAATATATAACTACTCACTGTCCGCACGGTGACACAGTATATAACCACTCACTGTCTGCACTGTAACAGTATATAACCACTCAGTGTCCGAACGGTGACGCAGTATATAACTACTCACTGTCCACACGGTGACACAGTATGTAACTACTCACTGTCCACATGGTGACACAGTATATAACCACTCACTGTCCGCACTGTAACAGTATATAACTACTCACTGTCCACATGGTGACACAGTATATAACCACTCACTGTCCGCACTGTAACAGTATATAACTACTCACTGTCCACACGGTAACACAGTATATTACCAGTCACTGTCCACACGGTGACGCAGTATATAACTACTCACTGTCCACATGGTGACACAGTATATAACTACTCACTGTCCATACGGTAACAGTATATAACTACTCACTGTCCACACGGTAACACAGTATATAACCACTCACTGTCCACACGGTAACACAGTATATAACCACTCACTGTCCGCACGGTAACAGTATATAACTACTCACTGTGCGCACGGTAACAGTATATAACTACTCACTGTCCGCACGGTAACAGTATATAACTACTCACTGTCCGCACGGTAACAGTATATAACTACTCACTGTCCGCACGGTAACAGTATATAACTACTCACTGTGCACACGGTAACAGTATATAACTACTCACTGTGCACACGGTAACAGTATATAACCACTCACTGTGCACACGGTAACAGTATATAACTACTCACTGTGCACACGGTAACAGTATATAACTACTCACTGTCCACACGGTGACACAGTATATAACTACTCACTGTCCACACGGTAACACAGTATATAACTACTCACTGTGCACACGGTAACACAGTATATAACTACTCACTGTCCACACGGTAACACAGTATATAACTACTCACTGTGCACACGGTAACAGTATATAACTACTCACTGTGCACATGGTGACAGTATATAACCACTCACTGTCCACACGGTGACAGTATATAACTACTCACTGTGCACACGGTAACAGTATATAACTACTCACTGTCCACACGGTGACACAGTATATAACCACTCACTGTCCACACGGTGACACAGTATATAACCACTCACTGCGCACATGGTAACAGTATATAACCACTCACTGTCCACACGGTAACAGTATATAACCACTGACTGTCCACACGGTAACACAGTATATAACCACTCACTGTCCACACGGTGACAGTATATAACCACCCACTGTCCACACGGTAACAGTATATAACTACTCACTGTCCACACGGTAACAGTATATAACCACTCACTGTGCACACGGTAACAGTATATAACTACTCACTGTCCACACGGTGACACAGTATATAACCACTCACTGTCCACACGGTGACACAGTATATAACCACTCACTGTCCACACGGTGACACAGTATATAACCACTCACTGCGCACATGGTAACAGTATATAACCACTCACTGTCCACACGGTAACACAGTATATAACCACTCACTGTCCACACGGTAACAGTATATAACTACTCACTGTGCACACGGTAACACAGTATATAACCACTCACTGTCCACACGGTAACAGTATATAACTACTCACTGTGCACACGGTAACAGTATATAACTACTCACTGTGCACACGGTAACAGTATAAAACTACTCAATGTGCACACGGTGACACAGTATATAACTACTCACTGTGCACACGGTAACAGTATATAACTACTCACTGTGCACACGGTAACAGTATATAACTACTCACTGTCCACACGGTGACACAGTATATAACTACTCACTGTGCACACGGTAACAGTATATAACCACTCACTGTGCACACGGTAACAGTACATAACCACTCACTGTGCACACGGTAACAGTATATAACCACTCACTGTGCACATGGTAACAGTATATAACTACTCACTGTGCACATGGTAACACAGTATATAACTACTCACTGTCCGCACTGTAACAGTATATAACTACTCACTGTGCACACGGTAACACAGTATATAACTACTCACTGTGCACACGGTAACAGTATATAACTACTCACTGTCCACACGGTGACACAGTATATAACTACTCACTGTCCGCACTGTAACAGTATATAACCACTCACTGTGCACACGGTAACAGTATATAACTACTCACTGTCCGCACTGTAACAGTATATAACTACTCACTGTCCGCACTGTAACAGTATATAACCACTCACTGTGCACACGGTAACAGTATATAACCACTCACTGTCCACATGGTGACACAGTATATAACCACTCACTGTGCACACGGTAACAGTATATAACCACTCACTGTCCGCACTGTAACAGTATATAACCACTCACTGTGCACACGGTAACAGTATATAACCACTCACTGTCCACATGGTGACACAGTATATAACCACTCACTGTGCACACGGTAACAGTATATAACCACTCACTGTCCACATGGTGACACAGTATATAACCACTCACTGTGCACACGGTAACAGTATATAACCACTCACTGTGCACACGGTAACAGTATATAACTACTCACTGTCCGCACTGTAACAGTATATAACCACTCACTGTGCACACGGTGACAGTATATAACTACTCACTGTCCGCACTGTAACAGTATATAACCACTCACTGTCCGCACTGTAACAGTATATAACCACTCACTGTCCGCACTGTAACAGTATATAACCACTCACTGTCCGCACTGTAACAGTATATAACCACTCACTGTGCACACGGTAACAGTATATAACCACTCACTGTGCACACGGTAACAGTATATAACCACTGACTGTCCACACGGTGACAGTATATAACCACTCACTGTCCGCACGGTGACAGTATATAACCACTCACTGTCCGCACTGTAACAGTATATAACTACTCACTGTCCGCACTGTAACAGTATATAACCACTCACTGTCCACATGGTGACACAGTATATAACCACTCACTGTGCACACGGTAACAGTATATAACTACTCACTGTGCACACGGTAACAGTATATAATTACTCACTGTGCACACGGTAACAGTATATAACTACTCACTGTGCACACGGTGACTCAGTATATAACTACTCACTGTCCACACGGTGACTCAGTATATAACTACTCACTGTCCACACGGTGACTCAGTATATAACTACTCACTGTGCACACGGTAACAGTATATAACTACTCACTGTGCACACGGTAACAGTATATAACTACTCACTGTGCACACGGTAACAGTATATAACCACTCACTGTGCACACGGTGACACAGTATATAACCACTCACTGTGCACACGGTAACAGTATATAACTACTCACTGTCCACATGGTGACACAGTATATAACCACTCACTGTGCACACGGTAACAGTATATAACTACTCACTGTCCACACGGTGACACAGTATATAACCACTCACTGTGCACACGGTAACAGTATATAACCACTCACTGTCCGCACTGTAACAGTATATAACCACTCACTGTCCGCACTGTAACAGTATATAACCACTCACTGTGCACACGGTAACAGTATATAACCACTCACTGTGCACACGGTAACAGTATATAACTACTCACTGTGCACACGGTAACAGTATATAACTACTCACTGTGCACATGGTGACACAGTATATAACTACTCACTGTGCACACGGTAACAGTATATAACTACTCACTGTGCACACGGTGACTCAGTATATAACTACTCACTGTCCACACGGTGACTCAGTATATAACTACTCACTGTCCGCACTGTAACAGTATATAACTACTCACTGTCCGCACTGTAACAGTATATAACCACTCACTGTGCACACGGTAACAGTATATAACTACTCACTGTGCACACGGTAACAGTATATAACCACTCACTGTGCACACGGTAACAGTATATAACCACTCACTGTGCACACGGTAACTCAGTATATAACTACTCACTGTCCACACGGTGACACAGTATATAACCACTCACTGTGCACATGGTAACAGTATATAACCACTCACTGTGCACACGGTAACAGTATATAACCACTCACTGTGCACACGGTAACAGTATATAACCACTGACTGTCCACACGGTGACAGTATATAACCACTCACTGTCCGCACGGTGACAGTATATAAACACTCACTGTCCGCACGGTAACACAGTATATAACCACTCACTGTGCACATGGTGACACAGTATATAACTACTCACTGTGCACATGGTGACTCAGTATATAACTACTCACTGTGCACACGGTAACAGTATATAACTACTCACTGTGCACACGGTGACTCAGTATATAACTACTCACTGTCCACACGGTGACTCAGTATATAACTACTCACTGTCCACACGGTGACTCAGTATATAACTACTCACTGTGCACACGGTAACAGTATATAACTACTCACTGTGCACACGGTAACAGTATATAACCACTCACTGTCCACATGGTGACACAGTATATAACTACTCACTGTGCACACGGTAACAGTATATAACTACTCACTGTGCACATGGTGACAGTATATAACTACTCACTGTCCACACGGTAACACAGTATATAACCACTCACTGTGCACACGGTAACAGTATATAACCACTCACTGTGCACACGGTGACACAGTATATAACTACTCACTGTGCACACGGTGACAGTATATAACTACTCACTGTGCACACGGTAACAGTATATAACTACTCACTGTGCACACGGTAACAGTATATAACTACTCACTGTGCACACGGTGACAGTATATAACTACTCACTGTGCACACGGTAACAGTATATAACTACTCACTGTGCACATGGTGACACAGTATATAACTACTCACTGTGCACACGGTAACACAGTATATAACCACTCACTGTCCGCACTGTAACAGTATATAACCACTCACTGTGCACACGGTAACAGTATATAACCACTCACTGTGCACACGGTAACAGTATATAACCACTCACTGTGCACACGGTGACAGTATATAACCACTCACTGTCCACATGGTAACACAGTATATAACTACTCACTGTCCACACGGTGACACAGTATATAACCACTCACTGTCCACACGGTGACACAGTATATAACCACTCACTGTCCACACGGTGACACAGTATATAACCACTCACTGTGCACACGGTAACAGTATATAACCACTCACTGTGCACACGGTAACAGTATATAACTACTCACTGTGCACACGGTAACAGTATATAACTACTCACTGTCCACACGGTAACACAGTATATAACTACTCACTGTGCACACGGTGACACAGTATATAACTACTCACTGTCCACATGGTAACACAGTATATAACTACTCACTGTCCACATGGTAACACAGTATATAACTACTCACTGTCCGCACTGTAACAGTATATAACTACTCACTGTCCGCACTGTAACAGTATATAACCACTCACTGTGCACACGGTAACAGTATATAACTACTCACTGTCCACATGGTGACACAGTATATAACTACTCACTGTCCACATGGTGACACAGTATATAACTACTCACTGTCCACATGGTGACACAGTATATAACTACTCACTGTCCGCACTGTAACAGTATATAACCACTCACTGTGCACACGGTAACAGTATATAACTACTCACTGTCCGCACTGTAACAGTATATAACCACTCACTGTCCGCACTGTAACAGTATATAACCACTCACTGTGCACACGGTGACAGTATATAACCACTCACTGTCCGCACGGTGACACAGTATATAACCACTCACTGTGCACACGGTAACAGTATATAACTACTCACTGTCCGCACGGTGACACAGTATATAACTACTCACTGTCCACACGGTAACACAGTATATAACCACTCACTGTGCACACGGTAACAGTATATAACCACTCACTGTGCACACGGTGACACAGTATATAACTACTCACTGTGCACACGGTGACAGTATATAACTACTCACTGTGCACACGGTGACAGTATATAACTACTCACTGTGCACACGGTAACACAGTATATAACCACTCACTGTCCGCACTGTAACAGTATATAACCACTCACTGTGCACACGGTAACAGTATATAACCACTCACTGTCCACATGGTGACACAGTATATAACTACTCACTGTCCACATGGTGACACAGTATATAACTACTCACTGTCCGCACTGTAACAGTATATAACCACTCACTGTGCACACGGTAACAGTATATAACTACTCACTGTCCACATGGTGACACAGTATATAACTACTCACTGTCCACATGGTGACACAGTATATAACTACTCACTGTCCGCACTGTAACAGTATATAACCACTCACTGTGCACACGGTAACAGTATATAACCACTCACTGTGCACGCGGTAACAGTATATAACCACTCACTGTCCACACGGTAACAGTATATAACCACTCACTGTGCACGCGGTAACAGTATATAACCACTCACTGTCCACATGGTGACACAGTATATAACCACTCACTGTGCACACGGTAACAGTATATAACCACTCACTGTGCACACGGTAACAGTATATAACCACTCACTGTGCACACGGTAACAGTATATAGCCACTCACTGTGCACACGGTGACAGTATATAACTACTCACTGTCCGCACTGTAACAGTATATAACCACTCACTGTGCACACGGTGACAGTATATAACTACTCACTGTCCGCACTGTAACAGTATATAACCACTCACTGTCCACATGGTGACACAGTATATAACCACTCACTGTGCACACGGTAACAGTATATAACCACTCACTGTGCACACGGTAACAGTATATAACCACTCACTGTGCACACGGTAACAGTATATAACCACTCACTGTGCACACGGTAACAGTATATAACCACTCACTGTGTACACGGTAACAGTATATAACCACTCACTGTCCGCACTGTAACAGTATATAACCACTCACTGTGCACACGGTGACAGTATATAACTACTCACTGTCCGCACTGTAACAGTATATAACCACTCACTGTCCACATGGTGACACAGTATATAACCACTCACTGTGCACACGGTAACAGTATATAACTACTCACTGTCCACACGGTGACACAGTATATAACCACTCACTGTGCACACGGTGACAGTATATAACTACTCACTGTCCACACGGTAACAGTATATAACCACTCACTGTGTACACGGTGACAGTATATAACTACTCACTGTCCGCACTGTAACAGTATATAACCACTCACTGTGCACACGGTGACACAGTATATAACCACTCACTGTGCACACGGTGACACAGTATATAACCACTCACTGTGCACACGGTGACAGTATATAACTACTCACTGTCCACATGGTGACACAGTATATAACCACTCACTGTCCATACGGTAACAGTATATAACTACTCACTGTCCACACGGTAACAGTATATAACCACTCACTGTGCACACGGTAACAGTATATAACCACTCACTGTGCACACGGTAACAGTATATAACCACTCACTGTCCACATGGTGACACAGTATATAACCACTCACTGTGCACACGGTAACAGTATATAACCACTCACTGTGCACACGGTAACAGTATATAACCACTCACTGTCCACATGGTGACACAGTATATAACCACTCACTGTGCACACGGTAACAGTATATAACTACTCACTGTGCACACGGTAACAGTATATAACCACTCACTGTCCACATGGTGACACAGTATATAACCACTCACTGTGCACATGGTGACACAGTATATAACTACTCACTGTCCACACGGTAACAGTATATAACCACTCACTGTCCGCACGGTGACAGTATATAACCACTCACTGTGCACACGGTGACAGTATATAACTACTCACTGTCCGCACTGTAACAGTAGATAACCACTCACTGTGCACACGGTAACAGTATATAACCACTCACTGTCCACATGGTGACACAGTATATAACCACTCACTGTGCACACAGTAACAGTATATAACTACTCACTGTGCACACGGTAACAGTATATAACTACTCACTGTCCACACGGTGACACAGTATATAACCACTCACTGTGCACACGGTGACAGTATATAACTACTCACTGTGCACACGGTGACAGTATATAACTACTCACTGTCCACACGGTGACACAGTATATAACTACTCACTGTCCACACGGTAACACAGTATATAACCACTCACTGTGCACACGGTAACAGTATATAACCACTCACTGTGCACACGGTAACAGTATATAACTACTCACTGTCCACACGGTAACAGTATATAACTACTCACTGTGCACAAGGTAACAGTATATAACTACTCACTGTGCACACGGTAACAGTATATAACTACTCACTGTCCACAGGGTAACAGTATATAACTACTCACTGTCCACACGGTGACACAGTATATAACCACTCACTGTGCACACGGTGACAGTATATAACTACTCACTGTGCACACAGTGACAGTATATAACTACTCACTGTCCACACGGTGACACAGTATATAACTACTCACTGTCCACACGGTGACACAGTATATAACTACTCACTGTCCACACGGTAACAGTATATAACTACTCACTGTGCACACGGTAACAGTATATAACCACTCACTGTGCACACGGTAACAGTATATAACTACTCACTGTCCACACGGTAACAGTATATAACCACTCACTGTCCACACGGTGACACAGTATATAACCACTCACTGTCCGCACGGTGACAGTATATAACCACTCACTGTGCACACGGTGACAGTATATAACTACTCACTGTCCACACGGTGACACAGTATATAACCACTCACTGTGCACACGGTAACAGTATATAACCACTCACTGTCCACATGGTGACACAGTATATAACCACTCACTGTGCACACGGTAACAGTATATAACCACTCACTGTGCACACAGTAACAGTATATAACTACTCACTGTGCACACGGTAACAGTATATAACTACTCACTGTCCACACGGTAACAGTATATAACCACTCACTGTGCACACGGTGACACAGTATATAACCACTCACTGTGCACACGGTGACAGTATATAACTACTCACTGTCCACACGGTGACACAGTATATAACTACTCACTGTCCACACGGTGACACAGTATATAACTACTCACTGTCCACACGGTAACAGTATATAACTACTCACTGTGCACACGGTAACAGTATATAACCACTCACTGTGTACACGGTAACAGTATATAACTACTCACTGTCCACACGGTAACAGTATATAACTACTCACTGTCCACACGGTGACACAGTATATAACCACTCACTGTGCACACGGTGACAGTATATAACTACTCACTGTCCACACGGTGACACAGTATATAACTACTCACTGTCCACACGGTGACACAGTATATAACCACTCACTGTGCACACGGTGACAGTATATAACTACTCACTGTCCACACGGTGACACAGTATATAACCACTCACTGTGCACACGGTGACAGTATATAACTACTCACTGTCCACACGGTGACACAGTATATAACCACTCACTGTCCACACGGTGACAGTATATAACTACTCACTGTCCACACGGTAACACAGTATATAACTACTCACTGTCCACACGGTAACACAGTATATAACTACTCACTGTGCACATGGTGACACAGTATATAACTACTCACTGTCCACACGGTGACACAGTATATAACCACTCACTGTGCACACGGTGACAGTATATAACTACTCACTGTCCACACGGTAACACAGTATATAACTACTCACTGTCCACACGGTAACACAGTATATAACTACTCACTGTGCACACGGTAACAGTATATAACCACTCACTGTCCACACGGTAACACAGTATATAACCACTCACTGTGCACACGGTAACACAGTATATAACCACTCACTGTCCACACGGTAACACAGTATATAACTACTCACTGTGCACACGGTAACAGTATATAACTACTCACTGTGCACACGGTAACAGTATATAACCACTCACTGTCCACACGGTGACAGTATATAACCACTCACTGTGCACACGGTAACAGTATATAACCACTCACTGTGCACACGGTGACACAGTATATAACTACTCACTGTCCACACGGTAACACAGTATATAACCACTCACTGTCCACACGGTAACAGTATATAACTACTCACTGTGCACACGGTAACAGTATATAACTACTCACTGTGCACACGGTAACAGTATATAACCACTCACTGTGCACACGGTGACACAGTATATAACCACTCACTGTGCACACGGTAACAGTATATAACTACTCACTGTGCACACGGTAACAGTATATAACTACTCACTGTGCACACGGTAACAGTATATAACTACTCACTGTCCACACGGTAACAGTATATAACTACTCACTGTCCACACGGTAACAGTATATAACTACTCACTGTGCACACGGTAACAGTATATAACCACTCACTGTGCACACAGTGACACAGTATATAACTACTCACTGTGCACACGGTAACACAGTATATAACCACTCACTGTCCACACGGTAACACAGTATATAACTACTCACTGTGCACACGGTAACAGTATATAACTACTCACTGTGCACACGGTAACAGTATATAACCACTCACTGTCCACACGGTGACAGTATATAACCACTCACTGTGCACACGGTAACAGTATATAACCACTCACTGTCCACACGGTAACAGTTTATAACCACTCACTGTGCACACGGTGACAGTATATAACCACTCACTGTGCACACGGTGACAGTATATAACCACTCACTGTCCACATGGTGACACAGTATATAACCACTCACTGTCCACATGGTAACACAGTATATAACTACTCACTGTCCGCACTGTAACAGTATATAACCACTCACTGTCCGCACGATAACAGTATATAACTACTCACTGTGCACACGGTGACTCAGTATATAACTACTCACTGTCCGCACTGTAACAGTATATAACCACTCACTGTGCACACGGTAACAGTATATAACTACTCACTGTGCACACGGTAACAGTATATAACTACTCACTGTGCACACGGTAACAGTATATAACCACTCACTGTGCACACGGTAACAGTATATAACCACTCACTGTGCACACGGTAACAGTATATAACCACTCACTGTGCACACGGTAACAGTATATAACTACTCACTGTGCACACGGTGACACAGTATATAACCACTCACTGTGCACACGGTGACAGTATATAACCACTCACTGTGCACACGGTGACAGTATATAACCACTCACTGTCCACATGGTGACACAGTATATAACCACTCACTGTCCACACGGTAACACAGTATATAACCACTCACTGTGCACACGGTGACAGTATATAACCACTCACTGTCCACATGGTGACACAGTATATAACCACTCACTGTCCACATGGTAACACAGTATATAACTACTCACTGTCCGCACTGTAACAGTATATAACCACTCACTGTCCGCACGATAACAGTATATAACTACTCACTGTGCACACGGTGACTCAGTATATAACTACTCACTGTCCGCACTGTAACAGTATATAACCACTCACTGTGCACACGGTAACAGTATATAACTACTCACTGTGCACACGGTAACAGTATATAACTACTCACTGTGCACACGGTAACAGTATATAACCACTCACTGTCCGCACTGTAACAGTATATAACCACTCACTGTGCACACGGTGACAGTATATAACCACTCACTGTCCACACGGTAACAGTATATAACTACTCACTGTGCACATGGTAACACAGTATATAACCACTCACTGTGCACACGGTGACAGTATATAACCACTCACTGTGCACACGGTGACAGTATATAACCACTCACTGTCCACATGGTGACACAGTATATAACCACTCACTGTCCACACGGTAACACAGTATATAACCACTCACTGTGCACACGGTAACAGTATATAACTACTCACTGTGCACACGGTGACAGTATATAACTACTCACTGTGCACACGGTAACAGTATATAACTACTCACTGTCCACACGGTAACACAGTATATAACTACTCACTGTCCACACGGTAACAGTATATAACTACTCATTGTGCACATGGTAACACAGTATATAACTACTCACTGTGCACACGGTGACTCAGTATATAACTACTCACTGTCCGCACTGTAACAGTATATAACCACTCACTGTGCACACGGTAACAGTATATAACTACTCACTGTGCACATGGTAACACAGTATATAACCACTCACTGTGCACACGGTGACAGTATATAACCACTCACTGTGCACACGGTGACAGTATATAACCACTCACTGTCCACATGGTGACACAGTATATAACCACTCACTGTCCACATGGTAACACAGTATATAACCACTCACTGTGCACACGGTAACAGTATATAACCACTCACTGTGCACACGGTAACAGTATATAACTACTCACTGTGCACACGGTAACAGTATATAACTACTCACTGTGCACACGGTAACAGTATATAACCACTCACTGTGCACACGGTAACAATATATAACCACTCACTGTGCACACGGTAACAGTATATAACCACTCACTGTGCACACGGTAACAGTATATAACCACTCACTGTGCACACGGTAACAGTATATAACTACTCACTGTCCGCACGGTGACACAGTATATAACCACTCACTGTGCACACGGTGACACAGTATATAACCACTCACTGTGCACACGGTGACACAGTATATAACCACTCACTGTGCACACGGTGACACAGTATATAACCACTCACTGTGCACACGGTGACACAGTATATAACCACTCACTGTGCACACGGTGACTCAGTATATAACTACTCACTGTCCGCACTGTAACAGTATATAACCACTCACTGTGCACACGGTGACAGTATATAACTACTCACTGTCCACACGGTAACAGTATATAACTACTCACTGTGCACACGGTAACACAGTATATAACCACTCACTGTGCACACGGTGACAGTATATAACCACTAACTGTCCACACGGTAACACAGTATATAACCACTCACTGTGCACACGGTAACAGTATATAACTACTCACTGTGCACACGGTGACAGTATATAACCACTCACTGTGCACACGGTAACAGTATATAACTACTCACTGTCCACACGGTAACACAGTATATAACTACTCACTGTGCACACGGTAACAGTATATAACTACTCACTGTCCACACGGTAACAGTATATAACTACTCACTGTGCACATGGTAACACAGTATATAACCACTCACTGTGCACACGGTGACAGTATATAACCACTCACTGTCCACATGGTGACACAGTATATAACCACTCACTGTCCACATGGTAACACAGTATATAACCACTCACTGTGCACACGGTAACAGTATATAACTACTCACTGTGCACACGGTAACAGTATATAACTACTCACTGTGCACACGGTAACAGTATATAACCACTCACTGTGCACACGGTAACAGTATATAACCACTCACTGTGCACACGGTAACAGTATATAACTACTCACTGTGCACACGGTAACAGTATATAACTACTCACTGTGCACACGGTAACAGTATATAACTACTCACTGTGCACACGGTAACAGTATATAACTACTCACTGTGCACACGGTAACAGTATATAACTACTCACTGTGCACACGGTAACAGTATATAACTACTCACTGTCCGCACGGTGAGACAGTATATAACTACTCACTGTGCACACGGTAACAGTATATAACCACTCACTGTGCACACGGTAACAGTATATAACCACTCACTGTCCACACGGTGACAGTATATAACCACTCACTGTGCACACGGTAACAGTATATAACTACTCACTGTCCACACGGTAACAGTATATAACCACTCACTGTCCGCACGGTAACAGTATATAACCACTCACTGTGCACACGGTAACAGTATATAACTACTCACTGTGCACACGGTAACAGTATATAACCACTCACTGTGCACACGGTAACAGTATATAACCACTCACTGTGCACACGGTAACAGTATATAACCACTCACTGTCCACACGGTGACAGTATATAACCACTCACTGTGCACACGGTAACAGTATATAACTACTCACTGTCCACACGGTAACAGTATATAACCACTCACTGTCCGCACGGTAACAGTATATAACCACTCACTGTGCACACGGTAACAGTATATAACTACTCACTGTGCACACGGTAACAGTATATAACCACTCACTGTGCACACGGTAACAGTATATAACCACTCACTGTGCACACGGTAACAGTATATAACCACTCACTGTGCACACGGTAACAGTATATAACTACTCACTGTGCACACGGTAACAGTATATAACTACTCACTGTCCACACGGTAACAGTATATAACCACTCACTGTCCACACGGTGACACAGTATATAACCACTCACTGTGCACACGGTAACAGTATATAACCACTGACTGTCCGCACGGTGACACAGTATATAACCACTCACTGTGCACACGGTAACAGTATATAACTACTCACTGTGCACACGGTAACAGTATATAACCACTCACTGTGCACACGGTAACAGTATATAACCACTCACTGTGCACACGGTAACAGTATATAACCACTGACTGTGCACACGGTAACAGTATATAACCACTCACTGTGCACACGGTAACAGTATATAACCACTCACTGTGCACACGGTAACAGTATATAACTACTCACTGTCCGCACGGTAACACAGTATATAACCACTCACTGTGCACACGGTAACAGTATATAACTACTCACTGTCCGCACGATAACACAGTATATAACCACTCACTGTGCACACGGTAACAGTATATAACTACTCACTGTCCACACTGTAACAGTATATAACCACTGACTGTCCGCACGGTGACACAGTATATAACCACTCACTGTGCACACGGTAACACAGTATATAACTACTCACTGTCCACATGGTGACACAGTATATAACCACTCACTGTCCACATGGTGACACAGTATATAACCACTCACTGTGCACACGGTAACAGTATATAACTACTCACTGTGCACACGGTAACAGTATATAACCACTCACTGTGCACACGGTAACAGTATATAACCACTCACTGTGCACACGGTAACAGTATATAACCACTGACTGTGCACACGGTAACAGTATATAACTACTCACTGTGCACACGGTAACAGTATATAACCACTCACTGTGCACACGGTAACAGTATATAACCACTCACTGTGCACACGGTAACAGTATATAACCACTGACTGTGCACACGGTAACAGTATATAACCACTCACTGTGCACACGGTAACAGTATATAACTACTCACTGTGCACACGGTAACAGTATATAACCACTCACTGTGCACGGTAACAGTATATAACCACTCACTGTGCACGGTAACAGTATATAACCACTCACTGTGCACACGGTGACAGTATATAACCACATTACTGGTGAGAGAGACCCCCTGGCTGGTGACATGACTGAGCGCACCATTCTATGCCGAGTAGGATGACAGTTACCGCTGGAGTCGCCGTTCATGCTTCCCGAGACCATCTCTGCGTCGTTAGAATTGCTGGAGGTGTGCGAGCGGCTGTCCAGCGCGGCCAGAGACTGCAGCATGCTCAGCAGACTGTTGGACGCAGGGAACTGGAGATACTTCTCTGGGACATATCCCACCTGCCCAGATTTATTCCTTGCCTGGCAGGGGGGAGAGAGAGCAACAACAATAAGGGTGAAAGTCACCAAACCACATAAAGCATACAGTTCATTATCCGTATATAAGAATACT
The DNA here is from genome assembly GCA_031769625.1 of Taudactylus pleione. Classification (NCBI taxonomy): domain Eukaryota; kingdom Metazoa; phylum Chordata; class Amphibia; order Anura; family Myobatrachidae; genus Taudactylus; species Taudactylus pleione. The sequence goes on from JAUIMM010000240.1 coordinate 303,972, forward strand.
GCGTTTGCCGTGAGCCTTTGTGCGTCACCATAGAAACATTTACCTTGACCCAGTCTTCCATGTCTCCGTCTTCGATCACTTCCAGCATCTCATGTTCCTCTATAGTCAGCTCATCTGGCTGAGATGCCTGCAATACAGAGGACAGGAGGCTTTATACCGAAACACTTATCTGTCCCCCCTTCCTGTCACACGAAGTGCTTGGTCTCGTGTGACAGTTATCTGGTTATCTAGCTTCACTTCCCACCGTCACATAAACGCCTAATGCTGTATATGACTCCTTGAGGAACTCGGCAACGCCTGCGGGTTTCTGGGCTACAGAAAACAAACATTTTAGGGCTAATTCTAAGTTGGATGCAAGGTTGACGCAGAAACCTGATTTACACCTTCTGCCAGTTTCTGTAGGGCTAATGCCGCTCCGTCCACAGACGCTGGCCGCCATCATTAGCATTTGCGGCAGCCCCCTGCTCGGTGCAAGAGATCCACCTGAAACGCCCCTTCCCCGTATGCGCAGCTCATAACAGCGCTGAGCTCTCGCTACACGCCACACGGGACAGAACAGATCCGCGCGATCGCATTGTCGCTACCCAGTTTCCTGTGCCGAAAGAATGCTTCGCAAGATCCGCCTGACCCCAAATCTGACCGATATATGCAAAAATGTGTAAATTCGCATCTGCTCGTGCGCTATATGCTAAAACTCGCTATTACAGACATAGCGACCCCCGACCCAGAATTAGCCCCTTTATGTAGCCACATGCTGTACATAATTAGCCCTAAGCTCATGCTACTTTGTAGAACACCAAGTTCTTTAGGAGCAATCGCTAACAAAAAGCAAGTCAGTGCTGCGGACAGGGCACGGGCCAGCAGGGCAAGCTGAGACTTGTAGTTCCACAGCAATTACAGAGCCACTGCCCTATTCTAGACTAGTACTTCACGGCTGCTGGTGCTGGAAGATCAACAAGATATTTGCAGGCTGACTCGTTGGGGAGCAGCCAGCTGGCAGAGCCAGTGGGTGACGTACGCAGGGCACCTGCAGGAAGCACAGACCTGGTAGGAGTAGATGACTTTGCAGGTCAACGGATAATTCCTCAGCGTTCCCGAAGGGCTTGAGCTACTGTCATCAAAAGCATCCATACTGTCCTCCATCTCCTCGCTGTCCTCCCTGTCCACATCGGTGCCTCCCTGTGTGCAGCGACAGGAGAAGGAAATCAATGGTGGCCGAACAGCAAATCCACACAACACGGGGAAATAGACATAGTACAGGTTTCTGGACCAACAACCACATCACAAAAGACTCCGGGCGGGGGGGGACGGACAGTTTCTGTATGCAATTTCCTGCGGCAAGTGAGTGGGGACTGGTTGCTGAATACACCCAGACAGGCAGATGGATCAGGGTACAGACTGTCAGAGCGGGCAGCTTTGTATAACTGGGATGAGGCCGACGCTCCCTGGTTTCAGCAGTGTGTCTGGCATTTTGTGAGTATTTTCTTTATACCTATTTATACAGATTTCCAAAACACATATTTGGCTCCAAAACCGTACAAAGTGCCAGGAAGGTTTGTCAGCCCTGGCTATAAATATCGTACATTTTCTAAGACGTAGCAAAGCCCTCCACGCTCCTCGACATCAATTAATCCCAGAAACATGCAGCTGCTGAGGCATTCAGACATTTTTGGAAAAGTTAGAAGAGAAAACCACAAACCGAATAAGTAACAGACGCAAAACAATTTGGATTTATGGCCTGTTTTTTATAGATGGGCAATTCCCACACTAAGCATGTGTCTGCGCTACATGTGGTGCTCTAAATGCCGTATGCTAGTGCTCCTGCCAGTGCGCTAATGTTCTGATTGGCTACAAGCTGGTCTGCTCCTGTGAGTGTCCTAATGCTCTGATTGGCTACAAGCTGGTCTGCTCCTGTGAGTGTCCTAATGCTCTGATTGGCCAGAAGCTGGTCTGCTCCTGCGAGTGTCCTAATGCTCTGATTGGCTACAAGCTGGTCTGCTCCTGTGAGTGTCCTAATGTTCTGATTGGCTACAAGCTGGTCTGCTCCTGTGAGTGTCCTAATGCTCTGATTGGCTACAAGCTGGTCTGCTCCTGTGAGTGTCCTAATGCTCTGATTGGCCAGAAGCTGGTCTGCTCCTGCGAGTGTCCTAATGCTCTGATTGGCTACAAGCTGTTCTGCTCCTTTGAGTGTCCTAATGCTCTGATTGGCTACAAGCTGTTCTGCTCCTTTGAGTGTCCTAATGCTCTGATTGGCTGCAAACTGGTCTGCTCCTGTGAGTGTCCTAATGCTCTGATTGGCTACAAACTGGTCTGCTCCTGTGTGCGTCCTAATGCTCTGATTGGCTAAAAGCTGGTCTGCTCCTGTGAGTGTCCTAATGCTCTGATTGGCTAGAAGCTGTTCTGCTCCTGTGAATGTCCTAATGCTCTGATTGGCTACAAGCTGATCTACTCAGTGTTCTTGTACGCTCACAGGCTATAAAATGGTGCGTCTCCAGAGATTATTCTAATAACTAATTGGCTACAGGCTGGTCTAGTCCTAATGCTCTGCTTGAATTCAGGTTGGTATATTAACTCTCACCTCAAAGTTGCTTATCTTTAGATTGTAAGCTCTCACAAGCAGGGCCCTCTTCCCTTTTGTGCTTTTCCAACCCTCACGTATACCATCAACTCCTCACTTCCAACAACAGCACCAAACCTTTGGGATCGGCCGTCCGCTGCGGCTCATTTGGGTCTCATGATGGCTGATACAGCAAGGTTTTTAAACCTTGTCCATGTTCTGCAATGTTTTGTACTGTAAGTCACGTTTTTTGTTTGTGTGGTGTTTATATTGTTCCTGTTTACGTACTTTGTAGGGCACTGCGGGCCCCTTGTGGCACCATATGAAGGATAATAATAATATGGGCATTACACACTAGGATTCTATGCCTTAAAAAGACCATTAACAAATGGTAAAGCCGTTATTGTAATCCATCCAACACAAAAGACATTTACCTGTAGAAGAACCAGGCAGCATACACAAGTTATTAAACTAAATGTAAACTATACTTATAACAGATCTATACAGGTTCTCGGGTGCGTGCAGCTGGACCACCCCTGGCGTCTGCCCAAACCAGACCCTTTAGGCCAGCATTCCCATCCCTTCATCTTTCCTCCAATCTTAGTACACAGAGACAGGCTCCTGGTCACAGCCCATGGGGAGGACATTACCAGCATCATCCTGTAGGTACATTTAGTGTCTCCAAACGATGCTATTTAGGAGCATGCGACAACTTAAAGTGGGATTCTTAAATGATCTGAGCCACATTGCCACGTTTAACGCAAAGTTAATGACAAAGCAAATCACAGGCCTCTAACCTCGGTTCCAGCACAAACATAAAATACTACATAGGTTGTTCCCAGGACTCTCCTGTACGTTGTCTGTATTTACATTTCCACAGATGAGCGGCCGCTTAATTGGGCGACACTTCTGTAGCCAGTTCCTAATGCATTCCATTCCCTCGCAGATAGCTAATACATACCCGCCAGCTGGAGCATTAACTTGTGAGAGATAAAATTCTCAGCTTAATGCACCTACCAGAGCATGGGAAACGGACGCGTACACCACCGTGCCCTCCCGCGTGTCCCGGAATGAACACACGCTAACTCACCCCGATATCATCAGAGCGCACACACGCTATTCTCTATTAACCCGCGTACCTCCCGATGCATGGGCTCTCAACGGTTCAGCGGAACGAATACAGCACCAAAATCCTAAACACAAACCGATGTTGTCTGTACCCATCTGCTCTGAATAGGACATCACCATATTGTGTTATGTATATTAAATTAGATAAACATATCCGTTCACAGCAATGTTTCTGTAAAATAGACGGATTTCGCCAGATGTCCAAAAAACAAACAAAAATGCTAAAAGCCATCTGTGCACCTTCTGCACTAACCAGGAGCGCGGCAGTCCTGGGAGAACGCTATATCTGTCTGGTGCGAGTCGGTCAGCTGGGAGGGCGACAGGCATAGCTCAGTGCTGGTGTCAGAGGGAGGCGAGAGCTGGCCATCCACTAGGCGATTAAATTGAGCGATTGAACGATATTGTTATCGTTCGATAATCATTTGAAAATCGGTTGCAGATTGTTTAAACGATGTCTAAAACGACCAGCGATGTGTGCTCACGCTGGTTGTTTAGACATCTATCATCGGGCAAACATGCTGGACAACCCGACGATAACGTCAGGTTCAGCATGTTTGGAGATGATGGATGAGCCTGTGCTGAACGACTGCTCGCTCAGTGCAGGCTCATCACAGACTGACAAACGCCTGCACGATTACAATGTGGTAATCGTGCAGTCGTTTTGAGGTCTGCTAGTGGACGGGCAGCTTAAGAAGTGAGCAAAACAGAATACTGGAGGCTTCTACTGCGTATTTAATCTATAGCAGGCCCGCACAATGCGTGGCTCTGCAGGTGCAGTGAAACTACAAGTCCCAGCATACCTTGTCAGATATAGAGCAAAACATGCTGGGGCTTGGAGTTTCACAACACCCATAGAGCCACAGGATGTCCAGGCCCGATCTATAGTAAGTATATGGCATCAATGCATTATTGGTTAAGGGGTAAACATCTCTGGATCTATAAAACTGGGGTTGTGGGGTGTACTTATGGGAGACCACTACTTGCTAAGACAAATCATAAAAGAGGCGACATTTATGTGCCCACTGAAGCCACAGTTAACCCCTGAGCTCTGAAAGGAGGTATTTCTGCAAGACTAAGGGGGAGATGTATCAAACCTTCGAAAGATTGGGGAAGTTTCCCACAGCAACCAATAAGCTTCTAGCTTGCAGTTATCGAGTACATTCTACAAAATGATAGGTAGAAGCTGATTGGTCGCTTTGGGAAACTTCTTCACTTGTCCTCTCATTAGAAGGTTAGATATCTAAGGATCTCACGACCACCTACTGCTGCCCTCAAAGGGCTGGGCCCTTATCTATAATTTACTATGGTGCACAATGTGCATTGCTCTGCCCTTGATGCCACCCACTCAGGAATGGCATCACCCGACCAGGAATGGCACTTTCAGGAGCGTCTATGTTCAGTTTAGTCTGGAAGGGAGAGAAATGCTTTGTTTATTCCTTACAAATGGAAATAAAACAATCAGATGTATACAGCGATTGTGTACGGCACTATAGATGGGTCACTGATTATTAATCATGCACCGGTCCAGCTACAGCCATCTACAGACAAAAGGCAGGTACGTGGCGGAAAAAGATGATCAAACCAGGACACAATCACCTCTATAGGAGAGCAACAAGTGCTGCAATCATTGAATTCTACAGGAGAACCATCCCTGAGCATCCACGTTCCGCCCACAGGAGAACATGGCTGACACAATTACACGCGGCCGACACAATTACACGCGGCCGACACAATTACACGCAGCCGAGACAGCTGCACGGGGCCTAGATAGTTACACACGGCCGAAAGAGTAACACAAGACTGAAACAATTACACGCGGCCGAGACAATTACACGCGGCCGAGACAATTACACGTGGCCGAGACAATTACACGTGGCCGAGACAATTACACGTGGCCGAGACAATTACACGCGGCCGAAAGAGTAACACAAGACCGAAAGAGTAACACAAGGCTGATACAATTACACGTGGCTGAGGCAATTACACGCGGCCGAGACAATTACACGTGGCTGAGACAATTACACGCGGCCTAGATAGTTACACAAGGCCGAAAGAGTAACACAAGGCTGACACAATTACAAGCCGCCGAGACAATTACACGGCGCCGAGACAGCTACACGCCGCCGAGACAGCTACACAAGACTAACACAATTACACGCCGCCGAGACAATTACACGCGGCTGCATTTAGTGGTAATTTTAGCATTTTTTTTTCACCTTTTGCGGCAGCAAAATTGTTAACGCTGTAAGCTTCCTAAAACAGTGAGCGCAAGAACACAAAGGGTGAAATATTGCTTATCATGGGCAAAATCTAAAGCAAACTCCTGAAAATCAGCAATCTGCCAACAATCTGCCTCGTTACACAGAATTATGAGAGAGTCCAGGACAGACCCAACGTAAGCAACAAATTCTACTGCTGTGGTACACATGAAGTCTTTAATGCACTGCATTATCGAAATGGTGGAATGTTCAATGTTTCTTTATCCTTCTTATACAGCTTAAAGGCAAGTGGTCCTGTCATACACTGTGAAGCCGCCATTTTATAACTTTAAGACCACTCGGGGATGTCACCGTTTCCTACTGTATTTGTGGTCTTCTCAGCACTGATCTAGCCCACAAAATGGCTGCCATAACTGTACACGAGGTATCGCCTACTTTTGTAGAGCTCATAGAGGGGTCATTCCACAACATTTCATCACCAGACATGAAGAGCGACTGTACCAAGTGAGATGAGCCATTATTGATCATGGTGGGAAGAGTCGCCCATCGCTCGTTCTCCAGTTCCTCCATCACCTGGTTCATTGCGCTCTTCAGCCACGTATCCACAGAAACTCCAGTTTGCCTTAAGAGATCGAGACGGGATTCAGCCTTCAGCTTTGTAATCTGCCACGAGAGAGAGACAAACAGTAATGATCAGAACGTGTTAAGACGGTTGTTCCAAAAATGGCGTCACGTGCAGCGCTGCAAGACCAGGTGACCGCAGCTCATTATAACCTTTCATTTACCGCCTGTGATACAAACAAGGAACCACGTCGGCGGTGTCTCAACATCAGTCAGAAGAGATTTTAAAGCACCATATTCAGCATTAAAAGAACAAAACATGAACCTATTGTTCTAACCCTGACCCTTGACCCTGCTGATCGGACAATGTCAGCAGCATCTATTCTGCTGCACCCTTTCCTGGCGTTATACCGGCCAGGTGGTCATTCGGCCCTGTCTGCAAAACCTAAAATTGTCAGCCTAATTATAATGACACTTAAATACCAAAATAAATATATTCTAAATGATGAACAATAATTCATTTGGATTAATAACCTTTAACAGACCATGCACAGGAAATGAAAACAGTCTAATGGTGCATACACACGGTCAGATTTTTCCTTCAGATATGAACGATAACGATTTAAAAATCGTTCAGTCGGTCATATCTGAAGGAAAATCGTTCATATCTGACATGCCTGAACGATGGACGATCAACGATGCGCGTTCCCGATGGTCAGATAACGATTTCTGACATCTGATGTGTTTGCAGTCAGACTTGGACGATTCCATTCATTTTAATGCAGTCAAAAATCGTTCAATCGTTCAAAACTTTGGTAAAATCGTTCAAATCGTTTAATTGTTCAATCGTTCATCTGACAAATCTGACAAGTCTGACAAATCTGACCGTGTGTACGCTCCATAAGTCTAATGTACATCATCAGGAAGTAAAGTAAGTAACACTGGTACATGGTTTGTCCGCAATGGGGCACTACAAAACGGGGAGGGGGGGGATATATCAGCACAAACAAATCTCGCTCTTAAAAGCTTTTGCGTCTTTTATGCGATTAAATATAGGTTATGGTGAAAAATTCCCAACTGGAAAAATAAAACTTCAAAGTACAAAATTTCTCGAATGAAAAACTCCTTTAAAACTGGGAATTATAGAATCTGCAGATTCTCTGTACCAGTCATCAGACGGGCACTCAAGGCCGTAACGATGACATTATAGTATGGGGATGTGTCGCCTTCTAGCCAAATGGTAATAATAGTATTAATGCAGTTACTATAGACGTATCATCCTTAACATTAATATTGGATAAAATATACACACGTCTTGGGGAGTTATTTTCAGAGAATAAATAAATGGCTAAAATCTGCAACAGCAAAAATCATAAACCAAGAGCCTCTTCCAGTTGACCCTAAAACTGATAATTAATAGTATTACATCCAACGTCCTTGTACCCACTGGTGTTTTATTTGTGCTACACATGAATTTATCACTAATGTTTTGACGTCACTGACGGTCACGCCAGACTCTCCGCTTAACAATCCGCACAGCACACAAGGAACAATGGGGCTACATTTTTTTTTATCCATATTTTCACTTATATAGTCACACTAATGGGGTAAATTGACTAAAGTAAGAGTTTTTAGAAATGAGTTTTAGAAGTGGAGATGTTGCCCATAGCAACCAATCAGATTCTACTTAACATTTAACTAGCACCTTCTAGAAGATAATAGCTAGACTGATCGGTTGCTATGGGCAACATCTCTTCTAAAACTCCATAGAGGAGCAGCAAGTTTCAGGACCTGGACTGTGAACTATTTCAGTAGCTATTATACAATGTCGCCATACATGCAACATTATCTCCAATCTAAGCACAGAGTGGTTTAAAGGTCTTCCCTGAGACACATGCAGTTTTATACAACTTATGATTTAAGGTGTATACGCAGACAACGATTTTTGGAATGATTATCGATAACAACATCGTTTATCATTCAATGATGGAAAGTGAACGATTTTTTCAGAGTTAAAACGATGAACAATTATCGTTCATGCGCGTTCAACGTTTGTAGTTTAGTCAGACTGACCAACTCAACGATTTTCAGTAAGGGAATATGCAAAAATTGTTTGTAGTTAAAAAAAAAATCGTTCATTACATTTAGTAAATGATCGATTTTAGTAAACGATTCTCGTTCATTTTTCCCTTGAAAAAATGAACGAAAATCGTTTACTAAAATCGTTCATTGACTAAATCGTTGTGTGTGTGCAGCTTTAGTGGGTTTTTTTTTTACGGTTTATGCTCTTATGTAAATTAGATGTTTCCTATATCGGACCCGTCTTCTCTATGTACCTATTTATGCTACAGAGCCCTTTTAACCAGCTTTTGTTTTACTTTATTGCATTTCTTAGATATAAAATGTGTTAACTTTTTCTTCAGACCATATCTCTCTGCCACACAGATATACACTAAACACTGCCTCCAATTATACCCGACCATGGAACATAAACATAATATACACCAAGACATATTTGCTGCGCCGTTCAAGACCCAAATAAGCATCAATTCTATTTCTATAGCGGTGTCTGTGGGGAGTCCCCAGACGCAGCTTCCACTACATGTAACACTTCTAACCATCACCCCGGGGTAGTGCACTATACCATCCGTCCTACTAGATCAGGAGTTTCCAACCACGGTCCTCAAGGCACACTGACAGTCCAGGCTTTAAGGATAGCCATAGTTGAGCACAGGTGACTTAATTAGTACCTTGGTTATTTTGATTTAACCATCTGTGCTTAAGCATGGAAATCACTAAAACCAGGACTGATAGCGTGCCTTGAGGACCGAGGTTGGGAATCACTGTACTAGATACTCGGTTCTCACATACATGAGGCATTAAATAATGACCAGTAGTGCATGCAGAGGTTTCTCGTGTCAGGCGGATACCAGTGTTGGGCTGTTAATAGCAACGCTGAGACTATGCCAGAAGCAATTTGCTCACAAATAATAAAGTAACTTAATACCTCCAGTCACTGTGACACCCGCTCTGACATGTGTTTTATTACAGTATAACTCAGAGGGGTGAAGAGGTGAGAGGATTTCCTTGGGAAAAACCACTGTCCAGTCACCCATGAAGATACATTTACATGGGTCAGACTATCTACGTCTATAATGCAGGCACAAGGGTCCATGTCCGCTCAGCTGTGCTATTTTTCTTCTATACTGTGCTCTTCCCCAGGGCTGACCCCTCACCGCTGTGCTGAAGATGTAATACTCTCCTATGTACCAAGATGAAGTCATCGCTGAGAAACAGAACTTAAACCAAACTAAGCAGCAGGTTAGACAATCATATTAGCGCACAGTCCATCAACGTTGCTAAAGGCTGGAATGGCATGCTGGGGCTTATAGTTCCACACCTGGAGAGTGAGAGGATGCTCAAGCCGTGCTCAGCCATACCACGCATAAACACATGTAAATCCGTCGTCTTTAAACATAATGAAAAAATAGATCGTAAACATGTAATTGTACAACACCTGGATACCAGTAACGAGAAATCTACATTATTCCGCAGCCATGACGACTGAAAAGAGCTATTGTTAAACTACAACTCCCAGAATGCATTGCCCCGAACAACGCCTTCTTTCCCCAAGCTCCCCAGACACGATACACAATAGAAAGAGACACATGGTGGGTGACTACCTCCAACATCAATTTGGAGACATGAAATGGTGGCTCCCGGAGGACTGCGCGCCGCGCAGAGGGATTTCCCGTAAGTATGCAAACAATGTTCATGTATATTAATTAAAAAAACGCAGCATTAATCCCTGCAGACTAATACCACAGAGAGAGATAGAGAGAACGAGGGCTCCTTTACACAGTTCATAGATCAAATGCTGGGATTATATGTTTCACTGATTGCAGGGCTTGTACTCGTAATAGTGGAGGATTAATACCCATCACTGTTCCTGAGCGCTGCTTAAGCCATGGACCCCTCTGCTACAATAAGGTCCCTGACTGGAACGCGTGTAATCCTTTCAGATCTACTCAGAAGAACATTTCCGCTTAATTCCACCTGAGATTTTTTATTTTATATTAAGGGGTTAAATGCGCAGAAAAGATACTATAAGCCTTATCCTATCTGTGACTATTTGTTATATACTTACCTCGTACAGTACTTACCTCCTGCAGCTCTCATCTTCAGTGGGCTGGCTGCTTAAGGGCCTCATCCTAAAGGTGCATACACACGTAACGACGCCGGTATCGTCAAATCCTTCCAAAAAATCGTTCAGTTTATGAGTTATAACGAACGATAATCACAAATGCGCACTCCCGTTTGTAGTTATCGTTCATCGTCCATTTCAGACTGTCCAACATGACGATTTTCATTAAGGGAAGGAACATTATTCGTTCATCGTTCAAAAAATCGTTCATTATACTTCAAAAAAATCGTTCACTTTTTCAAGGGAGAATGTGACAGAACATCGTTGGTTACAAAATCGTTACGCGTGTATGCACCTTAAGACTGTCCCCAACCTTCAGATCATCTGGCCAGTGCCATCGGCTCTGTAGAAATAACGTCAGGTTTGGGACGGGACTGCGGATGTCCGACCCACTGAACACAGGACAGCGGCTGTATGAGAGGAGTGCTGCACGCTCGCTGCAAGGGAAGTATATCGCAAACAGCCGCAGATCGGACAGGAGTCATATTTGCAGATTAAACTTTAGGTCTGTTCGTGAACTTCCCAACAACTTCCACGGTCACCGAATGATTACACTGCAATCCCTACACTCCGACTACACGGCAGTAATATCTCCCCAAGTTTACGGGAACATAAAAGTTCCTTCTCCTATGACGAGGCCACAGGTCTGAATGGGGCATTCACCGGCCCTTTATATCCCAGAGTGACACAGTCCTCACCCTGCTGAATCTCAGGCTGATCCCCACATTGGTTAGAAATTGGGCCACTCACACCATTAACCAAAGTGGTCAGATCTGATATTCGGGACGGGGCCCATGGGGAACTGTATGTAAAAACACAGCACAATTCCAGCACTTCCCATTTGCGAATCGCATTTGTCCGATTTCTGTCGCCCACTGCCGATATTTCCGCCCATTGCGATCATTTAAAAGACACCTGGCGACATCAGATGGACATCGCCACTCATATCGCTGTTTAACTTTGAAGCTTAAACTTGCACTCATTTAAAAAAACAAAAAGATGGCTATCGACGGTGCGTTTGCACTCAGACCAGCGTCTTCCTCCGGCCCCCGTCACTGTCCGCCTCAGTTACCGCGAGTCTCAGTGAGCAGGGAACGGGCTGATTTGATACTGAAGCCCCCCACCCCAGTCTGTGAGCAGAATAGTCCAATGCAAGGAACGATATACAGTTACTAAGGGGAGGAGGACATTATGCGCCCCATCAGGGCTCGCTCCAAAATGAAAAGGTCTGTGACACAAGGTTATAATTACTTCTATTTGTAACAGTACTAATTAAAACTTAATTAAAGCCAAGTCTATGGATACACATGTAAGCTGGAGACTCGCTGGCAGAGGGGTGCGTGTGTTTAGGCACAGAACGTTTGGCAGATGCAGGGAGGGCGATAACAGGAAACGTACTCAGCCACGCCATTTATCACTAAGGGTACGCTGCATTGTAACAGAAGAGTAATGCAGACAATGAGGCTTTTATAGCTCGCCACCGAGTACATATAATAAAAAGACTGCTTAAAGGTCTAAGTTATCATTTTATATAAAAGCCTCCTGTACAGCGCACGGATAACAGCTGGTTATTTATATAACGCACACATTCTGCAGAGGATATTCCAGTCATTCACATCCGTCCCTGACCCGAGAGTGGGAGGAATCCCACTGCCGATATATACCAGGTCCTACTTGCCACAGGCCAATGTAGTCTTCATTCTAGAACCCTGCACCTAACACAAACCTTGCAGTTCCTCTTTACTGCCTGTGCTGTCGCTCTCTGTTCTGGTGCTTCTAGCACACTCAGCTGATGTGACCAACTGCTGAGATACAAACCAAAGTGTGCCAGAAGCACCAGAGCATAGAGTGACACACCAGGCAGGAAAGAGGAACTGCAGGGGTTGTGATAGGTGCAGGGTGCCAGAATGAACACTACCAATGGCTTGTAAAGCATTTGCAATGACACAGATGATTTACTGGTATGTGCCCGCTGTCCAGTCCGACAATACACCACGATAATGACCCAGCTGAAGGCTACCCAGTGTTTCTTGACTTTCTCTGCATTAATACTGTAAAAGTTTATTCTAATAATTAAATTCATTATTAATAATGATTAATATACTATAATTATAGTTATTATATTATTAAATAATGACAGAGTGACTATATTTGACTCCTGGTTCAGTCGCCGACAGCTGGGAAGAGTCTAGACATGGCGATGTACCCACTCCTGACACGGGACAGCGATGGGCACAAAGCAGTAACTATTTGTGGCTATTATAGTGGTTGCAATGGGTCCAGCACGTGTATTACTTGCCCATGCTGATGATGAGTAAATCTTGATGTCTTGCACTATGTACGCAAAGCTCTATGGGTTTGTCTCTATTGCTCAGTGTGGCCTCAGCTGGTTTGTACTCAGCTGATGGTTCAGCCTGTGGCCACTTACTATGGCCAAATTCTCACCTGTAATCTCTCCAAATTCTGCACCACAAATGTAAAGCTGGGTACATACCTATAGCATTATCGAGGTGATCAGCTGATATCGGTTGTTGGGCCCGATGATTACACAGGTGTGTATGCAAGAGCATCAGCCGATAAACGACTTCAAACGCTCCTGCAACAGTCAGATCGGGATTTTATGTCCTACCTAAAAGCTGCGATGTCCGACCTTCCAATGCCATTGAAAAAAAGCAGACACTGCTCTTAATAAAGCTCAGCGTGTACATGAGGACAGACTGATCCGATAATCGCTCTGCGGGTCGGAGAGTTGATCAGACCTGCACAGTGTGTAACCCAACAATCGCGCTGTGCCTCTGCACGAGGTACAATGTGACACACACAGGGCCCTACAAACTGTGTGTTTAGTTATATGTTGGATAATGAGTATTTACCTCTGCCTTGCGAATACTCTCTTTAGTTTCTTCAATCTTCTGTTCGAGTTCCATCCGACCCTGTTCTGAAGCCGGCGTGCTCTGGCTTTCCAGGTCATCCAGGGCCTGCGCAGAGGACAGTACAGCCATTAATACAGAGGTATGTCAGTTACACAGTCACACTCTTATTAGACTTTCGCAGTCCTACAGAAAACCACCGGATGAAAATACGTCCCGGTTATTATAATCCGCATGCAGCCGACCACCCAGCGGTGAATCACGTCAGGACAACCTACTTTTGCAATACAGGAACTGTTCCGTAATGTCTCACTTAGACTTCGCTTGTAGGGGAGTACACAGGGTGCGAATGGGCAGTAAATATTAAGCCAGTCCTGTTTTTACTGACCAGCCCTGGGCAGACCTACACTTGGCTGGCACCAGGCCGCACAATTATCCTGCATTACATAAAATCTAAGAAACAGTCATAGGTGAACCAGTCCTAAAATAAAACATTTCTCCATAAGGTCAGATCTCAGGAACAGGTGTAGCCAGCTCCTGCAGAGGGTCTTCATGAGCTGTCCATCACTGCATGGATCCCTCTCTGGGTCTGTTCATGTGTGGTTTTGTTCTCAGACAGGTTATAATGCCTTCTCTCTTATGGACACTGAACATTAATAAACCATCTTATAGTATAGGAAGAATAGGGAGAAGGGCCTGGACCCTTGTTCGTAGTATGAAGAACTTGCCGAGCCGGATAAAGACCCCATTGGGCACTGCACAACACATTGAGGTTTGGGCTCCCATCTCCCCTGCTATGTGGATCACAGGCACGAAGCCTGGGTTGCCTAATGGATGATCCGACTTCTGCATCCCAGTCCTGGAATCCCTGCTACATTACAAAGACAAGTAACGGATTCAAATACTTGGACCAGGGAAAACCCAGAGGGGGACACATGAGGAGGGGGCTTCATTATAGACAGAAATGATCAGCGTATAGCTGCAAGAGGTCCCTGGCTTTATGCAGGAGTGTATCAGCAGTAACGGTAAGTACAATTTAGGAGTAAAAAGAAAAAAACAAAAGCATTACAAAGGAAAATAAATATACTGTATGTCCAAAACACATTGAATGATAAACCACAAAAGTGACATATGTCTAAGCACTTAGGGCCGTATTCAATTGCAGGCGAAAATACGTGACCGGTGAAAAGTTTTCGCCGATGACGTCATTTCGCCAGTTGAAGATTTTCCGCCGAATTCAATTGCAACGACCTTTCGCCTAAGCGGAAAGTCAATGCATTCAGATGAGTAGATTAGGGGTGCAAAGTTGCGGAAACCCCCCTGCAGTATTAGGACAGTCCTCCAAAAGGTAAACTGTGTCAAAAAAAAAAACCCTTTAGAACACCCCAAAAAAGTACTTTCGTTTTGGGGGCGAAAAAGTGCAAAGTTGGGGGATAAAACTTAAAAACTAGCTAAATAGACTCCATGGAGGTCCCCAAGTACGCCCCATGTGTTTTTTTCTTTGCAGGTGTTTGCGGCAAGTGGATTTTTTACATGAATATTAAACTTCAGTTCAGCAACTTTTAAATATGCTAGTCCCCATTTTCAGGTACCCCAAATTTGCTGGGGACTAGTTATTTTGATAAAAAAATACTGCTAAATGCTATTCTTCACCCCATATGCAAATACACTAATTAGCACCTACTGAGAGCATTTAGGTACCACAAATACCTTCAGCGGGGCTATTCGGGGGTACCCATAGTGGTCCCCCATGTCAGTGCATCTTTTGGGGGGTGTCAGGCTGATTTCCCCAAAAGTGACAGCACTACACCTGTTTATGAGTTTCGCCGGGTCCCGTTTTAGCGTCTCTTGGAATTTAATAGGGAGAAAAGCGGCCGCACGCGAGATACTTTTCCGGACCCAAAACCAGCGATGTAGGCGGAAAGTGCACCAGGCGAAAAGTCAGAGCCGGCAATTGAATATGACCCATTATTGTATACCAGGGTTAACAATCACGTTACAAAAGTACGCAGCCTGTATATTTCTACTTTTTTTCTTTTCATCTTTACTATTGTACGGTTTGACACGTCCTCACCTTTCCTCCTGTACAGACCGTTGTTTCTCTCTGCATGTGGCCTGTGCGCCTTTTCCCTATATTCTATACGGTTATATATTTGTGGTTGTGGATATATAGCACCAATCTATATTGCGTCCTCAACCAACGTCAATAGCAGTTCACCAGGAACCATGGCCTTATGGGTACTAGCGCGCTGGCTGTGCTGCGGTGATGTCACTGGCTCAGGTCCCCAGACGTGGGCACCTCCCACTGCGTAAATGACAATTTCATGACCCTAGAAACTTTGCTAACACGAGAGGCAATAGAAGTATAAAACACAACTTGTTTAACAGACAGCCAAGGCTCCGTTTCCTCCCAGTCTCTGAGGGTGAATTAAAGATTCAATTATTTAAAAAAAAAATAAAAAATGCAGACTTGCAAATTGCGCTTTTATGGAGTCATATTTGTCCACGGTAGAGTGAAATGAATCGCTTCACTGCATGGCGAGTACACTAAAGAGCTCCCCTAGCGCAGTTTCCACCTCATACGTAAGAGGAGATTTACAGCTCTGTAACATAATATATGCTAATTTCTTCTGCACTAAAACAAGGGGATTCTGGGTACCATTATTCCTAGCAACCTCTCCAAAATTCTCTAGTGTTCTGGGTCTTGTAAAAATCATGGGAGGGAAAATTACAACAACCGCAAACTGAAACTGTAGTGCGGCCCAGGCCGGGCGATAACATCCGTAACACGAAAGGAGACTTACAGCATTGGGATCCCAATAAGGTTTAGAAAAAGCAGCTGGGAAAAATGGCAGCCTTCATGGGATGTGTGCGTTATAGCAGTGGTACAGGACGGGTTCCTCCAATACACGGACAACACTACCTTTCAGTGACATGATACCACGAACGAGAAATAGCGATCACAATATTTCTAGGTTACAGATTATGTCTGCGGAATTCAGCAACTCCGGAAGGGGCCGTGGATTCTAAATAGTGGTACTATGGTACCACTGCGGAGTGGTTACCGTTTGGTGGTGAGATTGGTGCATCCGATGAGGTGTAACCACACTCCCGTCTGTATGTACATTCAGGTGCGTGACCTCATACACTACTGCTCAAGTCACGTCATACAGCCCCTATCAGCTTGAGCTGAGCCACTTGTGTGTCTTTTTCGCCCGATTAATCCGTTATGTGACACTTCTATATCTATGTGCGACTAAGGCCCAGTTTCAATTAGACACGAAAAGTCCGAAAGGTTTCGCCTGTCCGACTTTCCGCCTACATCGCCAGTTTCATACCTGAAAACTTTTCGTGCATGTCCCCGCTTTTCGCCCTGTTCAATTCCAAACCACGGGGGAACAGAAAGCGCCGAACGCGGAACAGGTGGAAAGTACTGTCACAAGTGGGGAAATCAGTCTGTACCCCAACTAAAGATGCACTAACATAGGGAATCAATGTAGAGGTACTGATAGCCCTAATAATAGTGTTTGGGGTACTCAAGTAGTTTAAATAGCTTCTTATTAGTGTCTTTGCACAAGTGGTGAAGAATGGCGTAAAGCTGTATTTTGTGGTGAAAATAGTCCAGTCACATTTGGGGTACTTAAAAATGGGTGCAAGCATATTTTTATGGCTCTAAAGTGAAGTTTAAAAAACCGTGAAAAACCACACTCATACATGCCACCTGCAATCCCCAAAACACCCGGCCCCTCCTTACAGCACCCCAAGAAATCTATTTAGCTAGTTTTTATAGTTGCCCCCCCACCTATTACATTGCACGGTTTCCGCTTAGGCTAAATCATCCTGGAATTGAATATGAAGATACTTTGAAAACAGGCGGAAAGTCCGCCAAACGTCACTTTTCGCCTCTAATTGAATACGGCCTACAGTCTGAATCTGTATACGAAGTCCTGCCATGCAGCAGCTGTGGATTATCTCCATTCCAAGCTCTACTGTGCCGCACACAGGGCCTGATTCAGACCCGCTCGTGAGCGCTCGCAAGCAGGTCGATGTTGCCCAAGTGCGTATGCGCACGACGGAGGCGGGTCCGTCGTGCGCAGGCGCTAGACCCGAATAACGACGGCCAAGCCGTCGTTATGGGTCTCGCACCAAAGGGGGCGTGCGGTCGATGGTGATTGACAGCACGCCCCCTTTGGTGGGTGTGTTGGGGGCGTGGCTGCCCAGACGGAGGCGTTCCCATGGGAACGCCTGCCGTCTGGGGCCGGCCCCACTGACATCACTAGTGATGTCAGTGGGAGTGCTTTTGGCTCTGATAGGGCCAAAAGCACTAAAGGGATTGCGGCAGCGAGACCCTACCGCAGGGTCTCGTCGCAAACCCGATGGTCGCGATGGTCTTGGCCGCTCACTATAGATGTGGGTGGTTACCCACAGCTATGCGAGCGGCCAGGAGGCTGCTCCAAAAAGGAGAAGGGACGGTCCTATTCAGATCGAGCGCCCTCTGTCAGAGCGTCCGGCTCTGAATCAGGGCCACAGTCTCATGGTGCGTCCTAGTCGCATCGCATTGCGATTAAGATGCAATTTCATCCCAAAAAGACACATAACAGACGCTCGGCACAAGCAGCGTCCCGCGTGACCTGGCGGATCGCGCCTCATGGCGTATTGAGGCTAGATGTACGAGGACACTTGCTTCGGAAGTACAGGCTATCCAGGATTTTTGGCTTTAAACCTCAATCAAACTAAGCTGACTAAAGAAGACAATCGTTTTACAGTTTGCCATTATTAAGTGCATGTATTAAAAGGTCGCTACATTTAAAATTCAAGTTTATCCAACTCAATACATATGTAAAATTTCCTATACATTACCAGAACCTGACACATAATTCGAGGGCGAGCTCCTGTTCGCAGGGAAGCTGCGTACAGCGTACTTACTAAAGCTGGGCACACAGTGGAATGGCGGCCATTCGTTCCGACATCGCATTGCCCGTACACACTAGAACGAGTTCACGGAGAGTTCATGGTTCTCCATTAGCATACCACAGGTCGCTAGCGGTATCGCTAGGATTGATGTGCAGCACATCAAACCTAGCGACCGTCACTAGAGACTGCGGGAGCGCACAATCGCTGGTACAGACTTAGCGACGTAGACGAATTTGTCATTACGAAACGGAAAATCGGCCCGACACTGCTCCAGTGTGTTCCCAGCGTTACTTACCGGCAAATGAAGCCATGTCACAGCGCAGCTCTCTTCTCAGCTCTGATTGGGGGAGATGCATTAAGCCTAGCAGAGAGATAAAGTACCAACCAATTAGCTCCTAAAGCTGGGCATACACTGCCAGATAAAATGCCTGTCAGACCGACAGATATTTTACCTGGCAGCCTGACACCCTGCAGATATCACAGGCGTACAATGTGAGAAATCTCACAGTGTATTGGCTCCGATATTGGCGCTCCGCCCCTGGGGAGGAGACATTTCCCTGTTCCTTCCCGGTGAGGAAATGTCTGCCGGTCGTCCGCAGCTGGGCATATACTGCATTTACAAAATATTGCCTCGGACGGGCATGCTGGACGATCTGGCAAGCCCAAACGATCGATATTTTACCATCGGTCGGCCGCGCACAGTGCAATTATCGTCCCGATAAGTATATAGTGCTTGCCCAGCATAACTGTCCCTTCACAGGCTTTGTTTGAAAAACGACAGGAGCCGATTGGTTGGTACTTTATCTCCAGCCAAGGCTTAGTACATAGACCCCCTAAGTCTGGAAAAGTTTCTCGTTCAGTTCTTTTACATAAGGCAACTTGCCTACAGGTCCATAGATAACTGGTCGGGTATAATGGACACTTACAGTGTTGCACAGTGCATTAGCCCTGTAGGCTGCGTCCTAGGAAAGTACCATTTAAAGGCTCAAAAATAGGGAGCTGGTGTCTATTGCGGCAGTGACTTGGGCGATTCATTTACCGTAGTCTATCTAGGGTTAAGCTTGTACACAGTCATTGTTGGCGCTCAGTTCTGCTGTAACACAAACCTGCGCCTCCGTACAAAGGGCCGACATTGAGACGGCGGATGCTACTATACCTACACGCTGGCAGTGGATGATGTTCTTGTGCTCCCGTGCCACGCGCGTGGCCCACTTCCGCGCCTCCTTATTCAGGCTGTGTTCTTCCGTGGTGCCCGTCTCAGACTCCAGCTGCCGGCTCTGCAGGAGAAAACAAACAGGGCGGAAGATGAACACCTTGGACTTCTCAAACACGACTGGCAGTAACTATCTGGCCGGAGAGAGAGAGCGGTGTGGCCTACCGGAACGTGGCCGCGCATCCAATATGGTGAGCAAACCATCGGCAGCCGGTACAAGATATTACACTCCGCCTTGAAGGGCAACATGGTGGTCACATTTTTAATGTGAGACGTTCCTCTAGCCCAGGGGTTCCCAACCACGGTCCTCAAGGCACACTAACAGTCCAGGTTTTAAGGATAGCCATAGTTGAGCACAGGTGACTTAATTAGTACCTTAGTTATTTTGATTTAATCATCTGTGCTTAAGCATGGATATCACTAATACCAGGACTGTTAGGGTGCCTTGAGGACCGAGGTTGGGAATCACTGCTCTAACCTATTGCAACAAGAGATCTCACTCCTAAGACCCCTTCCCCACCTCCTCCCCTCCTTGCTGCCGGAATTCTGACCACCCTCTCTAATTCGGAGAGTACAGGAGGTTGGGCACATACAGATGGCAGCGATGTTGCCAACGTCCACTTTGGTGCATCACACCTACAGCAGCAGTGACTTCAGTCTAGTGCCTGGAGTGACATAAATAGTTAACGCTTTGAGGCAGCTTTCTGGGGAATCTGACAATGTGGGGGTCGAATGTTGGCAGCAATGGGGGAGGGGGTGGATAGGGGTTTCACTGTCCTAATGGAGAGGGACATCTATATACTAAAAATAAATAGTTGCCTTTCCCAAAAAAAAAAAAAAAAAAAGGTACGGAATGATCGCAAATAAATGGAGGATACATTTTTATAGACGTCCGTAACAAGGTTACGTAGTATCAACGCATCATTATTGCTCCCACCTCCTCCCTTCCCAGTCTAGGCTATGGGGGCCTGTGCCCGTTCTGCATGGGTGGGCCGCAGACCACTCGGTAAGATGCAATCTCACATCCATGGACAGTTACATCCCATTGTACAGCGCTGCGAGGAGCGCTGTATACGTTGGGAGGGAGCGCTGTATACGTTTAGATGACAGCTAAAAGTATATTCAATTCTACTGCACTTTACCTGGCACCTGCACTGATGAATTCAGCCCGACAGGTGGGTCTTACCGGACAATGATTATATTTTCGGGAAGGTCGGGTCAATCTTAATTCATCGGTCTCCTAAAAACACACAAGTGCCATCACTGAGGCATGAGGCACAGAGTGTCTCGTGTCTCAGTGAATTGTCTGCTTTCTTGTAAACAATGCGTCAGCAGTAAGTCGGTGACAGTAATGACTTCATTCCCCAGTCACTCCCGACCTCAGGTGAGGACAATGCTCTATAGTTAATCAGCTGCAGGAAAAGATTCTGGAGCTTCGTTGCTGATTTAGAACGATGTTAGTTTCTGCGAGCGGTGGAGGCGACACCCTATAAAGATGAC
Organism: Taudactylus pleione; assembly: GCA_031769625.1. Taxonomy (NCBI): domain Eukaryota; kingdom Metazoa; phylum Chordata; class Amphibia; order Anura; family Myobatrachidae; genus Taudactylus; species Taudactylus pleione. Next base: position 325,138 of record JAUIMM010000240.1, read on the forward strand.
GTCTCTGATAGATACAGACGGAGAGACTTGTAAAGATGGGAGCAGGGTGTCAGAGGCTGAGATGGGAGGAACATATAAAGTCTCTCTCTCCATCAGCGCACGGATTACTTACTGACTTTTATCACCACATTCCTTACAGTCTTGGCAAACACAGCAGCCTGCTTGCTGCCAGGACGCGGATTTAATGATTTTCTTGTCTGACTGTCTATGAAGGGCCTTGACAAGTAACAGCGGAAAGTGGAACAGTCTAATAAATGTACAAAGCAGCCACAAATCCTGGGACAAATTGTGCTGAACTCCCCACTGGCAGAAATCGGCTCTCGGCGACACCAGGCTGCAGTAACAGGACCTGTTCTGTAACAAAGACTGGGGGGGGGGGGCGCGTTCGTGTGCCGCGCGGCTAAAGGACCAGTTTAATAAAAGATTTCTCATGGTGATTAGCAGAGACGCGGACCATTAACTGGCTAGTGCCACCCCACGCGCACACACTTGGCTGATAGTGTGCCAATCTTTAAAGACAAACCGTGCGCCACGGGCAGCGCATATTCTCTTAGACTTATACAAAGGGCAATAGTATAGGGAACAAGGGCAGAGACGACAAAATCTGTAACATCACATGTAATGGCCGTCATTTATAGATTTGTGAGTTGGATCCTGGTATTCTAGGACAGGGCTAAAGAACAGGATAGTCATAGCGCACGGCGAATGAATAATGCAGAATAACTAAGGCACACTGGACGTCCTGTCTAGGTCAGACACCTAATGGATGACTTATTGGGTGCTCAGCAGCAGTTGTGGTTCTAGAGTTAAGGCCCCCGTACATCAGCAATTGATTGCAGCAATCGTGCAATTTGCTATTGATTGTGTATAAAAATCTTTAACTTTTTCAATCGATTGCAGAATTGCCACAATCGATTGAAAAAGGGAAAATTTTTTATACACAATCGATTGCAAATTGCACGATTGCTGCAATCAATTGCTGATGTATGGGGGCCTTCAGACGGCACCCGCAGAGCTTCTGCATCAGTTTGTCTCCAGTTCATTAGTCCAATGGTGGCGAATCTTGGCACTCCAGCTGCTGTGGGACTACATATCCCAGCACGCCCTGCCACAGTTTTAGCATTCCCTAATAGCAAAACTCAGGCAGTGCACGCTGGGATATGTAGTCCCACAGCAGCTGGAGTGCCAAGGTTCGCCACCACTGCATTAGATTATAAATGAAATTAATTAATGGAATTAAATCAAAACTGGCTTTATATACATCACCAGCACTACGATAGGCAGACTTGTTACGACTTACAGTACACAGTGTGTACTATAGGTAAATTATGATCTAGTACAGGGGTAGGCAACCAGTGGCCCTAAATCTACTGTGGAACTACACATCCCAGCATGCCCCTAACAACAAAACGGTGGCATGCTGGCATACATAGTTCTACACCAGCTGGTGTGTCCCATGTTGCTTACTGTACCCCTGATCTAGCACTTGTATGGTTGTGAAACACTGATGTTACAGCAGCACGGGCAGGAAATGTTACTGATGAGATGGTTTTCCCTATGGGAAGAGCTTTTCTTTCATCTTTATTTATTGCACTTGAATTAGTGAAGTCTAACTCTGCCCGCAGGGGATATATTAGGCCTGTGCACATCACAGGTTTCCCCCCATGGTGGAGGCAGAAATTCCAGCACTTGAATAAACAGGAAAAGTCCAGCACTAGGACAGCTGATCATGTTCCTCTTTGGAGGAGAATTCGCTGCATCAGCGTTTGCGGACAATGGCGGCTATCTCTGCGGAGAGGAACACACACCTTGCCGGGCCAGGAAGGGGACAGCTGACGAGGACGGATGGAAATCCTCTAGGATATGAGATAACGATAACGAGCTTCCACATTCCACAACTGGAGCTTACGGAGCAGCGATGTGCAAAGTGTTTCTACGAGATTGGTTTTATAATGTATCTATATGTATCTATACATAGGACACCAGGGACCGCGGCAATCTGCTCACATTTGCACAATTGCAAGATGATGATAACAGCTGCGGCTGCATCTCATTCGCTAAACATATCTAAGACACACCCAGTTATGCAAATGTATAATGCGGTTGCGATCTTATAGAATGATTACATAATGTTTCCTACTTAGGGCGGTATTCAATTTGTTTCGCGACCGCGATAAAGTTCCGCCTGTCAGGCTTTTCGCCTACATCGCTTGTTTTGAATGCGGAAACTTACCGTGCGCGTCCCCGCTATTCGCCGTATTCAATGCCAAAACAGGCGAAAACGGCAAACGGCGAATGTAAAACAGGCGGAATCACTGGGTACCCCAGAAAGAGATGGGCTGACTTCGAAAATCATTATGGTAGTTTAGTATTAGCCCTAATTTAACGACTTAGGGTACTTAAGTGGTGGTAAATGCTTGCTATTAGCGTCTTGGTAAAAGTGGTGAAGAATGGCATAGAGCAGTATTTTTTACGTAGTGCCATGAAATTTGGGGTACTGGAAAATGGGTGCTATCATGTTTTAATGTCTCTAAAGTGAAGTTTTAGACAAAGTGAAATTCCTCCGTCATACAAGCACCTGCAATCCCAAAAACACTTGGCCCCTTCTTAGAGCACTCCAGAACCTTATTTCGCTAAACTTTTGAAGTTGTCCCCCCACTTTTTTAATTTTTGCCCAAAATTTCAAAGGCGTTTTTTGTGGTGTTCCTGTTTTTTTTGGGGGGTGACTAGTCCTTGGGGGGGGGGGGGGGGGGGGGGGGGGGGTGTCCTGTGTGTCTGAGTGGTTTCCCAACTACTGCACCCGGAAATAAAAAACCTACACTTCTTTCACCTGCTATTCTGGGGCGAATCTTTTTCGCCTATTAAATTGCATTGACTTTCCGCGTGCGCGAAACTCGGCTGGAATTGAATTTGGATAGAAGTTGCAACCGCGCGAAAAGCCAAAATCGGCGCTATTTTTCCGTAGATAACGGCTTTTCGCGTCTAATTAAATACGGCCCTTAGTTTGGGAAGGAGAAGGCTGCTGTTAAGTATACTAGTGCATGTCACATTTTAATGCTTTAACTACAAGTCTATGTCCACTATGAGTAAATAATAATGATAATGGGCCACACTGTGCATTCAGATCTCGCTGGCTATGACGCCTTGGTAACAGAGTCAGATCCCACCAGTTCTAATCAACTTTATCAACTCCTCAGTGACAGTACTGTATTATTTGATGCACAAGGACAGTAAGGAAATATGTACTGTGCAACGTTTTCTACAGTACATGGGAGAATATGGGGGACTAACCCAGCAAAATGTATGCTCACAATAAATCATTCTACAGACTGATTCCTATTACATGGACACTTTGATTGTCAGTGGTCGTTACATGGGCTCGTCTTTAACACACAGGGCCTGATTCAGAGGCGCTTGCAAAACAAGAGATATGGTAAGAACTTACCTTTGTTATCTCTGTTTCTACGAAGTCCATAGGGTCCACAGGGTTGACCTTGGGGTATAGCTGGATCTGGATCCACGGGCACCACGCAGCTAAAGCTTTGCTGCTCCCAGGATGCACTTGGGTCCGTCCTCCTCTATACCCCGCCCCCGGCCACAGGCACCTCAGTTGTTAAGCAGCCAAGGCCGGAGGAGGAGACTAAATAGAGAGAAGGAAGACTGGAACACACAAGAAACCATACTCACAGAAATGGGAGACGGAAAACCGATGACCAGCCACACAGCCCATTTGAAGCCAGGTGCGTCAGGGCAGGCGCCCTGTGGACCCTATGGACTTCGTAGAAACAGAGATAACAAAGGTAAGTTCTTACCATATCTCTTGTTTTCTACTTCAGGGTCCATAGGGGGTCCACAGGGTTGACCTTGGGGATGTCCCAAAGCAGTTCAACTAAGGGCGGGGACGCTCCTGTGCTGAAAGGAGTACCCGGCGCCCAAAGGATGCATCCTGAGAGGCGAAGGTGTCAAACGCATAAAACCTCAAAAACGTCTGAATTGAAGACCAAGTAGCCGCCTTACACAGCTGAACAGCGGAGGCGCCACGTCTAGCAGCCCAAGAGGGACCCACAGAACGAGTGGAATGAGCCTTAACAGAGGCTGGCACAGGTAAACCCTCCTGTGCATAAGCCTCACAAATAACTGAACGAAGCCAACGGGCTAACGTTTGCTTGTTGGCAGGCCAACCCCTCTTGTGAAAACCGAAGAGGACAAACAAAGAATCCGACTTCCTAACCGAAGCAGTCCGGTCCACGTAGATTCTAAGTGCCCGGACTACATCTAAGGAAGCCTCACCAGCGGAAAGATCAGGTGACTGAAAAGCTGGCACAACAAGTTCCTGATTAATGTGGAACTTTGAGACCACTTTGGGCAAAAACTCAGGACGTGCGGAGCACCGCCCTGTCCTGGTGAAAAATCAGAAAAGGGGGGCGACAGGAAAGCGCCCCCCAATTCTGAAACCCTCCTGGCAGAAGCAATTGCCAGGAGAAAAATGGTCTTAAACGTCAGCCACTTGAGCTCCACCGACTCAAGCGGCTCAAAAGGAGGACCCTGCAAGACCCGCAGTGCCACCGCCAAGTCCCACGGAGCCACTGGAGGCACGAAGGGAGGCTGGATCCTGAGAACACCTTGGAATAAGGTGTGAACGTCTGGCAGTGTAGCAATCCGTCGCTGAAACCACACGGACAAAGCAGACACATGAACCTTCAGAGAGGCCAGGCGTAAGCCGAGGTCCAAACCCGATTGAAGAAACTCCAAGATTCTGGAAACCCGGAACACCTGCGGATCATAGTTTCTGGATTCACACCACTGAAAATAAGTGCGCCACACCCTGTGGTAAATCCGCGCGGAAGCAGGCTTGCGTGCCCTAAGCATGGTACCAATGACCGAACTGGAGAAACCCCTAGACCTCAAGACGGCTGTCTCAAGAGCCACGCCGTCAAAGACAGCCGACCCAGATCCGGGTAAAGGCAGGGCCCTTGAGACAACAGGTCCCGACGCTGAGGAAGAAGGTACGGAGCGTCGATGGAGAGGCACCTCAGATCGGAGTACCAAGGACGTCTGGGCCACGCCGGAGCCACCAGCACGAGCGTGCCGCCGTCCTGCTTGAATTTCCGCAGAACCCGAGGAAGCAGGGATATCGGAGGAAACAGATACGCCAGGTGAAACGTCCATTTCACCGACAGAGCGTCTACCAGACAGGCGCCTGCGTCTCTTGTCCTTGACCCGTAAACGGTCAACTTGTGATTGTGTAGGGAGGCCATCAAGTCCAGCTCCGGCAGCCCCCACCTGTCCACGAGTAGCTGAAACACCTCTGGGTGAAGCGACCATTCCCCGGGATGCACGTCGTGACGGCTGAGGAAGTCCGCCTCCAATTGAGGACTCCAGGAATGAAGACTGCCGAGATCGCTGGAACGTGACACTCCGCCCAAGCAAGAATGCGAGACACCTCCGACATTGCTGCCCGACTGCGAGTTCCCCCTTGGTGGTTGATGTACGCCACCGTGGTGGCGTTGTCGGACTGCACCTGAACCGCCCTTCCGTGAAGAGCGGGGCCGGACGACTGCAGGGCCCTGTACACAGCCCGCAGTTCCAGGATGTTGATGGGGAGAAGTGCTTCTTCCGCGGACCAACGACCCTGAAGCGATAATGAGCCGGTCACTGCCCCCCAACCCCGGAGACTGGCATCCATCGTGAGCAGGACCCAGTCCGGGATCCAAAAGGGGCGCCCCTCGACCAGATGCGCCGTCTGAAGCCACCAAGCCAAAGACTGCCGAACCTCCGGGGACAACACCAGCATCTGAGAGCGGATCCGGTGAGGTAACCCGTTCCATTCCGATAGAATCAGCCCCTGCAGGGGCCGGGAATGGAACTGGTCAAATTCCACCATGTCGAATGTCGACACCATGGACCCCAGAACTCTCATAGCTGAATGGACCGACAGGCGGCAACTGCTCAGGCAACTGTGTATCCGCAGCTGCAGGGAGGAGACCTTCTCCGGATTCAGGAAAATCCGTTGCTGACGAGAATCCAGCAGGGCTCCCAAATGAACCATCCGCTGTGATGGAATCAGGGAGGACTTCTTCCAGTTTATCAACCACCCGTGTGCTTGAAGACAAGCAATGGTCAGGTGGAGATGTCGAAGAAGCACCTCCGGGGAGCTCGCCAGCAGCAGAAGATCGTCCAGGTACGGCAACAGACGTAGACCCTGACCCCGAAGGTGTGCAGCCAGAACTGCCATCACCTTGGTGAACACCCTCGGAGCCGTGGAAAGGCCAAAAGGCAACGCCCGAAATTGGTAGTGATGGTTCAGGATAGCAAACCTCAGATACCGCTGATGTGCCGGTGCTATGGGCACATGGAGATAGGCGTCCTGGATATCGAGGGAGACCATATAATCCCCGGGTTTCGCCAGAATGATGGAACGTAACGTTTCCATCCTGAACCTGGGAACTCTGAGGTATCTGTTCAGAGACTTCAAATTCAGGATAGGGCAATGAGAACCATTGGGTTTCTGTACCAGAAACAGAGTAGAATAGTACCCCGTCCCGCGCTGAGACTGCGGAACGGGAACAATGACCCCTGCTTGTAGCAAGGATTCTATAGCTACCTGAATCTGACCAGCTTTGGTCTTGTCCAGAGAAGGACTCGTACAGAAAAACTGGTGGGGCGGCCTGAACCGAAAAGACAGGGTGTACCCCTGAGAGACTACTTCTCGAACCCAGGCATCCGTGGTGGTATTTTGCCAACACTGGGCGAATTGGAGAAGTCGGCCTCCCACTCTGGGGTCCCCCAGAGAGAGGCCCGTCCCATCAGGCAGCAGGCTTATCCTCCTGCTTGGAAGAAGGGCGCCAAGCACTCCATGCTTGCTTCTTGGGCTTGGGTGCGGCCTTGGTCGCCGATTGTCTCGGGAAGGACTGGCCCTTGGCCTTACCCTGAACCCGAAAGGACCGAAAGGCAGAGCTCCTCACTTTAGCCGGCGCAGAGGCCGAAGGGAGGAAAGCCGACTTGGACTTAGCCAAAGTATCCACTATTTTGTCCAAATCCGGACCAAATAGTAAATCACCATTAAAAGGCAAGGCCTCCAGACCCTTTTTTGAATCTGCATCAGCCCTCCATGACCTCAGCCACAGGGAGCGCCGAGCAGACACCGCTGCAGCCGACACCCTAGAAGCGAGCAGGCTGGCATCCAAAGACGCTTCCCCAATATAGGAAGCTGCATCCCGCATCTGTCCCACTAACGCTCTCTGGATATCCGGAGCCTCATCAGGAAAGGTATCCTCCAAGGCATTGGCCCATGCCTCAATGGCTTTAGCCACCCAGGAGATAGCCATGGACGGGCGAGCCACCGCCCCGGAAAGACAATAAATGGACTTTAAACAAGTCTCCACCTTCCTGTCCGTGGGATCCTTCAAAGAGGAGATAGACGGCAATGGCAGCGTCGCGCTTTTGATCAAGCGGGTAACGTGGGAATCCACCGCCGGCGGAGTCTCCCATTTCCTGCAATGAGCTTCAGGAAAAGGATAGTTCGCCGCCAACCTCTTCTGTGGATGGAACCTCTTACTGGGTAATTGCCAGGCCGCCGCCATATGATCCGATAATTGATCAGACAGGGGGAACACAGTTGAAGTCACCTTGGCCTTTTTAAAATTAGGAAACTTCGACCTAGGAGCAGGCGCATCATCCCCAACATGTAGGATAGCCCGCACCGCCCTAACTAAGGCTGGAACATTAATGGAGGACTTAGCTTCCACCTCCTGCCCCATGACATCAGAGTCAGAGTCCTCATGGATTTCTCCATCATCTGAGGACACTTCCGAGTCCGACAACTGCGCAGCTAGTGAACTCACAACCGGACGTTTAGACGCCCTTGGTGGCACATCACCTTGCAACATGAACTGAAACGCAGAGGATGAAGCCGCCAGACTCTGTACGGAGCTGGAGAGAACATCCACCCAAGGCGGAGGAGCCGTCGGAGCAAAACTCTGCAAAGGCACTACAGAGTGACGCGTCCCTGGGGAAGACTGCACATACACAGGCAGTCCCGAGTAAGGACCCACAGTCTGGGCCCCGGGGGGAGACCGCAACATTTGCGGAACACCCGGGGAATGGGGGATGGTGGGCTGCGGCAACGCCCTAGAAGGGACCGCTGATGGGACCGATAACCGGTCCGCAATAGATGCCAGCACCTGTGAAAACATCGCCCAAGGAGGGTCCTGTGATACAGGGGGGTTGGAGGGGCCCGGTACCAGCTGGCACCGCCCGCACAGACCATCCTGAGATAAGTCCTCCCCATCAACTCCAGCAGCACAGCGTCTGCAGGAAAATAGCACAGGAGCCACAGAGCGCTCAGTCTCCTCATCAGACATGATACCGTAAATACACAAGAAATACGTATCACCAGAGGAATTACGGTGTTAACACCCGCGCACTCACCAGTATGCGACACAACAGCCCAGATATGGTACTGTGTAGCACACAACAGTATGTGACTGACCCCACAAATACGTGTTTTATATAATTGAGGGTTTCATAAAAACGCCCTTCCCCCACACACCTGCCGGGCCGTAGGAGAAGGAAAGGGATAGTTATAAGCTGACAGCAAGGAGAGTAAGTCACAGACAGGCAGCACTAGCAATAGTCACATACAATGCAGAAAAGTTAGTACTCACTGCACCTTCCGCTACAATCAACCGCCCAGGTTCAGTGTCTGGGAGGGCTATAGCGCTGTGTACACTGTCCTTTAGCAGGGGAGAGGTACACAGGGGGACCGGTCCACTTGATACCGCCTGGGAGTCTGCGATGTGCCAGTAAAGATGGCCGCCGGAGACCTCAGAGGAGGAGTGGCCGTAAGATAAGAGCAGCTCAGCGACGCCAGACTGCTTGTTGAAAGGTGCGCTGAGCTGAGGGGAGGAGCCGCTAGACAGGGAAGGCTGCCTCCCCTGGCTAGCAATTAACCCCCGGGTAGCCGGTCCCGCTACCAGCCTGTTACCCTGGTGGTTTAGCGGACACGCGGGGTATTCCTCAATTGAGGGGGAGCCCGCCGCCGCTAGCGCCTCCGGTCTGTCCCCAGAGACCGGAGGCTTCTAACAGCATACAAAGTATCCGCGGGCCGCCGCACGCGGCGACCCGCGGCTTACCTGATCCCCGTCGCGTCCGCCAGCAGTCAAGGGAGTCCCCAGAGCCCGGCTAGAACAGGCTCTGGGGTCCCGCCGCGATCCCCAGAGCTGTACTGGCGTCGCGGCGCCAGCGGGGAGAAGGAGCGGCAGCGTGGACGTCCTAAAGGACAGTCTGATGCTGCCGCTCTAAAAGTGTAAAAAAAGTAGAAAAAATTAAAAAATTTCTCTTTTAAAATAAAGCTTAGGGGCTGCTCCTGCAGCCCCACTGCGACAGGGTGACCCGACTCCGGCCGGGCACCAACTAAAACTGAGGTGCCTGTGGCCGGGGTATAGCGGAGGACGGACCCAAGTGCATCCTGGGAGCAGCAAAGCTTTAACTGCGTGGTGCCCGTGGATCCAGATCCAGCTATACCCCAAGGTCAACCCTGTGGACCGCCTATGGACCCTGAAGTAGAAAAATATGAGATATGGTAAGAACTTACCCTTGTTATCTCTATTTCTACGAAGTCCATAGGGTTCCACAGGATACCTTGGGTATAGGTGTGACGTCAGTCGCAGGGCACCAAAGAGTTAAGCTTTCAGCCTCCCAGGATGCACTAGGTCCCCCTCCTATACCCCGCCCCCGGGCCAAGGCACCTCAGTTAGTTACCAAGCCATAGGCCGGAGGAGGAGAAGGAAGAGAGAGAACAAAGATCTGGACACATACAAGAATCACATTCTCACCAGAGGGAGACGGAAAACCGGTGACCAGAGCAAAGCCCATCTGCAGCACAGGTGCGACAGGGCGGGAGTCCTGTGGAACCCTATGGACTTCGTAGAAATAGAGATAACAAGGGTAAGTTCTTACCATATCTCATATTTTCTACTTCAGGGTCCATAGGGTATCCACAGGATACCTTGGGGATGTCCCAAAGCAGTATCCTTTAAGGGTGGGGACGCTCCTGTGCAGAAAGGAGAATCCGCCGCCCGAAGGAAGCATCCTGAGAGGCGAAGGTGTCAAACCTGTAATACCTCACGAAGGTATGGACAGAAGACCACGTAGCAGCCTTGCAGATCTGAACTGCCGAGGCACCACGTCGAGCTGCCCACGAAGGACCCACAGACCTAGTGGAATGAGCCTTCAGAGAAGGAGGGACCGGTAGGCCTTCATGAAGATAAGCTTCAGAAATAGCCATACGGATCCAGGCTGCCAAAGTTTGCTTTGAAGCAGGCCAACCCTTTTTACAGAAGCCATAGAGGACAACAAAGCGTCCGACTTCCTAAACAAAGAAGTGCGGTCAACATAAGTCCTTAAGGCCCGCACAACATCCAAAGAGGCCTCACCCACGGAAAGACCCGGTGAGTTAAAGGCCGGAACAACTATTTCCTCGTTAACATGAAACTGGGAAACAACTTTGGGAAGAAACTCGGGCCGAGTGCGGAGCACTGCCCTGTTCCCATGAAAAACCAAGAAAGGGGGTCTACAAGAAAGAGCCCCTAACTCAGAAACACGTCTGGCTGAAGCAACGGCCAGAAGGAAAACAGTCTTAGCTGTTAGCCATTTAATATCCACTGAGCCCAGTGGTTCAAACGGCGGTCCTTGGAGAGCCCTCAGGACCACAGCCAAATCCCAAGGCGCCACAGGTGGAACAAAGGGCGGCTGAATACGGAGAACACCTTGCATAAAGGTGCGCACATCCGGGATTGTAGCAATCCTACGGTGAAACCAGACAGATAGGGCCGAAACCTGTACCTTCAAAGAAGCAAGGCGAAGCCCATGATCTAGTCCCGCTTGCAGGAAGGCGAGAATCCGAGACAGACGAAACTCCCGCGGTGCATAACCTCTCGGTCGACACCACTGGAAGAACGTATGCCACACGCGATGGTATATCCTCGCGGAAGACGGTTTCCGAGCTCGTAACATGGTACGCACCACAGAGCTGGCAAACCCCCAGGACCTCAGCATGGCCGTCTCAACAGCCACGCCGCCAAAGACAGCCGAGTCAGGTCCGGGTGAAGACAAGGACCCTGAGACAGAAGGTCCGGTCGTAGCGGCAACCGCAGAGGACTGTCCACGGACAGACCCTGAAGGTCTGAGAACCAGTGCCGTCTGGGCCACGCGGGAGCTATCAACAGGAGCGTCCCTCCTTCCTGTTTGAATTTCCGGATTACCCGTGGAAGAAGGGAGACCGGAGGGAACAGGTATGCGAACCTGAACGTCCACCGGACGGACAGAGCATCCACCAGAGACGCCCCTTCGTCTCTTGTGCGAGACCCGTACACCGGCAACTTGTTGTTGTGCCGGGACGCCATGAGGTCGATTTCTGGAAGACCCCACCTGTCCACCAGTAGTTGAAAAACGTCCGGGTGCAGGGACCATTCCCCTGGATGAACGTCCTGGCGACTTAGAAAGTCCGCCTCCCAATTTAGCACTCCCGGGATGAAGACCGCTGATATGGCCGGAAGATTGCGCTCCGCCCAAACCAGGATCCGAGAGACCTCTACGAGAGCCGCCCGACTGCGAGTTCCTCCTTGCCTGTTTATGTAGGCCACGGTGGTAGCATTGTCCGACTGGACCTGCATCGGGTGACCCTGGAGAAACCGCTGTGCCTGCAGGAGAGCATTGAAGACCGCACGGAGTTCCAAGATATTTATTGGAAGCTCCGCTTCTGTCGGTGTCCACCTGCCCTGGAACAAGTGTGGACCCGAAACTGCTCCCCAGCCCCGAAGACTGGCGTCCGTTGTCAACAGGACCCAATTTGGAACCCAGAACGGACGTCCCTTGTTGAGGTGGGTCGTCTTTAACCACCACGCAAGGGACAGGCGAACCTCCGGGGTGAGCACAATCGTCTGGAACTTCAGAGACTGAGGCAGCCGTTCCACTTGGACAGGATCAGGTGCTGCAGAGGTCTAGAGTGAAACTGGGCGTATTCCACCATGTCGAACACCGACACCATGGAGCCCAGTAACCTCATCGCCGAGTGTAAGGACACCCGGCGGCTGTGCAGACAACTGCGCACCCTTGACTGTAAAGCAGAGATCTTGTCCTCCGTCACGAAGATCCTTTGCTGTCCCGAGTCCAATAAGGCTCCAAGATGCAGAATCCTCCGAGACGGGATTAGAGTGGACTTCTGCCAGTTGACTAGCCAGCCGTGCCGTTGCAGCAGTGCAATGGTCAGGTACAAGTGGTGTAACAGGAGCTCTGGAGATCCTGCCACCAATAACAGGTCGTCCAAGTACGGCAACATGCGGACTCCTTGCAGCCGCAAAGAAGCCGCCATGACCGCCATAGCGTCCTGTATGTCCAATGACACCATGTAGTCCCCAGGTTCCAGCGCCAGAATGATGGACCGTAGGGTCTCCATCCGAAACTTCGGGACCCGCAAAGACTTGTTGAGTGCTTTGAGGTTGAGAATCGGACGATATGACCCATTGGGTTTCTGTACCAAAAATAGATTTGAATAGAAACCCTGGCCCCTCTGGGAGAATGGAACAGGCACTATAACTCCAGCCTGGAGCATAGTGTGCAATACCTTCCGCAGCTCCGTAGCCTTGTTCCGGTCTGATGGTAGACCCGTGGTGAAGAATCGAGCCGGGGGTCTGTGCCGGAAGGAGAGGGCGTACCCGTGAGAGACCACCTCCAGAACCCAAGTGTCTGTCGTAGTGAACGACCAACACTGGGAGAACTGCAGCAGGCGGCCTCCCACCCTGGGATCCCCCAAGGGGAGACCCGGACCGTCAGGCCGCAGGCTTGTCATCTGGCTTGGGGGCCGGACGTCTGGTACTCCATGCCTGTTTCCGGGGCTTGACCGATTTCTTAGGGCCAGCCTGTCGAGGAAACGACTGTGGTTTGGGCCTGCCCTGGGCCCTAGATGACCGAAAGGACGATGGTCCAGAACCAGAAGGAGCAGCGGCCGACGGGAGACAAGCAGATTTGGCTGCCGCCAGCGTGGCCACAATCTTATCCAGATCCGGACCGAAGAGAACTTCTCCGGTAAACGGCAACGCTTCCAGACCTTTCTTGGATCTGCGTCCGCCTTCCAGGATCGCAGCCACAAGGTGCGACGAGCAGCTACCGCTGCTGAAGAAATTCTAGACACCAGAGTACTAATGTCTAGAGCCGCCTCGTTGATGTAGGTGGCCGAATCACGGAGATTGCCAATCAACTCCGCTTGTTCGGCCGGACAGTCGGATTCAAAAGAAGCCTCTAATGAATCCGCCCAGCGCTCCATCGCTCTGGCAACCCAGCAAATGGCCATAGCCGGCCGTGCTGCCCCCCCTGCAAGGGAATAAGCGGACTTCAGGCAGATTTCTACCTTGCGGTCCGTAGCATCCTTAAGGGAGGACATGGATGGCATCGGCAATGTGGCACTACGGACAAGACGGGTCACGTGAGAATCCACCTGTGGAGGGGATTCACACTTCGCAAAATAATTATCCGCGAACGGATAAGCCACCGCCAGGCGTCTCTGCGGCTGGTATCTTTTGCCAGGTTGTTTCCACGCCTCCTCTAAATGGTCCACCAACTGACCCGAAAGAGGAAAGACTGTGGCATCGCCCTTCACATCTTTGAAAAAGGCATACTTAGATTTAGCCGCTGGGGGAACTTCGTCCTCAATCACCAAGGCTGTGCGGACCGCCCGAATAAGTCCAGGAATATATACTTTGGACTTAGCATCAGCGTCCTTAGTATGGAAAGGTTCCTGATCGTAAGGATCCAGAATCTCCCCATCATCAGACGTCCCTTCGTCATCCTCATAAGGAGCGGACAGAGACGCCACCGGCCTTTTATGAGGCCGCATCACAGACTCCCCTTGCAACACATCCGACAAGTGCTGTAAAGAACTCGTCAGGGAGTTAACCCACGCTGGCTCCTGAGAACCCGGGAGCGGGAAAATAGGGAGACTGTGGGGTACCACCAATTGTCGTGGGAACCCCTGCATGGGTGACGACACCACAGACTGCTGGGACAAACCCATCGGAGTAAACGCGGGCTGCGGAGCTAACTGGCCCACTAAAGCTGTTAACGCCTGAGCGAAACAAGCCCAGGGCGGCTCCTGTACCGGTGCTGTAACCGTAATAGGCCGCGCCATGGACAAACACTGCCGGCAAAGGCCCTCCGCGCTACCCTCCCCCTCCGCTAACGGTACTTTGCACGTGGTACACTGTAGCCGGAGGGGAAAATCACTTTCAGACATGATGGCACCACGTATGTGACCTCTCTCACCAATTAAGTATTAAATAGGCGAGAGACCACCCTGCAGCACCGCACCGCAAGGGCTTTAGCAGAAAGAACAGGGACAGTAATAAAGCTGACAGTTTAGAGAAGAATAGTTACAGGCAGCGCTAGCACAGTCACATACAATGCAGAGAAATAACAATTCCTGCACTAACAGCGCTGATCACTCAACTACACAGACACAGGGCCTGGTAGGACACAGCGCTGCATACACAGACCTGAGCCACAGCGGAGGAGAGGTATGCGGGGGGACCCAGACCACGATGCTTCCTTCCAGACTTCCAGCAGCGTTCACCATGCGTTGCAGAGAAGATGGCCGCCGAAGAGCAGAGAGAAGCTGGCCTGGGGGAGGAGCGCTGACACAGGACCAGTCAGCACAGTGCAGAGAGGGCTGTGTGCAGCGGGGGAGGCGCCGGCTGTGAGACAGGGAAGGCGCGCTCCCCTGGCATGCATTTAACCCCTGGGACGCCGCAGCGCTACCGCTCTGCTGCGGTCCGCTGTCCCAGGGGGTAGTGGAAGCGCAGGTTGGTCGCCTGGCTCCACGCTGCAGCCAGTCCCCAGGGAGCCCCCTGCCTGGGGACTTAGGACCATGTGATCAGCGGGGACCCACCGCGGGACCCCGCTGCTTACCTCTGTCCCCCTTGAATCCGGCCATGGTCCGGAGCATCTGGGGTCACCGCTAGCTGTGACCCCAGACGCCCACCAGAATCCCCGGATCAGTACCGGCGTTCTGGTACCGGCGGGGTGTAGGGAAGACAGCATGGACGTCAGGACTGACTGTCCATGCTGTTCATCCAGATGTGCAGCCACAGCTGCATGAAGAAAAAGCTTCAGGGGCTCTTCTAGCCCCCACTCCAACAGGTGCACCCGACTCCGGCCGGGCACCAAACTAAACTGAGGTGCCTTGGCCCGGGGGCGGGGTATAGGAGGGGGACCTAGTGCATCCTGGGAGGCTGAAAGCTTAACTCTTTGGTGCCCTGCGACTGACGTCACACCTATACCCAAGGTATCCTGTGGATACCCTATGGACCCTGAAGTAGAAAAGCGAGCGCTCGCTCTGAATCAGGGCGGGCGCTGTTTTTTTTAGTTGCGGCCTCCTGGCAGCTCGCATTGCTGTGGGTGACCACCCACAGCTATTGCGAGCAGCCAGGATGAAGGTTGTGATGGTCAAGACCATCGCGACCATCGGGCTTGCGACGAGACCCTTGTAGTAGGGTGTCTTGGCCGCAAGCCCCAGAGAGCTTCTGGCTCTAATAGAGCTGGAAGCTCTCTCACTGACATCACTGGTGATGTCAGTGGGGCCGCTCACAAACGGCAGGCGTTCGCTTGCGAACGCCTCCGTTTGTGAAGCCACCCCCCCGGCCACGCCTACAAAATGGGGCGAGCTGTCGATCAACATCGACAGCCGCCCCTTTTGTAGTGAGCCACGGAGCGAGGGCTTTTGCGCCCCCCCCAAAGCTCCTAGCGAGAACGCAACACTATATGATCCCGCAGCACATTGCGTCACTGCGCCGCTGGTCATCGGTAGTTTACACCCGTATCCACTACACATCTTATCCGGAACGTGACACGGTCTGAATACACATTAGCACTGGGCTGTTAGAGGTCCCCAGAAAATGCTACTATGGTAATATCAGCTGCACATTTACAGAACAGAGATGAATCACTGCGTTACCCCTAGGGAGAGGGAAGCAACGCCAGTACGTCTGACACCTCCGAAGCAGAGAAAACACTGAAGTGACTTCACAGAAAATCTACCACAAATAACAGACTGTGAAGATAATTTTAAACTATTTTGTTTTTCCCTACATTATTCAAAGGTTATATGAGGCGATGGTTCGGTCTATACAATGGCGTGAAACTAGAGCGCCAAGTAGACCTCATGTTTGGATATGTGCGAGTGTACATCGTGGTCTGATCGTGTGGCAGCGAGGAGTCGTATCGTTCAATCACGGACACGTGTGAGAAGAGTCATCGCTGTATAGGTAAACTCTAGCTCCGCCAGTCTGCTGCAATGAGCAGACGCCTTCAAATATAGTATGAACAAACACTAATAGATGCCCGACCTACAAATGCGTGCTCATACACCTAGCCTCAATACGCCATGTGGCGTGTGTGACGCCTGGCGCAAGTGAGCGGTGTGTCATCTTATTAGCTTCTTTTTCACTCAAACGTATGTCATAATCGCAACGCAATGCAACAAAACCGCTTCACCAGACTGCACTGATTCATTTGATATGCGACACTTGTATATCTGTGTGCGACAGAGTCTGAATTTGTACAACGGTGCTTAGCGTGGGAAGAGAGCCTCGCCGGCCGCCGCGTCGTCACACTGCGTGTGCTGATTCAGCCTCACTTGCGCTGCGATGAAAATGCACATTCGAGCGAAAAAAAAAGCTAAAAAGATGCTTGGCGCAATCAGAATCGGACAGAACCTGCCTCGACGAGAAGGGCTGGTTTGTACCATAACACAATTGTAAATGTGGCCCCACCAGGACTTTTATTTTGGCGCCTTCTCATATTTTATGTGATCCGATTATCTGGGCAGGACCGGATCTATATATAGGAGAATATGAAAGATGTGAAGCTTCAATAGCCCTGCACACAATTTTTAGTCTTTAGGAGGATCGAACTGCAGGTACCGTACTCATTATTCATCATAATGGGGGTTGTAAAATCCTAGGGGAGTAGAGACAAACTCGGAAATATTTTCTTGTGTGATCACTCTGTGTTCCAGATGCGTAAATAGGTTCCCATATTGTTTTGTCAGAGCCCTCACCAACTAACAATCTGTCAAAGTGGTGAAAAAAGTAAAAAGATCTATGTTGTCATTATAAAGATCAGCTCCTCCGTCTCAGCAGTGAGTTGGCACCCGTAATACCATCATACTAAATGCTACAACTTACTGGAATAACTCATGAAACCCTACTTGGACTTTTGCCTGAAATCTCCTGTGTAAGTCTCAGGACAAGCCTGCCGCTGCCGCCATTTGACAGGCAGTTTGTGAATATAACCTTTTGTGCTCAAGGAAAATAACCAGTGCAGATCCCATTTTGTTTCCATGGTTACAGATGATGCTAAGGACACACAGTTATTCACACGCTACGTGTCAAATGGCAGCAACAGGTTTCAACAGATGATTTCAGGCAGACTTTTTTTTTTTTTTTTTAAGTTTTAGGCGTTAATCCAGGTCAGCTATAATAAATACCCAGCTGTTAATTAGGCATTACCATTTTCAGTAGAATTGCGTGACAATTAGTCCTCAAACCTGAACAGTAAAAATAATAAAATAAGCAGTCAGACCAAAATGAAGGACTGTAGAACAGAACAAATAATTGATGACAGAGAAGGACAATGGGGAATAGCGATGAGGAGCACAGGGGAGGGGCACTCATGCACACAATGGAACAGCGGGGCACAGAGTGAGCGTGGGTTATACCTTTGCTAAAGTAATTCTCATAGCACTGACAGGAGAAGATTCAATATCCACCAGTGGGACAGAACTGAAGCTCTGGACGAGGGCCGTAAAAGGACAGAAACAGACAGACAGAACTGGGTTAGAACACACAACGTCTCTCAGATACTGCTCATGGGTTAACCCTACCATAAACTAAGACAATGAAAATCAATCCAACATCTCTGGAACCTAGAGGAGATCCATGGAAGACGGACAGTCGGAAAAGAAACCGGGGAGACCCCACGTCATGAAGTTTGCTCAGGTCATAAAAGCCACCATCAGCTTCCTTTCAAGCGCCTGTAGACCCTTCTGCTAACATATCCGTCCACACATGGTACATAACGGTCAGAACTCCAGGACCATGGAGAAGATCATGGGGGTGTTTCAATTCTACTTCCTTAACTAATGGGCGCCCGACGGAGCAATTCATTTGTTGTATCGTTCGGGCGCCCGTGGCGTAGGTAGACATTTCCGCTCACCTCCTTCTGAGGGGGCGAGCAGAAACGTGCGAGAAGTCTGCATTTTGGATGCCCAGGCAGGAGTTTTTGGACCCAAAGCAGTACTTTAGACAAGTTTAGATGCTTTGCGCAGCTAAACACTGTGCTGTCGGAAGCACACACGCGCGTTTCAGGCGCCCAAACGTAGCAACAACTGAATTCCTCAGTCGGGTGCCCATTATTTAAGGCGCCCGATAAAAGAATTGAATCGCCTCCTAAATGTATTTGCAATAAAAAATTAAACGATTATTTCGGGAAAACCAGAGAACATGGAAGGACCATCGTCCATAACATAAGGTAGTTCTTCTTAAGACATCTCTGCTACGAAACTCACAATATACTTAAGCAGTTAAAGGAATCTTATTGCGAAATCAGGTTAAATATATAGGTAAACGGACTCATGATGTCATTCTTACCGTGTCGCTGTCGCTCGGCTGGAACTGGAAAGGCTGAGCCTTGTGAAATACTGGATTCTCCTGAATGAACCCCTGGAGGTTGTAATCTCGCATCACCTAGAACGAGAGACAGATGTGATGTAGAAAAGATCTCTCAACCGAATACGAATCTGGGTCAGCGATCTAGAACCCTCTGGCGGACGAGTCCTTGGCTACCACGTGCTCAGACATTCAACGGGCAAAAAAAAAAATTGATTCAGTGAAGTGAGCGAAATAAAAAGTTCTAAAAAGTAACTTGTGATCCCCAATTACTGTGCAAAAAAGAAACCACTGAACAACGCTCCACTATGACCACAAGGCAAGTGCCGCTGCACGGAGGATAAAAAACATGCATGGTGAGGTGATGTATAAACTAACAACAACAAAAAATAAAAAAAATAATCATGATAAAATAAAATGCAAGCAACAGCCGAGAGATCCGGGATAATCTTACCGACAAAGGGAATTTCAGCTGCATGAACGCCTGGAATATCAAAGATAGGAGGAATGTTTTTGTGTTGATAAGGGAGGAAACAAAAAGCAGAAACAGCCACGGTACAGGAGGGCTCCTTATGGCCCCAGGACCACAGAATGAGTCACACACCTGCCATATGCACGACCATTAAACCCGTAGTACAAGCAGAAGAGACATCGGTGACTACAGTGCCCATTTTTCATGAGACTCTCCAGGATTTTAGAACGTGGCTGTTTGGTTATCATGGCATTACTCAATATTTTTAGGTTTTCCAATCAAAATGATGTCGGGCAGAAATCTGAGCAGCTGACTCTGGGACGCTATCGAGACACAGCCACAGCCATTCCTCTTGCCGGACGGTAACCCAACTGAACCGGCGGGTGGGTCACCCAGTTGAATCCATTTAGACGGTTGAAAAATAAGCCCACTTCTGTGGGGGGGGATTCAATTGTCTGCGCCCCACGCTCTGACTAATTGGCACCGACGGAGAAAATTCAATTGTTGCTCCCTTCTGGCATGAATAGCCACGAGAGCACCCTCCCAAGGAGGCCAGTAATAATGTGCGATAAATCTGTGGTTTTGGACGCGCTAACCAGGACTTTAGATGGGTTTACTTGTTTTACGTGGCTTAACCCGGTCTAATTGGTAGCGACAAGGCTTGAATATCACACCCCGTTGTTCTCCCGTCACTTTAGACGGGAGATGGGATGCGCTAAAACAATTCAATCCCTCTCCCATGTGTGCGAAAGTTTCAAGAACTTGTCGGAGCTTAAGATTACTGAAAGTCTGTATTCCACTGGAAAGTAATTTTGTTTATGAACACCAGGCCTCATGTACAATAAAACTGGGATTATTAACAGAAACTCAACACGTACAATATAGAAAATCCATTGGTATCTGTTCCAGAGTATTGCGGCAGACCCAGTTATATTCCGTGTACAATGATCTGGTTACGTAGCACTGTACGTGGCAAGAATTGGCCCCATTTGGGGTAGGTACAAATACGTGTCAAAGATCAAAAACAGTTGACACTTACCCGACTGGAGGTCTCTAACAAATACTGGAACGTATTCTGTACAGCTTGACAGGACTCCAGCTCCGTCCTGTTGAATGCCATGAGATAGTCCTTCAGGTGATCGTATACATTCCCATCAAGCGTCTGAATGGAAACAAAGAGGAAGAATTGTTCTACCTTTATTTAGTCCCATTAACAGTTTATTTTTAACAAAAAGGAAATATAACCAAACCTAGGAAGGACATACATGCATTGTAGAACACTTCTAAAAAATAATGATACAATCAGTATTTGTCAAACCCAATCCTACAGTGATGAGTACAAAGAAGTGTGTCTGCCATGGAATCTCCCAGATCTTACTTCACCAATAACAGTGGTTCCCAAACTTTGTCTTAAAGGCACTCTAACAGTCAAGGTTTTAAGGATATCCATGTTTGAGGAAAAGCGACTTAATTATGTCTCAGTTAATTTGATTTAACCATCTGTGCTCAACCATGGATAGCCGTAAAACCTGGATTGTTAGGATGCCTTGAGTCTTGAGTTTGGGCAGCCCTGATAATCAGATGTATTTTTTTTTTTTTAACTTATTTTTTTTCTTAAATTAAAGAAACTTTTCTACAGTTTATATTGGCAAGCAATACTGTTCATCTCAGAAAGGCTACTTCTGCACGCACACAACGAGGCTGCGGTACATTTAAAAGGCAGGGGTAGCCAACCTTGGTCCTCGAGAGCTACTAGTAGTTCACGGTTTCCAGCCACCCAGCAGGTGCACCGATGTATGCATTACTCACTGACACATTTGAAAAGATCCACAGGTGGAGCTCATTTGTGATTCTGTGAGGAGACCTGGAAAACATGCACTGTTGGTAGCTCTCGAGGACCAGGGTTGGCTACCCCTGTTTAAAGGCATGTGACCCGAAAACTAAAAGCTCTAACTTTAAGCGCAGAGCCAGGAGTACGCCGGAGCTGGTGATTGGTACAGAGGTATCCGGATTGTGAAGAGAAAGTAGACATCCTGCTCTTGGCATGAGAGGTGGAATCTGTAACCCGAGAAAGCCTCAACAATAGAGGAATGCAGAGGGGCAATAAGCAGCCCCCCCAGCTGTTGTAGAACTACACATCCCAGCATGACCTGCCACAGTTTTGCTATTTGACCATGCAAAAACTGATGCAATGCATGCTGAGATGTGTAGTTCTACAACAGCTGAGGGGACTGCTTATTGCCTACCCCTGAATTACATGGAGGGGTACACTGCTCCGATACTAGGAACAACATTTCCCAGCTCAAGACAATCCAATATATACTGTACACAGCCTTAAATAAACTACTAGTCCCCATCTTTCTTGTAACTCATCTAGTATTGGCTTGTTGCTGATATCTTGCACATCCCAATCCCATTTATATTATTTCACATCCCTCACTATAAGGAAAATGTCGGTATTTACCAACTTCCCTTGTTTTCTTTTTCTTCAGCCCGGTTTTAATGATGTATGATCGCTGGCTACCATGGCAACCAGTCACAAGGTACATAAAGAAGCGAGCAGAGGGGCTTTCGAATGCCTTTCTGAGCTCTGACTGTATGTGACATCCACCCCTTTCTCTCCCCTAGCCTTCTCTGCCACCACATGATACGCTGAGAAGCCCGTGTCTGGCAGCCACATTCGTTTTCCCACCATAGAGATTTTGAAAAGTAGACAATTTACAGATGCATGCACAAAAAAAGGTACTAAAACTATCTAAAAGAAAAATCATTATTGTATGTGGGATGCTGCTTTAAAATAGTCCAATAGGCAAAATGGCTATTTAAAAACAGATTGTAACTCTGATTCGACTTCCTCTTACACAAAAGATTCACTTGTGTAAATAATATTAAAACGTCCACAGAATCCAGCAGTAATGAGCATCTCAGTCAGGGGTGATCGTGTGTAATCGCCTGTTGTCACTAACTACAGATGCGGGATATATACTGGGGGAAATACCAGCAAATAGTGTGCGCTGCTATACTGCAATTATAGAACTGGGGGTGCCCAAATTTCAATCTAAAAATACAGGCGAAAAAATATTACATAGAACAACGACGAAACAAAAGAGTGAAGGCAAATATCCAGCAGAATGCAGCCGGACAATTCCCTCCAAAATAAGAGAGACCATAGAAGCTGGAGACAAAATGGTTGCCAACATTGCGTGTAAAAGATCCAAGTATCGAGCAGCTTGTAATTTAAGGGCCACGCACAAAAACGCCTCTGACACGGTAAAAAACATCACGTCATCACAATGCAAACATTACGCAAGTTTCTGATGCCTGGGAGCGCAGAAATTTAACTGCGCACACCCTCAGCAAAAAGGGCCTCATTCAGAAAGTAACTGGACAAGACGAATATCTGCCACCAGCCAAGATCAACTCAGAGAATAACCCCCCCCCCCCCCCCCCGGAAGAACGTTCGCTATGTAGCAGCCTTGGAGAGGCGGGGACTTTCCGTCATGTTGCAATTTATGCACCATTGCTAAAATATTATCTTCCTACCAAGGGGACAGGAAAATAGGAAAAAAAAAAAAAAAAAAAAGCACATTTCCACCTTCAAATAACTTTAATTTACTTTCTGCAACATTTACCATCTATATTTGTGTCTACAACGCCTCATTCATTGTTGCTATCAGACAGGTCTATTTATCATCTCTGACCAGGATAAAATGCAAGGTCTTTCTTTGCATATGACAGCGAGCGAACCGAGGGCCAACAACAGCAATTATAATAAAGACAGATAAGCGGCACAGTCACAAAATAACATTTAGGGAACATTTCTGGATGGGCACACGCAAACCATCAAAGTCACCTGAAGGGGCAGCCCAGACACCCAATTATCCTGCCATGTGCGGCTGTATCATGCTGCGCAATAAATAATCTGAGGTGACCCCACAATCCATAGAACAGGCCCTTTTCGGGCAGCTCATAAATGTGATCGTATAAGGGTATTATAAGTCACACAGGAGTTCCGGGGTACATAATAACACAAGGCGGCAGCATGTTCCCTCTTATACAGGCCACAGATCTCTGAGGTAAATTCTTACATCCATTATAAGTTACAGCCTGGGGAGTGTTATTCCATATATTACACAGCTTTTCCAAATGAGCACTGAAAGGATGACCGCTGATAACCGTTTACACAGCTATTATTGACAGCCGCTTATAAATATATCAGCATCACTTGTGAATTATAATAACATTTATACTTCAAAACTCATCGTTTGCCTGCTATGCTTTCAGGCGAATGTAATAGCTGTGCACCCGGTTTCATGGTCGTGTATTGACATTTTCCTGTACGAAGAAGAACACGTGATAAGCCTGCTCCTGATCAGTAAATATGAATTTGCAGGAGACTTGTGACAGAGTGACTTCCACATGTACAATATAACAGAATGATCATGTATATAGTAAACGCAAGTCCACAATTAAAACACAATGCGTTTTCTGTAACTAGGGAGCAGACCCCGTACAGTCACGGCATATACATTGCCAGGATATTGCCACATAGAGGGTGGGAGAGAGGAAAGCAAGAGCCGCTGATGAGTCCGATGCATCACATGATTAATACTAATAATCATGTGGATATCGGTTATTCATATAGGACAAAGAGCCATATGCATGGGGCTGGTTAGACAGGCTGTGCATGTGACTCACCAGCAGAGGGAGCTCTACAGGGAGAATAAAACAGAATAATATCAGATTTCTGCACAATAATACATTTGGGGCACTGATGCTTTATAAGGATTATTTCTATGATGGAAACAGAGGGGGCCTGAACGTTCCACGAACCAGCAACTCCCCCATCAAGTTTCATCATGCAAGATTGAGGGGCCACTCTGGATAAAGCCGTGTTACCACCTAGAATAAATTGCGAATAGTCCTGACTATAACAGTGTTTCCCAAACCTGGTCCTCATGGAACACACACAGTCCAGGTACTAAGAATTTCCATGCATGAGCACAGGTGGATTAGTTATTACCTCAATTAGTTTGAACTGCCCATCTGTGCTGAAGCAGGGATATACCTAATGTCTGGACTGTAAATGGGCCATGAGAACAGGGTGAAGCAGTGATATCCCTAATGCCTGGACTGTGAGTGGGCCATGAGGACTGGGTGAAGCAGGGAAATCCCTAATGTTTGGGCTGTGAGTGGGCCATGAGAACAGGGTGAAGAAGTTATATCCCTAATGCCTGGACTGTGAGTGGGCCATGAGAACCGGGTGAAGCAGTGATATCCCCAATGCCTGGCCTGTGAGTGGGCCATAAGGACAGGGTGAAGCAGTGATATCCCTAATGTCTGGCCTGTGAGTGGGCCATGAGAACAGGGTGAAACAGTGATATCCCTAATGTCTGGCCTGTGAGTGGGCCATAAGGACAAGGTGAAGCAGGGAAATCCCTAATGTCTGGACTGTGAGTGGGCAACGAGGAATGGATGAAGCAGTGGCATCCTTAATGTTTGGCCTGTGAGTGGGCCACGAGGGCCAGGTAAAGCAGTGATATCCCTAATGTCTGGACTGTGAGTGGGCCATGAGAACCGGGTGAAACAGTGATATCCCTAATGCCTGGACTGTGAGTGGGCCATGAGGACAGGGTGAAGCAGTGGTATCCCTAATGCCTGGCCTGTGAGTGGGCCATGAGGACAGGGTGAAGCAGTGGTATCCCTAATGCCTGGCCTGTGAGTGGGCCATGAGGACAGGGTGAAGCAGTGATATCCCTAATGCCTGGACTGTGAGTGGGCCATGAGAACCGGGTGAAGCAGTGGTATCCCTAATGCCTGGCCTGTGAGTGGGCCATGAGGACAGGGTGAAGCAGTGATATCCCTAATGCCTGGACTGTGAGTGGGCCATGAGGACAGGGTGAAGCAGTGATATCCTTAATGCCTGGACTGTGAGTGGGCCATGAGGACTGGGTTTGGGAAACAATGCTACAACCTATGCGGCCTGAACACAAATATAGTAATGTAATAAATCAGAGCCAGAGACATCAAGGTGAGATCTGGCAGCTGTGCGAGACCCTTAAAGAAATCTCGTAGGACTCACAACAGAGCCACAGCAGCCAATCAGAAGTTACCTTTAATCTGCCAAGTGTCCAATAGCATTGTGTTATTAAGTGCACATCTTGCAGCTCTGTGTATTTTCTGGGGCTAGGCTCTGTATATTATACATATGATAGGGATCACAGGTCCCTATGGTTCCGCTATTTGGGGGGTGTTGCTCTACAGGTTTGACCCTTGGTTGGAATTATTCCCACAGTCTACAAAGAAACTGTACTATAAGCAATGCTTGCCACAATATTTTGGGAGTTACCTCATACTTTAGATTGCAAGCACTAGGGGAAAATAATTCTCTTATCCTAGTCTGCTACTACAATGATAATTTTGTTCCCCCCCAAATGTACAACACTATAGCGTATGTTGCCATTATATACATATTATATCTTGATGATGGTGGCTATTGCTGTGTAATATCTCCTTACAGGCAGCCTGCGGCCAGGTGTATAATCCCAGCGTACCCTGCAGTATCACCATACAGGTAATGCGCTATACCTGAATCTCCAGGCCAGGACCACAGTATAAGCCGCTACCTGTGTAACTGAGACAAGCGGACCTGAGCCTTGGAATGTGTCAGCCCAGCGAGCAGCACACAGCCCTCTATGACACACACACACCGTACATGGCACAGCCCCACCAGGGCAGGGAGCCAGAAGTACAGAATCCCGGTGCCAGGGGTATAATTAGGGGGCACCAGGATGCAGGTGGAGCAGGGGGAAGGAAGGGTGGGAGTGCTGCAAGCCATTCTCAGACGTTACACATCCGGAACCACATACATCATTTCTAACCTTTACACAGAATACAAACAAAACCCAAACGAGGTCTTACAGCCGGGACGGTACGTGATTCATGTGCTGAGTTACCAGAAGGAAACCTGGGCAGGAATGAGACCTAAAGGCTGCTCAGCTCTATACAATGACAGTCTGATATTCCCGGCGGGACGGTCTGGTCCATGTGAGCATGCTACACTTCCATAATAAAGTACCAGATGTGTGTAAGGTGTACATGACTAGGGCAAGGGCACCCTGATGCTATCAGACTACTGACATCAGCACAGAGTATGTCAGGAGATAAATCTGGTAATCTTAAGGGAGTTAGAGATCAGCATGTGACAGGACCAGTGTAATGTGACGATGGGAGGAGCAGGATCCCCAGCAGCACAGAGTATATAAGGAGATGAGTTAGTGAGGAGAGGGCTTTATGTGACAGGGGCAGTGACATGATGTAAGGAGGGGAAAGGAGGCAGCAGGAAGCCACAGGCTGAGAGTTATATACTGGGAGGAGCAGGGTTCCCAGCAGCACAGAGTATATCAGGAGATGAGTTAGTGAGGACAGGGCTTTATGTGACAGGGGCAGTGACATGATGTGAGGAGGGGAATGGAGGCAGCAGGAAGCCACAGGCTGAGAGTTATATAGTGGGAGGAGCAGGATCCCCAGCAGCACAGAGTATATAAGGAGATGAGTTAGTGAGGACAGGGCTTTATGTGACAGGGGCAGTGACATGATGTGAGGAGGGGAATGGAGGCAGCAGGAAGCCACAGACCGAGAGTTATATAGTGGGAGGAGCAGGGTCCCCAGCAGCACAGAGTATATCAGGAGATGAGTGATGTGTTAGTGAGGACAGGACTGCATGTGACAGGGGCAGTATCATGACATAAGGAGGGGACTGGAAACAAACAGGAAGCCACAGATAAAACTATAGGCCATATACCGATACAATACTGAACCACCACAAGTCCAGTGACTATAATGCACTTTTATCCTTTTTAGTATGAGACGCATTCTGACAACAACCAAACTAGCAATGGATCCTGAATGCTACAAATACATGTTATACGCTACAGATCTGCCCGAATCTCACACAAACTACTTGCCGGTATTCAAACAATGATGTTGGGTGGACACAAAATATAACTCCTCCAGTTAGATCATTGCAATTAGCCCCTTGGCCTGTCTCCGACCCCTCTAGTACAAAAGACGGAGGAAGTCAGATCAGACGAGCCGTGTAAACAACTTCACCGGTCTTTCACTTGCAACAATATAGCAAAAAAAAAAAAAAAAAAAGTCATTGTCTGGAATGTATCAGTATAAAAAGGCTACAGAATGTCCCAGCGAGGAAAGGACTAGTCACAAATATATGTGATCACACATTAACCATGAAACCAGAGGGAAATTACTTCAGGTTCAAAGAAAACAACGGGGGAAACTAAATCAGAGACCGGGAGTAAAAGGAAATGACACCTTGTGAGCATCTTGTGTCCATGTTCTATATAGCGTCAGGAACCATAACACCTAGTGGGAACATTTATAAGGAATTCTAAAGTAACCAATCAGATTCTAGCTATTCTTTATCCAGAAGAGTCTATAATAGCTAGCATCTGATTGGCTGCTCTGGTCTTGTTCCCTTTACAAGGTATGATAAATCTCCCCCTTGTATGAAGCCCAATAGTAGTAATTCCCATTAATACAGTCATAGCCCACATATTGCAGTAACACCAGTGAAATACCACCAACGATATGGCCATTGGCACTCGCACTGCTCCTGCGGCCATGTCCTGCTTCTCCCAACTTGTATCACTGTGGCCCCAAGGGGACACAGAAGGGCTGGTGGTTGGGCACCAGTGTCCTGGAATAACTGCAGGAGGAGAGTAAGAGATGATACATCGCACAAATCTGGACTCACCTTCATAGTGTTGGCCAGGTCCGTCTGGTAATAGCGGTCTTGATGGGCATTAGCGGCTGCGAGGGTGAGGAGATAGTCGTTCCGCGCATGAGTAGCTTTGGCGTTACACTCTTGTCTCCGTGCTTTTAACTGCAGAATAGCAGAAGAAGGTTGATGGAATTACAGCATAAAACTGTGCCGCTGTAATGTCACTAAGAGACCAGTAATGAGCACAACTGACACATTCGTATTCGTCCAATTGATTCACTATTTCCCAGTTATGTTATATCACTAAACCAGTACAGCTAATTACAGAGCAGGTCTAGGTCAATGCCAGGAGAACAGTTTATTTCTGTAACAACCACCAATACACATAATGAATTGCACCTGGTCACACCCGGATCATCTAGAATCTATTTTGAAATTGACATCTGGACTTTTAGTGGTCGTTGCGGTCTGGAATGGCCACATACAGGTTACACTTTTTATAATGTCACTGGGGTTCCTTTACTTCTTTATAAACTACAAAACTAGGATGGAGCAGCTCAGCGGCCATTTTATTGTGGGGCAGTTGGGGAATGTGAGCAGGGGACAGGGAAATATACGCCTACCTAACACTGATGGACCGCCTCACACAACGAATACCGCAGACCAGTCTGATTAGAGGTTGTCCAGCTTAGTACATCCCTCCTAGTTAGTCAGTGGTCACTCTGTGTAGCAGTGTGTCAGGTCCACATCCCGTATGGTTAGCTAGTAAGTCCATGCAGAGCTGCTAAGTTTTCGTGCATGACAGCAAAGCTTCAGGTCCCGAGATTTCCGTTGGGGACCTATCAGCCAGGAATGAGACGTGTGCTCAGTGTGTCTCTCCAAGCTGAACTAACCAGTGACGGGGTCACCAACCACTGTAAGCCGCCACTGTAAGCAGGTTATAGGTTTGTCACCTTGCACAGACACCTACCTTCACATTGGCCTTCTGTAAACTTATCCTCGATTGGAACAAGCTAAGTTTGGATCTGTGGCAGATAAACAGAACACACACATTACTGGTGATTTATAACAGCACATGGAGGGGATGTTACACAACAGGCAAGCACACATTTGAAGGACCAGGACTCATGCAACAGATTAAAAGTCATATGGACTCCGCCAGGTTCTAGAACAGCAAAGCAGGACGCCTGGAGAACAACCATTTGACAGAGTATATTACTATGCACGTTACTCAGGATTAGTACTAATGACCTGGTCATGGACAGAGTATGTTACTATGCACATTACCCAGGATTAGTACTAATGACCTGGCCGTGGACAGAATATGTTACTATACACGTTACCCAGGATTAGTACTAATCACCTGGCCATGGACAGAGTGTGTTACTATGCACGTTACCCAGGATCAGTACTAATGACTTGGCCATGGACAGAGTGTGTTACTATGCACGTGACCCGGGATTAGTACTAATGACCTGGCCATGGACAGAGTGTGTTACTATGCACGTGACCCAGGATTAGTACTAATCACCTGGCAATGGACAGAGTATGTTACTATGCACGTTACCCAGGATCAGTACTAATGACCTGGCCATGGACAGAGTGTGTTACTATGCACGTTACCCAGGATTAGTACTAATGACCTGGCCGTGGACAGAGTATGTTACTATACACGTTACCCAGGATTAGTACTAATGACCTGGCCGTGGACAGAGTGTGTTACTATGCACGTTACCCAGGATTAGTACTAATGACCTGGCCGTGGACAGTGTGTTACTATGCACGTTACCCAGGATTAGTACTAATGACCTGGCTGTGGACAGAGTGTGCTACTATGCACGTTACCCAGGATTAGTACTAATGACCTGGCCATGGACAGAGTATGTTACTATGCACGTTACCCAGCATTAGTACTAATGACCTGGTCGTGGACAGAGTATGTTACTATGCACGTTACCCAGCATTAGTACTAATGACCTAGCTGTGGACAGAGTATGTTACTATGCACATTACCCAGGATTAGTACTAATGACCTGGCTGTGGACAGAGTATGTTACTATGCACATTACCCAGGATTAGTACTAATGACCTAGCTGTGGACAGAGTATGTTACTACGCAGGTTACCCAGGATTAGTACTAATGACCTGGCCATGGACAGAGTGTGTTACTATGCACGTTACCCAGGATTAGTACTAATCACCTGGCCGTGGACAGAGTATGTTACTATGCACGTGACCCAGCATTAGTACTAATGACCTGGCCGTGGACAGAGTATGTTACTACGCACGTGACCCAGGATTAGTACTAATGACCTGGCCGTGGACAGAGTATGTTACTACGCACGTGACCCAGGATTAGTACTAATGACCTGGCCGTGGACAGAGTATGTTACTATGCACGTTACCCAACATTAGTATTAATGACCTGGCCGTGGACAGAGTATGTTACTATGCACATTACCCAGGATTAGTACTAATGACCTGGCCGTGGACAGAGTATGTTACTACGCAGGTTACCCAGGATTAGTACTAATGACCTGGCCGTGGACAGAGTATGTTACTATGCACGTGACCCAGGATTAGTACTAATGACCTGGTCGTGGACAGAGTGTGTTACTATGCACGTTACCCAGGATTAGTACTAATGACCTGGCCATGGACAGAGTGTGTTACTATGCACGTTACCCAGGATTAGTACTAATGACCTGGCCATGGAGAGAGTATGTTACCCAGGCTTAGTACTAATGACCTGGTCATGGACAGAGTAGGTTACCCAGGTTTAGTACTAATGACCTGGCCATAGACAGAGTGTGTTACTCAGGATTAGTACTAATCACCTGGCCATGGACAGTGTGTGTTACTCAGGATTATTACTATAGATCTGGCATAACCATGAACAGTGGGCAAGGCAGACTCAGAGGCAATGAAGAGCTATAACATCATGCCAAGCACTGTACCTAGATCACCTCATATAGTAAATAAACACATTTTATATATATTTCTGTGACAAGAACATATGCCACTAAATAAGGGCTGTATAATTCACTGCTCCACTTCCAATTAGGGCTTTTTTCTCTTTCTAGAAATCAATCCCCCTCCTCCCCCCCCCTCAGTTCGCTGTTCCGCATACTGACCCAGAGCAGAGCGAATCCACTGTAGGGCTCTGCCAGCACAAGCGCAGATCCCAGATAATCTCTGGGGGTCTCTCATAGGACAGACTAATCCCTAATGGGTGGAATGAGAGCGTTACATCTGTGCTGTAGCCGGTGTGACCAGCCGCATTATGCCTGCGATTTATTTACAGACTTGCAGTAAACAGGGGCGTCTAGTCAGGCTGAACGGTGTATTAGGAGAAAGATGGACAATCCATTAAACTGTGCATCCATGCGTCATGATAAACCTCCATATAACCAGAACAGAGGACGATTTATTTGTTGTGTCATATCCCATACAGCTCTCTCGCCTCCATGTTCCTCTATAATGTGCTACAATCATCCACACGCCATAATATTTGCATAAAGCCCCACCCGTATCAGTACAAGCTCCACCCATATCAGTACAAGCCCCACCCATATCAGTACAAGCCCCACCCCTTCTGAGGTATACATAATAGAGGAAGCTACCAATATCACACAGTAAGGAAGATCAGTCACAATATCTACATGCACCCTGACAGCAAACAGCTGTCCAGCATCAGCACCTCTCTGTCAGTACAGCTATTACCATCCGAACAACTGAAAATGCAAAAAAATATATATATATATATTCTATCGTGGGAGGGAGATTATAGAACTTTACATTTTTAGAATTTCTTTGAATGGTTCTGCAGCGTCTCTAAAGAAAGAAACCAAAACACGATGCAAGATATTCCCGTCTGCGGACACAAGCGCTTATCATTATTTCTGAAAGTTATTATATAGTGATCCCCTTACTACTAATTCACAGTCTGTTTGTAAACTCTTCCCCAGCAACTCCGCACGTGTCCTTCTTGTCTATGGAAGGAGAAATCGATATCACTCAGGATCTGAGAGAAGAGAAGGCACCGCCCCGTTGGGCTCTGTGGTGCGCGGGTACAGGAAATTAGACTATTGGTCGAAGTGCTCCTGAGATACGGCGTCAATAGCGATCCCAGCCACAATCTGCGACATTCTGTAACCATACCCTGCACGTACAGAGACCAGTCCCCCAGTCATGTCCCTGCCGCAGACGAGCCCAGGACCCATCCACACAGGTCCAACGGCGGAGGCAAAGAAACTCTCATTATTCTCTGCAACCCCCCCCCCCCAGTGTGAGCCGCTGCACCCCCCCCCAGTGTGAGCCGCTGCAACCCCCCCAGTGTGAGCCGCTGCAACCCCCCCCCAGTGTGAGCCGCTGCAACCCCCCCCCAGTGTGAGCCGCTGCAACCCCCCCTCAGTGTGAGCCGCTGCACCCCCCCCAGTGTGAGCCGCTGCACCCCACCAGTGTGAGCCGCAGCGCCCCCCCCCCCAGTGTGAGCCGCAGCGCCCCCCCCCCAGTGTGAGCCGCAGCACCCCTCCCCCCAGTGTAGGCCGCAGCAACCCCTCCCCCCCCAGTGTGAGCCGCAGCAACCCCTCCACAGTGTGAGCCGCAGCACCCCTCCCCCCAGTGTGAGCCGCAGCACCCCTCCCCCCAGTGTGAGCCGCAGCACCCCTCCCCCCAGTGTGAGCCGCAGCAACCCCTCCCCAGTGTGAGCCGCAGCAACCCCTCCCCCAGTGTTAGCCGCAGCACCCCTCCCCCCAGTGTGAGCCACAGCAACCCCTCCCCCCAGTGTGAGCCGCAGCAACCCCTCCCCCCAGTGTGAGCCGCAGCAACCCCTCCCCCCAGTGTGAGCGCAGCACCCCTCCCCCCAGTGTGAGCAGCAGCAGCAGCACTCCCCCCCCTCCCCCCAGTGAGAGCCGCAGTTCCCTTCCTTCCGCTCTGCAATGAATGAATTATTGTGAGCCCGCCATATCTCCAGCTAATATTAAACACAGGGAACTTACTTGGCATCGATGTCGGCTTTTTCTCGCATTGCCTGAGCCATCTGCTCAGCCTCAAAGTACTTCTTTTTGGCCTTCGCTAAATCCTTCACTGTCTCCTGCAGCTCTGTCTGGATCTTTGTCAGCTGGTCTACACACTGCAAAACAAAAGCGGAACGTGTATTGTGATAGCATCTGACCGCACAGGACACGATCGGCGCCCAGTTCTCATGGTCGGAGACCTCTACGTGGAGTCTTATGCTTAGAGGTTGCTGTGAAGTGTTTTTCGGGACTTGAAGCTTTTCCGTCTGTGCCCAGATATAAGGGGAAGGTGCGGAATCTGCTTTTTACACAGGTGAATCTTTGCTATAGAATTAGATCTGATTATAAGAGGAACATTGGCTGTTACTGTATCTCTTGCTGAAAGATCTTGGATGAATGGCTGCAGCTGGCATACAAGGCTACTGATCAATTAAGCTGAACATATGCACTATATACTGTATGTGTTTTGTGACTTTTTGCACTGCTGCTGGAGCCTGGCCTATGGCAAATGCCCTTTCTGCCCAGTCATAATAATATCTCCACATTCATTATCTTCTATGGAATATAATCTATCCTGAAGGTTTATGTTCTTCTATAGGCACCAGAGAGCTATATACGGAAATCACAAGAGCTGGTGGACCTGGCAGCATTAGAACAATATAAACTGAAAGTCACCGTTATAAAAGTAACCTCTGGTGTATAGAGGTGTATTTGTGGTCACTTCAGCAACAATCGCAGGATAATCCGTTATGTACTGTACCTCTCACCCCAAGTGACGCCAGCTGGCAACTAAGGAGATTCAGTGTTCTCCCCAAGTTTTATCCGGGCACATCGCCAAGCCGGAACAGCCTACCGCCTGGCACTTCCCCCCGCCCCAATGCACCACATTCCCGGTCACACTCAATGTGTCCTAGTTGCCACAGACACGGATGCGACGCCCAGCTGCACAGACGTCACGTTCTTCACATTGGAGGCTCCGTGTCCGCCGGCAATAAGGACATGTTAGTGAAGGTTCCAGGTGACGGGACATGGCGCGTTGGGAGGTGCTGGGCAGGGGACGCGGCATTGGGGCAGGGGACGCATTGGGGCAGGGGGAGGTGCCGGGCAGGGTACGCGGCATTGGGAGGTGCCGGACAGGGGACACGGCATTGTATCAGGGGAGATGCCAAGCAGGGATGTGGCATTGGGGCAGGGCAGGGGGGTAGTTGTCCATCACAGTGCAGGGGCGGTGTCAGGCTGGAGGGCAGAGATCCCTCCTCCTATATAAAAGTTCAGACGGGAACATTCACCTGAACTGATTAAAGAGCCTGCAAGTGGGGACAGTATCTGGGCCTCTAAGAAATTATTTAAATCATTATAAGGTCAGGATTTAAAACATTTTATTATTGCGAAGGCCCCCACACGGCTACTTCTTCATGCCACCCGGCTGGAAAAAGTTTCTGGGGAGAACACTGAGATTTATCAAACCATCTAAAAAGAAAAACTGGAGATGTTACCCATAGCAACCACTGAGATTTTAGCTATCGTTTTCTAGAATGCACAAGATGAATGATACCTATAATCTGATTGGTTGCTACGGCAACAGTCACACTTTTCCTTTTCAGGAAGTTTGATAAGTCTCCCCCCTATGTACCAACACTCGCTGCACTGGTCACTTGCGGGCACACCGGGAAGCGCACCTTTTTCAGCTGCTGTTCCTTGTATAACTTCACGGTCCTGGCCGGTTCATAGATCAGGTTCTTGTAGTTCTCGCAGATGTTAATACGAGACTGCGCCACCTGCATGGTCCCTTCCAGGAAGGACTTCCACACGGCGTATATGTTCCTAGGAGAAGAGACGGCAGAGAGTAAAACACATAGGACTGTACTGTATGTATCATTCTGCTGCTGGGGGGGGGGGGGGGCAGTCACGCATTCCTTCCCCGTTCCCTGGAGACCCTAACAGAGATAGAGTCAGGAGCGCAGCCAGGGGTATCTTTCCTGAAATGTAAGTCCACTACTGTCAATAGATATAGATTTAAGCCTGTGTGCTACCAAGCTATAGGAAAGAAGTGTGATCTTGCTATTGTCATGGTGTTTACCCAACTCATCGCCTTGGTGTAAGCGGGCATGCTTTAATACTGTTCAAAGAGTTACAGTTTCTCTACCAACTGTCTGTAATACCCCTTTCAGACATACCGAGTTACCTGCCGACACTTCAATCGACCAGGGAATTTCCAGAGGACTTAAGTCCCGGGAAATTACCCTGCTCATGTTATGAATGGTGCTACCCGGGAATTTACTACTCCCGAGCTGCACCAAGCAGCTTTTACATTGTGTTGGCAGCGCAGAGCGCCCTATAGGACGCTCAGCGCTGCCGCTCACCACCCCCCGCGCCGGTGGCTGTGTCATTGTAGATCGAGTCAGCGACACAGAACCCCCAGCCGGACGCCGGGGACACCCACCTGCGCTGGAGACCGCCGACTGTTCTCAGCCATAGCGGGCCACCCGCACTCCCGCTGGACCACCAGGGCAATAAAACAAATAATTTAATAATAAAATAAATAAAAACTGCTGCATTTTGATTGGCTGGCTGCCTGCTGCACTTCGATGACATCTTCAGCGGTAGCCGGAGAGGGGATAGGCCAGGAGGGGCAAGTAATATGAAAAAAAACGGCTTGTGTGTGAAAGGGGTCTACCTGGGAATTTCCTGCAGTGTGAAAGAGGGGTCTCGAGCAAATACCCAGGATTTTGCACAGGAGAATTCCCGGGTCTGAGCAGGAAATTTCCCGGGTCGTATGTCTGAAAGGGGTATTAGGGGAAAGAGGAAAAGGACATAAAAACAAAGTATCATTGGCCTGTGTGGGTAGCTTGCAGTCTCCTAGGTAACAAAGGTTCTGCGCATGTTGAAATCGGGATTAAGCAGAGAAGCAGTAGTAAGAGACCGGACATAAATCACCAAAGACATCAAGATGGCTGTAGTTGAACTAGTTTTATCTCTAACTGCAATTATCCTTTAATCATTCCCAATGTTGATGCATTATGTAAGTATTTTCCAGCTCATCTCAGGTTTTTTTTTTCTTTAAACTTCTAGTCTACTACTTCCCCCTATTCCAAAACTTTCCCACCAGCAATTGTCACATTACTGTGTCTGCCATGAGCTATCTTACAGAACCCACAGGTGATCACACTGGATGATAAATGACCTGAAAATATACAGTCCTCCCTTTTCCTCCAATGCCGGATGAGCTGTTTATTCAGAAAACCATTCTGAAGTTGCTCACTGTTTGCTGCCATATTTTACAATGAGAGTTACTACAGCATAGAAAGTCAAATCTCTTTCTGCCGGCAGCCAATGAGTGGCGAGAAGTGATCAGCCTACAATAACCGCCATTTATAAGTGCACTGTGACCGCTCTCGGCTATCGGAATCTCTCCCTATGGGTTGGTACAATTGTAACGAGCGCTTGATGTGTGGTACATAAGAGAACGGGCATTTTAAATATGTAAAAAGACACAAGCAGTACAGAGCTTTAACCATTCACTTCAATTGAACATGTACTGCACATAAAAGCTCCATTAAAATGATTGGGCCATTGTAATGAATGGGAAAGTACTGGCAACAGTTAAATACATTTTAAAAATCAATATCCTCACACTGAAGATACCTTTAGTTCTGACAAGATACATCAGAGATAATTCCAAATTCTTGATTCTTAGTTGTTGGTGGGATGAGATACCAGTAACAGACTGAGGAAACCCCCTAGTAAAGGACCACTCCCCTGAGAGCCTTTTCCCCCCTCCCACACACAGGGGAATATTTCCTACAGTGAGAGTTTTTAGAAGTGGAGATGTTGCCCATAGCAACCAATCAGATTCTACTTAACATTTATCTAGCACCTTCTAGAAGATGATAGCTAGAATGTGACTGGTTGCTATGGGCAACATCTCCAGTCCAAAAAACCTCTCACTTTAGTAAATATACCCCACAGTCTTCGTTTTAGGCCCAGTTAACAACTACACGTTAATTAGTGGCTCTTTTACTTCAACTCAACATGAATATTAGGTATAGTGGCCCGTTAGGAGACATCTCTTGTGTATATAAAGGTAAACTTATTGACAGTTAAACATATATTTGGTCATATCACAAATATTGAACGGCATTTTTTTAGCCGGTCGCTAACATGCCAAATAGGGGAGCTGGAACGCTTATATCAGTGCCCTCTGGGTTTGTACAGTTATTCTGCATATGTTCTGCCAAAATAAATAGAAAAATGTTAGTGTACGTTTGGTAATGTATCTATTTACTTTATGCAGCTCAATGTAAGTGACAAAATAAAAACAATATGGAAATTAAAATAAAATCAGTGTACAGTGTAGGGAGATTGCAAGAAAAGTACTGTGGTGAGTGTGTAGCTTTAAACTTACAAGAGCAGACAATTGCAGCAGCGCCACCATCAGTCAGAACTAGGAAGCACAGGGAGGATTGTTATTACTGTAACGCTTTGCACCTGTTACTTTTACTATCGGTACAGGACGCGTTTTACTGCAGTCTTCCATCTACAGATTACGCATCAAAGGGCTGCGCTAGCCGTGCAATACACCACACAAATGTTATAATAAAAAGGGGGAGACACATTTCGGCAATATAAATGCTACAAAGTTCTTCGTCACACATTAAACACTTATTAAATTTGCAAAAGTTCTTTTTTTAACCTTATATTAGAGGTTTTAAATTCACCCCATTGTGTCTGAAGGGAGATTACCAAGGAACAGAAAATGCATTGCACATGTACAGTAACTGTACGTAATATGTAACAGGCAGATAAAAGAGTACAAAGCAAGTTAAATAAATAAATAAAAAAGATAAGATAAATAGAATTATTAAACCACGTACTTAGAACCGGAAAAGTGTCATAAACCATAATCCTGAACCTTCAGAGAAGTAGGATTATGGGTTCTCTCTTTACCTGCGTGTTCCGGGCGCGAATAAAACCGCGTTGGACTTCTAAACACACTAGCGTTCTCAGTTATGTTTAAAAAAATCAAAAACATCAAAAAGTATCAGTAAAAAAAAAAACAAAAAAGCAAAAAAAGACAAAGTTTGTGCAGCAATACATAAAAAATCAAAATAAAAAATCAAAACATGCTTCTGTATACACCTGGGCGCCAGAGAGTTCCCTGTCCCTAAGACCCTAATAGTCGCCCGAACCATCAGCCCCTCCGCTCTGTGTGGCCTCCGACCCCCCCAGGCAGCCCTGCTCAGCTTCCTCCGATGCTGGAGAACATTCAGGGTGCACACCGGGGGGGGGTTCTGGTATACACACAACACATTATTACATGCGACCGACACAAACCACTTCTCAGCAGGAAACAAGAGTCGTAAGTATTACCTGTACTCGCTCCTCTCCTCCGCTTTCACTACAGGCCACTCTTTCTTCAGGTAATGGCTGGCTAATTTCTGTATTGTCTGGGGAAAGACAAACACAACGTTTAGAATACAGAAGTGCATTCCCCCAAATATCTGCGCTAACGCCTTAAGGGGGTCATGGACATCAAATTGATTTGTGGCACGCAAGACTTCATAGATACAGTTATCTATTGTTCTGCCAATAAAATGTGTCCTGTGCATTTTGTGCTCCTATATGTGCTGAAGCAGCGGTGGTTATCTCTGTAGCTCTCCCCCCACCCCGAGGTCTCACTTATCATTGTGCTGCAAAAAATAGTCACCGGGCTTATCACCAGGCACTGAGCCTGCAAGCGTCAGATCAGCATAGACATGGCTCAAGGGTAAAACAATGCCTGTATAGAGCAGCGTGGCGGGACAGCGGCTAGTGTCGCACTGCGCCGGGTTCAGCGATCCAAATCCTGTGCAGGGCCTAATCTGTGTAGAGTTTGTATGTTCTCATCTATTTGGGTGCCTCAGGTTACTCAAAACACACACAGTTAGGCTAATGGGATGCTGACTAATAACGGACCCTAGTGTTTGTGAGCGCTTGTGTGTTTAAGGAATTAAGGGGTCTATTTACTAAGCAGTGTTAGGAGAAGTGAAAAGTGATAAGGTGCCAGCCAATCAGCTCCCAACTGTCATTTTTTTCAAACACAGCCTGTGAGATGACAGTTGGGACCTGATTGGCTGGTACCTTATCACTCTTCACTTCTCCTAACACTGCTTAGTAAATAGACCCTTTAGACTGTAAGCGCCAATGGTGCAGAGACCGATGTGGATGACAAAATATTCGCTGTACATCTTTGCATAATTGGTGGCACTTTAATAATTATGATAATAATACTACGCACTAACAACCTTAAATCACAGTATCACTGTGCACGCCTTGTCCCTTGATGGGATCAGATGCAAATAAAGTTTCTGAAGTCGGCTATTTTCAAGCCAGGGAAATGTCCTTGAAGTAGTTAAGGTTACACTACAGACCGACTCTGCACAAATTGCTGTAAAATTAGCCAAAATATAAATACCACTGGAAATAAAGGATCCCAGTGCCTTCTGCACTGGTAGAACTGGCTGATCTAGTGACACATTCTTAAGGAGTTGGTGTTTAGAAACGGGTTGTTACAGTGAGAACGGCTCCAGTTATCGTCATGGGGGTCACATTACTTCTTGTGCTTAAGGACTTATCAAGGTTTTTATTAGTACTTTAAAGAAAAAGAAAAAATCCATAAGCAAACATGAACCCTAGATAGGACTGCTGAATATCAGGTCTATATATAAGAATAGGCAGTCAGGTGCTGGTATGGGGTGATCCTCACACATGGGTGTGTTCTCCAGTCAGTGACAGGCAGACATTCCACGCCAAAACACCTTCAACATGAGCCAAGTGACCGGCGTTCCTGTGTAACCACAGGTGACAAGTGGCCGCTTTACAGAATGTTCAATAAGTGTTCCTAGGGGGTCTATTTATCAAGTAGTGAAAAGTGTGGAGAAGAGAACCGGTGGAGAAGTTGCCCGTAGCAACCGATCAGCTTTGAAGTAGCATTTATCAAGTACAGTCTATAAAATAATAGGTAGGAGCTGATTGGTCGCTATGGGCAACTATTCTACTGGTCCACAGCTCCACACTTTTTACTGCTTGATTAATAGATCCCTGGGTGAGCTAAACCGTATCCAGGCCACTTCAAGACAACAGGCCCGCCACATCTAACCAGCGTCCATTTGTCTGTGTCCTACTTATTTCCATGAAAATGAGATACAAACTCTTTAGGAACCTTGCGCATAATGACGTGTGTTACCCCTCACATATGATGAATACGAAGGAAAATTTACAGGAGTGAAATTGATGTATGCACGAGGAAATATAGACAAAAAATATATAGAATAAAATCATCATCTTGTGTCATCTACCTTATGGTTAAAATACTGGACTTGTCAATGCTGTGTCATCATATTAAGCGACCACAATCGTGAATAACGGAGCCCAATGTTCCTTATTAAAGTTGCGTTTACCATATAAAAAGTGATCAAGATTTTCGGTCACTACCTTTAAACGGCTGCAGAAGAGGGGCCTGAGCGGGAAAGCCGCTAATTTGTGGTAATAGGGCTTTCCCAATGTCTCACTCCGGAACACAGATAACCTTCAATGGCGCAGAGCGACCGCTAGGTCTACATACAGTGCTCCATTCATACGGCAGCAGGCACAATGCAGATATATCATCACGCCAATCATTGTTATTAATATCTACTCGCATGAAATATACAAAGGAAAATAAAGCTTTATAGGTTGGGGAATGTAGAAGTTGTGCTTATTTGGGTTATACAGTAGAAGCTCAGCGTGGAGTGGCAGAGAGTGCACTATGCTAAATAAACGTGCCAGGAAAATCCCACCCACGACCGCCCCTTCGTTTAATAGAAACGTTGCAATTTATATCCTGGAATATTGCTGGGTTTAGCCTCCTCTGTGGGTTTAAATGAATCATGATGATGAGAGGACAAGGGAACGGTCTGTATATAAGGGCTCAGCGTGCACCAGAAAACGCATCGCCATTAGTAGGTAATAA
This sequence comes from Taudactylus pleione, assembly GCA_031769625.1. NCBI lineage: Eukaryota > Metazoa > Chordata > Amphibia > Anura > Myobatrachidae > Taudactylus > Taudactylus pleione. The sequence continues at coordinate 366,080 of JAUIMM010000240.1, forward strand.
CAACTATAATGGAGAGGGGCCGAGCTGTGCGCAGGATCTAATGGGATGGAAAGCTCTGCCGTACAGCCTGAAAGCTCAGCCGAGTCAGCGGTCCAGCACAGGCAAGGCCTAGACACAGCGTAGTGTTCATTCTACCACCCTGCACCTGTCCCAACACGTGTAGTTCCTCTTTCCTGCCTGGGGTGTCATTCTGCGCTCTGGTGCTTCTAGCACACTCAACCTATGCAACAATATGCAGACCAGCCGTGTGCTAGAAGCACCAGAGCAGATTGTTACATCCCAGGCAGGACAGAGGAACAAGTGCAGGGTGCTAGAATGAACACTACACTGTTAAGTATTTCTGCAACTTACTAAAGGCCGGGAGCAGTAGATACCATAGAATATCGCCAATGCTCAGCTACGTAACACAAAATAGCGCAGCCATTGTAGCCTATGTCATCGCATTTTTATTCCCGGATAGGGATCTTTCCGGTAGCCTACACAAGCACATGCCTGTCCCAATGGCGATACATGCGCCATTGGGCGAGCGGAGTCCAAACCCGGCAGTAGAGTGATAGATTACGCCATCATAATTACTCTTCGCCGCAATGGGGCTCTCACCGGTATCACTGTGCCGGCCAAAGCCGGATGGCTAAATAGCAGCAGAAAGTAATTCCTAGGAGCTGTGATAATGAAGGATCATTCTCGGGGCCACCGATGATAAATCGGCCCCTTCAATCTCTCATGACGCAGCTGCCACCGAGTGCTGTTCTCAGACTCCGTATAGGAAGCGCAATCACCTGCTCATCTATGGTGATGCGCTAATCTAGATAGATATTGTGAACGACAGACTATTGCGAATATTACATACATTTTATATCACAAAACCATAACTCCCCCCCCCCCCCACACAAACAAAATTCCCCCTTATTCATAGCGAACTGCATCTATATTATAACCTTGGAGATCGCTATAGATTGCCAGTTGCACGGATCAATCACGTTAAGGACATACACACGCATGATCTGAAGTGGGAGATCAGTGTCACAGGAGTAGTTATCCCCAGCCTACCTCTATAATGACAGCAGATAATCCTCCTACATAGGGGTCCAGACTGACCCCTAATGCAGTAATTACAGCAAGCTGATGGCGACCTCATTCCCCAACACAGTGACGAAGGGTCTGTACCGGATACATTGTGGGACTGAACGTAATTAGCCAATATGAGCAGTACGGTGTAATGGAAACCCCCCCACCCCCAATAATACAATATACTCAGCAAGTTACTCTAATCTAGCGGCCAAATGCCTCTATTACAACGAAGGCACAAAGACACAAGCCCGAGAAGACCACCCAAAAATGATAGACAATGGAAGAATCTAGGTTCAGTAAAAAGGCCTCCTCACCCCCCCGCCAAATTTAAATGGCTATTGGCTGAGTCCCCCACATACTCTGTTTACAGTCCAGTAACGTGGACAGGTAACAGAGCAACAACTCGGATGCTTCCTGATAAATAACGCCCCCTAGAGGGGTGTTCCAGATATGTATGTATATTAGGCGTGCGGACTACATAACTCATCATAAGCCTAATGTACGGGTGATTTATTGTAACATGAACCTAGAGCGGGCAAATGATTACAGCCCTAGACAAATACGTACCCAGCTATAACAGAGGCTGGGGATGAAATAAAAGCTGTGTGTTCTTCTCCAAACCGCTACGTAATAATGTTTGTTACACAATGACATGTACTATGAGTGTTCCCACATCCAACCCTGAAATCTCCGCTGCCCCTTCACCCCACAGCCGCAGGACCCAAATCCTGACTCCCACTGGTTCGTGTATAAATGGAAAAAACAAAAACAAGCCAGACCGAGACGCTCCTAGGATTAAATGGTTAAATGCACATAAAGCTAGGTACACGCTATACCAGAGAGTTTCCCAAACTCCGCCATTACAGTCCAGGTTTTAAGGATATCCATTGCTTGAGTCTAGATGGTTAAATTAAATTGACGGAGGTGCTAATTAAGTCACCTGTGCTCAAGCATGGATATCCTTAAACCCTGGACTGCAATAGCGGCATTTTGGGAACCTCGGCACTGTACGATGTAGCGAGTAAATGTGCGACCCGTGACCAATCTACACGACTGCCGTACAGTGTGTACACCCCAATCTATCGTTTACACTCATTCTACATTGCATCGTCCCATCGGATGTGAGGCACGCCAGATGGGATGATGCGATGTGCGGTAACATTAACCCTGTAACGATCTATTATGCCATCGTTCGTCAGATCGTGTAGTGTGCGCGTTACGGCGTATCGGACCGTCACAAGATTGCCGGGTCGTTCAAGTGTGTACCCAGCTTAACACATAATTAGCAAAGGCACAAAGATCGGCGTCATATCGGCAGCTCTACAGACACGTTCCTTAACTACCTTGCCTGTAACTGGTAAAATGAATATTCATACTGGGTGGTCATAAGTGGTATAGGTTACATGTTATTACTGTATAAAGGTATCTATGGAGGCTCCACGTGTGACATCTGTACAGGGCCAGTATTCATACCGATTCCGATGGCATGTGCGTCCATCTCTGAAGGGTAAGGTTTGAAAATCACTCATTCATAGAGCAATCGGTTTGAGGTGTTGCGCCATAGGAGGGGACATCCCCAGCGAGGCAGCGGACAGCTTACCATCCTAGCGCATAAGAAAAACTCGCTTGCTGTAATAGGAATGAATTGGCTGGAACGGGAATTGGTATGAAATACCGCCAGCCGCATGGCCGACAAAAGCGTTTCAATTCCCGGCCGCGCCTGGCCAACAAAAGCAGAGTTCCCGGCAGCGGAAGCCCGACAGTGCTAGAAATCCCGATCGTCACTAAGGTAAGTATAAACTAACCTAACCTAACCCCCTAACCCTCCTTAGGGGTGCCTAACCCTAACCTCCCCTCCAAATGCCTAACCCTAACCTCCCCCCCCTAGGTGACTAACCCTAACTTCCCCCCTTCCCCGCTGCCTAGATCTAAGTCCCCCGGGGGGGTGCCTAACCCTAACCCTCCCTCCCCCTAGCCCTCCCCCTCCCGGGGGGGTGCCTAACCCTAAGTCCCCCCCCCCGGGTGCCCTAAACCTAAACCCCCCCCCACGCGGCTGTCGCTCGCGGCGCCCGGCATCACTTTGATCGGGAAGCCGGGCGCCGGTCTCCTGGCGTCAGGGAAATGACAGGAGTCTAGATATAGACGGCGGTCATTTATCCCACGCCGAGATAAAGCAGTCGGGAAACCGGCTGTCAGAATTCCGGCAGCGGGCTTACCGATTGTATACCCATGCCATCACCGCTGTGATCCGGTAACAGCGCTTGTACGAAAATATTAAAAATATCGCATCTGCCGGGATTCGTTACGAGACGTCCACAGGCGGCATCTTAGATCTAGCGCTTGTGCAGGAAGGCGCAACCACCGGACACATATTGGTCAACAATCTAACTTGTGAGTAACCCTATGGTGGCGCAGAATGGCGGTCAGAAGAAAGGCGCTGGAGCCATTTTTAATGCATACAGGATCGCAGTCGAAGGCGGTGACACACCTGCCTTTGAGTCGTCACCGTCAAATGCTGCCCACAAACGTTCCCTGTCACTTTGCAAATAAATCCTCACAGTGGCCGCTGGTCGCAGGACCGTCGCAGCACATGGGCAGTGTGACTTCATTGCAAACGCAAAAAAAATAACATTTCCGAAAACACCACTATAGCAGCCGTCTATGAATCAGGCCCCAAGTACATAACTATGCGGGCAGTCATCAGTAGTTCATGACGAAAGGCTGATTATTGGCTTGTACAGGAGACTTGTGCACTAAGACTTATGGGCCCTTTACTAAAGGAAAGTCCATTGTAAAGAGCGGCCGCTCTGGAATCCTGCGTCTCCACATCTCAGACACAACACTCAATAATTAATGGCTTTGTGTCTTCACGGCCAAATTAATAATGACACATACCAGACAAACTTAATTGTCCAAGGCAGACGTATGCAAATGAGCACTTCTTATTTTCCCCTCTGCACGTAAACTCCCCTAATTAATATTCATGAGGCTGGTACAACAAAGGGCCCATTAGTAGTCTGTGGAATCTCCAGACGCAGGGCGCACTGGTGCTAGTGCAGCTATAGACTGGGAGAGCGTCCAGCACTGGGACACAGTCTATAGGTTACACTGTAGGGGTTTATCTCGCAGACAGCACATCTGTAATGTTTCCTGACAGTCACAGAATACAGGAGTCGTTCTATTTCATCCTTGTTATTTTATACTAACCGTCAGTTGTCATCAGGACAGCATTAGCCCATGTCATTTATTCACACGGGGGGCCAGGAGTACGGATTAAGCAGAATTAGCACATATTGGGGCAGATGTACTAAGCTCTGGAAAGTGATAAAGTACTAACCAATCAGCTCCTGTAATTTTTTTCAAAGACAGCCTGTAACATGACAGTTGAGTGGCTGCTAGTTTATCACTTTCCAGAGATTAGTACATCTCCTCTATAGGGCCTCATTCATCAAGGAGTTTTATCACTCACAACTAGCGATAAAACTTGTTACGTATGATAAATGGGTCTCTTTTTGAAAAATGACAGCTGGGAGCTGATTGGCTGGAGCACCATTTATCATACGGAAAAAGTTTTAGCACTAGTTGTGAGTGATAAAACTTCTTGATTAAATGAGGCCCAAGGTTTGTATTATTTAATACCACCAGGTTTAGGAGATTTTATTCCAGCCGGCTGCTCCACGTCAGACTGAACACCAGAGGTCGTGTTACAAATTGGCCCCTGATCATATGTTTAAAAGGGGTAATTACTATGTATGTATGTATGTATGTATGTATATATATATATATATATATATATATATATGCGCGACTACATGATTCAGGTCGCACCTGCTCATTATCCCTTGCGCCATTTACCTCAGGGGTCTCTCACTGGTTAATTAGTAAAATACAGTCAGTCACGTCATTAATTTAAAAGCACAGTTACAAGGAAGAATTAATAATATCAACATTTATTTATAGATCACCAGCATATGTTATGGCGCTTGGCAAATGGGAACCTGGCAATCAGATGATAGAGCGAGAGAACAGAGAACCCGGCTCACAAGCTAGAGGGACATAAGAGTTTGGTGCGCGAGGCTGAGCGCTCTTATTGCGTATTGCCGCAGCCAGATAGCTATGGGAACAAAGCTTATCTAGGGTAATAGCTGAAAATCCTCCCTAGTGCCAAATATCTGCATGGGGTCGAGTTTGCCCTCCTGTGCACGGCCAAATTATATGTGGGCCATGATACTCTGGGTCTCATTATTGCCCGGTAATCATGTGCATATGAACACAATTTTGATTAAACTGAAAAATGTAAAGAGATGCAATCACACCGGCCAGCACAAGTCAGACCCAGCAGCACAATCTCCCGGCCTCCTCGGCCCATGCAGGAACACGGAGCGATGGCCTGTACCCTTTACTACATGATTATCCATCCTTTACTACATGATTATTCCACCTTTACTACATGATTATTCCACCTTTACTACATGATTATTCTACCTTTACTACATGATTATTCCACCTTTACTACATGATTATTCCACCTTTACTACATGATTATTCCACCTTTACTATGCTAGATCAGAGAATCAGCAGCAGGGACGATGACACGCCGAATGTTTACAGAGCCAATCAATGGTCATTATAGCGTCACGTGGGAATACCCCCAAAACATCTGTGCAGTCTGCTGGATAAGCCTCCAGGCCTCACCCAGCGACATCCAACAGTACCATAAGATGATCGGTAGGAGGAGGAGAAATGCGAACGTCGTCTCACAATCCGAGGTTCTCTCCTCTCCCGGACAGGTGGCACCTAGCGTCCGCCCACCATGGTCTGAAACGCCATTATGTTAAGTCCTGGCATTTCCTGACAGTTTCCCGAGAACTGGTCGATGTGGAAACTCCAATTGTCTCACTGCCGGCAGGAGGAAGCGAGAAGAACATGTTATTAAACATATGAGACAAATATGTGCAGCTTGTGTTGTAGACTCCCAGCTTCCATCACAGGGATCGAGGGGCAGAGAGAGACGCACTTCTCACATAACAGCCCGTCTCTAAAATGATGTGAAGGCGTATAAGAAATGCCACATTGCAAATCTCTGCACTGGGAGTTTGTAATCATATTAATATATCCCACGTGTGCCAGGAGGATCGCAGACTATGTCAAGTGTTAGCAGCAGTCGTGAGCAGTGAGTTAGAACACGGAGGACATATTTAGTTTATATATGTATATATATCTCCTTTGATACATATTGACCTCACATGCTAAGTAACATTTATGAAATATATATATATATAAATGAGAGAGAGAGAGAGACTATGCAAAACTCCCCCCAAATAACTATAAACCTCAATCAAAACTGCATTTAGCCGGCACAACCTGAGTACAGTGTTTTGTGTATTTTACATGTAATCCCTTCCTTCCAGCAGTGATGAGGGTTAATTCTAAGCCGCTTCTCATTGTAACACTAAATGACCCATAATAAAACCTCATCAGCCTGAATACCAACCCCCCCCTTCCAAATCCTCCTCCACAACCACAGATACAGAAGGGTTTTGGGTTAATTCGTAGACTTAAGCCATGCAATATATTTATTAATGCAATCTTGCTAAAAGGAGAAACGAGGGTTTCATTAAAATGAATTATATCCATATTACCGATTATTAAAGCACCTTGCGTCACTGTCAGGTCGCCCAGCAACGGGAGTGGGGGAGAAGTCTGTTGTAATTTACCTTTGTACCTCCTGTGGGGACTGTAATTACAGACTAGCCATGCAAAAGATTTTAGTTGCGACATGTAAACTATTTCCCTTACAACACAACACAGGTGTTAACGGCTCACCTGTCCATTCTAGTCAGGGAAGCCTGTACACTATGGAAACAAGGCGATGACCATAAGAGTCTGACAACGCTAGTTCAAAGCCAAGTTTGGCCACACACATGGAACACAAACATGGCCTATGTTACTGCTGGGATGAGTGTGGCTATTAGTCCAATAAGATGATCGCTGGATGCACAGAGCAATACTTATCCGAATGGTTTATTACAGTCATTTTTGGCCACAGGCCATGACACAGGTCCAAATGCCCGACACGGCTGCAGCAAGTAGCCAGCGTTAGGCAAAACACACATACATACATACATACATAACCTACTTCAAAGGGGAAACAACAAAAGTGATCATAAAATGTGATCTGCAGACCGCATTGTCTGGTCTATTCAGAAACGTTACTGAGAAATCCGTTCTGATGTTTCATGCTGGCCACTGCCTCAATTCAGAGAAAGTCCACTGGACTTTTCACTGAAAGCGGCGCCAAGTCGGGTTGGGTATGAAATCCCGGCTGTCGGGATGCCGCTGGTCAGAATACCGACATCGGCATCCCGACAGCCAGAATCACGACACCCAAAGGAAGTCAATGTAAGTATTTTTCTAACCCCTACCCTAACCCTAGCCTCCCCCTCCCCTAAACCTAACTTACCCTCTCCGGTGCCTAACCCTAACCCTCCCCCTAATGCCTAACCATAACCATCCCCCCTAGTGCCTAAACCTAATCTTCCCCTCCCCGCACCCTAAACCTAATACCCACTCCTCGGTGCCTAAACCTAACCTCCCCACACCCTAACCCCCACCCTCCCCGATGCCTAAACCTAAACTGCCCCTCCCTGCACTCTAAACCTAACATCCCCTCCCCGCACTCTAAACCTAACACCCCCTCCCCGCACTGTAAACCTAACCTCCCCCTCCCCGCACCCTAAACCTAACCTCACCCTACCCGCACCCTAAACCTAACACTCCCTACCCAGTGCCTAACCCTCCCCCTAATGCCTAACCCCGCTACCTAGCTCTAACAGCCCGATACTTACCTTCAGGATGTCAGAGGTTGGGATAATGATGCCAGGATCCCGACCTGTCAGGATTTCGGCGCCGGTATTCAGACAGTCGGCATCCCGCACGCTGGGATGCCGACTATATCCCTGCCAAGTCATTTATTGAGTATATTATGAACAGAGGCCAGCACTACAGGGTGATTTAATTCCTCGGCAATGACGCATTGGCACTGCAACTGGCACTACTGTAACTGCGAGAGGCACGTTGTAGAAAGGCCGCTCAGGCGAAACGCGCTGAACTCACCTCTATTCACTACACCCACTGAAACCAGAGGACCCTGACCAGACCATAGACGGAACTGCACCATCAGCCCGTAACGACGCAGGACTACGATCCACCCGCTAGCGGAGGTAAGCCTGGGTTCCGATGTAGAAGCGAGGTCTGTCAGTCTGTGCTGCGGTCACTTACGTACAGCGGTGTACCTGCTGTGTATGTGGACCGCACGGCCTGACCCCCTACCCCAAAGGGATCGTTTGGAAGCTGGTAGTATAACTATAGCTACCACACAACGCTATCCTGCGATATTAAGACTGTGCCTCTAACGGTGTATAAATACTGCAGGATACTAGATTCACTGCGGCCAATAAACATCTTTTATACTCCGTCCATCCACCGGACACGAAAACTAACGGCCAATCATAAAGTTGATTACTTGGAATATATCCGGAAGAACAAGGCAATTTGTATCCCTTATATTTTTTATATACATTAATTTCTATGGCAAGTATTAAATTTTAAAGTAACTTTATATTGTCAACATTTTTGTATTTTAATATAATTTTTCATACATTTCGTATGTTTTTCTCCCCCTTTTCCCTATCCCACACCCATATCCCATCGTGTCTTGTCATCTCCCTGTAGGTCATACGCCCATAGGTGCCATCCAATGCACACTGCTGTAATTTAAATAAAACATATGTATCCGATACATTAAGGTTAATACAAAAGGCTGAGCGCTATATAATTAAATTTTTACTGTGTAATACAGATAACGGAGGTGATGATCTCCTTTAATGTAGCAGCTCCCGGACTACCACCCCAATAAATTGACATAAGCGCAACGCAAATGCATTAAACAACGTGTCCGCTGGCACCACAACTTCCCATGCTGGCACATCGCACAGAATTTAATCCCCCCCTCTAAGTATTTTTGATTCCACTTATATATAGCTCTATAAAACCGTACATCTTATAAGTGCCAATAAGTAATTAATGTCATTAGCGGCAGAACAGGTAAACGGAGAGTTAAAAATGTAAAGTCGCCACTAAATTAATCTCTGAAAGCCTTAGAAGGGAACCAACGGAGTTACTATATCCTAAAGCAAACACGTAACAGATTAATATGGATGGTAAGGCTGGAAGCAGTCGCCGATGAGACAGGTAAATCCATCCTGAAGGCCCGTGCCAGCTCTCCATAACCTCGAGTGCACTGGTCCCCCCCTGGCTCCTGTACCACGGATTAGACAGGAAGTCTGCCTGGATGGAGCTGGTGTTTGCCAGACTGTACGCCGTGCCACCCGGGTTACGGAACAGGGTAGAGCTATGACGTTCAAATGTTGTAAACAAATAATAAAAGGAAACTCTTGGACAGAGCACACGTCAATGAAGTGTCGTTACAGGGTCGACGACGAACCAAAAAGTATTTAGTGTGTAGGAGAACGGTGCAATTTATGCTGTTACTCGGTAATATCTACCTGCTCTGTATCACGCCAAAAAAATGGTCGTTTAGTTCTTTTAAACGTCTCCTCTCCTCTCTAGAAGCTGTGACAGACGGTTCCCGAACTTTACAATATGCGCAGGACAAAATAAAGAGAGGAGCGAAACCCAAAACTTCAACTATGCATTTATTCACTGAAATATTCAGTATCAACCTCATACAAATAAGACTGGAAGCTGCTGATCTCTAGCGGTCGCTGGCCGCACTGAAACGGAGCAGGGACAATCGCTCTCGCTGTCTCGCAGGCAAGCGGCCAAATGCTTTTTATTTAATTAAAAATACTACGGTTTTTCATTTCTCTCCCTGTAATGACATTAGCCCCATCTGGCAATTCATAGAGGTAAAACACAATAAAATAAAAAACGTTTATATGGCTAATTGGAAATAAGTTCGAGGCACGCAACGCCACAAAGCAGAGGCTAATATATTCATTTAAAGGGACATTACACTGAAAGACTTCTGTATCCTCTGCTGGGAATCATGAGACTACTAGAAGGAGCCCTGAGATAGCAGAACGTCACAAGACTGCATATGCTGGGTGCTTAGTGCAGGCAACAGAAAGCCAAGATGAATTGTAATAGCTGTAATAATATATTATTATATCAGACAGATCTGTATAATAGAGAACTGTTCCTAGTTTCCCAGGATATGTCCCTATATAGCAGCTCTGACCTGCAGCACAGTATGACTCTAAATCTCATTGTTCAGTATCTGTATTCTTAACAAATAGGGGCATATGTATCAAAGCTTGATGTGAGATAAAATTGTGAGATATATATCACCGACCAATCAGCTTCTAACTTACATTTTGCAGGCTGTGTGTGATAGTTTGGAGCTGATTGGTTGGTGATATATAGTTCACCATTTTATCTCACGTCAAGCTTTGATACATAGGCCCCTTAGTGCATTAGAAAAGTGCACCAGTCACCTATGTAGACCTTAGTGGGCCAATCCAATGTATCGGCTATAACTGTATTGGATAAGAGATGTTCAGCATCCCAGTTAGTAAGTCACACATGTTATACGTAGACGCCTCACATATTACATAGATGGGCAATTCCTTCACAACCACAGAACTGGCAGTCTGGAGACGCTGCGCCATAGGGAAGCGGACGGCATCTGTGCGACATCTGTCCAGCTTCTGTAAGCAGCGGAGGCCAGAGACAGGCTAAGCCAGTGGTCGGGAAACAGGGGTAAATTACCCCATATGGGGTAAAAATGAAAGTCCTGGGGGTAATGGACGGACAGCCGGGCATGCATAAGAATCATTGCAGGAATGGAGGTCACTGGCGCTGGGTGCAGCAGCGCCGCAGGGAGGCTCTAAGCCGGACGCCCGGCTCCTTCCCTGCAGCGCCGCGTTAGCCGGAGGCTGGAGTTCTCTTCTGAGCTCCAGCCTCCGGCTCTCTCCATGCGCACTATGGGAGAGATGTCATGACGCCTCTCCCATAGTTCCGAGGAGCAGCCTGGCGGACAGGACGGCGGTGGGAGCGGGGATTAAGGTGTATTTTCTTTGTTTTTTGTACAAGCGGCACAACAGGGGCATTATATGGGGGCACTACTACAGGGGCATTATATGGGGGCACTACTACAGGGGCATTATATGGGGGCACTACTACAGGGGCACTACTACAGGGGCATTATATGGGGGCACTACTACAGGGGCATTATATGGGGGCACTACTACAGGGGCATTATATGGGGGCACTACTACAGGGGCATTATATGGGGGCACTACTACAGGGGCATTATATGGGGGCACTACTACAGGGGCATTATATGGGGGCACTACTACAGGGGCATTATATGGGGACACTACTACAGGGGCATTATATGGGGACACTATTACAGGGGCATTATATGGGGACACTATTACAGGGGCATTATATGGGGGCACTACTACAGGGGCATTATATGGGGGCGCTACTACAGGGGCATTATATGGGGGCACTACTACAGGGGCATTATATGGGGGCACTGCTACAGGGGCATTATATGGGGGCACTGCTACAGGGGCATTATATGGGGGCACTGCTACAGGGGCATTATATGGGGGCACTATTACAGGGGCATTATATGGGGGCACTACTACAGGGGCATTATATGGGGGCACTACTACAGGGGCATTATATGGGGGCACTGCTACAGGGGCATTATATGGGGGCACTACTACAGGGGCATTATATGGGGGCACTACTACAGGGGCATTATATGGGGGCACTACTACAGGGGCATTATATGGGGGCACTACTACAGGGGCATTATATGGGGACACTATTACAGGGGCATTATATGGGGGCACTACTATATGATTTCCTTCCTTTCAAATCAAGGGGGTAACGTCGGCGGTATCTAAATATATTTTGGGGTAAAGGGTAAAAAAGTTCCCTGACCCCTGGGCTAAGACTTCAGGCCCACCTGACTCCAGCGCACGCTAACGCCCTTCTCACCCACGCGGTTTCCTTTCCTAGGACGCTGAGGTTTGCAAATTTGCTTATACGAGAACAAAAAGTAGTCACCCACTCCCAAAGTAATGGTTTTATGTCCCCCCCCCCATACAGACCCAGGATTCTTTCATTGATGTTCAAATAACTACATTTTTCCAATGCTTTGTATTATTTTTATAATTTATTTATAAAGCGCCAATAAAAGCAAATTCTATAACTTGCAATGGAAAAGGCAGGACATTTTTATATATATATATATATATATTGAATTTAAGATATCTTAAGCTCCTCTCCTGCGGATATTATGCTCATAACAATGACTGACATTCTTCTGGTGTCGAAATACAGATCGGCGGCATTTAGTCCGCTGGTCCATTAACTACATCCCCATAAGGAGACCAGTCTGTATCAAGCAGGATGGCCCTACTTCCGTATACTGTATACTGTATAATGGTATACTGTGATTGCTGGCCCTGTATGTGTCAGAATTATTACATATCTTCGTATGACGTATATTATAGCTGGATAAGTGCTGATTATGCCCTCTTCATGGACTTGCTTTAAAATCAGGCATTTGGAAACCCCCCCTCTAGAAATCATGCGTTTGACACTGCAGTCACGCTACTATAACACCTCATGGGTGGTGACATCTAATTCCCCACTGGCTGCTTACAATGGACCTGCTCCCCCTTTGTCAGCAAGGGGGTGAGGTCAGAGACACTGGGCTGAACCCAGGATAGCCAGAGAACGGATAACAGTCTGTGCTTATCTGGCGGTCACAGATTATAAGCAGATGCCGGCGTCTTGGAATCAAGGGGATATTTATTAGCTACAATAAAAGTTCTGGAAAAAAAAAGACGGTATTCCCAGGTGAAGGTATAGGCAATGTACTGCATTCAGAAGTTCATCTGATACACACGTCAATGGCCAGAGCAGCCCTTTTATTCCGTTCAGGCACGCAACACCGCAGGGGGTAATCCAGCCCACGTGCAAACTGCATGCTGCACACTGCAAAGGCTTAAACTGACCTAAGGTGAGGCATGAGCTTGTATGTGCCTCAGGCTGGTAACATGCACATCTGCAAGTCTGGGGAGAGATCTCATCTACCGTCCAAAACACCTGGCTCTCCTCTCTGGCCGAAACGGGGCTTCCACAGCTTTGCCATGACCTGGGGCAACAGTCCCCTGGTTGCCACCAACGTATCTCTCTGGGCATCAGCGTTGCAAATAGGCGGCAGGGAATCGTGCCCTGCATATCCTCAGGAGGCACCATGGCAAGTCCCTCCGGGAGGAAATTCGACTGTAAACAGCCAGCTGAGCCCAAAGGCGGCCGGGAGCAGCACCCAACTGAGCTGCCAGGGACGGAGGACCATCTGGGGACTACTGCACTCCCGTTATCAGGGACAGGGTCCACAGCAAGTGCCAGACACCTGACCACTACAGATCCCCCACAGGGCACACTGGGGTGTGGATTAAGGGATAGACAGTAAAAAGGTTGACCGTGTTTAGATAGACACCAGATGTTAGACAGTCAACAGGTCGACTGGGACAAAAGGGTTGACACATGATTTTTTTTTCTTCTAGTCCTAATCTTCACCCTAACCCTCCCTCCTGTGCCCAACCCTAACCGTTGGGATAAGTGCCTAACTAACTGTTGGGATAGGTGCCTAACCCTAACCGTCAGGATAGGTGTCTGACCCTAACCCTCCGGTAAGTGCCTAACCCTAAATAACAAAATAATTAATTTTTGTGTAGCCAATTTAGTGTGTCGACCTTTTGCCCCAGACGACCCATTGACCATCTAACATCCGGTGTCTATCTAGACATTTTATCGACCTTTTTTACTGTCCATCTATAGTCCGGAACGCGGCGCGCTGTACATACTGTTTTACATCTGCGTAATGTACAATGTCCACATATACATTTTTAAACACTTAATAGCAAATCACATTTCAATGGACATTCCAGGTTATTTTGTTAAAAACCCAAACTACATTAACATATTAAAACATTTTGGGCCCTGCACAGTTTACAGCATGTACTAAAATAAATATTTTATCGTTGGAGAAAGACTTACCCCCCCCACAGTTGCCAGACTCTGCCCATGTGGGGCATTACTGTACAATACCTGTCTAAATTAGTTTACTTACATTTCTGCTGGGGGTTTAACCCTTTTACCGCTGCAGCGCCAGACATCAAACACTCTTGGTGATGCAGCGGCCATTTTGTACACGTGGGCCGGGAGGAAAGGGGACCCAACCACAGATGGTAGCGCAGTTTGAAAACTAAATAATTATAAAAAAAACACAATTTGATACCACGGTTGATGTGATAATTCATTCTGAGAATACTAACACAGTGACGGCCTTATAAATCCTAAAGATTAAATATTTCCCGGGAGAACAGACCGCCAATTAGAGGGGCGAATAACCCAACTACCGAGTCTTTAAAGTAGGACTATGGGCCTGATTCACTAACAATAGCAACTGCGATTACGCACGCAATTGACCGATTGTCGTGTTTTGCGCATGCACCGCAGTGTGCGACGACTCCACTGCGATCAGGACTGCGATCGTAGAGTCTACACAGATCCATTGCAGAGTGATTGACAGGAAGCACCGTTTGGGGGGTGTTGATGGGGGCGGGGGGGGAGTGGATGGTGAAACGCAGGCATGTCAGTGCGTTTGAACGCTGCTGCAGGGTCGTGTATAAATTAGCGAGTACGGTCAGAGCTTGTGCACGTGTGGCTGCGATGGTACTCCATGTTACCGATGGGTTTGCAGACTTGCTAAGTATTACGGATGTGTGTAAAGTAAAGGGGGTGTCCTTGTGTTAGGCTGCGTATGGCATTGTGATTGCAATCATTACCATATCTTCACAGTGAGACTGCGTGCGTAATCGCTATTGCGATCCTTACTGAATCCGGCCCAATGACCTGACAGAGGTACCTGCAGGAAGATCCTCTCTCCGGCCCATTTTAGCCTCTTCCTTCTACCCTTCCGGCCTGTGCTCAGGGCCACAGAAGGAGCCTTGCTAGAGCAATGGGCTTTTATAGGGAGAATTCAAGCAACGCTCCCCGGGGAAATTAGTTGAATAAACCTCTCTATGCAGAAGAAGGATCATTCCCTAAATACCTGGTGGGTGCAGCATTGATGCCAGAAGTCCCCTCGAAATTTTGGAGCAGCCTATCCCCAAGAGGGGATAAACCAATACCCCAAAGAGTTGAGACTTCAGATCTCATCAAAGGGACCACTGCAATATTCACAGCCTGCTGAGGTCGGCACACAAACGTGCTGCCTATTATTAGATCAGACGTCTTTGGATTGCTCAACTTTTTGGCATTTGGGTAAAGTTCTCATGCTGCAGAGCCATCTACGTGACGGAGACGGAGCCTCCAATCCATCAAAGTGCAGCAAGGTCAGGGCAGCGGCCAAATCTCCCTTATCGGGAATATAGAGTGCACTGTGCAGACACAGAGATGAGATGGTTCAGGATCCCGTCCAGAGCTCCCGTAAGCGATACGCGTCAGGTTATAGCCAGCAGGTAGCTCTACGATCGGACCTCCGGACAAGGACTGCGCACCCCCCACTCCGAGCGGAGGTGTATATGTGCCTGCTAGCTAAAAGGAAGTGTTGTTGGCACGGTGTGGTGATCGCTGGCTGGGTACATGCTAGGAATGTCAAAGAGTCAGTAAAACAAGTGTAAAGGGCGAGGGGGGGGGGGTGGGTACAGTGGTATAGGGGATTCAGCCCTAATGACAGATGTGATACAAGCAGAAGAGGGGGCAGATCTGTCTCTCCACCATTCATTCAGAGCAGACACAGCATACAGGGAATGGGTATGATATCCCGACACTTGTCATGCCGGCTGTTAATATACAGACAGCGGCATACCGATGGGGACAATCCCGACCAGGGAACGGTAAGTAGTGTTCCCCTGTCCTACTTACCCCCTAACCCTCATTGCCTGTACCCTGATACTAACCCTCCCCAACCCGCACCCTAACACTCCCGGTAAGTACCTAAACCTAACCCTCCTCCCTTAGTGCCTAACCCTACCTCCCCCTGGTGGTGCCGGAACCTAACCCCCCCGTCTGGACCCTAACCTCCCCCTGGAGGTGCCGGAACCTAACCCCCCAGTCTGGACCCTAACCTCCCGCAGCCTAAGCCTAAATCCCCTCGGGCCCCTAATCCTAACCCCCCCCACGGCTAACACCGACCCGGGCCTGCTATACTGATGTTCGGGATGCTGGCTGTCGGGATTCTGGCGTCGGCATCTCCAGCTATGTCAGGTTTTCGTGGACGGTCTTCCGATGCTGATGGGCATTCGGCATCCCGGGTGTCGGAATATTAACCGCATCCCAGCATACAGTACTGTGTGCAGCATCCATGTATACAGAGTACAACAGATACCAAGATTAACATCCAGCATACAGGAAGAGAAGCAGTACTGTGCTGCATCTATTTATACAGAGTACAACAGGTACCAAGAATAACATCCAGCATACAGGAAGAGAAGCAGTACTGTGCATCATCCATGTATACAGAGTACAACAAGTACCAAGATTAACATCCAGCATAAAGGAAGAGAAGCAGTACTGTGCTTCATCCATGTATACAGAGTACAACAGATACCAAGATTAACATCCAGCATACAGGAAGAGAAGTAGTACTGTGCGTCATCCATGTATACAGAGTACAACAGATACCAAGATTAACATCCAGCATACAGGAAGAGAAGTAGTACTGTGCGTCATCCATGTATACAGAGTACAACAGATACCAAGAATAACATCCAGCATACAGGAAGAGAAGCAGTACTGTGCGTCATCCATGTATACAGAGTACAACAGATACCAAGAATAACATCCAGCATACAGGAAGAGCAGTACTGTGCATCATCTATTCACACAGAATACAAAACAGATACTGAGAATAACATCCAGCAAACAGGAAGAGAAGCAGTACTGTGCGTCATCCATGTATACAGAGTACAACAGATACCAAGAATAACATCCAGCATACAGGAAGAGAACTAGTACTGTGCTTCATCCATGTATACAGAGTAAAACAGATACCAGGAATAACATCCAGCATACAGGAAGAGCAGTACTGTGCGTCATCCATGTATACAGAGTACAACAGATACCAAGAATAACATCCAGCATACAGGAAGAGAAGCAGTACTGTGCGTCATCCATGTATACAGAGTACAACAGATACCAAGAATAACATCCAGCATACAGGAAGAGAACTAGTACTGTGCTTCATCCATGTATACAGAGTACAACAGATACCAAGAATAACATCCAGCATACAGGAAGAGAACTAGTATTGTGCTTCATCCATGTATACAGAGTACAACAGATACCAAGAATAACATCCAGCATACAGGAAGAGAAGCAGTACTGTGCATCATCCATGTATACAGAGTACAATAGATACCAAGAATAACATCCAGCATACAGGAAGAGAAGCAGTACTGTGCATCATCCATGTATACAGAGTACAATAGATACCAAGAATAACATCCAGCATACAGGAAGAGAAGCAGTACTGTGCTTCATCCATGTATACAGAGTAAAACAGATACCAGGAATAACATCCAGCATACAGGAAGAGCAGTACTGTGCGTCATCTATTCACACAGAATACAAAACAGATACTGAGAATAATAACATTCAGCATACCGGAAGAGAAGCAGTACTGTGCATCATCCATGTATACAGAGTATAACAGATACCAAGAATAACATCCAGCATACAGGAAAATAACTAGTACTGTGCATCATCCATGTATAGAGTACAACAGATACCAAGAATAACATCCAGCATACAGGAAGAGAAGCAGTACTGTGCGTCATCCATGTATACAGAGTACAACAGATACCAAGAATAACATCCAGCATACAGGAAGAGAAGCAGTAGTGTGCATCATCCATGTATACAGAGTACAACAGATACCAAGAATAACATCCAGCATACAGGAAGAGAACTAGTACTGTGCTTCATCCATGTATACAGAGTACAACAGATACCAAGAATAACATCCAGCATACAGGAAGAGAAGCAGTACTGTGCTTCATCCATGTATACAGAGTACAACAGATACCAAGAATAACATCCAGCATACAGGAAGAGAAGCAGTACTGTGCGTCATCCATGTATAGAGTACAACAGATACCAAGAATAACATCCAGCATACAGGAAGAGAACTAGTACTGTGCTTCATCCATGTATACAGAGTAAAACAGATACCAAGAATAACATCCAGCATACAGGAAGAGCAGTACTGTGCATCATCTATTCACACAGATTACAAAACAGATACTGAGAATAATAACATCCAGCATACAGGAAGAGAAGCAGTACTGTGCGTCATCCATGTATACAGAGTACAACAGATACCAAGAATAACATCCAGCATACAGGAAGAGTAGTACTGTGCGTCATCCATGTATACAGAGTACAACAGGTACCAAGAATAACATCCAGTATACAGGAAGAGCAGTACTGTGCATAATCCATGTATACAGAGTACAACAGATACCAAGAATAACATCCAGCATACAGGAAGAGAAGCAGTACTGTGCATCATCCATGTATACAGAGTACAACAGATACCAAGAATAACATCCAGCATACAGGAAGAGAACTAGTACTGTGCTTCATCCATGTATACAGAGTACAACAGATACCAAGAATAACATCCAGCATACAGGAAGAAAAGCAGTACTGTGCTTCATCCATGTATACAGAGTACAACAGATACCAAGAATAACATCCAGCATACAGGAAGAGAAGCAGTACTGTGCGTCATCCATGTATAGAGTACAACAGATACCAAGAATAACATCCAGCATACAGGAAGAGAACTAGTACTGTGCTTCATCCATGTATACAGAGTAAAACAGATACCAAGAATAACATCCAGCATACAGGAAGAGCAGTACTGTGCATCATCTATTCACACAGATTACAAAACAGATACTGAGAATAACATCCAGCATACAGGAAGAGAAGCAGTACTGTGCGTCATCCATGTATACAGAGTACAACAGATACCAAGAATAACATCCAGCATACAGGAAGAGAACTAGTACTGTGCTTCATCCATGTATACAGAGTAAAACAGATACCAGGAATAACATCCAGCATACAGGAAGAGCAGTACTGTGCGTCATCTATTCACACAGAATACAAAACAGATACTGAGAATAATAACATCCAGCATACCGGAAGAGAAGCAGTACTGTGCGTCATCCATGTATACAGAGTACAACAGATACCAAGAATAACATCCAGCATACAGGAAGAGAACTAGTACTGTGCTTCATCCATGTATACAGAGTAAAACAGATACCAAGAATAACATCCAGCATACAGGAAGAGCAGTACTGTGCATCATCTATTCACACAGATTACAAAACAGATACTGAGAATAACATCCAGCATACAGGAAGAGAAGCAGTACTGTGCGTCATCCATGTATACAGAGTACAACAGATACCAAGAATAGCATCCAGCATACAGGAAGAGAACTAGTACTGTGCTTCATCCATGTATACAGAGTAAAACAGATACCAGGAATAACATCCAGCATACAGGAAGAGCAGTACTGTGCGTCATCTATTCACACAGAATACAAAACAGATACTGAGAATAATAACATCCAGCATACCGGAAGAGAAGCAGTACTGTGCGTCATCCATGTATACAGAGTACAACAGATACCAAGAATAACATCCAGCATACAGGAAGAGCAGTACTGTGCGTCATCTATTCACACAGAATACAAAACAGATACTGAGAATAATAACATCCAGCATACAGGAAGAGAAGCAGTACTGTGCGTCATCCATGTATACAGAGTACAACAGATACCAAGAATAACATCCAGCATACAGGAAGAAAAGCAGTACTGTGCTTCATCCATGTATACAGAGTACAACAGATACCAAGAATAACATCCAGCATACAGGAAGAGAAGCAGTACTGTGCGTCATCCATGTATAGAGTACAACAGATACCAAGAATAACATCCAGCATACAGGAAGAGAACTAGTACTGTGCTTCATCCATGTATACAGAGTAAAACAGATACCAAGAATAACATCCAGCATACAGGAAGAGCAGTACTGTGCATCTATTCACACAGATTACAAAACAGATACTGAGAATAACATCCAGCATACAGGAAGAGAAGCAGTACTGTGCGTCATCCATGTATACAGAGTACAACAGATACCAAGAATAACATCCAGCATACAGGAAGAGAACTAGTACTGTGCTTCATCCATGTATACAGAGTAAAACAGATACCAGGAATAACATCCAGCATACAGGAAGAGCAGTACTGTGCGTCATCTATTCACACAGAATACAAAACAGATACTGAGAATAATAACATCCAGCATACCGGAAGAGAAGCAGTACTGTGCGTCATCCATGTATACAGAGTACAACAGATACCAAGAATAACATCCAGCATACAGGAAGAGAACTAGTACTGTGCTTCATCCATGTATACAGAGTAAAACAGATACCAAGAATAACATCCAGCATACAGGAAGAGCAGTACTGTGCATCATCTATTCACACAGATTACAAAACAGATACTGAGAATAACATCCAGCATACAGGAAGAGAAGCAGTACTGTGCGTCATCCATGTATACAGAGTACAACAGATACCAAGAATAGCATCCAGCATACAGGAAGAGAACTAGTACTGTGCTTCATCCATGTATACAGAGTAAAACAGATACCAGGAATAACATCCAGCATACAGGAAGAGCAGTACTGTGCGTCATCTATTCACACAGAATACAAAACAGATACTGAGAATAATAACATCCAGCATACCGGAAGAGAAGCAGTACTGTGCGTCATCCATGTATACAGAGTACAACAGATACCAAGAATAACATCCAGCATACAGGAAGAGCAGTACTGTGCGTCATCTATTCACACAGAATACAAAACAGATACTGAGAATAATAACATCCAGCATACAGGAAGAGAAGCAGTACTGTGCGTCACCATACAGAATACATATTTATTAAGAAAGGATAGATATGAGCTAAACTGCAATTGTCCATACATACATAACATATACAGATAACAGGAATCACATCCAGAAGGGGAGAAGTAGTACTGTGTAGTTGTGGGGCCATACAGGAAATATGAGAGGACCAGTCTTCTAGAGAATAGCGTCAAATACCTTATCCCCAGCCAGCCTATAATGGTCAATTACTAGTAGAAACCAAATATGTTAAAATAAATAAATAAATCTATATAGGAAAATCCAAATTAATTGAAAAAAATGAACGGCTAAATTATTACAATGTAACAATAATGCATTTAGGATTAAGTTTTAGGAGAAACCCTACAAGTGACGGCATAGTACCGCCTTACCCCGTCCCCGTAATTGCCGTGACACGTTCCTCACATCGCTATTGATCTAACCTTATACACAGACATCCGGTCACAGAAATTGTAGCTGTACCTACAACGTTATGGGGGAAGTCAATTAGGAGCGATAGCAGCCGAGTGCCAGGGAAAAAACGAGAAAACTCCGGCACCTCGCGGCCGCCGGCATCGCACATTCACTGTCACGCCCCATAGAAGTGGGGCTACAATAATTATTGGGGCCCAACAAAGACTTACCTGAAATTAGAGAATATTATAAGGCGTGAGCGCATTTGCTGGCGATTTATTGACACCGTGCAACGTGCGTGGGCCAGGAATTAAATATAACATTTTATCGGCTGCTCCTGTATAAAGTTATCAAGACAAGCAGTAAATAAATCATATATCAGCGCTACGAAAACCTCTCTTTGGCCCAGAGGGTCTCCCGAGCTGCAAATACATGTCTGTATCACAACACGCTACAGCTACGCATCCTGACTACGGTGACGGTAAACCAAGCGTAGTCACAGTGTCTGATATAAATGAAGTGTTCGCCTTCTACGCGCATTCCTGCTACCTCCCCCTCCGTCGTCCCTTACGTGGATAAATATTTAAAATGTATGGCAGCTATTAGCTCAGGAGATGTTTACAGGTATTCGCTGGGGCACAATGGCCTCTACTTGCTAGAACTGTCCACTTGCCAGAGAGCACTGAAAGCCGCCCTTCTCTGCGCAGTTCTGGAGGGGGGGTGACTGAACGGAGGGTCACTCACCTAAACGCTAGCATGTGGAAACATTCCTGTGGCTGGGCAGTGAGACTACATCATACTGATCGCATTCTGCCACACCAGCACACTCCTGTATTTTCATTGGGTGGAGGCAGGAAGCAGTCGTCGCCTAGGACAAGGATGCGAGTGTGCCACGAGACAAGCCAGCTACTGTCAGAGCCCTGGATTTAAATGCCCGGGAGCCGTTCGTTTATGCTGCAAGTTTAAAGCCCCAGAAAACGATTACCATCTCACAATTTAGGTCATTTAAATAGCCTTTTAAAAATGGTGCTTTTGTGTCAGTGTACGTAATGCGTGTGCGGGATGTAACATTAAAAAGCCATTGGGAGAGGCGCACACAAAATACAATGTACTCAACTGTACTGAGCTGTGCAGCAGAATGACAAATGCAGTAGAACAGGGCGAAAGGGGGAACGCCTGACAGGATCGAGAAGGGCTGACAGCCCTAGTGCCCATCATCATCATCAAGCAGACCCAGCTAAATATAGGGATTTACTTTTTGTTTTTATGTAAACAAAAATAGCAGTTTTCTGCATTGATGTTAGATCTCATAACAGTCAGACTCTCCGTACAATGCAAAGTTGAACGCAAAATAGACCAATTTGCGTAGGCGCAATTATGCCTTTGAACACATACGCTTCTTCACCCGTATTTTGCTCTACACACGTCTTATAATATGGAAATGTCCGACACAAATACTGTATATGGCCATCGGCAACTCGAGATCTTGTGTAGGTGCAGAACCTGCACTTGGGTAACGAGCATATTGCAAAGAAATGTGCACAGACCAAAATAAGAAGCATTCGAAGGTGGAATCTGCACCCCGTTATTAATGATTATTTATAAAGGTGCCACGAAGAGGGCAATTCTATTGTCTATCGCCCCCGTCTAACCTGACCTGGAGCCGTTCAACGGTTTGCACGACCACTCCCTCGCTGGTCGCAGCAGCTGCATTTTCGTACCCTAATGCACGGGCTATTACCGGTGTCGAGCGGCTTCTCCCGCGCCAAGTGCTGGCGAGCTGCATTTAAGGCATGCCCGGTACTGGCGCCTAACCCCAAAAGCCCTACTTTTTGCAAATTTCAAGCAGAAGGCCGAGATAAGTGCAGCCACGGGGCCTGGTCGCCCCCAAAACAATTGAATAGCTCCGGTCACTTTAGACAGGTGCAATAAACCATTGAATCGCCCCCAAAGTGTCCACAGCGCTGTTATGTATGGGGGGAATGCAGGACACATTTTCAAAACTTAAACACAGGATACACAGCGGTACTATGCGTGAACAGCTACGAGTTAAAAGTGCATAAATTGTGCAAATAAAGATATTAATGAGAACAGTGAGCATACATGGATTCAAATATACAAAATAATAAACTTAGCAGAAATAATCGCATTGGATACAGGAACGATTCTGCCAAAGACATTATAGGAAAAAACGATGTGGACAGACATGAGACATAGGGGAGGGGGCTGCCGTTGACCTTCCATACTAGCTGCCACTTATCCGCTTCTGCGAAACACAAGGAGCCAAAAGTACCGTCAACTCAGAATACCGATGTAAGCTGTGCGCCTCGGGCAGTAAATGCTCCGACACATCCTTATACTAACCTGTCTCTCTCACTTCAGCTCTGACTGAACTAGAACACCGCTTCCTCTGCAAGTACAGGTGTGTATATTATACAGCCATAGGCTAGTGCCACACGTGCAGTTTACTCTGACTGGAAAGGTGTTGGTTTTAAACCCCCAATGGGCTCCATTCAATTGAACACAAATTACAACGCAATGCGATGCAACAGGAGACTGTGATGTGTGATACTTGTATACGTGCGCGCGACTGAATCCGCAAACGGAACTTGGCATGAAAAAAAGCCGCGGACGCTGCTTCGTAGCCCTTTGCATGCTGTTTCAGAGACTCGGTCGCAAATAGACATACAAGTGTCGCAGATCAAAATAATCAGTCTCCTGGTGCGTTAATAGTCACATCGCATCCCGACTTAAATGCATTTTTGGCGGGAAAGACGCCTGGCGCTAGCAGGAGGATACATCTGTATACAGAGATGACAGCCAAATGCCTGAGGTCACCAGTTTCTAGTGCAACTATCGCCCAGGGCAGGGGGTGGTTGCACGTACTAATTACCTGGACCTATTGGAAGGGCCAGGGCTAGCTGCTGAGGTTGAATGTCCCTCTTTACAGTACGGAGAGACGCGTATTATTGTCTTTTTAATTTGTTTTTACAGAGGTGGCGTGGCCGTGCCTCCCGTATTTGACCACACCCCCTTCAGTACCCAGTACCTGCGGCTGTCTAAACGGCCCAGCTGTCACTACATACATCTATGACAACCAAAGTGCCTCAGTGAGGACACGACTTTAGTACCAGCATTCATCTATGCACAGGAATGAAAACAAACGTGCCTCATGCCTCAGTAATGTCACTCGTTTCCAGTGATGTAGCATCTGGCTTGTCAAATCACAATGCAGCTGTCTCCACTAGGCGCAGGCGCACAGATTTACTTCAGAAAACACAGATTCGCCACGCAGTTATCCGCTTTTAGCAACCAGTGTCCTCAGACTTAGAGAGACTAAGATCTGACTGGTCACAGAACAATGAATAAAACCAGAATTGTGAATGAAACAGGAGGATATTAAGAACCAACATGAGCTAAAGTTAATTTGATTACTTTCCATTTAAAGGCTCATTCACTGTGGTGTAAGTTTTCCATTCTAAAGCTGCATACACACACAACGATTTTTTTAATGAACGATTTTAGTAAACGATTTTTTCCCTTGAAAAAATTAACTAAAATCGTTTACTAAAGTTGTTCATTTACTAAATGGCATGAACGATTTTTATGAACTACAAACGATTTTTGCATATTCCCTTAATGAAAATCGTTGAGTTGACAAGTCTGACTGAACTACAAACGACAAACTACAAACGTGAACGCGCATGAACGCTAATCGTTTGACTCAGAAAGTGAACGATTTTTGCAAACGATTATCGTTAAATGATATCGTTTAACGATAATCATTAAAAAAATCGTTGTGTGTGTATGCAGCTTTAGAGATGTCTGGAAAAAAAACAAAAAACCCCCATCCCCTATCCCTAAAGGTGCATACACACACAACGATTATCGTAAAACGATAATCGTTTGAAAAAATCGTTCACTTTCTGAGTCAAACAATGAACGATTATCGTTAATGCGCGCTCACGTTTGTAGTTCAGTCAGACTTGTCAACTCAACGATTTTCATTAAGTTAATATGCAAAAATCGTTTGTAGTTCATAAAAATCGTTCATTACATTTAAATGAACATAGTAAATGAACAACTTTAGTAAACGATTTTATTCATTTTTTCAAGGTAGAAAATCGTTTACTAAAATTGTTCATTAACTCAATCGTTGTGTGTGTATGCAGCTTAAGAGTTTCTGAGTATTGAGAGTATAAAGTATTGAGAGTAGTAAGCCCTTAGCTGTCCCATAAGCTCACCGCCCGTTCAGAAGGCCGAGGTGACAGGAGGACAGAGCTAATCTTGGCGAGTACAATACCCACGTGTGGAAAGGCTCGGGTGATACAGGGGTACGTGTGGAAAGGCTCGGGTGATACAGGGGTACGTGTGGAAAGGCTCGGGTGATACAGGGGTTCGTGTGCAACCATATTGTTTCCCTGCCTGAATAGCGCTATTCCCAGCTTAGAGGCTACAGCACATCAGGGCATGTTTGTAGAAGACAGTGACCCGATGGACTGGTAATATGAATAACATCTGAAATCAACAGTAATATAGTGCTGTGTAGCACCTTAAGAGATTATTATTCTGGATTTTGCAATATATATATTTTTTTGTGTGCATGCTATACTCAGGATCTCTTTTCACCTGTGCCCAGTGATCCACAACGCCTGTCATTGATAACAGGAATGTGTAACAATTAAAACTGGTTATATCATCTCTTTTTTTGAGAATATAATACAATGACCCAATATATGTATATAGAGAAGTTGGATATAACTAAAACCGGACTATTTAATCAAGTGTCTATATATACAATCATAGAGGATCTTGTACAAGCTTAAATGGATTGTTTTATGCTTGTGTAAGCTTCCAACAGAGGAGTCAGCTGTTAGTCAAATTAAATTGGGACATACCGGGCTCGATTCTATTCTGCAAGAAAGTGAATAGCGCCGGGAATCAGCGCCCGGAGCTATTAAATACACTGTGTTGCTAAGCTCGACTAAGGATTTCTGGGCCTGATTCAGAGCCGCTCGTAAGCGGCCGCTCGTTCGCTCCGAGCGATGTTCGCACAACTGCGCATGCATATGGGTCGTAATGCGCATGCGCCAACCAGTTAGTGCGGTCAGAAATCGAGCACTCGCAAAATAGCGAGTGCCTGCTAATTTGAGTGACAGGATGAGGCGTTTGTGGGTGGTAACAGGGGAAGGTGCTTGAAAACGGGGAGTGGCGATCCGAACGCAGGTGTGCCAAATGGTCAAAACGGGCGTTTTAAGGGTGTGCATGATTAGTAAAGCAGCGTCATCGACCACGTCACTTGGTTGTTTCTTAGCCTGAACTGTTCGCATGATTGCGGTAGGAAAATCCAACCACAAGCACTGCGAGCAGTTCAGACGCCTTTCGATGTACTCGATTAATCTAATAAATAGCGGAGATGATGTAGGATGCGAGCGGCCAGGGGGCGTCTTTACAAAATAGCGAGCGCATGTTTTGTTCGCTCGCTCAGACATAGAGGCGTCAACAGACCGCAAAGAGCGAGCGCTCAATTTAAATAGCCGGCCCCTTTTTCTGAACGAGCGAACGCAAATAGCGTCCGGCTCTGAATCAGGCCCTCTTTTCGCAGCCCTCCGGGGATGCAAGCAGAAATCCGACAAAAGTCCAGGCACGAGGCTGTTTTCTGCACATCGCGCCTGGAAAACAGCATCGCGTCGGGAAGTTAGGTCGGGAAATGCCCATTCTCACGCCTTAAACACGCTGTTTTAGTCGCGTGAATGGGCATTCTCCGACTAAACACCGGGCAGAATAGAATAGCTCCAGGAGGTATCTCCCGACGCTATTTACATCGAGGGCAATTTAATTGAGCCCTTAATTTAATTGAGAGAGGGTTTGGTTTTTTTTCCCCCTTCTCCGGCTAGTTAGATACATCAAAACAATAGATTATTTTTGCTACCATTTCCATCATCGATATTGCATATTTGCATTCCATAATAGGCTACAGCTTGGAACCGTTTATGTTTTAATTTTTATTAGTATGTTTTTTATTATTAGCAATTTTTCTGCAGATTTGTGTCTATTTCTATGTCATTTTATATGTATTAAATTTTTTTTTTATTATTATATTTTGACCAGCACCTCTTACACCCCTTTTTTTTTTTTATATGCTTATACAACTGCTAGATATATTTACCCAGTTTAATCTTGGCGAGAGGTCGTTTACCACAAAAGGGGCTGAGAAGACTATTAGAGAGTTCACAGTCATTTTACCTGAAAACTCGGCCAACTATTTTGATCCTGTTTGCATGACATCATTTACTGCAAGTTCGCTGGGAGTGTGACTGATGTGACAGCAGTGTCACTTTCTGTGCGGTGCCGGGTTACACTCTCACACGTACAAATCTCTCTGCATAACAAAAGGTGTCAGTCGCTTTGTGGTAGGGCTGAGACTTGTACTAGCCTACAATATCTGTTACAGCAAAGCCTCTCGGCTGGGGTGATCCTCTATGCCATAGCATTGAGCGGGAGGGTGCAGTAGCCATCCCAAATGGAACTCCAGGCACGAATGTCAGTGTGTCAGCTATCAAAATCCAACTGCTGCCCCCTGGCAGAAGAGCTGACTGTCGCAGAGGTACCAGCGGGTACCGGATTAATGTGGAGCTGAATGTCCTCACAGATTGGCGGTCATTTCCAGTAATAGGAGCAGGACGCTGCCTGCGCTGGGCCGCTGTGACCAGGGAGAGGTGTCCCAGCACTATAGGATAAAGTGTCCTGTCCTTTAATCCGCAGTGTCTAAAACTAAACCAAAAGGTCAGTGTGACAGGGAAAGACAGGGCTGCGGCTGATGAAAGACCTTATGTCCCTATTTTCTGTATGCCCTGTATTCCCCAGTACCGTGCACTATGGCAACGCCAGCCGACACTAAGGCTGGTTCCTACAGACTCCCCACCCACAGACATGTAGAAATGCTCAGAGGCCAGCTAACCTCCTTCTCCCAGTCCGGGAGGCTGACGCTGCTGATAAACTCCTGGGCTCAGATGGGTCTCACTCCACACCTGATAGTGGGGCATGTGATGCTCTGCTACCTTCCAGTTCATTCGCCAAACCCACTAATGGCGCATATCCACTACACGATATAAATGGACAATTGAACGACAGCGGCATCGTTATCGCTCAATCGTCCATTAATCGCGTAGTGAAAAGGGTGGCAACGACCAGCGATGCGCGCTCCCGCTTGTCGCTGTCGGCATCGGTCATCACCTGAACATACTACCCAAGCTGCCGATATCGTCGGGTTGAGCAGGTTCGGGGATGAGGGAGGGTGTCTGCACTGAACGACATATAGTTCTGTATGGGCACATTGGGCCTGATTCAGAGCTGAACGCTCAGGCTCCAAAAACAGGGCCCTCCTACCTGTTTTTGGAGCGTCCTCATGGACGCTCGCATAGCTGTGGGTTACCACCCACAGCTTATGCGAGCGTCCATGATGATGGTCGCGATGGTCAAAGACCATCGCGACCATCGGGCTTGCGACGAGACCCTGCGGTAGGGTCTCGCTGCCGCAAGCCCAGGAGTGAATTTGGCTCTTTCATCGTGTAGTGGATATACTCTGTATCACTAGGTAAAACATCCGCCCCAGCAGGTGACAGGCTCTTCTGCTCGGTACAATTAGGAGGACACAGGGACCTACCGATATACACACTACATCCTGTTTTACATTTTTGAGTCAAGTTCTTTAAATATTTCACTAGATCTGTTTTCCGGTAGCAGCCTCCCCAGGCCTGACGGAGAGCAACGTGGTTATACATTTTTCGGGGTATTAGTGGAAGTGTTAATTATCCAGTTATTATTCCGATGCACGCCCTGTGTGGCACTTAGCATGCATGGTAACGGGCACTGGAGACTGGCAGACAAGCACTTGGTCTGGGGCACTTTCACTTTCATTTCTCACAGGCAGAAAACACACTCTGAGAAATAACACCTCCTACGTGCACATCCGGCTGCCCGACAGGTGACAGACCGGCACTTTGCAGAACAGCCAAAGTACATACACACATTACATCTCATCCATTGCACTGTCATGGAACTCCTGCCCGATAATAAAGATTACATTTAACTTCTATGTAATGCTACTTTTATTTTAACTTGCATTATACTCAGCTCAAGGTGGTATGAGGCCTGAAAGTATAAGGACCCCATGACGTAGCCTTACGTCGTGGGTATGTCAGTACCTGGCACCAGGGCGGCACCTGCTGGGTGATTATCAGCGCTGGACTGTGGTAATAAAAATAACTGCAGTGATAAAACACGGCTAATAAAAGCTGTCTCAGAGAGGGCAAAGCTAAATATCCTTACACCATGTCGTAACCCGCAGAAGGCAAATATGAGCCGTCAGCGGGTTATCGTGTACCCAACTTCTGAGTCCTGATAACTGACTGGCAGCGCGGTTGGTGACATTTGGCCCATGGCACAGATACATAGGAGACACAGTGAGGGGTAACCAGTACAATGTATAGTAGGTATAATGTTTTGCGATGGACTAACTGAACTATACACATTTATAAGATAACAACTTATTTTCCTCATAATAATAATAATAATAATAATTATATTCTTAAGCGAAAGCAGATATTGGATTCCTCTGAGGTAACACAATGATATAACATCCTATCCAGTAAAATATCCCCTCGTGCAGCTGAACAGACACCGATGCCAAAAAGAAGGACAAGCTGCTGGCGAGCGGCCGGCTACCGGCCCCACAGACCAGAGCTACTGAACCAGAGGCCAAACCGGCCCCACAGACCAGAGCTACTGAACCAGAGGCCAAACCGGCCCCACAGACCAGAGCTACTGAACCAGAGGCCAAACCGGGCCCACAGACCAGAGCTACTGAACCAGAGGCCAAACCGGGCCCACAGACCAGAGCTACTGAACCAGAGGCCAAACCGGGCCCACAGACCAGAGCTACTGAACCAGAGGCCAAACCGGGCCCACAGACCAGAGCTACTGAACCAGAGGCCAAACCGGCCCCACAGACCAGAGCTACTGAACCAGAGGCCAAACCGGCCCCACAGACCAGAGCTACTGAACCAGAGGCCAAACCGGCCCCACAGACCAGAGCTACTGAACCAGAGGCCAAACCGGCCCCACAGACCAGAGCTACTGAACCAGAGGCCAAACCGGGCCCACAGACCAGAGCTACTGAACCAGAGGCAAAACCGGGCCCACAGACCAGAGCTACTGAACCAGAGGCCAAACCGGGCCCACAGACCAGAGCTACTGAACCAGAGGCCAAACCGGGCCCACAGACCAGAGCTACTGAACCAGAGGCCAAACCGGGCCCACAGACCAGAGCTACTGAACCAGAGGCCAAACCGGGCCCACAGACCAGAGCTACTGAACCAGAGGCCAAACCGGGCCCACAGACCAGAGCTACTGAACCAGAGGCCAGACCGGGCCCACAGACCAGAGCTACTGAACCAGAGGCCAAACCGGCCCCACAGACCAGAGCTACTGAACCAGAGGCCAAACCGGCCCCACAGACCAGAGCTACTGAACCAGAGGCCAAACCGGCCCCACAGACCAGAGCTACTGAACCAGAGGCCAAACCGGGCCCACAGACCAGAGCTACTGAACAAGAGGCCAAACCGGGCCCACAGACCAGAGCTACTGAACCAGAGGCCAAACCGGGCCCACAGACCAGAGCTACTGAACCAGAGGCCAAACCGGGCCCACAGACCAGAGCTACTGAACCAGAGGCCAGACCGGGCCCACTGACCAGAGCTACTGAACCAGAGGAAAAACCGGGCCCACAGACCAGAGCTACTGAACCAGAGGCCAAACCGGCCCCACAGACCAAAGCTACTGAACCAGAGGCCAAACCGGCCCCACAGACCAGAGCTACTGAACCAGAGGCCAAACCGGCCCCACAGACCAGAGCTACTGAACCAGAGGCCAAACCGGGCCCACAGAGACCCCACGTACACTGAGGTGGTAAATGTTACTGGTAACTTCCCAACAAGCTTTAATGGATCATTAGGACTGTGAAAGAACCATTTGATAAATATTTCTTTTGCTTAATGTAAGATGCGATCAGTAAATTTCATGACTGTTGGCAACTATCAACTTCACATATCAAAGTATAACCCATGGTACTCCCATGTCTGAGGATCCCAGTCATCTAGGTCTGGCATACACAAGCTCTAATGTGTATGTAGGAAGCGTGTAAACAGATGTTTGAACACCAGACACAGGGCCTGATTCAGACCCGGGTCGATGGCCGGGCAGAGCGCACACGCCTCATGTGCTCGCCCCGGAGCGAGCGAGAAATCACTCACTCCAGGGCTTGCAACAAAACGGGGCGTCTGTCGATGTTGATTGATAGCTCGCCCCGTTTTGTAGGCGGGAGGGGGGGTGGGTGGGCAGGCCAAACGGAGGTGTTCCCGAAGGAACGCCTGCCGTTTGAGGGCGGCCCTACTGACATCACAGTGCCCAGCACAGTGCAGCACCAAACCTGCAGCGTGTCTAATATAACCCTCTCCTGTACCCAGCAGTGCCCAGCACAGTGCAGCACCAAACCTGCAGCATGTCCAATATAACCCTCTCCTGTACCCAGCAGTGCCCAGCACAGTGCAGCACCAGACCAGCAGTGTGTCTAATATAACCCTCTCCTGTACCCAGCAGTGCCCAGCACCAGACCTGCAGCGTGTCTAATATAACCCTCTCCTGTACCCAGCAGTGCCCAGCACAGTGCAGCACCGACCTGCAGTGTGTCTAATATAACCCTCTCCCTTACCCAGCAGTGCCCAGCACAGTACAGCACCGGACCTGCAGCGTGTCTAATATAACCCTCTCCTTTACCCAGCAGTGCCCAGCA
The DNA here is from genome assembly GCA_031769625.1 of Taudactylus pleione. Classification (NCBI taxonomy): domain Eukaryota; kingdom Metazoa; phylum Chordata; class Amphibia; order Anura; family Myobatrachidae; genus Taudactylus; species Taudactylus pleione. Next base: position 398,472 of record JAUIMM010000240.1, read on the forward strand.
CAGTACAACACCAGACCTGAAGCGTATCTAATATAACCCTCTTCTTTACCCAGCAATGCCCAGCACAGTGCAGCACCGGACCTGCAGCGTGTCTAATATAACCCTCTCCTGTACCCAGCAGTGCCCAGCACAGTACAGCACCAGCCCTGCAGCGTATCTAATATAGCCCTCTCCCTTACCCAGCAGTGCCCAGCACCAGACCTGCAGCGTGTCTAATATAACCCTCTCCTTTACCCAGCAGTGCCCAGTACAGTACCAGACCTGCAGCGTGTCTAATATAACCCTCTCCTTTACCCAGCAGTGCCCAGCACAGTGCAGCCCCAAACTTGCAGCGTGTCTAATATAACCCTCTCCTTTACCCAGCAATGCCCAGCACAGTACAGCACCAGCCCTGCAGCGTGTCTAATATAACTCTCTCCTGTACCCAGCAATGCCCAGCACAGTGCAGCACCAGACCTGCAGCGTGTCTAATATAACCCTCTCCTGTACCCAGCAGTGCCCAGAACAGTACAGCACCAGACCTGCAGTGTGTCTAATATAACCCTCTCCTGTACCCAGCAGTGCCCAGCACCAGACCTGCAGCGTGTCTAATATAACCCTCTCCTGTACCCAGCAGTGCCCAGCACAGTGCAGCACCGGACCTGCAGCGTGTCTAATATAACCCTCTCCTTTACCCAGCAGTGCCCAGCACAGTGCAGCACCAGACTTGCAGTGTGTATAATATAACCCTCTCCTGTACCCAGCAGTGCCCAGCACAGTGCAGCCCCAAACCTGCAGCGTATCTAATATAACCCTCCTTTACCCAGCAGTGCCCAGCACAGTGCAGCACCAGACCTGCAGCGTGTCTAATATAACCCTCTCCTTTACCCAGCACAGTGCAGCACCAGACCTGCAGCGTATCTAATATAACCCTCTCCTGTACCCAGCAGTGCCCAGCACCAGACCTGCAGCGTGTCTAATATAACCCTCTCCTTTACCCAGCAATGCCCAGCACAGTACAGCACCAGACCTGCAGCGTGTCTAATATAACCCTCTCCTTTACCCAGCAGTGCCCAGCACAGTGCAGCACCAGACCTGCAGTGTGTCTAATATAACCCTCTCCTGTACCCAGCAGTGCCCAGCACCAGACCTGCAGCGTGTCTAATATAACCCTCTCCTGTACCCAGCAGTGTCCAGCACAGTGCAGCACCAGACCTGCAGCGTGTCTAATATAACCCTCTCCTTTACCCAGCAGTGCCCAGCACAGTGCAGCACCAGACCTGCAGTGTGTATAATATAACCCTCTCCTGTACCCAGCAGTGCCCAGCACAGTACAACACCAGACCTGCAGCGTATCTAATATAACCCTCTCCTTTACCCAGCACAGTACAGCATCGGACCTGCAGCGTGTCTAATATAACCCTCTCCTTTACCCAGCAGTGCCCAGCACAGTGCAGCACCAGACCTGCAGCGTGTCTAATATAACCCTCTCCTGTACCCAGCAGTGCCCAGCACAGTGCAGCCCCAAACCTGCAGCGTATCTAATATAACCATCTCCTTTACCAAGCAGTGCCCAGCACAGTGCAGCACCAGACCTGCAGCGTATCTAATATAACACTCTCCTTTACCCAGCAGTGCCCAGCACAGTGCAGCACCAGACCTGCAGCGTGTCTAATATAACCCTCTCCTTTACCCAGCACAGTGCAGCACCAGACCTGCAGCGTATCTAATATAACCCTCTCCTGTACCCAGCAGTGCCCAGCACCAGACCTGCAGCGTGTCTAATATAACCCTCTCCTTTACCCAGCAATGCCCAGCACAGTACAGCACCAGACCTGCAGCGTGTCTAATATAACCCTCTCCTTTAGCCAGCAGTGCCCAGCACAGTGCAGCACCAGACCTGCAGCGTGTCTAATATAACCCTCTCCTTTACCCAGCAGTGCCCAGCACAGTACAACACCAGACCTGTAGCGTATCTAATATAACCCTCTCCTTTACCCAGCAATGCCCAGCACAGTGCAGCACCGGACCTGCAGCGTTTCTAATATAACCCTCTCCTGTACCCAGCAGTGCCCAGCACAGTACAGCACCAGCCCTGCAGCGTATCTAATATAACCCTCTCCCTTACCCAGCAGTGCCCAGAACCAGACCTGCAGCGTGTCTAATATAACTATCTCCTTTACCCAGCAATGCCCAGCACAGCACAGCACCAAACCTGCAGTGTGTCTAATATAACCCTCTACCTTACCCAGCAGTGCCCAGCACCAGACCTGCAGTGTGTCTAATATAACCCTCTCCTTTACCCAGCAATGCCCAGCACAGTACAGCACCAAACCTGCAGTGTGTCTAATATAACCCTCTCCTGTACCCAGCAGTGCCCAGCTCCAGACCTGCAGCGTGTCTAATATAACCCTCTCCTGTACCCAGCAGTGCCCAGCACAGTGCAGCACCGGATCTGCAGCGTGTCTAATATAACCCTCTCCTGTACCCAGCAGTGCCCAGCACAGTGCAGCACCGGACCTGCAGCGTGTCTAATATAACCCTCTCCTGTACCCAGCAGTGCCAAGCACAGTACAGCACCAGACCTGCAGCGTGTCTAATATAACCCTCTCCAGTACCCAGCAGTGCCCAGCACAGTGCAGCACCAGACCTGCAGCGTGTCTAATATAACCCTCACCTGTACCCAGCAGTGCCCAGCACAGTGCAGCACCAGACCTGCAGTGTGTATAATATAACCCTCTCCTGTACCCAGCAGTGCCCAGCTCCAGACCTGCAGCGTGTCTAATATAACCCTCTCCTGTACCCAGCAGTGCCCAGCTCCAGACCTGCAGTGTGTCTAATATAACCCTTTCCTTTACCCAGCAGTGCCCAGCACAGTACAACACCAAACGTGAAGCTTATCCAATATAACCCTCTCCTTTACCCAGCAATGCCCAGCACAGTGCAGCACTGGACCTGCAGCGTGTCTAATATAACCCTCTCCTGTACCCAGCGGTGCCCAGCACAGTGCAGCACCGGACCTGCAGCGTGTGTAATATATCCCTCTCCTGTACCCAGCAGTGCCCAGCACAGTACAGCACCAGCCCTGCAGCGTATCTAATATAACCCTCTCCCTTACCCAGCAGTGCCCAGCACCAGACCTGCAGCGTGTCTAATATAACCCTCTCTTTTACCCAGCAGTGCCCAGCACAGTGCAGCACCAGACCTGCAGCGAGTCTAATATAACTCTCTCCTTTACCCAGCAATGCCCAGCACAGTGGAGCACCAGACCTGCAGCGTGTCTAATATAACCCTCTCCTGTACCCAGCAGTGCCCAGCACAGTGCAGCTCCAGTCCTGCAGTGTGTCTAATATAACCCTCTCCTTTACCCAGCAATGCCCAGCACAGTGCAGCACCGAACCTGCAGCGTGTCTAATAACAAGAGATATGGTAAGAACTTACCTTTGTTATCTCTGTTTCTACGAAGTCCATAGGGTCCACAGGGTTGACCTTGGGGATATAGCTGGATCAGGATCCATGGGCACCACACAGTTAAGCTTTTAGCTCCCAGGATGCACTTGGGTCCTCCTCTATACCCCGCCCCCGAGCCACAGGCACCTCAGTTGGTAAGCAGCCTAGGCCGGAGGAGAATATGGAACAGAGAGAAGGAAGACTGGAACACACAAGAAACCATACTCACAGAAAAAGGAGACGGAAATACCGGTGACCAGCAACACAGCCCTTTAGAAGCCAGGTGCGTCAGGGCGGGCGCCCTGTGGACCCTATGGACTTCGTAGAAACAGAGATAACAAAGGTAAGTTCTTACCATATCTCTTGTTTTCTACTTCAGGGTCCATAGGGGGTCCACAGGGTTGACCTTGGGGATGTCCCAAAGCAGTTCAACTAAGGGCGGGGACGCTCCTGTGCAGAAAGGAGAATCCTGCGCCCGAAGGATGCATCCTGAGAGGCAAAGGTGTCAAACGCATAAAATCTTAGAAACGTTTGAACCGAAGACCAAGTGGCTGCCTTACACAGCTGAAGCACCACGTTTAGCAGCCCAAGAAGGGCCCACAGAACGAGTGGAATGAGCCTTAACAGAGGCTGGAACAGGTAAATGCTCTCGTATCTAAGCCTCCTTAATAACAGAACAAAACCAACGGGCCAAAGTCTGGTTGTTGGCAGGCCAACCCCTCTTATGAAAACCAAAGAGGACAAACAAGGAGTCGGACTTTCGAACAGAAGCAGTCCGATCAACATAAACTCTGAGAGCACGGACAATGTCCAACGAAGTCTCCCCTGCTGTAAGATCAGGGGACTGAATGGCTGGGACCACCAGTTCCTGATTGATATGGAACTTAGAGACAACCTTAGGTAAACACTCAGGACGAGTGCGAAGCACTGCTCTGTCCTGGAGAAAATAATTAAGAAGGGGGGACTACATGAAAGTGCCCCCAACTCGGAAACCCTCCTTGCTGAAGCAATAGCCAGGAGAATCCTGAGAACACCCCGGAAAAAAAGTCTGTACGTCCGGTAACATAGCAATTCTACGTTGGTACCAAACCGATAAAGCAGACACGTGCACCTTCAGAGAGGAAAGGCGTAAACCTAAGTCCAAACCCGACTGAAGAAAAGCCAGAATCCTTGAAACTCTGAATACCTGAGGATCATAAGTTTCTGGACTCCCACCACTGAAAGTACGTGTGCCACACTCTATGGTAAATCCTTGCAGAAGCAGGCTTGCGTGCCCTCAGCATGGTGGAAATAACGGAACTAGAAAAGCCCCGGGACCTTAAGACGGCCGTCTCAAGAGCCACGCCGTCAAAGACAGACGACCCAGATCCGGGTAAAGGTAGGGCCCCTGAGACAACAAGTCCTGCCGCTGAGGAGGAAGGTACGGAACGTCGATGGACAGACTCTGTAGGTTGGAGTACCACGGACGTCTTGGCCACGCTGGGGCCACCAGTACCAGAGTGCCTCCGTCCTGATAGAACTTGCGCAGGACCCAAGGCAGAAGGGATATCGGAGGAAACAGATATGCCAGCTGAAACGTCCATCTGACCTACACAGCGTCCACCAGACAGGCGCCGTCGTCCCTTGTCCTTGACCTGTACACGGGCAACTTGTGACTGTGACGAGAGGCCATCAAGTCCATCTCCGGCAGTCCCTACTTGTCCATGAGTAGTTGGAATACCTCTGGATGAAGCGACCATTCCCCTGGATGCACGTCGTAATGGCTGAGGAAGTCTGCCTCCCAATTGAGGATTCCGGGAATGAAGACTGCAGAGATCGCTGGAAAGTGGCACTCCGCCCAGGTTAGGATGTGAGACACTTCTGCCATCGCAGCCCGGCTGCGAGTTCCTCCCTGGTGATTGATGTACGCCACCGTGGTGGCGTTGTCTGACTGCACTTGCACCGCCCTTCCGTGAAGAGTGGTGCCGGCCGACTGCAGAGCCCTGTACACGGCTCTTAGTTCCAGAACATTAATGGGGAGAGCAGCTTCCTCCGCTGTCCAACGACCCTGAAGTGACAAGGAGCCTGTCACCGCCCCTCAACCCCGAAGACTGGCATCTGTCGTGAGCCGAACCCAGTCCGGGATCCAAAAGGGGCGAACCTCGAGAAGGTGAGCTGTTTAAAGCCACCAATTCAGGGACTGTCGTACATCCGGAGATAGCACCAGGGTCTGTGACCGGATCCGGTGAGGCAACCCATTCCAGTTTGCTAGAATCAGCCTCTGCAGAGGCCTGGAGTGAAACTGGGCAAATTCCACCATGTCGAATGCCGACACCCTGGAACCCAGCACTCTCATTGCCGAGTGTACCGAAAGACTGGCACAATCAGGCAACTGCGTATCCGCAACTGTAGGGAAGATACCTTTTCTGGAGTTAGAAAGATCCGCTGCTGATGAGAGTCTAGGAGGGCCCCCAGATGGACCCTCTGCTGAGATGGGATCAGGGATGACTTCCTCCAATTTATTAACCACCCGTGCATCTGCAGACAAGCCACCGTCAGTTGGAGATGTTGCAGCAGAACCTCCGGAGAGCTTGCCAGCAATAGGAGGTCGTCCAGATACGCTAACAACCGTACCCCCTGGTTCCGAAGGTGGGCAGCCATAACTGCCATCACCTTGGTGAACACCCTCGGCGCTGTGGAGAGCCCGGAACTGGTAGTGACGGTGCAACAGAGCAAACCGCAGACACCTCTGATGTGACGTTGCTATCGGCACATGGAGGTAAGCGTCCTGGATATCCAGGGAGACCATGTAATCCCCTGGTTCCATAGCCAGAATTATGGAACACAAGGTTTCCATTCTGAACCTGGGAATCCTGAGAAACCTGTTCAAAGACTTTAAATTTAGAACGGGTCGATGGGAGCCATTGGGTTTCTGTACCAGAAACAGCAGAATAGTACCCCATCCCATGCTGAGATTGTGGAACAGGTACAATGACCCCTGCAGTCAGCAAGGAGCCTATAGCTTCCCTGATCAGCATAGCCTTGGCTATGTCCTGAGAAGGACTCGTGCAGAAAAACTAGTGAGGCGGTCTGCGCCGAAAAGACAGGGCGTACCCCTGGGAGACCACTTCTCGCACCCAGGCATCGGTGGTGGTATTGAACCAGCTCTGGGCGAAATGAAGAAGTCGGCCTCCCCTCTGGGATCCCCCAGAGGGAGGCCCGTCCCATCAGGCGGAAGGCTTATCTTCCTGTTTGGAAGAGGGACGCCTGGCACTCTAAGCTTGTTTCTTGGACCTAGCCAGTCTATCCACGATCCTATCCAAGTCTCGACCAAAAAGTAATTCCCCATTAAAAGGTAAGGCCTCCCAGGCCCTTGTTTGAATCAGCGTCTGCTCTCCAGGACCTCAGCCATAAGGAGCGGCGGGCATGCACAGCCGCAGCCGACACCCTAGAGGTTAGCAGACTAGCGTCCAAGGAAGCTTCTCCAATATAAGAAGCCGCATCACTCATCTGTCCTAGTAATGCCCTCTGGACTTCCTGAGTATCCTCAGGAAAAGTGTCCCCTAAGGCATTGGCCCAACCCTAATGGCCTTAGCCACCAGGAAATGGCCCTGGACGGGCGAGCAATTGCTCCCGAGAGGGAATAAATAGACTTAAGGCAAGCCTCAACCTTTCTGTCCGTGGGATCCTTTAACGAGGAAACTGACGGTATTGGCAGCGTAGCACTCCTAATAAGGCGTGTGACATGGGAATCCACCGCCGGTGGAGCTACCCACTTCCTACAATGCGCCTCCGGGAATGGATAATTGGAAGCCAACCTCTTTTGAGGCACAAATCTCTTACTGGGTGTCTGCCAAGCCACCGCCATATGATCCGTTAATTGATCAGATAGGGGGAATACCGCCGAAGTCACCTTAGTTTTTTTTTTTTTTTTTAAACTAGGGAATTTCTACTTAGGATCAGGTGCCTCATCCTCTATTAGGAGAATGGCACGCACCGCCCTAACCAGAGCTCGTACATTAATAGACGACCGAGATTCCAACTCCTGAGCCGAGGTGTACGAATCGGAGTCGTCCTGGACATCACCCTCATCTGAGGACCCCTCAGTGTCCGAAATCTGCGCCGCATGCAACTTATGTGCACGCTTAGACGCCCCTGCAGACCTGTCATTGTGCAGCATCGACTGAAAAGTCGAAGATGCAGCTGCCAGACTCTGGACTGAACTGGAGAGCACGTCCACCCATGGTGGAGGAGCTGCCACATTGGCCTGGAAAGGCATCACAGACTGTTGTGTAGCAGGAGTGGCCTGAAAATAGATAGGCAATCCTGAATAAGGGTCCACAGTCTGTGACCCAGAGGAACTCTGCAATAATTGCGGGGTACCCTGGTAATGGGAAATGGTAGGCTGGGACAGAGTCCTCGTAGGGACAGCAGACGGAGCCGCAAGGCGGTCCGCCAGAGACACCAGCACCTGTGAAAACATAGCCCATGGTGGCTCCTGTGTCATAGGGGGTCTGGATTGACCAGGAGTCAACTGACACCGCTCATAAAGGCCATCCAGAGATGCCTCTTCCCTATGTGATCCCGCAGAGCAGCGCCTGCAGGAAAACAACACTGGAGTCCCGGAGTGCTCAACTTCACCGTCAGACATAACCAAATATAACGTACAGACACAATATATATGGCAATAGAGGAAAAAAGAACTGCACTTCCCTGTGTGCTGAACAACAGTCCTGAATATGGCACTGTGTAGCACACAACTGTATGTGACAGACCTCACAAATACTTGATTTATATATGTGAGGTTAGTAGAAAAGCCCCTGCTCCACACCTGTAGGGCTAAGGAAGAAGGAAAGAGATAGATATAAGCTGACAGTAATAAGAGAAAAATACAGACAGCAGCACTAGCAAAAGTCACATACCATGCAGGAAGATATACTCACTGCACCTTTACACTACACTCAACCGCCCAGATTCAGTGTCTGGGAGGGCTATAGTGCTGTGTACGCCGTCCTAACAGGGGAGAGGTACACAGGGGGACCGGTCCGCGTGCTCCCTGAGGGATCTGCGCTGCCACATGTAGAAAAAAAAATGGCCGCCAGAGACCTCAGAGGAGGAGTGGCCGAGTGAACTGCAGCTCAGGGACGCTAGACATGCAGGCTGAAAAGCGCGCTGAGCTGAGGGGAGGAGCCGCTGAACAGGGAAGGCTTCCTCCCCTGGCTGGCCATTAACCCCAGGGATGCTGGCTTCCCGCTTGCCGGTTATCCCTGGTGGTCTAGTGGTCCCACGGGTTATGGGGGGGGCCCGCCGCCACTGCCAGCAGCCTCCGGTCTGTCCCCAGGACCGGAGGCTAAAGGACTGCATTTAAGGTATTCCGCGCGCCGCCGCTAGCCAGCGACGCGCGGCTTACCTGAATCCCCGGCGACTCCGGCAGCAGTCCTGGGAGGTAGACAGAGTCCGGCTAGTACGGACTCTGTCCTCCCGCCGCGATCCCCAGATCAGTACTGGCGTCGCGGCGCCAGTCGGGGATCAGAGCGGCAGCGTGGGCGTCTGTACAGACAGCCCTTCGCTGCCGTCTGTAGTAAAAAGAGAAACTAAAATAAATAAAATCTATTAGAAAATAAAAAGCTTCTGGGGGCTGCTCCTGCAGCCCCCTGCGCGGTGACAGAGTCCGGCCGGGCACCAGCTTACACTGAGGTGCCTGTGGCTCGGGGGCGGGGTATAGAGGAGGACCCAGGTGCATCCTGGGAGCTAAAAGCTTAACTGTGTGGTGCCCATGGATCCTGATCCAGCTATATCCCCAAGGTCAACCCTGTGGACCCCCTATGGACCCTGAAGTAGAAATAACCCTCTCCTTTACCCAGCAGTGCCCAGCACAGTGCAGCACCAGACCTGCAGCGTGTCTAATATAACCCTCTCCTGTACCCAGCAATGCCCAGCACCGGACCTGCAGCGTGTCTAATATTACCCTCTCCTGTACCCAGCAGTGCCCAGCACAGTGCAGCACCAGACCTGCAGCGTATCTAATATAACCCTCTCCTTTACCCAGCAATGCCCAGCACAGTACAGCAGCGTGTCTAATATAACCCTCTCATTTACCCAGCAATGCCCAGCACAGTGCAGCACCGGATCAGCAGCATGTCTGATATAACCCTCTCCTGTACCCAGCAGTGCCCAGCACCAGACCTGCAGCGTGTCTAATATAACCCTCTCCTGTACCCAGCAGTGCCCAGCACAGTGCAGCACCGGATCAGCAGCATGTCTGATATAACCCTCTCCTGTACCCAGCAGTGCCCAGCACAGTGCAGCACCAGACCTGCAGTGTGTATAATATAACCCTCTCCTTTACCCAGCAATGCCCAGCACAGTACAACACCAGACATGAAGCGTATCTAATATAACCCTCTCCTTTACCCAGCAATGCCCAGCACAGTGCAGCACCGGACCTGCAGCGTATCTAATATAACCCTCTCCTGTACCCAGCAGTGCCCAGCACAGTACAGCACCAGCAGCGTATCTAATATAACCCTCTCCCTTACCCAGCAGTGCCCAGCACCAGACCTGCAGCGTGTCTAATATAACTCTCTCCTTTACCCAGGAATGCCCAGTACAGTGCAGCACCAGACCTGCAGCGTGTCTAATATAACCCTCTCCTGTACCCAGCAGTGCCCAGCACCAGACCTGCAGCGTGTCTAATATAACCCTCTCCTGTACCCAGCAGTGCCCAGCACAGTGCAGCACCAGACCTGCAGTGTGTATAATATAACCCTCTCCTTTACCCAGCAGTGCCCAGCACAGTGCAGCCCCAAACCTGCATCGTATCTAATATAACCCTCTCCTTTACCCAGCAGTGCCCAGCACAGTGCAGCACCAAACCTGCAGTGTCTCTAATATAACCCTCTCCTGTACCCAGCAGTGCCCAGCTCCAGACCTGCAGCGTGTCTAATATAACCCTCTCCTGTACCCAGCAGTGCCCAGCACAGTGCAGCACCGGATCTGCAGCGTGTCTAATATGACCCTCTCCTGTACCCAGCAGTGCCCAGCACAGTGCAGCACCGGACCTGCAGCATATCTAATATAACTCTCTCCTGTACCCAGCAGTGCCCAGCACAGTGCAGCACCAGACCTGCAGCGTATCTAATATAACCCTCTCCTGTACCCAGCAGTGCCCAGCACAGTACAGCACCAGACCTGCAGCGTGTCTAATATAACTATCTCCTTTACCCAGCACTGCCCAGCACAGTGCAGCACCAAACCTGCAGTGTGTCTAATATAACCCTCTCCTGTACCCAGCAGTGCCCAGCTCCAGACCTGCAGCGTGTCTAATATAACCCTCTCCTGTACCCAGCAGTGCCCAGCACAGTACAACACCAGACCTGAAGCTTATCTAATATAACCCTCTCTTTTACCCAGCAGTGCCCAGCACAGTGCAGCGCCAGACCTGCAGCGTGTCTAATATAACCCTCTCCTTTACCCAGCAGTGCCCAGCACAGTACAGCACCGGACCTGCAGCGTGTCTAATATAACCCTCTCCCTTACCCAGCAGTGCCCAGCACAGTGCAGAACCGGACCTGCAGCGAGTCTAATATAACCCTCTCCTTTACCCAGCAATGCCCAGCACAGTGCAGAACCGGACCTGCAGTGTGTCTAATATAACCCTCTCCCTTACCCAGCAGTGCCCAGCACAGTGCAGAACCGGACCTGCAGCGAGTCTAATATAACCCTCTCCTTTACCCAGCAATGCCCAGCACAGTGCAGAACCGGACCTGCAGCATGTCTAATATAACCCTCTCCTTTACCCAGCAATGCCCAGCACAGTGCAGCACCAGACCTGCAGCGTGTCTAATATAACCCTCTCCCTTACCCAGCAGTGCCCAGCACAGTGCAGCACCAGACCTGCAGCGTGTCTAATATAACCCTCTCCCTTACCCAGCAGTGCCCAGCACAGTGCAGCACCGGACCTGCAGCGTGTCTAATATAACCCTCTCCTGTACCCAGCAGTGCCCAGCACAGTGCAGCACCAGACCTGCAGCGTGTCTAATATAACCCTCTCCTGTACCCAGCAGTGCCCAGCACAGTGCAGCACCAGACCTGCAGCGTATCTAATATAACCCTCTCCCTTACCCAGCAGTGCCAAGCACAGTGCAGCACCAGACCTGTAGCGTATCTAATATAACCCTCTCCTTTACCCAGCACAGTACAGCACCAGACCTGCAGCGTATTTAATATAACCCTCTCCCTTACCCAGCAGTGCCCAGCACAGTGCAGCACCAGCCCTGTAGCGTGTCTAATATAACCCTCTCCTTTAACCAGTTGAGTGAGGAAGGGAAGTAAGAATTAGTTACATAACACCACTGAGCCCAGCCCTCCTTATCAGTAACACATCATCCAGCAGTCCCCACAAGCACCACTTACAGGACAGCACCCAGCAGCTTAGTGAATCATCTGACACGTCCTTAGGACACGGCCGGCTAGCAGCATCCTGGGTCCGGTGAAAGGGTCCCTGCTACAGCACTGTTCAGGCACATTTTACACAGTCTCCCCCCCCCCCCCCCCAACTACTTTGCAGGGGCAGCGCCATGTTTTCAATATTTGTCCCTGGAAATATCCCAATTTTTCTTTAATCATGCTGAATGTTATACGCAATCTTTGCCATCCATTCTTACTTTCCATACATATTTCAAATGCAGAAATGTTATAATGAAACCCAGCTATGATGGGGCATTGCATCGCTCCTAGGGCCGCCGAGACAGAATTGCTCGCGGCACGCTCAGATGCCCGCGGCTCAGCAGCAAAAAGGATCCTAGAAACCATTTTAAAGTTGCCAACTGTGACAAATGGGGGAGTTAGGTACATAAGCCCCTTCAGTGTGCGGAAGAAATGAGACGATTGTGCGGAGGCTATGCCCACGTATTCTACCTCTGGTCACATCTATAACTGGCACATGACACTGGCAGCGATTTCCTGGCCGGCAGAGCTGGCCACTTTCTCATGGAGCCATCTGAACACGGGGACAATCGTTGCTCTGATCCAGGACAAAGGCGTAATCTCAGCCTGCTGATAGGTATTCATTGCAGGACTCAGGAAGCAGTTTCCCCCCACAGTGTAGGGTCAACAACGCTTCCCTTTATGAAGGGGCTCGTGCACCAGCCGAGGAACGCCAGCCAACACGGATGAATACAACCAGGGCTCGAACAAACAGCTGCCGCTTAGCGTGGCACAGAGACAAGATCTCGAAACCAGAGACTCCCAAACAGAGGAATCTGAAGCACTCTCACTGCGCGGCTGAATGTATAGGCAACGGTCACTGGAAATAATATTCTCTCCGCCTAATTAAAGGGAGAAGGAATTCACATTGTCCAGTGCATCATCAAGCCCCCCCCCCCCCCCCCCCCAATTTCCCTGTTGCTGCAGCACAAGTCTTACAAATTCAGACCAGCTGGTGTGCTGGGACTTGCAGTGCCACAACAGTTAAACAGCCCAAACTGTAGCACGCAATCTAATCCAGGCGTTCTGCCTGCCCCTTACTATCTGGACGGTTCGGTTGCGGAGCTGTAGCCCTCGTGTGTGTTCGCTTCTCCAGGCCTGAGTGGTCATTGGATTATAATTGGGGCAATGTAACAGTGGAGTTAGGAGAGTAATGCTGGATACACGATACTATCGTTCCTTCAGCGACTAACGATATATCGATGGTGCACCAACTGTAGTGTACACCCGATAAGTCCGAGAACTACGTTGTTCACAGACAGATCTGATCGGTTCCTGCAGCACAGCCCGATGACGATATATATCTAGCGGATATTTCGTTTCATCTGGCTGTCTGTATGGCTGACCTGCCGACTGTGAGATACTTTCGGCCATAGCAGCCATTGAATAGGATGTTGTAAGTGGGCAGGTATATTCAAATGGCTCTGCTGGCCGCACACATTGGGCGGACGAATGGCGAGCATGTACTTAAAGGAGCACATCCACTAGACGATCTACTCCCTGTCCAATCTCTAAACAATTTTCCCTCGATTTTTTCCCTTGAAATTTTATCTTTCAGTCTGAACGATTTGCAAACGATCTTTAATAGATCAAGTGAAATTGACCTGCGTGTTCGTTCGAACTGATGAGACGATGAAACGACCAGCGGGAGCGCGCAAACTGCACGATTTATAAACGATTTTTTTTTAAACGATTGAACGATGACAACGTCGTTATCGTTCAATCGCCCTGCTAAAATCGTGTAGCGGATGCCCCCCTTAACAATCGTTCTATAGCTCACCGGTCAGGTGTGTGCCCAGCTTAAGGATCTGCCAGGTCAGGAGAAGGAAAAGATTATACATTTAAAATAATGGGAAACAAAGCGGCAGACATGGCTTCTATTATCGTATACATCAATGCGATCTTACCTGCGCATACTCGCGCTCCACTGCAGCTTTCTTCTGACTAAACGTCCTGTGGGGAGGGAAAAAAAAAAAAAAAAAAAAAATATTAGTGTTGCAACAAGGATAAATACATTTAAAAATAAACTATATGGATTTAACGCAGCAATGTTGTTGGGTCACACATCAAGTAACAGTCTGCACCCTTGGCGCTGATTCAGAGGAGCACGCAATGCCACCGTCAGCCACCATCTTCTGCACAGACACACCCACCTCCGGCGTCTCACATCCGCCGCTTATGTACAAAAGAGGAAACATCGGTCGCACATCGAACCTCTGAGTAAGCCTATGCTGTCTCCGAATGGGCGTCTCACCCGGGGACTCTCCAGCTGCGTAGCGTTCCCGCTAGGCTGTTTTAGCGGGGCGCGGAACCCTGCCCTCTTTCTGGAAGGCAAAAAGCGCCCTGCTCTCCAGAAGGAGGGCAAAAAGCGCCCTGCTCTAAAAACCTGCGGGAACCGTCGTCACCCGCGGGGTCGCAGGTGTCCCGCGGTTGAAGAAATGTGCGGTGACTCGGTGACCGCCGGAGAATAGACGCCGTGCGCATGCGCCCGGCATCTATTCTCCCTCCTCTGCAGGGCTTGGGGGCTGCCCGGCGTGTCCGTAAGTGCCGGGCACGTCCCCAAGAGTGACGAAAATGGGACGCGTCTTATAGACACGCCCCCTTTTCGATTACCACGCCCCCTTCTCGGTCCGCATACGCGCGTGCCCTCTCTAGCTCCGGCGCCCTGCCTCACGCCGGAGCTAGAGTGAACACTAGCTGCATACGAATTTGCTGGGGGCTCACTAGGACACGCTGAGAAAACGGTCAAACGCCTGCGTTTTTTTTTTTGCCACCCCCCCTCCTCCCAAACGCTGACTACTGGTCACTCACTTGGCGAGTAAATCCTCTCTGCAACCGCCATCGCTAACCAATCACTGTGCGTGCGTGGCGACCCTTCGACGCATATGCAGTGGCAAAAAAAAAAATCGCTAGACTGCGTCCGATATTGCGCCCCACCTCTGAATCAGACATTTTACACAATAAATACAAGTAGATGTATGTAACGCACCCTGTAATAACTACAAATACAGTCAGTAGTGTCCCAAGAGCAGTTTAGACTTTGGCCCGTATTCAATTTGGAACGAAAAGCTGTTTTCGCGTGTTTTTGGCGAAAACGTTTTGTTGATGACGTCATTTTCGCCTGTTTTGATTTTACCCGTATTCAATTTGGAAGACTTTCCGCCTAGGCGGAAAATCAGTGCAATGTAATAGGCGGAATAGCATGGCGAAAAAAGTGCGGAATTGGGGTTTTGGGGTGCAACGTTACGGGAACCCCCGTAACAGCCTTCAAACAGTCCCCCAAAGGTAAACTGTGTCAAAAATAAAAAACCTTAGAAACACCCCAAAAGTCACTTTGAATTTGGGGTGAAAAAAAAAAACTATTGGGGGACAAAAGATAAAAAACTAGCGAACTTGACTCTGGGGGGGTCCCCAAGTATGTCCCAGGTGTTTTTTTCAGTGCAGGGGCTTGCGGCAGGTGGATTTTTCACGATTTGTTCAACTTCGCTTTAGCAACTTTAAAATATGCTGACCCCCATTTTCAAGTACCCCAAATTTGCTGGGATAAGTTATTTTCTGCAAAAAAACCTCCTGAATACTATTCTGCACCACTTATACAAAAACGCTATTTAGCAGCTAATGAGCCCGTTTAAAAACAACAAATACCTTCAGCGAGCCAAATCGGGGGGGACCATAGGGAACCCCCATGTCAGAACATCTTTTGGGGGGTGTCAGGCTGATTTCCCCAAATCTGACAGGTCTTTCCGCATGTTTAAAGTTTCGCCGGGTCACGTTTTGGCCTACTTTCAAATTGAATACGGCGATTCGTGGGCACGCGCACGATACATTTCCGCCTGCAACGCACGCGATGTAGGCGAAAAGTCCGGGAGGCGAAAAAGTGTCGCAGTTCGGCTCAAATAAAATACAGGCCTTTCTGAGAGAACTGTTACTATAAAGTACACACTTAAAATTCAGCTCTGGGAACATTGAAAGATTTAATTTCTGCATAATTACTTACAGCATCAAAAAGACCAATTTATACAGATATACAAAACATCTAATTGTGAATCGCGCTTCCATAGGGCACTTCTTGTTGTTGAAGATCGTGAAAACTCCATTAATAAAACCATTGAGAGTGGAGGACAAGATACGTGACACGCTGTAGCAGTTGGCTTAGGTGCCTCCGAGAGCTAGGCCTCACTGTTACTAACACCAGATGCCACCGAGGTGCACAGACATGTACCAGACGTGGCCTTTCGTCTTACGGATTATGATACCTAAATAGGTCTGGGTCAAAATCTGGTCCCTGAAGAGTTAATGAACAGAGCGATCGGGGGGGCGCTTGTTCTAACTTACCCAAAACTAGCAGCGATATACTGTATAGTGAGGGGTATCACCGACTTCTCTAACAGCCGAGTGTTTGGCACAACACATGCTCTGCATGTTACAGGCCCCGGGGTCATCCAGCAGCCACAGTGGCTCCTCAGGGAAGAGGACGGAAAGACAGGATATTAAAAGTGAGGTACGCCTGCAGCGCAGGAGCCGCCGGGCTCCAGCAGGAGCCGTCCCACAGTTTCACCAGCAACAACCTTCCCTATACTGAAACATCACCTAAACCTCTACAGAGACCACATCGCCAGGGGACCTAAATACAGCTTTGTGCACTATGCATACAATAAACAACAGCATCACGTCGTGCCGCCAGACACCTGCAGAGCGATGTTACATTCAGAGCCGCGACGCTTACTGCGTTACGGTCACCCACAACCGCTGCATACTAACAGGGGGGAGCAGGAAGAGCTGAAGGTTTTTGGATTCATGTACTTAACTATAAAAGCAGATTTTTCATGAACAATTTCCTTAATGTTAAAAAACCCATTTAACGTGAAACAGAGCGTCATGCGCAGACCGGACAGGAAGGTTCTGCAACACTGCACATATACAGGATGTGGTGCCCGTGCTGCCCTAGTGTAGGGTACCTCCTGTTATCACATACGCCTGATCCCTGTGATATTGTCCAGGTTAGTTTCCATGACTACCGAGAGTCTGTGCGAGTTGCCTCGAACAGGGGACATGCCCCTGCAACGGAGCAGCAAGTTCCATATCATTCTACACTAAATCGGCTCAACGAACTGTGTATTCTACAGGTCTTGCCGCATCCGGGGATCCGCACCGTCCACCTTTTAAAGCTCAGTCTGCTGCATCCCTTTTCCATGACCCCCACCTTCCCTTGCTAATTTTGTTCCTGGAAGAGCTTTGCTGTATATTATTGACCAACTGCACAGTACAATTCTGGTTATTCTGTATATTTAATGCAAAGTTCGTATTCATGGGCTTCATCAGGAAGACTTACTGCAGACTGATATTGGAATACAGAGAGAGAGCACTTCTGTCCAAGCTCAGGGCTCGATTCAGACCCCGCTCGCTGGATGCGGACACTCGCTCCCAGCGTATGAAAAATTCGGCTAAGTGACGGCAAGGCAGGCTGTCGCACGGCAAGGCAGAAGCCCGCCCACTATGTCTTGGCATGCGATTGCTTTGTGTATGCAGACGCCCACCAGCCTGTCCAAAGACGCCCCACTTGTACAGGTCATCTCCAGGAAGTGTATGCAACCATCGATACATCGGATACCATTGGATGCATTCGCAGCGCTTGAGGTTGACTGTACCCTACTCGCAAGCACTGGGAGCACTTCAGTGTGGAATACAACCAGGTGAAGTGTACTATGACGCTGCCTGTTAATTATGCATGCCTCTGAAACTGCGTTATGACGGTCAGGCACGCCTACGTTCACACCTCCAGTCGCCCCGTCTCTAGTGCCTGCCCGTTACCACCCACAACGGCTTCTTCTGTCACTCATTCAGCTGGGCTATCTATGCTGGGGCGAGCGTACGCTTCCCGATCGCTTGGACTAGTTCGCGCACTGCGATGCATGAGCACATTGCAAAGCATCGCCAGCTACGAGCAGAACGCTTGCTAGCGAACGGGTCTGAATCGGGCCCTCAGTCCCTGCAACACATGTGAGGATATTAGGTGCAGTAAAAGTTCTCTGGATGATGATGCTGTCCTGGTCACAGCCCGCTCCTCGCTGACGCGCTATTCTAAGGCATTGCCGCATAAGGACACAGCCTATCAATTCACCAGGATCCGGTGACATCACCGACACACAAAACCAGGACTGTGGAATCGGTAAGCCTAACCTTTGGTCCAACTCCTTAGTAAAATAAGAAGTCTGAATCGAAGGGTTTGGCTTGCCGACTCCACAGCCCTGCACAAACGCCACAGTGGAACTTCTTACGCTGGCAGAAAAGATTCTGATAGCCAGGAGTAACATTTTCCTAATGGTCCCTTCATTGTATAAAAAAAAAAGCTGCCCCAACCCTCACCACAACAACATTAAAAACAATCTTCACCCCCTGCATGTCCACATGTCCCAGGTTTAACAGGTGGCTGGGACAGAACAACCTCGTAGTCAGATAAAAATGATTAACATTGGCACAGCAGCACAGAGTATGTCAGGAGATGCATGTGGGAGACAGTCTAACGGTGTGATTGTGGCAGAGAGGAGAGAGCTGAACAGTATTGTTTTATAAAGTTACCCACAAAAATACTTTCGCTGAATGAGCCCCAGTGTGCACTACTATATAGTTTGCAGTAGAGAGAGCCGGCGCAAGTTTCTGTCATCGCAAGATGGAGCGATAGCCTGGGCAAAAAGACGAAAAGCCAAGAGGGCGAGGGACACACTACGCTAGTTCCCCTGCATAACAACTTCCACTTCTGTCTGGTCGAGGACAATCCCCAACTGGCTGTAGATGTAATTGTCACTGCTACAGGCTATTAACCCCCGTCCAGTCCATTGCTTCTATAAGACAGATATACAGATGTGTCCACATACATCTATTCTACAAGTCGAGCTAGACATAACGCAGGAACTCTGTACGACTCAGTAGCACCGGACGTAGTTTTGTGTGACTTTTTACCTTCAAATGCGTCTTATTCGCACAGCAATATGAATATTTAGCATAAGCAGCTTCTGCTGATTAAAATGATATGCGACATACATATATTCTTGTGAGCCTCTGCGGGTGTATCTGCATACGAAACTCTATGTTATAGTGTTACAGCCGCTGACACTGTAACGTAGCGTTCGCATGCAGATACACCTGCAGTCACTCACAGATACACCGCAGTCGCTCATAGATACACCCGCAGTCGCTTACAGAATATAGGCATGCTGCATATCATTTTAATCAGCAGAAGTTGGTCTCTGTCCAATACAACCTGTAAGCTGGAGCCGCAGCAAATCAGCTACAGCTGCCAGATATCTATATGCTGCTTCACTCCCTGGCACCTCTAGAGGGTAGGACACCATCGGGATGCACCATAATCCTGCCAGCGCCATCAGATGTGGCTCTGGTGCGACTACCCTCTGTGTCACCTGTGTGTAACTGGTCGCAGCAACAGTGTGTCTACTCCCCAGTGCCCTCTCACACCCCACCCACTCCTGCAGATTTCGTGGCTCCCAGAATTATGTTCTCATTGTCCCCAGCAATGCAGCTACTTCTAATTTGTGGAGTTTTTACGAGAATGCCATGTGAGAAAATCCAGACCGACAAATAGCGCTGTCCAAAAGCGTATGGGTATATTGCCAGTACTATAATCACATAATGCAGGGTCGTGGGCGCTGGTCTGAGCGGTCTCCCACAGTTCCCATTGTTTTAGGGATACCGTCAGCTGCGAGGTTAACCTAGTTCTGACAGCACTGAGTAAAGATGTGCGGGAGCTATGTTATCATTTGCGCTGTTGCACCTCCAGCAGGGAACGCCACCAACCAATATTGCGATCACTAATGCTGGCGATAAGTACAGATGTGTCCACTTACATCTATCCTCCATGCGCTATAAGGCGCACCACACAACGCGGGAGCTCTGTGTGACTCGATAGCGGCCGAACGTCTTTTTACCTTCAAAATCGTCTTATTCACATAGCGATGCGGATATTTAGCACAAGCAGCTTCTGCTGATTAAAATGACATGCCGTATGTCTATGTTCTGTGTGCGACTGCGGGTGTATCTGTATGCAAAATGCTACGTTACAGTTTTACAGCATCTGCACAAAAAATGTACACAGGGAGCGCCATCCTGCCTCCTCGTGCCTCCTCACTAAACTGGGTAGATGGAGAGAAAAATTTAGAAATCATTTGTCCAAAAGTGGAACAACTGCAGCAACAGGGTCATATTACTTAGCTGGAGTTACAACGATAAATTAAATAATTATAATGGAGTCCTGTATTTGCCAGACTTTCCAGCCCTCCTCACAGCACTATATAAATACATAAACACGTTCTCCGTAATGTTTACCCAAAGAGAAGTGCAAGGCTGCAGCGACATTGGGGTATTATATGCAGAGTACACAATGAGCCCCTCCAGCTCGGTGCATATGCCCCCCCCCCCTCCACCCGGAACGCGGCCTGTTATCGGGACACCCCCCAATAATCAGCGCGACATTTCAGTGTTTGTCCTATGGCCCCACAGGTGTGAAGTCCTCACTGTGTAAACAAGGAGTAGAACTCGAGGTAAGAACACACAGCTGGAATCCTATTACTGGATATCAGGCGCGTTCCTCCGCCTACAGAAAGCTTTAGATAATTCGGGCATCTACATAGAGCACGTACATAGCAGGAGCTGGAGCTTGTGTAAAGGTTACTCACATGCTCCTATTAATAGGCCGCTGCTACCTCACACATCGGCATCCTGCTCATGGGAATATTATCAGTGACTTGTACCAAGTCCAGGAACCAGCGCCTCCACAGCTGTTGGGGAAATAAGCACAATGGGGTCCCCAGATTGTCAGATAAGCACACATTAAACCTGGGAATTAATAATAATAATTATTATTATCTTGTTGTAATGGTCTCAGGACAGTGGAATCCTGCACGCTAACAGTGTAGAACCAACCCGAATCCTGCACGCTAACGGTGTAGAACCAACCCGAATCCTGCACGCTAGCTGTGTAACAGCGCTCTGAATCCTGCACACTATTGTTGTAACAGCGAACCGAATCATGCACGCTAGTGATGTAACAGCGACCCGAATCCTGCACGCTAGCGGTGTAACAGCGACCCGAATCCTGCACGCTAGCGGTGTAACAGCGACCCTAATCCTGCACGCTAGCAGTGTAACAGCGACCCGAATCATGCACGCTAACGATGTAACAGCGACCCGAATCCTGCACACTATTGTTGTAACAGCGACCCGAATCCTGCACGCTAGCGGTGTAACAGCGACCCGAATCCTGCACGCTAGCAGTGTAACAGCGAACCGAATCCTGCACGCTAGTGATGTAACAGCAACCAGAATCCTGCATGCTATTGGTGTAACAGCGACCCGAATCCTGCACACTATTGGTGTAACAGCAACCAGAATCCTGCACGCTATTGGTGTAACAGCGACCCGAATCCTGCATGCTATTGGTGTAGCAGTGACCAGCATCCTGCACGCTATTGGTGCAACAGAAACCAGAATCCTGCACGCTAGTGATGTAACAGCGACCAGAATCCTGCACGCTATTGGTGCAACAGAAACCAGAATCCTGCATGCTAGTGATGTAACAGCGACCAGAATCCTGCACGCTATTGGTGTAACAGAGACCCGAATCCTGTACGCTAGTGATGTAACAGCGACCAGAATCCTGCACGCTATTGGTGCAACAGAAACCAGAATCCTGCACGCTATTGGTGCAACAGAAACCAGAATCCTGCACGCTATTTGGTGCAACAGAAACCAGAATCCTGCACGCTATTTGGTGCAACAGAAACCAGAATCCTGCACGCTATTGGTGCAACAGAAACCAGAATCCTGCACGCTATTGGTCTAACAGCGACCCGAATCCTGCATGCTAGTGATGTAACAGAGACCAGAATCCTGCACGCTATTGGTGCAACAGAAACCAGAATCCTGCACGCTATTTGGTGCAACAGAAACCAGAATCCTGCACGCTATTTGGTGCAACAGAAACCAGAATCCTGCACGCTATTGGTGCAACAGAAACCAGAATCCTGCATGCTATTTGGTGCAACAGAAACCAGAATCCTGCACGCTATTTGGTGCAACAGAAACCAGAATCCTGCACGCTATTTGGTGCAACAGAAACCAGAATCCTGCACGCTATTTGGTGCAACAGAAACCAGAATCCTGCACGCTATTTGGTGCAACAGAAACCAGAATCCTGCATGCTATTGGTGCAACAGAAACCAGAATCCTGCACGCTATTGGTCTAACAGCGACCCGAATCCTGTACCCTACTGGTCAGCCCTATTCACTCACTACAAGATCAATCACCAGTGCTGCTGGGACTTGTAGTTTCACAACAGAGCCACAGGTCACTCACATCTCATTTCAGACGCAGTTCTATCTAGTCGGTTCTATCGCAGACCATCTCACAGGCAAAGCATTATTCTTTACTGAATGTAAAATACAAGATCGTTACATAGCGGGAGTTTCATACTCAGCGCTGTACGTCTAGTGATAAAAAGACCATTATTCATTACTCAGGAATATTCTTAAGTTCAGTAATAGTAGTTATTATTATCCTTTATTTAGTTGGCGCCACAAAGGTTCCGCAGCGCCTTACACAGTACATAAATGAGCACACAAGAAAAACAGTTAATAGTAATACAAAACAATGCAGGACAAGGACATGGTTTATATACATAGCTGCATAACACAAGCAGCAGGACATGAGCAACCAGGTGTTAGGTGTCATTGTGGGGAGTTAGGAGTAAATTATACTATAACTAGGGGGAGGAGAAGCACATGAGGGACGAGGGCCCTGCTCGTTAGAGCTTACATTCTAAAGGGGAGGGGTAGACAGACAGGGGTGACACAGAGGAGTAGATAGTGAGGAAGGAGCAGTGGGTTAGGATATGTACTGCGTATGTGTGTGTATAAGACGACCTGATGTTATGTCAAGATTAAGTCCTTCATACATCTATCTCTATGACAGAAAATAGATTTTGTTTATGTGTTATACACATGAGAGATGTACAAAATAAAGTTCTAGCACTTTAATTATTGTGTGTTACATTTTAGCATCTACATACATCCTGATAAAAAATGGATATATTATGGGACTGTCCCGCCATCCTAATACAGTAATGACTACTTTAATCCCAGCTGCTGGGTGCTATGCCATGCTCCAGTGAGTGGGTGCGTCTCACATGCTAGGCCCACCCACAAATGGGTGCAGCCATGCCCAACATGCTGTGGTCCCACAGGATGTTGCAGTACCCGGGCCCAGAATTTCTTTTGGTAGCCCTGGAGGCAGAACCAGGTGGGCATAGTGGTGGGATAGCAAGGCCATGGAGGGAGGGAGGTGGCTGAGAATGGAGGAACAGTAATGGCGGGGGAAAAGAAGCAGAGGGCTGGAAAGCAGACTGATGAGAGAAAAAAGGGGGAACAGCAAGAGGGGGAGGAGACAAGAGGGGGAGGATGGGGATGGATAAAGTACAGGATTATGTGGGCACTGATTAAGGGGGTGTTTGAAGTCAGAGTGTTCATGCTATGGACGAGGTAATAAGTGAGATGAAAACTGGAGTGGAGACAGTGCGATGTGGAGACAGTGCGATGTGGAGACAGTGCGATGTGGAGACAGTGCGATGTGGAGACAGTGCGATGTGGAGACAGTGCGATGTGGAGACAGTGCGATGTGGAGACAGTGCGATGTGGAGACAGTGCGATGTGGAGACAGTGCGATGTGGAGACAGTGCGATGTGGAGACAGTGCGATGTGGAGACAGTGCGATGTGGAGACAGTGCGATGTGGAGACAGTGCGATGTGGAGACAGTGCGATGTGGAGACAGTGTAGATTAAAGTTGTTAAATGTTCAAAAATAGAGATAAAAGAACAATGCTGCCAATATAAATGTACATGTAAAGCACTTTGAGTCCTTTAGGAGAAAAGCGCTATATAAATAAAATTATTATTATTATTATAATGTATGAGTGCAGCTCCGAAAGTTATATATAAAGAGATGTGTGTGAGTAGTGGGTGCAGGAATCAGTTATTAAATAAATGATTAAAGTGCTCTTAGTATAGCAGTAGTGATAATTACCGAATATAAATCTTTCAAAACTGTGCTGTGGCAATCAATAAAACAGCATCTGATGGGAGCAGTAGTGATAATTAGTAGTTAAAGACGCACGCACATACATGACACACACATACAACTACATACACACTATATATATATATCTATATACTACCTAGAACTGACGAGATGAAGAAGTACAAGGCTACTATAAATGATATATGTACCTGCAATATAGGGAAGTTTACACTTTGCCAGTAATTGCTCTGATGCTATATAATCTTTACACACACTTAGTGATGAATAAACTAACTATAATCATATGGTTTATGACCGGCACTATATGCTATATTACTTCTGTTCTTACTAACCTGAATTACGCCAGCCAGCACGTCCGGACACAGCTAACATGGCCGTACGTTTCCACCGCTGCAGCACAAAAGGATTCATTCCCTAAACTTCTAAATAAATGAGCAGCTGAAAGATGTTTCTCTCGTCCTTCTTACAATAAAAATCTCACTTTCTGTGCAGTTTAGCGAGGACTGAAGCGGGAATCTCTCCCGCAATCCACGCAGGCGCCTCCTTATGCCTGCGCAAAGCGAAAATAGCCTAGCATAGGTCATCACGCAAAATGGTGGCGGCCATTTTGTAGGCCGAACATATCCCTGCTAATGTCCACTGTTCTATCCAACCACAAGCACAGGTAGGGACGGTGTCCAACAGGGACCAAAGTTAGCCAGAGACAGCGTCTGTTTATGGTACAGAATTTACAGTGAACGGCCAGTCTGGGCATGAATTACAATTAAGGCTGGGATTAATTACGTAGATAAAGGTAGCACAGGATAAGTAAACGGATCCCGTACAGATGTTAGATTACAAGGCAGCAGTTGTACCCACTGTGCCAGCAAAGTGAGGTTTTTAGTTCACGTCTAATCATGGTGCCATCTGCATGTAGTATGCCCACTTGGGTTGGCATAGGTTTTTATTGGGTGTCCCAGTTTCCTCCCACAGACTGGTAAGATAGTAGTAGTAGATCATGGGCCCACCAGGTCCACTGGCAAATCACATGCTGGAAGCAGTGGCACAGATTCTGACGCGCCAGCGGGCAAGTCGCGGTGACCGGACGTTTGCACCATGACCTCAATATTCAGATTGAGGCAACTTCCATAGAGCTAAACAAAAGGCTTCAAGAACGCTTCAGCACAGGCAGATGTTTTATAAGGCTGCAACCATGGAAGATCACAAGGTCTTATCGTACAGAATTCCGCACAGGTGATAGCGCGCAAAGTTCACCAGCGACATCTCTTCCTCCAAGTCGGAACAAGAAATCATTGTGCCGGGGGATAGGAAACGAGCACCTCAGTTTTTAGTACGGTGTAATGGTTAGCGTTACGGCCTCACAGCAATAAAGTCATGGGTTCAATTCCCATCATGGCCCTAAAACTGTGTGGAGTTTGTATATTCTCCCTGTGCTTGCGTGGGTTTCCTCCAGGTACTCTTGTTTCTTCCCACACTTCAAAAATATACTGGTAGGTTAATTGGGTCCCAACAAAACTAACCCTAGCGTGTATGTGTGTGAGCATGTGGTAGGGAATATAGAGTGTAAGCTCCACTGGGGCAGGGACTGATGTGAATGGCCAAAAATTCTCTCTGTACAGCGCTGCGGAATATGTGTGCGCTATATAAATAACTGGTAATAATAATAGTAACAAAAGTTACGTGAAATAATCCTGAGCTCACCTTCCAGCTGTGGGCCCTGGGCGGTGGTCTCTCGCACAGCCCTAATGTACCTGTCCCCCCTCACAGCGGGATGGGCCAATATTAATGGAAATGGAGGCTACCACAGAATCAGACACAAGTGACAGAGGCAACACAGTCATATAAGTACAAATTCCTCCATTTATGAGAAACGCTGACAGGGGTTTTTTTTTTGAACAGACGTCTTAACATTGTGAATCCAAAATAAACAGCGGCTGTTTATACAGATGTTCTAACTACATAAATAGTCCCCCGGTTTAAACTTTCTTTGGAACGCAATTACTCAGAATTCTGACATTAAATAAGGGCTCCAGTGTCGCTTCATAACATCCCTGGGAGTGCCCGGAAACGGTTGTTTTAGGACTCTCTGTACCAGTCACCTACGCAATCCTGGAGGCAGCCATTTTGTAAGATTGAGCAACATTCAAGAGGATTTGGCCAACCAATGCGCAAGGCACCGAATGGCTCAGGGACGCCTCTAGTCCCTGGCGAATTTCAGCTGGATGTTAGATAAGCCACCAAGAGACAGAATAATATGAAGACCCCCCCCCCCACTCATTAATAATTCTAAAGCCAAGTCATGATTACGCACAAGACTTAGAGGATCAGGGGCACATAAAAGCACGATTCAAAGGACTTGCTGGGACTTGCAGTTCAACAGCAGCTGGAGAACAACATGTTCCCACCTCTAAAACACACTTCACGGTTCTGCTGTATTCACGCCTCATTTAGCAGTAACAGCAAGGAACGCCATTTCAATGGTTTATCAAGGTGAAACACGCATCCTAATTTCCGCTGGTGATGTTGCCATATAGGCAGCTGTCTGTCGTACACAGGACGCTGCCCGCACTTCCTGAACATACCGTTCATTTCACACGTGCTTAATAAACAGCAACGTCTCGGGTTTGGGGAAAATAGAGCTCTATAAAGACGGTAACCAAGAGCAGCGATAGGGCAGTGTCGCTAGCGGCTGGCTGAGGACCCTTTATGGCCATACCTTGGAGTGGAACAGTACATACAGAATGTATATGTTGGCCAGACATGCCATATTTTATAGCTTGGAATGTGACTATAGATGACTGATTTACACGGACTTCTGAGGACTTAGGATACGGTCACTTGTCGGTCAGTATCCTAACCAATCCCTCCCTCCCCAGTACCAAAACCCAACCACCCCCCTCCCCCCACCCTAAACCTAACCCCCCCCCCCCCCCTAGTTTCTAACCCTAGCCCTAGTGCCTAATCTAACCCTCCCCTAACCCCAGTATGGGATTCCGGCACCGACATTCTAAGCCCTGGCATCATAACGGTCGGGATTTTCACAGGATTCCAGTGGTTGTATATTACATTCCGATAATGTACATCAAATAAACAAAGTATTCAATAAATTCATGTACATAATAAAGTTTGCACGTTTCAGAATACCGGTCACCGCAAGCGTCGCCAAGCCTGGAGATACCATGACATATGCACGATTTTAAAAACATAAAGCCAGTAGGCATGTTGAATATTCACGCACTTGGCGCTGCCCACCGGAGGTTTAATAGGCACTTAAGATAATGGTGCCCTCTGTCACCATTATTAAATGTACTGAGTAATGTCCTGCTAATAGGCCTTTCTTTAGTATTGTATTGAGATGCCCACAGGAGGCATCGCAGGTCCAAGCGGCTGCATACAACGGCGCAGCCGCAGATGTTTCAATAATCGACTTTCTGTATTCAACTTGTATTCACACTGTACTGAGACGCAGGAACCATTTTTAATTGCGTACGGGATCGCAGACGTAGGCTGCTACACTCACCGAAAACGGTTGCGAGGCGCCTGCGTTTTTGCCGTCACTCCCCCATTACCTCTTACAAGGGCTCCCTGTCTGTCCATCACAATGCGGGTAAAAAGCTGCAACGCGCGACGACGCTATTGTACCCTAACGCATGCGCAGTTTATCGAGAGTCAGTCAACTGCGGAAATAACGGCATTGCGCATATCTCTCAATCAGGCCCTTAGTGCGCTATTTGCGAATTAAGTTGTAAAACTCGGGAATAAGGACATAATAGGAGTAGAACAAAAGTCAGAGGTCGTGCAGCATAGGACCCTCTGTCCTTTCCCCTTGTACCCAAATGATGCGCCTTAATTCGCTGATAGTGTACTAAGGGCTTGATTCAGACCCGCTCGCAAGCGGATCAATGGTCGGCCAGTGCGCACGCACTTCACTCGCTCCGGGGCTCGCTACAAAATGGGGCGGCTGACGATGTTGATGGACAGCTCGCCCCGTTTTGTAGGCGGGGAGGGGGAGTGGCTGGGCAAATGGAGGCGTTCCCAAATGAACGCCTGCCGTTTGTGGGCGGCCCTACTGACATCATTCGTGATGTCAGTAGTGAACTTCCTGCTCTATTAGAGCAGGAAGTTCACTTGGGCTAGCGGGAACTGAGACCCTACACCCCGATGGTCGCGATTACTGTGGGTGCGAGCAGCCTGATTCAGAATGAGCCCTCGCAAATAGTGAACGCCTTTGAATCAGGCCCTAAGTACTCAGGATTAGTATTTTTTGTTGCAAAATAGTGAGTAGAAAGCAGCAGATTAAGCATAACGTTGCTTGGCGCGAGGCAATCGTATAGCGTGGCGCGAGTCAATCGTATAGCGTGGTGCGAGTCAATCGAGAGCCTCGCCCCACGGATGTTATGTTTAATCTGCTGCTTTATACCAATTACTTTGCAACAAAATATACTAATCTTAAATACTTAGTACATGGTCAGCTATTTAGTACACGGTCAGCGCTATTAACACGCAGAATTCGGGAAAGTACTCAAGCTCGGGAATCGCTACCAGTGGCAGATCCTCTAAGTAGCGCCAGGCGTCTCTCGGCATATGTCGCAAATAGGATAGGTGAACGTGGACACATCTGCCTATCAGTATAATACGCCGTTACATCCAAATGTTGCAAATTTACTATTACAGGCTAATTCTAGTTTGTGTCATATTTTTTTTTTCTTTGGAGAAGAAACGTTACGTTGTTTCTGTATCAGAGAAACCCCCCCCCCTAATATGTTCTTCAGGGGACCAGTAGAAGTTGGCGTAAGATAGAGGAGATTTTTTAAAAAACAATCCAAATACCAACTAAAATAACATTGGTTAGGCAGTCGCGCTGGCTTCGGACGCCAGATCTGTTCCTGGAATTAATCATGGCTTAAATGCTGATATTAAACCGCAGAATGTGACTGAGCAAAACATGAGGAGATGTCACATGGTAGGGGGTCTGGCCAGCACGCTGGCTGCAGTACATACTCTACATTCCTGCACTGACTGTTTGCAGTACATGCACCTCCCAGTGTCAAAGTCCCAACTTAACATCCAAATTCAAGCAACGAGCCCTGATTGTATAAAGCAGCTGGAGTTTCTCAGCCCGATACCCAGAAATAACCGCTGCTCTGGGAAAGTATATAATAGATTTAGCAAGCCTTCGAAAGGAGGACAGGTACCCATAGTAACCAATCAGATTGCAGCTATCATTTATCCAGTACATTCTATAAAATGACAGCTAGAGGCTGACTGGTTGCTATGGGCAACACCTCTACTTGCCATATTTAGGAGGTTTAAAAAAAAAAATCTCCTCCCATAGTTACAAGAGCCCTAATACTATGATGTACTATAGGCCAAGGTTCAATTGTGTTTATCGTGGCACTTTCCTAATGGGCCCCCGACGTAGCGCGAATAGCCGTGGACCCACACGTTTCAGCGCTCACCCTTCTTAGGTGACTCGCAGAAATGTGTGATAACTGCTGTTTGAGCGCGCTAACCAGGACTTTAGACGGGTTTAGTCATTTTGCGCAGCTAAACCTGGTTGAATTGGGTGCGACAAGCGCGATAATAAATGGGTACCCCAAAACAATTAAATTGCTACATCGGGCGCCCATTAAAAAAAACAATTAAATCGCCCCCTGCGAGTCAGCCTATTCTTCCAGACCCATGAAACGAGGAACTACTTAGTTTAAACTAAGATGTTTGTGTTTATGCAGAAAATGGTTACTTAAAATCACATATGAATAAATCACAGGTCCCACCGAGGTCAGGCAATTCCGGGGAAAGAATCCCGCTGATGAAATCCGCATTTTTGTTACGTTCATCGTTAACCCCTTGTGTCACCAATACTATGCTAAAGAAATGAGAATTCTACAATTCCAGGGACAAGAGAAATGTACAGGAGATAAGATTTACTACCAGTCATAAAAGCTGCAATCCCTCGCGACCTTTGCCCCATCTGACTAGGGGGAGGGGCTTATCTGGACACGAGGTGAGTGGGTTCCGCGTGACCACAATTAAGTGGCGGCACCTCAGGAGTCTAATTATCTCAGTACAGCTACGATGTGCAGCCTCATATAATATACTCACACGATAATCACCAGAATCCGTGCACATTTGCCCTCGGAACAAAACACTAATACTGCGCAATTTTAATCAGGCTGAAGAGATTGACCTTGAACTCCCACCTATCTGTGGAATGATAATAAGGGGTTAAGGAGGGAGGCGGGTGGTAGGGTGTAAAACCCCATTTTGACCTAGGCAGGATACTGGTTTGGTTGCTCTTAGGTGGCCTAATGGGCGATCCGGATAAGCTGCCATGCCCCTCAGGTAGAATTGCTCTGTAAGAAATCTTAGCACCGTCACCCACAGGTGAGGTCACATTCACCCAGCCCCGGTGTCTAGCGGCCAGGTCGCACTGCCCGTGGGCAGCTTATGCTGGCTCCACACTTGAGACCCAGCAGTCAACTGACCTCCGAAATATACCTGCAATATATCTGAACGATGTCATTCACAGTTATATTGTGCGTACACACCAGCTGACACTTCACCATATGTTGTTCGCCGGTTGTACGAACGACATATCACATGTACACATGTGTACCCAGCATTGGGGCCCATCTCCCCGAGGCTGGGGTGCCATGTCAATTTCATTATCTAGGTAACGGCACGGACATGTCCCAGGACAAGTCCCAGTGTCACTTCCCAATGGTTGTGCGTTTATACAAGAAGAACCCCAGCTGGGCCCGATCGCCGAGCCCGCAGATGACGCCGCCAGCCGCCCGCTGCGTTTGGAAGGCATAAGAGGGGATAATACAGCTTTAACGCCACGGCTGGCCGATTGCTCGTCACGTCTACAGCTTCCAGCTGGGTGACAGCTCTGCAGGCCACAGGCAGGAAGGAGGAAATTCCACTGACAGTTCCTGGACTTTGCTTAAAACCAACTGTTCTTCCAAAATATAAAGAGAGAGAGGGGGCGGTGGCGGGAAGGGCGGGGGATTGGGTGGTATGTGCTGGATAAGCGCTCTTACCTCATATCTTCTAGTAGATCACATTCTGCCTGGTGCTTGGCTTGCAGTTTTGTCATCTGCTCAGCTTGGATGTTTTTCAGCTCTTGTGTAACTTTCACCTAAAATTACAGAGGAGAAGGTTGAAATAAAAATACTAAAATGACATCCACAGGGATTTCCAGCATGTTCAGTGCCCGCCCTCCTCCCCCTCTGCTGCAATCACTGCCAGGCCAGACGTCCATAAGCCTGATCAGGCTGGGACTTGCAGTTCACTCACAGAGAACAAGCGAGGACTCAGCGGGACATTACTGCGGGCTCTGGGCCCGGAAAGGAATACTGGCTGCGTCTGCGCAACTACAACCATCGCTCTGGGGAAAGTATCTACTAAAAGATGCGTCAGACCTTGTAATGAGGACAAGTGGGGGCGTCGCCCCAGCAACCAGGTTCTAGCTGTTATTATATAGAATGTACAACAGAAATGGTAGCTGCAATCTGATTGGTTGCTTCCCCGTTTGTCCTCTTTGATCCATCTCACCCACGGTCACACATTTATTGACACTCATGAATATTCATAACTGCCTGGGAGACGGATAACGCCATGGGGATTTATAAATACAGAAGACACCATACATAACCCCTATATTAGCAACGCTCTTATGTATTACTGACTAAAAAACAAATCGCTTATATTGCCATATTTTAGTATTAAAAACAAAAACAACTTCTTCTTGAGACATAGGGCCGTATTCAATTAGAAGCGAAAAGCACAGATCCGCGAAAAAGTATCGCCCTTTGCGACTTTTCGCCAGGCGGAAACTTATCTCCGTATTCAATTCCATCCGCTTTTCGCGTACGCGGAAAGTCAATGCCATGTAATAGGCGAAAAAGACTCGCCTCTGAATAGCAGGAGAAAAAGTGCAACATTTTTATTTTAGGGTGCAAAGGTGGGGAAACCTCTCAGCCCCCCCAAAGGATAACTGTGTCAAAAAATAAAAAAATAGAGGAACACCCAAAAAAAGTACTTTGAATTTTGGGGTGAAAAAGCACAAAGTGGGGGGACAAGTTCGCAAACTAGCGAAATAAGCTTCTGGGGGTGCAGGAAGAAGGGGCCAAATGTTTTTGGGATTGCAGGTGCTTTTATCAGGGTGTAAATTCACAATTATTTAAACTGCACTTTAGAGACATTAAAAGACGCTAGCACCCATTTTCAGGTACCCAAATTTGCCAGGACTACTTATCTTCTCCCAAAAATACTGCTCTATGCCATTCTTCACCACTTGTGCAAAGACGCTAATTAGTGGCAATTGTGCGAACTTAAGTACCCCAAACAGTAGTATTAGGGCTAATCGGGCACCAGTACATTGATCCCCAATGTTTCTGCATCTATTTGGGGGGGGTTCAGCCTGATTTTCCCTGATTCTGACACCACTTTTCGCCTGTTCTGACTTGCGTGCCTCCGTTTTCGCATCTTTTGGAATTGAATAGGGTGGATACTTGCACGATAAGTGTCCGTGGCTAAAATATGCGATGTAGGCGAAAAGTCCGGCATGCGAAACTTTATCGCGTACGCAAAACTAATTGAATACGGGCCTTAATTGGAGACGAACTGTGAATGTGGCCACTTTTATAGATCTGCCCCCTTTCCACAGAACTTAAGGTGCCCGTACATCAGCGAATGTGTTTCGCGATCCGACGATGCGATGGGAATTGCCGGCGTTTCCGCGTGGAAACGCTGACCTCCCACCATCGATGTCCTGCGATCCGCCGCCGGATCACAGACATTTGCCGTGTTAACAGTCGGCGATTTGACGATCGCGATTATTTTTTGATCGCGATCGTGAAATCGGCAAAATCTAACATGTTGGATTTCTGCGATCCCGCGATGCGGCAATCCATCGCAGATGGATGGGGCCCATGACTGTATGTAATTTAGGAGGAGACTTATCAAGCCTTGGAGAAAGATAAAATGGAACTTTCCAAAGCAACCAATCAGCTTCTAACTGACATTTCAATGGCTGTACTAGATAAATGACAGCTAAGAGCGGATTGGTTGCTTTTGGGAATTTTTTCTCCAAGACTTGGTAAATCTCCCCTTTAATCCCTATCCGCAAATTCTGTAAATCCCGGGAAGTTATTATGACAGGTAAATATTTACGCTGTAGGTTTTAAATGCAACCATCAATATGGCGTACAGCATGAGCCGCGGATGCTTAAGACATCTTTGTAGGGTTTGTGCTGCTACCATTCAGAATGTGTAATATGAGCATAATGCGCAGACCGATAAATGCGTATTTTTAACACACATTCATTTGCATTTTTGAGCACTAAGGTAGCGTAATGTAAAGGCGCGGCGATCGCTTTTAAAGGAATGTTAAACAGCAATGTAACATTACGTTATCAGGCACGGTCCCTGCTCTACAGAAGCCGCCTGAGCGCTTACATACTTCTCCCTCTCACCTCAGGCCAAAGGGTTTTCTTTTTACCTGTCAGGAGCCTTTAAATCAAAGAGGTAAAATGTATATTCTGAGCGAGAGCTGAAAGCGTTTCCTAATCCCCATTATCTGCAGGATCAAGCACGTGGCCGGCGGTACTCGGCGACGTCACCGATGTACCTCACCCTGCCTGATGTCAGACGCCGCAGGTGGATCAAAGTACAGGAATGACAACATGTACAGGGGCTGATATCCCTCAGACGCGTGCGGCTTATCCAGAAATCCATTGTAGCTAATGCTGGTTTTCAGAAATGGCTTTATGTACTAAATAAGTACGAATTTTTTTTTTTCTTATATATTTTTATTATATATATATATATATATATATATATATATATATACATACATACATACATACATATATACATACACATATACATACATATTAGGGATGTGCAGGCTCGGATAGGTTCGAGTTTGCACGTTGAGTTCGGATTTTTCCCTCCAAAAAAACGGAACTCAGAAAGAGGCAAAACGTCATCTTGCATTGACGAACATCATCGTTCCTGGACAAAAGTCCAGGAATGACGATGTTCGTCCATGCAAGATGACATTTCAGCAAATGGAGTTGGGGATTTGATCAGGATTAATGGTGTCCTCAATGCTGAGAAATACGGGCTGGTACTTATCCATCATGTAATACCATCAGGGAGGCGTCTGGCTCCAAATTTATTCTGCAGCAGGACAACGACCCCAAACATACAGCTAGTGCAGTGGTTCTCAAACTCGGTCCTCAGGACCCCACACAGTTCACTTTTTGCAGGTCACCCTGCAGGTGCACAGGTGTATTCATTACTCACTGACACATTTTAAAAGATCTACAGGTGCAGCTAACTATTTCACTTGGACAAGGACTCCTGGAAGCGATCATATGGCCCCACAGAGCTCCGATCTCACCATCATCGAGTCTGTCTGGGATTACATGAAGGATCTGAGCAAGCCTACATCCACAGAAGATCTGCGGTTAGTTCTTCAAGATGACTGGAACAACCTCTCTGCCAAGTTCCGAAGAATTGATGCTGTTTTGAAGGAAAAGGGAGGTCACACCAAATATTGATTTGATTTAGATTTCTCCTTTGTTCATTCACTTTGCTAATAATAAACTATTAACACTTCTATATTTGAAAGCATTCTTACTTTGTAGCATTATTTCCACAATACTGTATCCAAGGTCCCTTTACATATAGTGCGCAATTTTAGGGGATTATCATTACACCTCCACACGTTTGTGTGTGGTTAATCCCCCGAAATTGCGCACTATATGTAAAGGACCTTAAATTTCCTACAATGTAACCATACTGGTTTATCTTCTACGTAACGTGGTAAGCACCGCTCTGTCCTAGTGAAAAATCAAGAAGGGGGGACGACAGGAGAGCGCCCCCAACTCTGACACCCTCCTGGCTGAAGCAATCGCCAGGAGAAAAACAGTCTTAAGTGTTAACCACTTGAGGTCAACCGACTCAAGGGGCTCAAAAGGAGGGCCCTGCAGGACCCGAAGAACCACCGCCAAATCCCAAGGAGCCACAGGAGGCACGAAGGGAGGCTGGATTCGGAGAACACCTGGGAAAAAAGTGTGAACATCTGGCAGTGTAGCAATCCTTCGCTGGAACCACACGGACACCGCGGACACATGCACCTTCGGGGAGGCAAGGCATAAGCCTAGGTCCAAACCTGATTGAAGAAATTCCAAGATCCTAGAAACTCGGAACACCTGAGGATCATAGTTTCTGGACTCGCACCACTGAAAGTAAGTGCGCCACACCCTGTGGTAAATCCGTGCGGAAGCAGGCTTGCGGGCCCTGAGCATGGTACTAATAACCGAACCCGAGAAGCTCCGAGACCTTAAGACGGCTGTCTCAAGAGTCACATCGTCAAAGACAGCCGACCCAGATCTGGGTAAAGACAGGGCCCTTGAGACAGTAGGTCCTGACGCTGAGGAAGAAGGTAC
The DNA here is from genome assembly GCA_031769625.1 of Taudactylus pleione. Taxonomy (NCBI): domain Eukaryota; kingdom Metazoa; phylum Chordata; class Amphibia; order Anura; family Myobatrachidae; genus Taudactylus; species Taudactylus pleione. The sequence continues at coordinate 433,938 of JAUIMM010000240.1, forward strand.
GGAGCATCGATGGAGAGGCTCCTCAGATCGGAGTACCAAGGACGTGTGGGCCACGCTGGAGCCACCAGCACGAGCGTGCCGCCGTCCTGCTTGAATGTCCGCAGTACCCGAGGTAGCAGGGATATCGGAGGAAATAGATACGCCAGGTGAAACGTCCATTTCACCAACGGCGCATCTACCAGACATGCGCCTGCGTCTCTTGTCCTTGACCCGTACACGGGCAACTTGTGATTGTGACAGGAAGCCATCAAGTCCAGCTCCGGTAGCCCCCATCTGTCCACGAGTAGCTGAAACACCTCTGGGTGAAGTGACCATTCCCCGGGATGCACGTCGTGACGGCTGAGGAAGTCCGCCTCCCAATTGAGGATACCGGGGATGAAGACCGACGAGATCGCTGGAATGTGGCACTCCACCCAAGCAAGGATTCGAGACACCTCCGACATCGCAGCCCGACTGCGAGTTCCTCCCTGGTGGTTGATGTACGCCACCGTGGTGGTGTTGTCGGACTGAACTTGAACCGTCCTTCCTTGAAGAGCGGTGCCGGATGACTGCAGGGCCCTTTACACAGCCCGCAGTTCCAGGATGTTGATGGGGAGAAGTGCTTCCTCCGCCGTCCAACGTCCCTGAAGTGACAACGAGCCTGTCACTGCCCCCAACCCCGGAGACTGGCATCTGTTGTGAGCAGGACCCAGTTCAGGATCCAAAAGAGGCGCCCCTCGACCAGATGAGCTGTCTGAAGCCACCAGGCCAAAGACTGGCGAACCTCCGGGGACAACACCAGCATCTGAGAGCAGATCCGGATCAATCTAGTAGGGCTCCCAAATGAACCATCCGCTGTGATGGAATCATGGAAGACTTTCTCCAATTTATCAACCACCCGTGCACTCGCAGACAAACGGTGGAGATGTTGAAGCAGTACCTCTGGAGAGCTTGCCAGCAAAAGGAGGTCGTCCACGTACGGCAGCAGCCGTACATTCTGGTTCCAAAGATGTGCGGCCATGATTGCCATAACCTTGGTGAATACCCTTGGTGCGTGGAGAGGCCAAAGGGTAGCGCCCTGAACTGATAGTGATGCTGAAGGATAGCGAACCTCAGATACCGCTGGTGTGAAGGTGCTATCGGAGCATGGAGGTAGGCATCCTGGATATCCAGGGACACCATGTAATCCCCAGGTTCCATCGAAAGATTGATGAAACGTAAAGTTTCCATCCTGAATTTGGGAACTCTGAGGAATTTGTTCAGAGACTTCAAATTGAGGATAGGGCGATGAGAACCATTGGGTTTCTGCACCAGAAACAGAGTAGAGTAGTACCCCATCCCTCGTTGTGATTGAGGAACGGGAACAATGACCCCTGCTTTCAGCAAGGACTCTATAGCCTCCTGAATCTGTAAAGCCTTGGTTTTGTCTTGAGAAGGACTCGTGCAGAAAAACTGGTCGGGCGGCCTGTGCCGAAAAGACAGGGCGTACCCCTGGGAGACCACTTCTCGAACCCAGGCATCCGTGGTGGTATTGTGCCAGCACTCGGCAAATTGAAGAGGTCGGCCTCCCACTCTGGGGTCCCCCAGAGGGAGGCCCGTCCCATCACGCAGAAGGTTTATCTTCCTGTTTGAAAGCAGGGCGCCTGGCACTCCAGGCCTGCTTCTTGGGTTTAGAGGCGGACTTGGTTGCCGACTACCTCGGAAAGAACTGACCTTTGGTCTTTCCCTGAACCAGAAAGGACCGAAATGCAGAGCTCCTCACCTTAGTAGGTGCTGAAGCCGAAGGGAGGAAGGTAAACTTGGATTTAACCAGAGTATCCACTATTTTGTCCAGGTCCGGACCGAATAGCAACTCCCCATTAAAAGGTAAGGCCTCTAGGCCCTTTTTAGAATCCGAGTCCGCCCTCCAGGACCGCAGCGCCGACACCCTAGAGGTCAGCAGGCTAGCATCTAACGACGCTTCCCCAATATATGAAGCCTTGTCTCTCATTTGTCCCACCGACGCCCTCTGGATATCTGGAGCATCATCTGGAAAGATATCTTCCAACGCGTTGGCCCAGCTCTCAATGGCCTTAGCCACCCAAGAGATGGCCATGGACAGATGGGCCACAGCTCCAGAGAGGGAATAGATAGACTTTAAACAAGTCTCCACTTTCCTGTCCGTGGGATCCTTCAGAGAAGAGACAGACAGCAATGGCAACGTACTGCTCTTAATTAAGCGGGTGACATGGGAATCCACCACCGGTGGGGTTTCCCATTTCCTGCAATGTGCTTCAGGATAATTAGACGCCAACCTTTTCTGTGGTTGGAATCTCTAACTGGGCAACTGCCAGGGCACCGCCATATGATCCGTCAATTGGTCAGACAGGGGAAAAACATTCGAAGTTACCTTAGCCTTTTTAAAATTAGGAAACTTCGACCTAGGAGCCGGCGCATCATCCTCTATATGGAGGATAGCCCGCACCGCCCTAAAAAATGCTGGTACATTAATGGAGGAATTAGTCTCTACCTTCTGGCCTACGGCATCAGAGTCAGAGTCCTCATGAATCTCTCCATCATCTTACGATCTAGGCAGCCTCAGAGGATACCGGGGGGCCAGACAATGCAGAAATATTTATATTAACCAAAACGAACTCTCCAAATGGCGACGGTCAGTGTCCGTGTAGTAATGTCTCCGGCAGAGGTCAGACTGTTGCGCCAGCCGATAATGCAGATGGGGCGCTGTGCACTCACCAGTGATGAGACCTGCGGCCCTATCTGTCAATCAGAAGACACCAGGTACCACAGAACCTTTGTGGGCCTACAGAACACCAGGACCCATCATGAGAGGCCCCTGCAAACTAAAAGCGCCCCTACAGGCCTCTCTGTACTCCTACTCCAGGATGTCTAGAGCCAAGGATGAGGATCTGAGAAGGGTCATCAAACTGATTCACCCATCCCTGCTTCCACAATGCTTCAGTGATCCATAAAAATGGATAAGACCGCATTCTGAAATAATATTTGTCCAGCCTTCAAAATGGCCGCCCCCGATGTAAACAACAACACACTCGAAGGCTATGGGAGTGCAGCCTGTGTGATGTGAAACACTTATGTACTTCAGAAATAACACAAGTCATTCAAGATGACTGAGTCATTAGTGATAGATTATTTCAGTATTATAGCCTCAGGGAGGATTCCCAGAGTCTACGTGGAGAGAGAATATACTTTAAGCCTCTCTCAGCGTACACCCACACAGCTCTTGTAACTGTGACAGGAGCATTGCCAATGGAGCTCGCAGCAGGTTTCCAAACTCCGGAGCTCACGTAAACAGACCAGGCTACAACACACGGTCATAGGGAAGACGTTGAGCTGAGTTATGTATAATCTATTACAATAGGGCACCAATAGAGAGCAGAAAGGCACTGTAGACAGACACGTGGGGTGGTGGGGAAGCGTGTGGCACACACTTCCGTCAGGATAGCCTCCCCTAACTGCAGCCGGAGTTGGGGGACCATCAGAACACATCAAACCTGCCACGGGGAAGAGAATTCCTTTTAATAAGGGGTTTCCCAGCCCGTTACAGAATAATACAAATATATAACATTCTCCCCACATAGAGGTCCTAAGCATATACTACTTTTTGTTTTATTTGTAATAAAATTAATTTACTTGAACTAGCCTGCTGGGTATCTAGTGCACAGACGGAGAGCAGAGAATGGGGGTAACACAGCAGTTGTTAGACCGCCGAACTACATCTCCCAGAATCTCACTTGTCATCGCTTAGCTTATATGCAGATTTTAGGTACAGAGTCACTTGGAGATAGAAACGACTGCCCATTCCAGCGCAAGCCCCCAGCACCTACCGCCGCGTTCTCCATCCAGGACACGAAGAAAGAACCCATTCCAGCAAATAAAGCCCTGACCTACGCACAAGCCCCCGCACCAGCATCCGCGTCCTCTATCCAGGACACGAAGAAAGCCCCCATTCCAGCTAATAAAGACCTGACCAATAGCGCAAGCCTCCACACCTACCACCGCAAACTCTATCCAGGACACGAAGAAAGCCCCCATTCCACCGAATAAAGACCTGACCTACAGCACAAGACCCCGCACCTACCTCTGTGTGTTCTCTATCCAGGACACGAAGAGAGCCCTCATTTAAGCTAATAAAGACCTGACCTACAGCACAAGCCACCGCACCTACCTCCACGTTCTCTATCCAGGACACGGAGAGCCCCCATTCCAGCTAATAAAGACCTGACCTATAGCGCAAGCCCCCGCACCTACATCCGCGTTCTCTATCCAGGACACGAAGAAAGCCCCCATTCCAGCTAATAAAGACCAGATCTACAGCACAAGCCCCCGCACCAACATACGCGTTCTCTATCCAGGACACGAAGAAAGTCCCCATTCCAGTGACTAAAAATCTGACCTACAGCGCAAGCCTCTGCACCTACCTCCGCGTTCTCTATCCAGGACACGAAGAGAGCCCCCATTCCAGCTAATAAAGACCTGACCTACAGCACAAGCCCCCGCACCTACCTCCGCGTTCTCCATCCAGGACACGAAGAAAGTCCCCATTCCAGCTAATAAAGACCTGACCTACAGCACAAGCCACCGCACCTACCTCCACGTTCTCTATCCAGGACACGGAGAGCCCCCATTCCAGCTAATAAAGACCTGACCTACAGCGCAAGCCCCCGCACCTACCTCCGCATTCTCTATCCAGGAAACGAAGAAAGCCCCCATTCCAGCTAATAAAGACCTGACCTACAGTGCAAGCCTCTGCACCTACCTCCGCGTTCTCCATCCCGGACACGAAGAAAGTCCCCATTCCAGCTAATAAAGACCTGACCTACAGAGCAAGCCTCCGCACCTACCTCCGCGTTCTCTATCCAGGACACGAAGAGAGCCCCCACTCCAGCTAATAAAGACCTGACCTACAGCACAAGCCCCTGCACCTACCTCCATGTTCTCTATCCAGGACACAAAGAGAGCCCCCATTCCAGCTAATAAAGACCTGACCTACAGCACAAGCCCCCGCACCTACCTCCGTGTTCTCCATCCAGGACACGAAGAGAGCCCCCATTCCAGCTAATAAAGACCTGACCTACAGCACAAGACCCCGCACCAACATACGCGTTCTCTATCCAGGACACGAAGAGAGCCCCCATTCCAGCTAATAAAGACCTGATCTACAGCGCAAGACCCCGCACCTACCTCCACGTTCTCTATCCAGGACACGGAGAAAGCCCCCATTCCAGCTAATAAAGACCTGACCTACAGCACAAGACCCCGCACCTACCTCCGCGTTCTCTATCCAGGACACGGAGAGAGCCCCCATTCCAGCTAATAAAGACCTGATCTATAGCACAAGCCCCCGCACCTACCTCCGCGTTCTCTATCCAGGACACGGAGAAAGCCCCCATTCCAGCTAATAAAGACCAGACCTACAGCACAAGACCCCGCACCTACCTCCACGTTCTCTATCCAGGACACGAAGAGAGCCCCCATTCCAGCTAATAAAGACCTGATCTATAGCACAAGCCCCCGCACCTACCTCCGCGTTCTCTATCCAGGACACGAAGAGAGCCCCCATTCCAGCTAATAAAGACCTGACCTACAGCACAAGCCCACGCACCTACCTCTGTGTTCTCTAACCAGGACACGAAGAAAGCCCCCATTCCAGCAAATAAAGACCTGACCTACAGCACAAGCCCCCGCACCTACCTCTGTGTTCTCTATCCAGGACACGGAGAGAGCCCCCATTCTAGCTAATAAAGACCTGATCTATAGCACAAGCCCCCGCACCTACCTCCGCGTTCTCTATCCAGGACACGAAGAGAGCCCCCATTCCAGCTAATAAAGACCAGACCTACAGCACAAGACCCCGCACCTACCTCTGTGTTCTCTATCCAGGACACGAAGAAAGCCCCCATTCCAGCTAATAAAGACTTGATCTATAGCACAAGCCCCCGCACCTACCTCCGCGTTCTCTATCCAGGACACGAAGAGAGCCCCCATTCCAGCTAATAAAAGACCTGACCTACAGCACAAGCCCCCGCACCTACCTCTGTGTTCTCTATCCAGGACACGAAGAGAGCCCCCATTCCAGCTAATAAAGACCTGACCTACAGCACAAGCCCCCGCACCTACCTCCACGTTCTCTATCCAGGACACAAAGATAGCCCCCATTCCAGCTAATAAAGACCTGACCTACAGCGCAAGCCCCCGCACCTACCTCCGCGTTCTCTATCCAGGACACGAAGAAAGCCCCCATTCCAGCTAATAAAGACCTGACATACAGCGCAAGCCTCCGCACCTACCTCCGCGTTCTCTATCCAGGACACGAAGAAAGTCCCCATTCCAGCTAATAAAGACCTGACCTACAGCGCAAGCCCCCGCACCTACCTCCGCGTTCTCCATCCAGGACACGAAGAAAGCCCCCATTCCAGCTAATAAAGACCTGACCTACAGCACAAGCCCCCGCACCTACCTCTGTGTTCTCTATCCAGGACACGGAGAAAGCCCCCATTCCAGCAAATAAAGACCTGATCTATAGCACAAGCCCCCGCACCTACCTTCGCGTTCTCTATCCAGGACACGAAGAGAGCCCCCATTCGAGCTAATAAAGACATGACCTACAGCACAAGCCCCCGCACCTACCTCTGTGTTCTCTATCCAGGACACGGAGAGAGCCCCCATTCCAGCTAATAAAGACCTGATCTATAGCACAAGCCCCCGCACCTACCTTCGCGTTCTCTATCCAGGACACGAAGAGAGCCCCCATTCCAGCTAATAAAGACCTGACCTACAGCACAAGCCCCCGCACCTACCTCCACGTTCTCTATCCAGGACACGGAGAAAGCCCCCATTCCAGCTAATAAAGACCAGACCTACAGCACAAGACCCCGCACCTACCTCTCTGTTCTCTATCCAGGACACGAAGAAAGCCCCCATTCCAGCTAATAAAGACCTGACCTACAGCACGAGACCCCGCACCTACCTCCGCGTTCTGTTATCCAGGACACGAAGAAAGCCCCCATTCCAGCTAATAAAGACCTGACCTACAGCACAAGACCCCGCACCTACCTCCGCGTTCTCTATCCAGGACACGAAGAAAGCGCCCATTCCAGCTAATTAAGACGTGACCTATAGTGCAAGCCCCCGCACCAACATCCGCGTCCTCTATCCAGGACACGAAGAGAGCCCCCATTCCAGCTAATAAAGACCTGATCTACAGCACAAGCCCCAGCACCTACCTCCGCGTTCTCTATCCAGGACACGAAGAGAGCCCCCATTCAAGCTAATAAAGACCTGATCTATAGCACAAGCCCCTGCACCTACCTCCGCGTTCTCTATCCAGGACACGAAGAAAGCCCCCATTCCAGCTAATAAAGACCTGACCTACAGCACAAGCCCCCGCACCTACCTCTGTGTTCTCTATCCAGGACACGAAGAAAGTCCCCATTCCAGCTAATAAAGACCTGACCTACAGCACAAGCCCCCGCACCTACCTCTGTGATCTCTATCCAGGACACGAAGAAAGCCCCCATTCCAGCTAATAAAGACCTGACCTACAGTACAAGCCCCCGCACCTACCTCCGCGTTCTCTATCCAGGACACGAAGAGAGCCCCCATTCCAGCTAATAAAGACCTGACCTACAGCACGAGACCCCGCACCTACCTCCGCGTTCTGTTATCCAGGACACGAAGAAAGCCCCCATTCCAGCTAATAAAGACCTGACCTACAGCACAAGACCCCGCACCTACCTCCGCGTTCTCTATCCAGGACACGAAGAAAGCCCCCATTCCAGCTAATAAAGACCTGACCTACAGCACAAGCCCCCGCACCTACCTCCACGTTCTCTATCCAGGACACGAAGAAAGCCCCCATTCCAGCTAATAAAGACCTGACCTACAGCACAAGCCACCGCACCTACCTCCGCGTTCTCTATCCAGGACACGAAGAAAGCCCCCATTCCAGCTAATAAAGACCTGACCTACAGCGCAAGCCTCCGCACCTACCTCCGCGTTCTCTATCCAGGACACGAAGAAAGTCCCCATTCCAGCTAATAAAGACCTGACCTACAGCGCAAGCCCCCGCACCTACCTCCGCGTTCTCCATCCAGGACACGAAGAAAGCCCCCATTCCAGCTAATAAAGACCTGACCTACAGCACAAGCCCCCGCACCTACCTCTGTGTTCTCTATCCAGGACACGGAGAAAGCCCCCATTCCAGCAAATAAAGACCTGATCTATAGGACAAGCCCCCGCACCTACCTTCGCGTTCTCTATCCAGGACACGAAGAGAGCCCCCATTCGAGCTAATAAAGACATGACCTACAGCACAAGCCCCCGCACCTACCTCTGTGTTCTCTATCCAGGACACGGAGAGAGCCCCCATTCCAGCTAATAAAGACCTGATCTATAGCACAAGCCCCCGCACCTACCTTCGCGTTCTCTATCCAGGACACGAAGAGAGCCCCCATTCCAGCTAATAAAGACCTGACCTACAGCACAAGCCCCCGCACCTACCTCCGTGTTCTCTATCCAGGACACGGAGAAAGCCCCCATTCCAGCTAATAAAGACCAGACCTACAGCACAAGACCCCGCACCTACCTCTCTGTTCTCTATCCAGGACACGAAGAAAGCCCCCATTCCAGCTAATAAAGACCTGACCTACAGCACAAGACCCCGCACCTACCTCCGCGTTCTCTATCCAGGACACGAAGAAAGCGCCCATTCCAGCTAATTAAGACGTGACCTATAGTGCAAGCCCCCGCACCAACATCCGCGTCCTCTATCCAGGACACGAAGAGAGCCCCCATTCCAGCTAATAAAGACCTGATCTACAGCACAAGCCCCAGCACCTACCTCCGCGTTCTCTATCCAGGACACGAAGAGAGCCCCCATTCAAGCTAATAAAGACCTGATCTATAGCACAAGCCCCTGCACCTACCTCCGCGTTCTCTATCCAGGACACGAAGAAAGCCCCCATTCCAGCTAATAAAGACCTGACCTACAGCACAAGCCCCCGCACCTACCTCCGCGTTCTCTATCCAGGACACGAAGAAAGCCCCCATTCCAGCTAATAAAGACCTGACCTACAGCACGAGACCCCGCACCTACCTCCGCGTTCTGTTATCCAGGACACGAAGAAAGCCCCCATTCCAGCTAATAAAGACCTGACCTACAGCACAAGACCCCGCACCTACCTCCGCGTTCTCTATCCAGGACACGAAGAAAGCCCCCATTCCAGCTAATAAAGACCTGACCTACAGCACAAGCCCCCGCACCTACCTCCACGTTCTCTATCCAGGACACGAAGAAAGCCCCCATTCCAGCTAATAAAGACCTGACCTACAGCACAAGCCACCGCACCTACCTCCGCGTTCTCTATCCAGGACACGAAGAAAGCCCCCATTCCAGCTAATAAAGACCTGACCTACAGCACAAGCCTCCGCACCTACCTCCGCGTTCTCTATCCAGGACACGAAGAAAGTCCCCATTCCAGCTAATAAAGACCTGACATCCAGCGCAAGCCCCCGCACCTACCTCCGCGTTCTCCATCCAGGACACGAAGAAAGCCCCCATTCCAGCTAATAAAGACCTGACCTACAGCACAAGCCCCCGCACCTACCTCTGTGTTCTCTATCCAGGACACGGAGAAAGCCCCCATTCCAGCAAATAAAGACCTGATCTATAGCACAAGCCCCCGCACCTACCTTCGCGTTCTCTATCCAGGACACGAAGAGAGCCCCCATTCGAGCTAATAAAGACATGACCTACAGCACAAGCCCCCGCACCTACCTCTGTGTTCTCTATCCAGGACACGGAGAGAGCCCCCATTCCAGCTAATAAAGACCTGATCTATAGCACAAGCCCCCGCACCTACCTTCGCGTTCTCTATCCAGGACACGAAGAGAGCCCCCATTCCAGCTAATAAAGACCTGACCTACAGCACAAGCCCCCGCACCTACCTCCTTGTTCTCTATCCAGGACACGGAGAAAGCCCCCATTCCAGCTAATAAAGACCAGACCTACAGCACAAGACCCCGCACCTACCTCTCTGTTCTCTATCCAGGACACGAAGAAAGCCCCCATTCCAGCTAATAAAGACCTGACCTACAGCACGAGACCCCGCACCTACCTCCGCGTTCTGTTATCCAGGACACGAAGAAAGCCCCCATTCCAGCTAATAAAGACCTGACCTACAGCACAAGACCCCGCACCTACCTCCGCGTTCTCTATCCAGGACACGAAGAAAGCGCCCATTCCAGCTAATTAAGACGTGACCTATAGTGCAAGCCCCCGCACCAACATCCGCGTCCTCTATCCAGGACACGAAGAGAGCCCCCATTCCAGCTAATAAAGACCTGATCTACAGCACAAGCCCCAGCACCTACCTCCGCGTTCTCTATCCAGGACACGAAGAGAGCCCCCATTCAAGCTAATAAAGACCTGATCTATAGCACAAGCCCCTGCACCTACCTCCGCGTTCTCTATCCAGGACACGAAGAAAGCCCCCATTCCAGCTAATAAAGACCTGACCTACAGCACAAGCCCCCGCACCTACCTCTGTGTTCTCTATCCAGGACACGAAGAAAGCCCCCATTCCAGCTAATAAAGACCTGACCTACAGCACAAGCCCCCGCACCTACCTCCGCGTTCTCTATCCAGGACACGAAGAGAGCCCCCATTCCAGCTAATAAAGACCTGACCTACAGCACAAGCCCCCGCACCTACCTCCACGTTCTCTATCCAGGACACGAAGAAAGCCCCCATTCCAGCTAATAAAGACCTGACCTACAGCACAAGCCACCGCACCTACCTCCGCGTTCTCTATCCAGGACACAAAGAGAGCCCCCATTCAAGCTAATAAAGACCTGACCTACAGCACAAGCCCCCGTACCTACCTCCACGTTCTCTATCCAGGACACAAAGAGAGCCCCCATTCCAGCTAATAAAGACCTGACCTACAGCGCAAGCCTCCGCACCTACCTCCGCGTTCTCTATCCAGGACACAAAGAAAGCCCCCATTCCAGCTAATAAAGACCTGACCTATAGCGCAAGCCTCCACACCAACATCCGCGTTCTCTATCCAGGACACGAAGAAAGCCCCCATTCCAGCTAATAAAGACCTGACCTATAGCGCAAGCCCCCGCACCTACCTCCGCGTTCTCTATCCAGGACACGAAGAAAGCCCCCATTCCAGCTAATAAAGACCTGACCTACAGCACAAGCCCCCGCACCTACCTCCGCGTTCTCTATCCAGGACACGAAGAAAGCCCCCATTCCAGCTAATAAAGACCTGACCTATAGCGCAAGCCTCCACACCAACATCCGCGTTCTCTATCCAGGACACGAAGAAAGCCCCCATTCCAGCTAATAAAGACATGACCTATAGCGCAAGCCCCCGCACCTACCTCCGCGTTCTCTATCCAGGACACGAAGAAAGCCCCCATTCCAGCTAATAAAGACCTGACCTACAGCACAAGCCCCCGCACCTACCTCCACGTTCTCTATCCAGGAAACGAAGAAAGCCCCCATTCCAGCTAAGACCTGACCTACAGCACAAGCCCCCGCACCTACCTCCGCGTTCTCTATCCAGGACACGAAGAGAGCCCCCATTCCAGCTAATAAAGACCTGACCTATAGCGCAAGCCCCCGCACCTACCTCCGCGTTCTCTATCCAGGACACGGAGAAAGCCCCCATTCCAGCTAATAAAGACCTGATCTACAGCACAAGCCCCCACACCTACCTCCACGTTCTCCATCCAGGACACGAAGAAAGCCCCCATTCCAGCTAATAAAGACCTGATCTACAGCACAAGCCCCCGCACCTACCTCCGCGTTCTCCATCCAGGACACGAAGAAAGCCCCCATTCCAGCTAATAAAGACCTGACCTACAGCACAAGCCTCCGCACCTACCTCCGCATTCTCCATCCAGGACACGAAGAAAGCCCCCATTCCAGCTAATAAAGACCTGACCTATAGCGCAAGCCCCCGCACCTACCTCCGCGTTCTCTATCCAGGACACGGAGAAAGCCCCCATTCCAGCTAATAAAGACCTGATCTACAGCACAAGCCCCCACACCTACCTCCACGTTCTCTATCCAGGACACGAAGAAAGCCTCCATTCCAGCTAATAAAGACCTGACCTACAGCACAAGCCCCCGCACCTACCTCCGCGTTCTCTATCCAGGACAGGAAGATAGCCCCCATTCCAGCTAATAAAGACCTGACCTATAGCACAAGCCCCCGCACCTACCTCCGCGTTCTCCATACAGGACACGAAGAAAGCGCCCATTCCAGCTAATAAAGACCTGATCTATAGCGCAAGCCCCCGCACCTACCTCCGCGTTCTCTATCCAGGACACGGAGAAAGCCCCCATTCCAGCTAATAAAGACCTGATCTACAGCACAAGCCCCCACACCTACCTCCACGTTCTCTATCCAGGACACGAAGAAAGCCCCCATTCCAGCAAATAAAGACATGATCTACAGCACAAGCCTCCGCACCTACCTCCACGTTCTCTATCCAGGACACGAAGAAAGCCTCCATTCCAGCTAATAAAGACCTGACCTATAGCGCAAGCCTCCGCACCTACCTCCGCGTTCTCTATCCAGGACACGAAGAAAGCCTCCATTCCAGCTAATAAAGACCTGACCTACAGCACAAGCCCCCACACCTACCTTCGCGTTCTCTATCCAGGGGAAGAGAGCCCCCATTCCAGCTAATAAAGACCTGACCTATAGCACAAGCCCCCGCACCTACCTCCGCGTTCTCTATCCAGGACACGAAGAGAGCCCCCATTCCAGCTAATAAAGACCTGACCTACAGCACAAGCCCCCACACCTACCTTCGCGTTCTCTATCCAGGGGAAGAGAGCCCCCATTCCAGCTAATAAAGACCTGACCTATAGCACAAGCCCCCGCACCTACCTCCGCGTTCTCTATCCAGGACACGAAGAGAGCCATACTGCACATATACTGATACAGTAATGGGACAGGAGATGAAGAAACACTTTAGAGAACTGAAGACTGTTCAAAAGCAACAAACTTACTATATTAATCAACATTTATAAGAAGGGCTGGGTAGAGACCCACGCGCTTTACCGTTAGGAAATATTGAAATTTCTTCAAGTCTCTAGAAAGACAATTAATGCTTTTGTAGGAGATCATGAGCAAATAAGACACAAAAAATCCCTAAATTTACTCCAAAACACAACTGTAAGAAGTAACAGCTGCCTGTAAGAGGTTCCCTAACATCGCAGAAAGTTTCACATCTCATATAATACCAAAAAATCCCAACCCCTCATCTGGACACAGATTGTACCGCGGGAACAATGGCGTTAGCTGATCAACAAAATCATTCACCCATCAGGGGTCCTAGTTGTAATAATCACTACTCACATAGGGCCTGGTACAGCAAAGATCGCTATTCTGCTAAAACGCACGCAACGCAGTTGCTAATATCAGCGGTGATATGTAAATGTTTGCATTCGCATTGCTATCGCAGCCTGACGTAAGGATGACCCACTTCCCCTTACTCATATCAGTGTATTTTGGCAACATAGCGAAACAATCGGTAACATCGGACCCATACACACAGGTAAGGCAGGTCAGACCTCCCTCAGGAATAGCTAACTTCAGCGCACACTATGAGGCCTCATGCGGCGTATGGTATTGCAGTGGCTAATTTATGCGCGCCCTTGCAACGCCATCCCAACACACTAGCGCGCCTGCGTCCGCCAGACCACCCCCCGTCACTATCCACAAACGGCACTTCCTGTCAATCACTCTGCCATGGATCTACGTACACACTGCGATCTCATTCCCGATCCCAGTGGCTGGTTCGGGCACTGCAATGCATTTATGCAGATTGCGAAAATCGTCCGACTGCGTGCGTCTTCGCACTTGCGATCCTTGCTGAGTCAGGCCCATAGATGGCACTAGGTTTGGGATTTATAATCATGGCACCTACAGATCAGTAATCTTCATTCTAGCACCCTGCCCCTGTCACTCACAACCCATGCAGTTCCTCTTTCCTGCTCTGGTTCTTCTAGCGCACACACTGGTCTGTTTATCAGAAGTTTGTTGCATCTGCTGCGTGTGCTAGAAGCACCAGAACAGATGTGTGACACCCCAGGCAGGAGAGCGGTTGTGACAGGTGCAGGGTGCTAGAATAATCACTAGATCACAATGATCTGCACTCCAACATTACAACATTCAGACAACAGTAGTAAAGGTAAAGTACACTGTGCAGCGTTACCCTGGCAGAAAACTGCAGATTTATTAAGAATTAAAGTGTTTCCTCCTCACTGAAGGTTGTTGGATCACAAAAAAACTAATGAGATTAGTTATTTCCTCCCCTGCGTGAAAATCCAGAAGGCAGAGGAAGTCTGCAAGCCAGTCACTCACACTCTGCCTGTTCTATTACTAGATCTCTTATCTCCTAAGGCTGGGTACACACTTGGAGATATATCGCTCATTCTATTAACAAGCAATATATCGCGAGTGCATCGACGGGGGGTGTACAACCACCCCAAAATGTCAATTTAACGCAGAGACAGTGTACACAGACGCCCGGCGTCAGAATCACCACTATTAGTCGCTGGGACCCCCTAGTCTGCAATGCCCCCAACACATGAAGTGTCCCAGATTCTACCACAAATAAGCAGCTGTGTGGTGTATGGCGACTATCCTTACCCCATCATAACCAATCATACGGAAGAGAGACAAATCCCAATATGGCTGCCATTGTGTAGACGATAACGTCACTACTACAATCAAACTGAGCAGATCGCGGAGATATCTGATGTCACCGCTGTAAGCTACATCACAGAGCAGTAACGCATTTCTCCAATGCTGCACATCACAGCCCGGCTTTGGCATCATCACAGATAATAATCACAGACCAGCAACGCGTTTCTCCGATGCTGCAAATCACAGCCCGGCCTTGGCATCTCATATTATAATCACAGACCAGCTACGCGTTTCTCCGATACTGCACGTCACAGCTCGGCTTTCATATTCATCTGAGATTATAGTCACAGACCAGCAACGCGTTTCTCCGATGCTGCACATCACAGCCCGGCCTTAGCACTCATCTCAGATTATAGTCACAGACCAGCAACGCGTTTCTCCGATGCTGCAAATCACAGCTCGGCCTTACCACAATTATGCGCAACATAAAACACGTAAGAAATGAGTTCACCTATGAATTTCCAAGTAAGCTCCTGCAAATAGCAACATTTTATTCACATTAACAGTTACTTACATAGTGGCAGCATAATCTGTGGCACAATTGGGAATAACCTCTGTATGTATAGCGGCCAATCAGATTTTAGCTTTCATAGAACATACAAATCACCCCGAGAAAGCGCACACGGTGTAAATGGAGACAGTATTGTTGCGATGGGCAGGTCATTAATGTCACCGGGACAGGGCCTTAATGTCACCGGGACAGGGCCTTAATGTCACCGGGACAGGGCCCTGTGAGCGCTGGGACTGATCACGCTCTATGGTGACTTCAGTGCTACAATGATCACATTATCCTGTAACACATCCTGGAAAAACACAACATGACAATTACACGGAGCCGTTTACAGCCCGGCTTATCACCCGCTGACCTGCGCAGTGTACACAAGATACCTTCCAGTGCCGAGCACACTAATTGCCCAGCGCCAGACATACCTACATGACCAGCACATGTGCCAATCGTACCCTGAACATCATAATACATAAATAGGCATGTTTCTGTAGCACTGCACAAATAATGAACGTATGTCTCAGATATCTGCACACGTACATGTGGCTGCTGAAACAGGTGCACTACTCACACACGTGTAAGGCACCTGTGGACACACGTCAGGGGCATAGCACATATAACCACTGAACTGACAGACCAACTGGCATGTGCCATGGTCAGAAGAGCTTACAATCTATAAATTTCAAACAGAAAAACGCAGAGCTCAGGTGGGGATGTGTGTATAAATATGTGATCAGACGAGTGCACGTCAGGAGGATTACACATCACACAGCGAGGAGAAGACTCATTCCTTCATACACACATCCCCGGTAATCAGCTCATGATCGCAGACACGGGAAAACATCAATGAGAAAACAAAAGGCGGCAGCAAGCGGGCAATAACTGTAACACGGATCGTGCGAGGCCCAGAGCAGCAGCTACTGAGATAACACCTCATATAAATCATTCCTGTCATCTCCACTCCACACTCAGGTGTAATACATACAGCAGCTAATATGTGCTGTGTGCCGTGACATGTAATGCTGAGCAACTACATATCCCACACACATGCAGGCCACTCTCTACCAGGTAACACACGCATGTAAATGCCATTATGCCAGTTACACACATAGCGAACATTATAATACCAGTTAAATACAGACAGGTAGCGCGCGCACACACACACGTAACAAAGATCCTACCATGCACATACATGTAACAATGAACCCACCAGTAACATACATGTAGCGATGATGATGATCCCACCAGGCACATATATGTAATGATTATCCCACAGGAGCAATAATGTAATAATGATGATCCCACCATGCACATACATGTAATGATGCTTACACCAGCAACATACGTGTAATGTTGATTCCATCACCAGGCGCACACACACGAGATGTTGTTTTAGGATAATTTGCACTATTGGTGTATTAATATCGTGAAGTCTGATATGTACACACATGTAATGGTCATAACAACAACATACATGTAAGGATGATGAACACACACATGTAAGGATGATGATCACACACCAGGCACATACATGTAAGGATGATGATCACACACCAGGCACACACGTAAGGATGATGATCACACACATGTAAGGATGATTATCACACACCAGGCACACACATGTAATGATGATGATGAGCACACACCAGGCACACATATGTAAGGATGATGAGCACACACCAGGCACACATATGTAAAGATGATGAGCACACACTAGGCACATACATGTAAGGATCATGATCACACACCAGGCACATACATGTAAGGATCATGATCACACACCAGGCACATACATGTAAGGATCATGATCAAACACCAGGCACACACATGTAAGGATCATGATCAAACACCAGGCACACACATGTAAGGATCATGATCAAACACCAGGCACACACATGTAAGGATTATGATCAAACACCAGGCACACACACATGTAAGGATTATGATCAAACACCAGGCACACACATGTAAGGATGATGATCACACACCAGGCACACACATGTAAGGATGATGAGCACACACCAGGTACACATATGTAAGGATGATGAGCACACACCAGGAACACATATGTAAGGATGATAGGCACATACATGTAAGGATCTTGATCACTCACCAGGCACATACATGTAAGGATCTTGATCACTCACCAGGCACATACATGTAAGGATCTTGATCACTCACCAGGCACATACATGTAAGGATGATGAGCACACACCAGGCACACATATGTAAGGATGATGAGCACACACCAGGCACACATATGTAAGGATGATGAGCACACACCAGGCACACATATGTAAAGATGATGAGCACACACCAGGCACATACATGTAAGGATGATGAGCACACATACATGTAAGCATCATGATCACACACCAGGCACACATATGTAAGGATGATGATCACACACCAGGCACACATATGTAAGGATGATGAGCACACACCAGGCACACACATGTAAGGATGATGATCACACACCAGGCACACACATGTAAGGATGATGAGCACACACCAGGTACACATATGTAAGGATGATGAGCACACACCAGGAACACATATGTAAGGATGATAGGCACATACATGTAAGGATCTTGATCACTCACCAGGCACATACATGTAAGGATCTTGATCACTCACCAGGCACATACATGTAAGGATGATGAGCACACACCAGGCACACATATGTAAGGATGATGAGCACACACCAGGCACACATATGTAAGGATGATGAGCACACACCAGGCACATACATGTAAGGATGATGAGCACACATACATGTAAGCATCATGATCACACACCAGGCACATACATGTAAGGATGCTGATCACACGCAGACTGTTACAATGTTTCCCAGCACAACGCTGCCCCGTCCCCCCCTCACCTTCCGCGGAGGGGGCTGCATGGTGCCGGAGCAGGGCCGCGATACCACCATATATCCCCGGGGTGTCCCCTCCTTCCCCGGCCAGCTCCGGCGCCGGACACGGAGAGCTCGCTGCTGGCTGTGTGTCAGGACGGGGGTCCGGGGGGCTCCATGTACGTACGGCCGGGGGGAGACTGCGGGAGACGGCGGGTCTCAGACACAGCGGCCGGGGGGAGGTGACCGGGGGGCGGCCTGTAACAGGAGCCCGGGGAGGAGGAGGGAGGCCGGGGGGAGGACACTGCGGTACTGGCGGCTCCTGAGCGCCCCCTGCTGTACAAACAGCGTCACTGCATGCTGATTGCGGCTCCTGAGCGCACCCTGCTGTACACACAGCGTCACTGCATGCTGATTGCGGCTCCTGAGCGCACCCTGCTGTACACACAGCTTCACTGCATGCTGATAGCGGCTTCTCATCGCCCCCTGCTGTACATATATCGTCACTACACACTGACAGCGGCTCCTGAGCGCCCCTGCTGTACACACATCGTCACTGCATGCTGATTGCGGCTCCTGTGCGCCCCCTGCTGTACATATATCGTCACTACACACTGACAGCGGCTCCTGAGCGCCCCTGCTGTACACACATCGTCTGCATGCTGATTGCGGCTCCTGAGCGCCCCCTGCTGTACATATATCGTCACTACACACTGACAGCGCCTCCTGAGCGCCCCTGCTGTACACACATCGTCACTGCATGCTGATTGCGGCTCCTGAGCGCCCCCTGCTGTACACACAGCGTCACTGCATGCCGATTGCGGCTCCTGATCGCCCCCTGCTGTACACAGCGTCACTGCATGCTGATAGCGGCTCCTGAGCACCCCCTGATGTACACACAGCGTCACTGCATGCTGGTAGCGGCTTCTCAGCGCACCCTGCTGTACACACAGCGTCACTGCATGCTGATAGCGGCTTCTCAGCGCACCCTGCTGTACACACAGCGTCACTGCATGCAGATTGCGGCTCCTGAGCGCCCCCTGCTGTACACACAGCGTCACTGCATGCTGGTAGCGGCTTCTCAGTGCACCCTGCTGTACGCACAGCGTCACTGCATGCTGATAGCGGCTTCTCAGCGCACCCTGCTGTACGCACAGCGTCACTGCATGCTGATAGCGGCTTCTCAGCGCACCCTGCTGTACACACAACATCACTGCATGCTGATAGCGGCTTCTCAGCGCACCCTGCTGTACGCACAGCGTCACTGCATGCTGATAGCGGCTTCTCAGCGCACCCTGCTGTACACACAACGTCACTGCATGCTGAGTGCGGCTCCTGAGCGCCCCCTGCTGTACACACAGCGTCACTGCATGCTGATAGAGGCTTCTCAGCGCACCCTGCTGTACACACAGCGTCACTGCATGCTGATAGCAGCTTCTCAGCGCACCCTGCTGTACGCACAGCGTCACTGCATGCTGATAGCGGCTTCTCAGCGCACCCTGCTGTACACACAGCGTCACTGCATGCTGATAGCGGCTTCTCATCGCCCCCTGCTGTACACACAGCATCACTGCATGCTGATAGCGGATCCTGAGCGCTCCCTGCTGTACACACAGCGTCACTGCATGCTGACAGCAGCTTTTCAGCACCCCCTGCTGTACATGCAGCGTCACTACATACTGACAAGCGTCACTACACATTGACAGCGGCTCCTGAGCGCCCCCTGCTGTACATACAGCGTCACTACATGCTGACAGCGGCATCTGAGCGCCCCCCTGCTGTACATACAGCATCACTACACGCTGACAGCGGCTCCTGAGCACCCGCTGCTGTACATATAGCGTCACTGCACACGGACAGCGGCTCCTGAGCGCCCCCCTACTGTACATATAGTGTCACTACATGCTGACAGCCGCTTCTGAGCGCCCCCTGCTGTACACACAGCATCCCTACATGCTGACAGCGACTCCTGAGCGCCCCCTGCTGTACATTCAGCGTCACTACACACTGACAGCGACTCCTGAGGGCCCCCTTCTGTACATAGTGTCACTGCACACTGACAGCAGCTCCTAAGCGCCCCCTCCTGTACATACAGTGTCACTGTTTACTGACAGTGGCTCCTGAGTGCCCCATGCTGCACATACAGCGTCACTACATGCTGACAGAGGCTCCTGAGCGCCCCCTGCTGTAACCCAGCGTCACTACATGCTGACAGCGGCTCCTGAGTGCCCCCTGATGTACATACAGCATCCCTATACTCTGACAGCGGCTCCTCATATCTATCTATCTATCTATCTATCTATCTATCTATCTATCTATCTATCTCATATATATCTATCTATCTCATATATATCTATCTATCTTATATCTATCTATCTCCTATCTATCTATCTTTTTATTTCATATCTATCTATCTATCTATCTATCTATCTATCTCTCAATCTATCTATTTACAGTATCTAGACATAAATATATGCATCTTTGCACTAATATTGGATGTAAATATACGTTTCTGTGCACTAACATTGGGCTTAATTAACATTTAGCATGAACATATGCTTCTGTGCAGTAATGTTGTGGTGTAAATATAAGTTTCTGTGTACTAACGTTGGGGTATTTATAATTATATATATATATATATATATATATATATATATCTGTTCACTAACATTGGGGTGTAAATATATACATCTGTGCACTAATATTTGGCATAAATATATGCATCTGTGCACTTACGTTGGGTATGAATATATGCATCTGTGCACTAACATTGGGCATGAATATATGCATCTGTGCACTAACGTTGGCCATGAATATACAGTATGCATCTGTGCACTAACGTTGGCCATGAATATACAGTATGCATCTGTGCACTTACGTTGGGTATGAATATATGCATCTGTGCACTAACATTGGGCATGAATATATGCATCTGTGCACTAACGTTGGGCATGAATATACAGTATGCATCTGTGCACTTACGTTGGGTATGAATATATGCATCTGTGCACTAACATTGGGCATGAATATATGCATCTGTGCACTAACGTTGGGCATGAATATACAGTATGCATCTGTGCACTAACGTTGGCCATGAATATACAGTATGCATCTGTGCACTAACGTTGGCCATGAATATACAGTATGCATCTGTGCACTAATGTTGGCCATGAATATACAGTATGCATCTGTGCACTAACATTGGCCATGAATATACAGTATGGATCTGTGCCATGAATTAGGGGTGAGCGGGTTCGGATTTCTGAAATCCGAACCCCCCCGAGCCCCCCTGATCCGATGCCGATCCGAGTCAGGCTCAACTTTTCCCGCCTGACTCGGATCTGAAATCGAGACAAAACGTCATCATCCCGCCTTCCGGGTCTCGCGGGTTTTGGATTCTATATAAGGTACCCGCATCGGCGTCATTTTCTCACTTGGCTGTGGACAGTGAAGAGGGAGGGTGGGAGTTAGGGCTGGCTGGGCTGTGTAGTGTAGTGTAGTGTAGAGCAGTGTAGTGTTGTGCTGTGCTGTGCTGCTGTTGTCCATAGGGGCTGTGTCCACTCCTCCAAAGTCCATAGGGGCTGGCTGTGTTGTGCTGTGCTGCTGTTGTCCATAGGGGCTGTGTCCACTCCTCCAAAGTCCATAGGGGCTGGCTGTGTTGTGCTGTGCTGCTATTGTCCATAGGGGCTGTGTCCACTCCTCCAAAGTCCACAGGGGCTGGCTGTGTTGTGCTGTGCTGCTGTTGTCCATAGGGGCTGTGTCCACTCCTCCAAAGTCCATAGGGGCTGGCTGGACTGTGTTGTGCAGTCAGTTGTCCATAGGGGCTGTGTCCACTCCAAAGTCCTGTGCAGTGTCCCAGTCCTAAAGGGGTGCTGTAGTGTTGTCCAGGGGGTGCTCTGTCCATCAGGGGTGCTCCCCCCAAGTGCAAAAAAAATAAATATTTTTTCTGTGTTTGTGAATTGTGTGTGCAGTAGCCGCACGTGCATCAACAAAGTAGCGCCAAGCGTGCGCCTGTGTCATAAGTAAAGGGCCAGCTGGCTTGACCTTTAAAGGGTGCTGTAACCCCCAAAGTGCACTCCAAACCAAATAAAAAAATATTTTCTGTGTTTGTGAATTGTGTGCACTGTGGCTGCACGTGCATCAACAAAGGAGCAGCACCAAGCGTGCTCCTGTGTCCCATAAGTAAAGGGCCGGCTGGCTTGTCCGTTAAAGGGTGCTGTAACCCCCAAAGGGCACTCCAAAAAATATATATTTTTTTGTGTTTGTGAATTGTGTGCGCAGTAGCCGCACGTGCATCAACAAAGTAGTGCCAAGCGTACGCCTGTGTCCCATAAGTAAAGAGCCGGCTGGCTTGACTGTTAAAAGGTGCTGTAACCCCCAAAGTGCACTCCAAAAAAAATAAAAATATATATTTTTTCTGTGTTTGTGAATTGTGTGCGCAGTAGCTGCACGTGCATCAACAAAGTAGCGCCAAGCGTGCGCCTATATCATAAGTAAAGGGCTGGCTGGCTTGTCCGTTAAAGGGTGCTGTAACCCCCAAAGTGCACTCCAAAAAAAAAAAATATATATATTTTTTTGTGTTTGTGAATTGTGTGCGCAGTAGCCGCACGTGCATCAACAAAGTAGCGCCAAGCGTGCGCCTGTATCATAAGTAAAGGGCCGGCTGGCTTGTACGTTAAAGGGTGCTGTAACCCCCTAAGTGCACTCCAAACCAAATAAAAAAATATTTTCTGTGTTTGTGAATTGTGTGCGCAGTAGCCGCACGTGCATTAACAAAGTAGCGCCAAGCGTGCGCCTGTGTCATAAGTAAAGGGCCGGCTGGCTTGACCGTTAAAGGGTGGTGTAACCCCCAAAGTACACTAGTCTCCAACACAAATAAAAAATTATTTTCTGTGTTTGTGTGCGCCTTAGCCGCACATATATATCAATATAACGTAAATGGAGGACCAAACTTTCTCCGATAAAAATAAAATAGGGAAAGATCAAGAACCACTTCCTCCTAGTGCTGAAGCTGCTGCCACTAGTCATAACATAGACGATAACATGCCATCAACGTCGTCTGCCAAGGCCGATGCCCAATGTCATAGTAGAGGGCACATACAATCCCAAATGACAAAGTTCAGGAAAATGACCTTAAAAAAAATTAAAATCATCTGAGGAGAAACGTAAACATGCCAATATGCCATTTACGACACGGAGTGGCAAGGAATGGCTAAGGTCTTTCCCTTTGTTCATGACTAGTGGTTCAGCTTCACATGACGATGGAAGCCCTCCTCCCGCTAAAAAAATCAAACGAGTTAAGCTGGCAAAAGCACAGCGAAGAACTGTGCGTTCTAAGAAGATATCACAAATCCCCAAGGAGAGTCCAAGTGTGGTGGCGGTTGCGATGCCTGATCTTCCCAGCACTGGACGGGAAGAGGTGGCTCTTTCCACCATTTGCACGCCCCCTGCAAGTGCTGAAAGGAGCACCCACAGTCCACTTGCTGATATGCAAATTGAAGATGTCACTGTTGAAGTACAACAGGATGAGGATACTGGTGTAGCTGGTGCTGAGGAGGAAGTTGGCGAGGAGGATTCTGATGGTGATGTGGTTTGTTTAAATCAGGCTCCGGGGGTGACAGTTGTTGTCCGTGGGATGAAAAAGCCCATCACGCTCATGCCTGGGCAGAAGACCAAACATTCCACCTCTTTGGTCTGGCAATATTTCTATCCAAATCCGGACAACAACTGTCTTGCCATATGTACCATATGTAAAGGTGAAATATGTAAGGGTAGGGACGTTAACCACCTAGGAACATCCTCCCTTATACGTCACCTGCAGCGTGTTCATAAAAAGTTACTATCAAGTTCAGAAACTTTGGCTAAGACCGTAAGCAGTCCAGGGACACCTAAATCCCATTGTCCTGTTGTATCCAAGCGCCTGCAAACCACACCGTCAACTCCCTCTTCATCAATTTCCTCCTTAGTCAGGATCGGAACTAGTCCTGCAGGCCATGTCACTGGCATGACTGACTCTCCTATCCGGGATTCCTATGGCGGATCCTGCATTGCTACGCTGCTGCTGTTGCTGCTGCTGGGAGTCGTTCATCATCCCAGAGAGGAAGTAGGAACACCACTACTTTTACTAAACAATTGACCCTCCAACAGTCCTTAGCGAGGAGGATGAAGTACGACAGCAGTCATCCTGAAGCAAAACGTATAACTGAGGCCTTGACTGCTATGTTGGTGTTAGACGTGCGTCCGGTATCCGCCATTAGTGCAGTGGGATTTAGACAATTGATGGAGGTATCCCGTCCAAATCCCATCTAGATTCCACTTCACTAGGCAGGCGATACCGAGACTGTACAGAAACGTCAGAAAAAGTGTCCTCAGTGTCCTGAAAAATGCGGTTGTACCCAATGTCCACTTAACCACGGACATGTGGACAAGTGGAACAGGGCAAACTAAGGACTATATGACTGTGACAGCCCACTGGGTAGATGTATCACCTTACGCAGCAACAACAGCAGCGTCACCAGTAGCAGCATCTCAGAAACGCCAGTTCGTTCCAAGGCAGGCTACGCTGTGTATCACCGGTTTCAGTAAGAGGCACACCGCCGACAACCTCTTAGAGAAACTGAGGGAAATCATTGCCCAGTGGCTTACCCCACTTAGACTCTCCTGGGGATTTGTGATATCTGACAACGCCACCAATATTGTGCGGGCATTACATCTGGGCAAATTCCAGCACGTCCCATGTTTTGCTCACACTGAATTTAGAATTTTCTGAAAAGCGACAGGGGCGTGCAGGAGACACTTTGGGTGGACCGAAAAATTTCTGCCCACTTTCGCCATTCAGCGACTGCGTGCTGAAGACTGTAGCACCAGCAAACACTCTTGAACCTGCCCCGCCATCACCTGAAGCAAGAGGTTGTGACGCGGTGGAACTCAACCCTCTATATGCTTCAGAGGATGGAGGAGCAGCAAAAGGCCATTCAAGCCTATACATCCACTTATGACATAGGCAAAGGAGGGGGTATGCACCTGACTCAAGCGCAGTGGAGAATGATTTCCGTGTTTTCCAAGGTTCTCCAGCCCTTCGAACTTGTGCATGTCCTGTTTATACAACATAAGGGTGGGTGGGACGGCCCAAGGACAATTCCATCTTGCACCTCTTTTTTTTCTTTGCATTATGTACTGTTTGGGGCCTAGTTTTTCAAACTGCCATCCTGTCTGCCACTGCAGTGTCACTCCTAGATGGGCCACGTGTTTGTGCCGCCCACTCGTGTCACTTAGCATAGTCATCCAGCTACCTCGGTGCAACCTTTTGGACATAAAAACACTATTGTGAGGTGTGAGGTGTTCAGAATAGACTGGAAATGAGTGGACATTAAGGTTATTGAGGTTAATAATAGCATAGGAGCAGAAAAACCCACAAATTCTGTGATTTTAGCTGTTTTTATTCTTTTTTTTAAAAAAAAAATCCAGATCCAAAACACAAAACCCAGAACCCAAAACAAGGAAGGGTGGTTTTGGCAAAACCAATCCAGATCCAAAACATGAAGAAAGATCCAGATCCCAAACCAAAACACAAAACACGAAAACTGGCTGGTGCACACCCCTACCATGAATATATGCATCTGTGCACTAACGTTGGAAGTGAATATATGCATCTGCGCACTAAGCTTGGCCATGAATATATGCATCTGTGCACTAACATTGGCCATGAATATATGCATCTGTGCACTAACGTTGGCCATGAATATACAGTATGCATCTGTGCACTAACATTGGCCATGAATATACAGTATGCATCTATGCACTAACGTTGGCCATGAATATACAGTATGCATCTGTGCACTAACGTTGGCCATGAATATACAGTATGTATCTGTGCATTAAATTTGGCCATGAATATATGCATCTGTGCACTAACGTTGGCTATGAATATATGCATCTGTGCACTAACGTTGGCCATGAATATGTACATCTGTGCACTAACGTTGACCATGAATATATGTATCTCTGCAGTAATGGCCATGAATATATGCATCTGTGCACTAACATTGGCCATGAATATATGTATCTCTGCACTAACGTTGGCCATGAATATATGCATCTGTGCACTAACATTGGCAATGAATATATGCATCTGTGCACTAACATTGGCCATGAATATACAGTATGCATCTGTGCACTAACGTTGGCCATGAATATACAGTATGCATCTGTGCACTAAAGCTGGCCATGAATATATGCATCTGTGCACTAACGTTGGCCATGAATATATGAATCTGTGCACTAACGTTGGCCATGAATATACAGTATGCATCTGTGCACTAACATTGGCCATGAATTTACAGTATGTATCTATGCACTAACGTTGGCCATGAATATACAGTATGCATCTGTGCACTAACGTTGGCCATGAATATACAGTATGCATCTGTGCATTAAAGTTGGCCATGAATATATGCATCTGTGAACTAACATTGGCCATGAATATATGCATCTCTGCACTAACGGCCATGAATATATGCATCTGTGCACTTACATTGGCCATGAATATATGCTTCTGTGCACTAACGATGGCCATGAATATATGTATCTCTGCACTAACGTTGGCCATGAATATACAGTATGCATCTGTGCACTAACATTGGCCATGAATATACAGTATGCATCTGTGCACTAAAGTTGGCCATGAATATATGCATCTGTGCACTATTGGCCATGAATATACAGTATTCATCTGTGCACTAACGTTGGCCATGAATATACAGTATGCATCTGTGCACTAAAGTTGGCCATGAATATATGCATCTGTGCACTAACATTGGCCATGAATATATGCATCTGTGCACTAACATTGGTTATGAATATATGCATCTGTGCACCAACATTGGCCATGAATATATGCATCTGTGCACTAACATTGGCCATGAATATATGCATCTGTGCACTAACGTTGGCCATGGATGTATGCATCTGTACACTAACGGCCATGGATGTATGCATCTGTGCACTAACGTTGGCCATGAATATATGCTCTGAGCAGGTGAGATATTCAAGTTTTTTCATTAGTGAAAATGGCCATAACCACTGCACACCCCACACACACAGCAAGACAAATCCTCCCCTCTCTTTTATCTAATGTCCAGTCCTTTATGCCGCATAATGAACGCGGATGTGCACTGCTGACTGCTCTGCAAAATTAGGCACCAGTTACTCTGTACTGTACTTCCGTCTTGGCACGTGTCTGCTTCTCTGCACATTGTGGGGCTAATTTTGAGCCGGACGCAGCTCCATATATAAAAAGCGAGTTTTAGCAGACTGCTTATGGGCAGAAGTGAATTTACACATTTTTGCGTACCTCTGAGCGATTCAGAGTAGTCCGGTTGTTGGCCGGATCTCTCTTTACGTGAAATGTGCATTTCTGGATGAGCTCAGTCTTTTGGGTGTGTCGTGGGCGTGTAACTATACTCCTGCGCAATTCTGAGCCATGCGTAAGGGGCGTCTATCTCTGACGGATCTCATGCACCGAGCATGGGGCTGACGCATGTGCCAATAGTAATGGTGGCGGCATTAGCCCTACGGAAACTGGCATAAATATAAGGAAGTAAATCAGGCTTCCGTGGCATAGCGCAAACTCAGATACTTTACGCCAAATTAGGTAAATTTACTAAAATTAGAGTTTTTAGAAGTGGCGATCGTGCCCTATCAGATTCTAGCAATTATCTTCTAGAAGGGGCTAGTTAAATGTTAAGTAGAATCTGATTGGTTGCTATGTGCAACATCTCCACTTCCAAAAACTCCTCAGTGTCATCTAGCACCATAAACTGATGCATTACCGGGGGGTTCTCAAAGGAAACATCCTTCATTGGTGCCAGTGGCGGGCTGGGCCGGGGAGCAGGGTGCCATGTGCCCCGTCACTGTGACACAGACTGCACCGCGTGTGTAGTGCTGACCGGACGGAGTTCGGTCAGCGCTACACTGACAAACACACAGCCGCTGGCTCCGGCAGCTGTGTGTTTGCTGTAAGCAGCAGCCAATGAGAGTCTGTCAGACTCTCATTAGCTGCTGCTGCAGCGCCCACTGCGGGAGCCGCTCCATCTTCTGGCTCCCGCAGTGGGTAATGGGAGAGACGTCATGATGTCATATGACGTCTCTCCCATAATGCAGAGCGGCCCGGCCCGGGAGGACAGACGGAGGAGCAGATGGCGGCGGCGGCAGCGGGGATTCAGGTAAGTGGGTTTTTTTTATTTTGTTTTTTATATTACGTGTGTCTACTGGGGGGGGGTGTCTGGCACTACTGGGGGCACTACAAAGGGGGGACTACTACTACTGGGGGCACTACAAGGGGGCGGGGACTACTACTACTGGGGACTACTACAACTGGGTACACTACAAGGGGGGGACTACTACTACTAGGGACACTACAAGGGGGGGACTACTACTACTGGGGACACTATATGGGGGGGACTACTACTACTGGGGACACTACAAGGGGGGGACTACTACTACTGGGGGCACTACAAGGGGGGGACTACTACTAATGGGGGCACTACAAAGGGGTTGGCTACTACTACTGGGGGCACTGCAAATGGGGGGACTACTACTACTACTGGGGGCACTACAAGGGGGGACTACTACTAATGGGGGCACTACAAAGGGGGGGACTACTACTACTGGGGGCACTACAAATGGGGGGACTACTACTACTACTACTGGGGGCACTACAAAGGGGGGACTACTACTGGGGGCACTACTGGAGGCCTGCATAAGGGTGTTCTCCCCTGTGGCACACGGGGACACTGCATATGGGCACTACGACAGGGGGCTGCCCTAATCTTTATTTTTACCTTACATTAATCCCATAAGGACCCGCCTCCTCCCTGGAACACTGGAGGGGGGGGGCGCCGTAGCATGCATATTCTTCGGACACACACGCTACTCCTCTGCCAGGGCCGCCTGCATGCATTTGCCCCCCAGGCTAAAAGTTGCCAGCCAGCCCCTGATTGGTGCATAACTGTTTTCCCATTCATCCCGACCAATGCAATAAGGCACAGAAAAGATGTGTTCTACCAATTGTATGGTTTGATCAGAGCATCATTTTATAAAATGTATTAAAAGAGCGCAGACAAAACCTCACTATATGCTTCCAAGGGATTATCTGGTATTATTGCCTTCTAATTATCCTGTTACAGAAGAACAGAGATTCATTCAAACAAGATTTACTCACTTTAGCTCAAACAGGGAGATCCCGCAGGATGTGCCGACACCTAGAGAATCCGGTGACAGGAAAACACGTTTCCCTGATTCGTTTCACAAGTTCAGGAATGTAACAGCTGAAAGTTGCTCGGAGTGAAGTTATAACTGTATATACAGTAGTTTAGGGGCTCCATAATCAGTGGCGTAACTAGGGTATTTGGAGCCCAGGGCAAATTTGAAAAGGGAGCCCCCCCCACCATCCCAATATGTGTGCGCACCGAAGGCACGTGTGGGAAAAAAAATGGGCGTGGTCACTTAAAAATGGGGCGTGTCAACATGACACACCCCTTTATTTTCATGCTGAACATTCCTATCCATATGCACCTTAACCCCAGTAGTACCCCTTATACAGTACCCCAAGTATGCAGTTGTGGTCCCTCTTATGCAGGCCCATAGTAGTGCCCCTTATACAGTATCCCCAGTAGTGGTCCCCCTTATACAGCCCCCAATTAGTTCCCCTTACTCAGTGCCCCCAGTAGTGGTCCCCCTAAATGCAGTGCCCTATGTAGTGTTCCCCATACTTGCCAACTCTCCCTCATTGTCAGGGAAACTCCCTGAAATAGCAGCAATCTCCCTGTCTCCCTGAAGAGTCTACCAATCTCCCTCATTTTACCATACCCCCTTATGACACTGTTATATAAAAGAAAAAACAGAGATATATACATTGAAATGGGATCATTAGTATAATTTCCCTGCTTTGGTTATAAGGCACAATGATCCCTATGGTTACATGTATTTTCTGAGAAGTATCAGTGTGTTTTCATCAACAAATAGATCTTACTAACTGCTTTGGGGCTCGTTTATATTTGGATGTAAGTCAGTTTTATGACACACCTCTCAGATGTAGCAGTACACGCCCACTTTACCGCCGCGCTCATAGCTGCTGCTTTCACAGTCTCCCTGAAAAGCTTTTTAAAAAGTAGGCAAGTATGGTGTTTCCCCTTATGCAGTGCCCCCTGTAGCAGTCCCACAATGCAGTGCACCCTTATGCAGTGCCCTTTATATAGTGCCCCCAGTAGTAGTCCCCCCCTATGCAGTGCCCTTTATATAGTGCCCCCAGCAGTAGTCCCCCCCATGCAGGTTTCCCAGTAGTGGTCCCCCTTATGCAGGCATCCAGTAGTGATCCCCCCTATCTAGTGCCCCCTGTAGTGGTCCCCGCAGTGCCCCTAGCAGTAAGCCCCTTATATAGTGCCCCCAGCAGTAGTCCCCCCCTCCCATGCAGTGTCCCCAGTAGTGGTCCCCCTGATGCAGGCTCCCAGTAGTGACCCCCCTATCCAGTGGTCCCTGTAGTGGTCCTTCCTGTTATTGCCCCCAGTTGTGGTCCCCCCAGTGCAGTGCCCCTAGTAGTAGGCCCCTTTTATAATGCCCCCAGTAGTAGTTCCCCCCCCAAGTAGTGGTCCCCAGTTGAGGTTCCCCCTCCCGGTTAAGTGCCCCCTGTAATAGCCCCCCCCAGTAGAGGTCCTCCCAATAATGGTGCCCCCAGTAATAGCCCCCCCCAGTAGAGGTCCTCCTGATAATGGTGCCCCAGCAATAGCCCCCCCAGTAGAGGTCCTCCTAATAATGGTGCCCCCAGTAATAGCCCCCCCCAGTAGAGGTCCTCCAAATAATGGTGCCCCCAGTAGTAGCCCCCCCCATTGTGCCCCCACCCCAGTAGAGGTCCCCCCAGTGGTAGCCACCCCCGTTGTGCCCCCAGTAGTGCTGACAGGTTTTTAAAAATATATATATAAAAACATACTTACCTGAATCCACTCTGCTGCTGCTCCTCCAGTCCGTGACGCCGCTCCCGCCGCCGCCCGCCAGTCCTCCCGGGCTGGCGCGCTCAGCATAATGGGACAGACGTCATGACGTCATGACGTCTGTCCCATTACCCACTGCAGGAGCCAGACGGAAGTCCGGCTCTTGCAGTGGGTGCTGCAGTAGTCAATGAGAGTCTATCTGACTCTCATTGGCTGCTGTTTAACACACGCATCGCCACCAGCGCTGGCGGCGATGCATGTGTTATGCACAGCCTGAGCCCGCCTCCTAGCGCTATTGGGCAAGTGCTCAGGGGGAGGGAACGGGCTCAGGGGTGCAGCACAGGACCAGCGCTGGAAGCCTAGCGCCGGTCCTGTGTAAATGTGTAGCGCTGACCGCACTCACTGCGGTCGGCGCTACACTGGTGGCTAACTAGGGCGGGCCGGACCGTGTCCCACGGCGCCCAGGGCACACACACCCTGCCCGACCCCCCCTAGTTACACCACTGTCCATAATGTCGCTCTAGGTGATTCACCTGAGGATAAGTACATCTAGTTATGCTGGCTGTGAAGTCATTTGAAATGAATGGAGTAATAATAAGAGACTTGCATTAGCTGTCATGAATATTATCCCGTATTTATAGATTATAGAATCACTCACATCAGTCCCTGCCCCACTGGAGCTTACAATCTATAATCCCTACCACAATGACACACAACACACTAGGGTCCCATTCTGCTAGAAGCGAATTACCTTACCACTGTGTTTTGTGGAATGTGAGAAAAAAGCAAAGCATCCGGTGGAAACCTAGGCAAACACGAGGAGAACATACAAACTACACACCCATAGGACCCTGCTCATAATCAAACCAAGCAGGGCCACTGTATACCTCCATGTACAGTAGTATATATTAGTGGTTGCAATGAATGGGAAGATAAGTACATAGGGCCTGATTCACTATGGATAGCAACTGCGAATGCAATTGCGATTACGCACACAGGCTCACTGCGAAGATATACTATCGCTATGCCATATGCAGCAACACATAAGTACGCCCACCTTACCATACACACATCTATAATACTCAGCAAGACTGCGATACCATCGGTAACATCTAGTACCATCGCAGCCTCAGGCACACTTGCACAAGCTGACCCCGTCGCACGCAGTGAGGACACAAGCCGTGTAGGGCACCGCAGTGGATAATTTATGCACGCCCATGCAACAGCGTTCAAACGCACTGGCACACCTACGTTTTGCCTCGTCACCACCCCCAAATGTACTTCCTGTCAGTCACTCTGCGATGGGTCTCCGTGGTCACTGCGATTGCAGTCCTGATCACAATGGTGTGTTCGCACACTGCGATGCATACGAATGCACAGAACGCAACAGACGATTGCGTGAACGGAACCCGCAGCTGCGATCCTTCAGTGGGTGGGGAGGTTATAGCTGCCAGTACCACATGCAGAGCACTCAGGTTTTATGCATTTGGGCGGAATATCATAAATGACTGCAGACGACCTGCTCTAAGTAACATCTTCCCATCATGGAGAAAAATGTTCTATAACAGAAGTTGCAGCCATCTTGACGCCCCGCTGCTCATTCTGTGTTATGATGGCGATTGCAGCAATGTGTATAAACCATGTCCTTGTCCTGCTTTGTTTTGTACTGTAAGCAGGGCCGGATTAAGGAGGGCGACAGGGGCTTGCACCGGGGTTCGCTGTCTGCACCTGCCGCTAGTGTCCCCGCCGCTAGTGTAGTGTAGACCGCAGTGAGCGCGCAGAGTTACAAACACACAGATGCCGCCGGCAGAAATAGATGCATGGTGTCACAGTTTAGCAACCCGATATGTGATTTTTATTTTACACCAGGGCCAATTCAGAGGTGCGCAGTGTCAATGCCGCACGCAAGCAGTTGATATTTTCAGTATGCACTTGCGTCCAAGTTGCACTGCACATGCGTCTCGGTGGTGACTGCTCTAAGACACAGATTGAAAATTACCCGCAAATCCACGAGATGTCGGTGGGAGTATAAATGTGCACAGGGGCAGAATAGCGCCGTAGCCGATGGTCGCCTCAGTAGGAAGCCTGTTGGCTGTGGCATGATCATAAGGACGCAGGTGCAGCTGCAATAGCGTCCAGCTCTGTTTCATGTCCACTATAGGGACATCAAATAGGTCTATAATGAAAGATAACTCAACACTGCCATCTTGTGGAAAACCTAGCAAAGTATCAGGATACAATATCCTGCTATATTTATGTGACCATATACACATCTGTCCTCTTCTCCCCAAGCCACGGGAGCTGGTGTGGTGGTAAATTGACTAAAGGGCAGGTTTGCAAAACAGCCAATGTTTCCATTTTTCCCACTGATTTACTAAGCTATATCTCACAAACAAAAGGTGTGGCTATCCCCAAAATTGCTCCAACCAGCACTAGGTTTTACTGTGCAGGTCTGGTGCCACTAAAGCAGGAGGATTCACAGTGAGGGATCCCCAGACAATAATACCAATCACCAGTAGGCTGGTTACATTTTGAGGCTCCGTATAAAAAACGCAGACCCCCTCTAGGAGAGACAAGCCCCCTGATGAGAGCACTAAAGAACATCCTAACACCCCGGGTCCTTTTAATTTCTTCTTAAAAAGAAAAACAGAACAGTTCTGCTCGGATCTTAGGGAGTAATGCAGCAATATAAATGCGCTGGATTTGCGGCGAGTTGGAGTTGAAATCCGCCATACCAGCAGGTTGAAAGCCGGGGGGGCAAAGCCGCATCTTAGCATATTTTGCCCCAGTGCTTTGTCAGATTTGGTCACGCATATAGATGCATGTTTATGGCAAAATTGGAAAGATCCAGAGTCCTGCGCTCAGGACGAATGAAGGAATAAGACAAAGCACTATTGGAAAGTTCGTGCAATGACGTGGTCAGATGTGATCAACGTCCGAAGGAATCTATGAGCGACTGACATGTTATAGTAGCTCCCAATCAGATATCAGTTTAGAACTGTGGTCCGTTTGGGCCTGCGATTTTCCGCCAGGTAGATTTAAAACGCTTTTGAGTCTCGAGGTCGCCCAGCGTTGGCGATACCCCCTCTTCCTTCGGCAGTATGAATATTATATTAATATTTAAAATAAAAAATGTAATTTACAACCCAGTGGCTTTGCAGAGGCAGCAGGAGATACAGGGTGAGGCCGTTAGTGACCCCAGTGATGAGGACGAGCCTAGACTCCCCAGTGCTGGCCTCCGTATTCCGATGCCTGCCAAATTGCTCAACATATTTACACCTTTAGCAAACTGCAAAGATAAGCTGAACTGTAAATGTACATGTAGTTAGTGTGTTACTTTGCTGGATTAGTTTGTTGGGGAGATTTCGGACAATCTGCGGTGCGATAAAGATCTCAGCTATAAACCTCCTATAAAACTAGGAGCAGTCCCGTCAGGATTACCAGACGGACATTGTGCTGCTGTCCTGTTTATTGATATTTGTTTTATAAGTTGCTGGAAGACTCTTCGCTATATCTACAGTCTTATTAACCCGTTCTCTTCCTGACACACAGGTAGTAATAGAGTAAAATGAAATAAAATCGAACTCCGTCTGGTATTTCAGTAAATGATTATATAACTTTGTGTAGATGTATTTCTTTATGGTGAGCTGTTGGACGCCTTTGCAAGCAAGATAATCGTACCTTACGTTGTTTTCTAAGCGTATTTTCTATAAATGCATTTTATAATGCCTGGAATTATCCACAGCAAACAATTGTCTGGAGTCACTTGTGCAGAATATAACTATGGTTCAATGAGTATTGCGGTGCCCGGCTATACCTGCTGGTAAATGAACCAATTACGCTGAATCCCTGGTAATTGTAGGTCTGCTGTGGTTATACAGAAACCTATCTCAGAAGCTTCCTGTAAACCAGTGCAGGTGACACGATTTGTCCTATAAAAGTTGTCCTCAGTGAACTCCACACAAATTGCCCTCTTGTTATATAGGGCTCTAGGAGATGCTCTTTGGTAAACATTGAGGTTTGCAGATGGTTGCATTATCCTGTTTCTATGTAGCTGCAGAACGCGGCTTCCAGAGCCTGGGGAGATCCCTACTACAAGACTAGTGCAGAATGAATGAGCCCTACAGCTGTCGCCGTGGCGAGAGGACTTCTGATACACACTTATGTCTGTAGAGGAGTGACGTGATTTCAGTTCATTTTGTATATTTTATTATCCAAGTAAATGGAGGACGGTAGGTTATGAGATGAAGGTGTTCTGCAGGTAGCATCACTAGTTTAATACAAGGTGAGAGGGAAGAGATGTTAGGCCAAAGATCTGGTTAACCTGGACACACACATACATAACTAGACAATTTGGTTGTTCTTAAATTGTGCTGTATGCGGCCCTACCACCTATAGCTAGGTTGAGGCTGAGGTGCAGTGTGCGTCATGCTGCTCTGTGTTGGCGCCAGGGGGAGGGGGGGGGGGCGCTGGCCTGGGGGCGCTTGGAGTGTGCTGTTAGTAAGTTCCCCTCATGGTCGTGGTCCCAGGAAGCTCTACAGGCATTGCCACCGGCTCCGGACACTGGGCACGGCCATGGCGGCTCCTGCTCAGCTGGGCGCGTTGCTTGCAGGTTCTTGGTGTTGTGGTGGTCTCAGGGGGCTGGAGACCACCACTGGAGTGTACTGGAGTATGACAGGCAAAGCTCTGATCGCACAATGGCCCTCATTCAGAGCCGCTCGCTATCTGCGGTCGTTCGTTTTCTAAAAAGGGGTGGCTATTCAAATGAACCGTTCGCACTTTGCGGTCTGTTCACGCCTCTAAGTCTGAACGAGCGAGCAAAACATGCCAACGTAAATTTGAAAAATACGCCCCCTGGCCGCTCGCACCATACGTCATGTCCGCTATTTATTAGATTAATCGAGTACATCGACCAGGGTATGAACTGCTCGCTATTCTTGTGGTTGGTTTTTTCATCCACAATTTTGCGAGCAGTTCTGACTATAAAACAACCAAGTAACGTTGTCAATGACGCTGCTGGATTAATTATGCACACCCTTAAAACGCCCGTTTTGACCTTTAAGCACGCCTGCGATCGGATTTCCACTCCCCGTTTTCAAGCACCTTTCCCAGTTACCACCCACATACGCCTCTTTCTGTCACTCAAATTATCAGGCATTCGCTATTTTGCGAGCACATGAATTTCGACCGCACTGACTGGTTCGCGCATGCGTATAACGATCCGTAAGCATTTGCAGTTGGGCAAACATCGCTCGGAGCGAACGAGCTGCCGCTTACGAGTGGCTCTGAATCAGGCCCAAATAGCGCTGTGTCTGGGACATACTGTACCTGTACTGTAATGTGTATGAGATACAGTATACAGTACACTACTGTGTGAGGTAAAGTGAATAAAGGGCAGAACTGTGTTGTTGTAACATGAATAAGCTGCACTACTGTGATGTAACGTGCAATACTACTTCTGTCCCCCTGCTAGATAGATAGAGAAATAGATAGATAGATAGATAGATAGATAGATAGATAGATAGATAGATAGATAGATAGATATGGCAGACAGATAGGTAAATAGAGTGTGTGTGTCCTCCATGTTATCCCTCCTATTGTGGCTGCTGCTTTTCCGGCTGACATCAGGAGTAATAGAGATGTGTGAGCTGTCAGGGTTCCTGTACTGAGATGTTGGCAGGAACAAGATGAGCTGAGGTAATGAGACATTTGTAGGACTTTGTATTACTTTGTGTGATGCACAGAGCTGGTCAGACACAAACAAGGGCAGCGTATGATCTGATTGGAGCCAGAAAACAAGTACAGAAATGAAGTGTGCATGTGACATAACACATACATGTGGAGCTGATCAGTCCTCTAGACATGTGGGTAGATCACATGGAGTAATATAGTGTAGTAACTTTTTATTGATGTTGATACATACTTACCTACCCTCCCGAAAATCGTGTGCCGCTCCCGACTTCCCGGGAAGGTAGGCAAGCCTCCCGGGCACCAGCAACCCATCCGCTCCCCCTCCCCCGCACTTACTATAAAAATCCCGGCAGAGGAGGGGCCATTGACGCGATTCGTGCTGAATCGCGTCATCATGGCCCCGCCCCCTGCCTCACAATGCCTTTAAAACCGGCATTGTGAAGAGGGGGCAGAGCCGTGTTGACGCGATCGCGATGCCACGCCCCCATTCTCCGCCCCAAAATGCTCATCACTGCCGGGCCACGCCTCCTTTTGCCGCGCCCCCTGCCGAGAAAGCCCGACAGCTCCCTCCCGGATGGAGGGAGTGAAATGTCGGCATGTATGTGTTGATTTGGGGACTGATTCACTACAGATCGAAACTGCGAGTGCAATAGCGATTCTGCACGCAGTCTCACTGTGATGATATGCTAATCCACGGAGATCGCTATGCTGTCGCAGCACTACATAAGGACACCCACTTTACTTTACACACATCCGTAATCCTTAGCAAGACTGCGTAACCATCGGTAACATCGCAGCCTCATGCACACTTCCACAAGCTCTGACCTTACTCAGGAATTGCTAACAGCCACACACGCTATGTGTCCTCTCAGGCTGCGTACGGCATCACAGTCAGGGCCAGATTAACAATGGGGCGGATGGAGCTACAGCTCCAGGCCTCCACATAAAAATAGGCCCATTGTCCTGACAACATGATGTTGACTGGCCATCTGCTCTCCACACGGTCAGCCCTAAATCATAAGTAGTAAAATTGTATTTCTTTTTACCTCACAAAATGAAGGATTTTTTTTTCCTTTACATATTTAGGGAGACATTGGAGCAGAGAGTATAGGGGGTACACGCCCACATGGCACTGGACACACCCACACAGCACTGGTCACGCCTCCTCTGCTTCTCATAATAGGCCCTTGGCCATTTTCAGCTCCAGGCCCATGTGGCCATCAATCCGGCCCTGATCACAGTGGATCATTAATGCACGCCCCTGTAACGGCGTTCGGACGCACTGGCGCACCTGCGTTTCGCCAACCACCCCATGGACACCACCCACAAACAGCACTTCCTGTCAATCACTCTGCGATGGGTCTGCGTAGTCACTGCGATCACAGGGCCTGATTCAGAGCCGGACGCTATTTGCGGACGCTCGTTCAGAAAAAGGGGCCGGATATTTAAATTGAGAGCTCGCTCTTTGCGGTCTGAGCGAGCATCCGAAACATGCGCTCGCTATTTTGTAAAGACGCCCCTTGGCCGTTCGCATCATACCTCATCTCCGCTATTTATTAGATTAATCGAGTACATCGAAAGGCGTCTGAACTGCTCGAAACCATCGGCAGGATTTACTTCCCGCTATCACTGCGAGCAGTTCAGGCTAAAAGACAACCAAGTGATGTGGTCGATGACGCTCCTTTACTAATTATGCACTCCCATAAAACGGCGTTTTGACCGTTTGGCACGCCTGCGTTCGGATCTCCACTCCCCCGTTTTCAAGCACCTTCCCCTGTGTTACCACCCACAAACGCCTCATTCTGTCACTCAAATTAGCAGCCCCTCGCTGTATTACGAGCGCACGATTTCCGACCGCAATGACTGGTTGGCGCATGCGCATTACGACCCATACGCATGCGCAGATGTGCGAACATCGCTCGGAGCGAACGAGCGGCCGCTTACGGGCGGCTCTGAATCAGGCCCACAGTTCCGACAACCAGGATGCTGGGTTTATTGGTAAACAGCAGTAGCAGGATATGCAGGAAAACAGTGGTAATGCAAGGGTTAATAGCGGTAACAAGCAGTAACCAGATATGTGGGAACACAGTGGTAATGCAGAGGTTAACATCAGTAACTAGACCTAATGCAGTAGTGGCATCAAACAGTGGTAAATGCGGGTTTTGGGTGTCTCACCTATGGGAGATAAGTACACAACACTGTATCACGACACAGTAAAGAAGATGGCTGCAGTCCGCACACGTGCTGCAGTCCGCACATGGCTGCAGTCCGCACATTAGGTCGGAGGTCTCACCTCCCTGCACACTCTGGGTCCTAGTGCCCAGCCTTTATGCACAGAGAGGAGACAGTGCCACTCTCCTAAATATTTATACATTGAAAACACCTCCACACTGTGAATGTTTAAAATGTATATTCCTTTGTACATATAAGAAACCCCTAACCACACACACTTTGGATGTAAGCTTACTAGATATCAGAATACAATAGGCATTTTATAATGCTTTCTCTTCCAGGGAAGATCCTCTTGTTAAGCAGTCTACATGGAATTTTCAAAGTTTAATACCAGAAGAAAATGACACCGTGCACATTATCGTATTTGAAAATTTTTTAATTAAAAATGTAAATCAAAATGTAAAATACACAAAGTAGCTCACATGCTGCTACCAGATCATGATGTAATACAAGCGTATCAAGAATCTTTCCTCCTCTTTCTTTAATGGAAAAATGTCCTAGTTATCAAAGATAAGGATTCCTCTACATCCAGCAGGTAAATACGCAGCTCAGTAGCACAAAACATCATGTTGCCTTCAGAAAGAGCTGTTTTAGTCGAAACGCGTCGGAAGTGTTTTGTACTGCTCACCCGCTTGATTACCTGCCGGATGCAGAGGAATGCCACTGTAAGACAGATGCTCAGCAGTAAACAGGTGTGGTTTGGAGCACAGGGCCTGAGTCATTACGGATCGCAATTGTAATAGCGTGCGCAGATCGGCCGATGGTGCATACCGCGCATGCGCGGTTAGCGCGTGGGAGGGATACCTTGCATTCACAATGCGATCACACGCAGAGAGAAAGCCATCGCAGATCAAATGACGGGACATCAGCATTTGGGGGTGGTGACGGGGGAGTGGTCGGAGAAACGGAGGCGTGGCGGTTCGTTTGAACGCTGTTACATGGACGTGCATAAATTAGCCACTGCAACGGCATACGCAGCTTGTGTACTCGTGAGACGAGAGTTGCAGATTCCAAGATAGGTCAGAGCTGCTGTAATTGTGCGTGAGGGGCTGATGTTAATTGATGTTACAGATTTATGCACAGGACTGCGAGGTATTACGTATGTGATATATCGGTAGTAGGCGTCTTTATGCTGGCTTTGCGATTGCAAACATTAGCATATTTTTGCAGCAGAACTGAGTGTGTAATCGCAGCTATGATCGCAATAGAGATCTGTAGTGAATCAGGCCCACAGTTCCTCACATTTGGGGGTACTTAATATAAAAGCACACTGAGGGGGTATTTGATGATTATTTACCCTCCTTACACTCTCTGTTCATATCTACCTTATACTGTCTTATGTGCGCCCAGTTTCCCCCAGTGTATGGCACTGCTGGAGCAATGTGTAATTATAATTATAATATTTATTAGGAGAAAATAATAATCATTATCATTTTGGATTCTGCAAATGACATGTTAATAATACAGCTAAGCAATGGGATATGCTTGGTGTTATAGTCCAGTCCATCTTTTATTATGTAATAAACTACAATTACCAGTAGGAGGAGCTATACAGAGACATCATCCCAAATTAAATCATAGCCAATAGGAGCAAGACTACAGTAATAGGGTGCACACTGGCTGACAGACAGATATTGCAGCCAATCACAGCTCTCAGCGAGTCAGAGATATTCCACAGAGATGTTTATCTATATAATAATTGTAGAAGGTCTGTCACATCTCCTCAATATGCGTGCAGTGGAAGCCTGGGTGCACTCACCCCCACGTCTCCCATTGCGAGTGAGATGGGACAGACAAGAAGAGGAGCACCAGGTAAGAATGGAGGTGGGGGAAGGAGGGCAGTCAGGATGGAGTGATGGGGTGGGGGGAGCCTGAACACAAGGGTGAAGCCGGACAGAGTGGAGCAGAACACAAATGGTGGGGCAGAGCGGGCGATGGGGAGACGGGTTGGGGCGGAGACTGAAGTGGTCCATGTCCAGTGAACTAGTATATTTATAATCAAAGTTTCTAGCACACCAACAAAGGAACAAATCCAGACACACTAGTTACACAGGAGGAGGGGCTCAGCTGTATCCCCACCCACTGCCTCATTCTGTTGACTAAGTGTTCCACCAATCACACTCCCCTCCCTGTGATGTCACCAGTCTCTGGGCCAATCACTTATGGTAATTTCTCCCAGGTCTTGACTCCCCCATATATAGTTATACGACCTCTCTGTACCCATAATGCAGCATGTAGGGGCTCAGTGATGGTGGCGGTGACTGTGTGTAAGTGTCTGATGACCCAGTCACGCCGACAATAAAAGGACAGCTGTCCTGCCTCATAATCCAGATATATCCTCACTCTATCACAGGGGATATCACCAGGTAACCGGATCTCTGTACTGTCATGTATCACTGAGTACTGATTATTAAACCTCCACAAACACCAGGACTTGTTATTATATCCAATGCTGGACTGCACTCCTGTCTTATTTATACTGGGATAACACATCCCCACCTTCCACCACTCTGAGTTACTGACATCCACTTCCCAGTAATAATGCCCTGAGGAGAATGTCCTGGTGCTTATAACCTGATCACACTGAAATCTCTCTGGTGTTTCTGGACGATTCTGGTATGGTGACAAGGATGCAGTTTTCCTGTCACCTGATATCTGTATATTATTACCAGCTGTGGTTACATCCAGTACTATGTCTGTAGCTTCCTGCACATAGATCCCTGTATTTATACCTGTTATTATATCAGATAATGTGTGTAATGTCCCTGAGATGAGGCCCACATCCAGATCTCCTACACCACCAGGGACCTGGTTATCATGTCTCTCTGTGTCCTCAGTATCACACAAGTCACCTGTGTCTGGTTCCTGTAAGACAGTCACTGGATCAGACATGTTACACAGCTCCTCAATGTGACGCATCTTCCTGGACAGCTCGTCCTTCTTTATTTCCAGCTGCTGGATCAGATCAGAGAATGAAAGTGAAACGAGTTGTACCTGCCGGGAGATCTCATTTAGGACTCTCTTCTCCAGGTCTTCCAACTGGCTCCTGATGTCTCTAAACATGGCAGTGACTGTCTCTGTTACACCAGCTGCTTTTGCCTGATCCTCTATCCTGCGCTCCTGCAGACTCTGGACTCTTTTCTCAGTCTCTGCTCTCTTTGTGGTCAGTTTCTGCAGAACATTTCTCAGCTTTGCCTTCTTCTTCTCAGAGGCCTCATCCAGTGTCTCCACCAGGTGTCCCCGATGTTCTCCAGCCAAACTGCAGGACACACAGATACAGGCAGCGTCCTCAGTGCAGTAATACTCCAGGATCTTCCTATGGACGGAGCATTTCCTGTTCCCCAGGGCAGTAGTGGGATCAGATAAGACGTGTTCTGCTGACTTGCTGTGTACTCTCAGGTGTTTATCACACAGAGAAGCCTCACAATGCAGACAGGATTTAGCAGCAGGTACAGGAGAGTGAATACAGTAAGTGCAGAAGATCTCAGTCTCCTCCTGATCTGGCCGAGTAGACAGGAAACTCCCCACTATGTTACACAGAGGAACGCTCCGTATCAGTGCAGGACGCTCCTGACATTCTGCTCTGCATTCAGGGCAGCTATAAACTCCAGACCCCTCCTGTGTATCCAGCACACGATCAATACAGACCTGGCAAAAGTTGTGACCACATCTCAGGGTTACAGGATCTGTATAAATGCACAGGCAGATGGAACAGTCCAG
Organism: Taudactylus pleione; assembly: GCA_031769625.1. NCBI lineage: Eukaryota > Metazoa > Chordata > Amphibia > Anura > Myobatrachidae > Taudactylus > Taudactylus pleione. The sequence continues at coordinate 476,658 of JAUIMM010000240.1, forward strand.
CTCCTGTCTCAGAGCAGCAGACGCCATCGCTGACGAGAAAAATGAAAGTGAAACTCTGCATACAGGGCGAGGCTGAGCTGTCACTCAGATTCTGAGATCTACAGGCTCAGTTTATACTAAAGGGCACATCTACTACCTAAAGAGAAATACAACAAAAATTGACTTATGTTGAGAACAATAAGGAGTCTATTTATTAAAAGTAATACTGTAGTTTGAAATATATTGTAACTGCACACATTTCACAACTATTACCACATAAGTTAGATTTGATTCTGGGACAGACCTTGTGCTGAAGGTACACATTACCTGAGATATCTCACATTACCCAAGAGAGAAACATCTCCAGGGCATGTGCCGCTCGGCCGTTGATGGTCGCAGATGGCTGAGACACACATATACGTGTCAGTGCACTCCCCAGCACTGACACGTATATGACAGGCTGGCATGTTAGCATGGCTGGCCAGGGTGTAACAGCCACTCTGTGACATACCTGTGCCTTGCCCAGTACTTACATATTATATTGACATAAGCCTCCAATCACTTAGCTCCTGTCAACATTATCCACTGCTGTCCCAGCCTTCACCAATCTCTCATGTGTCATATGGGGAATGCCTGGCAGCACATTGCCACCACCACGCTGCCCGGCAGCAGCCATGCAAGGGTTAGCTGTGCGCATGAATAACTGCACTGCATCTACAGTCTGCATCCAAGCCCAGATACCCAAGTGCAGCCTTGCTGCTGCTGCTGCACGTCCCCTCCATACGCCACCTGTATATCTCTAGTACCCAGGATCATACTGCAGTGCCTGGCAAGGAGCCCACACCTTCCCCTGTATGATGGATCACTCCCACAGTCACCTAGCCCCTGCCCAACTCCCCCACTTACCTGACTCAGGAGGGACTTGATGCAGCTGCTACAGCATCTCTACCTGGGGAAGCATGGGTTGGGACCTTAGTATTCACGGCTCCGTCCCCGCTGCTCCGTTCCGACCCCCCGGCACCCATACTTACCCCATTCCCGGTGATCCTCCTCTTCTAGATCTGTCCCTTCTCCCTCGTGTGTATACAAGACACACACACTTCCCTGCTCTCTCCTACCATAGCACACACATAAATGGTGTTATCTAGTGACCATCCCCCAATAAAACCTATGACCACTAATCCCATTGTGACTGCGCCTTTGTACGCAGTGCTACTGAGAAATGGTGTTAATGCCGCAGCCACTGGGATTTGCATAGAGACGCCCACTGCTGGCATCTCTAATCCGCTGCTTGCTTACAAAGTCGCAACATCGGTCGCACCATTGAAATGTCCATCGGGAATAAGACATCAGGGCCAATGAACCTTGGGGGTCATTCAGACCCGCTCGCAAGCAAAGGACGCTCGCAAGCGGGTCGATGTTCCCCCACTACGCATGCGCACGACGGAGGGAGCTCCGTCGTGCGCATGCACGAGACCTGCAGAGCGACGGGCTCTCCATCGCTCCGGGTCTCGCACCAAAGGGGCCGTGCTGTCGATGTTGATTGACAGCACGCCCCCTTTGGTGGGCATGCCGGGGGCGTGGCTGCCAGACGGAGGCGTTCCCATGGGAACGCCTACCGTCTGAAGCCGGCCCCACTGACATCACTAGTGATGTCAGTGGGAGTGATTTTGGCTCTGATAGAGCCAAAATCACTCCAGGGCTTGCGGCAGCGAGACCCTACCGCAGGGTCTCCGTCGCAAGCCCGATGGTCGCGATGGTCAAGACCATCGCGACCATCATCATGGACGCTCGCATATGCTGTGGGTGGTCACCCACAGCTATGCGAGCGGCCAGGAGGCCGCTCCATTTTCATGGAGGAGGGCACTGATTCAGAGCGAGCGCTCTGGTCAGAGCGTCCGGCTCTGAATCAGGCCCCTTGTACTGTCCTGTACTGTACGCAGTCACTGGCTGAGACACGCCCACAAAAACACCTCGCAACACGCCTGCACTTGTACTAGCCTCCCCCAGGTTACCGGCCATAAACGTTCACTAAATGTCAATCACTCTGTGTCCAAATCATAATGACGCCCTCCGTATCTAAGATGTACGCGCAATGTGCCTCAGATCCATGCACGGTACAAAAACACATTGGTCTAAGGAACCCCCTCCGGTAACTAACGCTTGTACTTTTGTGGTCACATTGAGAGAGCCAAGTCAGAACCCAAAAGTAAAGTTTTAGTGGCACAGGCATTGTCAGGGAAAAAATGTGGTCCGTAAAGCATCGGACCCTATAACATCACTTGCCTCCTGATATACTCTGTGCTGCTGGGGTACTTGCTCCTTCAACTATATAACTCTCAGTCTTTGGGTTTGTACTGCCTCCATTCCCCTCCTCACATCATGTCACTGCCCCTGTCAAATGCAGCCCTGTCCTCACTGACACATCACTCATCTCCTGATATACTCTGTGCTGCTGGGGGACCTGCTCCTCCCACTATATAACTCTCAGTCTGTGGCTTCCTGCTGCCTCCATTCCCCTCCTCACATCATGTCACTGCCCCTGTCAAATGCAGCCCTGTCCTCACTGACACATCACTCATCTCCTGATATACTCTGTGCTGCTGGGGGACCTGCTCCTCCTATATAACTCTCAGCCTGTGACTTCCTGCTGCCTCCATTCCCCTCCTCACATCATGTCACTGTCCCTGGCACATACAGCCCTGTTCTCACTAACACATCACTCATCTCCTGATATACTCTGTGCTGCTGGGGGACCCTGCTCCTCCCAGTATATAACTCTCAGCCTGTGGCTTCCTGCTGCCTCCATTCCCCTCCTCACGTCATGTCACTGTCCCTGTCACATGCAGTCCTGTCCTCACTAACACATCACTCATCTCCTGATATACTCTGTGCTGCTGGGGGACCCTGCTCCTCCCAGTATATAACTCTCAGCCTGTGGCTTCCTGCTGCCTCCATTCCCCTCCTCACGTCATGTCACTGTCCCTGTCACATGCAGTCCTGTCCTCACTAACATCATTTGTCTCCTTATAATTATAATATACCCTGTGCTACTAGGGGCCAGTTCCTTCTACTAAACAGCTCTCAAGGGGGAATTCAGTTAAGCTGCATTAACCCGTTTACAGAGGTTAATGTGACTGAATGCAACGTAACGCTATTCAATTAGCCTCACAAATTAAGCTGCATTAACTCTGCACAGGATTTGTGTGTCCTACATGCAGAAAATTTTATATTTGCACCGTTCACAGTGAAACTGATCAGCTGCAAATATTGGGGCTGATGCATACTTGCCTACTCTCCCGGGACTGTTGGGAGCCTCCCGAAAATCGGGTGCCGCTCCCGACACCCCGCAAGACTAGGCAAGTCCCCCGGAATGGATGCCGGCACCCCGGTAACCCCCGCGCCAGCCGCAAAAGTGGGCGGTGCGGGGGTGTGATGACGCGATTCACGCTGAATCACGTCATCATAGCCCCGCCCCCTGCCTTATAATGCCAGTAATATTGGCATTATAAAGCTGGGGCGGGGCCACTATGACGCGATCGCGGCCCCATCCTCCCTGCTGGACGGACCTGCCAGCCCCCTCCCGGATTCCCCTGCCGAAATGTCGGCAAGTATGGGCTGATGCCATGTGATCAGTATTGTGTTACACATATGCGTCAATACATACAGGCTCCGGTCCTCTTGTAGGTATAGGTATCAAAAGTCATGACTGGGGAGGAGGAATGGGAATTGGGAATAGGCGTGTCTATGTTCTCACACAGGCAGAGATCAGTTGCCTTGCCAATCAAATTCTTGTTTACATATATGGCTGCATAATGTGGCCCAATCATGCTCCTCATCTGCACCCAGCAAGGACCGCCCCTGCTTAGCCTAGCCCCTCCCATCAATATACACACAATTTCCCAACTCAGTCAGGAGATGCCGTGGTGTGAATCACAAATCCATGCTCCTGCACATAAAAACAGGTGCTCCTGATCATATAGGTGGAAATAGAATGCGCACTGCGGCAGGTACACTTCTTGCTAATACGGAAACAACGTTTTATAGACCTCCGGAAAAAAAATAAAAAATCAAGGGGTCTATTCATTATGGTAACAACCCTGATAATTTACATACTAACTATGGCACGAAGACAGCTGTTACGAAAATCAGCTACCTCCCGGAAGCGGCTTCACTGCTCCTTTTGGAGCAGCGAAACTTGGCACTGCCCAGTCTGACTCGGCAGTGCTAGTGCACCTGTGTGAACTGGAGTTCACGTAGGCGCACAAAGCCCCGGCGTCCAGCGGAAGGAGCTGGATTGGGGCGGAGGGATCCGAAAGGATCCCTCTTTACGGGCCAGATGTACTAAGCTCTGAAAAGTGATAAACTGGAGAGTGATAAACCACCAGCCAACCAGCTCCCAACTGTCATTTTTCAAAACAGTCTGTAACATGACAGTTAGGAGCTGAGTGGTTGGTCGTTTATCACTTAGCACTTTATCACTTCCCACAGCTTAGTACATCTCCCCACACAACTCGGGACGGGTGAGCGTTGAGTGCGGGAGCAAACTCCACCTGAAGATGGCGAATGCTCCCGCAGTTAAGCTCCAAAAATTTTCTAATGATGAATTCCTGTCCCCATACTAGTGTATGCGGACAGCGGGCCATTCCGGGAGAGGAAGGTAAGCAGGAGATATCTGTGATACTAGTGTATGGGGACAGCGGGCCATTCCAGGAGAGAAAGGTAAGCAGGAGATATCTGTTATACTAGTGTATGGGGACAGCGGGCCATTCCGGGAGTGGAAGGTAAGCAGGAGATATCTGTGATACTAATGTATGGGGACAGCGGCCATTCCGGGAGAGGAAGGTAAGCAGGAGATATCTGTAATACTAGTGTATGGGGACATCGGGCCATTCCGGGAGAGAAAGGTAAGCAGGAGATATCTGTGATACTAGAGTATGGGGACAGTGGGCCATTCCGGGAGAGGAAGGTAAGCAGGAGATATCTGTGATACTAGTGTATGCGGACAGCGGGCCATTCCGGGAGAGGAAGGTAAGCAGGAGATATCTGTGATACTAGTGTATGGGGACAGCGGGCCATTCCGGGAGAGGAAGGTAAGCAGGAGATATCTGTGATACTAGTGTATGGGGACAGCGGGCCATTCCGGGAGAGGAAGGTAAGCAGGAGATATCTGTGATACTAGTGTTGGGGACAGCGGCCATTCACTGAGAGAAAGGTAAGCAGGAGATATCTGTGATACTAGTGTATGGGGACAGCGGGACATTCCAGGAGAGGAAGGTAAGCAGGAGATATCTGTGATACTAGTGTATGGGGACAGCGGGCCATTCCGGGAGAGGAAAGTAAGCAGGAGATATATGTGATACTAGTGTATGGCGACAGCGGGCCATTCCGGGAGAGGAAGGTAAGCAGGAGATATCTGTGATACTAATGTATGGGGACAGCGGGCCATTCCGGGAGAGGAAGGTAAGCAGGAGATATATGTGATACTAGTGTATGGGGACAGCGGGCCATTCCGGGAGAGGAAAGTAAGCAGGAGATATCTGTGATACTAGTGTATGGCGACAGCGGGCCATTCCGGGAGAGGAAGGTAAGCAGGAGATATCTGTGATACTAATGTATGGGGACAGCGGGCCATTCCGGGAGAGGAAGGTAAGCAGGAGATATATGTGATACTAGTGTATGGGGACAGCGGGCCATTCTGGGAGAGGAAAGTAAGCAGGAGATATCTATGATACTAGTGTATGGGGACAGCGGGCCATTCCGGGAGAGGAAGGTAAGCAGGAGATATCTGTGATACTAGTGTATGGGGACAGCAGGCCATTCCGGGAGAGGAAGGTAAGTAGGAGATATCTGTGATACTAGTGTATGGGGACAGCGGGCCACATCGGCATATATGCAGATCGCCAACCATCGGGTTTGCGTACAACACTGAATTAGGCCCTATGCTTCCTATGAAATAAAAAAGACACCAATTTAGTGGTTTAGGAGATAAAAAGTACCAATTTATACATATATATAAAATGTATTTAAAATCTATATTTATGTTTTATGTTTGCATTTTTATATCGTAACAGCAGGTGAACAGCAGTTTATTTGGTCACATAGCAGGAGTTTTACACTAGCAATTGCAACGAGAACATATATTTAGAAATGATAAACATTTGGGGCTCAGCACCGTCTGTGATACATATAAGGGGAATTGGAGAACCAGGTAACATCAGGTAAGTTGGTTTTTTTTTGCAAGTTCTTTCCGAGACCGGAGATGATTGGTAAATAATAAGTATACCAAGATTTCCAGTCCTTGTAAAACATTTTTTATTGAGTTGTTTTACAGACTTTTTATGTTTTTCATGCTGGAAACAAACAAGGACACGGACGCCAACGTCCTGGTTCGCGGCAGCATCTGTCTCTGTGTTACGTGCCCTGCGGCATTTAGCTGCATGACTAATCCGCTTTATTTATTTATCTATATGCCAGTCTATAGATTCAGTGAGAACTGCTCTTAGTAGAGGTTAGGGGACTGGGGTTTTATCCTTCTCCTGTGATAGTAGATATCAGTAATAATGTGTTGGTCTAAAGAGTCCAAATTTTTGGAGCGGACACCCAGAATCTGCCAATTTGGCCACATTGGGGATGAGTACTCCATCTGTTTGTGTAGCGTATATTGCGAGCGTTCACGGTGTGCATGCACCTATGTAGAACCACACGCATTTCGCACTCTTTAAACTTTGCAACTAGAATGATGGAATGGGAGTGGGAAGGGCCATGTAGTTGGTACAGTTCAGTAATGACGTGTTCATGCACATGCGGCTCACACAGTAATGTGCCTATACCATACCTCCAAACATCCTGATTTGATGTCCCACCTGCAGGCCGCAGTGCCCCGCTGGGGTGGAAAGGTTGGGAGGGCGTACCCGACAGGTGAAATGGCACGCGGCAGCTAAACAGTAAAGAGAGATATTGGGTGCTTTGGGCACCCCCCCTTAAGTGTGATGTGTAACAGGCGCATGCACATTGCCACGCCTATCCCCTCCCACATGTTGGCAGGTATGCTGTACCCCTGGATATCTTTTACACCCGAAAGTACACACTGGTGATGATGACTTGCAGAAAAGTGGCCACACGTGCTGCCAATGCAGAGACGTACGCATCTTCAGTCATTTATGACCATTTTGCTGCCAATGTTTTATCAGTTTCATTGTCTTCAACATTTGTTGCATGTATACATATGCTATGGACTTGTGTGGGATAATTCTCATGAGAATATACAGTGTGTACCAGCTCTCACCTTATTTGAGTACACTTTTTTAGTGGTGCTGCGTTTATAGTAGGCGAAGGCTGATAAGCGTGAGAATATGTAAGAATACTGGTGGTTTTTGCTGTATGGCTGTTGCATACCTCCCAACATGACCCTCTCCAGGAGGGACACAATGCTCTGGTCCTGGACTTCCCTGGTAAGAGGTGGGACTGCAGCGCAGTTAAAAATTCAAATAGGGGAGTCACACCAACTGTCGTTTCACACGCTGCCAAACATCACTGGCTGGGACTCACTGGCAGTTGGTGGGACTCCCCTATTTGAATTTTGGACTGTGCTGCAGCCCCACCTCTGGAGCCGCCACCAATCATAAGTTTGCAAACAAAAAGTATGGTGGTCACTCGTATCAGCTTAATGACATAGCACAGGTGCTTGTAAAGGGCAGGGTTTACATTGAACACAGAAAAAAGGGATATTCCCTCCAGCACACTGCAGCAATATCAACAAAAAATACTTAAATCCTACATGATAATAGAGATTCAGAGGTATTAGTTACATACATTTGCAAATATATGAATGAGGGCCAGGCCTCGTCAAGGCTCCTCTATACAGGCATCCCTAACATTAAGGGGTTCACGTCCGAGAAGAAAGGTACCCCCAAAAATTCCAGCCAAGGACCATCCCCAGGGCCTGACATGAAAAGGGGAAAAAAGGTGATAGTGAAGTGTAAAGAGTAGATGTAAAGGATAAATCAATAAGTGTTAATGAAATGTGAAATAATTAAAATGACATAAATAATAAATAAACAATTAGAAAAGTGATAAATATTCTATGTGAATTAAGTGGTGATGCCCTGAAAAAGATCCAGCCAGAACAACTCTGGGGGCCCCACTCCCAAACGCTCACCCCAAAATAATTATTGCTACATAATAGTAGCACCCACTCTGGGTCATATAATTACAAATTGATGTACTGCATGATAACAGCACATGTATAAGCTGAGAGCTAACTCACCTTGGAGGTACCCCAGAAACCTCCACATGGCACTACAAGGACCAGCACCTCATATCATATCATAAGTTACCAAGGAAGTCCAGGAGCAGAGCATTGTGTCCCTCTTGGAGAGGGTCATGTTGGGAGGTATGCTGTTGATGACAGCCTTTTTGCTGGGCAGTTTTTGGCACTGTCTGGTCAGCTGGTTGGTAGAGCCAATGATTTTGCTTGAGGGAGTGGTCAGATGATCAGTATATAGGGCCTGATTCAGAGCCGGTCGCTATTTGCGGTCGTTCGTTCAACAAAAATGGCTGGCTATTCAAATGAACCGTTCGCTCTTTGCGGTCTGTTGACGCCTCTATGTCTGAACGAGCGAACAAAACTTACGGTTGTTATTTTGAAAAAGACGCCCCCTGGCCGCTCGCACCATACATCATGTCCGCTATTTATTAGATTAATCGAGTACATCGAACAGCGTATGAACTGCTCGCTATTCTTGTGGCTGGTGTTTGCTACCACAAATTTGCGAGCAGTTCTGGCTATAAAATAACCCAGTGACGTGGTTAATGATGCTGCTGTTTTAATTATGCACACCCATAAAACGCCCATTTTGACCTTTAAGCACGCCTGCGTTCTGATTTCCACTCCCCGTTTTCAAGCATCTTCCCCTGTTGCCACCGACATACGCCTCCTCCTGTCACTCATATTAGCAGGCATTCGCTATTTAGCGAACAAACGATTTTCAGCCGCACTGACTGGTTCGCGCATGCGTATTACGATCCGCACGCATGCGCAGTTGGGCAAACATTGCTCGGAGCGAACGAGCGGCCGCTTACGAGCGGCTCTGAATCAGGCCCATAGTGGCTTGTTTGCATGTAGATAGCCTCTTTTTCTGGATCTTTGAAACCCACCATCCCATCCATTACTGGTTTTGGTTGTGTCACACTAACCTTTTCTTTTCCCAATTTAGGGGAGGCACAACATGGCGGGAGTACGCTGCAGCTCAGTGACTTTATGCGGCACAAGAAACAGTTGTGGGGGCACTTGCCCTCAATGAACCTGGGGAATTTGTCCTGCTCCATGCGGGAGGACCAGGGCGCTTTTGTACGGAAGCGTCTCGGATTGGCCCAGGAGGGAAGTGGGACCCTCGCAGTGTTAGTGCGTCTCAGTCATTCCCCGAGTATTTGAGTGAAGTAAAAGCTAGAACTGAGCCTGCAACGTCTCTTTGAGACCCTTGTTAGGTTAATTAATGAATTATAAATAAAAGCTGTGACCTTTTAGCCAAGCTCTTGTTGTCTGTGTCGTTATTTATTAGTTTAAGTTAAGTAAGCTAGTCAAGGTTGTTAAGGGTTAGATGTAGGGATGTGCGCCGGACCATTTTTGCCGGATTTGGATTTGGTTCTAATTCGTCGTCCGGCTTTGGCTTTGTATTTGCCAAACTGCGGTCACTGGATTTGGATTTTTTTACAAAAATTGACAAAAAAAATTAAAGTCACATAAATTGGTCTTTTTTTTCTTCCTAGAGTATTATTAACCTCAATAACATTAATTTCCAGTCAATTTAGACCACCTCACAGCTTATAATATTGTTTTCAACATTATTTGCCAAAGGTTGCAGTGAGCTGACTGGTTACTAAGCGAGAAAGCAGCGGCACAAAGACACAGACACCACAGTATAAAGCACATCTATGATACATTGCCACACAGCAGTGTCAGAAATGAAAAGTAGTGCACCCACCCAGTGGGGTACGGCCAGCAGAGTCACAGTACTTGTTTACAAAGTGGGCTACGGCCCAAGGAGTCACAGTGCACAATCTTATTCACATTACACCGCACATAGGGCCTGATTCAGAGCCGGACGCTATTTGCGAACGGTCGTTCAGAAAAAGGGGCCGGCTGTTTAAATTGAGCGCTCACTCATTGCGGTCTGTTGACGCCTCTATGTCTGAGCGAGCGAACGAAACATGCGCTCGCTATTTTGTAAAGACGCCCCCTGGCCGTTCGCATCATACGTCATCTCCGCTATTTATTAGATTAATCGAGTACATCGAAAGGCGTCTGAACTGCTCGCAGTGCTTGTGGTAGGTTTTACTTCCCGCAATCACTGCGAGCAGTTCAGGCTAAAAGATAACCAAGTGACGTGGTCGATGACACTGCTTTGTTAATTATGCACACCCACTAAACGCCCGTTTTGACCGTTTGGCACGCCTGCGTTCGGATCTCCACTCCCCATTTTCAAGCACCTTCCCCTATTACCACCCACAAACGGTACATTCTGTCAATCAAATTAGCAGCCCCTTGCTGTTTTGCGAGTGCACGATTTCCGACCGCAATGACTGGTTGGCGCATGCGCATTACGACCCATACGCATGCGCAGATGTGCGAACATCGCTCGGAGCGAGCAAGCGGCCGCTTACGAGCGGCTCTGAATCAGGCCCATAGTGCCCCTGATTCACATTACACCATAAAGTAGTGTCTCTTATTTATGTTACGACACACAGTAGTGCCCCTTTTACACGATGCCCACAGTAGTGACCCTTTTACACAATGCCCACAGTAGTGACCCTTATACACAAAGCCCACAGTAGTAATGCCCCTTATACAATGCCCACAGTAGTAGTGCCACTTATACAATGCCCACAGTAGTAGTGCCACTTATACAATGCCCACAACAATAGTGTCCCTTACACAATGCCCCAAGCAGTGGTGTCCCTTACACAATGCCCCCAGCAGTGGTGTCCCTTATACAATGCCCCCAGTAGTGGTGCCCCCTATGCAGTCCCCTTATTAGTAGGGGCCCCTATGCAGTGCCCCCAGTAGTAGTATGCCCCCCAGTAGTATGCCCCCATTAGCAGGCCCCCCCAGTAGTATGCCCCCCATTAGCAAGCCCCCAGTAGTATGCCCACCCAGTAGTATGCCCCCATAAGCAGGCCCCCAGTATTATAAAAACTTACCTGTATCCCCGCTCCAGCCGCCGTCCACTCTGCTGCCACGCGACGAGGAGGGAGCCGGAAGACGGAGCTCCTAAGTGAGCTCCAGCCGGCTCCCTCCGTGCAGCAGCCAATGAGAGTCTGTGTGACTCTCATTGGCTGCTGTATGCTGTAACAAACACACAGCTGCCGCTGGCGGCTGTGTGTTTGTTCTGTGTAGGGCAGACCGCTATCACAGCATTCTGCCCTACACTTGAGGAGCCCTGGGGTCGGATTCTCTAGCGAGAATCCGACATCAGGCGGCCGCCGTTCGGCCCCGAACGGGGTCCGAGTCAGGCGGGGAACACCCGAACAGGGTTCAGGTGGACTCGGATCCCCTATGTTCGGAGCGGTTCGGATTCCACAGAATCCGAACCGCTCATCTCTAGTTAGAAGCAATAAACCAATGTATTATCTTACTCTAAACTGGATGAAATGGCAAATGTGCGGCTACTGGTAAATCTTAGAGGAGATGTACCAGTTAAGATTCCCCAGTATATAATAACAGGGATCAGGGCAGATATCTATTTTCGTTCCGCAGAGCAGTCGCCATAGGTTTCTATAGATTGCGATCTGTGCGAATGTTTCCAGGTCAGAAAAGCTTAGCCAATTATAACCTAATGGCTACAATTTTACAAACACATTCGTTAGTGTCTCCGCTTGTACATACATCTACAATGGCCGCACATGCGCATTACATATGTTGCAGTGGCAAACGCAGGATTTCTAGAGGGGGGTTTCTAAATACTTGATATTAGAGTGAGTGTGGCCAGTCCATGAAAAGGGCAGAATTAGTACTTAACTAGCTGTAATATGCGTCATACAATGTATATAGCGTGTCATATTTCAGCATATACTGGATCACAGTAAGTCATTTGATGCGGCAGTAAGCCATCCTGTCTGAGTTGAATGTTTTTATTTTAGATGTGGGCACCATTCAAGAGCCTTGGAGCAAGTCCGGGAGCCTGGAGGAGCAGCAGAAGAACCTAGCACTGCCCTGGACATATACAGTATGTACATATTGGGTTCTATAGTAGTGCATCCCTAATAGTGCATGTTTTCCAGATCTCCTAGTTGGTGCACAGGTTATTTATTACTGGCTGATACATGTTAAAAGATCCACAGGTGGTGCTAATTATTTCATTTGTGATACTGAGAAGAACATGTAGCACTAGTAAAAGTCTATTATATTACTTTTTCTACTGTGGTCATGGTATGTGCTGGGGAGGGGGGTTTCCAGGCAGACGGAAACCACCCCTGCGTTTGCCTATGTGTTGGGTCTGAAACCCAGAAGTATATACTTCGACAGTACAGCTTGGTATTGAAAGAACAAGCCCGGCAATTTCTAATAACATATATAAGGTTGTAGAGCTCAGCGGTCCATCCACAATAATGTTAGAGCGGAGTGCGCTGCAGTGCTATGTCCTACCCTGCACTGAAGCCAGCTAGCCACCATTACAAAGATGGCCGCCACTGCAAGCCTGCGCCATTGTGTTACTTCTGCTGTCTCTTCTTACATATAGTGCTTGTTCTGTGTATTAGCGCAGTTACTGCTGACACCGCTGTTACATCTGTTACCACTATTATCCTTAATAAAGCTGCAAGCCTGGGTAAGGAATAACGGTCTGGCCTAACCTCCATCTCACAATTCCCCTTGTGCCTAAGTTTAACCTCACAGGTTCTACACCAATAGGGGCATTCGGATGGAAGATCGTCAGTCAATAGGTCAACACCAGATGGTCGACAGGCAATAGGTCGTCATGGACAAAAGGTCAACTGGGACTAAAGGTCAACTAACAAAGGGTCAACTGGGTTAAAAGCTCGACAATAGTTGACAAAAAAATGGACGACACATGTTTTTTCAACATTTTTAGGGTTAGGGGTTAGATTCAGGGTGAGGGTTAGGCACTTGGGGGAGGGTTAGGCTGCCGGAGGGGATGGTTAGGATTATGCACTAGAGCAGGTCTGGCCAACCTGTGGCTCTCCAGCTGTTGTAAAACTAGAAGTCCCAGCATGCCCTGCCACAGTTTTGTTATTAGGAAATGCTAAAACAGTTGCAGGGCATGCTGGGACTTGTAGTTTTACAACAGCTGGAGAACCACAGGTTGACTAGGCCTACACCAGAGGGAGGGTTAGTGTTAGGATAGGGTTAGGTTTAGGCAATAGGGGGAAGGTTATGGTTAGTCACTAAAGGGAGGATTAGTGTTAGGCACTAGAAGGAGGGTTAGAGTTAGGATAGGGTTAGGTTTATGCACTAGGGGGAGGGTTAGGCACTAGAGGGGGGATTAGGGTTAGGCACTAGGGGGAGGGTTAGAGTTAGGATAGGGTTATGTTTAGGCACTAGGGGGAAGGTTAGGGTTAGGCACTAAAGGGAGGATTAGGGTTAGGAACTAGGGGGAGGGTTAGAGTTAGGATAGGGTTATGTTTAGGCACTAGGGGGAAGGTTAGCGTTAGACACTAGAGGGAGGATTAGGGTTAGGCACTAGGGGGAGGGTTAGAGTTAGGATAGGGTTATGTTTAGGCACTAGAGGGAGGGTTAGGTTTAGGCACTAGGGGGAGGGTTAGAGTTAGGATAGGGTTATGTTTAGGCACTAGGGGGAAGGTTAGGGTTAGTCACTAAAGGGAGGATTAGGGTTAGGCACTAGGGGGAGGGTTAGAGTTAGGATGGGGTTATGTTTAGGCACTAGGGGGAAGATTAGGGTTAGTCACTAGACGGAGGATTAGGGTTAGGCACTAGGGGGAGGGTTAGAGTTAGGATAGGGTTATGTTTAGGCAATAGGGGGAAGGTTAGGGTTAGACGCTAGAGGGAGGATTAGGGTTAGGCACTAGGGGGAGGGTTAGAGTTAGGATAGGGTTATGTTTAGGCACTAGGGGGAAGGTTAGGGTTAGACACTAGAGGGAGGATTAGGGTTAGGCACTAGGGGGAGGGTTAGGGTTAAAATAAAAATATAAAAACATGTTTCAAACTTTCAACCATTTCAATCTATCGACTTTTTGTACTATCGACCGTTTGTCAGTCGACCTTTAGACCATGTCGACCTATTGCATGTCAACCATTTAGTGTTGACCTATTGGCTGTCGCTCTAGATATTGTCAAACTATTACACTACACTCTCAATAGGATATATCTTCAGATAATACACAGATCTGATCACAATTTTATAGTGATCAATGTTACATCTTGCCCTCAGGGTTTGGGAGAAAGATAAGGGAAATCAGGGGGCATATTAGCTGATCACATGATGGAAACGGGTAGCTTTCAGGCATTGTCCAAACGAGATTGCAGTAAGGCGCAATCGCAAGCTGCCATGTTTTTGTACGAAGCATTTGCCCGGATTAAAAAAGAATATTGCCTGAGAAGGGCACAGTAGATAATTGGACACATTACAATGGAAATATAAGCACTGATTCAGCAGAGGACGCAGCTAATTTTTGGACGCAGATTCCCGATGTTCGTGCTGCGCTTTTGTAGTGTGGGTCTGCATTGTTGCTCGCAGTTGAGCAGCAGACTGTCAGTGATTGATAGTTTGCTGCCAGTTTGGGGCGGGGCACAAAATGGAGAAGTGTCGCCGCCATTGTGGGGCAATGATGAGGCCAGGATCTCTGTTGGCTGACGGAGATTTCATAGCCCCTTTTTAGCATCTGCGGCGGCCGGCGTGCATGCGTGTGTGACCCCATGGGTCACTTAGCTGGCGGATGGTCCCACAGAAGATCCAATTTTGTGTTCTAGGACGCAACTCAGATCAGTAATGCATGCAGGAGGCATGACAATTTCTGCTGCATTACCATATTACAGCTATTGCAGCTGCTGCTACCATGTAAGTGGCTGCGATAGCACCTTTCCGTCACTTAAGTGCATGCTCAGCGTAACACAAAATGCATATATGTTGAAATGGAAGAACTAGGTAAGCAACAAATAGATTTAACAGTACTAATGCTGCAGATACGTAATTACTGAGCTTAGAACAAAGTGATACTCGTCTCAGAAGTCATAATGATATACAGAGAGGGAAGAATCTACATATCAATTTACTGTGAGTAATTAATATAATTTGCATTTGAATGATTACTGGATTGTTTCCCAATTAATCACCTCCTATAAAACAATCACCTTCCTGCGTCCTGCTGTATTGCATTCTGCTTGTAATATAAAGTCTAAAGCAAATCAATACATTTCTTGCCTGCTGAAGATAGCCCAGTACATTAACCACACATCCTCACTTCGACCAAGTGTCCACATACAGACCTCACACTCTCACTTGGTATACATTTAGGAAGCCGGCGGACGCAATGCCGACCGCCGCCTTCCAGACTACTTAATCCCGGCGAGGGTTAAATGACAGGCATCTAAATCTAGATGCCTGTCATTTTACTGATGCTGGGAGACCTGCGCACGGCATCCCGATCGAAGGGATGCCGGGCGCTTGGCGCGGACAGCCACGGGGGGGGGATTAGGTTTAGGGTTCCCGGGGGGGATTTAGGGTTAGGCACCCCCCGAGATGGTTAGGGTTAGGCTAGGGGAAGGGGGGATTAGAGTTAGGCACCCCCGGGGGGAGGTTAGAGTTAGGCACCCCCCAGGGGGCTTAGGTTTAGGTGGCGGGGAAGGGGGGGTTAGGTTTAGGCACTTAGAGGGGGGATTAGGGTTAGACACAGGGGCGGAGGTTAGGGTTAGGCACCCCTAAGGGAGGGTTAGGGGGTAAAACTAGGTTAGTTTATACTTACCTGTAGAACATGTTTACAACATACATAAAGGTCTAACCACACACAGTGTCTCCAATCACTTTTTGATGCACCATAACAAAGATCCTAAAGGAATGAAATTTATGGCAATTAAAAATGTGGAAAAAGATTGGAGAGGGGGCCAATATATAGAAAAAATTTCAAGAACAGAAACTGAATGGATATACAGAATTGGAACCCTACACCCCAAGGGTCTAAATATAGACTTTGATTTAGGAGCTTTTCTCAAATTATAATCTGTATCAATTATTCGTTTAAAGACTGATTGATTTTATATTTATTTATTTATTGTTTATATGATACAATCCAGCAACAAATGGAACAACATGATACACTCTACTGATAATGTAATGTAAATGTTTGTCTGTTAGCATTCTGTGATTTTACATTCACATTAATTGGCTTATTATTAAACCAATTATAACTGCACACTACTTTTAAACAGATTTTATTAATAAAATTCATTTATCATTTTTATTGTATACACATATTAAAGAAAAGCACACTTTTAGATTGCCCAGCTTTTTATCCCGTTATCCGGCTAAATATGCGGGATTGAGACATGTCTAATTGACATAATTAACCAGCCAATTACCAGGCTAGCACAAGGATAAAAGGTGAACAAGGGCTTCACAGCAACACCTTGATAAAGTCCTACCGGATGAAACGCGTTGGTGTTTAGACTACCTCTGACGTCACTATTCCAGTGAGCGCGAATTCCTCTCCATGAGAACGGCAGATTTCCACCAGGCAGAAGAGTGCAGAAAGACGCTGCTCCGGCGAGCCACTGATATTACAAGCGGCAGACGGAATTGTCATACAGCTGATTATACTGCAGCCGCCTGGACACACCCAGCCCCCGCATGGAGAAGATCTTACACAGGGAAAGGTAGGGTCAGTTTATCCCACTTACCCTGGTATCCAGCGCCCATGTCTTAATGGGGAAACCTTTTCAGGACACTTCATTTTTCACTGAAAGCGCTTAAACATTTATCTACGTTATATGTATTGAGTGTTATTGTGTGTATGTTTCACTATTGCTGGTATTACATTTAAGCACTATCCACTATACAAGCGCTTCTTTAGCATACATTATTACCTGTAGGACGATCAGGATTTCCTCCTCTGTCGGGCTGCCGCTGCTGGGATTTGTGAATCATACCGAGTGCCCTCACTTCTACCAAGTGTCCATATACAGACCTCACATCCCCAATTCCCTTTTCTGTGATAACTGTTCCTATATGACACAATCAGTGGCATCACCATAGGTGGGGCTGCAGCACAGTCCAACGTTCAAATAGGGGAGCCAGACCAACTGCCAGTGAGTCCCGGCCGGCGATGTTTGGCAACATTTGGGGTGGCAGTTGCTGTGGCTCCACGTCTGCAATGTGGGACAGAAATCACTGCCAGTGAATACTGTTAGTCTTCCAGTGTTTAAGATCTTATACATACAGTAAAATATATGTCCTCAAAATCTATTCTAACGCGTTTCACAATATCTGTTACAGGATTCATCCAACCGTCACTCTGCAATGCGGGACAGAAATCATTGATACTAATTACTGTTAGTGTTCCAGTGTTTAAGATCTTATACATAAACTACATCACATAAGCCAGCAACTATTCCAATTACCCTGACATGTTCTATCCCCCATCCTCCTTGTATCAGTGTGTAATGTGTCTCTGAGTCACCTACTTACCTAGCGGCCTAAAATGTCAGCCTATGCCACACTCCTATTCCGTGTACACTGACAGCATCTTGTTTTCTTCAATACTAATATAATATTAGTACCAGACCCCTCCTCTTCCCGTCTCTTCCTAATTAGATGTCCAGCTCCGATTACATTTATATCCCATTAGATGCCTGGATCAAGGGGACAGGCGCAGATTCGTAACAATATATTCTGTGCTCTCAGTGGAGGCCACTTCTTAGCATGAAAGGTCCAATGCAAGTGCCCACTGTGGCTCTGAAGTGACCATGGTGGGGTGACCAGGGATTGCAACCCCCCCACGTCCCCTACATACACCTATAACACACCTGTAACATCTGAGCCCCCTGAAGTTCTGCTATTGCCTAGGATCCTCTTAAACTGTCTGTGTATGTCTCTTGTAGCTTCTACTCTATCAATTATCCAATTGGACTATTAGGCCTTTTATTTACCATATATGTTGTTGTATTTGGTAAAAATATTAATAACTAAGGAGACTATTTATCAATTATTATTTGCGTGATATCGAGGGGTACCCAAAAATATTTAGTATCCCCTGAATTTATGTACAGGGGACCGTAGCAGATATTAGAGATTGAAACCAATGACGACTGCTTTGTTGCAGAATTTGCCAAGCTCCGAAATGCGTAAAATGGCGCCAGCCGCTGTAGCCTATAGACTTCAGATCGCAAAAACTACCGGGACTCACCACTCGCGCATGCCGTGGCGTATCAGCCCTCGGCAAACTAAACAAATGTGATCACTTTACTTTTACACCTCGCAGGGACGGGCACCCACCCCAAATAGCGGCGATAAGAAATCAAGAAATTATAATTATCAAAAACCTGATAATAAATGGGCCCCTATATCTAATACCAAATGTATTTTTATTGACCCTGATAATTTCAGGTCCACCAGTATTATAGTACTGTGACATTTATGTACTGTTTAGATGTATACAAGTCTGTGTGACTCGTGTACTGCCCATACATCCACTACGCCAGCCCCCCGCTCTGTCCTGCTAATCCAGTGCGGGCTGGGAACAGGTCATTCTAGCCGTCCACCATTAGCAAGCAATGCAATTACCATTACTGCTATTTATTAATCAGATAAATCCAGTGATATCTCCTCGGGTATCGGCCCATAAGTGCTAAGGTAGGAAATTTGTATTTAATTTGCGTGCTGTAAAGTTTACGCTTCCCTAATAAGTAGCACGCTGTCTGCATCAGACTTTACTGCTTTATATCTTTCTACAAAATGACTTAATGATCTTTCTTTTCTGCTGGCATAGTTGCCCAGAACATAGCGCCAATGTGTAGCAACCTGGGACAACGTCCGTCACCCATCAACGACCTTGGGGATGACAAATACCACTTAGTTTCCCAGATACTGGAAATACCATCCCTGGTTCCTTGTAATGTGATTACAGGCTGCATTCCAAATAACAGATGGGGCACTCACTGCCTGCCGGAGTCACTCAGCGCTCTCCTCTTATGCAACAAAGATTGCTCCATCAGTAGTGTCTTTGAACTTACTACAGCCAATAAAGAGTACAAGGAGGAGCCTGGGCCAGTGAGTACAGTGATGATACAGTGAATGATAAACTTCTCTGTTTACCTAGAGTTGGACACAGAAATCCTTGTCTGTGAAAGTTCATTGTGCCGGAAAGCAGAGATGGAATGAAAGGTAGGTCTCCCAAATTACCGATTACTTACGCAATGTGGTGTTGAGTATGTACTTGTTTGCACTTATGGCTGATATGTTTTGCACCCCGTGACCTCTTAGCGAATGACACACAACGGTTTGCAGAATAGCAGATTTACCAGTGCACAGAAGTTACTTGGACTAATGCAGCTGATAATTACAATATTACATTACTAAGCGCTGACACTTCTGTATAAATCTTCGATCGGTAGCTGGTCGGTTGCTATGTGATAAATCACCTTTCCTCACATTGCTCCTCTATACGATTATATTACTGAACGTTTCCTTAATCAAACAAACTTAATAAAAATGTAATAAACATTGACACAGCGAACTTTCCCAGCTGTAATGAGAGAGGTAACATGTTGAAATACACACGGGGCAAACTAATGTTTCCTCACTCTTTCTGTTGCACAATGCTGGCATAGTAATCAGGTTGCTATGAAATGCTGTTATTCTGTTACACATTAGCGTTTTATTAGGGCGACTTAAAATCTGTACGCAGGACCTGACTTGCAGCTGTTTTATACAACCTTAATTTTACGCATTTTTACCCTAGATTTGTACTAAAACATTTCCGGATTTTCAGCCCTTACAGAAAACATCATAATATGTCAGACTGAGCTGACAGCTCCGTTTACTCTTTGTGACTGCATGCTGCCATATTTCTGCGAAAGTTCACCCCACAGTTCTGGTCAGTGACTTGATCAATGCATAAATTGCTCTGTTAGTAGATTCTGTTACATTTGACTATTTTAAAAATAGATCAAGGAAAATAATGTTATACCCTAAATTGAGTACTGCGTACAATGACAGTGTTGTACAACCGATTGATGTAAGTCTACAGAAAATACTCATTTATCACTTTCACGTATGTTGGTAGATGTCTTACTGTATGTGGTGATATAATAATATACAGTATGATTTATTTTTTGGGTATTAATTCAATGTTAAGGCATCTTTTAAAACATACAGTGAAACTACCAGTCCTGACAGCCCTCTATATTTGTTCCATTCCAGAATAATGACAGACACCTACCTTGTCCCAGGAGCTATCACTCGCTCTGTGGATTTAAAGCCACTTATCCCACTGAATAAAAGTAATAGACTCAATTAGAATGTCATTAGCGGAATCCGTGGGTGGAAATATTCTAGCCAGGAAATGAAGATAATATAACAATAAAGCAGAGAACAAGTTAGTGACATCACTTTATTAATAGTAACTATGATGAACCCTATGATTTATTTAGGAGTGTTCTGGTGGGTGTGGGCTAATCCCGCAGGAACACAACAGCAGCGAGGCGCCAACACATGGCACAGATAAACAGCAAGGTGCCAGGGCAGCACTTTCTGGATATTAAAATATCAACGTACAGATAACAACATGCATATTATTAACCCATTCACATGTACTGAACATGTATAGATAAAATCCGAGGATAGTCATATCATAAGCTAAATCCACATTGCAGACACGGAATGGGTTCTCCAATATGAGATACTTTTTTAGACAGCAGCGTTTGTCGGGTGTGGAGTAACAGATGGACAGTAAAAAGGTCCAGATGTTAGACAGTTAATAGGTCGACTGGGACAAAAGGTCGACAGGGAGACAATGTCGACACACTAAAGGTCGACATGTAAGAAGGCCGTTGGGTACAAATGGTCGACAGGGTCAAAAGGTCAACACAAAAATGGTCAACACATGATTTTTTTGTTTTCTAGCCCTAATCTTCACCCTAACCCTCCTCCTGGTGCCTAACCTTAACCGTCGGGGTAAGTGCCTAACCCTAAAGCTAAAAATCAAAAATCAGGTGTCTACCATTTTTGTGTTGACCTTTTTCTTTTTTTTGTACATGTCGACCTTCTTACATGTCGACTTTTAGTGTATCGACATTTTGTCCCTGTCGACCTTTTGTCCTAGTCGACCTGCTGACTATCTAACATCTCGTGTCTATCTAGACATTGTCGACCTTTTTACTGTCTATCTATAGTCCGGAACCAGCTTTTGTCTGGAGACAGAACGCAGTTGGTGGGAAAATTAATGCCACACTGGGAGTTGCGCACACAGGGCCGGATGAAGGTTTGTGGGGGCCCCATGCAACTAACTTGTGGGAACCCTTATCAATAAGTGAAAAAAAATGTAAGTTACCACAGGCGCCGCCAATCTCACTCCTCAGTGTCACTCACTGATCCAACGTATGGTGGAGCCACGGTGGAGATGCTGTGATGCAGGGATGGCCCTGGACCATCGATGGTTAACAACTATCAATTGTTTGCAACCAATGGTTGATGATTTTGCCATCGATGGGGGAAATCCCATGGTTCTCCAGCAGTGATGGCAAAGACGCAGAGATTTAAAAAAAAAAAATGTATCCAGCACATGGGCAACAGATCTTAGCCCCACCCCCTGTTGCGCTGCTAAATCCTGCCCCCATCCTCTAATTGGCTCGCAGCAAAGACTAGTCTGGAAATCATGCTCTCTCTTCACAGGATGGCCACTGGAGCTGCTGTGGAGGACGGGCTGGAGTAAAGAAAATACTGCCTGCTGGCACAGTCACCTGTGTATGTGGTCCACGCTGGTGGTAGTCCGGCTCTGTACTCACAGATTGGTGAGCAAATTGGACAAATCTGTCAGTTAGATTAGATGCAACGGCCGGATCCCAATGAGCTTCATCAGTGCTGTTGGCAATGACAGCACAGACAGAGCCTGGTTCAGTGATGTTTAAGCAGCTGGGTGATGTTTTGCTATTGCATATGGTATCGCTAACACTTGGGAATGGGCTCTCTGGGTGTTTCAGGATGGAGACTCTGAGGTGACCTAAAGTGATTGCAGAAAGGGTCCATTTCATGAGCGTGTAATGAGGGTGTCACAGACGTGTGCTGCTGAGAGTAGATAGAGTAGACCCGAGTCTACCGCAAATGTCGATAGTGCGACCAATGTTGCGTCGATGTTGGAGTGTTTACAGTTTCCATCACTGATGCACAGACCATGCAGCCTTATAGTGGGCCTATTACCGCTCATACACCCCATCACATATGGAGCACAAAGGGAAGGCTGAGATCAGCATTTGCATATTCCCGCAGCCGCTATTGTGAGAACGGCTGTGACCACGGCTGCATTACCAACCAATCTAGGGCCTGACTCTGAGTTGTACATAATGTCAATGTGTTTGCAAAAGGAGTGATTTTTGGCGTCTACTGTAAGTCGCACTGCGCATGTGTTGAGGTACATATTGCCGTAGTCTTTATTAGCAGTGTGACTGAAAGGTAGCATTTGGGGGAGGCAGCGGGGAGTGTCGGCATCCCCCGTCACGGGCACCCTCCTCTCACCCCGGGAACCGACTGATGCGGCTGGCCGGCCACCACAGAATCAGTAGACTCTGGGCGCTAGAGTGTGTCCACTGCGCATGCGGCCACCATTTTCCCGGCGATTTTCTCACAGCTCATGTGCAAAACGGTAGAAAAATGGCAACGGCAGCCATTTTGCGACATTTTGAGACCCGACGCGGGACCTCGGAGAGGTCAGTTTTATAAAAAAATGGGGGCAGGGTGTGTGGTGCGGGCCCCCCTGGACCCGGGGGCCCGTGTGCACTGTACACCCTGCACCCATTATAGATATGCCCCTGGCTCTGAATCAGGGGTCTAGTTACTAAGCAGTGTTAGGAGACAGAGTGAAAAGTGATAAGAAAGTGATAAGGTGCCAGCCAATCAGCTCCCAACTGTCATCTCACAGGCTGTGTTTGAAAAATGACAGTTGGGAGCTGATTGGCTGGCAACTTATCACAGACTTATCACTCTGTCTCCTAACACTGCTTAGTAACTAGACCCCCAAGTCTCTTAGTGCGTGAATGTGAACCCCAAGACTGAGGTGAAGTACTGGCATCTCTGCCATGGGGGGTGCACAGTCTATGTAGCTGCATCTAGCTGATCCCCCCTCCCTGCATTTACATATGCAACTAGTAGGAGGGCTGACAGTAACAGTGGTCAGTAATGATTTACTGACTGTATTATAAGGGTGCAACAAGACAGAGCGGTAAAACCACAGATGAGCTGGCGAGGGAAAGACAGGGTGTCATGGGACATGTATGCCCATCCTGTTACAGTAGAGGATTGTCGGACCCTATTCCAGTCCCCACAAAATAGATTTTGGTGTTAGTATGGGATGTATAATACTTTCGAGAGAGATAACTCAGAGCTTACTTAGGGGTCTATTTACTAAGCAGTGTTAGGAGTGTTGAATTCGTCAATAAACCTTTTAATACATTCCTGCCTATAAACCTCTAAGATTCACCTGCCTAGAACCTCTAAGACAAAACCTGCCTATAAACCTCTAAACACAACGCTAATTGCGTACGCAGTATGACCGCAAATAAAGACAGGAGTGGAATCTGTGGTTCCAACGCACAAGTATTATTCAGGTAAAAGTACAGTCAGTTACACGCAATCTATACATACATAATTTAGGCGTAAAAGGAAATAATACAGACCAAGTACGGTTATACATACGCTGCGCCTCTGGACCCAGAGATAGACTTCTGACTAGATATCCTCAGTTCACCCAAAATTCAGCATGAACTGGCAAACCAGTGTTCGGACACATGTATTTATTCCCCCCCAGACTGAAACAGGACAAAGGGAGAACTTCCTGCTGATCTCATTGGTTCCCAGAGGAGAAGCATATGTAACGACACATTTAACAGTTTGTTTCAAATAGACTTTCCCTGCCTCTAACAGCCGGAGTCTTTCTGGTAACGCCTCCTTTAGCATCCTAACAGTTGAATCTAAAATATACATTTTGGTTGCTTGTAGGTTCTGCGGTCCATAACTCGAGAATGCATAATGCGATCTCCTCACCGATAGCACCGGGAAACTGTGGAAAGAGTATGCATCAGAACAACTCCAAGAATGACATGTTTATCTTGTATAATTCCTTAGTTAACAAATATCTTTATTTCTTAGCATTTAAACTAACTGAACTTTCTTGAATCATACATTTTGATGCTTATGGAACCTTATGTGCGAATATGTAGTGTGTGGGTATTCGGGGTTTGGTATAAGGACGCTAGTTATTAATGGGTGAGATTTAAGTGCATAATCTCTCATATACGAAGTGAACATCCAGCAGTGTGGATGGCTGAGGGTTGTAGTTCTACATACCGTCTGTCAGCAGGCCCCCACCTGTTGTGTGTTCAAAGGAAAACAAAACCTCTTTTGTTCTCACAGACTCTTGTGTGAAATGCAAGTGTATTATCACCTCAAACTGTGGGATTTGGGGCCATCCTGTCTAGGATTCAGGCAAATCCAATTGTGTAGATATTATGTTACAATTGCCACAACTATACTTTATCTGCATCCAGGGATTCCCAATTTGTATGTAAAAATACCCATTGTCTCTTCTTATTTACTTTTACTCAGAAAGCTTGTTTTTTTCAGTTGCCCTTGGTAGGTTAACAAAAACATTGCCATCTGTTCTTAGCTCCTGAGTTATAACTTGAATTGGCTGACCACAAAAATGGTGTCTTGCGATCTCATTTCCAAAATGGAGTCTTGCGATTAAATTTTAAACTGAACTTGTCTCACTCAATTATTCAGCTTCGACAGGAGACAGAGTGAAAAGTGATAAGAAAGTAATAAGGTACCAGCCAATCAGCTCCCAACTGTCATCTCAAAGGCTGTGTTTGAAAGATGACAGTTGGGAGCTGATTGGCTGGCACCATATCACTTTCTTATCACTTTTCACTCTGTCTCCTAACACTGCTTAGTAACTAGACCCCTTAGTGTGTTACAGACCTGCATGCCCATCTCTTTCCAGTGGCGTCACTCACACTAGTGACACCAGGTACAGGCCCTGGAGAGGAGACTTGTGCGTGCAGTAAAAATGGAACGTGGCCTAGTGGGTAGGGGTGTGACCTCGTGGTTGGGGGTGTGGCCTTGTGGCACAAACAGGCGTTTTAGTCACTCCGGGGGTCCAGAGATGCAGACTGACCCCAAGGAAAGCCTGAGTGCTGCACATAATGCTACAGTGCTGCACCTGGCTCCTGTCACTGAGGAGGAGTCAGCACTTTGGTATCACCCCTGGGCAGGTGACACCTGGGTGCGGCACGCACCTCCCTTTTGATGCCATTGTCTCCTTCACTTCTTTGGTCTGCGTGACACTGCTCCCGCTCTTTATCGGTCTCTCCTCATGACTCCACCTGTGTCCTGCTACCTGTTGGCGTCCCTCAGGGGTCTGTGATTGGCCCCCGTCTTATCCTCGACTCTCTTTTCAACTCCTATGCAGGCCCTACACCATTCTTGTAATATCTCCAGGATTACGACCAAAGTTGCCAACTTCCCCGCAACGTCTGGGAGTCTCCCACATTTTTGGACTTCCAGTAAAGTACCATCCAACATCCCACCCCTCTCCTAGTGAAATTGGCAGGATGGGGGCGTTGCATCACAGGGGGAGGGACAAATGATGCAATGTGCCAACCCTGTCCCCCAAGAGGGACCCCCTCCATCTCCCTTCACAAGATGTCTCCCGGAAATGGAATCATGAAATATTAGTAAGCATAGATAAGACACTTTATTACCCTGTAGGGAACTAAGAAACTCATACACTCACTGGTCATCTCCAGACTGGACTACTGTAACCTTCTCTTATGTGGCCTCTCTGACTCCCTCCACTACAATCTGTCCTCAGTGCTGCTGCCCGGCTCATCTTCCACTCCAAACGTACTTCATCTGCCTCCCCTCTACTACAAGCCCTAAACTGTCTCCTCTTCCCCTTCACAAACCAATTCAAACTCCTCACATGCACTTACAAATCCCTCACCCACTACATCTCCGACCTCATCTTCCTCCACACGCTCACCCACCCACTTTGCTCCACCAACGATCGTTGCCTCTTCTCCCAACTGGTAACCTCCTCCCACCTCCAGGATAGCGGCCGGCTCTCAGAGACTTGCCTACTCATCTGGGCGGCTGGGGAGCACCACCTGAATTTCAGGAGCCTCCAGGCCGTCCCGGGAGAGTAGGCGGCAAGTATGGTTCAAGGTATCTAGGACCAATGATAACATCTGGGAGCTAGGGTATCAGTTCTGACAGGCTCCTCCCCCCTGCTGCAATAAGCTGGGTTAATTGACACGGTCGGCAATGGCCAAATCTCCAGAACACGTCCCAGCGTTGTCAGTAACACCAGCTTCGGAATGCTGTAGGTTATTTATAGGCATGGGTGGGTGTGTCATGAGCTAGTTTTGGCATATAATTATACCCTGTGACTAAGAATAGTTATATAGCGGTGACGTATACAGATGACCTGGGTACCAGTGCAATCTCTGCACCACGGCCCTCCAACCTATATGAACCCCACCGTACAGTGTATAATTAATTGCATTGCTAATCCCTCAGGATCTTTTACCTTGGAATAAAACAGCTGCCCTTGTGTTTGTCACTGCTCTCTTACTATGTGAATGTGGTATATATTATGTATATACAGTATTATGTATTACCTAGATATTTATTTCTCATGCATAGTTATTTCTAATTGACGTGAAGGGTCCAGGGGACGTGGTCAAAAAGATTGTGGTATTGGGCCTGTTTCAGAAGTGGACGCAGTGCCGATTTCTGCGCAGTTGTCTGATGGATTTTGTAGCTGCACATGCGTCCGAGGCGCATCGCACATGAGCCCCTACGTATGCCTCCTGATGGTCATCTCCAGTGATTGCAGAACACATTCGGTTGCAGATTTTTGCAGTTTCAGTGCGCGTTCCTAGGAGGTAACAGGGGAGCGGCTAGCTAGATGTGGGTGTGTCTGAGAGGTAACAGGGGAGTGGCTAGCCAGATGTGGGCGTGCCTGAGAGGTAACAGGGGGGTGGCTAGCCAGACATGGGCGTTCCTTGGAAGTAACAGGGGGAGTGGCTAGCCAGACGTGGGCATGCCTGGGAAGTAACTGGGGGTGGCTAGCTAGACGTGGGCGTGCCTGGGAAGTAACTGGGGGTGGCTAGCTAGACATGGGCGTGTGTGGGAGGTAACAGGGGGAGTGGCTGGCCAGTAGCAATGACGCAGGGACTTCACAGTTATCGGTGTGGCGTCCCAGTAACGCACAGAAGTAATGACACCGCTTGTAGCTGCCTCTGTGCGGCATGGTGAGTTTTTTGCCTAGCAGCACTGTGGTTTAGAGTTTGATTCCCACCAATTACCTATATGTGTGGAGTTTGCATGTACACACTGTGTTTCTGAGGGTTCCCTCCGGGCATTCCGGTTTCCGCCGACAATCCAAAAACATGCTGGTAGGTTAACTGGCTTCTGACAAATAATTAGGCCACTCCCATAAACAAATATAACTTTTGGCGCTAACAGACACTTTTGGGAATACCCAAACCCAACAGATTATTATTATGCAGTTCATTTTACGTATATAAAGCTGCAGTAAACAAGTCGAGCTTGTGAATGCTCAACTGATCAAGACAAAGCTAATAACAATATGTTTTAATACTGCGCCAATCAATTACGATATATACATGAGATGGCAGAATAAATATCAGTCGGAACGCAAATATTAATATAAAAAAAAATATATTTAATCACATACAATATCTGACAAAACTTTATAATTGAAATATACAAAAAATAAATAACATGTGCAAACAAATATACAGTAATATCTCACATAACTGTTATAATGTCCAGCATTCAACAGCGCAACAATGATTAATCGTGTATCACTTCACCAGTGTTCAATCTGCCTCAGTATATATCTCGCTCCATGTGGCGCTGTTAAAGTTTAGTATGATGCACCCCCTGGTATATAGACAAAGGGCCTGATTCATCACGGATCGCAACTGCCACAGCGTACGCAGATCGGTCGATGGTGCGTACTGCGCATATGTATTCACTTGGCGATCACTCACGCAGAAAGAAAGCCATCGCAGTGTGAGTGACGGGACATCAGTGTTTGGGGGTGGTGACGGAGGGAGTGGTCGGAGAAATGCAGGTGTGTCTGTCTGTTTGAACGCCGTTGCAGGGGCGTGCATAAATTAGCCACCGCGACGGCATATGCAGCTTGAGGACTCACTGCGTGCGACGAGGTTAGCAATTTCAGAGTAAGGTCTGGACCGATGTTTTTCTGCGTGAGGGGACGATGTTACCTGATGTTCCTGATGTATACGCAGGACTGCAAGGTATTACGTATGTGAGATAGAGGTAGTGGGAGGCAGTGGGCATTTTATATCCTGGCTGTGCGACAGTTTTGCGATTGCATTCATTAGCATATTTTGGCAGCAGACCTCCGTGGGTAATCGCAGCTGTGATCACAATAACGATCCATAGTGAATAAGGCCCAATGTATGTATATTTGTTGAATATTGCAGCGACAGTAATATACTGGTATTGCTGAGCTTAATCCAAATATTTACCCCGTCCTAACCAAATATTGTCCTTCGGACAGCGATCCTGGCATAATAGAGGTGAACACTCTCTGTTAGCACTGTCAGTACGCTCCGGACGTGCCGGCTGAAGACAGGTAAGTGTAAAGGCTGCAGTCTAATTAAGAACCAGCTGGGAGAGACTTGCCGTGCATACAGCAATGAGATCCCATATACGTGCTGCTTCACCAGTGAAATACAGAAATGCTGTAACCATCAGGGGGGCTTATAATCGGGGTCCCACTGACGCGTTTCGCCTCTTGCCACCGGAGGCTTATTCAAGGAGTGATAAATAATTAGACCAGCTGTTTATGTGTGTGAGCATGTGATAGGGAATATAGACTGTAAGCTCCATTGGGACAGGGACGGATGGGAACGACTGCAATACTCTCTGTATAGCGCTGCGTAATATGTGTGCGCTATATAAATAACCGGCAATAAATAAATACAATGTGAAATTGTGGTTGCTCGGTTGCCACCTGCACAGCATTAAAGAGAATTGCTGCCTTGTATATAACGCTGTTATGAAGGACATCTGCCAGTGTGACAGTCCCGGATTAGACTAGTACACCGATAAATGGCAGAAAATAGCCTCTAATGCTGGGTGCACACCACTAGATATTATATTGTTCTAACAGACGATGAATGATATATCGGATCGACCGGTTTGTACACCCGATATGTATGTGAATGACACCGCTCACAGACATATCTGGTCGGCCTTGGAGCACAACCGATGCCGATATATCATCAGGGCCGCCCATACACAATGTTAGACTTTTATACTACGGGGGGATGTTGGTGATTATGCAGCTAATATTGAACATACTATTATAATAACATGTTATATTTTACAGGGATCTGCTGAGCTGGAATTGTTAATGTCCAGCGCTGCAGCACCAAATGGGATTAAGTCAGGCGCTGTGCACCAGTTTTATATATATATTATATATGTAATGTATATGCTTTATAAGGTATTGTCATTTTGGGGATTCATCTTGTTTTGTGACAATCTGACATAGGACATCTTATGTTACCTATTCTGGCCTCAGCAGATGGCTTAGGGTTCAATTTACTAACCGTCGGTGCAAATTTTAGGCAAAGGAATATGGGGTTGCCTATGATGCCAATTGTTGGGGGTGTGGGAGTCGCTCATCCAGTGATTTGTATGCCCTCACTGTGCCCCCACATGGAGTGCTGTCTGCTGGCATGAAGGAGGACCAGCCAGCAGCTTCTCATATGTAAAGCTACTGCTCCTCGTTGTTGGGTTAGGTCTAAAGTAGGGATGTGCAGGCTCGGTTCTACTCGGTTCCGTTCGGTTCTTTTTACCGGATCTTATTGGGTTTCAGCTGTCACGAGTTTTGGATAGCCAATAAGATACGAGTTTTGGATAGCCAATAAGATTCGGTAAAAAGAACCAAACGGAACCGAGTAGAACCGAGCCTGCACATCCCTAGTCTAAAGTGAAGTGCTTTACAGGACCTCTGATGTCACAACTATGTGACTCGCAACAACAGGGGGAGGAGCAAGGTTCAGAACAGGGGGCCTAAAGTGCCCCTCGTGGGCTCGCTTTGCTCACCACGCTTCGGGGCAGGTTTATATTCCGGCTCTATGCCCACGTGGATAGTAACACTGGTAGCTGACCGGCCGTGTAGTAGTGGTCACATGGTTGTGACGTCAGAGGTCCTTCTGCCAACTTGGATCTAGCATCAACCCTTGAGGGGTTGGGAGTGTGACTCAGGGCTATGATGTCACAACCAAGCACCAGTCTGAGGAGCTGAAGATGCCGCCCCCATCTTCCACTGTCAAGAGTGGGGGCACTGCTTCCAACTTGGGGGAGTTGCCTCCAACTAAAACTTCCACCGTCCCTTTATAGCACGTGTTCTGCCCTTCCAGTAGAGGTAGCCCTGGGGTTGAAGGAAGGGCGGAGGAGCCCTGGAGAATACTTCTGCATGTAGAACCCTCAGGGCTCTTCATCTTGGGATTTGGGGTTTCACTGTCTATTTCAACGTTTTCAACATTTTATCTCTGCCCTTCATCCATGTGTTTATATCTTCAGGAAGTCAGTCATTGCTGCTGTCCTTTCAGAGGATACAGAACTGCTCTCTGCATAGGTTTGTCTCCAGTGCAGAGATTACAGGAGGACTTTGTGGTATATTATATATGGAAGGAAAGTGCAGACAGCGGCTGGTGATATAATACAATGTATAGAGTAAAAGTTACAAGAGGGCATGTACAATACATTAAACTGGTATGAAGGTGGAAATCCCCTTGAATGTATTATAGCAGCGGTAGCAAGCCACGGATTTCCCTGCTGTTGTGGTACTACAAGTGCCAGCATCTCCTGTAGCTTGCCTGCCTTTGTATTACAGGGTTCACAAGTGTCTGCATAGCCATAAATTTCATGTCGTAATGTTTTATGGTCGTTTTACAAACATTTTCCTGTGCTGTGTTTTATTTCAGCTGCCATTTACTCCTGTCGTCACCGCACTGCGCAGGCTTCTGTCCTGTCCTGACTGAGAACCCAATGGAAGGGATGGAAGGAAAGAAACCACAGCCCGGACAGATTGCCATGTCGTATAAAGTGATATAAAGGTTAGTTACTGTGTATCTGGATTGTAGCTACAGTCAGGTTAACAATTAACTTGAACTAAACACAAAAGCTTAGAAAAGAAAAACTTTCAAAATCTAAATTAATCCCCCTAAAAGGACTATAATCTACATTAATCCCCCTTAAAGGACTATACAGGTGTCTTTTTTTTTTCCTTTCCACTGAAACCTAAAAGTGCTGTAAAAAATATACAAAAGTAAAAAGTTGCAGAATAATACAGAGGCAAAACCGCAGTTATAACAAATCTCTGCCCCATTCGCACCTTTATACCTTGTCTATTTAGTGCACAATATAATTTATAGGCAACGATTCACACAGACATTGCATTGTGGAGCTGCCGGTTACGTGCCTGTGTGTGTCTTACAGGAATGCTGGGTATACGGCGGGTCAATTATTTTAAAAAGACAATTTAAGAATTTACAATCATGACATAGCAATGTCCCCTTTAGGAACGCACTGCCGGAATTCACATTGTGTATGGGGTATACGTTCATTATGTCGGCATTGTCAGCAATCACGTTCCTTTCAATTCATTTAAAATGTCTGAAGCTCCGTACACACGGAGCGATCAGACAACGATCGGATATCATTGTCTGATCGTCCTGCATGTGCTGGCTGTTCTATATCGAACATCCAGCGCATGCACCAAACCTCAAACAACTATAACGATCGCGGGTCCCTATAGTAACCAGGCTAACCTGGTCGATATCGATCAGGTTGACCTGCATGCACGGGCAATGGTCGATATCGATATCGACCATCCGTGCCCACGCATCGACCATCTTTTGGGGGGTTGGAAAGGCCCAAAAACAGGACGACATGATCGATATCGTTATCGTTCTTATCGTCCTGTTATATCTGACCGTGTGTACACACCTTAATGCAGAAAGTTCTCAACCCTGGTCCTCAAGTACCACCAGCAGGTCATGTTTTGTGGATGTCTTTAATGATGTGGCTACTAATAGATTTCACTATATATTGCATCACATGGATGCGATATATGGTGATGTTTAGTAGCCATTCATGTACACTTACCTCTCCGACGTTTTTGGGCGCTATCCGGCTCCTCTGCGATCTCCTGTACGCAGTGAGAAAACAGACATCGGGATACCGATATGCCTGCTCCCGACTGCGCATGCACCGGTGTCCGAGAGCAGCAGCTCAGGTCAGACCTGCTGCAATGGACGCTGGGAAAAGGGGGCAAAGCTGCTTCCCTGCTCTGTTCGGCTTGCGGTACAGATTACGCAATCCTCAAATGGCGAATCTGCCCTGCAGGAGAGGAACATAAAGCTGAGCTTTCCGTTCCTTTATGAATCGCACTCGTCATACAAAAGTATGGTGATGCGATGCAGGCATGGAGCGTGGGTGCCACTGGGGAAGTAATACACTTCTCCATGGTAAGCTTATAATAGTACAAAGCAGAGAAGAGCCCTGGTTTAAGTTAAACAGCGCTCTTCTCTGCTTCATGAATAGACCCCTATGTCATACCTCCCAACATGACCCTCTCCAGGAGGGACACAATGCTCTGGTCCTGGACTTCCCTGGTAAGAGGTGGGGCTGCAGCGCAGTTCAAAAGTCAAATAGGGGAGCCACACCAACTGTCATTTCACACGCTGCCACACATCACTGGCTGGGACTCACTGGCAGTTGGTGTGACTCCCCTATTTGAATTTTGGACTGTACTGCAGCCCCACCTCTGGAGCCTCCACCAATCATACATTACCAGGGAAGTCCAGGACCAGAGCATTTTGTCCCTCCTGGAGAGGGTCATGTTGGGAGGTATGCCCTATGTATCAAGCAGTGAAAGCGTGGAGAAGTGGACCAGTGGAGAAGTTGCCTATAGTGACCAATCAGCTCCTACCTATTATTTTGAAGACTGTACTTCATAAATGCTACAGTACATCAAAGCTGATTGTTTGCTATGGGCAATTTCTCCACTGGCCCACTTCTCCACGCTTTTCAGTGCTTCATATATAAACCCCTTAATCTATTTTGCTGGGTCAGAAATAATGCCACCTGCTCCCACAGACAGAAATCCTCAAAACATGGTGGGAAAACTTGAGGGTCGAGGTTGAGAACCACTGGTCTCAAGTATATTTTTGTATATATTTAAACCTCTTCCACTTCTTTTCAGTCACTTTACCCCATGGATGATTCTGCGGAGGATGTGAACTTGTCCTACAGATGTATATTTGAAGAAGATTTCAAGTATATTCTCCTGCCCGTGTCCTATAGCATCGTATTCGTCTTTGGCTTCATCCTCAACGTCCTGGCCCTCTACATTTTCATATTCCAGATCCGGCCATGGAAAGTGGTCAACATCTTCATGTTCAACCTGGCTCTGTCGGACTTGCTGTATGTCCTGTCCCTGCCGCTGCTGGCCTACTATTACTCCAGAGCCAACGATTGGCCCTTCACCGAACCCTTGTGCAAGTTGGTCCGATTCCTCTTCTACACCAGCCTGTACTGCAGCATCCTCTTCCTACTGTGCATCAGTATTTATCGCTTCCTGGCCGTCTGCTACCCCATCCAGTTTCTACGTTGGGGTCAGATCCGTTACGCCAGGATAGCTGCTGTCTGTATTTGGGTGACGATCGTCATCATGCAGTCTCCAACGTTGTACTTTGTCTCCACCAGTCGTACTGAGAACAGCACCATCTGCCACGACACCTCGAACACTGATTTGTTTGACCAGTTTGTCGTCTACAGCACGGTGAACTTAACCTTGCTCTTCTGCGTTCCCTTCGCCATCATCCTCGCTTGCAATAGCTACATGATATTTGTGCTTGTAAGGCCGACGGAATCCACCTCCCAGGTGTCCAAGTCCAAGAAGAAGTCTATCAAGATCATCGCCACGGTCCTGCTGGTCTTCATTATCTGCTTTTTGCCATTTCATGTCACCCGAACTCTGTACTACTACTACCGCAAAGTGGACACTGCCCCATGCCCCACTTTAGACGCGGTCAATGCAGCCTACAAGTCAACGCGACCTCTGGCCAGTGTCAATAGCTGCATTGACCCATTACTGTACTTTTTGGTGTGGAGGTTCAGGTTAAACAGGAACCGATGAGACTGGTGGGAACAGTAGAGATTACTGCCTTGGTGACCATCTTCACTGCTTATTTATTATTTAAGAGTCTGCAAAATGCTGCCGCGCTGGACAATCGCTATAACAAAACATACAATAAATTCAAGATGTCATGTTCATGTTATTCTTGATATAGTTTTAAATATCGGGATCTCCCAGTTTATTATCAAGTTATGCACCAATGCACCAATTTACTTGGACCTAAAATAATGTAATTGCAACATTCTGCAATCAATAGTCAGCGTCACCTACTGGCTGGAAGTGGTAATGCAGTTCTCCGTGTCATTACGGAATACCCTGTGAATTGTTTGTCATCAGTTCGTTGATGCAATAAATAGTAATTCATAATAAACTTAGGGGGGTCATTCAGACCCGCTCGCGAGGGAAGTTCGCTCGCAAGCGGGTCGATGTTGGGCGAATGCGCATGCGCACGACAGAGGGAGCTCCGTCGTGCGCATGCGCGAGACCCGAATAACGACGGCAAAGCCGTCGTTATGGGTTTCGCACCAAAGGGGGCGTGCTGTCGATGGTGACTGACAGCACGCCCCATTTGGTGGGCGTGCCGGGGGCGTGGCTGCCAGACAGAGGTGTTCCCATGGGAACGCCTACCGTCTGAGTCCTGCCCCACTGACATCAGTAATGATGTCAGTGGGAGTGATTTTGACTCTGATAGAGCCAAAATCACTCCTGGGCTTGCGGCAGCGAGACCCTACCGCAGGGTCTCGTCGCAAGCCCGATGGTCGCGATGGTCTTGACCATCGCGACCATCAACATGGACGCTCGCTATAGCTGTGGGTGGTAACCCACAGCTATACGAGCGTCCATGAGGCCGCTCCAAAAACAGGTAGGAGGGCCCTGAATCAGAGCGAGCGCTCTGGTCAGAGCGTCCGGCTCTGAATCAGGCCCTTAGCCCTTACACTTAAAAAAATATATATTTGAATTGGGTTTACATGTGATCAGCTCAATTGTACAAATTATCCTTTATCAAAGCTGTAAGTACATAATAACTATATAAAAGAGTATTTATTACAATGATACAAAACTTTTCTGGTTTTATTCTCAATTTCCCCGAAAACTTTCAAGCAAGAATGTCCAAAAACTTATGTTTATTATGATTTTTTTTTAAAGCTTAAGGACAATAAGGATGAACGTATGTTTACGGTGGGAAGGGGGGGTAGGATGTGCCACTTTTTAACATTTCTTATGACTGACGTAAAGGTGTGTTTTATTTTGTTTTATTTTTTTTATTTTTTCATATGACCTTTAAAATATTTAGTTAAAAACAACATTACATCACTAATGCAAACTAATGACAAACTCTCGTTAATGTTTAACTGGTCCCTGTGTGATTCAGGAATCAGGAGTGCTCCGGTGTTTCATCACAGACGCGTTAATCTGGTCCTAATATCCTAGTGTCATCTGCAGGAAATTATCATCTGCATGGCATCCTATGGTTGCAATAAGGTGCTTGAACATCAAGCACTGTGGTTCTGTATACAGCCATAACCTCACCCTGGGTCACCCTGATTCTCGCCCTCCTCTGCGGTGCTCCTATCAGGCTCTGTTTTATACATTACTTTAATTTTGCACATGTCAGTCTACTGTCTTGGCCGGTAATTATGTGCAGAACACCTGACCTGGCCTTTTGGGAATTTTCATCTGCATTTTACCCGCGACACAATACTCTGCTCCCGTTCTTCCTACTGATATTGTCAGTTTAGAAATCTGGGGTGAATTAGTTAATTGATGTTAGGGACTCTGCAACCCGGCATGGCAGGATCGCAGAAATCCAACATGTTGGATTTTACCGCTTTGACGATCGTGATCAAAAAATTATCGTGATTGTCTAATCGGGGACATTTAACATGTAAAAATTCAGCTATCCTTCGATGGGTCGCTGAACATCGATAGTGGGCGGTCGGCATTTCCACCCTGCAGATCGGCATTTCCGATCGCTTTGCAAAATCGTGACAATCTGTCGCAGATGTATGGGCACCTTTACACATAGGTACTAGGATATGCCCCTATGTTCTGGTGCCCTCTCGAGGTGCAAATAGGGACCATTGATCCCTATTTGGATGGGGCTAGCTACAAATACAGCCATTTTTAAGAGTTATATAACAGACAAGACAGGATCATATTATCTGACAAGGAGCATCCGTTATTACACTCTGGAATTCCCCATGATTGAAGAAATTGGTAGTTCCAACTTGCAAACTGCACAGTTAAGCAATGTTGCAGGGATTTAGGTGGTCATTCAGACCCGGTCGCAAGCACCAATGTGCTCGCAACCGGGTTGATGGGTAGCTCTGCGCACGCGCAGCGGCCGCACTGCGTGTGCGCAAGCCCTGGAGCGAGAGAAACTTTCTCGCTCCAGAGCTCGCTACAAAAGGGGTGGCTGTCGATGTTGATCGACAGCTCGCCCCGTTTGGTAGGCGGGCCAGGGTGGTTTCCAAAACGGAGGTGTTCCTTAAGGAACGTCTACCGTTTTGTGGGCGGCCGCACTGACATCAGCAGTGATGTCAGTGGGGAGCTTCCTGCTCCATCAGAGCAGAAAGCTCCCTGGGGCTTACGAGTGCCCAGACCCCACCTTAGGGTCTGGTCGCTAGCCCCGATGGTCGCGATGGTGGTCACCATCGCGACCATCAGCCTGGTCGCAAGCTAGGCTGTGGGTGGTAACCCACAGCTTAGCTTGCGACCAGGAGGCCGCACCAAAAAACAAGAAGCGCCCGCCCTAATTCAGAGAGAGCGATCGCTTCTTGCGACCGCCTCTGAATGAGGTCTTTAATGTGACTGCCATGGATGCTGTGAGTAAGCATCAGCCCTGCTTGAGGTTTTATTGGTCACTACGTGGCTGAGGATTTATATCTGTGAGGAAGTCACATTACAGAGTCAGCCAATGACCAACTGTCTGTAAGTGCAGAGGGGTGCATGGGGGCTGGGAGGACTATGTATTGGGGAGGGGGAGAGGAGAGGGCATGTCTTTTGTGGTTTCACAACAATTAGGAGAGCGACAGTAGTGATTATATTATTTGTATAACAGGAAAGTCAACTCCGTTGTACTCTTGCCAAGGTTCCCACATGATTTTCAATTACATAATTGCATTTGTAATCTTGCTAGAGGTTAATTCAATAGAGGTAATAAAACATATGTATTATTAAAAGCTAATAAAGGCCAAGTTGTTCTGTGTTTCCGTTTCTTGGCTGTGCTACAAAGGGCTGCAATAATATAATATGCATTATTAATATAACGATGTAATTATCCAAGGAGCCGACAGGTTTCATGAGTTAGTTGTGTGGCTGGGGATAAGGATATAGACACTGAAGGGAAACATTTATGTTATTTTGTTGTAATAACTTGAAAATATCAAGTAAACATGTACAGTATACAGATGTGTCCTCATACACTGTTTGTCTTTACACAATACGGCGTGAGGCGCCCAGAGCGTCTGATAAGCTCCGATAGGAGTAGCGTACCATATATTTCGTTAAATTTTGTGTCTTAGTCACATCGCAGATGCAGTGAAAAGCTGCTCCCACGTACTAGAGATGGTGGGCTGTGACATTAGCTGTAAACGTGAGTCTGCAGTTACCCTGCTGCAGCAATATTCTCTCATGCTGATCCTTACATGCAGCCATTCACCCCATGTCCGGCCTTGTCAGTCACACAGCTCTAATCCCAATCTCACCTCTCACCCTCAGAAATTTCATGCTCCCTCTCTATCAGATGAATCTCTGCTTGCACAGGTAACCAAGGGCATAGTTCACACCAGGAGCCCAGAGGTGAGATAGTTGGTGCCCCCTCCCCCCCCTGTTCGCATTCACTGCCAACACCACAGGTCCAGCAGCACTCACACACACTCCCGCTAAAACACATTCACTGCCAAAACCCCAGCAGCACCCGGTCACACAATTTCCTTCCTGTGCATTCACTTCCAATACCCCAGGTGCACCCGGTCACACACTCTCCTCCCTGAGCATTCACTGCCAACACCCCAGCACCGGTGTCACACACTCTCTTCCCTGTGCATTCACTTCCAATACCCCAGCTGCACCCGGTCACACACTCTCCTCCCTGTGAATTCACTGCCAACACCCCAGCAGCACCCGGTCACACACTCTCCTCCCTGTGAATTCACTACCAACACCCCAGCAGCACCCGGTCACAAACTCTCTTCCCTGTGCATTCACTTCCAATACCCCAGGTGCACCCGGTCACACACTCTCCTCCCTGAGCATTCACTGCCAACACCCCAGCACCGGTGTCACACTCTCTTCCCTGTGCATTCACTGCCAACACCCCAGCAGCACCCGGTCACAAACTCTCTTCCCTGTGCATTCACTTGCAACACCCCATCTGCACCCGGTCACACACTCTCCTCCCTGTGCATTTACTGCCAACACCCCAGCAGGTAACCGGACTCTATGTCATCCTGTGCCTCCCCTGCCCCCTAAACTTGTGACATCACATCTAAAGAGCAGGGCCCCTGGCACAGGTAAGTAAAGCACTGCCCAGAAAATCCTGAGGACAATCCTAGCAGCTCCACAGGCTGCAGGGTGCCTGTCTGAAGCATCCCCTGAATGCTCCAGGTGGCTCATGCAGGTACTGTTGTGCTGCGACTGTGCCACCCATAGGGCCCTGTGCTCTGTGCGGCAGCACTGCACACATGTCCCTAGTTATGGTCGTGTCAGCAGCACCCGGGCACACACCCTTCCCCAGCAAATTCACTGCCAACACCCCAGCAGCACCCAGACACACATCCTCCCCACCCCCTGCATTCACTACTAGAAGCACCCAGACCTTTGGCTGACACAGAGCAAACCTAAGTAGGGTAGATAACAGGTAACAAGAAAACCCATGAAAATTGTCCTCCTGGGGATTGGTGGCTGGCCATCTCTAGGACCAGTGAGAGAGCAAAGAACCCGGCAACAGAGGCGGGACAGCCGGCAGAACCAAGTACAACAAAAAGCAGCTAAAGAGAGGGGGAAAAACAGAGATGGGAACTTGCCTTTGCAGCAGCCCAACAATGTAGCCACTTGGAAGGGCCAGTGGAGAAGCAGGTGTCTGCAAACTGGGGTGCTAGAGACTGCAGGACAGGAGCAGAGGTCAGCGGCTGTGGCACAGTCAAAGAAGCTGCCACAGTGTGGAAGATCCCGGCTGTGATAGCCGGCACAAGGACCCCGGCTCTGGATTCCTGCCCTGGGGCAGCAAAAGCAGTGCAGAAGGTGCCACTGCCAGAATAATCCCTGTGAGGACCAGAGGACCCGGCGGCTGCGGTTGAAGAGGATCCGGCTCAGGATTCCTGCAGTAGTGCCCAGGAGCAGCGCAGGCCATGTGGAATAGGGATGGACATCAAGGCAATGCAATGGCAACTAGCCATCCCATCACAACAATAACATAATATAACCATTGCGATGGTTGGAGTACTGACCGAAAAGGGTGTAGGCCTTGTGGGAGAGGGGGCAGGGCCTCGTGGCACACCCGACCATGTCACTGTGGGGGTGTGCCGAGAACTCTCCGAGATGCTGGGCTGCTCCCAGGCTCCCCCTATACAGAGAACAGATTCCGCACGGCATCTATTCTCCTTCTGCTCACCCGCTGCTCTGCTATGGGGTGGCCCACAACGCACACAGTGCACCCATAGTTAATATTATACTTACCTCTCCGCAGTTTCTGATGTGCTGCTCCGCAGTGCCGGACCGGCGGCCATTTTTCCAGTGATCTGAGCATGTGCAGAAAAGATGTCCACCGGGAAAATAGGAGCAGGCGCCATTTTCCCGGAGACCCGCGCATGAAGCCAGAATCTACAGGGCTCTGTGCGCCGGCAGAGAGGTGGGAGCCCAAACGGCCGCTGCACACAAGCCCCATCCTCTCATATAACGCCCCTGGGACCAAGTAAGCTGGACGGAGCCACATCCATTTGGTAGTCAGGTCCTCATTCAGAGCCGCTCGTAAGCTGCCGCTCGTTCGTTATGAGCGATGTTCGCACATCTGCGCATGCGTACGGATTGTAATACGCATGCGCGAACCAGTCAGTGTGGCTGAAAATCGTTTGTTCGCTAAATAGCGAATTCCTGCTATTTTGAGTGACAGGAGGAGGCGTATGTGGGTGGTAACAGGGGAAGGTGCTTGAAAACGGGGAGTGGAGATCAGAACGCAGGCGTGCTTAAAGGTCAAAACGGGTGTTTTAAGGGTGTGCATAATTAATACAGGAGCATCACTGACCACGTCACTGGGTTATTTTATAGTCAGAACTGCTCGCAAGATAGCGGTAGGAAAAACCAACCACAAGAATAGCAAGCAGTTCATACGCTGGTCGATGTACTCGATTAATCTAATAAATAGCGGACATGACGGGGGGCGCATTTTTCAAAATTACGACCGCAAGTTTTGTTCGCTCGTTCAGACATAGAGGCGTGAACAGACCGCAAAGAGCGAACGGTTCATTTGAATAGCCACCCCTTTTTTCTGAACGAATGACCGCAAATAGCGTCCGGCTCTGAATCAGACCCTCAGCTCCATAGTGAGAGGAAGGTTGCTAGCGGTAACACCCTGTTATTTTAGGTTGAGCTTCTGGTGATATTTAGTGATGTTGTAACTGAATTTGTGGCTGTACAGGGTTACAGTGTGTCTTTAATTGGATTCCCTGTATTTTGACAGCTTTTGATTTAACTTTCCTGAGACTTACTGTATGTTCAACTTCATAACTGTCATGTTCAGGCCCGCACTCAGAACTCCACCTACAGTAAGGGCTGGATTCAATAAGCGACGACAGTGGCGCAAGTTCATCCCAGACGCCCGGAGGCAAGTTCTAATTTGGTGCCCCCCCACTCCCGTCACATCCGCTGACACTGCAATGTAGCAATTCTCATGCAGACAAGCTATAGATAGACAAAAGCAGCAGCTGATGGTCTGACATGGAGCTCTCCACTAGTGTATGGTGGCTTCTCAGGTTCCGGTAAAGGGGTGCCATGTATTAGGCAGCCGTGACGGTACACTCCGGGTACATAGTTACAGCCCTAAGTGGGGTGAATACGTTGTGGACAATGGAGGAGGTGCCCCTTCAGAGCTGGAGCCCGGCGGCAGGCGCCTCCATTGTCTCCCATAGTTCTGCCCCTGAGCGACGATAATATCACCAGCGATAATATAGGCCAATTTTTTATCCCACCCGCGATAATAGGTTAGACAAGAGGCCCTGATTCGGAGCCGGACACTCTGACAGAGTGCTCGCTCTGAATCAGGGCATCTTTTTTTGGGGGGGGCGGCCTCCTGGTTGCTCGTATTGCTGTGGGTTGCCACCCACAGCTAATGCGAGTGGCCAGGATGTTGGGCGCGATGGTCAAGACCATCGCGACCATCGGGCTTGCGACGAGACCCTTGTGGTAGGGTCTCATGGCCGCAAGCCCCAAAGAGCTTTCGGCTCAAACAGAGCCGAAAGCTCTCCCACTGACATCACTTGTGATGTCAGTGGGGCCGTCCCCAAACTAGAGGCGTTCTCATGGGAACGCCTCCGTCTGGGCAGCCAACCCCCCCGGCCCGCCCACCGAAGGGAGCGTGCTGTCACTCAACATCGACAGCGCGCCCCCTTTGGTGCGAGACCCGGAGCGATGGATTGCCTGTCGCTATCCGGGTCTCGTGCATGCGCACGACGGAGCCGGCTCCGTCGTGCGCATGCGCTCTGGGCCACCATCGACCCGGTTGCGAGCGCTCAGCGCTTGCCACTGGGTCTGAATCAGGCCCAGAAACCGTGCAAAAAGTTTTCTCCAGCTCAGACAAGGAGAAAAAAAAATGCATAATCCCTATTTTTGCCTAAATATATGGGGATTTCTTTTAGAATCCTTTGGATACCCCCCTAATGATAAATGACCCCACATATTTTCCGTAAGTTGCGTACTTTGTTGAAAAACGACCGCGCAAATTTTGGGTGAAAAAAAAAAATCGTTGAAGATGATAGAAAGCTTTTTTTTTTCCCCAGGAAATTAATGTACATCTGTCATTTGGCCCCTTGTGGTGCTAATTACACAAACTACAAAATACACTGGCTCATTCCTTTTGGCATACAAACATTTGGGTCCTGCTCTACTGGAAATAACAATCTATCAGCCACATCCTCTGAAACTTAACTACGTTTTCCATAAATGTAAACATTTTCTATATTTAGACATTTAGGCTGGGATGTACTAAAGGAAAAATGTGGTAAAAACCCTGTTTTAAAACCCCGGGGTTTTACCGCATTCTCATATGTACTAAGCCCTGGCCACCCGATTTTTACCGCATCCCACTCCCCGCTGCTTCACCACCGCCTTGCCGCCAGCAGCCCCCCAGCACATCTCACGCCGGCCCCAACCCACCTCAGCCTCCTGCAAGCTCCTCTTGAGTCCCCCACCTCATTTTCTTCTTCCGGGTGCAGGGAGAATTAGGAGGAGCCTGGGACTTCCTGCACAGGTCGGCAGCAGGAAGCTCCCGGGGCTAGGAAACCCGCGGAGACCCCCTCACCTGGCGGCGGCAGCTTAGCATTGAGGTAGCCCTTTGCGATACTAATTACATATGTTAGTACATATGCTATTAGTATCCTTGCGGTGACTGGCGAGATATACACTGCACGGTTAGTACATCTCTTCCATATACAGTGGATCATAAGTCTACAGATCATTACACATACTGGGCCTGATTCAGAGCCGCTCGCAAGCGGCCGCTCGTTCGCTATGAGCCATGTTCGCACAACTGCGCATGCGTATGGGTCCTAATGCGTATGCGCAAACCAGTCATTGCGGTCGGAAATTCTGCACTCGCAAAATAGCGTGGGGCTGCTAATTTGAGTGACAGAATGAGGCGTTTGTGGGTGGTAACAGGGGAAGGTGCTTGAAAACGGGGGAGTGGAGATCTGAACGCAGGCGTGCCTAACGGTAAAAAGGGTGTTTAATGGGAGTGCATAATTAGTAAAGGAGCGTCATCGACCACGTCACTTGGGTGTCTTTTAGCCTGAACTGCTCGCAGTGATTGCGGGAAGTAAATCCTACCACAACCACTGCGAGCAGTTCAGATGCCTTTTGATGTACCCGATTAATCAAATAAATACCGGAGATGACGTGTGATGCGAACGGCAAAGGGGCGTCTTTACAAAATAGCGAGCGCACTTTTCGAACGCTCGCTCAGACATAGAGGCATCAACAAACCGCAATGAGCGAGCGCTCAATTTAAATAGCCGGCTCCTTTTATGGAAGGACCGTTCGCAAATAGCGTGTGGCTCTGAATCAGGCCCTCTATTCCCAATATTATTATTAAAATGCCCAGTATGATATGAAATGGGCTTTATTGTTACAATAACCTTGACTGGTAAACTGCTAATTTGAACCTGTTAATACCTGTTATGCTAGGAAATGTGTTTTCATTAACTGTCTATTGAATGTTTCTTAGCATAAAATTTTCTTCCATATGATGTTCTTCATTTGTGTTTTAGTGAAATACCCAGATGACCATAGGTGTTTCCTGTCCATGTTAACTAATGAGATTTATGAATAGACTGTAGGCTGTTTAGCAGAGTTTCTGGGCCAAGCCTACTGTGTTATCTACTGACCTTACTGTGCGTGTGCAGGGGGATGAGCAAGTGTCTCCTGCCAGGAGTAAATTGCAGAAAACTATCTTATGTTTAAAGGTAAAACTGCAGAATTGCATGCAAATCCCTATGGGTCTCATTCAGACCCGGTCGCAAGCGCCGATGTACTCGCAACCGGGTCGGTGGCTAGCCCTGCGCATGCGCAGCGTCCACACTGCGCGTGCGCAAGCCCCGGAGCGAGAGAGAGACTCTCGCTCTGGAGCTCTCTACAAAAGGGGCGGCTGTCGATGTTGATCGACAGCTCGCCCCTTTTTGTAGGCAGGGCAGGGGGGGGGGGGGTGTTTTCACAAACGGAGGCGTTCCTTAAGGAACTCCTGCCGTTTTGTGGGCGGCCGCACTGACATCAGCAGTGATGTCAGTGGGGAGCTTCCTGCTCGATCAGAGCAGGAAGCTCCCAG
The DNA here is from genome assembly GCA_031769625.1 of Taudactylus pleione. NCBI lineage: Eukaryota > Metazoa > Chordata > Amphibia > Anura > Myobatrachidae > Taudactylus > Taudactylus pleione. The sequence continues at coordinate 521,125 of JAUIMM010000240.1, forward strand.
GGACTCTATGCAGAAACTGCAAGTCTCGTCGCACGCAGTGAGTACTCGGACTGTGTATGCTGTTGCAGTGGCTAATTTAGGCACGCCCATGAAACAGCGTTCAAACGGACAGCCACGCCTGCGTTTCTCCTACCACTCCCCTGTCACCACCCCCAACTGCTCACTTCCTGTCACTCACACTGTGATGGCTTACTGTGAGTGTCCGTAATCGCAGTGCAGGCGCAATGTGGTGAAGACGCATGTGCAGCACGCAACCATCGGCCGATCAGCGTATGCGGTTGCACTTGCGATCCATGCTGAGTCAGGCCCTGTGTTTGCTTAGAGCCTCCCCTGTCATACTCCCTCCCCTATTATACTCCCTCCACTACCATACTCCCTCCCCTATTATACTCCCTCCCCTGTCATACTCCCTCCCCTGTCATACTCCCTCCCCTGTCATACTCCCTCCCCTGTCATACTCCCTCCCCTGTCATACTCCCTCCCCTGTCATACTCCCTCCCCTGTCATACTCCCTCCCCTGTCATACTCCCTCCCCTGTCATACTCCCTCCCCTGTCATACTCCCTCCCCTGTCATACTCCCTCCCCTGTCATACTCCCTCCCCTATTATACTCCCTCCCCTGTCATACTCCCTCCCCTGTCATACTCCCTCCCCTGTCATACTCCCTCCCCTGTCATACTCCCTCCCCTGTCATACTCCCTCCCCTGTCATACTCCCTCCCCTGTCATACTCCCTCCCCTGTCATACTCCCTCCCCTAACATACTCCCTCCCCTAACATACTCCCTCCCCTAACATACTCCCTCCCCTAACATACTCCCTCCCCTAACATACTCCCTCCCCTAACATACTCCCTCCCCTAACATACTCCCTCCCCTAACATACTCCCTCCCCTAACATACTCCCTCCCCTAACATACTCCCTCCCCTATCATACTCCCTCCTCTATCATACTCCCTCCTCTATCATACTCCCTCCTCTATCATACTCCCTCCTCTATCATACTCCCTCCTCTATCATACTCCCTCCTCTATCATACTCCCTCCTCTATCATACTCCCTCCTCTATCATACTCCCTCCTCTATCATACTCCCTCCTCTATCATACTCCCTCCTCTATCATACTCCCTCCTCTATCATACTCCCTCCTCTATCATACTCCCTCCCCTATCATACTCCCTCCCCTAACATACTCCCTCCCCTAACATACTCCCTCCCCTATCATACTCCCTCCTCTATCATACTCCCTCCTCTATCATACTCCCTCCTCTATCATACTCCCTCCTCTATCATACTCCCTCCTCTATCATATTCCCTCCTCTATCATACTCCCTCCTCTATCATACTCCCTCCTCTATCATACTCCCTCCTCTATCATACTCCCTCCTCTATCATACTCCCTCCCCTATCATACTCCCTCCTCTATCATACTCCCTCCCTGTCATACTCCCTTACATGCTGGGTGGCGTGTTAAATAAGGGGAAGTGTGGTATCTTTTCTGAAACTATTTGTTTTAAAAGTTGCAATAGTGTTGCCGGTGTCGTACTAAATATCTTTGAAGAGAAGCTGAGATAATGTACTGTTGTTATTTGTCAATTGTGTCTCTTTCAAAATAAAATTTCTTTGTACCTTGTAAACACGTCTGTTGTTGTTTCTGGAAATAGGGGCTCATGCGCTATCCGGCTCATCTATTTCATCCACTCGAACCTGATTATGATGCTGGGTACACACTACCCAAAATATCGTCCATTCAATTGAACGGCCGATATATTGTGTGACGATCTTCACAGACATATCATGTCGGCTGTGCAGCACACACGATGGCAGATACATATATCTGCAGATGTTTTGGCACATCGTGCTGTGTGTACGGGCTGTAAGCCTATCGCCTATACACTTGCTGCAGAGACCCCCGGCCAATGGAACCACAGGTGATGGTTGTTTAGTGTGTATGAACAACCATCATCTGCAGATATATCTGTCAGGTGTGTGTCCACCTTTAGTAACATCGGGTTATTACACATGCAAAGCCCACAAATATGATCTATCTTCTTTCAGGTGTTATCTTTATTTAGCGACTTTTTGTATTGCTGCAATTCCTATTTATCTTTGGGTGCTAGGATAGTAGATTTGTGAATAGGATTTACTGGCACAATATCAGGTGTTTGTCCCTGAGAAAATGAATTTCTAGCAGTGTCTGCAACTGCTAATTGGCCACTGCTGGTTCCACCAACCCAGGACTCTCCCCGCTTCTCACCTGTGGGCCCAGAGATCAGTCATGGTCATCCTATGTGAGTGCGAAGGCCCCATCACGGAAGCCTGCCATTTCCTTATTTGTGCTGTGCAATCCTGTGTAAGGGCTCGTACACACATAGGGGGCCCATTTATCAATGATCGCTTTTGCAATGCAATCAGGGCATGCCAGTAACGCCCATGATCGCATTGCAAAAAGCGATCATACCGGCCGGATGTATCTGCGATGTCTCCGGAGAGCTGCCGGCCAGTGCAGGTGGTGCTGCGCATGCGCAGTCCTGTGGACTGAACGTGCACATCCGCCATAGCCGGGGAGGGTTCTGGCGTATCCCTCCCCCGGCTAATAGTGCGCAGTGTAGCCCATAGGTTACAGTGGCTAATGCCATATTGGTAAATTTGGCAGCATCGCATCCCTTATAGAAACTTATGGGTTCGTCGGCTGCCAGCTGCCATGGAGGCATCACAGCAGGTATCGGAGATACCTGCTGCGGTCCCTCCTTTATACATACGGGGAATATTTAGTATTTGAGGTAAACCCCTGAAAACGGGCATTTACGGGCCATTCTCCACCACGCTGCTGACAGGAAGCAGCAGGGCTGGGACGCCGGTTCACGAGGGGGTGAGGGACGCAGCATAGGGAACCCTCTGAGCTTCCATAAACCCTGCTTCACAAAGTAGTTTGATGGGAGAACTGAGTTTATTAACAAGTCTGGGGGAAATTATACAGGGAAGGGCTGGGGGCCCAACCCCTAGGGGTAAATTCACTAAAGGTCGATTTAGATCGATTTTACCGCCTGTATAATTAGAGTAACTTTTGTGTTTTTTTATAATCCAATAACATTTTTTGTAAACATACTTCACCCTTATTGGTTCTGTTGTGATAACAATGCCTTATAATGGGTTTAACAGAACAGGGAGTACGGTCTAGGATCGGATGCTTGATAAATAGGCAGTAAGGGGTTATTGCAGGTATTGGTTCTATTATTGTATACAAGAAAGCAACAAAAAGTCCTTTCACTGGCGAAAACACCAGTGTTTTCCAGAAAAAGGGCTTCCACCCAGGGGCAGAACTATGGGAGACAATGGAGGCGCCTGCCGCCTGGTGCCAGCACTGAAAGGTCACCTCCTCCATTGCCCACAATATATTCACCCCACTTAGGGCTGTAAATATGTACCCGGAGTGTAGCATCACGACTGCCCAGTACACGGCCCCTCTTCCCGGTACCTGAGAAGCCACCATAACCATATACTAGTGGAGGGCTGAGTGTGAGACCATCAGCTGCCACTTCCGTCTATCTATAGCCCTGTCCCTACTCATTGGTGTCACTGCTCCTCAGCAGCTTCTTATGCCAGTGTGACACATACGGCGCCCCCCCTCACTCACAACTCCCCGTCCCACTCCTCACTGGTGACAGCTCTAGCTGCAGACCTGTGCGGCGGGCCCAAGCATAAGCGCGGCTGCAGATCTTCCAGGAGCTGGATGTCAACAAGGATGCACCAGATGAAGTTGCGGGTAAGAGGCCATGGGAGGCGGGGGCCTGGGGCACCAGCGACTGAGTTTTGGGGCAGATCTTTGGTGGAGCAACTTCCCGACATGTGAAGCAGTCGGCAGTAGACTGGGCATTTTATGATTTGTAGTTCTACCACATTAGCAACCTTATAGTATCTTGACTTAAACTCAGTCCTCAAAACCCCCATATCAGGTGGATTTCCCCTCTATCTGGCGTATCAGGAGGGCTCCCCACCCACATCAGGTGGTTTTCACCTCCATCAGGGGTATCAGGAGGGCTCCCCACCTACATCAGTTAGTTTTCCCCTCCATCAGGGGTATCAGGAGGGCTCCCCACACATCAGTTGGCTTTGGCCTCCATCTGGAGGGTTCTGAGCCTCATGCTAATTGCACTATACAGGTCACTATCTTATGTGTGACTAACGCATAGCCATACTTGCCTACCCTCCCAATTTGGCTGGGAGCCTCTCAAAAATCGGGTGCCGCTCCCGACCTCCCGGGAAGGCAGGCAATCCTCCAGGCTGCCGCCCACCCCTCCTATCCCCCCAGCAATTACCTCTGGGGGGGGTGTTGACGTGATTCATGCTGAATCTCGTCATTTTGGCCCCGCCCCCTGCTTCACAATGCCTGTAATATTGGCATTGTGTGGTGGGGCCAAAATGACGCGATCGCGTGGCTCCGCACCCTGCCCACAAATACTCACAGCCTCCTTGAGCTGGCCATGCCCCCTGTCAAGGCGATATGGCTGCTCCCTCCCGGAAGGGGCAGCCAGAAAGTCTGCAAGCCTGCACATAGCTGTATATACCCGAAAAGGGGTGTTTTTTGGGGGATATCCTACAAATTGACTTTAGTAAATAGACCTAACAGAAACAAATTCACACATTCTATATTAGTGTTGTTGTGCATATGTATAGATAGATAGATATGCACCATATTTATTTTCCCTTTTTTAGGGGGGGGGACACCAAATTATAACTTGTCTCCGGGCATCTGGGATGAATTTACGCCACTGCTTTTACTCTTTGATAAATCAGAACGTGTGTTGTATACCTAAAATGATCTTTTAAAGGTGTGTTGCTGTTCCTGGGCCAGTGCTATGTACTTGCCCTCAGGACAATATTGGCACGCCAGTACCTAAAAGTGATAAATTAGGACGATCCTCTGGTGTTACAATATCCACATTGACCAGTAGGTGGTGCTATAAGTCCTGCCTAGAAATAAGAGAAACTTGCTGGGAATTTTTGCACAAATCTATTTTCACGGTGTCAGCGGTTCCAGTGATACAATGTTTAAATTCTATATAGAGCTGGAAAATCCTAGAAGTACAATTCTGACAAAGTAAAAATCAAAATGCTGCAGAAAAAAAATGTGGAATGAGATGAACATTCTGAGGAGCGGTTTCAGAAACTTAGGGCCAAATGGAATAGGGTGAGAGAAAACAGTCACATTTTTAAACTCGGCCAATGTATTGGGACACATGCCCAGACTTACAACATCGGCCAACTTCATGCGGGATCGATACTGCGTCCACCTCTGAATCAAACCCTGTGTATGTGGTCAAAAGTGGATTATATTAACCACTTGCCATGAGCGGTCGCGACAAGTCAGAAATGCCCAGATAATCATCCAGCAGCCGCCAATGGCAGAGGGACCTCCCATACGCTCTGCATTCCTGCACCTCTGCTTTTTTGGACCCATTTGGAACATCTATATCTATTCGGCATCGGTTACAGCATCAGCATACTGAGACGCGAGACCTGCGGTCCCGCTGGACACGAGCCAGCAGCTGGAGTAGAGGATAGGATCGAGACGTGACCAGCATCATCACATCATTTAGGAGCCGCTATACCTTGTCTCTCCGGCTACATGAGAATCCTCCACTACCCATTCGGCTTTCCACCTGCTCGGATGTGAACTTATCAACTTGTAAGTTATACCTACATGACGTGGTCTGCCAGGATACGTGGTCTCATGAAGTTTACTACGGCTGTATAGAAGCTCACTTCACTCCTGGTGAGGTTCAAAACTATTAAGTACAGATGCGGACACTTGTGGATTGATACATGTGCTTTTTACACTATATATATAATTATATAAATATATATATATATATATATATATATCAGAGCCTAACTAGACTTTTTGGTGCCCTGTGCCAGAAAGAGCACTAGCGCCCCCCTCATTTTTCAGAGGGATATAATGCACCCAAAAAAGGGCCATGGCCTCATGGGGAAGGGCCAGGGAAGAGATAGGAGAGGCCAGGAGATGCTGGGGATGAAATAAGAGGAAGCTACAAATGAGAATGATAATAAACAGAAATTTGACAGGCCCCAACAGCGCCCCCTGACCTATGGTTCCCTGTGCAATGGCACCGGCCGCACTACCCTAGCTACGGCCCTGATATATATATGTATATAATATATATTTATATTAGGGGTGTGCACCGGCCACTTTTCGTGTTTTGTGTTTTGGTTTTGGATCTGGATCTTTCTTCGTGTTTTGGATCTGGATTGGTTTTGCCAAAACCACCCTTCCGTGTTTTGGGTTCTGGGTTTTGTGTTTTGGATCTGTATTTTTTTTTTAAAAAGCATAAAAACAGCTAAAATCACAGAATTTGTTGGTTTCTCTGCTCCTATGCTATTATTAACCTCAATAACCTTAATTTCCACTCATTTCCAGTCTATTCTGAACACCTCACACCTCACAATAGTGTTTTCATGTCCAAAAGGTTGCACCGAGGTAGCTGGATGACTATGCTAAGCGACACGAGTGGGCGGCACAAACACGTGACCCATCTAGGAGTGACACTGCAGTGGCAGACAGGATGGCAGTTAGAAAAACTAGGCCCCAAACTGTACATAATGCAAAGAAAAAAAAGAAGTGCAAGATGGAATTGTCCTTGGGCCCTCCCACCCTTATGTTGTATAAACAGGACATGCACACTTTAACAAATCAATCATTTCAGCGCCAGGGTCTGCCACACAACTGTGGCTGAAATGATTGGTTCGTTTGGGCCCCCACAAAACAAGCTGGAAATTAATGTGTCCCTGCACAAACTGGCTCTACGGAGGCAAGATGTCATCCTCATCCTCCTCATCCACCGATTCCTCACCCTCTTCAGTGTGTACATCCTCATCCTCACAAAGTATTAACTCGTCCCCACTTGAATCCACCACCACAGGTCCCTCTGTACCTTCTGGAGGCTGGTCTCCCTGGAAGAGCTGATAATTCATTTTGATGAACATCATCTTCTCCACATTCTGTGGAAGCAACCTCCTACGCCTTTCGCTGACAAGGTTCCCGGCTGCACTAAACACTCTTTCGGAGTACACACTGGAGGGGGGGCAACTCAGGTAAAATAGAGCCAGCTTGTACAGGGGCCTCCAAATTGCCTCTTTTTCCTGCCAGTACAGGTATGGACTGTCTGACATGCCTACTTGGATGCTGTCACCGATGTAATCCTCCACCATTCTGTCAATGGTGACAGTATCATATGCAGTGACAGTAGACATGTCAGAAATTGTTGCCAGGTCCTTCAGTCCAGACCAGATGTCCAAACTTGGTCCTGCCTGCCCTGCATCACCGCCAGCGGGTTGCTTAGGATACCTAAGTTTTTTCCTGGCAGCCCCAGTTGCGGGAGAAAATGAAGAAGGAGCCGTTGACGTGTCACGTTCCGCTTCAGCTGACAGTGTGTTCACCAGCAGGTCTTTGCACCTCTGCAGGCTTGTGTCGGCCGGAAAGAGAGACACCACATAGGCTTTAAACCTAGGATCAAGCACGGTGGCCAAAATGTAGTGGTCTGATTTCAACAGATTGACCACCCTGGAATCCTGGCAAAGCGAATGAAGGGCTTCATCCACAAGTCCCACATGCCGAGCGGAATCGCTCCGTCTTAGCTCCTCCTTCACTTTCTCCAGCTGCTTCTGCAAAAGCCTGATGAGGGGAATGACCTGACTCAAGCTGGCTGTGTCTGAACTGACTTCACGTGTGGCAAGTTCGAAGGGCTGGAGAACCTTGCACAACACGGAAATCATTCTCCACTGCGCTTGAGTCAGGTGCATACCCCCTCCTTTGCCTATGTCATAGGTGGATGTATAGGCTTGTATGGCCTTTTGCTGCTCCTCCATCCTCTGAAGCATATAGAGGGTTGAGTTCCACCGCGTCACAACCTCTTGCTTCAGGTGATGGCGGGGCAGGTTCAAGAGTGTTTGCTGGCGCTCCAGTCTTCGGCACGCAGTCGCTGAATGGCGAAAGTGGCCAGAAATTTTTCGGGCCACCCAAAGCGTCTCCTGCACGCCCCTGTCGCTTTTCAGAAAATTCTGCACCACCAAGTTTATTGTGTGAGCAAAACATGGGACGTGCTGGAATTTGCCCAGATGTAATGCCCGCACAATATTGGTGGCGTTGTCAGATATCACAAATCCCCAGGAGAGTCTAAGTGGGGTAAGCCACTGGGCGATGATTTCCCTCAGTTTCTCTAAGAGGTTGTCGGCGGTGTGCCTCTTACTGAAACCGGTGATACACAGCGTAGCCTGCCTTGTAACGAGCTGGCGTTTCTGAGATGCTGCTACTGGTGACGCTGCTGCTGTTGCTGCGTAAGGTGATACATCTACCCAGTGGGCTGTCACAGTCATATAGTCCTTAGTCTGCCCTGTTCCACTTGTCCACATGTCCGTGGTTAAGTGGACATTGTGTACAACGGCATTTTTCAGGACACTGAGGACACTTTTTCTGACGTTTCTGTACAGTCTCGGTATCGCCTGCCTAGTGAAGTGGAATCTAGATGGGATTTGGAACCGGGGACACACTACCTCCATCAATTGTCTAAATCCCACTGCACTAATGGCGGATACCGGACGCACGTCTAACACCAACATAGCAGTCAAGGCCTCAGTTATACGTTTTGCTTCAGGATGACTGCTGTCGTACTTCATCCTCCTCGCTAAGGACTGTTGGAGGGTCAATTGTTTAGTAAAAGTAGTGGTGTTCCTACTTCCTCTCTGGGATGATGAACGACTCCCAGCAGCAGCAACAGCAGCAGCGGCAGCAGTAGGCGTAGCAATGCAGGATCCTCCAGAGGAATCCCGGATAGGAGAGTCAGTCATGCCAGTGACATGGCCTGCAGGACTACTTCCGATCCTGACTAAGGAGGAAATTGACGAGGAGGGAGTTGATGGTGTGGTTTGCAGGCGCTTGGATACAACAGGACAACGGGATTTAGGTGTCCCTGGACTGCTTACGGTCTTAGCCAAAGTTTCTGAACTTGACAGTAACTTTTTATGAACGCGCTGCAGGTGCCGTATAAGGGAGGATGTTCCTAGGTGGTTGACGTCCCTACCCCTACTTATTTCACCTTTACATATGGTACATATGGCAAGACAGTTGTTGTCCGGATTTGGATAGAAATATTGCCAGACCAAAGAGGTGGAATGTTTGGTCTTCTGCCCAGGCATGACCGTGATGGGCTTTTTCATCCCACGGACAACAACTGTCTCCCCCGGAGCCTGATTTAAACAAACCACATCACCATCAGAATCCTCCTCGCCAACTTCCTCCTCAGCGCCAGCTACACCAGTATCCTCATCCTGTTGTACTTCAACAGTGACATCTTCAATTTGCATATCAGCAAGTGGACTGTGGGTGCTCCTTTCAGCACTTGCAGGGGGCGTGCAAATGGTGGAAAGAGCCACCTCTTCCCGTCCAGTGCTGGGAAGGTCAGGCATCGCAACCACCACCACACTTGGACTCTCCTTGGGGATTTGTGATATCTTCTTAGAAAGCACAGTTCTTCGCTGTGCTTTTGCCAGCTTAACTCTTTTGATTTTTTTAGTGGGAGGAGGGCTTCCATCGTCATGTGAAGCTGAACCACTAGTCATGAACATACTAGGGATCGACCTTAGCCGTTCCTTGCCACTCCGTGTCGTAAATGGCATATTGGCAAGTTTACGTTTCTCTTCAGCTGATTTAAATGTCTTTTTCAAGGTCATTTTCCTGAACTTTGCCATTTGGGATTGTATGTGCCCTCTACTATGACATTGGGCATCGGCCTTGGCAGACGACGTTGATGGCATGTTATCGTCTATGTCATGACTAGTGGCAGCAGCTTCAGCACTAGGAGGAAGTGGTTCTTGATCTTTCTCTATTTTATTTTTATCGGAGAAAGTTTGGTCCTCCATTTATGTTATATCGATTTGATATATACGTGCGGCTAAACACAGAAAATAATTTTTTTTTTGGTTTGGACTGGAGTGTACTTTGTGGGTTACAGCACCCTTTAACGGTCAAGCCAGCCGGCCCTTTACTTATGACACAGGCGCACTCTTGGCACTACTTTGTTGATGCACGTGCGGCTACTGCGCACACAATTCACAAACACAGAAAATAATTTTTTTTTGGTTTGGACTGGAGTGTACTTTCGGGGGTTACAGCACCCTTTAACGGTCAAGCCAGCCGGCCCTTTACTTATGACACGGGCGCACGCTTGGCACTACTTTGTTGATGCACGTGCGGCTACTGCGCACACAATTCACAAACACAGAAAATAATTTTTTTTTGGTTTGGACTGGAGTGTACTTTCGGGGGTTACAGCACCCTTTAACGGTCAAGCCAGCCGGCCCTTTACTTATGACACAGGCGCACGCTTGGCACTACTTTGTTGATGCACGTGCGGCTACTGCGCACACAATTCACAAACACAGAAAATAATTTTTTTTTGGTTTGGACTGGAGTGTACTTTCGGGGGTTACAGCACCCTTTAACGGTCAAGCCAGCCGGCCCTTTACTTATGACACAGGCGCACGCTTGGCACTACTTTGTTGATGCACGTGCGGCTACTGCGCACACAATTCACAAACACAGAAAATAATTTTTTTTTGGTTTGGACTGGAGTGTACTTTCGGGGGTTACAGCACCCTTTAACGGTCCAGCCAGGCGGCCCTTTATTTATGACACAGGCGCACGCTTGGCACTACTTTGTTGATGCACGTGCGGCTACTGCGCACACAATTCACAAACACAGAAAATAATTTTTTTTTTGGTTTGGACTGGAGTGTACTTTCGGGGGTTACAGCACCCTTAACGGTCAAGCCAGCCGGCCCTTTACTTATGACACAGGTGCACGCTTGGCACTACTTTGTTGATGCACGTGCGGCTACTGCGCACACAATTCACAAACACAGAAAATAATTTTTTTTTTGGTTTGGACTGGAGTGTACTTTCGGGGGTTACAGCACCCTTAACGGTCAAGCCAGCCGGCCCTTTACTTATGACACAGGCGCACGCTTGGCACTACTTTGTTGATGCACGTGCGGCTACTGCGCACACAATTCACAAACACAGAAAATAATTTTTTTTTTGGTTTGGACTGGAGTGTACTTTCGGGGGTTACAGCACCCTTAACAGTCAAGCCAGCCGGCCCTTTACTTATGACACAGGCGCACGCTTGGCACTACTTTGTTGATGCACGTGCGGCTACTGCGCACACAATTCACAAACACAGAAAATATATTATTTTTTTAGCACTTGGGGGGAGCACCCCTGATGGACAGAGCACCCCCTGGACAACACTACAGCACTCCTTTAGGACTGGGACACTGCACAGGACTTTGGAGTGGACACAGCCCCTATGGAGAACTGACTGCACAACACAGTCCAGCCAGCCCCTATGGACTTTGAAGTAGTGGACACAGCCCCTATTAACAACAGCAGCACAACACAGCCAGCCCCTATGGACTTTGAAGTAGTGGACAACAGCAGCACTACACTACACTACACTACACAGCCCTAACTCCCACCCTCCCTCTTCACTGTCCACAGCCGAGTGAGAAAATGGCGCCGACGCGGGTACCTTATATAGGATCCAAAACCCGCGAGACTCGGAAGGCGGGATGATGACGTTTTGCCTCGATTTCAGATCCGAGTCAGGCGGGAAAAGTCGAGCCTGACTCGGATCGGACTCGGATCGGGGGGGCTCGGGGGGGTTCGGATTTCAGAAATCCGAACCCGCTCACCCCTAATTTATATATATATATATATTTGGATCCACCTCCTCCAGTGATTTTTTATTGCATTCAAGTATAGTAAATTATTGATATGGTAGGTCTATTAATTTTACAATGATTGATTACACTGTGTGATTGTTTTTTATTATTGACCGGTCAATCGAACTTACAACAGTAAAAATTATTTCATATTATTAAACATTGTGTTAGCAGTGATTTGCCCACATTAATTCTCTTGATCACTTATCTCTATTAGCGCAGACACATACCATTTTTTTGTATTCCTGCACTCTCCCCTAGTGTCTGACGTGCTGCCGGTCACTGCTGATCGGACCTCCTGACAGTACCCCCCCACCCGGTGGCTGCAGAAAGGAGCAGCTGCCTGGTAAATGTAGCAGCCCTCATCCCACCAATGTGTATGCGGCGGCTGTAGAAAGGAGCAGCTGCCGAGGAAATATAAAGTTGCGATGTCCCGATGAACGATCTTCCGATATATCACATGTCGATAATTTTAACAAAGATCGATATTCATGTTATGTGTTTGTAATCGTGTTCTTGACCTAATTCAATCATAGAAAAAAAAATATTCTGAGCAGATTTTGGAAAAAAATATTAGCCAGTTAAGTGGTTAAGAAGGCTGCAATAGCTGAAATTGGCCACAAGATGGCAGGCTATATTCCAACAGTAATCATGTGTCAATCATCAATAATTGTAGTCAGCAAATAAGGGACTAGTGACTTTCAATCAAATATTTAAATTCACAGGTCGCATAACATAAATAGAAATAATTAAGGGCTACTTAGAGTTTTTTCTGTGTAATGAAAAATCTGTTCTTTTTTGTTTGCTTTTCACCTGCGTTCTGTAAAAGGGGTTTTCACCTTCAGTGATATTTCCCCCATACATCTACCTGCTCAGGAAATATTTTTTTCAAGCATTTTAGGTTTAGAAAAGAAGTTCCTATTACTTGTTGTTCCCTCCGAGAAGCATTTCTATGGTACAGTCACAACTTCCCATCCGTAATCCCTCCTCCGTACAGTATTGCAGTCAGCTGTCCCTTTAATACTAGTTTTACGTCCGGTAGTTGTAGATCCAACCATGATGATAGGGGAATGTAGCAGAGTGGTCACCACTGCCTTTGCATGGCAGTAGTTCAGTATCTCAGAATGGCAATAATGGAACAACACCATTAAACAATTTAGTGACTCTTTGAATAAAGCCTTTTTATTGCATAAATGATTTAACGTTTTTATTTTTTGTTAGTTTTGAAAAATGTGTATTTAATTTTTTTTTTTTATACATGAACCCAAATCTTCACTGCTTATGCGCACAATTGGAGTGATTGGACCTTACCACTCATGTGCCTGACACTTGCGCCAATACAGGATTTTTCAGGACAATGACAACCAGGTATAAAAAAAACCCCAAAAAACAAATCAGACCTTTTCGGGGACTTTTTGCTAAATGTGCTCCACTTGGGTATGAATTCAATTAGCGTTGATCACACTGTTCCATGGGTTAACATGGCCGGATGCAATTTTTTTTTTGTCACCAATTAGATGCGCTAGTTATTCCACATTAAGCTGCAAACACACACAACGATTTTGTTACCAACGATTTTATGAATGATTTTCTGTCAGATTATCTGTCAGATTTTTCAAAGTGTATAACGAACGATTTTATGAGCAATTTTCTGTCAGATTATTGGTGCATACACACGGTCAGATTTTTCTTCAGATCTGAACGATAACGATTTAAAAAATCGTTCAATCGTTCATATCTGAAGGAAAATCTGACATGTCTGAACGATGCGCGTTCCTGATGGTCAGATAACGATATCTGACATCTAATGTGTTTGCAGTCAGATTTGGACGATTCCATTCATTTTAACGCAGTCAAAAATCGTTTGTAGTTCAAATCATACAAATCGTTGGTCAAATCGTTCATAAAATCGTTCATCTGACAAATCTGACCGTGTGTATTCTCCATATCTGTCAGATTTTTTAAAGTGTAATGAACGATTTTTTTGAACTACAAACGATTTTTGCATATTCCCTTAATGAATATCATTGAGTTGGTCAGTCTGACTGAACTACAAACTACAAACGTGAACGCGCATGAATGATAATCGTTCATCGTTTTAACTTATGGTGCAACTGCATACACACGGTCAGATTTGTCAGATGTGTCAGAGATTGAATGATTTGAACGATTTGAACTATGAACGATTTTTGACTGCATTAAAATGACTGAAATTGTCCAAAACTGACTGCAAACACATCAGATGTCAGATATCGTTATCTGACCATCGGGAACGCGCATCGTTCAAACATGTCAGATATGTCAGATTTTCCTTCAGATATGAACGATTGAACGATTTTTAAAATCGTTATCGTTCAGATCTGAAGAAAAATCTGACCGTGTGTATGCACCATTAGAAAGTGAACGATTTTTTCAACGATTGAACGATAAACCATATCGTTAATGATAATCGTTCAAAAAAACCGTTGTGTGTGTATGCACCTTTATGAATGATTTTTTGAACTACAAACGATTTTTGTTACTTCCGTTAATGAAAATCGTTCAGTTGGTCAGTCAGAATGAACTATAAACTACAAACGGGAACGCGCATGAACGATAATCGTTCATTGTTATAACTCAGAAACTGAACGATTTTTTCAACGATTGAACGATAACGGCGTCGTTATAGTTAAATCGTTCAAAAGATCGTTACGTGTGTATGCACCTGTATGGAGCATACACACGGTCAGATTTGTCAGCTGTGTCAGATGAACGATTGAACGATTTGAACGATCTGATGAACGATTTGACCAACGATTTGAACTACGAACTATTTTTGACTGCATTAAAATGAATGGAATCGTCCAAATCTGACTGCAAACACATCAGATGTCAGATATCGTTATCTGACCATCGGGAACGCGCATCGTTCATCGTTCAGACATGTCAGATTTTCCTTCAGATATGAACGATTGAATGATTTTTTAAATCATTATCGTTCAGATCTGATGAAAAATCTGACCATGTGTATGCACCATTAGAATTAATGCAGCTTTTTTGTTCGCAGTCCGTGAGCAGCTGAAAAGTTGGGGAAAATTCCTATTTTAAGGTAAAATTGTTGTGCATGCGGAGGTCTCTGGGGAAGTGGCACGTCGGCTATTTTCACGGTGATTTGTCCTACTACGCATGTGCAGCACAAAATTCTGGGAAAACGGTCAAAGCATCACTTTCACGGTAATTTGCGAAACGCTGCTGAAGCGCGACTCCGGATAGGTGAGTATAGAAACAATTGAGTGCAGGGTGTGTGGTGTGGGCCCTCCCTGGACCCAGTTGCCCGTGTGCTCCTCACACCCTGCACCCATATAAATACGCAACTGCCTCTTACCCCTAATGATAAATAAGGCGGGTAGAAGTTTTTCATTAACATAATTTGGACAATAAGGACATGTCATTTTTGGGATGATATTCTGCAAAAACAGAATATAAGCAATTTGAAGGGACCGCGCATACCTACTTAAGTGAAATGACCACACGGTAAGTCAACCTGCGGTAAACCAGGAGTTTACCGTGGCTAATCAAATTCGGCCCTTGATGGGCGAACAACATAATACACTGCCTTCCTGGTGTTCTAAAGAGGGTCAGTCTGCCGACAGTACAGTTATCATGGATAACCATGATCAATCTTTGATCAGCCATTCCTGCTATGGTAGACGCTCCCCAAACACAACAGATAAAAACGTGAAGGAAGCCATTGTGTGGGTGAAACCAATATCCAGTCTATCAAATTCAGCAGGAACTAGTGCCATTGCATGAGGCAGAAAATGAGGTGCAATGTGCCTCGTGCCTCAGAAATCTCACTAATTCCTGATGAATTGATGATGCTGCATTGTGGTGATTATTGGTTCAGCCAATCTGCAGCTGTGGCCAAAGTCTACCAGCAATCAATATAGGCAAGTAAGGCCCTCATTCAGAGCCGTTCGCTATTTGCGGTCGTTCGTTCAAAAACAAGGGGTGGCTATTCAAATGATCCGTTCGCAAATTGCAGTCTGTTCACACCTCTAAGTCTGAACGAGCGAGCAAAACATACGCTCGTTTATTTGATAAAAACGCCCCCTGGCCGCTCGCACCATACGTCAAGTCCGCTATTTGTTTGATTAATCGAGTACATCGTACAGCGTATGAACTGCTCGCTATTCTTGTGGTTGGTTTTTTCAACCGCTATTTTGCGAGCAGTTCTGAGTTTAAAAAAACCAAGTGACGTGGTCAATGACGCTGCTGGATTAATTATGCACACCCTTAAAACGCCCGTTTTGACCTTTAAGCACGCCTGCGTTCGAATTCCACTCCCCCCTTTTCAAGCACCCTCCCCTGTTACCACCCACATACGCCTCATTCTGTCACTCAAAATAGCAGGCACTCGCTATATAGCGTTCAAACGATTTTCGGCCGCACTGACTGGTTTGTGCATGCGTACTAAAAACCGTACGCATGCGCAGATGTGCAAACATCGCTCGGAACGAGCGTACTGCCGCTAACGAGCGGCTCTGAATGAGGGCCTAAGTAGCATTTATAAAACAGTCGGCTTATAGAACAGGTGTCAAATGGATGGAGTAGCACGCTGGTAATTGTTATTAAATTGGCTTTTATTGAATTCTGGGCCTGATTCAGACCCGCTCGCGAGCACTGAGCGCTCGCAAGTGGGTCGATGTTGCCCAAGTGCACATGCGCACGACGGAGGCTGCTCCGTCATGCGCATGCGCGAGACCCGGCTAGCGGGTCTCGCACCAAAGGGGGCGTGCTGTCGATGGTGAGTGACAGCATGCCCCCTTTGGTGGGCGTGGCAGGGGCGTGGCTGCCCAGACGGAGGCGTTCCCATGGGAACGCCTACCATCTGGGTCCGGCCCCACTGACATCAATAGTGATGTCAGTGGGAGTGTTTTTGGCTCTGATAGAGCCAAAAGCACTCCAGGGCTTGCGGACAACGAGACCCTACCGCCGCTCCAATATTAGGTAGGACGGCCCTGATTCAGAGCGAGCGCTCTTGTCAGAGCGTCCGACTCTGAATCAGGCCCTCTGGCCGCACTGTGAGCTGGAGTGTTGCTAATGTCCTAACTGCAGCTATCAACACTTTAGGCATACCTCCCAACTGTCCCGCAACAGTACCATTTTTCTGGGACTGTCCCGCTGTCCCACCCGCGGGTCGCAGTGTCCCGCGGAGGGGGGGGGGGAGAAGTTGGGGAGAGCACACACTGCTGCTCTGCATAGTGAGAGCCTGGGGCTGCCTAGCATCTCGGAGAGTGCTGGGCACACCCCCTATAATGACACAAACGGGGTTGCTGCGAGGCTCCGCCCTGTTTCCAGGAAGCCACGCCCATTCTAGCTAAGCTAATCATCCCACCCCATTATCGGGCGCGCGCTCCTCCGGCATGAAGTGTCCCTGTTCAAGGGATGAAAAAGTTGGGAGGTATAGCTGCTGAGCTATATAACCGGCACCTGTTACACCTCACTCCTGTACCTGACACATAACAATACTTGCCTACTCTCCCGAAAATCGGGTGTCTCTCCCGGAAGAGTGGGGAAGTCTCCCGGCTGGTGCCGCCCGCCCACAACCCAGCGTCTGCTCCTACCTTTGATAAATGGCCGTGCGGGGGCAGCTGATGACGCGATTTGCACTGCATCGCGTCATCCTGGCACCGCCCTCGGGAACACAATGCCGTTAATCTCAACATTGTGTACCGCGATCGTGCTTTTATGCCCCCTACCATGCCCTCAAAACAGTGATATGCCCCCCCCCCCCCCCCCCAGCTTTGCCTAGCTGGCTGCCTCTCCCGGTAGAGGCAGCCAGATTGTCGGCAAGCCTGCAGCTAACGCTTATATAATGTGCATATTAATGTGACGGATGAGAGAGCAAGCGGCGAGCATTAATGTACGGACACGCTGCTACAGTAACAGAACATCTGGCAGGGAGACCGAAGACGCTGATTTTAAGAGTGATAATTGACTTTATACACGACTTGATGTGCCTTCAGTTACGGCACATACGTGACCACATTTTTTTTTCCCCAAAAAGTAACAAAACGTGGAGCAATCGATCGCGTCAAACATTGTAACACCATTAGAATATTGTCACAAGATCAGCTTGACAGGTTTGAAAACTGAAAGATCCAGATTGTTTACCAGGCTGTGAAAGATCATCGTTCAGTACCGATCTGCGCTTGCGTCCAAATTGCATTGCACATGTATACCTCCAAACATTTAAGTCTGGCCAGAAGGGACAGTTGCGCGCGCCTGAAATAGGGGGTGTGGCCTATTGACAAGGGGTGTGGCCTCATGGGAAATGCCTCGTCTGTGAGCCATGCTCCCCCATTTTCATCATGCTGGGGGCTTGCCCAGTGCTCCGTGAGCTGCTGGACAGGCCCCCAGCCTCTTCAAGAGCCGGCACTGTGTATATGGATGACGCGCGCAGGCACCCCTAAGGAAGGGTTAGAGGGGGGAGAGGGGAGGGTTAGGTTACTTACGTGCCGCTGTAGGGACTTCCTCCCTTCGGCAAAGCCGCTGTCGGGATTTGAACCGCTGGCATTTTCAATCCCATTCCGTCATAATAAACCCGATAGATACCATTAGAAAATGTTTTGCCCTAAGTTATATTCACTATAAATTAACTTTTATTTGTTATTTTATTTTTTTATTTTTATTATCAGAGATATTTGTCATGTAACTGTAATTCAGCACAGTGGGCAGAGCGAGAGTTAGTGAACTGGTGATGAACAAATTTATGTTCAATTAGTAATATATCCAAAGTCTCAGAAGGGGAGACAGGGCCTGATTCAGCAGCGGACGCAGCTAATTTTTGGACGCAGATTCGCGATGATCAGGAATTTGCAAGTGTGCCAGACCCATACTGCGCACGTGCAGTAGGTGTCTGCGCTGTTGCTCGCAGTTCGGCAGTAGACTGTCAGTGATTGACAGTTTGCTGCCGTTTCAGGGCGGGGAGGGGGCAGCGACAGTCTCCGTTCCCCAAAATGGGGAGTGAGAAGAACAAGATCTCCATTGGCTGACAGATTTTCTGGCCTCTTTTCAGCATTTGTGGCGGCCACCTTATGTGACCGGCCAATGGTCTCGCAGATGATCCATTGTTGCCTATTAGAGTGTAGGTCGGACCAGTAATGCATGCAGGAGGCATGACGCATCTTGTTGCATTTCCATATTACAGCTCCTGCATCCTCTGCTGAATCAGCCCCACAGAGCTGAGGTTTTCCGACCATAGACAATGACCTAGCTGTCTGCGGGAACATGAACAAAAGACTCTTCAGTCAGCGATTTGTCTGGATTTCTAAGCCAGGGCTTATCATTAAAGCAAGTAATATTATCTATGACTGCCGTGAGCATTGCTAACTGCCGGTAAAATAATCCAGTAATGAGAAAACACATGGTCACCCTCGTCAGGATTATTGGGATCTGAATAGTGGATACATTTTATGTAGCGTAGTCCTGTTATTCTCTATAATGTGGTGCTAAGTTGATATGAAAATAATAGGGGATGGGGGCAGCTTAATCCTATAATGTGTTTTTCTACATTAAGATAATCTGAACTAAGTGACTTGTTTATGTCATTCTGGTAATGTTACTAAACACATATTATTTCTTCTTCTGTGCTCTTCATCTGGGTCTTTATATCATCAAGGCTGGTGATTTTCATTGCCCGGAGATACTGTACAGCTTCTCTGTGCTCTTTGGGCTGGCGATTATAATATCCAGAGAGCAGCTTTGAGCAGGAAAAATTAACAACTCTGATGACTTCAAGTTATAACATGTAACATCTAGAACAGATGAGCTGTAATATGTACCATCTATAATTGATGAGTTATAACATGTAACAAACATCAATAACTGATGAGCTAGGTGCTTGATTCAGAGGCGCACGCAGTGCCGATGTTCACAAAGTTAAGCGGTTATTTGCAACTGCGCATGCCGGAGAATGTCAGAAAACTGCTATGACGCATAATGTACCCACAAAGGTGCTGTTATGGTATCAGACATGGGCAGCAAAGTGATGGGCCTTCCTGGGCGGTGACTGGGAGGTGGCCTGAAGTGATGCCAAAAAAGTCAGTCTCATGGGCGTGTTATGGGAGTGTCAGTGAAAGCGGCTGCGTGCTCAGACGCACAGCCGTAGCCACAGAGGACATATTCACCCATTACCACCGCACATCGAAATTGCCTCTCTCTGCATCCAAGTTAATATTGCAACTTCAAGAAATTATAAGGTTTAATATGTGACATCTAGAACTGATGAGGTATATAATGTGTGACATCTAGAACTGATGAGGTATATAATATATGACATCTAGAGATGATGAGGTATATAATATATGACATCTAGAACTGATGAGGTGTAATGTGTGTCATCTAGAACTGATGAGGTGTAATATGTGTCATCTAGAACTGATGAGAAGTAATGTGTATCATCTAGAACTTATGAGGTGTAATGTGTATCATCTAGAACTGATGAGAAGTAATGTGTATCATCTAGAACTTATGAGGTGTAATGTGTATCATCTAGAACTGATGAGGTGTAATGTGTGTGTCACAAATGGTGTCTGTGAGTTACCTGTCTCAGGTGATGAGCGGGATTCAATGGAGACCGACATGACTGGAACCACAGATGACTTAGATAGCTCTTTCATGATAAATGACAGGAACTTGGAGGAACCGGACTGGGACCGGCAGGAAGACTTGTTGAGTTGAACTGGTGAACTTGGAACTTGACTCTGGACTGGAATAACGTGGATTGAACTGATGAACTTGGAACTTGACTCTGGACTGGAGTGATGCGACAATGGCTGAAGAGAAATCAGGTAATGCTGAGACGAGGGCTAAACAGGGTAATCCGGAAATGCTGTGACAAAGACTGGAACTCAGGTGCAGGCTGAATAGGGTAATTGGGAATAACAGGTTCAGGAAGGAATGGGTAGGTTTGGGATTTTAGGTTCAGGGAGTGAGTGGGTAGGTAGAAGGAGCAGGAGTTGATCCACAGCAGGAAGCACGATGTAGGTTTGCAGGGTTCCAGGGACCAACCAGGAGTAGGGCTAGCAGCAGAGCACAGGGCTAAGGTCAGGGGCACAGGAACTCACTTATAGCTGAAGCTGAAAATACAGGAGTTGCACTGGACTGGGAACTAGCAGGATTACTGGATTGCCAGGTATTGCTGTAGCAGGATGTCTGGATTGCCAGGTATTGCTGTAGCAGGTTTTCTGGATTGCCAGGTATTGCTGTAGCAGGTTTTCTGGATTGCCAGGGGAGATGAACTGGTTTGGGAACCAGCAGGTTTTCTGAATGCACCAGGGGTTGCTGTCAGCAGGAGCCAGGGATACACTTGTACACAGAAACAGCACAAACCATACACCATGGGAAGTAATGAGATGTTCAGGCCCAGAATGCTATCAGGGGAGGATATATATACCCTAGGTCTGGCTGCAATTGGTGGATATGGACAGGTGGTCCTGCAGTAGCATTCTGAGTGGTGGAGGGCACAACATGCAGAGCGAGTATTCATCGTTGCAGCACTGAGTCAGAACTACACCTGTGATTCCAATCAGGGCTAGCAGTGCTCACAGACTGGAAAGGACCCAGGTGAAAAAATCACTGTGGAAAGAATGCATAGAGAAGTGCTGCAGCAGCAAGATCAGAACAGGGCCTCCAGGCAAATTACACATACAGATCCATGGAGACAGGCAAAAGGTGAAAACTAGACATGGTCGTGACAGTGTGACATCTAGAACTGATGAGGTGTAATGTGTGACATCTAGAATTGATGAAGTGTAATGTGTGACATCTAGAACTGATGAGGTGTAATGTGTGACATCTAGAACTGATGAAGTGTAATGTGTGACATCTAGAACTGATGAAGTGTAATGTGTGACATCTAGAACTGATGAGGTGTAATGTGTGACATCTAGAACTGATGAAGTGTAATGTGTGACATCTAGAACTGATGAGGTGTAATGTGTGACATCTAGAACTGATGAAGTGTAATGTGTGACATCTAGAATTGATGAGGAGTAATGTGTGACATCTAGAATTTATGAAGTGTAATGTGTGACATCTAGAATTTATGAAGTGTAGGGCCAGAGTCAGTGGTGCATGCAGTCTGAACATGGCGTCTTGTGTCTGCGCAGTCGCTGTCTGCAACAAGCCCGCATCTGCCTCAGCAAACCCCTGTTACCTCCGAGGAACAACACAGAAATCTTTGGCTCTTGCATACAAATTTGCTCTGCGTATTCCGGCAGTAACCATCGGTACGCATGTGCAAAGCGACTCGGGTGCATAACCAGTACTAACATCGGCCAACTGCGTGACTATCAGCATTGCGTGCAGTTAGCGAGCACTTCTGAATCAGGTCCATAATGTGTAACATCTATACCGATGTTTGTCGTCTTACTCACCTTGTTAGCCAGTACATCATGCTGAACCGAAAACAACCATATGGATTTTGGAACGCATAGATCTGTGTCACATGTGTGCACATTGGCGATCTAAAATGAAACCTATATAAAGAACCCATACTGTGATAGAGTACTGATAACCTGTTATTTATATTCCTATTCAATATACTGTCTCAGCATTGAGAGTGCTCAGTATACTTTACACTGTGGGGTATATTTACTAAAGTGCCTGTTTTTAGAAGTGGAGTTGTTGCCTATAGCAACCAATCAGATTCTACTTATCATTTATCTAGCACCTTCTAGAAGATAATAGCTAGACTCTGGTTGCTAAGGGCAACAGTTCCACTTCTAAAAACTCTCACTTTAGTATATATACCCCTGTAAACATAATAAGTTAATAACTAATGTATTTCTGTGGTCCTGTGAACTTGGCAGTCTCTCATTGTGGGTAGACAAACAGTGGTCACCACGTGATGAGGACAATTCCCAAACTAACGCACTGTCATCCTGATATACATGATAACAACAGGAAATAACTGTCCCAAGGGCAGGGTTGCCGACATTTAACTCCCTCCTTCCGGGAGGGAGCTGTCGGGCAATCACAGGGGAAAGTCTCTCGGCAAAAAGGGGGCGTGTCACGGGAGAAAAGGGGGCGTGGCTATGAGGATGACACCATTGGGGGCGGGGCATGGGCGTGACAGCGCGAACGCGTCATCATATCCCCGCCCCCTGCATCACAATGCCATTAATATCGGCATTGTGATGCAGGGGGCGGGACTACGATGACGCGATTCAGCGCATCTCGCGTCATCGGCCCCCCCGCTGCCGGGGTTTATGCAGGTGGGTCGCTGGGGCCGGGAGACTTGCCTACCTTTCCGGGGGGCCGGGAGCGGCACCCGATTTTCGGGAGGCTCCCGGCCAAATCGGGAGGGTAGGCAAGTATGCCCAAGGATGATCTTTTATGTGATGCAATTCTCTTTTATCTGTTTATAAGTGAGTCTGGATCCGGCAGGATATATATTTCCCACAATGAGAGAAGCATGACAGTGTGATACCTGCACACTGTGATTCCCGGTGGTATGGCAATAGGGCCACATTAGTAGTATGTGAAAAGCAATTGGTTTGTTGGTGGAGTCCGCACCAGTCAATCAGTTACATAGTCTGCTATTTTTAGAATGTAATAGGAAATTAAACAACCAACATAGTGGTCTTAACTAAAACATTTATCGTAAGACTAACGCTATGGTTGGTGGTGCTACCAGATCGATTTGTGAAAGTCACAATGCAAATTGCTGTTGCAAAGAAGCAGAAGAACAAATATAGGGGGTCATTCAGACCCACTCGCGAGCGGCAGTACGCTCGCAAGTGGGTCGATTTTCCCCACTGCACATGCACACGACGGAGGGAGCTCCGTCGTGCGCATGCGCGAGACCCGGCGAGCGACGGGCTTCCCAACGCTCCGGGTCTCGCACCAAAGGGGGCGTGCTGTCGATGTTGATTGACAGCACGCCCCCTTTGGTGGGCGTGCTGGGGGCGTGCCTGCCAGACGGAGGTGTTCCCATGGGAACGCCTACCTTCGGAAGCCGGCCCCACTGACATCACTAGTGATGTCAGTGGGAGTGATTTTGGCTCTGATAGAGCCAAAATCACTCCAGGGCTTGTGGCTGGGAAACCCGACCGCAGGGTTTCCCTCGCAAGTCCGAAGGTCGCGATGGTCAAGACCATCGCGACCATCTTTTTGGACGCTCGTATATGCTGTGGGTGGTCACCCACAGCTATACGAGCGTCCAGGAGGACGCTCCATTTTAATGGAGGAGGGCCCTGATTCAGAGCGAGCGCTCTGGTCAGAGCGTCCGGCTCTGAATGAGGCCCATAGTCTTACTGGTGCACTATTGCTAATTTAGACTGATTTAGGAGAAAAGTTTTTAACTATAAAATATCACCTTTAATAAATACCTTTTAAAACTAGAGAAATCTATAGATAGATCAACATCTTAATATACACAATAATTAACCAAAAAATATATATTTATAGACACAAAAGTTATTGGTGGTTAATATAGATCTGCACCAAAATTATACTGGCGAAAATATTCTAAATTGCTTATAATTATAATCAAGCTGGTGAAAGTATAATATAATAATTCCCAATTACCTAATCTGAACATATAACATATATATTACATAATAGTAGTAATTTGGGATAAATAGCCACCATATAAAGATATAAGTAGGTTTGTGAATAGGATCATCAATTGATATCGCATATAAATCCTAATCTTACTCAGGATAATAGCTGTTACTCATTCAAAAACCTAAATAGTGACTGAAAATCCATATAGATGCATAAGTCAATGACTGCAGTGCATCAAAATACCCACTTTTCACTTTGATTGTCAAATCATTCTCAGTGATTTGATTGGAATTAACAGCATGCTTGATAATCACTAAGAGTGGGTTATAATATGTGCACTCAGATATAAACAATTGGCATCATACTTGTGTGCCCACAAGATACTTCATTAACAGATGAAAAACATCAATAGTTGTAATCACATATATATCAGCACACAAAAAGATGTCAGTCAATAATGATATAGCTGCACATTGCTCCGCATAAATTTGTATGTGTAAACAGAGAAACATGGGTGGGTCATATATAGGCATCAATACTCCTTCTCCTGTGTGTTACCAATGCACTTATTAAAGTTAATGATATCCACATACAGTATAAGTGAAAAACACACTTCTGAATCCCTGTGTTTACAGAATTAAGGAAAGCCCGGGGATAAGAAATGTTAAACAACTTCTACTTTTCCCTGTCTATAAAATCGAACAGGGAATGAGAGAGAAGTAAACATAACCCCCAGGGAAACAACAGATACAGCGCTTCTGCTGTCCCGGCTCCTGACAGTATCTCCCCTCTGTTGCTTAAAGCATTGCAGAGATGGAGTATCAGTCCGGCTGAGATGAGAGAGCGCTAGAGGGATAGTAGAAAGATAGTACCTCGTGGAGCAAGTAATACAATGCGACAGCTGGTGGTCTATTGTACGGGCTGACGGAGACAGTCAGCCTCCTGGAAGGACGTGCGTGTCGCCTCTGTGGGCTTGTTCACCTGATCGCCATGTGGTAAGTCCGGCTCCCGTCCCCTCTATCAAGAGAAAGTGAAACAATCACGCTCCTAAATTACTGATTGACTTTCCCATAGGCCTATCAGCAAGTGATTAGGAGACAACTATTAACTGGTGTCTGAGTATTAGGTAGGTAGGATTCCCAGTGTGATTAGCATATATAAACAAACAAAAAGGACCTAGCACGATCATAGCAGTGTAAAGGAAACATAGTTTTAAATATACAAATTGAATGAAACAAGATAGGAGAAATATAGAGACCAAGAAAAACAGAAAGACAAAAAGACCCCTAACATATATAATGGAAATGAGTAGTATTAATATAGGTCATATAATTGAAACAGAATAATACAAGTATGTAATGATTATAAAATATATAAATAAATAAATGAATAAAAGTAAAAAAATAAAAAATAAATGAAATAAAAATAAGAATAAATAATTGAGATAGACCAAATAATATTAATAATACAATTTAAGACATATATGTAATATAATTACTATATTAATATTAATTAACATATAAAACACCCACATAGATTGTATGTATATTGTAAGTTAACACATATATCAACCCACTATTAAGCAAATCATCAGAGAGTGGAATCCCAAACATTCTGGTAACCACAAATACAATCCAAATTGAATAAATAGTGCAACTGAGTATAACTATTCAAAATTAGACAAAAATGAAGGTGAGTGCAAGTATCTTTATTAATTCCCAATGTAAAATGAAAAAGAAAAAGAAATGTGTGAGAAAGACATTGCCAATATATACAAATATTGGTGCAGAAAAAAAGGGGGAAAGCTCAAGTGCAAAATATATGTGCAAAAAATTTTTTATGAAAAAAGTCAAAACTATATAATGTATACATGTAGAAAGTGAAAAGATAATAGTCCAATGAAATTATTAAATGGTGAATGCTGTAAGTTGTGATTGGTATATGAAAAAAACAAAACAAAAACAAAACAAAAAAAAAAGCTTTCCCCCTTTTATATGTTAATTAATATTAATATAGTAATTATGTTACATATATGTCTTAAATTGTATTATTAATATTATTTGGTCTATCTCAATTATTTATTCTTATTTTTATTTCATTTATTTTTAATTTTTTTACTTTTATTCATTTATTTATATATATTTTATAATCATTACTTCTTGTATTATTCTGTTTCAATTATATGACCTTATTATATTAATATTACTCATTTCCATTATATATGTTAGGGATCTTTTTGTGTTTCTGTTTTTCTTGGTCTCTATATTTCTCCTATCTTGTTTCATTCAATTTGTATATTTAAAACTATGTTTCCTTTACACTGCTATGATCGTGCTAGGTCCTTTTTGTTTGTTTATATATGCTAATCACACTGGGAATCCTACCTACGTAATACTCAGACACCAGTTAATAGTTGTCTCCTAATCACTTGCTGATAGGCCTATGGGAGTGCCAATCAGTGAGTTAGGAGCGTGATTGTTTCACTTTCTCTTGATAGAGGGGGCGGGAGACGGACTTACCACATGGCGATCAGGTGAACAAGCCCACAGAGGCGAAACGCGTGTCCTTCCAGGAGGCTGACTGTCTCCGTCAGCCCGTACAATAGACCACCAGCTGTCGCATTGTATTACTTGCTCCACGAGGTACTATCTTTCTACTATCCCTCTAGAGCTCTCTCATCTCAGCCGGACTGATACTCCATCTCTGCAATGCTTTAAGCAACAGAGGGGAGATACTGTCAGGAGCCGGGACAGCAGAAGCGCTGTATCTGTTGTTTCCCTGGGGGTTATGTTTACTTCTCTCTCATTCCCTGTCTATAGACAGGGAAAAGTAGAAGTTGTTTAACATTTCTTATCCCCGGGCTTTCCTTAATTCTGTAAACACAGGGATTCAGAAGTGTGTTTTTCACTTATACTGTATGTGGATATCATTAACTTTAATAAGTGCATTGGTAACACACAGGAGAAGGAGTATTGATGCCTATATATGACCCACCCATGTTTCTCTGTTTACACATACAAATTTATGCGGAGCAATGTGCAGCTATATCATTATTGACTGACATCTTTTTGTGTGCTGATATATATGTGATTACAACTATTGATGTTTTTCATCTGTTAATGAAGTATCTCGTGGGTACACAAGTATGATGCCAATTGTTTATATCTGAGTGCACATATTATAACCCACTCTTAGTGATTATCAAGCATGCTGTTAATTCCAATCAAATCACTGAGAATGATTTGACAATCAAAGTGAAAAGTGGGTATTTTGATGCACTGCAGTCATTGACTTATGCATCTATATGGATTTTCAGTCACTATTTAGGTTTTTGAATGAGTAACAGCTATTATCCTGAGTAAGATTAGGATTTATATGCGATATCAATTGATGATCCTATTCACAAACCTACTTATATCTTTATATGGTGGCTATTTATCCCAAATTACTACTATTATGTAATATATATGTTATATGTTCAGATTAGGTAATTGGGAATTATTATATTATACTTTCACCAGCTTGATTATAATTATAAGCAATTTAGAATATTTTCGCCAGTATAATTTTGGTGCAGATCTATATTAACCACCAATAACTTTTGTGTCTATAAATATATATTTTTTGGTTAATTATTGTGTATATTAAGATGTTGATCTATCTATAGATTTCTCTAGTTTTAAAAGGTATTTATTAAAGGTGATATTTTATAGTTAAAAACTTTTCTCCTAAATCAGTCTAAATTAGCAATAGTGCACCAGTAAGACTATGGGCCTCATTCAGACCCACTCGCGAGCGGCTGTCCGCCCGCAAATGGGTCGATGGTCTGCACTGCGCATGCGCACGACGGAGGGAGCTCCGTCGTGCGCATGCGCGAGACGCGACGAGTGAAGGACTTTCCTTCGCTCGTAGTGTCTCATCAAAGGGGGCGTGCTGTCGATGTTGACTGGTGGGCGTGCCGGGGGCGTGCCTGCCAGACGGAGGCGTTCCCAAGGGAACGCCTACCGTCTGAAGCCGGCCCCACTGACATCACTAGTGATGTCAGTGGGAGTGATTTTGGCTCTGATGGAGCCAAAATCACTCCTGGCCTTGCGGTTGAAAAACTCAACCGCAGGCTCCGGCTCGCAGTTTCGATGGTCGCGATGGTCAAGACCATCGCGACCATCATCCTGCACACTCGTATATGCTGTGGGTGGTGACCCACAGCTATACGAGCGTCCAGGAGGACGCTCCATATTAATGGAGGTGGGCCCTGATTCAGAGCGAGCGCTCTGGTCAGCGCGTCCGGCTCTGAATCGGGGCCCATATTTGTTCTTCTGCTTCCTTGCAACAACAATTTGTATTGTGACTTCCACATTAGTAGTACAGCAGCAGGGCCTCAATAACCACTTAGCGCAGGATACATCTCACCAGAGGCGTATTAAGAGAGGGGAGGGCCCGTGTTCCGGCTCAGTGCAGGACCCTCCTCTCTGGCTTGGTGCCAGAAATCACTGGGAAAATGGCCGCCATTTTCCCTGTGATTTTTGCTGCTCTGCAGCACCTATACCTGGATAAGTATAACTTTATATGGGTGAAGGGTGTCCAGTGTGGGGCCCACCACCACACACCCTGCACCCAGTGGCGTAACTTCATCCCAGGTGCCCGGAGGCAAGATAAATGTTGGTGCCCCCCCCAAACTAAAATGTACCACCCCCCAGCACCTATGCCAGCCCCAGCTGCCGCCGCCCCCCTTATGCAGTTACTTTTATATAATGCCCCCAGTAATGGTCCCCCTATGCAGTATATCCAGTAGTGAGCCCCTTGTAGTTGCCCCCAGTAGTGAGCCCCTTGTAGTTGCCCCCAGTAGTGAGCCCCTTGTAGTTACCCCCAGTAGTGAGCCCCTTGTAGTTACCCCCAGTAGTGAGCCCCTTGTAGTTACCCCCAGTAGTGAGCCCCTTGTAGTTACCCCAGTAGTGAGCCCCTTGTAGTTACCCCAGTAGTGAGCCCCTTGTAGTTACCCCCAGTAGTGAGGCCCCTGTAGTTGCCCCCAGTAGTGAGGCCCCTGTAGTTGCCCCCAGTAGTGAGGCCCCTGTAGTTGCCCCCAGTAGTGAGGCCCCTGTAGTTGCCCCCAGTAGTGAGACCCCTGTAGATGCCCCCAGTAGTGAGGCCCCTGTAGTTGCCCCCAGTAGTGAGGCCCCTGTAGTTGCCCCCAGTAGTGAGGCCCGTGTAGTTGCCCCCAGTAGTGAGGCCCCTGTAGTTGCCCCCAGTAGTGAGGCCCCTGTAGTTGCCCCCAGTAGTGAGGCCCCTGTAGTTGCCTAGGCCCCTGTAGTTGCCCCCAGTAGTGAGGCCCCTGTAGTTGCCTAGGCCCCTGTAGTTGCCCCCAGTAGTGAGGCCCCTGTAGTTGCCCCCAGTAGTGAGCACCCTGTAGTTGCCTAGGCCCCTGTAGTTGCCCCCAGTAGTGAGGCCCCTGTAGTTGCCCCCAGTAGTGAGGCCCCTGTAGTTACCCCCAGTAGTGAGGCCCCTGTAGTTACCCCCAGTAGTGAGGCCCCTGAAGTTGCCCCCAGTAGTGAGGCCCCTGTAGTTGCCCCCAGTAGTGAGCCCCTGTAGTTGCCCCCAGTAGTGATGGCCCCTACCGTGCGCGCACACACACAAAAAAACAAACACTTACCTTTATCCCCGCTACAGTGCTGCTGCCGTCCATCCCCGGCGTCCCCTCCTCGGCACTATGGGAGTGACGTCATTACGTCACTCCCATAGTGCACTGCGGGACCCGGAAGACGGAGCTCACTCCTGAGCTCCGTCCCCGGCGTCCGTTCCTCGGCACTATGGGAGTGACGTTATGACGCCACTCCCATAAGTACACTGCGGGACCCGGAAGACGGAGGAAGCTCCGTCCTCCGGCTACCGCCGGGGGTTTAAATAGGAGCCGGGCACCCGCTGATAACACACTCAGCGGGCGCCCGGCAAATGGAGGGTGCAGGGGGTGCGACCACACCCCTTGCACCCTCCGTAGTTACGCCAATGGGGGTGGAGCGCCGATCAGCGGCGCTCCTTCTCCATGCAGCTCCCGGGGACAATGGAGCCAGGTGCCCCCTTCAGGGCTGATGCCCGGCAGCAAATGACTCCATTGTCTCCGGGAGTTCCGCCACTGCCTGCACCCATTATAGATACGCCATTGCAGCCCGCCCCTGTTCACACGTATAATGCCATTATGCATGAATACTAAGACACCGGGACAGGGCTTCCAATAGAGTGCTGTCCCGGGGAAGAAGTGACTTCCGGATTTATGACCCTGGAGCCCTGATGGGCCCTTGGATCCCTCTCCAAGTAGTTTTTGCAGAAAGAAGCTCATAGGCTTCTATAGGTAACACCATCTATAGATGGTGTTGCTCATGTGGCAGAAGCTCTGGAAAGTTACGTCTTCGGGAGCTTGCTGCATATAGACACTTTGCAGCCCCTAAAACCTATGGGAACTGTTGTGACATGAGTTAGCGGTGGATACTGTATCTTCAATATTTGCTGCAAGCCTTTGTAAGCAATGATCTCACAGCGTACTCCGACTGCGAATTTAATTTGTATTTGAATTCCAAACTCACATTGATTTTTCAGTGGAAATGCACACTTTTTGTGGTGTGCACCCTCTGACCGGGTGAAAAGGTAAGTCAAATCTTTTAGATAAAAGTTTCTGGATACAGTGCTGAAACTCTGGTACAACCCTCCCAATATATATTTGTGCACTCGGAGGGGTTTAAATAGTATAATTTGGCCAATATAGAAATTTCAGTTTTCAGGTGAATTTCTCTAAAAATACTTCAACAATGTAGAGATGTAAATGATGTAGGACAGGTATGTGGAGGTGTAAATGATGTAGGAGAGGTATGTGGAGGTGTAAATGATGTAGGAAAGGTATGTGGAGGTGTAAATGATGTAGGACAGGTATGTGGAGGTGTAAATGATGTGGGACAGGTATGTGGAGGTGTAAATGATGTGGGGCAGGTATGTGGAGGTGTAAATGATGTAGGACAGGTATGTGGAGGTGTAAATGATGTGGGACAGGTATGTGGAGGTGTAAATGATGTAGGACAGGTATGTGGAGGTGTAAATTATGTGGGGCAGGTATGTGGAGGTGTAAATGATGTAGGGCAGGTATGTGGAGGTGTAAATGATGTGGGACAGGTATGTGGAGGTGTAAATGATGTAGGACAGGTATGTGGAGGTGTAAATTATGTGGGGCAGGTATGTGGAGGTGTAAATGATGTGGGACAGGTATGTGGAGGTGTAAATGATGTAGGACAGGTATGTGGAGGTGTAAATTATGTGGGGCAGGTATGTGGAGGTGTAAATGATGCGGGACAGGTATGTGGAGGTGTAAATGATGCGGGACAGGTATGTGGAGGTGTAAATGATTTAGGACAGGTATGTGGAGGTGTAAATGATGTAGTACAGGTATGTGGAGGTGTAAATGATGTGGGACAGGTATGTGGAGGTGTAAATGATGTAGGACAAGTATGAGGAGGTGTAAATGATGTAGGACAGGTATGTGGAGGTGTAAATGATGTAGGACAGGTATGTGGAGGTGTAAATGATGTAGGACAGGTATGTGGAGGTGTAAATGATGTGGGGCAGGTATGTGGAGGTGTAAATGATGTAGGACAGGTATGTGGAGGTGTAAATGATGTAGGACAGGTATGTGGAGGTGTAAATGATGTGTGCCAGGTATGCGCTCAGCATCCATTAAGTGACGGGAGGGGGCTGGGGGAAGCCCAACTAGTGAGGCTCCCCTCAGCTTGACGTTATATGGGGGCATGCCATGTGGGCACGTTTCCAAATAACGTCATGTAGGGGGTGTGGCCTATGGTAATTAGGCAATGCCCCATTTTTTTCCGCTCGCGATGTTGGGGCGCACTGTAGAGAGCCGTCACAGGTTGCTCTGACCCCTGGAGCCAGCCCTGGTCTTACTGCACGTGTGCAGCAGTTGCACTGAGATCACGGACGCACAGAGAAATTGATCACAAAGTGAGTGACAGGCTGTCAGCATTTGGGGGTGGTGATGGAGGGGAGGTAAAAAAATGTAGGCGTGTCTGTCCGTTTGAACACCAATTGGTACTGTTGCATGTAATAAAATCTTACATTTTTAAACATTTGTGTAGTGGCATAAGATGTGATTTCTTAAATTTTTCTGGCTTGATTGCTAGGAGAAATACATACATTACAGGACCCACAGCGGAGTATCGAATACTGTGGTAAAATGTCTCATAAATGGGATCTTATAGAACATATTACATATAGTTTTTTACATATACTTATTTATATAGCTATCGGTATAGTGATAACACTGCGGTGAGTGCTCTGTATAAGAGCACTGAGTATACACAGTGTATAGTTATAACACTGCTCTGTATAGTAGTACTGAGTTAACACGGTGTATAGTTGTAACACTGAGGTGCACACAGCTCTGTATGATGGTACTGAGTATAAAAATGCACATTGTATAGTTACACCACTAAGGTAAGATACACTGCTCTGTATAATAGTGCTGAGTATAGACAGGGTATAGTTATTACACTGATGATGAGCACACTGCTCTGTATGATATTACTGAGTATACACAGTGTATAGTGATAACACTGATGATGAACACAACACTCTCTACACAGCGCACTCCGTATAATGATACTCAGTATGCACGGTTTGTAGTTATAACACTGAGGTGAGCACACCGCTCTGTATGGTAATACTAAGTATACATGGATAATGGTCACACACAGGGCTATGTGTGTGTTTATAATTAATTTCTTTAGCGCCTCCCCCAGTAGCTCCACTCACAGTTCCTGAAGCTACTTTTCTCGGAAAATTGCACTGGTCACACCACACCGTATAATACACTTTGACCCCGTTGGCAGTAGCGGTAACCGCAGACCCCCCCCTTACGATATTCCATGAAGGGAGCACTAATACTGCTACAAATGCGGGCAATATTCTTACACTCCTTTGTAGGATAGTGCAAGGTCTACGATGGCTGGTCCTGTTCTTTTGGTTTCTGTTTCTCTTTCAGAGGCTGCAGTTCCAGAGAATGGTGCTCCCACTCGGGATGGAGATATAACTGCAGTTTCTGGACATAGCGAACAGATGGTCAGCTCCGATGAGACAACTTTTGCACTTTATGCAGATTCAGTGGCGTACTTGGTCAAAGCGACGGCGAAGGCATAAGCCTAGCAGCCATAGTTTTTCCGTATTGGAGGACCTGGATGAAGCTGTACATTGTTCTAATAGTCTATTTCGGGCCAGGCATACCCCTGATGTTAGAACATGCTTGCGTATGCCTTGTCGCATTTTGATTAGCTGCATTTTTGCAATTTGGCCCTGCTAGCCTAGTTAGATCAGCGATTTTTGCCCTTCTGCTGTACAGCATATTATCAAGCCAGCATGCAGGGACTAGCATATCAGTTCTTAGCTCCCAGGACCATGCAATTTATCAGGTTTCTTGGTGGGCATGGCGTTGCATTTTGGCCCATAGAGGGAGCCGAGGTAAGACCAGTTGAAAGCTTATTCTTGCTTTTGCGTAGAGCTTGTTTGCATTGGGACAGGTCCAGTGCTATAGTGGTAATAATGTTAGCATGCCTGTCCCAATTTTTTCTGTGTCTTGGGCCTGGAGGATATTTCAAAGTGTTTCTTGGTCAATAGAGCTTTGAAGGAGGTGGGACAAGTTGGTCCCTGCTCCTCCTGTTGGTCAGCGCCCACTCTATTTGCGTCTTCCTGCATGGTTATTAGAAGTTTTTTTTCGGCAGTTTTTCGGTTTTAGAGTCCAGATCAGTGCAGCTGCATTGACTATTGCGTCGGGTTTTTTCCGTTGATCAGAGTTAGGCCATGAGTTGAGGAAAGTCTAGTGTTTAAAAACGTACCTTAGACTTCGGTAAAAATTTTGCTTTACATCCTAACTTGAGGACTAGCTACTCGTCATATTTGGGGGTCCTGAGGAATTTTATTTTACCACTAGTTTATAACTTTGGCTGCATGCCGGCTGGTGGACGTTTTGTGTTTTGCCTCAGGTCAAGTTAGGATCACCCCTCCCCACCCTCCCTCTCTCTCCCTGTATTAGGCTTCTGTCTTTGCTACTCTTTTCTTTCCTATTTGTGTTTTTGTTGTGCATTTATTTAATATACAGAATTTATTCCAGTTTTGGAGAGGTTTAGATGGTTTAAGGGTTTTTGGAGTGTTCCATTTCAGCTCATTTGGGGACGATCATTGCCATGTGCCCCCTATTGCAGAGTTTTGTGGTTTGATATCATTCCACAGCAGGTCTGGAGAACTGGTTTTGTCTCCTGGGACCCTGTAGGTGGTCAGAAGATGGAGAAACCTGGCTGTGAGTTGGAGAACTGGTTTTGTCTCCTGGGACCCTGTAGGTGGTCAGAAGATGAATAAACCTGGCTGTGAGTTGCAGTGTCCAGGGTTTTGGAGGAGTGGTCCTTTTACATGCTTTGATTAGGTCCACTGATGTCCTCTTTAAGGATGGATGGTGCATTGGAATGGAGTTATTGAGGAGTTAGAAGAAGTCAAGGTGTTGTAGATTAGGGTATGGTGGTGGTGCGGTTCTTAGCTGGGAACCGCTGTTGGCGGGAAAGAACGGTAGCAGTCGCCATCTGTCTTTGGAGCTTGAGGTGCTCTCCCTTTCAATACATGGCTTAGGCTGATTTTACCCTACTGGGGTCAGCGGCAACCACCTAACCAGGTGGGCCTCACGTCGTGTCATTGGGGTGGGAGGTGGATACCTTGGGCGTGGTAAAGGGCTGGCAGCTCGCCTCCCATTTAGAAGATCGATGTGAGTATGCAGTTGGTGATCTTGCATTGTGGGGCCATTCTTGTAGCGCCACCATACTTTGTCTGTCTTTCTTTCTTATTCTATTAGTTAGTTCAGTTATACATTAAATAGTTTAATTAGTTTAAAATTAAATAAAGCTGCCCTTCCTTTCCCCTTATCTAAGTCTCTGTGTCATTATTTTATTATGACTATGGTTGATGATTTACCCTGCACTGTTAGGAGAGAACACTCATCAGGCGATGGGGAGTTTATGACGTCATAGGTGCGATATTAATGCAAAAACTGAGTTTTCGCTCCATATTGAATTCCCCTAATAGAATCACAAGTGAAATAATTACCTCCACCTGTGAATCTTTCAAAATGTGTCAAGTGAGTAATGATTACAATTATGCACCTGCTGAGTGACCTGGAAAACGTGACCTGTGTGGGGTCCTGAGGACAGAGTTTGAGAACCACTGCTCTATAGCACCAGTTCTCAAACTCGGTCCTCAAACAGTGCCTGTTTTCCAGGTCTCCTCACAGAATCACAACTGATATAATTAGCTCCACCTTTGGATCTTATAAAATGTGTCAGTGAGTAATGAGTACACCTGTGCTCCTGCTGGGTGACCTGGAAAAAGTGAACTGTGTGGGGCAGTGTTTCCCAACCTCGGTCCTCAAGGCACTCTAACAGTCCAGGTTTTAGTGATATCCAAGCTTAAGCACAGATGGTTAAATCAAACTAAATGCTGTTCTAATTAAAACACCTGTGCTCAAGTATGGTTAACCTTAAAACCTGGACCGATAGTGTGCCTTGAGGACCATGGTTGGGAACCCCTGGTGTGGGGTGTCCTGAGGACCAAGTATGAGAACCACTGCTTTATAGAATAGTGACAAGTGCATCAAAATCCATCCAGTGGTTTTCAAGATTAGCCGAAGACACAGACAGACTTTATTTTATACTATGTATAGATAGATAGATTCAGTGATTGCAAAATACGTGCTATAGCACATTTTTACACGCAATAAGAAGCTGGGGACCCAGTTTTTAAAACTTATCGGGTCCTGTAGGACGCTCTGGCATGCACTATGTTATGCAGCAGTAGCCAATCGCCGCACTGCACCATATCCCCCAGCCAATCAGTGGTTGCCTCCTTTGCTCCTGCTGGGAGGAAAGCCAATTGCCTCTTGTCCCCAGCCAATAGCGTGTCCTCAGCCAATCGCCACGCGGCGCCATGTCTGGAGACAATCGTGGTGCGGTGCCGTGTCCTGACACCTCCTCTTTGCCCCCAGCGCCATTCCCGGTGGAGGCTGGAGCTACCTTGGGAGCTTATGTGGAGATGGGGAAGCCAGCATAGGCTGGGCAGCAGCAGCAGAGAGGAGCCTGGTTCCTGCAGGCTGAGGTGGAGGCAGAGCATCAGAGTAGAGGCAGGAGGTTCCTGAAGGAGAGCGGCATCACCCTCTAGCAGCCTGCGCTCCTTCAGCCAGCTGAGCTCTCTGCACGCAGGAGGTGGTGAGGTGGACACTGCACGGTGCAGAAAGGAACTGCAGGCAGACAACAGTGACTAAGGGCTCCCAGCAGGAGCAAAGGAGGTATCCACTGCCCCAAGTGATATCTACCCTTACCCCCTCCCCCAGTACTGTCCCGCTGCTATCTAGACCCCCTCCCTACTCCCAGCACTGCCCCAGTATTGCCTGCCCCTAACCTCCTGCTTGTCTCCAAATACTGCCCTAGCTGCTATCTACCCTTCCCCCCTCCCTACCCCCAGTAATGCCTGCCCCTAACCTCTTTCTTGCCCCCAGTACTGTGCCAGCTGCTATCTAACCATGCCCCCTGTACTACCCCAGCTGTTATCTACATTTGCTCCCTCCCTACCCCCAGGGCGGCCCCAGCTGCTATCCTGACCCCCGAACCCCATACTTTCCCCCCAGTACTGTGCCAGTTGTATCTAACCTTTCCCCCCCTCCCTACCCGAGTTATGCCTACCCCTAACCCCCTCCTTGCCCCAAGTACTAGCCTAGCTGCTATCTACCCTTACCCCCTCCCTTCCCGCAGTACTGCCTGCCCCAGGCTCTTTCTTGCCCCCAGTACTGCGCCAGCTGCTATCTACACTTGCAACCTCCCTAGCCCCAGGGTTGCCTCAGCTGTTATCCTGACCCCCTCACCCTAACCCCATCCTTGCCCCCCAGAACTGTGCCAGCTGCTATCTAACCTTGTCACCCCTTCCTACTCCTAGTTCTGCCTGCCCCTAACCCCCTCAATGCCCCCCCCCCCCAGTACTGCACCAGCTGCTGTCTGCCCTCACCCTGCATAATATCTGATGGGACCCAAAAACAATGTATTAGGACCCCATTTTTTTAAAGTGAGGAGTTCCTGGGACCCACGATTTTTTCTCTCGCCGTGATCACTGTAGATATGAGATAGATAGATAGATAGATAGATATGAGATAGATAGATATGAGATAAATAGATAGAAGTTTAGATAGATATTTATGAGATATATACGATAGATAGATATGAGATAGATAGATAGATAGGTATGAGATAGATATGAGATAAATAGATAGAAGTTTAGATAGATATATATATGAGATATATAGATATGAGATATATATGAGATAGATAGATATGAGATATATATATACGATAGATATATATGAGATAGATAGATAGATAGATATGAGATAGATAGATAGATATGAGATAGATATGAGGTAGATAGATAGATAGATAAATACATAGAAGTCTAGCTAGATAGATATGAGATAGATAATGTCGGAGATAGATATGAGATAAATAGATAGATATGAGATAGATAGGTAGGAGATAGATATGAGATAAATAAATAGATAGATAGGTAGGAGATAGATAGATAGATAGATATGAGATAGATAGGTAGGATATAGATATGAGATAAATAGATAGAAGTTTAGATAGATATATATGAGATAGATAGATTTATATGAGATAGATAGATATGAGATAGATAGATTTATATGAGATAGATATGAGATAGATAGATAGATTTATATGAGATAGATAGATATGAGATAGATAGATAGATTTATATGAGATAGATAGATATGAGATAGATATGAGACAGATAGATAGATAAATAGATATTAGATAGATAGATAGATAGATAGATAGATAGATAGATAGATAGATATGAGATAGATAGATAGATAGATAGATTTGTCATCATTTTAAATTCTAACTTTGAGCTACTATGAAATCCCTATCACCAGAACTACGGATCTTTGAGGCATTTTTCCTAGTACTCTGATCATTTTGCAGTTATTATGAAAGCTGCGGTGCAGTAGTCAAAATTCATCATGTCCCAACATTTAAACACAATTAGAGACCTATAAACGCCGTCCATGGTGCAGCTCAGACACGTTGGAAAACTGTGGGAAGAAGCGAACGACAAGGGTTAGAATGAATGAGAAAAAAAATGAACTTTAAAAGTGGAGAACTACTTTGAACTTTGAGTGAATAAAACGCACAAAGAGTCTGTAAATCCCCAGAAGCATATGGGTAACGCTGGGTGTTCAACATTACACAAGTGTCTTGTATACAAAAGTAAATGAGTGTTTCTTGCGGTCTCCCGGGTAACTGTCAGAGAACAAACACAACGTGTCTCTCTTACCTATTCTCTACAATGGAGAACTTACCTATTCTCTACAATTTGTAACGTCAATCAATCTTTTTGAAGTGCTTATCGTGACATACAAGTTACAGTTTAACAGCCGTGAGTTCATTTGTCTGCAGCTGTTTACCTTGAGATCTGCCTCCATTATATACCACATTTCTCTGCTGTATGTTATTTCAAAAAAATAAAAATGTTCAGAAAAATGTGACCTAGAAAACAATAAAACAAAGTAATATAAATAATACGTTTCCAGGAAAAAATAAAAGAAGCAGGTTTGTTGTGGAAGGGGAAGTTTTCTGTAATCTGCACAGGAAGCGCTCGTCCTGTTTAGTGCCCCACCTAGTTGTATATAATTGAACAAGTCAAAACATATTTTATTTCTCCTCGAGGCGATATATCCTAAAGAATAATGAATTCGGGAGAGGGTTGAAGTTAGTATAATGTGGAGTAGATAAATGACATAGAAGCCGATTGGTTGCGCTGTCCACTTTATCCTTCTCCAAGGCTTGGTACATCTCCCCCCATATGTAATTTGAACATGGGTAAAATATTTATTGACAGGGTTTCTCCTAATGTCACCAGTATTTTGTAATCTATAGTTATGAAATTAAATTAGAGCAAAAAAAATAATCTATTTTTAAAGTATCTTTTCCGTGTCTAACTTTCAGCTGCATAAGTAAATACCACTGTACCTATCAACAGGGTAAGTATTGCTAATAGGTGGTAATCATACTGGGATTATACTATGAACATGTAGCATCTAGATCCAATGCACCTGATTCAGAGAAGGACGCTAATGCCGTGGCCGCTGCTTCATCTTTCCACGCAGATGCTGTGCGAAAATATGCAAATGTCACAGATGCGGAGGCGGTACTGAGACCCTCACCTGCAGCTTTTCAAATCCCAGCATCTGCGTACAAAGACTCAGCATCATAGAAACATAGAATTTGATGGCACATAAGAACCGCTTGGCCCATCTAGTCTGCCCCATTTTTAAACATATTGTTACCTCAACTCTTCTTGATCCTTACTTCTTCTGAAGGATATCCTTATGTCTATCCCATGCATGTTTAAATTGCTCTACGGTCTTAGGGCCTGATTCAGACCCGCTCGCGAGCGCATAGCGCTCGCGAGCTATGCGCTCGCAAGCGGGTCAATGGTGGCCCAGTGCGCATGTGCACGATGGAGCCGGCTCTGTCGTGTGCATGCGTGATACCCGGATAGCGACGGGCAAACCGTCGCTCCGGGTTTCGTACCAAAGGGGGCGTGCTGTCGAAGTTGAGTGACAGCACGCCCCCTTTGGTGGGTGGGCCGGGGGCATGGCTGCCCAGACGGAGGCGTTCCCATGGGAACGCCTACCGTCTGGGGCCGGCCCCACTGACATCACAAGTGATGTCAGTGGGAGTGCTTTTGGCTCTGTTTGAGCCGAAAGCACTCTAGGGCTTGCGGCAACGAGACCCTACCACAAGGGTCTCGTCGCAACACCATCTTCCTGGCCGCTCGCTATAGCTGTGGGTGGTCACCCACAGCTATACGAGCGGCCAGGAGGCCATTCTAAATATCAAGAAGGACTTCCCTGATTCAGAGCGAGCGCTCTGTCAGAGCGTCCGGCTCTAAATCACGGCCTTAGTCTCTACCACCTCTGATGGGAGGTTATTCCCCTTGTCCACTACTCTTTCTTTGAAGTAATTTTTCCTCAAATTTCCCCTGAACCTACCACCCTCCAGTTTCAGAACATGTCCTCTTGTTCTAATACTTCTCTTTCTTTGAAGCAAGTCTCCTTCCTTTACCTCGTTAAAGCCCTTTATATAGTTGAATGTTTCAATAATGTCCCCCCTTT
Source organism: Taudactylus pleione (assembly GCA_031769625.1). Taxonomy (NCBI): domain Eukaryota; kingdom Metazoa; phylum Chordata; class Amphibia; order Anura; family Myobatrachidae; genus Taudactylus; species Taudactylus pleione. Next base: position 561,748 of record JAUIMM010000240.1, read on the forward strand.
CCCTTCTCTGCTCCAAACTATACATATTAAGATATTTTAGTCTTTCCTTTTAGGTTTTGTGGTGTAGACCTTGCGCCATTTTAGTTGCCCTTCTTTGTACAGTCTCTAATGTATTAATATCCTTCTGGAGATATGGCCTCCAGAACTGGACACAGAATTCTAGATGAGTACGTACCAATGACCTATACAGTGGTATTATCACTTTCTTTCTGCTACTGATTCCTCTCCCTATGCAACCAAGCCTCATTGCTTTGTTACAATGTTTGCTTGCCTTTAAGTCACCTGAAATAGTGACTCCTACATCCCTTTCCTCTTCAGTACTTTCCAGTATAGTGCCATTAATACTATATTTAGCCTTTGAATGTTTGAGACCCAAGTGCATGATTTAGCATTTTTTGGTATTAAACTGTAGTTGCCACGTTCTTGACCATTCCTCTAGTCTACCTAGATCATTAATTATTTGTGTTACCCCTCCTGGTATGTCTACCCTTTTGCATACCTTTGTGTCATCTGCAGAAAGGCATAGTTTCCCTTCAATACCATTTGCAATGTCACAAATAAACATATTAAAAAGCACTGGTCAAAGTACAGATCCCTGAGGTTCTCCACTGGTAACATTTCCCTCTTGAGACTGCACTCCGTTTACTACAACTCTCTGTTTCCTATCCTGCAGCCATGATCTTATCCATTCAACTATCTTTGTATCCAATCCCATGCTTTCCAGTTTATTTAACAGTCTGTAACAGGGGCAGAACTATGGGAGACAATGGAGGCGCCTGCCGCCGGGCTCCAGCTCTGAAGGGGCACCTCCTCCATTGTCCACAACGTATTCACCCCACTTAGGGCTGTAACTATGTACCCGGAGTGTACCGTCACGGCTGCCTAATACATGGCACCCCTTTACCGGAACCTGAGAAGCCACCATACACTAGTGGAGAGCTCCATGTCAGACCATCAGCTGCTGCTTTTGTCTATCTATAGCTTGTCTGCATGAGAATTGCTACATTGCAGTGTCAGCGGATGTGACGGGAGTGGGGGGGCACCAAATTAGAACTTGCCTCCGGGCGTCTGGGATGAACTTACGCCACTGGTCTGCGATGTGGAACAGTGTCAAAAGTCTTACTGAAGTCTAGATAAGCTATATCTATGCCCCCCCCTTTATCTATTTCCTTAGTCACCCAGTCAAAAAAGTCAGTAAGATTTGTTTGACATGATCTCCCCCCAGTAAATCCATGCTGTTTGGGGTCCTGCAAATTGCTGGATTTGAGATAATCTATGACTCTTTTAAGAGTGTTTCCATCAATTTCCCTACTACTGATGTAAGGCTCACTGGTCGGTAGTCACTGGTCGGTAGTCACTGGTCGGTAGTTGCTTGCCTCTTCCTTGCTTCCACTTTTGTGCAGTGGGACAATGTTTGCTCTTTTCCAGTCCTCTGGAATTACTCCAGTAGCTAGTGACTGGTTGAATAATTCTGTTAATGGTGTTACCAGCACCCAGGGGCTGGCTGGCAACTTTTAGCCTGGGGGGCAAACACAAGCCCCGGCTTTTCTACCAGCACATTGTGAAGCATTTAGGAGCTTGGTCCCGATAGGGTAATGCATGAATGCACCAGGAAAACCCTGCAACCCACCCTCCCGCTACATTATTAGATAAACGTTTAGGGGGAGGGAAAGGGCACGGCAATGCAGCACACTCTATTTATATATACACCCACCTGTGCAATATTGGGGACAAAAAATTCTAATTCTCAGTACTAGGAACCGATAATTAATAAAAATGCAGCTTTGGGGCCCATATTAATGTATATTTAAATACAAACATTATATATATATATGTATATCAGGTCAACAATATAAAGGTGTTAACTCGTCTCAGGAATCCAGTGTATATAGTGACAGATAAGAGAGGTAGTTACTATTTATAAATACACTTAACACAAAAACTAGATGAGGACCACAGAGAATAAAGTAAAACATACCCTTGTCCGTACAAGCAGCCATATACTGTACATAGGGCCTGATTCAGAGCCGGACGCAATTAGCGCTCGCTCGTCCAGAAAATAGGTGTGGCTATTCCAATGAACCGTTCGCTCTTTGCGGTCTGTTCACGCCTCTAGGTCTGAACGAGCGAACAAAACTTGCGGTCGTTTTTTGGGAAACTACGCCCCCTGGCTGCTCGCATCCTACGTCATGTCCGCTATTTATTAGATTAATCGAGTACATCGACGAGCGTATGAACTGCTCGCTATTCTTGTTGTTGGTTTTTGCTACCACAATTTTGCGAGCAGTTCTGGCTATAAAATAACCCAGTGACGTGGTCAATGACGCTGCTGTTTTAATTATGCACACCCATAAAACGCCCGTTTTGACCTTTAAGCACGCCTGCGTTCGGATCTCCACTCCCCGTTTTCAAGCACCTTCCCCTGTTACCACCCACATACGCCTCATCCTGTCACTCAAATTATCAGGCATTCGCTATTTTGCGAGCACATGAATTTCGACCGCACTGACTGGTTCGCGCATGTGTATAATGATCCGTATGCATGCGCAGTTGGGCAAACATCGCTCGGAGCGAACGAGCGGCCGCTTACGAGCGGCTCTGAATCAGGCCCATAATCCTAAACATATTCCTGACCCCTTTGTGGAGTATAGCTACATGCTTCAGCTCATTAAAGATTATCCCTAAACTAATTCTAATGTATAAAAAATGGCCGCACTCACCAGACTTGTTAGAAGCAATAGTGTTTACTCATAACATATCAACAGGGTACATGTGCAGGGTCGGCGTTTCGGGTCCTTAACAAGACCTTTCTAAAGACCAATGCTCAGCAGTCAGAGTCTCAAAACTAATTATAAAAGATCTCCAGATACGTGACTTGTTCAACTCTAGAATCCTCCCCTCAATCTACAAAGAAGATAATACAGGTCATTCAGTACCAGATTAAGGCCCACATGGGCCTGGAGCTGACCTATATGAAGGGCCTCTTGTGTGCGGGAGCTGTTGTTCTAGACGGCTGGAAGTCTTAAAAATGTTCACAGTGACAAATGAAACACTTACCGATTGGATCTTCTAATGAAATTGCCCTGATGTGCTATGGATGTATACCGCAATCTGGTCTCAGAGGACATGCTGTTATGGGTGGAAAATAAATGAACAAAAAATAAAGTAATATAACCTCACGCCTAATGAGTCACTTGTAGTGAATAAAACTCATATATTCCTCTAGCAGCCAACCAGCACTAACACGTGGAGAATGCCAGTCTCCACACACAGAAAATATAACAATAAGAAAAAGGGGTAGTAAGCTGTGGGGCTCAGAAACAATAATAAATCCTAATCCAATAAATTGCATACATTTATTAAAAAGTATTTCACAAACTATTCGACTCCCGAGAATACAAATAACGATATGTACAATAACAATATTAAAATCAAATCGGGTAGAGTAAATGTGCAGTAGATCATTCACATAGCTACTCAATGATTGCAACAGTATTCTTCTGATGTTTGGAAGCAGCCATATGCAGTAACAGTAGCAAATATAGCACACTTTGTGTCGAAGCTGGATTATTGGCTGAGACAAGATCAGTTTAAAATTGAATTGCAGCGACACCATCTTGCGACTGGCCGCAAGACGCCATTTTGCGAATGGCCGCCTAAGCGCCATTTTAGATAAACTCACACTTTAGTACGTGTGGCGATAATACTATTAGCATCATGCGATTGCATCTGTGACCATCGCCATAAGTTACAGCGATTCACCAAAAGCCCATTTCATGACTTTAAGTAGTTTGGGTGCTCTGGATAAAGTGTATATTATTATAATTCCCCTAAATGATATATTGCATTAGCTAAACAGAGCAAATGGCCACGTGACAACTAGCCTGTGTAGACAAGCTTCCTGAATATAACGTCTGCTCTCACTCCAGGTGGCCCTGCTCGAATACACACCTTACATTAGCAGGCTTCCTGCAATAAAATACCTTCAAAGCCAAGAGTGTTATCTTAGGTTTGGATCTTGTAGCTGGGCTAATTAGCATCTACACAAGAGTCTGGGAGAACAAAGGACTTTACTTTTGAGCCTGGGAAGGGTGGGGGCTGCTGAGAGAGGGGGGATGTGTGGAACTATAAGGCTCAGCATTCCGCACTGCTAGGTGTTCACTTGGTTTAAGTGAGATCTAAGTGCACCATTTCTCATACACACATTAATACGCACAATTGCGCTGGTAACTAATTGCATATTAGCGAATGCATAAGATCCTATATGAAAACACTGTTCATTAGCTTTATGCGCACACATCTGCTCCAAGTTAACTAGCGTCTTTACATCAAACCCCGCATACTCACACATTACATATTCACATACAAGGTTCCATAAGCTTTAAGGTATAAGATTTAAGTTTGTGCATTTAGTATAAATGCTGTGAAATAAAGATTATTTGGTAAATAAGGTTTTATACATGCTAAGTAAGCCGTGTTTGGTTTTGTACTGATGCATACTCTCAACAGAATTCTGGTATTATCGGTGTGGAGATCGCATCATGCATTCTCAACTTATGGACCGCAGAGACTTCAAGCAACAAAATGTATATTATATGAACAACTGTTAGAATGTTGCATGGGGCGGGAAACCAGAGACCCTCAGTTGTTGGAGGCTGGGTTGTGTCTATTTGAATCAGCCTGTTAAATGCTCTGTAACAGATGCATCCCCCTTGAGGACCAATGGCATCAGCAACAAACTTCTTTATTGTGTTGTCTATTTCTGGGGGGTATAAATATGTGTGTCTGGGTCTTAGTCTTCGTGCTGAATGCTGATTGACTAAGGGGTTTCTTGCTGATGCCTAACATCCGGTCCGGAAGCGCTGCGTATGTATACTGTACTTGGGCCTGTATAATTCCTTTGCGCCGAATTGTGTATGGATCAATAGCGTGTAACTGACTGTACTTTTACTTGAATAATACTTTGTGCTTCGGAACCACACGTTCCAAGTCTGGAGTCTTTATTTACTGTATAAACTGCGTACGCAAATTAGCGTCATCCTTAGAAGGTATAGGCAGGATATTAGAAGGTATAGGAAGGAGTGTATAGAGGTTCTAATCCAGTATCGTTACTTTGTATAACAATATGTAACAATGGGGCTCATTTATCAATGAGTTTTATCATTCACAATGAGTGATAAAACTTGTTGCATATGATAAATGGTGCTCCGCCAATCAACTCCCAACTGTCATTTTTCAAACAGATGACAGTTGGGAGCCGATTGACTGGAGCACCGTTATCTAAACAGGGAATTGCGGTCCAACAATGCATTATAACATCTCTCTAACATGTGTGGGAGAAACTGTAACAAAATATGGTCTTTCTCTAATCTTTGATCGAGTTGGAGCAAAATAAAGGTTAGGGTTAGGCTGCGGACAGGAAGGGGGGGTTTAGGCACCCCTGTCGGGATTCTAAGCATCAGTGTTTTCATGGCCGGCAACCTAACTGCCGGCCTCCCATACCCAAACCCTATATATTATGCATAAGCAAATCCTTAATGCTGGCAAACAACTATTATACAACCATGAGGGTGATTGTCTCCCTTTTCTAAACTATTATCCTATTTGTACCAAACATGTGAGATGGATAAAAGCTACTTCAATATTATCAAATAATTTTGATCAATGTAACTTTTATATGTTCTATTATAATAAGAGTTCATCTAACACGGCCCCATCTCCTCAGACAATACAGTTTCCTGTATATGGTATATTTTGCGGCAACCCGAGTTAAATAATCGAATATATTTAACTGTTTTTATTCTTCAATAAATATGTTTGAATTTAAACCCGATGATGAAGTACGGGATCTGTTTTGCATATCCGTACAGTTTTATGAGCACTCTACAAGTTTTTCTATGCATTCCAGGCCTTGTTTGTCATTCCTTAATAATGGAGAGATTCCAAGCTGGAACTGTTTAGAATGAAGTATTTTTATTTGTATCCCCTCTCTTGCTTTGTAACAGACATTAATCTTTATTATTTAGTCCTCAGTCCGCTGTTTGGAAAATCACATGGTTGGTTTTTGATAACCCTCATCTGGTTGAAGACTTCAAAATAAATCTAAGGGGCCTATTTATCAAATAATTTGTGAGATATTCCCGAATGTAGCAGCCACAATGCCCAAAGGTTTCTAGATTTAATAAGCTTGGCCCCAAAAGGATGAAGCCGTCTCCAGATGTAGCTACCCCATAGTACCCTATTGGTCACTATTTCAAAATAATTACTGGAATCCCCCCTGGCAACAGCCACTGCACATGTAGATCCCGATATAGAAGATAAATGATTGCTTTCACTACTTTACACATCGCAGGGATCGGTTCCCATGATGTGGGATGGGTATGTGGAGGTGTAAATGATGTGGGACAGGTATGTGGAGGTGTAAATGATGTGGGACAGTTATGTGGAGGTGTAAATGATGTGGGACAGGTATGTAGAGGTGTAAATGATGTAGGACAGGCATGTGGAGATGTAAATGATGTAGGACAGGTATGTGGAGGTGTAAATGATGTAGGACAGGTATGTGGAGGTGTAAATGATGTAGGACAGGTATGTGGAGGTGTAAATGATGTGGGACAGGTATGTGTAGGTGGTGTAAATGATGTGGGACAGGTATGTGGAGGTGTAAATGATGTAGGACAGGTATGTGGAGGTGTAAATGATGTAGGAACAGGTATGTTGAGGTGTAAATGATGTGGGACAGGTATGTGGAGATATAAATGATGTAGGACAGGTATGTGGAGGTGTAAATGATGTGGGACAGGTATGTGGAGGTGTAAATGATGTGGGACAGGTATGTGGAGGTGTAATTGATGTAGGGCAGGTATATGGAGGTGTAAATTATGTGGGATAGGTATGTGTAGGAGTAAGAGATGTAGGACAGGTATGTGGATGTGTAAATGATGTAGGAACAGGTATGTGGAGGTGTAAATGATGTGGGACAGGTATGAGGAGGTGTAAATGATGTAGGACAGGTATGTGGAGGTGTAAATGATGTAGGACAGGTATGTGGAGGTGTAAATGATGTGGGACAGGTATGTGGAGATGTAAATTATGTAGGACAGGTATGTGTAGGTGGTGTAAATGATGTGGGACAGGTATGTGGAGGTGTAAATTATGTAGGACAGGTATGTGGAGGTGTAAATGATGTAGGAACAGGTATGTTGAGGTGTAAATGATGTGGGACAGGTATGTGGAGATATAAATGATGTAGGACAGGTATGTGGAGGTGTAAATGATGTGGGACAGGTATGTGGAGGTGTTGTATTAATGAAAAGGGGTTTTTGAACTTGCAAATGAGATGTAAAAGTGTTTATTCTGATTTTTTAAAAACTTATACATTATCACTGTACAAGCTACTTTCTGTCAGAATAAATGCTGGTGTAGCATTCATTTGAAGAAAAAAACTTGTTTCCTACCATTTTTCAACCATTTAAAAAAAACAGATATTTGGCACTTTCTCAGAGCGTTCAGTAGTTTCCATATGGTCGCTAACAGCCTTCTATATGGTCCTGCTATCTCAGGTACTAATTTTTGGGGGGCCAGAATGGTTTGCCCACTTTTTAATCATCTTCTTCCAGTTCTATTTTTGTACAAAATTCGCACAACCCCACCTTGAGCAGCGCACATTGATAATTGGATCTTGTGTTTCTCGGGAGCACGTATTAGTGTGAAATGCGCACGTTTCATGAAACAAACTCGCATATGCATGCTCACACCTAAACGGATTGAGCCCCAAATGTTTCCAATTGTCACAGTCGCTGTGTTATTTCTTGCAATCTGTTAAGTAAAGAGACATGGGGACAGTCGAATTGTGTACATCGCGGTTGGCGGAAGTGACCTGACGCTAACAAGCCTCTGCCCCGGGAGCCCCCCTGGTGGTTGTGTCTTTGTTTGCCCTCCCGTTCAGGAGCCGCAGCCCCGTATGTCTTGGGCCTGAGCCTGCAGATTACGTTGTTTCATCTGAACAGGAAAAAACTCTTATCTGGGTGAAGTCTCCCAGAAAGGTCCATGTATTCCAAAATGTTAGTTTACAATACTAGAATCTCACTGCTGGGATATGATAAGGAGGAAAATGGAAGTAGAAAACCTGTTCTCCAGGTATCAGATTGATCGGTATTATATGCTTTTCCTTAATATGACAGCATTGCATTTTTCCTGTACATAAAATAAATATTATAAGCATCAACTAAAGTAACAATAAACTTGCGTGCACTGCTGATTCAAGCCCTGTGCTACATAACTACAGACTAATACAAACACGTTAACAATTTCACACAAATATATAATTACAGCGAGCAGTTAGCATAATTATGCAGCAAAGGTATGAGGGCCCTGCTCATACGAGTTTACAATCTATTATTATTATTAATAAACTTTATTTATAAGGCGGCACAAGTGGTCCACAGCGCTGTATAGAGAGCAAAACATTAAGACAGTACAGGGTAAAACATTACAGTACAATACAAGTAGACAAGTAACAAAAAGCACCACGCATCTTAACACAGCCACTGATACAAGGGGTGCAATGGAAATATTCAGCGTACGCTGAAACGTGTACCTATTAGCTTGGGCGCAGATAACAGATCTAGGTTGTCTAAAGAAACTAAAACAATATTAGAGTGAAGTCCAGGGTCAGAGAGCCCAAGGAGGAGGTATAGAGTGTAACTGGTGTGCACAAGAAGTAGGTAATTAGAACAGGAGGGAGGAGGGCCCTGCTCATAGAGCTTACCGTCTAAAGCAAAGGGGGGCAGACAAACAGAAGACATAAGAAAGAGAATGGAAGGGTTGCAAGAGGGTGAGGTAGACTAAGTGGTGACATGGTTGAGTGGTGTGTGGATATGCTTTTATGAACAGGTGGGTTTTCAGTGCCCGCTTGAAGCAATGGCTGGGGAATAGTCTGATGGAATGAGGGAGATCGTTCCAATGGTGAGGGGTGGGGGGGCAGCACGGGACAAATCTTGTAATCTGGAGTGAGATGTGGTATTCAGAGGGGAGGAAAGGCGGAGGTCATTAGCTGAACAGAGGAGGCCAGAGGAAATGTGGGCTGGCGTTATGGGGAGAAAAGGGCAGAGAGTTGGGACGCGGGGTGGAAGCCCTGTGGGGCTGGATGAAAGTCTAATGGAGTGAGGGAGGTTAGGAGCAGCCATGGAGAAATCCTTAATGTGAGAGAGTGGGAAGTGGTGATCAGAGAGGAAGTGAGGCGGAAATCATTAGTAAAGTACCAACCCGCTCTAGTTAGGCAGTGTAGCGCCGACCGCAGTGTGTGTGGTCAACGCTACACATTTACAAAGGACTGTTGCTAGGCTTCCTTGCGCCCAGCGCTGGTCCTTTGCTACACAGCCGAGACCTTCCCTCCCCCTGAGCGCTTACCCAATAGCGCCAGGAGGAGGGTGGGAGGCGGGCGGTCTCAGGCTGTGCAGTAACACATACATCGCCACCAGTGCGGCAGCGATGTGTGTGTTACCCAGCAGCCAATGAGAGTCAGACAGACTCTCATTGACTGCTGAGCTCCCACTGCAAGAGCCGGCTCCCTTCCGGCTCCTGCAGTGGGTAATGGGAGAGACGTCATAATGTCATGACGTCTCTCCCATAATGCAGAGCGCGCCAGCCCAAGAGGACTGACGTGCGGCGCCGGGAGCAGTGGCTGGAGCCGAAGCGTGGATTCAGGTAAGTGTATTCTTTTTACTTGTGTTGTGTGTCTGCACATCGGGGGGGCACCATTACAGGGGGGACCACTACTGGGGGCACCATTACAGGGGGGACCACTACTGGGGGCACCATTACAGGGGGGACCACTACTGGGGGCACCATTACTGGGGGCACCATTACTGGGGAGACCACTACTGGGGGCACCATTACTGGGGGGGACCACTACTGGGGGTGGAGACTACAACTGGGGGGGACTACTATTGGGGGCACTGCATCAGGAGTGGGGGGAACTACTACTGGGGGCACTATATAAGGGGCTTACTACTAGGGGACTACTACTGGGGGCACTAAATAGGGAGGAAAATTACAGGGGGCACTGTATAAGGGGCACTGGATAGGGGGGATCACTGCTGGGGGCCTGCATAAGGGGGACCACTACTGGGGGCACTGCATAAGGGGCGGGACTACTGCTGGGGGCACTATATAAGGGGCTTACTACTAGGGTCACTGTATTGGGGGGACCACTAGGGGCACTAAATAGGGAGGAAAACTACAGGGGGCACTGTATAAGGGGCACTGGATAGGGGGATCACTGCTGGGGGCCTGCATAAGGGGGACCACTACTGGGGGCACTGCATAAGGGGGGGGACCACTACTGGGGGCACTTCATAGGGGGGGCAATGCATAAGGGATTTTAATGAGGGGCTGCATAAGGGGGACCACTGCTGGGGGCATTGCGTACTGGGGGTACTGTATAAGGGGAACTAAGTGGGGGCTGCATAAGGGGGACCACTACTGGGGGTACTGTATAAGGGGCACTACTATGGGCCTGCATAAGAGGGACCACAACTGGGGACATTGCATACTGGGGGTACTGTATAAGGGACACTACTGGGGTTAAGGTGCATATGGAAAGGAATGTTCAGAGTGACGATAAAGGGGTGTCATGTTGACACGCCCCATTTTTAAGTGACCACGCCCATTTTTTGGCCCGCGCGCCTTCGCATATGAGGGGGGGGACTCTATTTTTACATTTGCCCTGGGCTCTAAATACCCTAGTTACACCACTGCCTGTTAGATCTGGTAATGGCTGTATAGATGAGATATCAGTATACTTCCCTATAAACATACTTTGCTAGACAAAATAAATAAAAATAAATATATGAATTATACTATGCAGCTTGGGTGAGTGCAGCGTAGACTGGGAGGAAGACCCTGCAGTGAGGTGGATGAGTAGAAAGTCACTGTCGCAAATCACGGATGGATAGTGGATGCTAGTTTGTACTTCGGGAATGGCGAGAACCAGTACTGAGGCGCGGAGTCTAACGTGCTGATGGTTTTCACCAGGGACCCTCGCAAGGGGGTTTGGGCTTGGCTGCTTCCGACACGCAGTTCGGGGCCCTCTGACTTGGTTCCCTTGTACAGGTGCTGGTGTTCTCTGGATAGAGTGGAATACAATGCAGGTGTACCATGTGGTCAACAAGGCGGGTCAAAACCAAATGGACAAGACGGTACCAGGGAGCAGCCAAAAAACAGGTCACAGGGGATAGCCAAGGTCAAAACTGGAATACAAGCGCAGTACCAGGAAGGAGATGGAATCAGGTCACAAATGAAGCCGAGGTCAGGAATCATCCGTAGGGATCACTGAGAATGCTGGAGTTTGGTTTGGGAACCTATACTCTGGTAAGTGTCCCAGATCCTCTTTATATATTGGAACTTAAATCTTGCCGCCCACAACTACGTAATTTTAGGCACACCTGTCCCATTAAATTTGCATCTGAGCCCTATGGGAGCTGCGGCTGCAAAGATGAACTGCCACCGAAGTCAGCGAGAGAGCCGGGGACTTCAGCAGCGGGCGCTGGGGCCTCCATGCCCGCTGCCAAGATGCCAGCCAATGCCGCCGAACCGGTAGGTGCATGCTGGGATCCGTCGCGCTGTGACAGTCACAAATTAGACTGATTGGAGCTCACTGTTGGTAGCAAATCCTCTACCAAAAATGCTCAGAAGCAGCAGGTCAGGTCCTCTACTGTAATTATCTGGAGAGGTCCTTCATGGTGGTAACCAGAGCTGGGATCAAGTGTCGAATCCCAGCACCGGAAGTAGTGGGGGCGGGCAGCAAGGGCTCCCAGTGCTGGAAGTGTGGCAGCATGGAGCAATGTGTCCCCAGCAGGCTGGCACTGGGACAATGTGATTGATCCCAGTGCCGGTCAGTGCCAAGCACAAGCAGAACATAGCTTAAGGCCCATGAGCCAAGATGTGGCAGTAGTGTAGATTTAGTGCCGGGCTCAAGCCTATCATGGCTTGCAAACCGGTGGCCAAGAAAAGGCAGCACCAGCTTTTTGAATTTGGCGCCAGGGGCAAGCCAAACTCGACTTGTGGACCGGCAGCCAATCATAAGTGGACAAAGTGAGCTAATTGCAGTTCAACACGTCATTGGCCCTGATTCAGAGCCGGACGCTCTGACCAGAGCGCTCGCTCTGAATCAGGGCCCACCTCCATTAATATGGAGCGTCCTCCTGGACGCTCGTATAGCTGTGGGTCACCACCCACAGCATATACGAGCGTGCAAAATGATGGTCGCGATGGTCTTGACCATCGCGACCATCGGAACTGCGAGTAAAAGCCTGCGGTTGGGTTTTTCAACCGCAAGGCCAGGAGTGATTTTGGCTCTATCAGAGCCAAAATCACTCCCACTGACATCACTAGTGATGTCAGTGGGGCCGGTTTCAGACGGTAGGCGTTCCCTTGGGAACACCTCCGTCAGGCAGGCACACCCCCGGCACGCCCACCAAAGGGGGCGTGCTGTCAGTCACCATCGACAGCACACCCCCTTTGATGAGACACTCCGAGCGAAGGAAAGTCCTTCGCTCGTCGGGTCTCGCGCATGCGCACGACGGCGCTCCCTCCGTCGTGCGCATGCGCAGTGGGGACCATCGACCCACTTGCGAGCGGACAGCCGCTCGCGAGTGGGTCTGAATGACCCCCATAATTCCACCCACTCGTGCCATCTTATATTAGATGCTGCAGAGCAGGAGAGCTCAGTCTGGCGGTGGAGAGGGAGGAGAAAAGACCTCCCAAAGAAATAAGAAAAGGCGGCCCTGGAAGAAGCCCCGGCAGAAGAAAGAAGATGTGCAACGCCAGCTGGATGAAGAAAAGAAGAGGTGGTGCCGCTAGCCAGGATGGGAAGACAGAAGCTTAGAACCGGAGAGTATTGCAGTGGAGGGAAGTTCCCCACTGTGGCCATCATACCGGTAGGCCGCCTTGGATCACCTGTATTTATGAAGCCCTTGCTAGACCACCAGGGTTGTCAGGCTCTATACTCGTGGGGTAGTCAGGCCTCAGGCCTGTGGTAGAAGTTCAACGGGCATTAGGCCCATGCCCCATGTTAGTGACATTGTGAGTGACCCTGGGCATTAGGCCCCATGTCACTATGTATATATATAGGCAGGCCTACAGCCTGGGTCCTTTAAATAAAGTGATTCAGGGCATTAGGCCCAGATCACTGTGGATTAGGTTAGGCAGGCACAAGGCCAGTGGCCACCAGCAATAACTTGGGCATTAGGCCTAGAACCCCAGATAGGCAGGCACAAGGCCCATGCCCATAAAAAAAATAAACATAGGCATGAAGCTCAGGCAATTGAATACGTGCCCCACAGTGCAGAGTCCCTCTTTTGAGGTGTTGGCCCGTGGCCATTGTTATTCCATAAAGGGCGTGGAGGGCGGATAATGCATTCAGAATTTAGTTATGGGCTGGATCTGTTTTTCCTATGTGAGTGTAACTTTAATTGGAAATAAGTAAATGTAAAAGGGCATGGCACAAGATCTTCTTTTCATTTTTGGGGGGTAAAATGGGGGAGAGATGAAAAAAAGGGGCCGGATATTTAAATTGAGCCCTCGCTCTTTGCAAAGCCTCTATGTCTGAGCGAGCGTTCGAAACATGCGCTCGCTATTTTGTAAAGACGCCCCTTTGCCGTTCGCATCACATGTCATCTCCGGTATTTATTAGATTAATCGGGAACATCGAAAGGCATCTGAACTGCTCGCAGTGGTTGTGGTAGGATTTTCTTACTGCTATCACTGCGAGCAGTTTAAGCTAAAAGACAACCAAGTGACGTGGTCGATGACGCTCCTTTACTAATTATGCACTCCCATTAAACGCCATTTTGACCATTAGGCACGCCTGCGTTCGGATCTCCGTTTTCAAGCACCTTCCCCTGTTACCACCCACAAACGGTACATTCTGTCAATCAAATTAGCAGCCCTTCGCTGTTTTACGAGCAAACGATTTCCGACCGCAATGACTTTTGCGCATGCGCATTACGACCCATACGCATGCGCAGTTGTGCAAACATCGCTCCGAGCGAACGAGCAGCCGCTTACAAGCGGCTCTGAATCAGGCCCTGAGTCCCAGTTCGGTTCTGCAGTGACTTTGGAACTCGGATTTAGAAACCAAACTGGGGATTTGGGTGCCATGTAAACAGGTCCAAATTACATTATTTATAAATTTTTTATGGATTTTAATCGATTTTTAAGGAAGCCAAAACTGAACTAAGGGCCTGATGCAGCAAAGATCGCTATTGTGATTATGCACGCAATTGTCTGATTGTTGCGTTCTGTGCATGCATATGCATCGCAATGCGCGTGCGCGAACACTCCACTGGGATCGGGACTGCGATCGCAGTCACTACGCAGACCCATCGCAGAGTGATTAACAGGAAGTACTGTTTGGGGGTGGTGACAGGAGGGTGGTCGGTGAAACACAGATGTGCCAGTACGTTTCAACGCCGTTGCAGGAGCGTGCATAAATTAGCTACTGCGATGCTATACGCAGCTTGGCCTTGAAGTTAGCAATTCCTGAGTGAGGTCAGAGCTTGTGCGAGTGTGCGTGAGGCTGCGATTGGACTCCATGCTACCGATGGTTTCGCAGTTTTGCTAAGGATTACAGAGGTGTGTAAGGTAAAGTGGGCGTCCTTATGTTAGGCTGCATATGGCATTGCAATCGCAATCATTACCATGTCTTCGCGGTCAGACGGCGTGCGTAAGTGCTATTGCGATCCTTTCTGAAACTGGCCCAAAAACAGAAGCCAAAACACGATGATGAATTAGAACCAAAACCAAAACACGGGGGTCCGAGCACATCTCTAGTTTATACTAAGGAGAATATATTTTTTAATATGTGATGGTACAAAGTAACCTCCTGCTGACAAATTGGAGTCTTTTATGAAAGAACGTTGTGGATACCAATAGGGTGGTCTCAATAAACAGAGGATGTAGTGGGAGTGGACACGAGGATTTAGGCTCCCATTTCTTTGCTGCCTGCTCATGAAATGGTTATATATTTGTTTGAAATCTTACTGGCGCAGCTAGTATTTATAACTGGAAGCCATGTACCACGGAACGTCAGCTCATCTAGAATGAACCTGTTTAATGTCGCTACTGTGGGGAGAAGGACAATCTTCACATTCCAGCTACTGCAGAATGTCTAAAACAACACAATGAATGTTCTCTCTACGATGTCATTTAATGGAATGAAAACAAAAAGTTTTGTCCGACTATGGCATCTGTTCAACAATGTGACGCCTACAAAGTGCGGGAAGTAGCAGAACGCCTGGACATTTCACCAATCACTTTACAGGGCACATTTGTGTTCAACGAGTACACTCAGTGTGTCCACCCACCTACTGTACAGCAACAACAAAGAAATAAATTCACCTTTCCGCTAAATAAGTAGCTCCAAAATGAGAACAGTCTTCCGGATAATGTCATGGGTATGGCATCCCTGTGAGTCACTTCCGTACCCACTGGATTTTTAGAGGATGACACAAAGTTGATCTGATATAGAATATCCGCCAACAGACTGTTCCACCCAGTGTATGATAGGTTCTTTGACACAGAGTATGGTGGCCTATTTACATACAGTATCCTCTTTCCTTTAGTCCTGTGTTGTAGAGAGCCTATTTTCCCTCTGCAATTATGCAACTGAACTGCAACACTTTAATCTGGGCATAGCCTGGATACCTCCTGGAGGTCCGTAGGCTGCTCCACCTGTGCCTTGCAAAAGGCATCAACCACTGCACTCCCAATGCTGAGGATTGCAAACACCGCATTGGGGGAGGTAAAGAAAAGACACGTGAATCTGCATATATAAAGCTGAAGAGTGATAAAAATGGCATGTAATGACAGTTGCTCTGAATGTGATAACCCCAAAATGGGGCATCACTTCACAGAGCTGGCACAAGGACAGAGCTGGGGCTCAGAAGGGGTACATGCCTCAGTACTGTATAACTGCTATGGGAAATATATTGTGAAACTACATTGGATGACTCCTTTGATTTGCCCTGTCAGAGAAAGAGGGGTGGAGTGATACAGTTCAGTGTGATTTGCCCTGTCAGAGAAAGAGGGGCGGGGTGAGAGAGCCGTAGTCAGTCCTATAAGTCAGGAGGCGCGGCAGCTGTCCTGTGTAGCCGCACCAGGACTTGTAGCACTGGGACACTGACGAAGCTGTGCTGCTGAGGGATGGAGTATGTATCAGAGTCTGCGCCGGTTTCTGTAGACAGACAGCTATATAGAGGAGGCCTTAGGTGCTGCACAGCGGAGATCAGAGGAGGGTTGTTAGTGTCATTTTGAGCTACAGCAGCTGCACTTTGGTTAGAGTGATTTATCCTCTGCTACAAATGTTCTGCAGATCAGGGCATCACAGGAGAAAGTGAATGCACAAAGTCCTCTTCTTATAGTAAGCCACAGAAGCACTTTCTGATCATACAGTGCATGCTCAGCTTATGTCACTGCAGCTCCTGCCCCCCGTCTTTATGTGGAGAAGCTAAGAGACGGTGAGATCCATACCTAACTCAGGAGAGACAGACAGCAGCTGCTGCTTGAGTGCAGCCTTTCTTATATAGTCCAAGCCCTTGAGTTCCGCTGCCAATGCTAAACAAATATTATACCCAGTGGCGGCTCCAGAGGTGGGGCTTGCAGCTCAGTCCAAAATTAAAATAGGGAAATCCCACCAACTGCCACTCCAAAACCCTACCATACATCACCAGCCAGGACCCAGTGGCAGTTGGTGTGGCTCCCTTATTTGAATTTTGGACTGTGCTGCAGTCCCACCTCTGGAGCCGTCGCTGATTATACCTATAATACCAGTGATTACTGTGATAAAGACTTCTATCCATTGTTAGACCACTGACTGTAGTTAGCTCAAGAATCCGTTATATAGTTTGAGAACATTAGCTGCTGATCTATAACTAGTAAGCAGGATATTGAGTACTAGCAAATATAAAGGATAGCACTAACCTTTCTGACTCCATGGTCTGGTATTAGGAGTGAAATAGAACTGTGCGTTTACTAAAGGTACAACAGAGAAAGACACTTTCACAAACAAGTTAAGTAATACACGAGGTGGCCTATCCGGGCATAGCGGAAGGGATTTACTAAGGAATTTGGATAACCACTACAGTACTTTAATCTGTTGTAAAATAAAGCTACATCACCTACAGGCAAGTTTTACGTACCCGGGTTTTCACATCCAAGTGTTCACCATGGCAAAATCATCACTACTACTGCTAATATTCAGTGCTTCTGCGGCATCTTGGCTATGGGACAGTGACATTACCACTTCTAATACTAGGGAACAACTGACTATCTACAGTATGTGCACCAACGCAAGGGTACCTGGCCAGTAATTGTGAGTCTCTTTAGGGAAAATTATTTTAGTTTTGTTCAAGCAATTTAGACATTGTTCATGTGATAGAAGATATACTGTTCACGGTAGGGACACTACTTAGAGTTCTATGCACACGTGGGCTGTTGCTCTGTTATAGTTAACGAATCCTTCTGGAGGTTTATTACTTGTTGCAAATGAAGCATTATCCTGGTTACTTGAGCATGTATTAAAGTAGGCTTTTTGTGTCCAGCGCTAACCTTGGCCCTGATTCAGACCCACTCGCAAGCGGCTGTCCGCTCGCAAGTGGGTCAATGGTCTGCACTGAGCATGCGCACGACGGAGGGAGCTCCGCCGTGCGCATGCGCCAGACGCGACGAGCGAAGGAAAGTCCTTCGCTCGTTGTGTCTGATCAAAGGGGGCGTGCTGTCGATGTTGATTGACAGCACGCCCCCTTTGGTGGGCGTGCCTCCCTGACGGGGGCGTTCCCAAGGGAACGCCTACCGTCAGAAGCCGGCCCACTGACATCAGTAGTGATGTCAGTGGGAGTGATTTTGGCTCTGATAGAGCCAAAATCACTCCGGGCCTTGCGGTTGAAAACCTCAACCACAGGCTCCGGCTCACAGTTTCGATGGTCGCGATGGTCAAGACCATCGCGGCCATCAAACTGCACGCTCGTATAGGCTGTGGGTGGTGACGCTCCATAGTTATAGAGGACGGCCCTCATTCAGAGCGTGCGCTCTGCTCAGAGCATACGGCTCTGAATGAGGGCCCTTGTGCGCTGGACACAAAACCCTACTTTAATATGCTACTTACCTCCCGAGTCTGGGCAACTCGTTTGCCCAGCAGCTTCCAAGACAATTAGTGGGGACACTGTAGCGCTTGTGTGCTGAAAACCTGGAGAATTATACTTGAGCGTGTGTATTTAAATTATGAGATGTGGAAATGATTACATCCAATTAGGGGTGAGCGGGTTCGGATTTCTGAAATCCGAACCCCCCCGAGCCCCCCCGATCCGAGTCCGATCCGAGTCAGGCTCGACTTTTCCCGCCTGACTCGGATCTGAAATCGAGGCAAAACGTCATCATCCCGCCTTCCGAGTCTCGCGGGTTTTGGATCCTATATAAGGTACCTGCGTCGGCGCCATTTTCTCACTCGGCTGTGGACAGTGAAGAGGGAGGGTGGGAGTTAGGGCTGTGTAGTGTAGTGTAGTGTAGTGCTGCTGTTGTCCACTACTTCAAAGTCCATAGGGGCTGGCTGTGTTGTGCTGTGCTGCTGTTGTTAATAGGGGCTGTGTCCACTACTTCAAAGTCCATAGGGGCTGGCTGGACTGTGTTGTGCAGTCAGTTCTCCATAGGGGCTGTGTCCACTCCAAAGTCCTGTGCAGTGTCCCAGTCCTAAAGGGGTGCTGTAGTGTTGTCCAGGGGGTGCTCTGTCCATCAGGGGTGCTCCCCCCAAGTGCTAAAATAATAATATATTTTCTGTGTTTGTGAATTGTGTGCGCAGTAGCCGCACGTGCATCAACAAAGTAGTGCCAAGCGTGCGCCTGTGTCATAAGTAAAGGGCCGGCTGGCTTGACCGTTAAAGGGTGCTGTAACCCCCAAAGTACACTCCAGTCCAAACCAAAAAAAAAATTATTTTCTGTGTTTGTGAATTGTGTGCGCAGTAGCCGCACGTGCATCAACAAAGTAGTGCCAAGCGTGCGCCTGTGTCATAAGTAAAGGGCCGGCTGGCTTGACCGTTAAAGGGTGCTGTAACCCCCGAAAGTACACTCCAGTCCAAACCAAAAAAAAAATTATTTTCTGTGTTTGTGAATTGTGTGCGCAGTAGCCGCACGTGCATCAACAAAGTAGTGCCAAGCATGCGCCTGTGTCATAAGTAAAGGGCTGGCTGGCTTGACCGTTAAAGGGTGCTGTAACCCCCAAAGTACACTCCAGTCCAAACCAAAAAAAAAATTATTTTCTGTGTTTGTGAATTGTGTGCGCAGTAGCCGCACGTGCATCAACAAAGTAGTGCCAAGCGTGCGCCTGTGTCATAAGTAAAGGGCCGGCTGGCTTGACCGTTAAAGGGTGCTGTAACCCCCAAAGTACACTCCAGTCCAAAAATTATTTTCTGTGTTTAGCCGCACGTATATATCAAATCGATATAACATAAATGGAGGACCAAACTTTCTCCGATAAAAATAAAATAGAGAAAGATCAAGAACCACTTCCTCCTAGTGCTGAAGCTGCTGCCACTAGTCATGACATAGACGATAACATGCCATCAACGTCGTCTGCCAAGGCCGATGCCCAATGTCATAGTAGAGGGCACATACAATCCCAAATGGCAAAGTTCAGGAAAATGACCTAGAAAAAGACATTTAAATCAGCTGAAGAGAAACGTAAACTTGCCAATATGCCATTTACGACACGGAGTGGCAAGGAACGGCTAAGGTCGATCCCTAGTATGTTCATGACTAGTGGTTCAGCTTCACATGACGATGGAAGCCCTCCTCCCACTAAAAAAATCTAAAGAGTTAAGCTGGCAAAAGCACAGCGAAGAACTGTGCTTTCTAAGAAGATATCACAAATCCCCAAGGAGAGTCCAAGTGTGGTGGTGGTTGCGATGCCTGACCTTCCCAGCACTGGACGGGAAGAGGTGGCTCTTTCCATCATTTGCACGCCCCCTGCAAGTGCTGAAAGGAGCACCCACAGTCCACTTGCTGATATGCAAATTGAAGATGTCACTGTTGAAGCACAACAGGATGAGGATACTGGTGTAGCTGGCGCTGAGGAGGAAGTTGGCGAGGAGGATTCTGATGGTGATGTGGTTTGTTTAAATCAGGCTCCGGGGGAGACAGTTGTTGTCCGTGGGATGAAAAAGCCCATCACGGCCATGCCTGGGCAGAAGACCAAACATTCCACCTCTTTGGTCTGGCAATATTTCTATCCAAATCCGGACAACAACTGTCTTGCCATATGTACCATATGTAAAGGTGAAATAAGTAGGGGTAGGGACGTCAACCACCTAGGAACATCCTCCCTTATACGGCACCTGCAGCGCATTCATAAAAAGTTACTGTCAAGTTCAGAAACTTTGGCTAAGACCGTAAGCAGTCCAGGGACACCTAAATCCCGTTGTCCTGTTGTATCCAAGCACCTGCAAACCACACCGTCAACTCCCTCCTCGTCAATTTCCTCCTTAGTCAGGATCGGAAGTAGTCCTGCAGGCCATGTCACTGGCATGACTGACTCTCCTATCCGGGATTCCTCCGGAGGATCCTGCATTGCTACGCCTACTGCTGCCGCTGCTGCTGTTGCTGCTGCTGTGAGTCGTTCATCATCCCAGAGAGGAAGTAGGAACACCACTACTTTTACTAAACAATTGACCCTCCAACAGTCCTTAGCGAGGAGGATGAAGTACGACAGCAGTCATCCTGAAGCAAAACGTATAACTGAGGCCTTGACTGCTATGTTGGTGTTAGACGTGCGTCCGGTATCCGCCATTAGTGCAGTGGGATTTAGACAATTGATGGAGGTAGTGTGTCCCCGGTTCCAAATCCCGTCTAGATTCCACTTCACTAGGCAGGCGATACCGAGACTGTACAGAAACGTCAGAAAAAGTGTCCTCAGTGTCCTGAAAAATGCCGTTGTACACAATGTCCACTTAACCACGGACATGTGGACAAGTGGAACAGGGCAGACTAAGGACTATATGACTGTGACAGCCCACTGGGTAGATGGATCACCTTACGCAGCAACAGCAGCAGCGTCACCAGTAGCAGCATCTCAGAAACGCCAGCTCGTTACAAGGCAGGCTACGCTGTGTATCACCGGTTTCAGTAAGAGGCACACCGCCGACAACCTCTTAGAGAAACTGAGGGAAATCATCGCCCAGTGGCTTACCCCACTTAGACTCTCCTGGGGATTTGTGATATCTGACAACGCCACCAATATTGTGCGGGCATTACATCTGGGCAAATTCCAGCACGTCCCATGTTTTGCTCACACAATAAACTTGGTGGTGCAGAATTTTCTGAAAAGCGACAGGGGCGTGCAGGAGACGTTTTGGGTGGCCCGAAAAATTTCTGGCCACTTTCGCCATTCAGCGACTGCGTGCCGAAGACTGGAGCGCCAGCAAACACTCTTGAACCTGCCCCACCATCACCTGAAGCAAGAGGTTGTGACGCAGTGGAACTCAACCCTCTATATGCTTCAGAGGATGGAGGAGCAGCAAAAGGCCATACAAGCCTATACATCCACCTATGACATAGGCAAAGGAGGGGGTATGCACCTGACTCAAGCGCAGTGGAGAATGATTTCCGTGTTGTGCAAGGTTCTCCAGCCCTTCGAACTTGCCACACGTGAAGTCAGTTCAGACACTGCCAGCTTGAGTCAGGTCATTCCCCTCATCAGGGTTTTGCAGAAGCAGGTGGAGAAAGTGAAGGAGGAGCTAAGACGGAGCGATTCCGCTCGGCATGTGGGACTTGTGGATGAAGCCCTTCATTCGCTTTGCCAGGATTCCAGGGTGGTCAATCTGTTGAAATCAGACCACTACATTTTGGCCACCGTGCTCGATCCTAGGTTTAAAGCCTATGTGGTGTCTCTCTTTCCGGCCGACACAAGCCTGCAGAGGTGCAAAGACCTGCTGGTGAACACACTGTCAGCTGAAGCGGAACGTGACACGTCAACGGCTCCTTCTTCATTTTCTCCCGCAACTGGGGCTGCCAGGTAAAAACTTAGGTATCCTAAGCAACCCGCTGGCGGTGATGCAAGGCAGGCAGGACCAAGTTTGGACATCTGGTCCGGACTGAAGGACCTGGCAACAATTTCTGACATGTCTACTGTCACTGCATATGATACTGTCACCATTGACAGAATGGTGGAGGATTACATCGGTGACAGCATCCAAGTAGGCATGTCAGACAGTCCATACCTGTACTGGCAGGAAAAAGAGGCAATTTGGAGGCCCCTGTACAAACTGGCTCTATTTTACCTGAGTTGCCCCCCCTCCAGTGTGTACTCCGAAAGAGTGTTTAGTGCAGCCGGGAACCTTGTCAGCGAAAGGCGTAGGAGGTTGCTTCCACAGAATGTGGAGAAGATGATGTTCATCAAAATGAATTATCAGCTCTTCCAGGGAGACCAGCCTCCAGAAGGTACAGAGGGACCTGTGGTGGTGGATTCAAGTGGGGACGAGTTAATACTTTGTGAGGATGAGGATGTACACACTGAAGAGGGTGAGGAATCGGTGGATGAGGAGGATGAGGATGACATCTTGCCTCCGTAGAGCCAGTTTGTGCAGGGACACATTAATTGCCAGCTTGTTTTGTGGGGGCCCAAACGAACCAATCATTTCAGCCACAGTTGTGTGGCAGACCCTGGCGCTGAAATGATTGATTTGTTAAAGTGTGCATGTCCTGTTTATACAACATAAGGGTGGGTGGGAGGGCCCAAGGACAATTCCATCTTGCACCTCTTTTTTTTCTTTGCATTATGTACAGTTTGGGGCCTAGTTTTTCTAACTGCCATCCTGTCTGCCACTGCAGTGTCACTCCTAGATGGGTCACGTGTTTGTGCCGCCCACTCGTGACGCTTAGCATAGTCATCCAGCTACCTCGGTGCAACCTTTTGGACATAAAAACACTATTGTGAGGTGTGAGGTGTTCAGAATAGACTGGAAATGAGTGGAAATTAAGGTTATTGAGGTTAATAATAGCATAGGAGCAGAAAAACCTACAAATTCTGTGAATTTAGCTGTTTTTATGCTTTTTTAAAAAAAAATACAGATCCAAAACACAAAACCCAGAACCCAAAACACGGAAGGGTGGTTTTGGCAAAACCAATCCAGATCCAAAACACGAAGAAAGATCCAGATCCAAAACCAAAACACAAAACACGAAAAGTGGCCGGTGCACACCCCTACATCCAATATAATAAATTGTAGTATCTTGTGTGGGGGTAAACAACGACTGTAAATGTTTACTGATTGAATAAATGTGGAAAACTGTTTAGGTGACTTTACTGACCAAAGCTACCTGCAGAATAGTTTCCTTGGGTTAAGGATGTTTATTTAAAACTCTATTTTTATTGTGTCTGAGGTTAGGTTGCCTTCACCTCTCTACTAAGGAAATAAGAGAAAGCACCCCTGTTGCAGTGTACCCGATTCTCCGAACCTACCCAATCCTCCGGACATCATTGGTGAGCGTCACACTATAGCGGGGGAGTGGTCCATGAACTCTGACCCTCCCCAGCAGTGTCAGTGACGTCACTTTCAAAGATTTCCAGCATAACACATATCTGCAGTTTTCAAACACTTCTGTAATTTCCCATAGTAACTTATCACATCCCACCTGCTGATGACAACACATACACTCCTGATAATCACCCAATGACAACATCACAGCATTATGTACAACCAAAAATGAATAACGTGATGGCAGAATGGAGAAAGGCAATCCGGGATCTATAGGCCACATACAAAAAAGAAGCAAAAACACTGTTTAGAGGAGCAAAATTGAGTATGTTTCAAAAAGTGCAATAGTAAAAATAAAAATAAAATAAGGTAATGCTAAGGATAAAGGCCCTGATTCAGAGCCGGACGCTCTGACCAGAGCGCTCGCTCTGAATCAGGGCCCACCTCCATTAAAATGGAGCGTCCTCCTGGACGCTCATATAGCTGTGGGTCACCACCCACAGCATATACGAGCGTCCAACAAGATGGTCGCGATGGTCTTGACCATTGCGACCATCGGACTTGTGAGTGAAACCCTGTGGTCGGGTTTCTCAACCGCAAGGCCAGGAGTGATTTTGGCTCTATCAGAGCCAAAATCACTCCCACTGACATCACTAGTGATGTCAGTGGGGCCGGCTTCAGACGGTAGGCGTTCCCATAGGAACTCCTCCGTCTGGCAGGCACGCCCCCGGCACGCCCATCAAAGGGGGCATGCTGTCAATCAACAGCGACAGCACGCCCCCTTTGGTGCGAGACTCAGAGCGATAGAAAGTCCTTCGCTCGCCGGGTCTCGCGCATGCGCACGACGGAGCTCCCTCCGTCGTGCGCATGCGCAGTGGGGACCATCGACCCACTTGCGAGCGTACTGCCGCTCGCGAGTGGGTCTGAATGACCCCCAATGTTAGGATCTGCAGTTAGCAGATCCTATTGCTTGGACTTCCAGCCTTTGTTGCTACTGAGGCACTGCACTAATTGCTGCCCCTGTGCAGTGTCAGGTGCACTAATTGATTCTCCTCTCTGGACACAGCCCAGGTGCACAGTAATCTGTCATTAAGGGAAAGTTGCTTGGATTGGATTCTGTCTCTGTTAAATTCCACCCAGCCCAGCAATCCGTGTCGGTGATAGAAGTTTGTTCGTACTTCCGGTTCCTGTCTCCTGCTTGTCAGTCGAGTACCTGTGTCAGTCTTGCTGTGTTTCATGTGTGCCGTTTATTCCATCCAGGCGGCTCCACCTGCATCTCGTCAACACGTGCTGCTTGTACCATCTGGGCAGCACGGAGCGCTTCCTACCCCAGAAGCATCTGTCATCATCCGGTGAATTGTGTCAGCTCAGCAGCACCAGTCGCAGTTTAGCCTTCCAGGTGCGCAATCCAGCACACCGTCGCCAGTGTCATCCCGGCGGCACTGGTAGCAGCTCTGCGTTCCAGGTGCGCAACCTAGCACCCCGTCGCCAGTGTCATCCCAGCGGCGCTGATAGCAGCTCTGCGTTCCAGGTGCGCAATCCAGCACACCATCGCCAGCATCATCCCGGCGGAACTGGTAGCAGCTCTGCGTTCCAGGTGCGCTATTAAGCACACCATCGCCAGTGTCATCCCGGCGGCACTGGTAGCAGCCACCAAGCCTGCTTCAACAGCCCCAAGGCTGCTTCACATCACCAGTCCCTTGGCCACGACTATAAAGGCCACAACCAGCCCTCAAGGCTGCTTCTCAATCACCAGTCCCTTGGCCACAACCATAAAGGCCACAACCAGTCCTCAAGACTGCTCCTACTGCCCACAGGCGGCGTCTCATATTCCACACTTAGCCCCAACTAGTCAACTGTCAGCAGTCCTATTACAACTCTTACCTGATTAACCTTCCAACCCATAACAGATAATCTATATAATAAAAGCAGGTGAAATAGACAATTGAGGGGGAAGAGAGAAATAGAATACACCAAGGAAAAAGGAAGATAAAAAGAGTGTAGATGGGAAAAGGATACTGGAGAGAGAAAGGTGGAAAGAGAGAAAGGAAAACAGGCAGCTCTAGGAGCATTTAGCATTATACCTATTTGCAGTATTCCCAGAATTATAAAATGAAATTTTAGGCAAAACCTCTGATTACCCCCCTCCCCCGGGCTGTCTAAAATACTTTCCTAGAACACAATGCAATTGCAGCAACATTACACCCCATTTTCACTGCGGAAATTAAATTTGCTCCTTTAAAAATTGTTCTGACACAAAGGGGGAGATGTATGAAGGGGCGATAGGGGGGAAACCGGTAATTGCGCATGTTAAGTGCTGCGGTTACCACTTCCCTGCATGTAGTAATTCAGGGAAGGTCGCAGAATGACAAAAAGTGGCGCAGAGAGGGGGGGGGGGCGGGTACTAATTATCAGGGCCCGGGCTTGCTGGAGGGGATGGGCGGTGTCCGGTACCGCTCCCCCTCTCTCTTACGTCACAGCAGCCCAGCACACGCTGCTGTGTGCTGGACTACACTGGGCGACTGCTCGCGGCTGCTAAAGCAGTAGCCGGAGCAGTCTCCTATGCCTATGGGGGGAGCGATCACGCACAAAGCGCCCACCTATGCGGCGCAGCAAAAATGATGTTTTTTTTCTTTTTTTTTACTAAGGAGGCATGGCCACGCCTCCCATGATTAGGCCACGCCACTGTCCCCTGGGCCCAGCACGGCAGTCGGCGGCCCTGTGTGCAGGCAGATGTAAGAACGGTCAGTGGACCTGACTGTTCAGACAGCTGCAGCTGTTGCTGCTCTATCACCACAGCAGGGACAGCACTGATGGGCTCCGGGCTGTACGTGAGATCTAGCGCATGCCCACTGGAGCCGGCTGAGAGGTGAGACACAGCTGTGTGCACTGGGCGGGGATCGCCGGAGGGGGGAGTTTTCATTCCCCCACTCCAGATGTTCTTACATCTCATTGGTACTGCTTCCTGATTAGAGAATCTATGATTAGAGAAAGTTATGATTAGAGTCTATGATTAGAGAAAGTTCAGAAGGAGACACTGTGCCAGCCATAAGGTGTCGTAAGTGACGATGGTCATTACAGTGGAGCGCTGATGATGGGGTGTTTGAGTACACCAGCAAATATAAACTGTCCACGGACACTGGAGGTGGCCGCTTCAGGGCTTGCAATCTCCGAGGCTCGCAATTACAGAAAGGGAAGGCTGAGACTAGCACGCATATTTTATCGCAGCTGCAAATCCAAAAGAAATCACTGCTATGTATACTTTAGTCTTCAATCAGGCCCATACGAGTAGTGAGACACGTGACTCGTACCCTCTGTTGTACGAATATGGGCGTAGAATCCTGGCTGACAGCAGGGATGATGCCTGGTACACGCTCGGGCAGACATAACAATGTAATGTTTGTTATCAAGGCAGAAATCAAACAATTCATTGTCATTGTGTTCTTACTAACAGGCTGGCTACGGCCCCAGGATGCCAGCGGTTTGTGAGTGGAATATTACTTGATGTTGGAAGATAGCATCTCCAGTAACCTGTGTTTGTGTATAACCACAAATCCCATGGACCAGAGAGTACCGACAGCTAGAGATACTGCACAAAGACACTGGGGTTACACATGCCTTTACCGCATAAAATCTGGCTGACTCATGGACGCTATTAACAGACACAATTGACATTAACAGAGGCCAAATCTGTAAAAAAAAAAATTCTGAATGGAAAAACTTAATAGAGTACTTCAGAGGGCAGTTGAGATTTGAAGGCTATGTGTTACAATAAGTCGTGGTCACGACTTGTCTCCTTCAGGCAGTTTACCCAGTCAGGATGGGGTTACTCCAGTTTCCCGCTACTAGGTGGTCGGCAGGCTCCGGAAGTGATATGTCATTCACAGTGCTGCGTGATTGGTGTGTCCTTCTATTTGTACACACTCGACTTTTGCCGCCTCACTGAATATAGTGTATCTGTGGGTTCCAATGGCTTGGCTGCAAGGTCAGCGTTATGTTCCTCCTCATGGTGCAGATTTTGGCCTTCCCAAATGGCTTCCGTGCTACCTCCAGCTCTCCAGCTTCTCTATGGCTTCCTAGCCGCATCTACACCACCGTGCTGCCATTGGCTCCCCAAGCCGC
Organism: Taudactylus pleione; assembly: GCA_031769625.1. Lineage (NCBI taxonomy): Eukaryota > Metazoa > Chordata > Amphibia > Anura > Myobatrachidae > Taudactylus > Taudactylus pleione. The sequence continues at coordinate 589,394 of JAUIMM010000240.1, forward strand.
AGCACCAACTACTTACTCCTACCATCGGCTCTTGCCGCGCCTTCGGCACATTTGCTGCACCAACAGCTTCCGTACTGTTCCTGGTTTTCCAGCTTCTATGGCTTCCAAGTCACACCTACACCACCATGCTGCCATTGGCTCCCCAAGCCGCAGCACCGATTACTTACTCCTACCATCGGCTCTTGCCGCGCCTTCGGCACATTTGCTGCACCAACAGCTTCCGTGCTGTTCCTGGTTCTTCAGTTTCTTCCACGGCTTCCAAGCCACACCTACACCTCCGTGCTTCCATCGGCTCTCCAAGCCGCAGCATTTACTTTTAACTACCTATCATCGGCTATTGCAGCACCATCGGCACACAAGCCACACTATCGGCACATTTTCCGCATCATCGGCACATTTTCCACACCATCGGCTCTCAAAGCCACAGCATTACCATTTACTGTCTACCAACGGCTATTGCCACACCACTGGCACATTTGCCATATCACCGGCTCTCAAAGCCACAGCATTTCCATTGACTGTCTACCAACGGCCATTGACGCACCATCGGCACGCAAGCCGCACCATTGGCATATTTGCTGCATCATCGGCACATTTACCGCACCATCGGCTCTCAGAGCCACAGCTTCTACCACTGACTGTCTACTAACGGCTATTGCCGCACCATCAGCACACAAGCCGCACCATCGACAAGTTTTTGAGACATCATCGGCACATTTGCTGCACCATCAGCTCTCAAAGCCACAGCATTACCATTGAGTGTTTACCTATGGCTATTGCCGCACAATCGGCACACAAGCCACACCATCGGCACATTTGCCACATCATCTGCACATTTTCCGCACCATCGGCACAGTCGCCGCACCATTGGCACACTTCACACCATCGGCTCCCAAGCCGTATCTCTCCATCTGAATTATCTACTCTTCCTGTACAAGACTTCTTCTTTTCATCTCAGGGTTCCAATTGACACTCCTGTAAGCTGCTACTACCCTGAGCAGTAAGTCCAGGCGGCCACCTAAGTACCGGTGAGCGATTTATCTCTAAGGGAACAACGGGCGGTTGTTAGTGGTGGAAGACCTCGTAGCTTGGGTTCTATACGGCTTACTTGGAATGGTCACTGGTAATCGTAACACTATGCCCCTCCTTTCTAATAGGGACCATGGGTGATAAAGTTAGGGGGAGTCCTATTGCCCACTGTTCTAGGTGCATGCGCAAATGAGTGTGAGTGGGCACAACTCCAAATTCATGGATTGGAAACGTGCATTAGGGCAAGCTTTTTGGATCATGCTTCTTCTATTTTAGTGCATTTAACGCATGTAAACACAAAACAAAAAGTCCATCTATATTTATCTATTTCGCGGATAGTCACAAGGAGTTTAAACAAGCAAAATGAATGGCCTATAGAAATGAATGGCCTATAGAAATAAATGACCTATAGAAATGAATGGCCTATAGAAATAAATGGCCTATAGAAATGAATGGCCTATAGAAATGAATGGGCAATAGACATCAATGGAACTAAACAGCACTGGTATTTGTTTTTCTCCCAAATCAATCGTAATTTCACTAATCTCTATGTGTGATCAAAGCCGAGAGTCTGCTGTACACGCCGTTATCACCACCAATCACATTGCAGCTAGTGTGAAAATTCTGCTTGCGATGGGGTGCATTCAACTAAGGGGCCTATTCATAATTGGGGGCCGGAAGATCCCGGCGATTAAGTATCCAGCTCACCGCAAATTGCGTAGGTGGAAACTTAATTACCGGAGCAATTCAGTATTGCTTCGCTGCAGGGACAGCTGATCCAAAAGCAGCTGTCCCCCAATCAATAACATTGCTACAGAAATAGCAGTGATACCGTCTGGCTTTGTACACATCAGTGATCTGAGTTCACGCATGCAGACTGCCACTGGGCACTCAGGGCTGAGGTGGCACAGGGTTCCTCTTTGCGACCCCGCACCTTCATCCCATAGAATGAAGCGGGTCTTCGGGAATTAACGCCATCTGAAAATGGCATTGGATCCTGCAGCTAAACTACTTTGCTGAATAGTAGGCAGCCCTATCAGGCCCCTAATAATGAATGGGCCCATTACTTAAAACATATACGGAAAGTAGTGCTTCCATTCATGTAACAGGCCCTATAGTGATAATGAACAGTCCCCTTAGACCATGTAAGCCATGACATTTGGCCGCTGATAGCCATCTTCCTCAACAGTGCGTACTTTGCGTCTGGGGTTCAGCAACTGCAAGTAAGCCACATTCTGACAGATGAATATGCGCATGTTTAGTAGGGGTGTGCACCGGCCACTTTTCGTGTTTTGGTTTTGGATCTGGATCTTTCTTCGTGTTTTGGATCTGGATTGGTTTTGCCAAAACCACCCTTCCGTGTTTTGGGTTCTGGGTTTTGTGTTTTGGATCTGGATTTTTTTTTTAAAAAGCATAAAAACAGCTAAAATCACAGAATATGTGTGTTTTTCTGCTCCTATGCTATTATTAACCTCAATAACCTTAATTTCCACTCATTTCCAGTCTATTCTGAACACCTCACACCTCTCAATAGTGTTTTTATATCCAAAAGGTTGCACCGAGGTAGCTGGATGACTATGCTAAGCGATACGAGTGGGCGGCACAAACACGTGGCCCATCTAGGAGTGACACTGCAGTGGCAGACAGGATGGCAGTTTGAAAAACTAGGCCCCAAACAGTACATAATTCAAAGAAAAAAAAGAGGTGCAAGATGGAATTGTCCTTGGGCCTTCCCACCCACCCTTATGTTGTATAAACAGGACATGCACACTTTAACAAACCAAGCATTTCAGCGCCAGGGTCTGCCACACGACTGTGGCTGAAATGATTGGTTCGTTTGGGCCCCCACAAAACAAGCTGGCAATTAATCTGTCCCTGCACAAACTGGCTCTACAGAGGCAAGATGTCGTCCTCATCCTCCTCATCCACCGATTCCTCACCCTCTTCAGTGTTATGTACATCCTCATCCTCACAGGGTATTAATTCGTCCCCGCTGGAGTCCACAACCACAGGTCCCTCTGTACGTTCTGGAGGCTGGTCTCCCTGGAAGAGTTGATAATTCATTTTATGAACATCATCTTCTCCACATTTTGTGGAAGCAACCTCCTACGCCTTTCGCTGACAAGGTTCCCGGCTGCACTAAACACTCTTTCGGAGTACACACTGGAGGGGGGGCAACTCAGGTAAAATAGAGCCAGTTTGTACAGGGACCTCCAAATTGCTTCTTTTTCCTGCCAGTACAGCTACGGACTGTCTGACATGCCTACTTGGATGCTGTCACCGATGTAATCCTTTAACAGACAGACGCACGCTTGTCGCTGCTGCTTTGAGGATGCAGGTGCAGCTACAGCCCACACATTTCACAAAGACAGAAAAAAAAAGAAGAATTTTTTTTATTGTTTGTGGAGCGCACTTTGAGGGTTACACCACCCTTTGACAGACAGACGCACGCTTGTCGCTGCTGCTTTAAGGATGCAGGTGCGGCTACAGCCCACACATTTCACAAAGAGAAAAAAAAAGAAGAATTTTTTTATTGTTTGTGGAGCGCGCTTTGAGGGTTACACCACCCTTTAACAGACAGACGCACGCTTGTCGCTGCTGCTTTGAGGATGCAGGTGGAATCTAGACGGGATTTTGAACCGGGGACACACTACCTCCATCAATTGTCTAAATCCCACTGCACTAATGGCGGATACCGGACGCACGTCTAACACCAACATAGCAGTCAAGGCCTCAGTTATGCGTTTTGCTTCAGGATGACTGCTGTCGTACTTCATCCTCATCGCTAGGGACTGCTGGAGGGTCAATTGTTTAGTAAAAGTAGTGGTGTTCCTACTTCCTCTCTGGGATGATGAACAACTCCCAGCAGCAGCAACAGCACTAGGAGGAAGTGGTTCTTGATCTTTCCCTATTTTATTTTTATCGGAGAAAGTTTGGTCCTCCATTTATGTTATATTGATACATATATATGTGCGGCTAAGGCGCACACAAACACAAAAAATATTTTTTTATTTTTGCTGGAGAGTAGTGCACTTTGTGGGTTATACCACCCTTTAAGAAATGAGCCAGCCGGCTCTTTACTTATGGGACACAGGCGCACGCTTGGCGCTGCTCCTTTGTTGATGCACGTGCAGCCACAGTGCACACAATTCACAAACACAGAAAATATTTTTTTATTTTGTTTGGAGTGTACTTTGGGGGTTACAGCACCCTTTAACGGTCAAGCCAGCCGGCCCTTTACTTATGACACAGGCGCACGTTTGGCACTACTTTGTTGATGCATGTGCGGCTACTGCGCACACAATTCACAAACACAGAAATTATTATTTTTTTTTTAGCACTTGGGGGGAGCACCTCTGACGGACAGAGCACCCCCTGGACAACACTACAGCACCCCTTTAGGATTGGGACACTGCACAGGACTTTGGAGTGGACACAGCCCCTATGGACAACTGACTGCACAACACGGTCCAGCCAGCCCCTATGGACTTTGAAGTAGTGGACACAGCCCCTATGGACAGCAGCAGCACAGCACAACACAGCCAGCCCCTATGGACTTTGAAGTAGTGGACACAGCCCCTATGGACAACAGCAGCACAGCGCAGCACAGCACAGCACAACACTACTCTGCACTACACTACACTACACTACACAGCCCAGCCAGCCCTAACTCCCACCCTCCCTCTTCACTGTCCACAGCCGAGTGAGAAAATGGCGCCGACGCGGGTACCTTATATAGGATCCAAAACCCGCGAGACCCGGAAGGCGGGATGATGACGTTTTGCCTCGATTTCAGATCCGAGTCAGGCGGGAAAAGTCGAGCCTGACTCGGATCGGCCTCGGATCGGGGGGGTTCGGATTTCAGAAATCCGAACCCGCTCACCCCTAATGTTTAGTGGTCAGCATGGGACACACGCTGCCAGATGAGCTCTGCCCACACAGCCACAACCAACACCAAGACCGCAGAATACAAGGCAATCGTCAGCCTTAATGTGTTGCTGTCCTTTACTAGCAAGACTGTAGAGATGTACAGGGACTATATAATGTGCCTGTAATGAAAGGGTGTCTGTGCAGAATCCAAACCTGCTGCAGCAAATTCTGGCAGAGTACGTACCCCAACCCAGAGCAGCTCCGAGCTATGGAATGTCAGGCCGAGCATGTAAAATGTGCAATAGGTCAAAAAATATTATTTAGCTAAATATTACTGTAGGGGCACAGAGGAAGCAGTCATGTCATATATGGGCTTCAGCATTCCGATCTAACTGATGACTAAGAAGATTTAAATAGCTCACCAAAATTGCAGCATTTCCTGGTTTTCCTGATTGTTTCGCTATGTTGCGAAAGTATACGGATGTGAGTAAGGGGAGGTGGGTGTTCTCATGTTATGACCCGGGAGTCCATCTGCGCATGCGCAGAGTGACGCGAAGGCTGCGGGGCATGCTGGGAGGGATCCGAACAGATCCCTCCTTGCAGAGCGATGTGGTAGAAGCCCATAGGCTTCTATAGGGTAATGCCAGCAAAAGCTGGCGTTACCCTCCGCATCGGAGCCCGGCAGCCAGCTGATTGATGCATATGGAAAATGCGGTAAACAGGGGTTTTACCGCATTTTCCGTTTAGTGCATCCCGGCCTAAGTGAGTATTGATACCTTATAAATAAAAATTAAAACACTGGTTATTCCAGATGTGCTCCTGCCCCTGTGAAATACATATATATATATATATATATATATATATATATATATATATATATATATATATATATATATATATATATTATATCTCAAATGCTGCACTCCTCAAGCTGTAAACCAACATTTCAATGCTCTATTTCGGCATTTTCGTTTTAAGTAAAAATCCAAACTCGCACCCTCTCTCGAGTTGGCGTCGGGACTCGCAAATGTAATAGCCTGCAAACTTTTCAGTTTGAGGCTACTACACTATGCGAATCTATGCGAGTATTTCCCGAATATTTCCCTATGCAAACTAACGCAGACACAAAGGTGCAGGTTGTACAGAAGCCTTCACAGATCAGTGAGATCCGTGAAGGTTTCTAGCTGTGTGTTAAAAAAAAGATGTGCACCCCCTCCCCAGAAGCATAACCAGCCCCGGGCTCTGTACAGCCTGCGCTGGTTCTAAAATATAGGGACCAAAATGCGTAGGGGCTGAAGGGGTTAATCCTCATTGCACGGCACCATCTTTAAAGGGACAAAGTAGGGGCCTGATTCAGAGCCGGACGCACCCACAGCTTATGCGAGCGGCCAAAAAGATGGTCGCGATGGTCAAGACCATCGCGGCCATCGGGCTTGCGACGAGACCCTTGAGGTAGGGTCTTGTTGTCCGCAAGCCTAGAGTGCTTTTGGCTCTATCTATCAGGGTTGGGTGTGGACTGAAGAAGCCTTTCCTTTGAAATGCGGGCTAGGGAGACACCTTTGTGTCTGTGTACAATACCCAGCAAGTTTGGGGAAAACAATTTGTTTGTGTTTAAGACGTTCTTATTGAATTAAACTTCCTAAGAAGAACTGGAGGTGTTAAGACAGGGAAAGTCAAACTGGTTTTATGGTTGTTCCTCGTATGTTGAAAGAATGAATTATCAGTTCCTGTGAAATGTTATATTTACCGTGTGAGAGACAGTCTATGCCAAGTTCCTGGGTTTGAGGAAAGCCTAATGTTTTTGGTTGGCAACGAGGAAATTTAGTTAATTTCTGTGAAATGTAAGATTTGTTTATTTATGTTTTGTGAGATATGTAGCATGATTGGCTAAGAGGAACCCCGGGCGGACTTACCCCCTGTGGTAATGTGTATTGTTGAGGTATAAAAGAAGGCTGCGGGCCTAGTAAAAGGCTACAACCCTGTATATCCTTTGTGGAGAAGAACTGCTGATAAGATTTCTGTATGCTGATGTACCCCTTCAATCTGAAGGACGAGTCTTTTTCAAGACTTTGAGCAATAAACAACTTTTGCCGACTACAATTGCATCTCAATCCTGCGACCAACAGAATTGCGCCAAACGCTATTCCGTTCTCCGGCTGTTCTAGGTGGAGCTCCGTGTCTCCAAGTTCAAGCCCTCTGCCAGCTACCGTGCAGAGCCTGGTCCATTGCGAGGGATCAGGAGGAATCAGCCGACACCAAGCAGGGGGTGTGGCCGCAGCTAGTCAATGCATACGCAAGCAGAAGCGGTTCCGAGTGCTGATAGGAGCTCGGTGGTGGCAGCATCGTTACACGCCCACGGCGCAGTGGGAGGAGTCAGTGACAAGCGGTCACTTATGGTAAGCGGGAATCCCTGATTCCCAAGGTCCAGTGGGGACCAAAACCCCAATCTGTAATCGGGAGTCGGGCTGAAGCCATCTGGTCCCAACACCATTGAAGTCTATGGAGGAGACAGGCTGACCGCACACAGCCAATCAGCGAGCAGCTAAAACGGAGACGCCCACTGATTGGCTGGCGGCTCCTGCAATGACTGGGCACACTTGTGGATACACATACCTTTCCTCCTGTCCGACATGGTTTCGGGTATTTGCATTTTTTTTTTAACGCCCTGGATACCTACAGGGACCGAAGAGGACATGAACATCGCATAGGAGAGGTGAATATGGATTTTTTTATTACAGGTACCCCTATGGATTCTTACTGGACAAGGGGACATGGGCCCTGATTCAGAGCCGCTCGCTGCCGCTGCCCGCACGCTGGGATTGTGGGCGTTTTTTTTTTTTTTTTTTATCTACGGCCACTCGCAAAGCTGTGGGAGACAACCCATAGCTTGTGCGAGCGGCCAGGAGACCATCGCGATAATCGCGACCATTGACCTTGCGACGAGACCCTATGGTAGGGTCTAGGCTGCCGCAAGGCTGAGTGGACTCCTGCTCTATTAGAGCAGGAAGTCCACTACTGACATCAGTAGTGATGTCAGTAAGACCTCCCTACAAACGCCAGGCATTCCTAAGGGAACGCCTGCATTTGTCCAGAAGCCCACAAAACAGGGCGCGCTGTCACTCACCATCAACAGCCGCCCCGTCTTGTTGCGAGCCCCGTAGCGACTGAACTTCAGTCGCTCAGCGAGGCTTGCGCATTCCGGACAGCATCGGGCTGCTTGCGAGCGGCTCTGAATCAGGGCCATGATGTCATCAGGGATACTAGGTGAGTATGTGTGAGTTAGTGTGAGTGTGCATGTGTGTGTTTAAATAAAATTGCACTTTCACGGCGTGTCTTGTCTTTATTTAAATATCTCTTTGACTGTGGAACAAATGACAATCAGCAATTTGCTCCCTAACACCAGGAAACACGAAAAAGGTCGTTCAGGCAAGTTGGTTAAATCATATTTATAAAACTTGTCTGAACAACAGCTTTCGTCCGTTTTCCGGTGTTTGGGGACAAATTGCTGATTGTCATTTGCTCCCATGCATTACTGGATTTTCATTCCAACCAACCAACTAGATGGATAGTTGGAGGAAAGTTGGTCTGGTGTATGGCCAGCTTTACTCATTTACTTACACCACGGGTTCTCAATCTCGGTCCTCCGGACCCCAAACAGTGCATGTTTTGGAAAATGTGACCTGTATGGTGTGACCTGTCACATAGGACCGAGTTTGAGAATCACTGACTTATACTGATAGTACAAAGAGTGTTGTGTACTTACTATACCAAGATATTGAAAGTAGTAATAAGCGTTTCGGTTTTGACCCGGTTCTATTCGCCAAATTGGTGCAAGTTTGAATAATTTTGGATTTGTCCTATTGGCTATCCAAAACACGTGAGACTTAAGATACGAATATAAATGAGTAAAACTGAACCGCTCAGTATACTAGCAGGACTACCTAGGAACATCATTTTAACCATGGCCCTCATTCAGACCCGGACGCAAGTGGGCGTTCGTACGTTCGGCGTACGTACAGAAATATGTTAATTCAAGCGCTCGCTCGTAATTTTGAACGCATCTAAACATCCTCCCCAAACTCTACCGACCCCTCCTCTAACTAACGAGCGTGCCAAATAGCGAGCGTACATCCCCAATATGGCTTGCAGGGAACGCACGCACAAGTCCAACCCGGAAGTGGGCCTGTCGGATTCCGATTACCTGCTCCTTTATTCTGCCTACCTCCCTCAATCGTATCATGCCAATCAATATATCAATTATCTTAATAGCTCGTCAATTTTTTTTTTTTTTTTTTGCAATGCAATAAACTTTACTCTTGTCGGTGTTTGTGTTTACCCGCAGAATACGTACGGCTTAAACATTCGCTTTTATTTGCCAAAATACATGTTTGAGCCAATTATCCATTTGTTTTCTTTGTTTTTAACCACGCATATTTTACTGGGTTAATTTCTTTATTTAAATTAGCTTATGCATGTCACTGCATCAAGCCTATCATAACTCGCAATAGATTTGTGGCCCTGTCGAACACATGACTCATACACTAACCAATAGAATTTGTCCTGTTAATTACCCAAATACATTAGCCAATCAAATTTTTTTTCGGGTCTTTATTAAAATTGTTTTTTATTAAATACACCATTGCCATCATGAGAGCCTCGGCATTCACCAGGCGCGAGCTGATGGTGTTAACCGAGGTGATGGACAGGCGGATCACCAGCCAGCCTCCCCCCATCACCAATAGGGAAAAGCGTTCCGCATATGCGCAGGTACGTGGCCGCCTGCGTTCCTTCGGCTCACGCCGCCAGATTGGCCAGCTGGAGCGCAGGTGGTCCGACCTGCAACGGTGGACGCCCCGCTTGCTGGCATGCTTTCGCATGCAGATCGCGGAAAGTAAGTTTTTTTGACTGTGGTTTTCATGTTTATCTTTGTGGCCCTAACTGCATGTGCATGTTTTCATGTATGGCCTATTTATTCTTTGTACTCATATCTGCATGGGCATGTTTTCATGTATGGCCTATTTATTCTTTGTACTCATATCTGCATGGGCATGTTTTCATGTATGGCCTATTTATTCTTTGTACTCATATCTGCATGTGCATGTTTTCATGTATGGCCTATTTATTCTTTGTACTCATATCTGCATGTGCATGTTTTCATGTATGGCCTATTTATTCTTTGTACTCATATCTGCATGTGCATGTTTTCATGTATGGCCTATTTATTCTTTGTACTCATATCTGCATGTGCATGTTTTCATGTATGGCCTATTTATTCTTTGTACTCATATCTGCATGTGCATGTTTTCATGTATGGCCTATTTATTCTTTGTACTCATATCTGCATGTGCATGTTTTCATGTATGGCCTATTTATTCTTTGTACTCATATCTGCATGGGCATGTTTTCATGTATGGCCTATTTATTCTTTGTACTCATATCTGCATGTGCATGTTTTCATGTATGGCCTATTTATTCTTTGTACTCATATCTGCATGGGCATGTTTTCATGTATGGCCTATTTATTCTTTGTACTCATATCTGCATGGGCATGTTTTCATGTATGGCCTATTTATTCTTTGTACTCATATCTGCATGGGCATGTTTTCATGTATGGCCTATTTATTCTTTGTACTCATATCTGCAAGGGCATGTTTACATATTTGTGGTGTAAACAATTAGCGTTTAACAAGGTCATGTTCTAAAATAACCACAATTTGTTTTCCATCTTTTAGGGGCAGAGCGAAGACTACGGCGTCATCGCCGTCAAATACGGCGCTCTCGGCCCCTCTCCCCAACCCCCAGCCATACATCCTCACCCCAAAATTCCCTAAATTCCCCCTCCTCTTCAGCCTGCACAGACCCTGTGGCACATGCGTCGGGGCTCCTTCCCCTCCATCCCAATTCCCCCTCCCCTCCAACCACCCCTCTCGTAACTACCCCCTCCCCTGAATCCCAAATCACCCCTCCCACCTCGTTGGGGAATGTTGCCACCTCCGAGGAGGACGAGGGAGTTGGTTCGGGGCCAGGTGTCATTTTGAACGGTATGTTTCCCTTTTATCCTTGTTTTTGTTTTTACATTTTTGGATCTAATCCTGTGTCTGTGCCTTTTTCCTTTTTTTGGTTTGTCAGAATTTGGGGTAGATCTCTGTTTGTCTTTACCTTTTACTGCTGATTTCCCCATACACATATCCCATCTGTGAACATTTTTTGTTTTTTTGTGCAATTTTTTGGGTGTCCATTTTTGAGTCCTTTGGTTTTTTGGGTTAAATGTGCTTTTGGTCACAATATTGTCATTTTTGGATACCTTTGTTTGGCTTGTTTTTTCTGTGGGTTTCATTAATTATGTATTAAGCCCCACACTTTTCTAACCCACAGAGGACCAGAGGCGTTTGGCGGACCTAGCCGGGTGCGTCCAAATGATGCGGGGCCACGTCATCGGGCTGCTGGTGGTCCTTGACCGTATGTCTGGGATCCTGTGTCCCTAATTTATTTTTGTTATTTTAAAATATTTGTATTAATAAAAAAATTAAACTTAGCGTTCTGTCTCATTCCTTGTCTCCAAATCTTATATTGTTTACACTAACATAAGTAGACTCTTCCAGCAAGTATTTGCAATTAATGTCACTAATATTGTGTGTTGTAGTTTTTTAGGAAACAGGCACATGAAACAGCTAACAGTAACAATCTGCTTGGGCTTTTTTGGTGTGACAATTTATATATTACTACATTTTACATGTTCCAATTTGGGGGGCAACCTGCTTAGGCCGAGATTACAAAGCCTACTGATTGTACAGAATACCTTTTGGTGTTGGTTTTGACCCAGAAAGCATATTTAAATTTAGATCAAATTGCGACATTACAGGATTAACCCTTAAGCAATTTTAACGTGGGTGAACCTGGTTACACTTGCTTGCAATGGTCAATAAAAATTGCAAAATTACACTCTCAAAACATTTATTCACAACATAACTAAAAAACCAAAGTGTTGGCTCACAAACAATACACACAGTGATAACACAAAGAAACCCCCATCAAACACCATATGAAAAAAGTAAAGAAAAATCAAGAACTGGTTGACGAATGAGCATGCCAACATGATTCCACAAATGTTGCGTTTCAATATTGGTTCCAGAATATATATCCAATATTTCCCCATGAAGGTTTGTTTTGGGTAGCAGGAAGTAGTCATCGTTTGAGTCCCAAAGATTATGAAATCAAACAGAAGATGGGAAACAAAAAACAAATTAATTAGATGGTCTCCAAAAATCCTTACCACATTGTGTCAAAGAACTTCTTTGGTGCCAATAATTACCTAAAATATCTGGCCACCACATCATTGCGTATGGCCCCCCCATATACTGACCTCTGACTAACCTCGGGGGGGCCATCCTCAGGCAAGGCATCCTCTGGCTGCATTGGGACACCACTCCTTATGGCGATGTTGTGAAATATCTCACACAGGACCACAATTTTTGAAACCATATCCGGCAAATACATGAGCTCGCCACCAGAGCGGTGGAGGCATCTGAATCGGCCTTTTAAAAGACCGATACAGCGCTCCACCACTTGCCTGGTGGCTGTAAGTGCGGAATTAAAATTACTTTGTGGCCCTGGTGTGGGAGCCAAATAAGAAGTGAGCAGCCAGGGCGTGCAAGGGTAGCCACTGTCTCCTGTGAAAAAGAAGTGACAACATCAGGATCACTGTGTATCAAGCTTAACATTGTTATGTACTAAAGGTCTCCACTTACCCAGAAGCCATGCATCACCAGCTTGTAGGTTGTTTAATTTGTGCCATATCCCTGATTGCCGGATGACGAATGAGTCATGTGCACTTCCGGGTAATTTTGCATTCAGGGACAGGATCTGGAGGGAGGCATCACATACCACCATTACATTCAGGGAGTGATAGTGTTTGCGGTTGCGAAATATGGCCTCCAGCCGTGCTGGAGGCTGAAGTGGTATGTGAGTACCATCCCCAAACCCTATGATGTGTGGGAAGCCAGCTATTTGGTAAAAATTTGCCTTGGCCACACTAAGGGCACCCATATCCAAAGGCATTTGAATAAAATGATGGAGGTGCTTGAAAAGTGCCTCCATCACTGCCCTCAGGATCCGGGAAAAGGAGGATTGGGAGATTCACACCACTATTCCCACCGTTGTTTGAAACGATCCTGAGGCACAGAAATGTAACACCGCCATAAATTGCGTAAGTGGTGGTATTGCTGTAGGACTGTCAATTTGCCGCTCAAGATCACTCTCTATTAATGAGAGAGTGTCTATGATGATTTGGGGCGGAAGACGGTAGCGTCTTAACACCTCATCATCGGGCAATCCAAAAAGGGTGACACATGTTCGATATATCTGGGGCCTTGCACGCCTACGATGCCTACTCCTGGGACAAGATTGAGGTTGGTCGGCTTCCGGGAGCATGGCCAGAACAATCTGACCAAGATCAACCTGAAATGGCAAGAATTGAATGTAAGGTTTTTTTGGGCCAAAATAATTGAAAAATTACTTAGCTTGACGATACAATCCAATGATGCTTACATGCCGTGGTATTGTCATGATGTTCCCAACCTATAAATAATAACAAATAAACAATGCAACAATTTAGGGTGGGCATTTAGGAATCTAAATTGGGTGCAAGACAAAACATAAAAGGGGAGAAACACACATTTGGGCAAAGAGCAAAACGACAGTGCGCAGACTACCTCAATTTGGGCCCAAATTTAATAAAAAATTGCTAAAGGGAAATCACAACCAATTTCATGGAACAAAATAAGCAGATAAAAAAGCACTAATTAGTTCGCAAATACAAGTAAAAAAATACGCAGATAAAAATGCGCTAATTAGTTCGCAAATACAAGACAAAAAATAAGCAGAGAAAAATTCGCTAATTAGTTCGCAAATACAAGACAATAAATAAGCAGAGAAAAAAGCACCAATTAGTTCATACATTTCGGAATCACAAAACCAAAGGTTAAAAGTGTAAGGTCAAACAAAGTTGCGTAAAAAAAAACATGAACATTTAATAAACAAGTGAAAAAATAAACTTACCAATAGAGGATATATAAGTCACCGGATAAAAAGGTCGTTGGGGCAGAGCCAAAAGAAACCTAACAAAGGAGATTTTTTTTTAAATTAACGACCCAAAATTAACAAAAAAAGGAGACACAAAGTAAACAAAAGTAAGACGGGCAAAAACTTACCAAAAAATAACACGACAAAGAAAACAACCACACCAAAAAAAGCGAACGGAAATAAAAACTCCAAAAAGACAAACAAAAAACAACTCCAAACAACGCCAAATACAAATCCCGCCAACAATCCACTCCGACCAACGTAACCTCCAAAAACCAACACCGGCCACCTCAACTCGAGATGCCCCAAGCCATAAATAGTGTTTATTTTCCGGCACAAATTAAGGAGGGATCATAGGAACGCACAATCAATGATGTGGACGAAAAATAAGGACGCATGTATAAATAGGTCACGACCCAAAAAAAACATTTTGGTGTATTTCTTGTTTGGAGGTAAGAAATGGCTACAGACCAGGGAAACAATGGCCAAGAGTCTGCCGGTAAGTATTTCATGCATTTCCAAACAAGGATTATTTTGAAACATAATATAGTGCAAGTTTGCAAGCTTAAATTTCTCAACGTTTAAACAAATAGGTGAGGAGGATGACATTGAAGAGGCTGCTGGGCCCAGTATTCCGGCCAAAGCAGGGAAAAAGAAAAGGCAGCCACAATTCACAAGAAAGGAGATGGAGGTTTTGGTTCAGAAGTGTGTGGACATCCTGCCACAGTCAGACAGGAATATGGGTGCAAGCCAGAAGTGGAGAATGTGGGAGGAGGTAGCCAGTGCTGTCAATAGGGTGGGTGATTATGTCCATCTAGCCCGGGATGTCAAACAGCGGTAAGTAAAAACTTGACCCCCCTAAAACCAAAAACAAAAAAACACCGGAATAATGTTTCCTTTTTCACCCACAGATGGCAAGACTTCAAATATCGCCTGAAACAAAAAATGGTGGACAGGGCTAGGCATGCAAGGGGGACAGGTGGGGGTCCCACCCCTGTGTCATTGGAGTTGAATGATTTAGAAGAGCTGGCACAGGGGTGTGTGCAGGCTGTGGAGGTGTTTGGCGTGTCCAACATGGATATGGACATGCCAGACTTTGCGGCTCCTCATGTTGTCCCAGGTAAATATTGTGATGTAACCAACTCTGAAATGTTATTGTGCCAATATGTAGATTCTAATGTGACTCTTTTCTCTTTTTTCTCACAGAGATACAGGCGGATGAGTCTGCTCCAGAGGGGAGCCTTGGCCGCAGAATTTCTGCTGGCTCTGCAGGGGAGGAACCAGTACATCCGGCTGAGGACCCTGCAGAAGCCAGTCCAGGGCAATCCCCCTCGCAGGCAGTGTCCCTCCTCACAGAACTCACTTTGAAATCGGATTTCCATACGGAGATTCTGCAGAGGATGGACGCCAGTCTGGTACGGGTGGCTGAGGCCCTGGAGCAAAATGCTGCGGCCAACGTGACCATTGGTCGGCCCTGGCGGAAAATACCAGGGCCAACATCCGCATCGCCAATGCCCTGGAGCAGCTCGCTCGCCAGCACATGGTGGAGCCGACCTCCCTTCCTGCCGGAACATCAGGATCCTCCACCTCTGGCACAACATCAGCCAATCCTCCAAATGTGCCTAGCCCTGTGCCTAGTCCAGAGGCCACAACATCTGCCTCTGGACAGGCCAGCCAGAGGACATCCCGGACCCGGTCTGGCGCCCACCCTCCCCCAGCCAAACGGGGGGAAAAACGTTGATAGCACTGGCTACTTTTCCCACACTCCTTCTGTGCCCCATATTCCTTTCTGGCCAAAACTTCCCTCTCCTTTCTTGTGAATTGTTCTTAATTTTTTGATTTAAGTTTCCATACCTTTTATGTTTGCACAAATTATAATTTTTATTGGAATAACACTGCCAAAAATGTTTAGGCCAAAAATGTGCCAGAAAATGTTTTTATTTTCCAATAAAATTTGAAAAAATGTTCGACATTGTATTCTGACATTATTTTAGAAATGGTTTACAGTTAATCCTGGCCCACAAGGCAAAAACGACCTCCCAAAAAATTAAAACGAAAAAAAAAAAAAAAGGGCACTTTAAGGAACACTTTAAAATTTACATAAGGATGCAAATTCTCCAGACAAAAGCAAAATGGAAAAATACACACAAACATGATGACATTATTGTTACAATAGCACAAAATCCAAATACAAACCAAAAAAAACATACCTACAAATGTACGCTAATTGATTGTGTAATCCTGAAATTAGCAGCTCTGATTTCCACCTGCGTACGGTTTTGTGCTAACCAAAAAAACTGTTTTCAAAACACATTACAAGCTGGTTTTTAATTCAAAACTGATTGATTTTCTGACAAGCCGTGATTAATCGATGAACCATCGTGGAGGGCTGGGACGGAGGAGAAGGCCATCGCCAATGTGGTCGAGTAATCCAGACCCCAAGCTGTGCGAGCAGTTTGAACGGAAAGAGGATCATCCAGTGACGTATGACTTGGTACGAACACATTTGATGTTCGCATCAGATAATGTATGTACGCCCAAAAAACGCCTCGCCACGCCTGCGTTTTTCCATCTCCACCCCCGTCAACGCCCAAAAACGCCCTGTTCTGTCAATCACATTTGACATGTCACTTCCTGTACGCAATTTGACGAACGAGTCAAAAAAAACTCGCAATATGCCGTACGCACACGCGCAGTGTTACACCGACGCATGCGCGATTTCTCAACATCGGAACGCGACGAGCGTACTGCTGTTAACGAGCGGCTCTGAATGCGGGCCCATATTTCCTTGATTTGTTTCTTCAGGCAGCTATTGATGATTTAGAATTCTGCAGAGTTTCCAAGTGTATTGTGTGTCATAATTCCATCATATACAGGAGCAGCGATTACAACAAGCCATCCTGCCTGAACTGAATGTTTCTATTTCAGATGTGGGCACAATTCCAGAGCGTTGGAGCAAGTCCGGGAGTCTGGGGGTGCGGCAGAAGAACCTAGCACTGCCCTTGACATACAGCCATGTCCAAATGTTTTGAGAATGACAAAAGTATTGGTTTTCACAAAATTTGCTGCTTCAGTGTTTTTAGGTGATTACCTCCTGGTGTGCCAACATTGGCATACATCTGACTACAGGCCCCCATACATCAGAGATTGATTGCAGCAATCGTGTAATTTGCAATCGATTGTGTATAAAAATCTTTCCCTTTTTCAATCGATTGCTGATTGCAGAGATGCCACAATCGATTTAAAAATGGAAATATTTTTATACACAATCGATTGCAAATTGCACGATTGCTGTAATCGATCTCTGATGTATGGGGGCCTTACCTGCTTGGATACTGACCTAATCTACATCTGCTGGTTTAGCTGAATACCTGGCTGCTTATATACCTTCTATTTGCTACTGGACTTCAGTGTTCTGGACCACTCAGCTTGTAGTGGACTATGCTTTGCCTAGTCTACCATTGTCAGCTTTGCTGGACTTCGCTCTCCTAGACTGTCCAGACTGCTAACTGCTAAAACACCTAGACAGATCATGCAGCAGCCGCCGGGACTTTACAAGCGCGCCAACTAAATACGGTGTATACTGCAACATAGCGGCTTAAAGCCTGGACATATTATCCGTGGGAAGGGAAATGAACTAACCTCCTGAGGTCCCGTATGAAGTAGCAGTAAGCAGCACCTGTACAGCGCTACTCGGCCCTAATTATGTGTGAAGGTCTCTCCCACATTTATTGTGAGATTAGACCGTGCACGGAGGACATACACCAATACTGTCAGTAAACATTATCCTGTGAATTACAGGCTGACAGTTATGCCTGACTGTTGTGAATGACGTATGGGGTGATTAAACCTGTTTAAAACATATTCACTATCCAAAGTGTTCATTAACAGACGGTTACTTGTTTACCAGCCTCAGGACTGACTAATTGCAGTTCTTTTGTTGCCATTGAATTGAGACATTTCAGATGGTTTATTACCAGTCACTGTAAGAATGTTTTCATCTTGCTACTAACATACTTCCTCAAGGGAGAGAAAAGATAAATTGCAGGAATCCATACACCAGGAGAAATTCATAATTGCCATTTATAATATAAATTAAGGCCCCCATACATCAGCAATGGATTGTGGCAATTCTGCAATTTGCAATGGATTGTGTATAAAAATCTGCAATGTACAGTATGGGCTTCACAGATCGCAGATTGCAACCAAAAAGTGATTGGAATTGTTCAATCCGGTTGTCCAACATGTTGGGTGTCACAGATGGATTGGGGCTGTAAATTGCTAGTGTATGGACATGATCAGCAGATTTGCAAACCGTTACTAGTAAAATGATGGGCCTTTCAAGATTGGCAGATCTGTGTTTGCTGCAATCGATCTGCAAATCACTGAAAAAGATCTGTAATGGGCCCCATACATTAGCGACGGATTGCCGCGATCCTGCGATGCTGCAACCCGGCATCGCAGGATCGCAGTAATCCAATATGTTGGATGTCGGCAATTTGACGATCGCAAACAAAAAATGATCGCAATTGTCAAATCCCGGACATTTAACTTGTGAAAAGTTTGCGATCCGTCGCCGGATCGCAGAACATCGATGGTGGGAGGTCGGCGTTTCCACCTGGAAACGCCAGCATTTCCATTGCATCGCCAGATCACGACAAACAGTCGCTGATGTATGGGCACCTTAATGTATGGCCGCAGATTGCTCGATTGGGAAATCCTAAAATGGGCGCAGATTGCTCGATTGGGAAATCCTAAGATCGGGCAGTAAATCTTCAAATTGTTCAATTGTGGTTTCCAGATTGCTGATGTATGGGGGCCTGGTGCATACATCAAACCCTTTTTAAAAGGAATGTTTATGGCACCAGGTGTTTGAGGCTGTACATATCAATTTAGGATTACTAATTTACGGTAGAGTCCAGATATGTTTTGTTTTTAATCACTTTCCATATGAATGGGAGAACTAGTGGATTAATAATACATGTGTAGTTACTGCACTTATAAGTAGAAATCAAATGTTTTTGATTGTGCCAATTATCTTATGCCTATTTTGGATATTGTGATCTATTGAATATTTATTAATGTTTATATTTTTATTAAAAAATATTTTTTTATTCCATGCCCAATATTATGATTATTAAACTGTGACAATATACATGGTTAGCGCTCTTTCTTTTTGAGCATTTCTTCTGTCGAGATTATTGTAGATAAAGCCCAGCTCCTTATCTGTTAGTAGCAGTAACCGTGTTGAGTTGTCACAGAATTTTTTAGGATCACACTTGTTTCTCTTGACTGTGGAGAGCTGTGAGAGTTTAAAGTCACACTAGCGCCATTGTGAGGTTTGTCCTCTGTGTGTTTCAGTGTTTTTAGACCTTTTTGTCAGACGTTAATATGGTATACTGAGGTAACATTACAGCATTACATAAGTGTCAGATGTTACTATTATATACTGAGGTAACATTACAGCATTACATAAGTGTCATATGTTACTATGGTATACTGAGGTAACATTACAGCATTACATAAGTGTCAGATGTTACTATTATATACTGAGGTAACATTACAGCATTACATAAGTGTCATATGTTACTATGGTATACTGAAGTAACATTACAAGCATTTCATAAGTGTCAGATGTTACTATGGTATACTGAGGTAACATTACAGCATTACATAAGTGTCAGATGTTATTATGGTATATTGAGGTAACATTACAGCATTACATAAGTGTCAGATGTTACTATTATATACTGAGGTAACATTACAGCATTACATAAGTGTCAGATGTTACTATGGTATACTGAGGTAACATTACAGCATTACATAAGTGTCAGAGGTTACTATGGTATACTGAGGTAATATTACAGCATTACATAAGTGTCAGATGTTATTATGGTATACTGAGGTAACATTACAGCATTACATAAGTGTCAGATGTTACTATTATATACTGAGGTAACATTACAGCATTACATAAGTGTCAGATGTTACTATGGTATACTGAGGTAACATTACAGCATTACATAAGTGTCAGATGTTACTATGGTATACTGAGGTAACATTACAGCATTACATAAGTGTCAGATGTTACTGTGGTATACTGAAGTAACATTACAAGTATTTCATAAGTGTCAAAGGCTTTTATTGACAATTACATTAAGTTTATGCAAAGAGTGAATATTTGCAGTGTTGACCCATCTTTTTCAAGACCTCTGCAAATCGCCCTGGCATGCTATCATTCAACTTCTGGGCTACATACTGACTGATGGCTGCCCATTCTTGCCTAATCAGTGCTTGGAGTTTGTCAGAATTTGTGGGGGGGTTTTTGTGCACCCGCCTCTTGAGGATTGACCACAAGTTCTCAATGGGATTAGGGTCTGGGGAGTTTCCTGGCCATGGGCCCAAAATTTAGATGTTTTGTTCCCCCGAGTCACTTAGTTATCACTTTTGCCTTATGGCAAGGTGCTCCATCATGCTGGAAAAGGCATTGTTCCTCACCAAACTGTTCTTGGATGGTTGGGAGAAGTTACTCTTGTAGGATGTTTTGGTACCATTCTTTATTCATGGCTGTGTTCTTAGGCAAAATTGTGAGTGAGTCCACTCCCTTGGCTGAAAAGCAACCCCACACATGAATGGTCTCAGGATGCTTTACTGTTTGTAATTTTACCTCAGTATACCATAGTAACATCTGACACTTATGTAATGCTGTAGTGTTACCTCAGTATACCATAGTAACATCTGACACTTAGGTAATGCTGTAATGTTACCTCAGTATACCATAGTAACATATGACACTTATGTAATGCTGTAATGTTACCTCAGTATACCATAGTAACATGTGACACTTATGTAATGCTGTAATGTTACCTCAGTATACCATAGTAACATCTGACACTTATGTAATGCTGTAATGTTACTTCAGTATACCATAGTAACTTCTGACACTTATGAAATGCCTGTAATATTACCTCAGTATACCATAGTAACTTCTGACACTTATGTAATGCTGTAATATTACCTCAGTATACCATAGTAACATCTGACACTTATGTAATGCTGTAATATTACCTCAGTATACCATAGTAACATATGACACTTATGTAATGCTGTAATGTTACCTCAGTATACCATAGTAACATCTGACACTTATGTACTGCTGCAATGTTACCTCAGTATATCATAGTAACATCTGACACTTATGTAATGCTGTAATATTACCTCAGTATACCAAAGTAACATCTGACTAAAAAGGTCTAAAAACACTGAAGCAGCAAACTTTGTGAAAACCAATACTTGTGTCATTCTCAAAACTTTTGGCCATGGCTGTATATGTACATATTGGTCTCCTTGTGCAGTGGATAGTGTATTATTATACAGTATTAATAATTAACCCTATTGATGGTCTATAGCAGAGCACCCCTAACAGTGCATGTTTTTCAGATCTCCTAGTTGGTGCACATGGGTATTTATTGCAGGCTAATGCTGGGCATACACTATACAATTATCTGTCAGATATCTGTCCCATCTGGCTGGTTGGATTGAAAACCTGGTAATGTATGGGAGCATATGACAGTCGATCATATGGTTTTAAACACTGGAAAACTGACAATAAAATAAGTGTTCAAATGGGTTAAATTTGTGTGTTTTAATCAATTTGTCTGAACGACCATTTTTGTCTGTTTTCCAGTTTTTGTGAGCAAATGGTCGATTGTCATTGGCTCACATACATTACCAGGTTTTTATTCCAACCAGCCAGATTGGACAGATATCTGACAGATAATTGTATAGTGTATGCCCAGCATAACACATGTTAAAAGATTCACAGGCGGTGCTGATTATTTCATTTGTGATACAGAGAAGTACATGAAGCAGTAGTAAAATGTTATTTTTTTACTATTTCTATTGTGGTCATGGTGTGGGCTGGTGTCGAAGCTGGATAATTGGCTGAGACAGAATCAGTTTAAAATTATATTGGAACGACGCCATCTTGCGAATGGCCACAAGACACCATCTTAAAAAAATGAGATCTGCACGATGCCATTTTGCGAATGGCCGCCCAGCGCCATTTTAGAGAAACTCACACTTAGCAGCTTAGATTTGCATGCGGTGGGATAAAGGAGACAATAGGCTGTTGGAGGCTGACCTGTGTCCATTTGAATCGACCTGTTAAATGTCCTGTAACAGAAGCACCGTGACGGAGGACCAATGGAATCATGCCAAACTTGCCTATTGTATTGCCTATCCCTGTAAGGGTATATATGTGCGTTCAGACCCCAATCTGGAGTCTTATTGCTGATGCTGTTGACGGAGGTTTTTTGTTGATGCCGGTAACTGGTCCCAGAGCGCGTGCGTATATAATAACTGTATCTTGGGTCTGTATGATTTCTTTGCGCTAAATTCTCTTTAGATCACAGCCTGTAACCTACTGTTTTTATGTTGAATAATAACCTTTGTGCGTTGGAAACCCATTTCAAAGTCTGAAGGCATTTATTTACTGTATGACTGCGTATGCAAATAGTGACAATTCTAGAAGGTATAGGCAGGATTTAGAAGGTATAGGCAGGTGTGTATAGAGGTTTAAATCCAGTGTCGTTAGTTGGGGGCTCGCAGTGTTAATCTCGCAACCGGTCTGTAACACTCGGTATCGAACTCTCAGCAAAAGGGTGGAGGCGCCTGACAGGAGAATGCATTGTGCGTTCGGAATCTGTTACTACCGTTGTTGCTGAGAGTGCGCTACCGGTTATTGTGACTTTAGGAGCGCTGATTGAGAATCCAGGGACCGGGGAGGAAAAAGTTTGTTTTCCTTTGTCGATAGGTTGTTTTTCCGTTTTATTTTGTGTGTTAAAAAAAGGGGGTGTCGCATTATTGCGTACAGGGCTGGGTCGCATTTTTGCGTACGCAGCTGAGTCGCATTTTTGCGTACGCAGCTAAGTGTAAGAGTCATAATATGGTTGTGTTATAGTCGCATTATTGTGTATGCGACTAGTCGCACAATAGCGTATACGCATTTCCAGTCTTGCTGCCACATGTTTTAAACAAAGCCGTTGAGATTACATTATCAATTGTTCCCAATAACTGGGTTAACATGTATTTTTCTGCGCAGGAAAAAGTGTGTAACTGTTAGTATTTGTTTTAGGGTGTAACACGGGACCTAAATGTTAAGGGTATCATAT
Source organism: Taudactylus pleione (assembly GCA_031769625.1). Lineage (NCBI taxonomy): Eukaryota > Metazoa > Chordata > Amphibia > Anura > Myobatrachidae > Taudactylus > Taudactylus pleione. Next base: position 612,547 of record JAUIMM010000240.1, read on the forward strand.
GACCCTTAAGTGCTAGGAGTAACGTACGGCCTAGTGACTCGGTAGCAGCTTACCGTTTACTTTACATAAGGCAGGCGTATGGGTTGTTATTTTTGTTAAGGTTCGGCTCCCAGTGTGATTATAGTATTCAGTAATCGGTTAGGCTTATTTGAGCACTATAATTGAACCGCATAGTTTTGGGCTAAACTGTGATTGTGAACTGGTGAGAGGGTGGACGAAATCAACTGGAAAACAAAGGGTATATATTGCCCCCTAGCAGTTGAAACGTAGTCATAAAGGGATTTCGGCGTGGGAGCAGCTTTTCTTCCATAGATGTGTGGAGGTCTTCCATAGGGTTTGTAGATACACCCTTTTTCCAAGGCGTCCGCAGGTAAGTGAAAGTATGTTGACTGTCTTTCACCAGTTTAAATTATTATTGAAAAACGTAGGATTTGTCCCAGGATGGGAGCCACGCAAACAGTAGAGATGTTAGACAATGATGTGCAGCTAATGGAAGCGCCGCTTGGGTCGGCCCGTCGTATTATTCATAAGTATGGTGCTTATGCAATAAGGTACTGTGATATACTGTATGGTTTAAGATGACGATAAAGAGTGTAAGGCCGTTTCCCAGAATTGGTAGTTTTGATAAGGATGTATTGAACAATGTCCGAGATCACATCAGTCTGGTGCGTTCTCGAGTGAAAAAGGTAAAATATAATGAATGTTTAAAATTATGGCAGCATGAGGGGGATGCGTGGCTTAAAGGTGTGCAAGAGATGCAAACTACCGTCTTGAGCACGTTACCAGAAAGTACACCTGCAGCACTAAATTGCAATGCGTGCGAGCCACGAAATAGCGCGCACGTGCAGCAAGGCAGCGTTGTGGAAGGTATTACCAGTGGTTCACGCGCACCACCGCCGCTATGTTGATGGTGGTGCAGGTACAGTTGTTGAAAAAACCCATAAAAATGTAACAAGTAATTTGTACCCTCTCTTAAGTAACCATATGGAAAATGTTTATTGTGTGGATGATGAGCCTATTGTTATGTCTGCCATTTCCCATGCTGTACACATGTTAGATGCTCCACCACGACAATCACAAGTGGTGCCGCCATCTCCATCAGTGATAGTACAGGAAGTGTTAACATCCACTGTAACAGTGTTAACATCCACTGCGCCCGTTGAGGAAGTTGTTAATACTATACGTTGCAGTAACAGACTAAACCCCCAGCCAGGTAATAAGGTCAAAAGTAACAGTGCGGCCGGTCTGCATCCCATCCGGACAATAACTGTTCTGAATGGGAATGCAGATGCGAACGGAGTAGTGCCCACAAGGGAAGTAGTAATGCATTGTCCTTGGACAAGAGCAGAGCTAAATTCCATAATGAATGATTTCCCCGATCCCAAAAAGGAATTAGCCAAATGTCAAAGATTTTTGAGAAATTTGGGTAGTTCTCACGAGCCAACCAACAAAGATTGGCCTGTCTACTACGCAATACCGACATGACAAAATTTATCACGGATTGTGTATTGGATGGAAATGTTCCCTTAAGAGACGAAATTAATCAAGGTAACATTTCCCGCATTGTAACTCAATTGGGTGTATATTTTCCAGTAGTAGTTAACTGGAACAAAATCTTCACCATAAAACAAAAAGAGAGTGAATCTGTAGAAGATTATTGTGACCGGGCTCTGCAGGCTATCACCCAGTACACTGGGTTAGAAGATATTAAAGATAGCACTCACCACAGGGGAATGATTGTCACTGTATCAATGGATGGTCTTAAAGAAAACCAAAAGACCCGGGTTCAGACCTCACAGCCTGGCTGGAGGGGAGTCACAGTAGACACCTTCATAGAATCCGCAATTGAACATGAGAAAGAAATCTCTAAGAAGAGAGAGACCCAGAGCGAGAAACTAATGGCTGTCAGTATTCAAGCTCTAGAAGGAATGACGGTAACATCACAGCCAGCAGACACACCTGCATCCACACCTGCACCTGCATTTGAACAGTTACACGTCCTCACTATTCCTACACCACAGCAAACGCAGCCCTACCCCACTTATCACACACAGCCACAAGTCACATACTATCCACAAAACCAATAACTCCCACAATATCCTCTCCCTCAATATCCTTACCCATACCCACCACCTTTCCCTCCTGCTCAACCCACACAACAATCCTTTCATCCACCCAACCCACAAAAGTGTTTTAATTGCAACCAGTCAGGACATCTAAGTAAGAACTGTACGGCAAAGAGGGTAGGACCCCCTAACCAGAGAGTACCTGGATATCCCCATAAAGGATATACACAGAGACCAGCAAATGTCCAACAGGCACCAGCTCCAATTGTGGCCGTTAATGCAGTAGTCTACAGATAGTCAGGTTAATGGGAAGTACTAGGGAAGAACCGGTAATGATGGTTGATGTAGCTGGTACTAATTATCCTTTTCTTGTAGACACAGGGGGGACCAGGTCAGTGATAAAATCTCCCGTTAATAGACAGGTAACCAACAAGACAGTACCAACAATGGGCGTAATGGGTAAAGTGCAACATTATCCTTTAACAAAATCCACAGAGGTCACTATCGGGCCGTTGCATACCAGGCATTCTTTCCTCCTGACAGTAGCAGCTCCTACTAACCTACTGGAAAGGGATTTGTTATGTAAGATGGGATGTGTTATGTATTGTACCCCTGATGGTGTATTTTTAGATATCCCAGAGAGAGTTGCGCACGAGGTGAGGGATATGTTGGACACTCCCCAAAAGATAATGTATCACTCTACCAGTTTAAGTGAAAATCCATCTCAGGTAGATCAAATGTTATCCCAAATTCCAGATTCACTTTGGACCAAGGATGGACAGGACACTGGATTAATGGCAAACGTAAGCCCCGTAATGGTAAATTTTAAAGGCGGTAGGCAAGCTCCAAAAATTCCCCAGTACCCACTAAAACAGGAGGTAGAATAAGGGGTTTATCCCATAATTGAGCGATTGTTACAACAGGGAATTTTAGTTCGTACAGCTAGTGTAGCCAACAGTCCCATCTTTCCGGTAAAGAAGAGTGGTGGGAGGGGTTATAGGCTGGTACAAGACCTTAGAGGTGTTAATAAGGTGGTAGAGAGCCAATTTACCGTAGTGCCAAATCCAGCTATCATTCTCATGCAGATCCCACCAAATGCAACCCATTTCACTGTCTTTGACCTCTGTTCTGCTTTCTTCTCTGTGCCTCTTCATCCTGACTGTCAGTACCTATTCACTTTCACATACAGGGGTGTACAATACACATGGACACGATTTCCCCAAGGTTTCATAGACAGCCCCAGTATCTTCTCCCAGGCCTTTCACGACTGTTTACAATCTTTTCAACCTGCCAATGGGTCTGTTCTAATACAATATGTAGACGATTTATTGCTATGTTCTTATTCGTTTATGTCATGTTTAAATGATACTAAACTTTTGTTGCTCCATCTCTCGCAAATAGGACACAAGGTTGCTAAGGACAAACTATAGCCATGCCAATCCAGAGTAAAATACTTGGGACATTGCCTAACCCAGGGGTTACAACATATAACTACTGATCAAATCCAGGCCATACAGAACATGACACTGCCGCAGAACCAACAGCAAATTCCTACCTTCTTGGGAATGTGTGGATACTGTAGAATGTGGATCCCAGGTTTTTCTATTTTGGCCTTGCCATTACAGGACTTAGGGCCTGATTCAGAGCGCTTGCTCTGAATCAGTGCCTGCCTATCGTATTTTTAGAGCGGCCTCCTGGCCGCTCACATAGCTGTGGGTGACCAACCACAGCTAGTGCGAGCGGCCAGGATGGTGGTCACGATGGTCAAGACCATCGCGACCATTGGACTTGCGACGAGACCCTTGTGGTACCACCCCAGCCTGACTGAGGCAGCGCATTGCCTGACTCATTTGGGAAAGCAAGGTATGTGCAAATTGGTGAGAGCATACTGGTGCACACCGGGGTTTTCTCAAGCGGAAAAGAGAGCAATGTCCTGTCTGACCTGCTTGAGGAAAAATATTGGAAAAAAGATCCCTACCGAACCATCCCACATTCCACCGACTGACGGACCTTTCCAGGTAATACAAATTGATTTTATCCAATTACCACCCTGCAGAAATCTCCAGTATGTATTAGTGTGCACTGACGTGTTTTAGAAATTGGGTTGAGGCATACCCAGCGGCCACTAATACTGCTGCGTTTACTGCCAAGAAAATTGTACAGGAGTTTGTATGCAGATATGGTATCCCTAAAATTATTGAGAGTGACAGGGGTACTCATTTCACAGGTGATGTTTTTCAAAATATGTGTAAACTGATGGGTATTAATAGTCGACTTCACACCCCCTACCGACCGCAAGCCAGTGCCAAGGTAGACAGGATGAACGGGACTATTAAAAATAAACTGAGTAAAATCATGGCAGAGACTGGACTAGGATGGCCAGAAGCGTTACCTTTGGTCCTACTTAGCATAAGGACCATTCCTAGGTTTTCTCTGAATCGGTCGACATTTAAAATACTATTTGGCAGACAACCTCATTTGATTATAAGTCCACAGGAAGACTTGAAGGGTAACAATGAGGTAACTATAAAGTATCTTATATCAATGAGTAAACAGTTAAAACAGCAACAGCAGAAATTTAAATTGTTGTCACATGATATGCCTGAAACTAACTGTCATGATGTTGAACCTGGAGAATATGTTATGATCAGAAATTTCTTATGTTCAGGTTGTTTGATCATTGGGAGGGTCCATATTAGGTGCTGCTCAAGGGTACCACATCTTTGAAGGTGGCCGAGAGAGATACCTGGGTCCATTCCACTCACTGCAAAAGGTCAACCAACCAGTAGAGAAACAAGGCGGAGACAAGGCTGATAACGTGGACCTGTCGATCACGAGCTTGTTTCGGGAGGATTAAAAGGTTGTAGTGAGATGCCTGAGCTAAAGAAATTTGCAGGTCCTTGCTGCGGCGATGGACTGGTCTGCTGTGTTCATTTTCATATTCTCTTCCAGAGTTTCCATCAGCCTGGTTTGTTCGGGGTTATCTGGTTTCTGTGACGGGGGACCGATAGAGGAGATGGGAGCTGATGGCAGTGCTGATGGAGTGGAGTCAAGAGGAGGAGTGCTATGCCAATCAGGGGAGTGTCTGACCAATCTTAGTACTGTAATTGTTAAGAGATCTGCTATTTTGGATAATCGGGGACAGCGTGAAGGTCTATCGTCTGAGGATTATTGTATGTGTGAGTTCTGTGGGTCCGTAATTGATGAGAGATGCATCCAGCGTTGTCAACCTAAGTATAATCAGTATTTGGGTGGGTATCCTTTAGAGGATTATCACACCATGGTGGGCAAAATTTTGAACCAAACCGACTGTTGGGTGTGCTCTCACATGCCCCAAGGACAGCATAATGTAGGATTGGTGCCATTCCCATTAAATATCTCTGAAATATTAGAATTGCCAAAAGGGAAGACACTGGATGGAAAATTTCTTAATACCAAACCACCTAATTTTAAACTCCACCAGTACCAAGTATATAAAACACTTTTATGTTTAAACATCACCAACTCCAATGACCCAGGAAGTTGGGAGGTGACTGGTAATAATCAGACGATGACCTTCTCACAAAGAGCTCACCGTGAGCCTATGAATTATGATCTGTTACGCACAATTAGATATAATGGGAGATACTTTAGGTATCGGTATATGCTTAGTGATACCAAAGAAATAGTTGGCAGGGTACCAGAAGGGTACTGTGATAAGGTTATACAACCAGAAACATGTATTCACCAGATGGGAGAACCCGAGATAGGATTATTTGCGAGGGAAATGTGTTTAATGATAATGATGGATACTATTCCTTATGTTCTCCCTGATGATGTATATTTTATATGTGGAAGGAAAGCGTATAAATGGCTCTCTCCAAGTTCTGAAGGTTTGTGTTACCTGGGAAGAGTAATCCCAGAGGTTATGACCCTCACACATGTTGAAATGCTAGGTATTCATAAAAACACACCATCACCATATCTTCACATGCAGTATGAACACAGAGGCAAAATAAATATGATACCTGGTGATTTGCATAAATCCACTCAGTTAATTAGTGAGACAACTGGCTTTCAAGTTTTAGTAGCATTGGATCACACCAGGATCGCTCGGGGTACACTAAATTTTAGATATATCCAAGATCTTGCTAAATTGATAGATAATATCACCGAGATGTATGATGACACATTCAGGTATACAGGTAGGGAATTGCAAGCATGCAAGAAAGAACTGGTGCAACACAGATTACTGTTAAATTACTTAAAAGCTGACACTGGAGGGTACTGCGTAACTTTGGCCACCCAATTTGGAGTGAAGTGTTGCACTTATGTCACGAATGATACCAGCGACCCCAAGGAGGTGATAAACCGGAAGATGGATGAAATTCTGCAGCTAAAATGGGAATTTTGAAAGAACCATAATGCTTCAGTGGCTGAAGTGGAGGAGAAGGTAGAGGAATGGGTGTCATGGTTGAACCCAGGGAAATGGTTCTCAGGTCTAGGAGAGTGGGTCCAGGAAATGATCGCAAACATAGGTAAACTCCTGATCCTCATAATGGTTGTCATCATAGTAATTGGCATATGTGTCAAGTGTGTTCCTACTGTGTTGAAGTGTGGAAGATATAAAAATAAGGTAAACCGGAAGAACAAAATTATGATGGTGGTCAGTAGTGACAATATGAATACTGAGGTAAAAGTAGACCTGCATTACAAATCTGAACTAGGAAATACCATCATATAATGTATTATATTTAGACTTGCACAAAATGTATTATTAAAATGTTACTTTAAAATACCTCAAATAATGTAAGTCCTTATTCCCTCTCAAGAATTCCTTTAAAGGATAGGTGCATCCCCACATCTCTCCCATGATCTTCCAAGATCCATGCGTATAATGGTAGTTTTATGTCCCCTCTTAGAGACCCATTATTGATGGATTAAGAACAACCTTGTGCCATCCCATAATAACATTAAATAATATGTCAAAATTTAAGCCTAAAAATTAAATGTAAGATCAGTGTATGATAGCATGTTGGTTGCTATCAAAGGGTGGACTGTCAAAGCTGGATAATTGGCTGAGACAGAATCAGTTTAAAATTATATTGGAACGATGCCATCTTGCGAATGGCCACAAGACACCATCTTAAAAAAATTAGATCTGCACAACGCCATTTTGCGAATGGCCACCCAGCGTCATTTTAGAGAAACTCACACTTAAGTACATATGGCGATGCTATTATTAGCATCATGCGATCGCATATTTCACCATACCCCATACACACATTAAAAATACGCACATTAGCGAATGCATAATACCCCGCGTACGGATGCTGTTTATTAGCTTCATGCGTACGCATCTTCCCTACGTTAAAAGTCCTCACTACATAAATCTAACTAGCGTCTTTTCCCAAACCACTAATACTTACACATTGCACACTCACATAAAAGGTTCCATAGCTTCAAAGTGTAATATTCAAGGTTTATTCATTTATTACTAATGTTGTGAAATAAAGACTATTTGATATCTAAGATTTAGTACATGATAAGCAAACCGTGTTTGGTGTTGTACTGATCTACTCTGTCTCAACAGCTTTCCAGTGTCATCAGTGAGAAGATCGCAACATGCGTTCGCAACTTATGGACTGTAGAGAGTTAAAACACTAAAATGTACTATGTAATGTTAGCAGCTTAGATTTGCATGCGGCGGGAAAAGGAGACAAAAGGCTGTTGGAGGCTGACCTGCGTCCATTTGAATCGACCTGTTAAATGTCCTGTAACAGAAGCACCATGACGGAGGACCAATGGAATCATGCCAAACTTGTCTATTGTATTGCTTATCCCTGTAAGGGTATATATGTGCATTCAGACCCCAATCTGGATTCTTCTTGCTGATCATGTTGACGGTGGTTTCTTGTTGATGCCGATAACTGGTCCCAGAGCGCGTGCGTATGTAATAACTGTATCTTGGGTCTGTATGATTTCTTTGCGTTAAATTGTCTTTAGATCACAGCGTGTAACCTACTGTTTTTATGTTGAATAATAACCTTTGTGCGTTGGAAACCCATTTCAAAGTCTGAAGGTATTCATTTACTGTATGACTGCGTATGCAAATAGCAACAATTCTAGAAGGTATAGGCAGGATTTAGAAGGTATAGGCAGGAGTGTATAGAGGTTTAAATCCAGTATCGTTAGGCAACTGGAAACCCCCATGCATTTGCCTATGACCACCTACCAAGATGTAAAAATTAGCTCATGTGTGATCTTCCAATAAAAGGATCTTCTACCATGAATTTAAAAAAAATTCCATGTCTATAATTGCTCGTAGTAGCCAGGGCCGGCGCCACCATTAGGCAGCTTTAGCAGTATGCCAAATTAACGAGTGACGGGTGTCTCTGATAGAGACATCCTGCAGTGGCAGCAGCCGTGGGTGTAATCAGCCGCCGCCGCTGTCAGTCCACATGATCTCACTGCACTGGTCACTGCCAGTGTGAGATCTCAGCCAGGCTGCCGCGTCCGCCCGGGTTGTCAATGCCTGTGACGTGCGCTGTTTACAAACATCGGCGCTCTTCCCTTGGCCAAGCAGCTCTCTCCTACCTATGATCGGCCAGACTGTAGGCATCAAAATCTCACTATATATATACAGGTTGAGTCTCCCATATCCAAAATGCTTGGGACCAGGGGTATTTTGGATAACGGAATATTCCGTATTTTGGAATAATTGCATATCATAATGAAATATCTTGAGAATGGGACCCCAATATACACACAGAATGCATTTATGTGTTATATACACCTTATACACACAGCCTGCAGCTCATTTTATACAATATTTTCAATAATTTTGTGGCTCAAGCAAAGTTTGTGTACATACATGAAATAAATTTATGTTTCATTTACACCCTATACACACAGCCTGAAGGTAATTTGATACCATATTTTAAATAATTTGTGCTTTAGACAAAGTTTGTGTACATTGAACCATCAAAAATCTAAGTTTTTATTATCTCAGTCATGCCAAAATTATTCCGTATTTCGGAATATTCCGTATTTCGGAATATTTGGATATGGGAGGCTCAACCTGTATATATATTTATTTATTTAATTTGTGTTCATATATATGTGTGTATATTATTGATTCCTAATAGTTGCTGTTTAGCACTGCAAGTCGCTTAAGAAAGAATTGCTTTCCAGTCCAATCGTGTGGTTCCAAAGCACAAAAAGTTATTTATGTAAACAGGGAAAGATTTAACAATTAGAATAAAAAGCAATAAGATATATATAAGTACAGCCAATACATACGCATGCGCTACTGGTCCGAGTATGCAGTATTTCAATCCTGAACCCTGCGGTCACCGTCACCCACAGAAATGGACAAATGACTGAGCACTGAGACCAGCTCATATTCGGTACAGGTTACAGAGAGAACAATGGGACAAGTTGGCAGGTTTCCATTGGTTCTTGCTTCTGGATAATCTGGTCATTGGTTAGTTCATACGGTGTCATCAGGGGGATGGCTCAGTCCTCAAACGGTCACATTGTGTAGTTTCCCGCCGAACAGCTAGCTACAATACTGCATCCTAATAATAACAATCTGTGCAATAACTCCCTATCATCCATAACTAGCAGATGCAAGATGCGACTTCTTTGCGGATAGGTACGGAAGTCTGCAAGTAAACAGGGATTTAGTATTATACCAAACATGACATGTCTACTATGTTCTAAACCTTAGTTCTCACTTAAGTACATATTACATCATAATTATTAATTAATAATACCTTTAGTAACCCTTTTTTATTAACTATTGCGAAATGGGAACCTATTGTATACATATGCATTCGCATATGTGCGTCCATGTAATGTCCGTATGTATGTATGTGAGTATGCATGTGAGCGTCTATGTGTACGTATGTGGATATACATACGAGTGTCTATGTGTATGCATATATGTTTATGTGTGTGCATTATGTGCATCAGTGTATGTGTAATGGATTAATATATATATATATAAATATATATATATATATATATATACCCCTAACTTTATCCATTAACTGACATATTTAATATTATGTTTGCCTGTACCAAATTCCAAGGTGTCATAGACAATAAAGTGGTTCTGCTCAGAGGTGACCAGCAGATATTTCCTGGAGTCATAACGTCTGACAGCTCATCAAAGGTTTTCCTCTGTTTATTTGGAGTGCAAATGTCAGTTCCTCTTAACTACAGTAGCATTGAACAAAAGGCATATAATTGCTAAAGATATTCAGTCTCTGACAATGGTCTTTAACTCTGCATTTAAAAACATTTAAAACACTCCCCTGCGCATACCAGTATCTGTGTGCATTTTAATTATTTGTTACAGACATACAAAAACCTGTTTCCCATACACTGACTAAACCTTGATACGCACTTGTGCGCATCGGATTGCGCCAATGCAGAGTAGCGTCTGATTTACTCTTCATTATAACCAATTATTTGATGTCGACAATATATATATATATATATATATATATATATATATATATTGTAGGGGGGAGGCAGTGGGCTGAAGCATAAGTAATTGTTAACAACTTGTTTAGCTGAAAGGGACCTGATCATACATCCGTTCCCCTCTGAGTAATTCACTCCACGTTTTATCAATTTCCCTCTGAGCAACTTTAAATTTAGTGTTCCAGACTCACTCTATTCACAGAATACTCTCATTTTAATGATAAGCCAACATCCTCCACTTCTTAGTTTATTTATTCAGCAATGGATGCAGAGGCGACAAGGACACACGCGGGTAATGTTTTAATTCTGCGCGTGCATCCAAGTCACACTGCGCAGGCGCCCCAATGGTTACTGCCGGGGAGGCAGAACAAATTAGTACGCAGTGCCTGGGTGATAACAGGGGGGTGGCTAGCCAGACACGGGAGCTTTGCAGTCAGCGACTGTGTCATTTTCGAGGCTGCTCTGATTTCGTCGGCCATGTTTAGACGGGCATTCTGCGCCTCCATAGGGCTGCTGCAATGTCCAATGGTGCGACCGATGTGCGACTTTGTACGCACAGTGGCGGATTGGCACCACAGATAGTGGGCATCTCTGCACGTATCCCGGTGGCGGCGGCATTATTATAAAGACACAAGCACGCTGCGTAAAGGGATGCATTCACATCCGCCTGTGAATCAGGCCCACTAAGTGCACCTTGCAAAAGCTGGGTTTGGATTAGCTTGCGGAAGCGCTAAGTACTAACTGTAAGACTGCAGATTTACTAGTGATTCTGTTTATCTTGTCATTGTATACACAGGACAAATCAGTGGGTTATCATAACGAATCACTGCAAAAATATTGCTAATAGCAACCGTGTGTTTATCCATTGAAAAGCTTTCTAGCATTGCTTTATTTGGCCGCTGTGAAAAATTCACACACTGCAAATATTAATGTTGCAATGTTTACCCTCCGATAACAGGCTCTTAATAAATAAATGACAGACTTAGCTATCTCAGCCAAATTGCAACAATGACACTATTCTGCAATTACTGGGAAAGTTTAGTAGAGACATTTGGTCATTTCTTTCTACAGGAAAAGATTCCCACAATAAAATATCCTTGTGTAAAATAATCTAATATTTTGTAAGATATTTTTACAGGGTAAAAGGTAAATTATACAAACGTTAAATAATATTATTTGTCGAATATATTGAGATCTATTAATCGTGTGTGTGGGTGACTTAGTTATATATCTGTTTGTTTTTGGCGATCAGCTGACCACTAAGGGCCCCATGGCAGCAGGTCTGGTTAGTTACTTTGCTGAGCTCTTTATTCAAAATAAGGTCATTTTACAAAATATATTTAGTTTTTGCAGATATTTCCTGCAGACATTTCAAACAGGATGATGTCACAGGATGATGTCACAGGATGAAAACACATCTACTGCCCCAATCAGACGTGGATGAGCTCACAAGACAACCTTTTGTGGCAAGATTGGGACCATCACAAATAGGACATTTCGGCCGTGTGTCCTCACTACATTAAACAAATAATATGGCACCGAGTTCCTATTTCAAAGTTATATATAAATCATTTGTGTGAATTACACTAAACCAGAGGTTCACAAAGTGGGTTCTCAAGGCACCCTAAGGGTCCATGGTTTAAGGCTATCCATGCTTGGAAACGTGTGACTTCATTAGTACTTCAGTCAATTTCATTTAACCATCTGTGCTCAACCATGGATAACCTTAAAACCTGGACCGTTAGGGTGCCTTGAAGACTGAGGGCCTGATTCAGCAAGGAACACAGTTGCTTGTAAGCACAAAATTAGTCGATTAATTCGCAATGCGCATGTGTATGCCTCACAGAATGTGAGCCAGTCTCTGCCATCGGGACTGAGATCGCAGAGGATTCCACAAACAGGAAGTGCCGTTTGTGGGTGGTGATGGGGGGGGGGGGGGGTCGTCGGGTGAATGCAGGCGTACCAGTGGTTTCAACTGCGTACATAAATTAGTCACTGTGATACCATACACTACCTGAGGCCTCATAGCGTGCACTGAAGTAAGCAATTCCTGAGTGAGGTCTGGGCTTCATTAACTGTGCGTATGGGTCCGATGTTACTCGATGTTACCGATTGTTGCTCTATGTTGACCAGGTATACGGATGTGAGTAAGGGGAAGTGGGCGTCCTTATGTCAGGCTGCGATCGCAATGCGGATGCAAACATTTACATGTCCCCACTGATATTAGCAACTGCGCTTGAGTTTGGGAACCTCTGCACTAAACTAATATGATTGTGGGTAAGTGAAAATGTCATTAGCAATTCAATATGTATAAAAGTTCAAATAAATTGCACATATAAACATTCAATAAAAGTATAATAATAATACAATCACAGCAGAAAGGTTCAGGTAATCAAGCCACAGACATAACTGTGAAAAATAAATAGTCTGGGTGCTAAAACTCTGCATTGACAGACATCAGCAACTTAATAACACAGAGGCTCACAGTATCTAAACAAACGGGTGTTTAGCAACAAAATAACAAATACATAGGGCCTCATTTAGTAACGAGTTTTATCACCAAAACGAGTGATAAATGTCACTGTGTGTGATAAATTTTTCTCCAGCCAATCAAATCCCAACTGTCAACTGTTAGAAAAATGACAGTTGGGAGCTGATTGGCTGGAGCATCATTTATCATACACAGTGACATTTATCACTCGTTTTGATGATAAAACTCGTTAGTAAATGGGGGCCATAATTTGCTCAGTTAAAGCGAGAATTCTTGTGCAGTTTTCCTGCTTCCCGGGACGCCTCCTTTGCAGAATGATTCTGACTTCTATCAACAGTCACAGCTGTGTTGTGGTTGTAGGTTCTCGGTGTCCTGCCTGTTGTAGACGTAAAACGTGTAGATTGCCACAAAGGGTGGTACATTCAGGAAAGCTAATCTCCACTATTTCCCCACCATCAATTGCAGAAATCAAATGTTCCAAATATTGATCCTACAAGCCACTGGGATGCGCTTCTATGTATGTCTTACAATTTCAATAAAACATAACTCTGGTGAACACGTTTTGTATCCCTCTGTTTTGAGTACCCTCAGTTTTAAGCATACATCTGATGTCCTCGTACAATTTATTATCTCCTTTGTGGGGCATAAAATTCTGTCATGTAATGGCAGAGCAGGGGGTAATGTGGGGTAGGATGTACAGTACACAGTGCAGAAAGAGCTCAGAGGGGCTTCCCAATGACTGTCTGCAAACTACAGTCAGGTGCATAAATATTGGGACATTGACAGAATTTTCATATTTTGGCCTCTATTCACCACCACAATGGCTTTGAAATGAAACAAACAAGATGTGCTTTAACTGCGGACTTTCAGATTTAATTTGTGAGTAATTACATCCAAATCAGGTGAACGGTGTAGGAATTACAACAGTTTCTATATGTGCCTTCCACTTTTTAAGGGGCCAAAAGTAATGGGACAAACTAAACAATCCTAAATCTAACTTTCACTTTTTAATACTTTGTTGCAAATCCTTTGCAGGCAATTACAGCCTGAAGTCTGGAACGCATAGACATCAGCAGACGCTGGGTTTCATCCCTGGTGATGCTCTGCCAGGCCTCTACTGCAAATGTCTTCAGTTCCTGCTTGTTCTTGGGGCATTTTCCTTTCAGTTTTGTCTTCATCAAGTGAAATGCATGCTCAATCGGATTCAGATCAGGGGATTGACTTGGCCATTGCATAACATTCCACTTTTTAGCCTTAAAAAACTCTTTGGTTGCTTTTGCAGTATGCTTCGGGTCATTGTCCATCTGCACTGTGAAGCGCCGTCCAATGAGTTCTGAAGCATTTGACTGAATATAAGCATATAATATTGCCCGAAACACTTCAGAATTCATTCTGCTGCTTTTGTCAGCAGTCACATCATCAATAAATACAAGGGAACCAGTTCCATTGGCAGCCATACATGCCCACGCCATGACACTACCACCACCATGCTTCACTGATGAGGTAGTATGTTTTGGATCATGAGCAGTTCCTTTCCTTCTCCATACTCTTCTCTTCCCATCACTCTGGTACAAGTTGATCTTTGTCTCATCTGTCCATAGGATGTTGTTCCAGAACTGTAATGGCTTTTTTAGATGTTGTTTGGCAAACTCTAATCTGGTCTTCCTGTTTTTGTGGCTCACCAATGGTTTACATTTTGTGGTGAACCCTCTATATTCACTCTTGTGAAGTTTTCTCTTGATTGTTGACTTTGACACATATACACCTACCTCCTGTAGAGTGTTCTTGATTTGGCCAACTGTTGTGAAGGGGTTTTTCTTCACCAGGGAAATAATTCTTCTGTCATCCACCACAGTTGTTTTCCGTGGTCTTCCGGGTCTTTTGGTGTTGCTGCGCTCTCCGGTGCGTTCTTTCTTTTTAAGAATGTTCCAAACAGTTGATTTGGCAACACCTAATGTTTTTGCTATCTCTCTGATGGGTTTGTTTTGATTTTTCAGCCTAATGATGGCTTGCTTCACTGATAGTGACAGCTCTTTGGATCTCATATTGAGAGTCGACAGCAACTGATTCCAAATGTAAATGTAGAATCAACTCCAGACCTTTTACCTGCTTAATTGATAATGAAATAACGAGGGAATAGCCCACACCTGTCCATGAAATAGCTTTTGAGTTGATAGTCCCATTACTTTTGGCCCGTCAAAAAGTGGGAGGCACATATAGAAACCGTTGTAATTCCTACACCGTTCACCTGATTTGGATGTAATTACCCTCAAATTAAATCTGAAAGTCTGCAGTTAAAGCACATCTTGTTTGTTTCATTTCAAAGTCATTGTGGTGGTGAATAGAGGCCAAAATATGAAAATTCTGTCAATGTCCCAATATTTATGCAGCTGACTGTATATCAAGTGCCATGTGACTGTGGTTGCTATAGTAGTCGCATGACACTGTGGACACTGGCCCTGATTCAGAGCCGGACGCTCTGACAGAGCGCTCGCTCTGTATCAGGGCCGTCCCTCTTATTTTTTAGAGCGGCCTCCCGGCCGCTCGCATAGCTGTGGGTGACCACCCACAGCTATAGCGAGTGGCCAAAAAGATGGTTGCGATGGTCTTGACCAGGGGTCTTCAAACTTGGCCCTCCAGCTGCTGTGGAACTACACATCCCAGCATGCACTGCCACCTTTTTGATATAACAGCATGCTAAAACTATGTGCAGTGCATGCTGGGATGTGTAGTTCCACAGCATCTGGAGGGCCAAGTTTGAAGACCCCTGGTCTTGACCATCGAGACCATCGGGCTTGCGATGAGACCCATGCGGTAGGGTCTCATTGCCGCAAGCCCTGGAGTGCTTTTGGCTCTATCAGAGCCACGCCCCCGGCACGCCCACCAAAGGGGGCGTGCTGTCACTCACCATCGACAGAACGCCCCTTTTGGTGTGAGACCCATAGCGATGGCTTGGCCATCGTTATTCGGGTCTCGCGCATGCGCACGACGGAGCCGCCTCCGTCGTGCGCATGCGCACTTGGCCAACATCGACCCGCTTGCGAGCGCTCAGCGCTCGCGAGTGGGTCTGAATTAGGCCCACTAATAGCTATCTGAAGAAACAAATCAAGGAAATATGGGAATCACCAAGCTTCGTCTTATAACCTGACAAAATGATGGGATTGCTGGCTTAAGTATGTCACATACAGTATAAACCAAATAATATTGAAAAATAAATAATAGATCCACATCCCCCCACACCAAGTTACATGCCCAATCAGCCCAATCATGTCTACATTTTTTAGAGGATCCACTATCAAATTAGAAAGTTTCATCCTTTCTCTGCACACAGTGGAGCCGGCTCCGTCGTGCGCATGCGCGAGACCCGGATAGCAACGGGCAAACCGTCGCTCCGGGTCTCGTACCAAAGGGGGCGTGCTGTCGATGTTGAGTGACAGCACGCCCCCTTTGGTGGGTGGGCCGGGGGCGTGGCTGCCCAGACGGCGGCGTTCCCATGGGAATGCCTACCGCCTGGGTCCAGCCCCACTGACATCACAAGTGATGTCAGTGGGAGTGCTTTCGGCTCTGTTAGAGCCGAAAGCAATCTGGGGCTTTCGGCAATGAGACCCTACCGCAAGGATCTTGTCGCAAGCCCAATGGGGGGTGGGAGCATTCCCTGAAGCAGGGGCATGTCGCCCCCGTTTTCCGGGAGGGACGAGACCAGGGTCTGCGTTGGCCGATGCAGATTTCCCAGCCTCGCAAATTGCCGGAAACTGGCCAGGCTGAGTAAATCTTAACTTCTTATCTTATGCAGCCTGGCTGACGGAGCGACCATCGTGACCATTGCGATGCTGATACAGGGCGGCAACTACGGACGCTGATCGCAGATGCAGGAGGGAGATTTCCTAATGTTAAAATCACTCTAAATTATCAACATTGACTGACTTTCCGTCCGCAAAATCTGCATAAATTGATCAACATCACTCTTTAGTAAATGAACCCCTAAATATCAATATTCCCAGTATATCGATGGTCCATCCCTAGGTTGCACTATCGGCTTGTACTAGATCATCCAGTACAATTAGACGGTAGTGCATCGTTAAACAATAAGATGGTTTTTCCTCTGCAAAATCATTCTGACCTATGAGGTAGATGAGATACTAATTAGCGGTCACTTTTACACAATAGGAAATCCCGGACAGGGCAATCAACAGCGGCAGCTTATTAATGCCCTAAGAATTATTTATGACTATCATTAGCTGAGAGCTGACTGCTTGATTTCTAATGTTCTGAGTGATATCATTTCTGAATTTAATGAAAGAGAGGGTTGAGGTCGTCATCATATCTGTAAGATACACACAGGCATCACACCTGGTGCGGAACCTCCTGACCTACCCGCGCCTCCTGACCCCCACCCTGAGTGCAAAAGGGGGCGTGGCCTCATGTCAGTGAGGCCACTTTCCCTGAGTTGTCCCATATTGGGGGTATGACTGCGTGTCACGCCCCATTGTTGTCATGCTGGGGGCTTTGCCATCGCCCTGGACACAGGGGTGTGTGTAATGGATGAGGTGCGCCACTGAAGATACATACTCTTCCACCTGCCAACATGATACAATAGGTACTGGGATGGTAATTTAAGTATAAATGTATCCATGACAATGCAGAGACCCATGTGTGATATAGTGTATAGTACATGTCATTGATAATGGAGGATGTCACAATAGGCAGGATGCACCAAAGCCGGGGGGTTTGACCATATTTCTTATATGTATCGCAGCCCGGAGCTTGGATCTACTCGCATTTCCCCCTGAAGCAGATACAATCAAATCCCTCCCAGCACACCCCGCGGCGTGCGCGACTCCAGCGGGACTTCTGGGTCATAAGCTCAGAAGTCCCTCTTTCGCAAAGGACAGCTCTTATCGGAAGAGCTGTCCTATGCGTTTAATTCATGCAATCCTGTCTTAATTAACGCCGCATGCATGCGATGAGTGGCGGGGAGCATCACATGCAAACTGCGATGCATCATGCATCCCGCACAATAGTGGTATTCCTCTAGCGATCCGAGCCATCGACTCTAACTTGACCTTAACAACCATTTGCATATGTTGCTCCGAGTTGTCCTGATTTTTTATCATAGCAGTTATGGTTATCGCCATTGGAAATTAATTAACTTATAGGGTCAGATGTACTAAGCTCTGAAAAGTGATAAACTGGAGAGTGATAACCCAGCAGCCACTCAGCTCCCAACTGTCATGTCACAGGCTGTGTTTGAAAAATGACAGTTGGGAGCTGATTGGCTGGTGGTTTATCACTCTCCAGTTTATCACTTTTCAGAGCTTAGTACATCTGGCCCATAATATTTATTGACAGCAAAAGCCCTCAGATAAACATTAGTGGGTGGGCTGCATGCGCGGTGCATCTCAGGTGCATGATAATGGGTTAATGCCATATCCAGATGTCATTAGTCCATTAACTGCAAAGGGGCAGCCCCGCCGGGAAGGGATCTTGCGATCCCTCTCCGGTGGCCTGCCGGAGATCCCGCTGTGCATCGCAGCCTCTCCTGCATTGCACATGCGCAGCTAGATAGCCGCACATTCGCAGTCGCTGCCCGATGTCAGACATATATGTGATCATTTTACTTATTCTTGATCCCAGGGACGGGAAACTCGTGTCCCAGAGTTTTAAACAGATACATTTGGCAGATAAAGAATCCTTATGCGGAAATAAGGATTCTTAATATTCCTGGGCACACCGCACAGTATAATAATTATGCCCCCAGATCTATACAATTTCCACCTGCACACTTGAGCCAGCTCCATTCAGAATGATGAAAGTCAGTCGCTGGCTCTGCTGTCTGA
The DNA here is from genome assembly GCA_031769625.1 of Taudactylus pleione. Taxonomy (NCBI): domain Eukaryota; kingdom Metazoa; phylum Chordata; class Amphibia; order Anura; family Myobatrachidae; genus Taudactylus; species Taudactylus pleione. The sequence continues at coordinate 631,413 of JAUIMM010000240.1, forward strand.
TACTGTACAACTTATCTGTATTGACTTACTGATAGGGGTTCTGATCTACACAAGAGAGCAAACAGGTCCCTGGCCGGCGGTCTGAGTCCTTATAAAGGGGCCGCACCAACCAAGATAAAAGTAAAACTACTATTGTTATGATTTGTATATGATCATTGTTCAGCCTTTTTGTGATCAATTTGTTTTCTGTGCTCTTTTCTTTTTATTTTATTATGGACATTGAGCCTGATTCAGACCTAAGCTGCGAACGCACGCTATGGGCGAGTGCCGAGCGTCTGCACATGCGGATGCGGCAACATGCGCGAGCCACTGACTGCGATGGGGAATCGTGTGCTCGTAGTACACAGAGTAGACGCTACTTTGAGTGACAGATAGCGCCGTTTGTGAGTGGTAACAGGGGAAACAGCCTCCAAGAACCACATATGAAACACTTGGCCTGATTTACTACGGATAGCAACTGTGACCACGGCTGCGATTATGCACGCAGTCTCACTGTGATATGCTAACACGATGGTTAGCGTTACTGCCTCACAGCACTGAGGTCATGGGTTCGATTCCCACCACGGCCCTAACTGTGTGGAGTTTGTATATTCTCCCTGTGCTTGCGTGGGTTTCCTCCGGGTACTCCGGTTTCCTCCCACACTCCAAAAATATACTGGTAGGTTAATTGGCTTCCCTCAAAATTGACCATAGTGTGTATGTTTGCAAGCATGTGGTAGGGAATATAGATTGTAAGCTCCACTGGGGCAGGGACAGATGTGAATGGTAAGATAATCTTTGTAAAGCGCTGCGGAATATGTGTGCGCTATATAAATAACTGGTAATAATAATAATAATAATAATAATAATCCACTATGATCACTATGCCATTGCAGCAGAACATAAGGACGACCACCTTACCTTACACACATCCATAATGTTTAGCAAGACTGCGAAACCATCAGTAACATGGAGTACAATCGGAGCCTCACGTATACTTGCACAAGCTCTGACCTTACTCAGAAATTGCTAACATGCAGGGAAGTAAGATGTATGTGGACACATCTGTATGTTTGTGAATTTCACAGATTTGCTCCGATTTCACATGCAAATTTTTGTGGCACGAGTTCCATCGTATCCCAGATTTGAAGTACACCCGATTTGACAAATCTCACACATGCCATAACATGACTAGTTACACCTTCAAAAGACGAAACTCCAGCAAAACGATTGTTTATAAATGTGCATTTTGTAACGCAAAAAAATTTCTGGTGATAAAATGTGATAATGGATCGCATCCCAACACGATTCTTTAGTAAATCTCCCCTACCTGTTTCAGCATGGGGCAGGCATTTCACCGCATTAGGCTCATACACCTGTGAATTGTGCATTATATCAGCGAGGGGCGGGGCTTCAATCGTCAGCCACAGCCGGACCACCTACTGTAGAGGCGGAGACAAAGCTTTCTCCATCTCAAACCGGCCAGGGCGGGTCCAGAGTGGCTCACTTCTGGGCAATATTTGCTGCAATGTGGGGGTCCGTTCTGCCTATAATCCGGCGAAATAGGCTCCAGGTGTGTAAGTGTCTCCAGGTGCTTTTCTCACATAGCGGCAGTGTTTTCAGGTGCGCTGTTTTTCCTTTGTTTATTTTTTTTAGATCTATATGCCCCTAAATTATATATATAGAGACTTAAGAATAAAACATGTGTGGTACCCCCATAGTTATGGGGTTACCCCTTAGTAAATTAGGGAGGCACTTAGGTGTCCTGCAGCCCCTTTCAGTTTTTTTTCTCCATAGGTTTATACAGCACTATGGATCCCATAGGAAGATATAGTGAACTTTGATTGACCCTGCTCCTGTCAGGCCCTACTGAGCATGTGCAGACAGAAGAATTTATCTCTTGGACAGTAACCCCTTTTTGCGGGAAAAATCACCCCCATTCATTGGCAGCCTGGGTGTCCAGGCAGAGGACTCTAATGGCGGCCTTTTGCTGGGGTTCCCCTGTCCACTCAGGGAAGTTGGATAGTGGGGGGTGGAGAGAGATGTGTAGGTTTTAAAAGAGCAACCCCTGAGTAGAGGGAGTGAGGTGTGAAGATCTTTCTGTGGCGTGCCCTTAGATCTGTGGAATATGGGGAGAGTGTGTTCACCCCTTAGTTGCCCTGGATTGCAATTACTGTACTCCGTAGCAAAGAGGAGTACACCACTGGAGTGTTATACCAAGTCCCTGCAAGTGCCTCACCGTGGATTATAAATACTGTACTCCACAGCAGAAATGGAGTACCCCACTGGATTGCCATACCAAACCTCTACAAGTGCTGGGGTGTAATTACACTCACCCTGGAGGCTAAAGAACCCCGCTGAGCCTGCCCCTGCAGGACCCCTTAGTGTAATCAGCACCTGTACCTGTCAGCCACGGCACCCGGAGAAGACTGTTGCTGCCGGGACTTTCTGGGAGAGCCGTAGGACCCCTTATGCTGTGGGTTGCCTGTAGAAGTGCCTGAAGACACAGAAGATCGGAGCAGGGGAGCTGCCTACGGGATCAAGGGGAAGGAGCCCACACCGCGACTTGACCACCAGCGCTGACCGGAGGGGATGCCGACCTGGAGCAAGGCTATACTGGGAGGACCCGAGGACAGCTTGCAAGAGACAGCCCAAAGGAAAAGGCTCAAGGGCCCCTGGGCTGCAGTAACTTCTCTGCCGGACGGAGCCCTGAGTGGGGAAACTTTCCCTGGATACACCCTCAAGTAGTGCCTGCTGGAAAGCCGTGACACGGAGCTCTGGGGTGGTGCCTTGCATCCCGGAGCTCCGGTGGATGTCGAGAGGAGGCTGAACAGCCGCAGCAGGGGATGAGATTGCTACAGATTCCCTGTCACCATCATAAGTCCCTAGTCTCCACATTCCTCCTTATTATCCTCCTGGTCCCCATTAGTTTTCCCCCACTAGAAGTATAATAAGGGGATAGGTCTCCCGAGCCTAGTCTGGGCTTAGAGTTATTTGGAAAAACCCCTTTTATGCTTGCTGGTAGCTCTTTATCTATTTGTTAGGGGCTCCTTTACTTACCTGGTAGGGTGTGGCTGAGGATCTGTTCAGCTCAGTAGGCAAGGGGTATAGGGTTAGGTTACCCCTTCTGTTACCCAGAGTCATATTGGTGATTATTTTCCTTTTGAACCTCCAGCTCATGCTGGGAGGGGACGTAAGGTTTGGTTATTGCATCAGCTCATGTCTGATGCAAGTGATATTAATGTAAATGCTGTTGTACATGCCATGAAATGTATACCTATTCACTGGTAGTGGTGTAAATGTAATCAATGCACTGCTTGGTTGCCGGTATCTACTGCAGGGACAGTTCATGCTAATGTAATGTATATTCATGCCTGCTGATGCCTCATTTGAATGTTGCATTTCTCAAAGCACTGGGTATTTCTACTGTTATTCATTTTAAATGCTGGTTCTGTTATGCAATGTATATGAATGTAATGCTTATTTAACCTTGTGTAACCCCAGCTGGCAATTTCGGTAATTGGTGGCATAGGCATTAAGGTAGTTTGTCTCTATTTTTCCCAGCAAAGGCTCAAAGACCATCGTGACCATCAGGCTTTCGACGAGACCCTTGTGGTAGGGTCTCATTGCTGCAAGCCCAGAGAGATTTCGGCTCAAACAGAGCCAAAATCTCTCCCACTGACCTCACTCGTGAGGTCAGTGGGGCCACCCCCAAACGGAGGCGTTCACATGGGAACGCCTCCGTTTGGGCAGCCACTCCCCCGGGCCTGCCCACCAAAGGGGGCGTGCTGTCACTCAACATCAACAGCACGCCCCCTTTGGTGCGAGACCCAGAGCGACGGATTGCCTGTTGCTATCCGGGTCTTGCGCATGCGCACGATGGAGCCGGCTCCATCGTGTGCATGCGCTCTGGGCCACCATCGATCTGGTTGCGAGCGCTCAGCACTTGCGACCGGGTCTGAATCAGGCCCTCTGTGCGGTGTAATGTGAATAAGATTGTGCTACTGTGTGGAGTAGTGTGAATTGGGAATGCTATTGACCACACCCCCTTTCTTTTGAAACCTCGCCTTTAGCATACCTCCCAACCATCCGGATTTTGGCGAGAATGTGTCCCAGATTGGGGGGGGGGGGGAATGGTGAATAGATGCCATGGACCCTTCATAAAGATCCATCTATAACTGAAACCTGCACCACTACAATGCTCAGCAATGCTCAGCAGGGCACAGGCAGCTTTTATAGATGGGTTTATCTGTGTACCCCTTGTACCACCCTTGTCGCCGGGCCTGCGCCACTGCCTTCAGGAGGTCCGCCACTGAGCCCCATTCTAACTGTCAGAGTATTGTCTCCAATGTGAGCGATTACGCATCTGAGATTGCATCCAGTTCAGCGCCACACCCATAACACACCCATAAGACGGACCATCTCCATGTGACTGCATAGCTGCCTCCCTCTCATCTCTCAGTCACGTCTGAGTCTGTGCATCTCGATTGCTACATCACCTCTATGTGTTCACACCGTGGGATCCCTGTGACACAGAATTAGGCCCTGTGCTATGCAGACTATGGTGTGTTACTTGCTAATTATACCCTCTTCATGGGCTGGCCACACTCACTCTAAGGGGTTAATCCAATTACCCGCATAGGGGGTGAGTCGCCATTGCAAAGGCTTACAAGCACCGGCAACGGCACCTGTCGCACCCCCATCTCATGCCAGACTTGCACATTTTTGTACGCTGAACAGAAATCCGGCAGTACCGTCAGAGTGGCATACAGCCGCACTTACTCTAGTCACGAGAGGACTTGCGCCTAATTGGATTGCCCCCTAAAATCAAGTATTTGGAAATCCCCCTTTATAAATCCTGCATTTACCTCTGGCTTTGCAAGGTAACAAAACACATTTGGATTACATCTGTAACACAGCAGATTCCAGGGCACTTCCCTGGCTGGTTTGGAATCTTCCACTAATCAGACCAGAAGTAAATCCACAAAGTGTGAAGACTCTAAACTTGCATTGGATCCTGGAAGTGAGAGAGACCCTGTTATCCTAATGGCTGATCATTTGTTCCCTGAGCCCTAAGATTTCTATGAGAGCAGCTCAGTCAGTGTGAGGTCAATGTGCTGTGTTTATTACCAGCCTGCCTGAAGATCAGTCCCAGTCACTCCCAGTCCCAGTCCTCCTCCTCACACCCACTGGCTGTATGAGAGGAGGGGACGAGCCTGGGCTAGTGAGTAAGCACACACACACACACACCATGCTTTCCCTCTAGACTTTGGATCCAAGGCTCGGTCTATGGGAGGATATGTAGCCATCTGGGATCTGCAGGAGGATCAGGGACCTTGGCTGTACCTGTCCTGGTGAGACTGTGCTCTGTGGGATCATCTCATATATACAGTATATACAGTGTACTGTATAAGCCTGGGCTTGGAATCTGTCTCTACCTCTCATGGAATTGCAACTTGTAGCCCCGGGATGTCCTATAACTACAGATACATGCTGGGACTTGTAGTTCCCCATCATCTGGAGAGCTACAGGTGGCCTCTAGCTGACACAAGGTACTTGTGGTTCTACAATATCTGGACATTGTTTAAAACGCATTGTGGTCTGTTCTTGCAGCAATTTCAGGACTAGATAGATTCTATGCATACACCTATACAATATGTGCATACACCTATATTATATGTACATGTACCTAATCTTCATACATCTATAAAAATATTAATACACCTATATAATCTATTCATACACCTATATAATCTATTCATACACTTATAACGTGTACATAAACCTAAATAACCTGGGCATACACCTATATAATCTATGCATATACCTATATAATCTGTGCATATTTCTACATAATCTGTGCATACAGCTCTCTAATCTGTGCGTACACCTATACAATCTATTCACACACCTATATAATATGTGCATACACCTATATAATCTTTTCATACACTTATAACAAGCACATAAACCTAAATAACCTGGACATACACCTATATAATCTATGCATATACCTATATAATCTGTGCATATTTCTACATAATCTGTGCATACAGCTCTCTAATCTGTGCGTACACCTATACAGTCTATTCATACATCTGTATAATATGTGCATACACCTATATAATCTATTCATACACTTATAATGAGTACATAAACCTAAATAACCTGGGCATACACCTATATAATCTATGCATATACCTATATAATATGTGCATATTTCTACATATTCTGTGCATACAGTTCTCTAATCTGTGCGTACACCTATACAATCTATTCATACACCTGTATAATATGTGCATACACCTATATAATCTGTTCATACACTTATAACGAGTACATAAACCTAAATAACCTGGGCATACACCTATATATTCTATGCATATACCTATATAATCTGTGCATATTTCTACATAATCTGTGCATACAGCTCTCTAATCTGTGCGTACACCTACACAATCTATTCATACACATATATGTGTGCATACACCTATATAATCTGTGAATACACCAATATAATATGGGCATACACCTATATAATCTATGCATACACCTATATAATCTGGGCATAAACCTATATAATCTGCAGATGCCTATATAATGTGTGCATGCACCTATATGAGCATTGTACTGAGGATAGCACACTTTGCTACCCCTGTGATCTTACACTCTACAATGTTACTGTTTCTCAATGACCTGAAAGTGTCACTTACATGGAATGATATAATGGGAAACTAATTTGCGGGGTCTAGTTACTAAGTGAGAGTTTTTAGAAGTGGAGATGTTGCCCATAGCAACCAATCACATTCTACTTATCATTTATCTAGCACCTATATAGAAGATAATAGCTAGAATCTGATTGGTTGCTATGGGCAACATCTCCACTTATAAATATACCCCGTACCTGTGTTTAAAAGACCCCCGACCCCTACCCACATCAGATGGATTCTGTGGTCGGAGTAGGGGCTGGGATGATATGTGTTAGGTAATGGACACAATATGTTGCTGTGATGAATATTGTAACTGTGCTGGGCTTATGGTGTTGCAGGTGAGTGATACATTGTTACATTGTACTGTGGGTTACAGGGAGGGGAGGGGATCAGTTTCAGAATGTCTCTCTGTATAAAGCTTTCTTCTTATCTGGAACTTCCAGCTCCCCTACAGGTGTGTAGACTTTGTAACGATGCCCCCCTCCCTTTATCTCTTTGTATGCCCCCCTCCCTTTATCGCTATCTTTGGTTACATAGAAAGTGAAGGTTCCTTTGAAATGACAGTAGACCTGGGATACATCCGATGTGATTTCATAATAGCAGGTAGTGACAGGTAACCAGGACGCTTCACTTGTACCCTGTTTCCGGCTGTAGGGGGCGCTTTAGAGTGAGTGCCGAAGCCAATTGGAGTGGTATAAAGAAGGATTCTGCAGTTGGAGTGGAGTGTTTTGCAGCACTCTTTGTGTTGCTGGGCATAAATAATAATAAAAAAGAGTTGTATGGGCTAGTAATCAGCTGGACTGGGACAGTCCTTAATGCATAAGTTTCTGGTCACAGTTATGCTCCTATGTGAGCCTGTCATTTGCTGAAACAAGGTGTCTTTATGTAGATTAGATATAAAAAGCAATAAAGCGTACAATAACGCAAACTTGAATTTGTCGAATGTTGTACAACTTCTCAAATCCCCCCCCCACCCCTCCCACAAAAGATCGACATTTGGGAATATATCAGTATTTCCAGTGTAGTTCTATTTTATTTTATTTTCTGATCATTTTTTTTTTTACCGAAGTGTAATATATTGTACATAATTAGTTAAGATACAATATATTGTCAATTGAATGAGAATAACAGAGTGAGATAACTAAGGGCTGAATCACGTTACTTTAGTATAAATACACACACATTGCACATAACTTTGGAATATGAGATACTGTATACTTGAAGAATCATAGCTGCCACTGTAAGAAATGTGTAACAACAAAATGAGACTATTATTTTATTTCATAATGTGTATATTTGGTTGCAGCGCTTGTTACACTCCCTTTTTTTTTTTTTTTTTGTATAAGTAGTATGAAACACCAGAGACAAAATACCCACTGATATTCATTATACGCTCATGCTCGCCCAGGGGAGGTGCCAAGATCAAAGTAAGCCGTTAGATCAAAATACTTGCCATAATACCTGGTAGTGCCTCATACCTCAGTGTTAGGTGCCTGATAATCAGCGGTCCCAACAAAAAGTAAAAATAAATATTTTGACACTGATTGCAGCGGCATGACCATAGTGCCTGATTCAGGCCCTTTACACAATGCTGATATCTACGCAGAACGAGCGATTATTTGTCATTACGCGTGCGTGAAAGCCGTAGTGCACACATGCAGCCATTGGTTTGCGATTACACTTGCAAAGGGGATTAATTTGTAAAGTGATTAACAGGTAGTCAGTGTTTGGGAGTGGTAACGGGGGGTTGGTTAGGCAACGCAGACACGATGGGACCGTTTAAACTCCATTTTATGGGCGTGCATAAATTAGCCATTGCCATCTCCTTCACAGAATGAGAGCTCTCTGCGTGTCAGGGGAGCCGCAGTCTTTACGGCTGGTCAGACTAGCCGCATATGCAGCATACTGCACTGATCTGCGTCGTTGTTACCAATGTTTGCGCTGTTGCATGTCGTCGGACTGATCTGAGAAGGCAGCAGTGAGCGTCCCTAAGCTTGTGTACACTTTGGGGGACATTAACATATTTTCGCAATTTCGGTCCATAAGAGATCGCAGTTGTGAATGAATTAGTGAAAATCTTTGAATCAGGCCCATAGGTCAGTACTGAATATGAAGGAGGGGAGGGATCTGAACAGATTCCTCTACACTCCCTTATAGATGTTAGCATAGGAAACAGCTGCTCTAACACTATTATATGGGGCCACCAGGCAGGGCTATAAGGAGGGTTGTGTGAGCTGAGCCATTGTTCAGACCAGAACGTTCTGGGGGCAGCACCGTTGCTGTCCCACGGCCCCTGCATCTGGCTAGCAGGGTGCCTTAAACGGCCAGTAGCGCAGTTGCTTACAAAGGACCTTCTGGGCAAGCACCCTGCAGTCTGTACTGCCACCTGGAGTGTCCAGGCAGTAGCGATGGACATTGGAAGATAATGATTAGCAACCATCGATGTTTCCAATTCGATAGAAGTACTTTTTCCTTCTAATACCGGAAATTTGATGGTTGCCAGCCAACAGATGCAGCTTTCCGATGCCCATCCGATGGTTGGCTCTGGAGGGGTGCACGGCATCTATTCTCAGTGTAGGGGGAGCCTGGGGGTAACCCAGTATCTCAGAGAGTGCTGGGCAGACCCCCACAGTGATGCTGACAGGGGGTGCACAAGGCTCTGCCCCTTTCATGCTGGCTCCACCCCATTTTCTGAAGGTCGTAAAACTATCGCAATCATTAAACTATCAAATATTTGCAATGCAATTGCTAGTTGTCATCACATGTCATGATTTGATGTCGGTAGCCCAGCAACCATTCGATGCCGGGCTTCCGATGTCCGTCCCTACCAGGCAGCTCTCCAGTCTCCACTTTCTCCTGCCGGTAGCCCCACCCCCTCATGTGACTTCATGTGTTCGGGGGGCGGGGCGGCATATGGAGGCAGTGAGCCCTGCTCCGGCGCTGCCACTAGGGTCCCGTAGCTTTGTACATAGAACATAATTAGGCATAATTACAACCTCCGAGTTACATGAAGGTGGAGTTGGCTATCGGAAACCATCAGAGAAAAGCAAAGCATGCTGGAGCTAGTTATATTGGAGAAGACCAAAGGAGATATCTCTTGTGTTAGACCTTTCTAAAATACCTCCACAACCTATGAGGAAACAGCCATTTCCACAAGAGTTTGGATTTTTTTTTATCTCATTAAATAGTCCCCTTAGCCAACACCAGCAGCTTTATTTAATAAATAAATCGGTATCGAAGCGTGTACAAATCCCGCGTGCGACCAGGCAATTGCGATATGAAAGGGGTATTAGTAAACTGCGGCAATGACAAGGCCTCTGTTTAAATAACATGTCAGTTTTGCCTGTACAATGTAGGGGAACTTTCTATGGCGTAGGCAGGACAACTTCCTGAATATCTTGTTATTCAAGGCCTAAAGTGAATTGCATCAATATATGCATAATGTATGTTGTTTTTACTTAAATCCTCAGATATTGTCTGATCATCATAGGGCGTACTTGTCAGGGAGACTCCCTGAAATAGCAGCAATCTCCCTGTCTCCCTGAAGAGTCTAACAATCTCCCTGATTGCACCTTATCCCCATTATGAAGCTGTTATATAAAAATAAACAGAGATATTTACATTCTAATGGGATCATTAGTATTATTTCCCTGCATTCGTTACAAGACACAATGATCCCTATGGCTATACTGTATGTATTTTCTGTAATGTATCAGTGTGTCTTCAAGTAGGCAAGTATGTCATAGGGAAGTTATTTGTATGTGGTCATTTAAATAAATGAAAGGAATAGAAGTATTTTTATATTCAATCAGCAACATAGGACAGTAGAACATACAAGTATTTTAAATTATTATGTTTTTTGGGGGGGTTTTTTGCAACGTGCCACTGCTTCCGGTAGAAGTAATCGAAATGACAGTGACATTTTATGCACATTGAGTTTTGTGGTAGGACAATACACAGGTAGAATGGGCATACATCCCATGGAGCATGGTCATGTTACATTGTACTAGGCTGTCTTTAAACCTCATCCCATGAAATTGGGCACTTGTGTAGGTGCATGTTGGTTTGGGCAGGGGTACACACCATGTAAATCGGGACATACCCTCCTAAATTGGAATAGTTGGAGGTATGCATTTGGAAAATATAATGCTCTAGAATCAGTAGTGCAAATAGGCATACAATGTTATTTTCCAAATCCATTTCCACAGCCTAATTTGAACTGAGTATTCCTCCAGGATATTATGCAGACAGTACAATATATCCAATAAAAAAATAAAATAATGAAAATATAGGGCCTGATTCAGAGCCGCTCGTAAGCGGCAGTACGCTCGTTCCGAGCGATGTTCGCCCATCTGCGCATGCGTATGGTTTTTAGTACGCATGCGTGTACCAGCTAATGCGGCCGAAAATCGTTTGTTCGCTATATAGCGAATGCCTGCTACTTTGAGTGACAGAATGAGGCGTATGTGGGTGGTAACAGGGGAAGGTGCTTGAAAACAGGGAGTGGAGATCAGAACGCAGGCGTGCTTAAAGGTCAAAGCGGGCGTTTTATGGGTGTGCATAATTAAAACAGGGGCATCATTGACCACGTCACTTGGTTGTTTTATAGTCAGAACTGCTCGCAATATAGTGGTAGGGAAAACCAACCACAAGAATAGCGAGCAGTTCATACGCTGTTCGATGTACTCGATTAATCTAATATATAGCGGACATGACGTATGATGCGAGCGGCCAGGGGGCGTTTTTATCAAATAAACATACGCATGTTTTGTTCGCTCGTTCAGACATGGAGGCGTCAACAGACCGCAAGGAGCGAACGGTTCATTTGAATAGCCACCCCCTTTTTCTGAACGAGCGAGCGCTAATTGCGATCAGCTCTGAATCAGGCCCATAGTATTTTACATGAATATGTGTAAAGTGTGTGTGTAATAGTTGTATAATATACATGAAATAACAGTAGTGTTTATACAACTAATTATACCCTCTCCATACAGCAGGTTGCCATGATAAGAGGGAGGAGCTTCCCAAACTGAGCAAATGGGGATTGGCTGAGAGCCTGGCAGACTTGCTTTGTAGAAATTAGGGATGTGCAGGCTCGGTTCTACAGGCTCGGTTCTACTCGGTTCCGTTAGTTTTTTTTTTCCGAATCTTATTGGGTTTCAGCTGTCACGAGTTTTGGATAGCCAATAAGATTCGGTAAAAAAAAACGAACGGAACCGAGTAGAACCGAGCCTGCACATCCCTAGTAGAAATACACTCTGGATTGGATGATTCCTTTATTATCTAATATTAACATTTATAAAGGTGTCCATCTCCATGAAATCTCTGTACACTGTATTGTCCAACTCCACTCAGTATGTTGTATTATACCCATTCACTAATTCACCAAAGTAAGGACATAATGCTACCCTGAATGCGTCTGTAGGTAGAATTAGGACCTCATTCAGAGCCGGTCGCATAGAGCGTGCGGACGGTCTGAATGAGGGGAAGACGTCTTGAATTTTCAAGACGTCCTCCTTTGCGGTGGTAAGGCTGTGGGTTAACACACACAGCCTTACGGCCGCCTAAGGTGATGGTCGCGATGGTCAAGACCATCGCAACAATCGGGGCTTACGACGAGACCCTAGGGTAGGGTCTCCCTTGTCGTAAGCCCCGGAGAGCTTTCAGCTCTGTCTGAGCCGGAAGCTCTCCACTGACATCACTAGTGATGTCAGTGGGGCCGCCTCCAAACGGTAAGCGTTCCCATGGGAACGCCCCCGGTTGGGCTGCCACCCCCCCGGCCCGCCTTCCAAATGGGGCGAGCTGTCAATCAACATCGACAGCTCGCCCCCTTTGGATCGAGACCCGCTACGACCGGCGCTGTCGGTTGTAGCGGGTCTCACGCATGCGCACGACGGCGCCGTCGTGCGCATGCTCTGTGGGGGGCCATCGACCCGGTCCGAGCGCATAGGCGCTAACGACCGGGTCTGAATGACACCCTTAGTGTGGTAATCTCTCCGCTGTATGCAGAGGGTCGGGTACATGACATTTTGCGTATACTTGATGTAAAACATGGAAATGAGTAGTGTCACACAGCGATGTACGGGAGGTTTAGTGAGCTGTATATGTACTGTATATATAGGGTATCTGTTCTGCTGCAAGTCTCTCAGATGTTATCCGGCTACACAGACTGCAGAGGTTCTCAGGAAATACAAGTAATTATCTATCTATCTATCTATCTATCTATCTCATATCTACAGTTTATCTATCTATCTATCTATCTATCTATTTAATATCTATCTCATATCTACAGTATCTATCTATCTATCTATCTATCTATCTATCTATCTATCTATCTATCTCATATCTACAGTATCTGTCTATCTATCTATCTATCTATCTATCTATCTATCTATCTATCTCATATCTATCTATCTTTCTATCTATCTATATCACGTATCTATCACATATCTATCTCATATCTATCTCATATCTATCTCTCTATCTGTCTGTTTATCTATCTATCTATCTATCTCATATCTATCTATCTATCTATCTATCTATCTATCTATCTATCTATCACATATCTATCTCTCTGTCTGTCTGTCTGTCTATCTATCTATCTATCACATATATATCCCTCCACATATCTATCTCATATCTATCTATCTATCTATCTATCTATCTATCTATCTATCTATCTATCTATCTGTCTGTCTGTCTGTCTGTCTGTCTGTCTGTCTGTCTGCCTGCCTGCCTGCCTGCCTGCCTGTCTGTCTGTCTGTCTGTCTGTCTGTCTGTCTGTCTGTCTGTCTATCTATCTATCTATCTACCTATGTATCTGTCCATCTAATATCTATCTACTGTATCTATCTATCTATTTATCTATCTATCTATCTATCTATCTATCTATCTGTCTGTCTATCTAATATCTATCTACTGTATCTATCTCATATCTATCTATCTATCTATCTATCTATCTATCTATCTATCTATCTATCTATCTATCTATCTATCTATCTCATATCTGTGTTGTAGGTCTCTATCTATACAGTATGATACATTTTTACTGTACAGTATCTCATTTTTAGATCTTTCTCTAAGGGTTCTATTCATTACTTCTTAATTAACAATTTCACCTTTGTAGAAATTAAGTACAGTAACTTGGCCATTCATTATAAGGGTAAAGCAGGAGATGTCATGGAGATCTCCTGCTCAGCTTTCAGGGCCTGATTCAGAGCCACTCGTAAGCGGCCGCTCGTTCGCTCCGAGCGATGTTCGCACATCTGCGCATGCGTATGGGTCGTAATGCGCATGCGCCAACCAGTCAGTGCGGTCGGAAATCGAGCACTCGCAAAATAGCGAGTGCCTGCTAATTTGAGTGACAGGATGAGGCGTTTGTGGGTGGTAACAGGGGAAGGTGCTTGAAAACGGGGAGTGGAGATCCGAACGCAGGCGTGCCAAACGGTCACAACGGGCGTTTTAAGGGTGTGCATAATTAACAAAGCAGCGTCATCGACCACGTCACTTGGTTATTTCTTAGCCTGAACTGTTCGCATGATTGCGGTAGGAAAATCCTACCACAAGCACTGCGAGCAGTTCAGACGCCTTTCGATGTACTCAATTAATCTAATAGATAGCGGAGATGACGTAGGATGCGAGCTGCCAGGGGGCGTCTTTACAAAATAGCGAGCGCATGTTTCGTTCGCTCGCTCAGACATAGAGGCGTCAACAGACCACAAAGAGCGAGCACTCAATTTAAATAGCCGGCCCCTTTTTCTGAACGAGCGAGCGCAAATAGCGTCCGGCTCTGAATCAGGCCCTCAGTCCCTATATGGCCCGTTATCTTTATTGTATGGGAACCAAAATTCATCAAGCTCCGAAAATACTAGCTTAACAGTAGGAACCTTCACCATCTTCACATGGACGTATTTATAATGGGTCCATGTGAAGATGGTGAAGGTTCCTACTGGGTGTGTGGTGCACAGGGGGGGGGGAGGGGGGGGCACACCACACCACACCACACACCCTGCACCCATATTTTCTGATACTTACCTCTCCGAGGTCCCGCGTTGGGTGTTTCAGATAGTTTCAGACTAGTGCCCAGAGTCTACTGCTGCTGCGGTCAGCCATCAGTCTGCTGCCGGCCGCCGGGGGGGAGGAGGGGACCTTGGACGGGGAATGCACACGGACCCTCTCCTCTCTTAATACGCCTCTGCATCTCCAGATGACGTTTGTTCCCAGACCCCCGCTCCTTCCTATGAGAAGGTGGTCCGGTGTTTGCGAAGAAGGATCCGATCAGATCCCTCCGCCACTGTTCGGCTCCTTCCACCGGATGCCGGGTTCTTTGTACACATGAGTGAATGAAGTTTCTGCATGCGCACTAACATTGCTCATTTTCTCTGCTACAGAAGTAGCGTTGATATAGATTGTGGGGACAGATGATTTTCAGATTTGCTGTCTCCACCCCAGATACAATATTGAATTGCTCCGGTGTTTTAGTCCCACCGCTGCTGCTCGCAGCGAGTTGAATACTTAATTATAAGGGGCCATCTGGCCCCCGATAATGAATAGTCCCCTAACTCTCTCAAATCTGTCATATTTATGTCAGACCTCTCTCATATTCATGTTATATCTCTTTATTAAGTCATACCTCACCTCACGCACATATATACGTTTCAAATGGTGAATGCTGTTCCAAACCCTCAGATCCCAATTGATTCTTGAAATTTGGAACCTATTGGTGTCCGAAATGTCGATATAAAATAGTTTTCCTTTTTCTCTTTTCTACAGTATATAACTCATTCTCTCCCGCTCCCTCTTTATCCCTCTCTCGTTCTTTATCCCTCTCTTTCTTTCTGTTTGCCTCTTCATTTCCCTCTGCCCCTCCCTTTCCCTCTAACTCCCCCTCTGTCGTGGCCCCTCTCTTGCCCTCTAACCCCCCCCCTCTGTTGCTGTCCCCCTCTTTCCCTCTCTCACTTCCTTTCTCTGAATTATTCTGTATACTTTTATATGTATACTTGTGTGCACTGTTTGGTGGTAATATCAGTTTGTGGTGATTCACATTGTACTGTGGGTCTCATTCAGACCCACTCGCGAGCGCAGGCCGTTCGCAAGCGGGTCGATGGTACCCAAATGCGCATGACGGAAGCTGCTCCGTCGTGCGCATGCGCGAGACCCGGCGAGCGACGGGGAAGCCGTCGCTCGGGGTCTCGCACCAAAGGGGGCGTGCTGTCAATGACAGCACGCCCCCTATGGTTGGCGTGCCGGGGCGTGGCTGCCCAGACGGAGGCGTTCCCATGGGAACGCCTACCGTCTGGGTCCGGCCCCAATGACATCACTAGTGATGTCAGTGGGAGTGATTTTGGCTCTGATAGAGCCAAAATCACTCCAGGGCTTGCGGCAGCGAGACCCTACCGCAGGGTCTCGTCTCAAGCCCGATGGTCGCGATGGTCTTGACCATCGCGACCATCATCATGGATGCTCGCATAAGAGGACGCACCAGAAAAAAAAAAAAAAACGCCCTGATTCAGAGCGGGCGCTCGTTCAGAGCGTCCGGCTCTGAATCAGGCCCTGTGTTATTATGCTATTGCTATATCAACACAGGAAACATGCATTGAAAGTAGAAAGTAGCACTGGGCTGACACTCTAGTGTGGAAGTAGAGGGGTGTTGGGGAGTTATCGGAATATCTAAAGGCGTTAAAAACCAAGGGGTCGTGCTATGAAAATCGTGATTTCTTCTGAGCTTAGTGAATTGATGAAGACCACAGTGCTCATTGAGGATTATGGAGACCGTGTTATCCGGCGTTACTTAGCTGGACGCAGGAGAAATCTCTGCCTATATTCGATTTATAATAATACAGTATGAGGAATAATATACAGTACATTAGAGTCAGACTTTCCTGACAAATTATATTATGTGCAGAAATGCTGTGTGGCAGGGGGATCGGGGGATATAGGACGCCCCCTGGCTTCAGCATAGCTGCCAAAACAATGTGCAATAGTTTCAGGGTCATTTTGCTGCCGAGCGTCTGCACCAAAGCACTTCGTACATGACGCTGAATCTTTGAGGCTACTACAATCCCCATCGTCTCCTGTTTATTGATTATAACATTTTATTTTTTTTTAAATGACTGAACTTCAATTCATAATTGGGCAGCACGGTTGGTGTAATGGTTAGCATTACTGCCTCACAGCACTGAAGTCTTAATCTCGATTCCCACCTTGGCTCTTACTGTGTGGAGTTTGTATATTCTCCCTGTGCTTGCGTGGGTTTCCTCTGGTTTCCACCCACCATCCAAAAATATACTGGTCGGTTTTACTCGATTATGTTTGGGTCTGAAGTTACTGAAGTTGCGCTAATGTGGCGAATAGAACCAAGTGAAAACTGAACCGCTCATCTGTAGTGCCTTGCCACTGCCAGAGGCGCAATTAGGGCTGATGGTGCCCAGAGCAAATAAAAAAAATGTGGTGCGTCTGAAAACTGTCCAACCCCCCCTCCCTTTCCCCACGAGTCCCATTCCCTGGCTCCTCCCAATATATTGCTTATATTACTGGTTTTATAATTTATGTCTTCTCATATTATATTGCCCGAGTCTAACATTGCAGGCAGTGGCAGAACTGGTGAGTGGTGGGCCCAGGTGCAGAAATTTGCTTTGGGCCCCCCTCCTCCAAGTTCAAAGTGCAGTGGGTGACAGGGAGAGGTAGAGGGTGACAGGGAGAGTCAAGACGTAGACTAAGAGAGGCAAGAAGGTGACAGGGAGAGGATGACAGGGGGAAGCAGTGGGCGACAGGGAGAGGTAACAGGCAGTGGGTGACGGAGAGGGAAGAGGCAGGAAGAGGGCGATAGGGAGAAGTGAGAGGCAGTTGGTGACAGGGAGAAGCAGTGGGTGACAGGGAGAGGTGACAGGCAGTGGGTGACAGGCAATAGTGGCAGGGACAAGCAGAGGGTGACAGGGAGAGGGTGATAGGAAGAGGTGACAAGCAGTGGGTGACAGGTAGAGAGAGGGGCAGTGGATGACAGGGAGAGGGTGATAGGGAAAGGGTGATAGGAAGAGGTGGCAGGCCATGGGTGACAGGGAGGGGCAGCGGGTGACAGGGAGAGGGTGATAGGGAGGGGTGACAGGCATTGTGTGACAGGGAGAGGGTGATAGGAAGAGGTGACAGGCAGTGGGTGACAGGGAGATGCAGTGGGTGCCCTACACATTATACCACACTGTAGTGCCCCCCAGTTATGTCACACTGTAGTGCCTCACACATTATACCACACTATAGTGCCCACACATTATGCCACCTGTAGTGCCCCCACATTATGCTACACTGTAGTGCCCCCACATTATGTCACACTGTAGTATCCACACATTATGCCACCTGTAGTGCCCACACATTATGCCACACCGTAATACCCACACATTATGCCACATGTAGTGCCCACACATTATGCCACAGTGTAGTACCCACACATTATACCACACTGTAGTACCCACACATTATGCCAGCTGTAGTACCCACACATTATGCCACACTGTAATACCCACATTATGCCACACTGTAGTGCCCACACATTATGTCACTGTAGTACCCACACATTATGCCACTAGTAGTTCCCACACTTTGTCTAACTGTAGTGCCCAAACATTATTATGCCACACTGTAGTCCCCACACATTATACCACTGTAGTGCCCACACATTATGCCACCTGTAGTGGCCACATATTATGCCACCTGTAGTGCCCACACATTTTGCCACCTGTAGTGCCCGACACATTATGCTACACTGTAGTGCCCACACATTATGCCACCTGTAGTGCCCACACATTATGCTACACTGTAGTGCCCACACATTATGTTACACTGTAGTCCCCACACATTATGCCACCTATAGTGCCCACACAGTGTACTCACCAGCAGCATCCTCAGACAGCCGGCAGAGCAGCAGTCACAGCCTAACAATGAGTCACACCCATTAGGCTGCACTGCCGCTAAACTCCAGGTCAGAGGAGCATGTGATGGGCTCCTCCAATCAGAGCGCAGCACATGCTCCTCTGACCCCACTGCAGAGACTACTGGGATTTATTACCCAGTACTGCACTGCAGTGCTGCGCCTGACTGCACTGTGCCCTGGTCCTCTCTGCGTGTAGCTGCCGGCCGGCTCAGTCACAGCATTGATGACTGGCCGGCAAGCAGCTGCACTGCAGCCTACCATACAACTACAAATGGCGCCGGGCAGTGTGGATCCCTATATTGCGGAGGGCCCCGGTGCAGTGCATCGGCTGCACCGCCCGTAGTTCCGCCCCTGATTGCAGGCTACTGAGCTTCCAAACTGATGATTGTGTACGGCCTATTTGATCTGCATAAATGCTATGTTTAGTGGTGTATACTTTGGATTGTTATTTAGAAAATCAATAAAATAGAGTTAAAAAAAAAAATTAAATAATGGACTACAGACTGGCAATAATACTTGCCATAGCCTGGACCTGAAGGGCCAAAGCACAAAGCATATTCTGTGTAAGAAAATCGGGTTTTACCACTCAATCACCATTCACGGGCCTCAATGTGTAATTGTCTGCTCTGAGATTATTATTCTAATTTATTTATACGGCACCACTAGTGTTCCGCAGCGCCTTACACAGTACATAAACAAATAACTAACCAGTGACTTACAGTACAATACAATACAGGACCAGGACATGGATAATATACATAGCTACATTAGCGACCATAACACCCACATAAGCAGCAGAGGATAAGCACCAAGTGTTAGGTGCCTTAGTGGAGATGTTTAGTTTTCCCAATATATTTTCCCCCTTGTGTTCTCTGACATATCATGCAGTAGAACCTGTGTTATCCGGGCTCCAATTCATTCACACAAGCAAGTTTTTTGGACAAATACATATAATTTTTTTCTGTTAGCTTTTCCACAACGCAATAAAATTCCATCAGAACCATTGGAGCCTTAGGGGGTCATTCAGACCCGCTCGCGAGCAGCAGTACGCTCGCAAGCGGGTCGATGTTCCCCACTGCGCATGCACGCGACGGAGGGAACTCCGTCCATGGGAACGCCTACTGTCTGAAGCCGGCCCCACTGACATCACTAGTGATGGCAGTGGGAGTGATTTTGGCTCTGATAGAGCCAAAATCACTCCAGGGCTTGTGGCAGGGAGACCCTACCGCAGGGTCTAAGTCGCAAGTCCGAATGGTCGCGATGGTCAAGACCATCGCGACCATCTTTTTGGCCGCTCGCATGTGCTGTGGGTGGTCACCCACAGCTATACGAGCGGCCAGGAGGCCGCTCCATTTTCATGGAGGAGGGCCCTGATTCAGAGTGAGCGCTCTGGTCAGAGCGTTCAGCTCTGAATCAGGCCCTTATTTATATGTAAATATGGCCACATTCCTGCATTGCGGTCATATTTGCACTGCGCGCTGCCATATTACAGTCTGTGGCTAACACTAAATAAGTCATGAGAGTGAATGGACAATGGAACCTTCGTTATGTCCTATATTATATGTGTATATATTGTAAAGCTTTTGGGGCCAATGTATCTAGTTGTTTTTAACATATAATTATAATTTTATGTATTGTGCCTATGCAGGGCCGTAGACAGCCAGCCCGGGCCCCATTACTATCAGAGAGGGGGCGTGACCTAATTGGGAAGCGTGTGCAAATCCAGGGGGGGCGTGATCAGTGTAGTTGTTCCCCCCCACAGACAGAGAGGAGACTGACGCTGCTGCTCAGTAGCAGTGAGCAGTCTTCCTGATCTCCTACTGCAGCTCAGCACACAGCAGCATGTGCTGGGCTGCTGACGGATAAGAGGGAGGGGGGGGGCAACTTAGGACCGAGGCCTCTGCCAGGCAGGGCTGGATTAAGGCTTGTGGGGGCCCCAGGGCAACTAAATTGTGGGGCCCCCTCCAAGCCGCAGCTGCTGAGTCTCCACCCGTGAACAGGTGCCGTTGGACACCTGTTCTCGGCAGGGTCAAACCGACCCTATGTGGGGGCCCCGGGGCGACCGCCCCCTTAAACCGACCCTGCCGCCGGGTACAAGCCCGGGTAATTAGTACCCGATCCCCATCCCCCTCTGCGCCCCTGTAATTATGTACTAATTACACAATGCAGGAGATGGCCCCGGTAGTTTGTAACATCTTCAGATGGTGGTAACTGCTTTAAGCCTATGGAGGCTCCTGGAGCAGGATAGAGATCTTTCGATCTCTCTATCTCGCAGATTCCAGCCGGCGGCGGACGCTGTCACTGTGCGCATGCGCAGCATCTGCTTACACAGGAGAAAGACTTCTACTCATTGCAGAAGATATCATTTGCAGGGGCAGCGGTTACCGCAACCGCTATCCCTGCGAGTTCCCCTTTGTAAATAAAAATGAAAATATCCCCTGCGATATGGATACATAATAATCGCAGCAGTTCAGCGATTATTAGTACATAGCTCCTTTAGTTTTAAATGTGTATTGACAAATAACTGCACAGACGGGGGCAACTGCAGATAAGTAGGTGCGTGATCTCACAAAAGGGAAACAACAGCAAAATTGCTGCAAACTAGCAGTTTTATATTATTTCAAGTCAGTGACTTGGGGACCATCCAGCCAGCTACTTATAAATTACACTCTGGCCATACGGGGGCCCCGACAGTGGAGGAAAACTGAGTAGAAGGACTAGCTATGTGCCCCAACAAACAGTATAAAAACTTAGAAGTTACATCAATAATGTACAAACAGGAAGTATTGCAAACAACAGATTCCATTCCCGAAATCTGTTTCCAATTAAAAAATCCTTCAGGAACACATACACACACACACAAACACACACCCCCTACAATTGCAGAGTACTAGTAAGAGGAGATTGTAGTACAGAATTCGTAGTGCATTCAGCTCTGGGCCTGACGATATCGCAGAGAGATGACTGAGCGGCTGTGATCCGTGATTCATTCTCCAGGAATGTGGTTCCCGGATTATCTGCCTCCACTTTTATTTCTGGGGAAATTATTTTATCCTCGGCACTGAAGGGATTAGCCATTGCAAACACGCAGACACAGTGGTGCTCAGTGGTGTGTACAAACCTGCTTCCCGATCAGATGCTACCGTTGCTCTCTTTATTCTCATTTTAATCTATATGCAGCAACGACATCATCTGTCACGTAGCAGAGTTGATGGCATTACAGAAATATGGCAGCGAACACTGCACAACATGATCTCCTGAGCAAAACTGTGATATTCAAGGACTTGTAGCATAGTACAGTACCACTCCTCTACACAGTGCCACCATATGGAATGGGATTGAAATGCCGGCGGCTGTTTAGCTGTTCAGAACCCAGCAGCGGATGTCCGATGGGATCAAGATCCCGAAAGGGGCAGGTAAGTACCCTAACCTCTCCTGTTCCCCCCCTAGCCCTCCCTGGTGCCTAACCCTAACCTCCCCCCTTAGTGTCTAACCCTAACCTCACCCCAGGGGTGCCTAAACCTATTCCCCCCTCCACGCACCCTAAATCTAACCCTCCTGGGGGGGTGCATAACCCTTACCTCCCCCCCAGTGGTGCCTAACCCTATCCTCCCTCCCTGTGGTGCCTAACCCTAACCTCCCTCCCTGTGGTGCCTAACCCTAATCTAGTAAGTAAAGTAAGTAACAGATCTGCATCAAGATACAACCAGTGGCTGATTTTACCTTGGGGCTGCAACCCCCCCCCCCCCCCAGTAAATTCCGCCACCCACCTGTGTTCCCCACAGATCCCCTGCAGCTGCAAGTGAATTAGCAAGCAGACCTCCGTAATAAAAGCAGAAGCGCTTTCCTATTGGAAGCAGTTTCTGCCAATCACACTACACGTCAGACAGGCGGTCCCAGGGGAAGGTGTCTCCTCCCCCCTGGGACTGCCGTTAGCAGAAAGCTTTTATTATGGCAACGTTATTCGGATGCTTGGGGCTGCAGTGGATGCAGCCCCTAACCGATGCTGTTTTCTGCGCATGCGCGTTTTTTTCTTTCGTGTGGCTCTTCTTTTTTATCGTGCATGCGCACTGAAAAATGAGGCCCACGCACAGCCGCTGCAGCCCGTGCAGTCCCTCCCGCAAAAAAGGTAGGAGCCACTTATGCATACAACACTTGTTTTTTCCCCATATTTATTCATTCAGACAGCAAATGCCTCTATAATAAGGTACATAAATAATGTGCAAAAACTCAAACTATAATCCAGCTGCCCCTTTCACCTACTCAAGCTGGTAACACAGTTCACACAAAACTTACATGTATTCAGTTTATCTTTCTATACCCAAGCAACCCTCTGGCTAGGGATGGCCATCATTGGGCTGTCCATGGATGAGGGCATGGCAGGCTGCAGACCAATCAAAATAGGGTTGGGGTTTACCATGTCATAGGGGGTGGGGATAAGCTATGTAACTAAGGGGGGGGGGGGAAATATCGGGTCCTAGTCCGCTATCGATGGCAAAGAATCATTGTATCTCTGCCATCAATAGCAAAACCATTGGCCATCACTAGTTAACCATCTCTGATTAACTATCGATGGTCGATAGCCAGCCCTCCCTCTGACCCACGGATGAACATTGCTGAGAGACTGGATCATTAAATCCCACTAAGCACTTTTTTCCATTACAGTCTGGCTGATGCACTATGCAATCTCTGGCACTTAACCTCAGGTACCAAACTCTGGTTATCCCATAGATAGTAAGCTTGTGTGTATCATTTTGTCTTGTTTCATTACCGCGTTTGCCCTCAAATGTAAATCGCAGCAGAGTATGTTGACGCTATAAGAATTAATGGTAAATAATAGTTCTATAATTTATCTATACCCAAAGAGCAGCAACATAACATGTATCCGGCAGCTTCAGGTTCCAGGCTAGTTCAGGGTCAGTGACATAACCTGCAGCGTTATATGGAACCAGACAGATTCCCACAGACAGCTGTTGCCCAAACCAGAGACCAGGCTGCAGTAGTAACTCGTGCTCAGTCACACTAATGACTGTTTGGAGACGTAACCAGCTGTCACACGAGAGCAATTCATTCATTTCATACGGAAAAAGTGAAGCTGTAGTGGGAAGTCATTGAACTTTTATGTTGCATTATGGGAGATTTTTTTTGTTATCTTCCAGATTTGAAGCTTGTTTTAAACACCTCTGTAGTCACATTACAACATGGAATCCTGTCAGTACATGTGCTGCTCACTCATTAATATTCATATGACTGATTTCACGCAGGTACTCTGCATGTACCTTAGGCTTAAGGGAGGGGCAGAGTTTTCTTAACATGAGAGTGGGCTGGGATCATACTTCTCTACTTTTGCAAAAGCATTTCAGGGAGATTGTGAAAGCAGCAACTATGAGCGTGGTGGTAAAGTGGGCGTGTACTGCTACATCTGAGGGGCGTGTCATACATGTGATGGGCGTGTCCTGCTACATCTGAGAGTGCATGTAGCCATAGGGGATCATTGGGCCTGATTCAGAGCCGTTCGCTATTTGCGGTCGTTCGTTCAAAAACAAGGGGTGGCTATTCAAATGATCCGTTCGCAAATTGCAGTCTGTTCACACCTCTAAGTCTGAACGAGCGAGCAAAACATACGCTCGTTTATTTGTTAAAAATGCCCCCTGGCCGCTCGCACCATACGTCATGTCCGCTATTTATTAGATTAATCGAGTACATCGACCAGCGTATGAACTGCTCGCTACCACAATTTTGCGAACAGTTCTGGCTTAAAAAAAACCCAGTGACGGGGTCAATGACGCTGCTGTTTTAAATATGCACACCCATAAAACGCCCGTTTTGACCTTTAAGCACGCCTGCGTTCTGATTTCCACTCCCCGTTTTCAAGCACCTTCCCCTGTTACCACCCACATACGCCTCATTCTGTCACTCAAAATAGCAGGCACTCGCTATATTGCGTACAAATGATTTTCGGCCGCACTGACTGGTTCGCGCATGCGTACTAAAAACCGTACGCATGCGCAGATGTGCGAACATCGCTCGGAACGAGCGTACTGCCGCTAGCGAGTGGCTCTGAATGAGGGCCATTGTGCCTTATTATAACCAATGCAGGAAAATGATACTAATGATCAAATTTGAATGTATATATCTCTAGATTTTTTTTTATGTAACAGTTACATAATGGGGGTAAGGTGTAATCAGGGAGGTTACAAGGGGTACATTTACTAAGATGGGAGTTCTATTTAAGAAGTGATGTTGCCCATAGCAACCAATCAGATTCGACCTATCATTTATCTAGCACCTTCTAGAACAGGGGTGGGGAACCTCCTGCCCTCATCTGGCTAGCAGAGTGCCTAGAATGGTACCCTGCATCCAGAATCTATGCAGCAGTGCTCCCTGGAGCGTCCTTCAGACATTCACACCGCTGCCCTCACAGCTCCCCGGAACATCCTGAGGATGCTTCGGGCATTGCTGTAATCACCGGCGATTGTGGCCCCTTCCCCATGTGATGTCACACGGAGGGGGCGCGGCCTGCATCAGGCCCGCGAATAATGTTCGATATATAAAAATGGCCCTCGGCAGAAAAAAGGTTCCTCACCCCTATTCTAGAAGATAATACCTGGAATCTGACTGGTTGCTATGGGCAACATCACTTCTTAATAGATTTACCCCCTAGACTCTTCAGGGAGACGGGGAGATTGCTACTATTTCAGGGAGTCTCCATGACAATCCAGGAGAGTTGGCAAGTGAAGGCCCCCATACATCAGCAATTGATTGTGGCAATTCTGCAAATTGCAATGGATTGTGTATAAAAATCTGCAATGTACGGGCTTCACAGATCGCAGATTGCAGATTGCAACCAACGTGATTGGAATTGTTAAATCAGATTGTCCAACATGTTGGATGTCACAGATGGATTGGGGCTGTAGATTGCTAGTGTATGGATATGGACATGATCAGCAGATTTGCAGACCGTTACCAGTAAAATGATGGGCCTTTCAAGACTGGCAGATCTGTGTTTGCGGCAATCGATCTGCAAATCACTGAAAAAGATCTGTAGTGTATGGGCGCAGATTGCTAGATTGGGAAATCCTAAAATCAGGCAATAAATCTGCAAATTGTTCAATTGTGGTTTTCAGATTGCTGATGTACGGGGGCCTTATGACTGGGAGTGAATCAAAGTGTTTAGTGACTGGCTGTTTTCTTTTGGTAGAAGAGTTTAATAAATACCTTCTTTTAATGAGCAAATGGAAAATAAATGCAAAGAGTAAATTTCTCATGGTTCCCTTATTATGTTTGTGCTACCCCAAATACTTATCCCCCAAAGAAGTCAGCTAGGAGAGGAGAAAAGCAAAAAAAACCAAAAAAAACAATACAAGTAAATAAAGGCCCCCATACATCAGAGATGGATTGCAGCAATCGTGCAATTTGCAATCGATTGTGTATAAAAATCTTTCCCTTTTTCAATCGATTGTGGCAATTCTTCAATCGATTGAAAAAGGGAAAGATTTTTATATACAATTGATTGCAAATTGCACGATTGCTGCAATTAATCTCTGATGTATGGGGACCTTAACTTTGCACCAAACGGTCAAAACGGGCATTTTAAGGGTGTGCATAATTAACAAAGCAGCGTCATTGGCCACGTCACTTGGTTGTCTCTTAACCTGAACTGTTCGCATGATTGCGATAGGAAAATCCAACCACAAGCACTGCGAGCAGTTCAGCACTGAAGGGGCACCTCCTCCATTGCCCACAATATATTCACCCCACTTAGGGCTGTAAATATGTACCCGGAGTGTACCATCACAGCCGCCCAATACATGGCCCCTCTTCCCGGCACCTGAGAAGCCACCATAACCATTTAC
Organism: Taudactylus pleione; assembly: GCA_031769625.1. NCBI lineage: Eukaryota > Metazoa > Chordata > Amphibia > Anura > Myobatrachidae > Taudactylus > Taudactylus pleione. The sequence goes on from JAUIMM010000240.1 coordinate 657,881, forward strand.
TAGTGGAGGGCTGTCAGACCATCAGATGCCGCTTCCGTCTATCTATAGCCTGTCCCAGCTCATTGATGTCGCAGCTCCTCAGCAGCTTCTTATGCCAGTGTGACACATCTGGTGCCCCCCTTCACCCACAACTGCAGACCTGTACTGTGGGCCAAGCATAACCGCGGCTGCAGATCTTCCAGGAGCTGGATGTCAACAAGGATGCACCAGATGGAGCTGCGGGTAAGCAGGGCCGAAACTAGGATATCTGTCACCCAGTGCAAGGCAGCAATTTTGCGCCCCCTCCCTTCCCGTACCTGGATTTTGTCCTTGCTCCTCGATAAGGCAGTGCACTACTCAGACATCCCTGGTATAGTGACTTACATTATCCACATACCATAATGCCCATTACACATTATGCCACACACTGTAGTGCTTATTACCAAAGTGCCACTTACATATTTGCCCAACACCATTTTATGCCCCACAGTAATGCTTCTAATTATTTTAAAATTACCTGCTCGTTGCCAGGGGGTTTATGCTCGTTGCCAGCTGTTACATGCTCGTTGCCAGGGGGTTTCATGCTTATTGTCAGGGTATTTATGCTTGTTACCAGGGGTTACATGCTCGTTGCCATGGGGTTTCATGCTCGTTGCCAGGAGTTACATGCTCGTTGCCATGGGGTTTATGCTCGTTGCCAGGGGGTTTCATGCTTGTTGTCAGGGGATTTCATGCTTGTTACCAGGGGTTCCATGCTCGTTGCCAGGGGTTTCATGCTCGTTGCCAGGAGTTACATGCTCGTTGCCATGGGGTTTATGCTCGTTTCCAGGGGGGTTTGAAGGGAGAAGATGCAGCTCTCGGCATCCTCTCCCTGCAGCGCCAGCGTTCCCGGCACTTCCGGGAATGCTGTGCGCATTGCGCTCTGCTAGAAGACACTAGAGGTCCAGTAGGACCTCTAGCATCTGTCTCTTCTTTGGCGGCGGCCATTTTTGGATGGCCGTTTTCAGCAGAGTCCATGCGGACGGCTAGTCCGCATGGAATCTGCTGAAAACGGCCATCCAAAAATGGCCGCCGCCAAGGAGGAGACAGACACTAGAGGTCCAGTAAGGACCTCTAGCATTTGTCTCCTCTTTGGCGGCGGCCATTTTCAGATGGCCAAGCCAGATTTTTCACCCCCTCGCAATACCCACCCGGTGCACGTGCACCTCTAGCCCCCCCTAGTTGCGGCCCTGGGGTAAGAGGCCATGGGAGGCGGGGTCCTGGGGCACCAGCGACTAAGCTTGGGGGCAGAGGTTTGGTGGAGCAACTTCCCGGCATGTGAAGCAGTCGGCAGTAGACTGGGCATTTTGTGATTTGTAGTTCCACCACAGTAGCAGTCTTACAGTATCTTGACTTAAATTCAGTCCTCAAAGCCCCCTCATCAGGTGGTTTTCCCCTCTATCTGGGTTATCAGGAGGGCTCCCCACCTACATCAGTTGGTTTTCCCCTCCATCAGGGGTATCAGGAGGGCTTCCCACCCACATCAGATGGCTTTTGCCTCAATCAGGGGTATCAGGAGGGCTCCCCACCTACATCAGTTAGTTTTCCCCTCCATCAGGGGTATCAGAAGGGCTCCCCACCTACATCAGTTGGTTTTCCCCTCCATCAGGGGTATCAGGAGGGCTCCCCACCTACATCAGTTGGTTTTCCCCTCCATCAGGGGTATCAGGAGGGCTCCCCACCTACATCAGATGGCTTTCGCCTCAATCAGGGGTATCAGGAGGGCTTCCCACCCACATCAGATGGCTTTTGCCTCAATCAGGGGTATCAGGAGGGCTCCCCACCTACATCAGTTGGTTTTCCCCTCCATCAGGGGTATCAGGAGGGCTCCCCACCTACATCAGTTGGTTTTCCCCTCCATCAGGGGTATCAGGAGGGCTCCCCACCTACATCAGTTGGTTTTCCCCTCCATCAGGGGTATCAGGAGGGCTCCCCACCTACATCAGTTGGTTTTCTCCTCCATCAGGGGTATCAGGAGGGCTCCCCACCTACATCAGTTGGTTTTCCCCTCCATCAGGGGTATCAGGAGGGCTTCCCACCCACATCAGATGGCTTTCGCATCAATCAGGGGTATCAGGAGGGCTCCCCACCTACATCAGATGGCTTTCGCCTCAATCAGGGGTATCAGGAGGGCTTCCCACCCACATCAGATGGCTTTTGCCTCAATCAGGGGTATCAGGAGGGCTCCCCACCTACATCAGTTGGTTTTCCCCTCCATCAGGGGTATCAGGAGGGCTCCCCACCTACATCAGTTGGTTTTCCCCTCCATCAGGGGTATCAGGAGGGCTCCCCACCTACATCAGTTGGTTTTCCCCTCCATCAGGGGTATCAGGAGGGCTCCCCATCTACATCAGTTGGTTTTCCCCTCCATCAGGGGTATCAGGAGGGCTTCCCACCCACATCAGATGGTTTTCGCCTCAATCAGGGGTATCAGGAGGGCTCCCCACCTACATCAGATGACTTTCGCCTCAATCAGGAGGACTCCGAGCCTCATGCTAATTGTGGCGTGCTGTCAGTCACCATCGACAGCACGCCCCCTTTAGTGCGAGACCCACAACGACGGCTTGGCCGTCGTTATTCGGGTCTTGCGCATGCGCACGACGGAGCTCCCTTCGTCGTACGCATGCGCATTTGGGTACCATCGACCCACTTGCGAGCGTCCTGCGCTCGCGAGCTGGTCTGAATGAGACCCTCAGTGCTCAGGACCCCACACAGTTCACGTTTTCCAGGTCACCCAGCAGGTGCACAGGTGCAGCCATTACTCACTGACACATTTTAAAATATCCACAGGTGGAGCTAATTTTATTTCACTTGCGATTCTGTGAGGAGACCTGGAAAACATGCACTGTTTGGGGTCCTGAGGACCAAGTTTAAGAAATCATTGTAAATATAAACGGTGTATGTTTTGCTGCAGTCAGGGTTTTTGACGTTTGCCACTTTACGGGAAGCAGTCGGGAAGCCGATGGACAGAATCCCGAGCGCCGGCTTCCCGACTGTCTAATCCCGGCAAGGGGTTAAATGACAGGCGTCGAAATCCTGACACCTGTAATTTTACCTACGCCGGGAGCCCGACCTCCGGGTTACCGATTGAAGGTAAGCCTGGCGCCGGGCGCGGACAGCCGCGGGGGGAGTTAGGTTTAGGGTTCCTGGGGGGACTTTGGGTTAGGCACCCCCCCCGGGAGTTTAGGGATGGGCTAGGGGAAGGGAGGGCCAGGGTTAGTCACCTCCGGGAGGAGGTTAGGGTTAGGCATCCCCCCAGGGGACTTAGGTTTAGGCAGCGGGGAAGGGGGGGTTAGGTTTAGGCACTTAGAGGGGGATGAGGGTTAGGCAAGGGGAAGGGGGTTTAGGCAGCCCCAGGGGGGAAGTTAGGGTTAGGCACCCCACGGGAGGGTTAGGTTTAGGCTGCGGGGAAGGGGGGGTTAGATTTAGGCACTTAGTGGGGGATTAGGGTTAGGCACTTGGGGGGGAGGTTAGGGTTAGGCACCCCTAGGGGAGGGTTAGGGGGTAGAATAGGGTAGGAAATACTTACGTTGGGACGATCAGGATTTTCACTGCTGCCGGGATGCCGTTGTCGGGATTTGAACCGCTGGCCATGCGGCCGGCGGTCAATCATACTGAATCCCATTTTACATAGAACAGTTTTCAATCAGTTTTGTTGAATAAGGTGTGAGGCCTTGTACACGAGAGGCGATTGTGTAAGGGCAGCCACAGAGGACGCCAGGTTCTCTATCCCAGCTGTCTCTACAATTTAATTCCAGATGCCTAGTCAGCTAATGTTGTATATCCTGCTTAGATAATGTACTTGTCGTGTTACCGCTGGACCTTGGTTCCGGCTTCTGTTGCCTGAATTAGTGTTTCCGCCTCTTCCCTGTGAGGTGCGTAACCTGCTGTCCCCAACTCTCTGCATTCCTGCCACCTGCTGCTGGCACCTCTGCGCTGCTCTTATCAGTAATTGCCACATGTCCTAATAGCTCTGAGTAAACGTTATCTTTACCACGTGACGCGTAGCACAAACTCTTCGTGTGGTGCTTAATTATGCTCAGTTCAAACAGCTTCAGCTGGCAGTGTTGGGGGATTGTGAATCCTTTGCCACGGGACCTGGGATCACACCATGAAGTCACTAGGGCCCCCACTTATTAATGATTGTTATTGCAATGCGATCTGGACATGACATTAACGCCCATGATCATACATCTGGGGGATACTAAATATTTGTGGTTAACCCCCGAAAACGAGTGTCAAATGTACAATGATAAATGGCTCCCAGGTGACGTACTGGTCAATTGTAATTGTAGATATGCAGATGTTTAAATGGCTTGTCCATATTTGGATAGCCCATTTTTAATTTAACCCTGGGTATCCCGCATAGCACATGGGTTACCCCCTTCTTATATTCCCATCACCGGAATCCACGTGGTACCGTGCTGGTGGAGCTGTCTCCATCCTCAGAGACGGATGGCGGGCTTGCTGCTCCAGGGCTGAGGACTTAGGGCAGTGAGCTAAGCGGGCAGAGCCGGCCCTAGCCAATTTGGTGCCCTAGGCAAAATTTTGGCTGGTGCCCGCTAGCAGATAATCCCACCAACATGGATGTAGTTATATTGCCATCGGACGGGATGCCGCCGGCCGTCCATATACAGACGCCGGAATCCCGCCGCCCGCAATAATGCTGACACCGATATCTCAAAGGAGATGAGGATACTGGCATCGGAGTCCCGAACGCCAGACTCCCGAAGGTCCAGAAGCGGGTAAGTATGTTGGTTTCCCCGGGATGGGGGGGGTTAGGTTTAGGCACTCCCGGAGGGATATTAGGGATAGGCACCCCCCGGGTAGGATTAGGGTTAGGCTACGGAGAGGGGGGTTAGGGTTAGGCACCACTGGGGGGCGGGGTTATGGTTAGGCACCACTAGGGGGAGGTTATGGTTAGGCACCACCGGGGGGAGGTTAGGGTTAGGCACCACTAAGAGAGGGTTGGGGGGGAGGGTTAGGGTATTTACCTCCCCCGTCGGGATCTTCAGTGATCGGGCTTCGGTTTATTCAGCAGCCGGCATATCATACTGATCATACACACACATAATATATATATATATTATATATATATATATATATACCTCCCAACATTTTAATATAATAAGGAGGGGCAGGCCGTGCTGAAGGCGCGCAAGGCCGAAAAGGGGGCATGTCTTGTGGGAAAGGGGCGTGATCTATGGGAAATGAGGCGGAGCCTCGCAGCTTCCCCCGTTTTCGTCACATTGGGGGCGTGCCCTGCACTCTCCGAGATGTATGATCTTTGTAAATATATGTATATATACTATATACATATACAGTGTACAAATATACACATATATACACACACACACGCACACACACATATATTTTGTACACATAACACATACATACAGACATATATCCAATAAATACACATATAATATACACACATATATATATTGTACACATAGGACCCAGTGCCTTTAAATTTAACTAGTAAAAAAATGAATAAACTGCCTGCTTGACCTTTCCTACTGTACCTGACAGACTACACGTTCCTCTCTTCAGAGAACATCCACCTCCATGCTTAGGGGCCAGGCTGCGGCTGTGCAGCCCTTCCTCCCGCCTTCTCCTTCCCTGCAGCCTGCATCTGTGGCAGGGGGCCCCATAAGAGAGGGGGGCACGGGGATACTTACCCCCAGTGCTCCTCCCCTTAATCCAGCTCTTGGGGGCAGCGTTGTGGAGGAGGCTGGGGCAGCGGCAGAGCCCTGGAATGCCCCCAGGCATTTGCTTAGAATGCCTAGGGCTGGCTCTGCAAACAGGGTTTGAAGTAATTTGTTGCCCCTTATTTCAGAAGCAGCTTTTATTATATCCCCTGTTGTTTATTTTATGCCGCCCCTCTAACTGATGCACTTTTTTGTATATAATCCGCAGACAATGCTATGATCTGTACACACGCTCGTAAACAATAATTCAGTATAACTTAAATGATTAAATATTTTTGGATGGCTTATCGGCTTCCGCAGGCGCACTGGGAATGGAAACCCGGACTTTCTGTTCCAAAATTGATATAAAAAAAATCAAATACATACGAAAAAGTCCTAAATCCTGCCAAAAAGTCTGATTTTCACCGGATTTAGGGGCCCGTGTATCAAGCTGAGTTTTACATAAAATTATGCAGAAATTGCATTGTCTGCATAATTTTATGTATTGTTTCTATGTACTAATAGCACGAAGCAGGAGATTCCACAGAGATTTCTGGCAAAGTGCTAAATAGTACTGCATATCGCAGTCCCTATTATTGTCAAAGGGGATTACGATCTGACCCCTATGTACTAAACTCCAACTAGAACTTTGTGGGCCCCATAGCAACATTTTTAAAGGTTCTCCCCCCCCCCCCCAAGTCGGGACTTCACCAGTGTGGGTATGGCAAGTGCAGCACAAGAGGCCTGGTTAGGTGTTGCCTATCATTTTGACGCATAAACATCCTTCTATCGGGATGCCGGGCGCCGGTCACCAGGCGTAGGTAAAATGACAGACGTCGAGATTTATACGCATGTCATTTAACCCTTGCCGGGATTAAGCAGTTGGGAGGCCGACGGTCGGCATTGCGTCTGACTGTTATCTCCTTTGAATCATTGTTATTAGTCAATACAGGATATTGCATTATAGATTTTATCATTTAACTTATAAAGTGACAGAGCACATGTGCTACAGTGAGATTCCACAGGGTGCACAGCTTATTACTGCAATTACTGCCCCAAGCAGCTATCACTGGAGTGGGAACACCTATGCTAAACTGCTTCTCAGCTAAACTACCTCACAAATATACATTGCACCTACATTAATGTGAGTATTACTAATCATGTCATGTTCTGTGTACCACCATTATTATTACTTCAGGTCTCCTAATATTTTTTAAATGACCTTTCAAACAACACTTTTTGGTCATACCTGGGAACACCTCCATTACTTTATATAGCAAAGCAGTGACTTTTTTAAAACGCATACCTTAAAAGTGACACATCTGATGTAAAATCCTAAACTTCAATTATAAGTCCATTGAAGCACAATGGATGAATGAGGAGAGAAGGAGGGAGGGGATAAAATAGGAGAGGGGATAGGAAAGGTGACAGAGGCCAATAAGAAAGGAGAGGGGAGGTGACTTAGGCCAATAAGAAAGGAGAGGGAAAGGGCAAAGCCAATCAGAGAGGGCTAGTGACAGAAGGCAATAAGAAAAGGAGAGGAGAGGGGAGGTGACAGTGGCCAATAAGAAAGGAGAGGGGAGGGCAAAGCCAATCAGAGAGAGCCAGTGAGAAGCCAATAAGAAAAGGAGAGGAGAGGGGTGGTGACAGAAGCCAATAAGAAAGGGTAGTGGATAGATCCCCTTCTGTTTATGTACCATGATGTCATTAGTTACTGTCCAATGTCATTCCCTACCATCCACATGGGCATAGAGGGGACAATTGAGTTCGAAGTATGGAGGGCAAAGCGAACCCCCGAGGGGACAACTGAGTTCTTTTGGTGGACTGCATGGGCAGGAAACCGCACTTCTGCCCTCACTGCACGTCACTTCCAGGTACAGAAACAGAAGGGGATTTATACACAACCAATAAGAAAGGAGAGGACGGGGCAAAGAGCCAATCACAGGGTAGAGAGGGGAGGGAATTAAAGAGGTGAGAAGTGGATGTAATCACTCTGACAGGAAAGGGGAGGTGACAGAAGATGATCACAGAGGAGAGAGGGCCGGAGGGGAGGTGACAGAAGATGATCACAGAGGAGGGAGGGCCGGAGGGGAGGTGACAGAAGATGATCACAGAGGAGGGAGGGCCGGAGGGGAGGTGACAGAAGATGATCACAGAGGAGGGGGGGCCGAAGGGGAGGTGACAGAAGGTGATCACAGAGGAGGGAGGGCCGGAGGGGAGGTGACAGAAGATGATCACAGAGGAGGGAGGGCCGGAGGGGAGGTGACAGAAGATGATCACAGAGGAGGGAGGGCCGGAGGGGAGGTGACAGAAGATGATCACAGAGGAGGGGGGGCCGGAGGGGAGGTGACAGAAGGTGATCACAGAGGAGGGAGGGCCGGAGGGGAGGTGACAGGAGATGATCACAGAGGAGGGAGGGCCGGAGGGGAGCCAATCTGGGCAGCTTGAGGGAGCATGAAATGTAGAAATGTATCTCAGATCTGTAACTTATTTAGGATATAGAGCAAACAAACCGAGATAAAACGAATAGGCGGCCGTCATCCTGTGCAGCGCCCTATAAATTCCAGAACTCAGGATGGCGTCCTCTGTCCATTTTGGCGCCCGTAGCTCATGCTCCACTGGAACCACCCTCGCTACACCCCTGGTTACGCCACACAGTAGTTCCCCTTATACACCGTAGTGCCCTGTTATACACGTTATGCCACACACACGAGCCCCTATTAACATTAAACTACACAGTGGTACCCCTTATACACATTATGCCACACACTAGTACCCCTAACACACTGTGTGTGCGCTCCAGCTCCCATCGGGATGTTGTCACCTCTAGTACATGCTGGGGCAAAGAAAGTGTCATTCCTCTGTTCTCTCTCCCCATGCCCATGGCCGGGAGCAGCAGCAGCCCACCACCACCACCACCGGCACTGATCTGTGACTGTAAGGCAGGGGTGAGCAATTACTTCAGTGAGTCCATCACAGGCTACCCAGTCTCTGTCTACTCCAACTTCACTTAAACAACTTGTCCCTGACGGTATACGCTTGCTGCGAGCTGCGTACGATTTGTAAGGCAGTGCTGCGTTCACAAATCAAAGGCTGGTTCATCAGTAAGACGGAGCCGCACTCCGTGGCAATGTGAGTGCGGGAAGGCTCATTCAAGTTAGGCAGTAGCAATTGTCCTTTTATTATTACTCTATTTTGTATGTCATTGTATGTATTTTGAGACAAGATAATCAATCTCTATATTTGTCATATGATTAATATATTATTTATTTTTTATTAAATTAGATTCATGCTTTATCTGTCAGCGCTCCCAGTCTTTTGTTTCTCTTCTTTGTCAATATAAGGGGTCAGCCTCCCCTGCTGGTGAGCTGCTCTCAGCTATACATTACTTACACTGCAACCGACGCGCCCGTTACATTTTACTGTATACTCCGATCATGTCATCAGTTCACAACGTGTGGAGCCCCGCTAGACTCTCACTTGCTCTTCATTACAGCTATCTACCCATTAAAATCCAGTCACTCCAGTAAATAGCAGAACAGGAAAAACCTGAATGCCCAAGAGAGTTCTAAATAGATTTTATGTGACGAGTGTCATCTACGCGGGATCGGTATTCGAGTTCATCATGTTTACAGTTCCAAAACTGACACTGTCAAAATGCTCTAAATCACATTATTTATTAGCATGTCGGCGTACCGTGTTTGACATAACCAGGGACGCGCAGTCAGGGGAGGCAGGAGAGGCAGAGCCTCCTCTGTCATACACCTGATATAATAATAATAATAATAATAATAATAATAATAATTGTATTTAGCGCTTTTCTCCCGCAGGACTCAAAGTCGCTTTACAGACATCAGAAAACATGGTACATTGTACAAGGATTAGGTATTGCAGAAAATAGAAAACTTCACGGGGATAATTAAAAACAACCAGAACCTAAAGAGCACAATAAATGTATTGCAGGGTTGGTGCAGACATTTTGGGAAATAACTTCCACGGGTTATATATTTCACCAACAAAAGGTACCAGATGATGCAGCCATCCTGGTTGCACTACGTACTACGTAGGATTACCCTGTGTGGAATAGGTTATGCAGAGAAGAGATAACACAAAATGGGTGGTTGCAGCGTCCTAACGCTAGGAGTAGGGTCCCACCATAATCGTCAGGTCCATGTATTTTTCATCCCATCCACGAGTGTACCAGGCGAGGCAGCCATGGTGGGCGCACTACGAAGGTTACAATGTGGGAGATAAGCCATACAAGGACCCAAGGCATATATGGGACAACTGACATGTGTGTGGCAGTGTGATATATCCAGTATGAATAGATCCATGTGAAGTACATCCTGCCAATGGAGGATGCACTACATTGGAGGTATAGCACGCAGGCATATCACACAGTGGGGCGTAAGTACATGGCTGAAAACAGGGAGTGGCAAATACTGCAAACAGTGACGCATTTTGGGCCTGATGTATATGGGTGACTGATACATTAGTAATATAATACACCCTGACTGAATAGATCCTGGTGTTTGTTCATCCTGCTAAGAAATAACCATCCAGGCAGCCATCTGGGGTGCACTGTGTAGGTTACATCTGGCAGGGTGTGCAAGTAGCGGAAGTATAACAACCAGGCAGAGAGAAACTAAAAATAATGAATAAGAGGTTAAATACAAAGGTATAAAAAGGCTAACTTAAAAGAATAGCGACAGCATTATAAGGTAAAAACCGTGTTAAAGTTAATCAGAAATGAAAAATAACGGTGTAAACTGTAACAGGTAACATGACTGCACCAAGCCTTTCCCTCATTCGAGTGTGAGAGCTTGTCGCATCCAGAAGTTTGTTGAGTGCAATTGGGATGCACCATGAGACTGCACCCAAACCCAGTCTAAGGGGGGGGGGGGGTGATTTGAAGGTGAAGTGGTAGCATTCCTGAGCTGCAATGTTTGAGAAATTGTTCCATTTTGGTTTAGAAAGTAGTTCATAGTCCAAATCCAGGTCCATATATAAAAGATATTTATAACTTTTAAACAACTTCTTTGTTTATTGTAATCAATTTTATAGTTAACACTCACCAGCTTTGTGGAGCTCCCTGGGACTGCAGGGAGACGAGAGATGACCCGGGTTGCTGCTAGGTGTAAAGGTGGCAAGGGTTGGATTCCGGCTAGCTTGCAGGGTTTAACTCAGGAACGACCCGTGTAACCCTGCAGTGTAAATGGGTAACCCGGGTCGTCCGACCTAGGTCCCTTTTACAGCATGGGAACTTCCGGGTTCTCCAATCACAGGTAGAAGTGTCCCACTGCACCCGGGTGCAGTATGAATGGCGCCGATCCGGGAATAACCTGGATTGGCCCGCAGTGGAAAAAGGGTCTATCCCGGGTCTGACCCCGTTTTGGAACTGTGGGCCTGATTCAGACCTGCTCTCTAGGCTGCGTTCGCACGCAGCCAGCCGATGTTCGCAATCTGCGCATTGCGTATGTATCGCAGTGCGCATACTAGTCCATGTGATCGGGAAGCATTCGCTCACTGCGCATAGACAGCTCGCTAGAATGAGTGAAAGAACGAGCCATTTGTGGGTGGTGACAGGGGATGGGCGATGAAAACGGGAGAGCGGTGGTGCGAACGCAGGCGTGCCTGAGCATCTTAACGCCGTTTCAGAGGCGTGCATAATTAAGACGCAGCATCATAGTACACGTCAATGGTTGAAATGCACCCTGAAGTACTCGCAGTGCTTGTTGTAGGGTATGGTCAGCCACAAGTTCTGCGATCGCTTCCGATGGTACTCGATGTTACCGATGGTTGCATACACTTCCTGGACATGGCGTGGGAAAGTGAGCGTCTTAAGACAGGCTGGTGGGCGTCTGCATAACCAGAGCGATTGCACGCTAAGATATAGTGGGAGTGCTATTGCCTTGCCGTGCGATCGCGGATTTGCATACTTTCGCTGTGTGCGAGCGCATCTAACGAGCGGGTCTAAATCGAGCCCGTGTTCCAAATCTCAGGTCAGACCCGGGACTGGAAAAACGATATTACACTGCACCCTTACCCAGGTCTTTCCCGTGTCTGACCCTGCTAGCTACAGTATCCCGGTTGAATTCCCAGGTCCTTCGACCCGGGTTATTTTGCAGGAACCCTTTACCACTGAGCTGCAAACCGGGTAGACCTGACAATAACCCGGATTATTGTGGCAGTGGAAAAGGGCTATTAGCTAGAGCACCTTAATTCCCTACCGATCACATCTCAGGTGTAGTCACAATTTGAAGTGGAACAAGTCCTTCTACTTACCGATAACCTCTAATAACTGTGTGAATGTCCGGGAGTTTGCAGTGATAATCTCTGCCAGTTGTTGCGTATGTGATAATAGTGGGGAAGACAACATTACAAAATTGTAGTAATGTCATCAGTTACCGTTGTGTTACCTTTTTTTTTTTTTTAAGCAGATTTTTAAAGAAAAAGGTTTTACATATATGTAAGTCTCACACTTTTTAGATACAATTTCCATTAATTGATTGACTCCCCATAAACTTAAGAAGTCTAATTCCCCAAACTAGCACATTAAAATTGTATTTGATTTTCCAGCCCTTGTAGAGAAATGTCAATGACCGAAGAGACACGACACCCTATAACGTGGGTTGTCCCTGTGTCTGAATGACACTAGAACATGGTTAATAATAACTGCAGTGACATCTCCTGGCAGGACATACATACAGGCCCGTTTCTACTAGTTTGCATTGGATTTAACAACTTGAGCCTGTTTATAAATATTGCAGAGTCCAGAGAGCTGAGTTCTGCCTGGGCTGTTGCTAGATTATAATAATTGGGAGCATTACGGTTTTGTAGTGGTTAGCATTACTAAATCACAGCACTGGAGTCATGGGTTTGGCTCTGACAAGGGAACTATTTGTGTGGAGTTTGTATGTTCTCCCTGTGTTTGCATGGGCTTCCCCTGGGTACCTAACACAATCCAAAATCATACTGGTAATTTAATTGGCCTATGACAATAATTAACCCTAGTGTGTAATATGTTTGTCCATGAGGTAGGGAATATAGTTTGTAAGCTCCAGTGGGGCAGGGACTGATGGAATGACTGAAATACTCTCTGTTAAGTGCTGCATGATATGGTGCGCTATATAAATGGCTGTTAATAAATTAATAATATTGCTGTGAGGGCCTGATTCAGACCCGCTCGCAAGCAGGTCGATGGCCGGGTGATTTCTCACTCGCTCTGTGGCTCGCAGCAAAACGGGGCGGCTGTCGATGTTGATCGACATCTCGATCAACAGAGCAGGAAGCTCCCTGGGGCTTGCGGTTGCCGAGACCCAACCTTAGGGTCTTGTCGCAAGCCCCGATGGTCGCGATGGTCTTGACCATCGCGACCATCACCCTGGTTGCTAGCTAAACTGTGGGTGGTAATCCACAGCTTAGCTTGCGACCAGGAGGCCCACTAAAAAAAAGAAGCGCCCGCCCTCATTCAAAGAGAGCGATCGCTTCTTGCGACCGCCTCAGAATGAGGGCCTTTGTCCTTGATCCCACTAAGGCCCCCTCTGTGTGGAGTTTGTATGTTCTCTCCGTGTTTGCGTGGCTTCCCTTCGGCTGCTCCGGTTGTGTCCCACAAAATTCAAAAACATACTGGTAGACTAACTGGATTGTGACAAGTGTGTGTTGGGAAATGTAAGGGTCTATTAAGAGAACAATAAGTGAACTGAACGGAGATAACGTTCCAGCCAATCAGCTCCTAACTGCCATGTCACAGGCTGTGTTTGAAAAATGACAGTTAGGAGCTGATTGGTTGGTACTTTATCTCCGTCCACTTTATCAACATCCAAGACTTATTAAATAGTCCCCTTAGACTTAGAATAACAAGTGAGCACACCCTCTGCAATAATGTACAATGATTTGAGTCCAAATGGAAGAAAGAAACTATATAACATACCATGAACATGAATTACTACATTTGGACACTGGATAATACTGTACACTAACTACTGTATCTTGGTAAGTATTATAAGGGCTGCCAAAAGAACGGGGGAGGGGGGGGGCGGGTACTACTTACGCGGGCCTGGGCTACAGAGGGACGAGGAAGGCTGCTGCAAATACGGGCAGCACAGACGGTGTAATGGTTAGCATTACTGCTTCACATCACTGAGGTCATGCGTTTGATTCCCACCAAGGCCCTAATTGTGTGGAGTTTGTATATTCTCCCTGTGCTTGCGTGGGTTTCCTCCGGGTACTCCGGTTTCCTCTCACACTCCAAAAATATACTGGTAAGTTAATTGGCTCCCAACGCAAAATTATCCCTAGTGTGTGAGCATGTGATAGGGAATATAGGGCCTGATTCAGAGCCGTTCGCTATTTGTGGTCGCTCGTTTAAAAACAAGGGGTGGCTATTCAAATGATCCGTACGCACATTGCAGTCTGTTCACACCTCTAAGTCTGAACGAGCGAGCAAAACATACGCTCGTTTATTTGTTAAAAACGCCCCCTGGCCGCTCGCATCCTACGTCATGTCCGCTATTTATTAGATTAATCGAGTACATCGACCAGCGTATGAACTGCTCGCTATTCTTGTGGTTGGTGTTTGCTACCACAAATTTGCGAGCAGTTCTGGCTATAAAATAACCCAGTGACGTGGTCAATGACGCTGCTGTTTTAAATATGCACACCCATAAAACGCCCGTTTTGACCTTTAAGCACGCCTGCGTTCGGATCTCCACTCCCCATTTTCAAGCACCTTCCCCTGTTACCACCCACATACGCCTCATTCTGTCACTCAAAATAGCAGGCCCTCGCTATATTGCGTACCAACGATTTTCGGCCGCACTGACTGGTTCGCGCATGCGTACTAAAAACCGTACGCATGCGCAGATGTGCAAACATCGCTCGGAACGAGCGTACTGCCGCTAACGAGCGGCTCTGAATGAGGGCCATAGAGCATAAGCTCCACTGGGGCAGGGACTGATGTGAATGGCCAAATATTCTCTGTGAAGCGCTGCGGAATATGTGTGCGCTATATAAATAACTGATAATAAATAAATGCCTGTTTTTCTCTGGAGAGCGTGGCCATGCTTCCTGTGAGTAAGCCACGCCCCTGAAATGTACCGGGGCCCTGCCCAGCTCTCTACGGCCCTGAGTATTATATGATGTCACCTAGGGGAAAAAGTGTATAAAATTAGATAGATCCATTGAAATGCTTTATAGAGGGAAGGATTGTAAAAAAAAAAAAAAACAAGTTCCAAGAAAGTGTAAAATCAAGAACCATAAAAAAATAAAGTTTAACTATGTAACAAAAAATGTGTTACATCTTGTAAACTTTTGTTAGAGTATCAACGATAAACTATTCGTAGTTTGCAGACATATACAGGTAGGAGGCAGTGGGTTGGGACTACAAAGCGATTCAGCAATGCAGGGGAGGGGGAGATCATGTGGAATAAAAAGCAGTGAGGAGGGGGGATATTACCACATTTCCTTCTTTCTTCACACACAATTCCCTTAAAGAAAAAAGAAACATATTATTTTTATTATAAAGGAAATTGTCTTATCACTGATAACATGAGATCTTTTGGGGAATTCCACCGGGGTATTGTATTTTATCATTTCATCATGTTATGCCCTGTCATACACCACCGGTTACCGCACAGTCCTCTGTAAGGATCATTGGTGGTCATCGCCCCCCTGGCGAGAGAACTGCAGAATTTCCTTCATCCAGGGTATAGATCCTGTGTCTCACTTCTGTCTCCTTCTTCCCTCTAAATTCAGGTCATACAATGATGAACTCTTTATTATTAACGGAGGACAATTTGCAGAAAATTAACGTAAAATTATTCCATATAATTTATTAATAAATTAATATTCAAAAAAAGTGTCACAAAGTAAACAGAAAACGGTTCATAAGCATTAGGCATGAAAGAAAATAAAAAGAAAACCATGTCTATGGGGCATATCCACTTACCCGCGGGACTTCTCCCGTAAGTAATTGAGGCGTGAAAGTCCCGCGGCATGGGGTTAAGCTATTCAATAAAATAACTTTTTCCCCGCGCCGTTAAATCGGCTCTCGCGCGCGGGAACACACTGTTTCCACGAGAAATGCGGCAACAGTGTGTTATTGCCTCTCGCGCGAGGCTGATTAGGGTGGCTTCACGCAGATTTTACCTCACACCTACATGAGGTGCGAGGTAAAGCCCGACAGCGGGGACTCGCACGAGGGGTCTCGGGGACACCTGCACGTGCAATCCCTGCTAATTTGCTAATTGAATTCCGACCAGCGCGATAATTAGCCGCGGGGTAAAAGTTCCAGGGTCGGATACGTTCACAATAAACCTGGGTCCGCACTGGAATTTGGTGTGGATTTACAAATATTTTTTTGTTCACAGTAATGACATAATATAAAAATTTGCATTATTAGAGTAAATACCACAAAGTTTGTTTATTTACAATGTTTTTTTCTATTGAAGACCTATAAAGGTTTACATTACAATATAAGAAAATTGTGAATATAGCCTCTGGAAAGTTGCGGTCTATGCAAAGACACATTTTTCACATAAAAAAGTTAAGCAAATAATAATACACACTTAAATTCGTTTGCTCCCCAGCCATGTGGTCTGTGTGACTGCAGTTGATGTTTCAGTGAGCACAGAGACACATGTTTGTAACTTTAGATATTACTGCTCCCACAGGCTGCATAGCCGGAGGCTGCCATAGTCTGTGTTAAGATTCAAAGTGTTCTGATTATAAGTGTAAATACAATTTGATAACTAAGTGGGAGTTACGCTGGAGTTAAACTGGAGGAAAACTGAGGGAAAAGAAACTCAAAACCAGAACACTTTCTGAACGACAAGAAGCAACATACTTATGTGAATGAACAAAGGCCCTCATTCAGAGCCGTACGCTATTTGCGGTCGTTCGTTTAAAAACAAGGGGTAGCTATTCAAATGATCCGTACGCACATTGCAGTCTGTTCACGCCTCTAAGTCTGAACGAGCGAGCAAAACATACGCTCGTTTATTTGTTAAAAACGCCCCCTGGCCGCACGCATCCTACGTCATGTCCGCTATTTATTAGATTAATCGAGTACATCGACCAGCGTATGAACTGCTCGCTATTCTTGTGGTTGGTGTTTGCTACCACAAATTTGCGTGCAGTTCGGGCTATAAAATAACCCAGTGACGTGGTCAATGACGCTGCTGTTTTAAATATACACACCCATAAAACGCCCGTTTTGACCTTTAAGCACGCCTGCGTTCGGATCTCCACTCCCCATTTTCAAGCACCTTCCCCTGTTACCACCCACATACGCCTCATTCTGTCACTCAAAATAGCCGGCACTCGCTATATAGCGTACAAAGGATTTTCGGCCGCACTGACTGGTTCGCGCATGCGTACTAAAAAGCGTACGCATGCGCAGATGTGCAAACATCGCTCGGAACGAGCGTACTGTTGTTAACGTGCGGCTCTGAATGAGGGCCAAAATCAACATCTTCTGCTGTATGCATATCCAGGCAACTACTTACTGCACTCACTGCTTGGACACTGCAAGTGCTCCCCTGTCTGTGTGCTGCTCTTGTTGATTGATCTTTGTTGATCAGAACACTTTGGACTGGATCAGCTCGGGTACATTGTAATTTTGTCCTCATTCATTTTGTATTGCCTTTTCCAATTGTGTCACATCTATCCACTTTAATCATTTGTTTAAAAACTAATTCCTGCACCCACTGCTCACATACCTCTCCTTTATATATCACTTTTGGAGCTGCGCTCATACATTAGCAGCACTGTTCTTTACATGTATTTTTGAACATTTAACAACTTTAATCCACACTGTCTCTATATCACACTGTCTCTATACCACACTGTCTCTATATCTCACAGCCTCCACTCCAGTTTACATCTCAATTATTACCTTGTCCACAGCATGAACACCCTTACTTCACACAACCCCCATATTCTATGTCCACATAATCCTCTACTTTATCCATCCCTCTCTTCCCCCTCCTGTTTCCTCCACTTGCTGTTCTTCCTTTTTTTCTCTCATCAGTCTGCTTCCAACCCTCTGCTTCTTTCCCCCACCTCTCCTATACCTCCACTCTCAACCACCTCCCTCCATGATCTTGTTACCCCACTACTAAGCCCCATTCCCTCCTCGTTCTGTCTGTCACCTCCAGGGCTGCCAAGAGAAATTCTGTGCCCGGGTACTGCAACATCCTGTGGGACCACATCATGTATGGCTGCACCCATTTGTGAGTGGGTCTAGCATGTGAGATGCACCCACTCACAGGAGCATGGCATAGCACCCAGCAGCTGGAACTAAAGTAGTCACTACTGTATTAGGATGGCGGGACAGTCCCATAATAGCTGCATTTCTTGTCAGGCTGTATATAGATGCTAAAATGTAACACACAAATTAAAGTGCTTCTACTTTACTTTGTACATCTCTCATGTAAATAACACAAACAATCTATTTTCTATCATAGAGATAGATGTATGAAGGACTTAATTTTTACATAACATCAGGTCGTCTTATACACACACATTCCGCAGTACATATCCTAACCCACTGCTCCATGCTCCTTCTTCACTATCTACCCCTCTGTGTCGCCCCTGTCTGTCTGCCCTTCCCCTTTAGAATGTAAGCTCTCATGAGCAGGGCCCTCATCCTCACGTGCTTCTCCTCCCCTTACTTATAGTATAATTTACTCCTAACTCCCCACAATGGCACCTAACACCTGGTTGCTCATGTCCTGCTGCTTGTGTTTTGCAGCTGAGTTTATAACCTTGTCCTTGTCCTGCCTTGTTTTGTATTACTATTTACTGTTTTTCTTGTGTGCTCATTTATGTACTGTGTAAGGCGCTGCGGAACCTTTGTGGCGCCATATAAATAAAGGATAATAATAATAATAATAATCAGCAGGTGCATGGAACAGCCAATGAGAAGGTTTTCTAAAAACCCAGGTCTAAAAACCTGGGTTGGATGCATTCACACTAGAGGCTACCTGGGTTGCACCTGGGACAAATCCTGGTATAAAGCAGGGTCATGGACCTGGGACTTCGACCCGGGTCGTTTCTGTTCACACATAGCAAAAACCCGGGTTGATGCACGTTCATGACCAACAACCCAGGTTTTTGCGGTATGCAGTCGGGAAGCCGGTGGACCTAATCCCGACAGCCGGCTTCCGATTGCTTAATCCTGGCGAGGATTAAATGACAGACGTCTAAATCTAGACGCATGTCATTTTACCGACGCCGGGAGACCGGCACCCGGCATCCCGATCGAAGGGACGCCGGGTGCCGAGCGATGATAGCCGCGAGGTTTAGGTTTAGGGTTCCCAGGGGGACTTAGGGTCAGGCACCCCCATGGGAGGTTAGGTTTAGGCTAGGGGAAGGGGGGGTTAGTGTTAGGCCCCCCCGGGGGGGACTGAGGGTTAGGCACCCCCAGGGGGACTTAGGTTTAGGATGCGGGGGAAGAAGGGGGTTTAGGTTTAGGCACTTAGAGGGGGGATTAGGGTTAGGCACTGGGGGGGAAGGTTAGGGTTAGGCATCCCTAAGGGAGGTTTAGGGTTAGGGGGTAGAATTAGGTTAGACAATACTTACCTTGGACGATCGGGATTTCTTCCTCTGCCGGGATCCTGCTGTCGGGATTCCAACCGCCGGGCATGGGTCCCGTGGTAAATCATACCGATTCTGTTTTTGCTGTATGTCTGAAAGGGGTATAACACAAAGTCAGGGATTTTGTAGGGTTATAGGGCCTGATTCAGACCCACTCGCTAAGCCGCGGATGCACGCTATGGGCGATTGTCGCCCGTATGCGTACGCGTCATAATACGCATGCACGAACCAGTCATTGCGTCCGGAAATCGTGCGTTCGTAGTACACATACTGGCCGCTATTTTGAGTGACAAACAGGGAAAGGTGCTTGTGAACGGGGGAGTGGTGCTGCGAACGCAGGCGTGTCTAGGCGTCAAAACGGCGTCTTATGGGTGTGCATAATTAGCAAAGTAGCGTCATTGTACACGTCACTTGCTTCTATTTCAGCCTGCAGTGATCGCAGTGCTTGCGGCAGGGTATAGTCAACCTCAAGCGTTGCGATCGCATCCGATGGTTCTCGATGGTTCTGATTAGTCATACACTTCCTGGAGATGACGTGTGTAAAGAAAGAAAGGTGGGCATCTTTATACTGCCGTGCGTTCGCTCTGCCGTCACTCCCTAAGACACAGAGGGCGTCCTTACCCTAGACTGTGCGATCGCGGAATTTGCATACCCGGCCCCATTTAGCTGCGAGAGAGCGTAGCTTAGCATCCGGGTCTGAATGAGCTCCATAGTCACGTGTATGATTAACCAATCATACCAAACAGGTGATAATGATCATCGTATTCATATGTAGGTTGAAACACAGTCATTAACTGAAACATAAACAGCTGTGTAAGAGGCTTAAAACTGGGTGAGGAACAGCCAAACTCTGCTACAAAGGTGAGGTTGTGGAAGACAGTTTCATGTCACAGGTCATACACCATGGCAATACTGAGCACAGCAACAAGACACAAGGTAGTTATACTGCATCAGCGTGGTGTCTCCCAGGCAACGATTTCAAAGCAGACCTGGTTTTTCAAGATGAGTAGTTCAAGCTCTTTTGAAGAAGCACAAAGAAAGAGGCAACGTTGAGGACCGTAGACACAGTGGTAGGCCAAGGAAAGTGCATCAGATGAAAGACACATCATGCTTACTTCCCTTCAAAATCGGAAGATGTCCAGCAGTGTCATCAGCTCAGACCTGGCAGAAAACAGTGGGACTCAGGAGAGAAGAGAGGGCAGTTCCAGCAGAGCGCAAGCTCTGGGTGCTGAACCAGTAAGAGAGTGCTGTCTGTGGTTGGAGTCCAGCTCCGACGGCTGTTTAATAGCTGACAGAATGCCGGGTACCGGCTCCAGGCACGCTGCTTCCTGCTTCTAAACCCCTCCTCTGCTCTTCCACAGTGCCATAGCTAGGAGCCTGCCCTGGTTCCTGGCAGTCCCACAGTGGAATTGTCAGGATCCAGGGCGGGTGCTTAGCTGACTGTAGCACCGTGGAAGAGGGGGAGGGGATCAGTAAGAGTGGGACTCCTAATCTTACTGGACATCCAATGAACCAAAGACATCAGGTGATGATGCTGTCAATGCTGTGTTGTGTCTTATGACCCTGTGACGAAGCCACACTGCCGGAGTGTAGAGGAACAGAAGAGGATGTGAAGTAACTTATCCCAGGGGGAAGAGGACAGTATACGGCATGGTGAGCTGGGAGGAAGGGGGGGTGATAGTCAGGGATGCTGAGACGGTGGGGCCCGGGCTTGCTAGAGGGGCCCAGCGGGGCCTGGGACTGGAACCACCCCCTCTTATCTCACAACAACGCAGCACACAGGACATAGGTATAGGGGGCAGCACAATGCAGGATATACTAATGAGGTGGACAGTACAATGCAGCACATACAAATTGGAACAATGCAAGATGGTTATTATGGCTAGATCCCCTTCAGTTAATGGACCCTGACATTGTCGTTTACTATACACGTAGACATCTATTAGGAATAGTAACCTGTGGCGAGCGAAGCAGAGTGAGCCACCATGCCAGAGCGTGGCGTGCGAAGTGAGCCCGCAAGGGTACAAGTTTCTACTGTTGGTGGCCAGATACTACATTTGGGACAAAATACAAGCGCTTTAAGGGCAATGAACCGCGCTTCTGCCCTCTCTCAACATAACTGAAGGGGATCTAGACACAACCAGTGCAGGACATGCACATGGAGATGGACAGCACAGTGCAGAACAGGCAGCATAATGCCGGACATACAGATGAGAAGGGGACGGACAGCACAGTACAGGACACACAGGCCATATAAAGACGAAGGAAAGAAAGGCAAAGTACAGAATATACAGATGAGGGAACAAGCAATACAAAACAGGTAGAGAGGGAGGCTTAGTACAACAAATGCAGATATTGGGGTCATAACAATACAATACAGACAAAGTGACACCGTAGCATAGCCATACTCCAGGTGCCATGGTGCTACACCTCTAGTGGGACCCAGGTACACTCATCTACTGTTCGGAGAAGTCTGGACAGAAGTGGTCTTCATGGAAGTATTGCGGCCAAAAAGCCATACCTTCAATGTGGAACCGAGGCCAAGCGACTCAACTATGCATGAGAACATAGGAACTGGGGGGCAGAAAAACGCCAGCAGGTGCTCTTGACTGATGAGTCAAAATGTGAAATATTTGGCTGTAACAGAGGCAGTTGGAGAGCGGTACTGTAATGAGTGTCTGCAGGTAACATTGAAGCATGGTGGAGGTTCCTTGCAAGTTTGGGGCTGCATTTCAGCAAATAGATTTGGGGATTTGGTCAGGATTAATGGTGTCCTCAATGCTGAGAAATAGAGGCAGGTACTTATCCATCATGCAATACTATCAGGGAGGCGTCTGGCTCCAAATTTATTCCGCAGCAGAACAACGACTTCAAACATACAGCCAATGTCATTAAGATCTATCTTCAGCGTAAAGAAGAACAAGGAGCCCTGGAAGTGATGATATGGCCCCCACATAGCCCTGTTTTCAACATCATCCGGTCTGTCTGGGATCACATGAAGAGACAGAAGGATATGAGCAAGCTACATCCACAGAAGATCTGTGCTTAGTTCTCCAAGATGTTTGGAGCAACCTCCTTGCCGAGTTCCTTCCAAAACTGCGTGCAAGTGTACCTAGAAGAATTGATGCTGTTTTGAAGGAAAAGGGTGATCACACCAAATATTGATTTGATTTAGGATTTGTTCATTTACTTTTAATTTTGTTAATTGATACAAATCAAATATTAATTGATAAAAATAAAATATTGACACCTCCTAGTGCAAAAATTTGTGAGAATTAGAAATCAGGAGTCATGAAGTTCAATATATACTTTATGGACGGAATGTGTTGAGGCAGTACTAATTTCTGGGATCATTCCTGTTATTCAGCAGTTTATGGCCCTGATTCAGAGCCATCCTTCTCTTTTGTTAGAGCGGCCTCCAAGACCATCACGACCATCGGGCTTGCAACGAGACCCTTGTGGTAGGGTCTCGTTGCTGCAAGCCCTGGAGTGCTTTCGGCTCTATCAGACAAGTGTTGTCAGTGGGGCCGGCCCCAGATGGTAGGCGTTCCCATGGGAACGCCTCCGTCTGGCCAGCCACGCCCCCGGCACGCCCACCAAAGGGGGCGTGCTGTCACTCACCATCGACAGCACGCCCCCCTTTGTAGCGAGACCCATAGCAACGGCTTGCCCATCGCTATCCAGGTCTCGCGCATGCGCACGCCGGATCCGCCTCCATCGTGCTCATGCGCACTGGCCCAACATCGACCCGCTTGCGAGCGCTCAGCGCTCGCAAGCGGGTCTGAATTAGGCCCTATGTTCCAGTGTTTCAGATAAGCTCTATTTGCACTGAACAATGGGCCTGATTCAGAGCCGCTCGTAAGTGGCCGCTCGTTTGCTCCGAGCGATGCTTGCCCAACTGCGCATGCATACGGATCGTTATATGCATGCGCGAACCAGTCAGTGCGGTCGAAATTCATGTGCTCGAAAAATAGCGAATGCCTGATAATTTGAGTGACAGAAAGAGGCGTATGTGGGTGGTAACAGGGGAAGGTGCTTGAAAACGGTGAGTGGAGATCCGATCGCAGGCGTGCTTAAAGGTCAAAACGGGCATTTTATGTGTGTGCATAATTAAAACAGCAGCGTCATTGACCACGTCACTGGTTTATTTTATAGCCAGAACTGCTCGCAAAATTGTGGTAGCAAAAACCAACCACAAGAATAGCGAGCAGCTCATACGCTGGTCGATGTACTCGATTAATCTAATAAATAGCGGACATGACGTAGGATGTGAGCGGCCAGAGGGCGTAGTTTCCCAAAAAACGACCGCAAGTTTTGTTCGCTCGTTCAGACCTAGAGGCGTGAACAGACCGCAAAGAGCGAACGGTTCATTTGAATAGCCACCCCTATTTTCTGGATGAGCGAGCGCTAATTGCGTCCGGCTCTGAATCAGGCCCAATATGTGCAACATTTTCACATACTTTTGTGTCAGGGCCATTCATCAAGTTCCGAAAAAGCATTTTTTTTCAGAACTTGATGGTGTCACTGAACACCACTTTCACATGGTGTTCAGCCCACAATAACCTTCACAGGCTACCTGTGAAGATTTACAAGGCAGCCACAGCAGAGGGATGTATTCAGATCCCCCCCCTTCACAGACAGAAGACAAGTGAGCCCCGATGGGGAGAAGATGCGGGGTGAGGGGGTGGATCGCAGAAGATCGGACAACCGTGGGGGGGTAGTAGGGGGGTGTGTTTGGAAACTCGGGGTGGGGGCAGGGGGTTTATGGTGCGGGGAAAGGTGGGGGGGCTTTGGTGGTGATCGAACACCCACTCGGATGCCCACAGTGGGGGCCGCATCAGACCCCTCTGCAGGAGGGGGGCTCAGACACCTGCAGGGGGGAGAGGGGCCGCATCAGACGCCCGCGGGGGAGCAGGGGCTGTTAACCAGTGGGGAATAGAGAGTGAGGGAGGGGGTGGGGAGAGCCATGCAGCAGTGAGGAGGAAATCCTTGTGGATACCTCAGCTGCAGGGGAAAAGTATTACTTTCCTGGAAAGCTGACTCCACAAAAAGAGCAGCTTTTCAACAGTGATACTTTTGTGAGGGAGGCATGATGAATGAGGCATGATGAATGCCTCCAAAACATCTTTTAAACTCGCAGCGAGTTTAAAACATAATTATCACTAATGATAATTATGTCCTGATGAGTAGGCCCCTTTGTGACATATGCTTCATTGTCTTTTGTTTTTTTTTGGAATAAATCTATTTTGAACGTTATTACACATAGACACAGAAGTTCCTCGTTCGCAAAGGACAGCTCTTACCGAGAGAGCGGTCCTTTGCGTTTTTGTTCATGCCTAACGGCGTGCCTAATGCAGGCATGCATGCTAAGAGTAGCGGGATGCATCGCTGTCCGAATGCTATGCGTCATGTATCCTATCCCATGTCTAAAATTATACTTAGGAACTGCGAAATGATTTTGGCATAAAATGTAAAATAGCATAAGGCGAAGGTATTCTGTAACAAAACAATTGTTCAAATGATACCTATTGCATAACCCAGGATAATATCATTATCTGAAGAGGTTTAGTTTGTGCTGTAATGTAATGCGAAACGTGCATTTATACTCTTATGCATTGTTATAGGTCATGTGACCTCTGTGCGCTGTTTGTAGTGACACCTCATTTGGTTGCCAAGTAATTATCTTAATAATACAATTTTGTGAGAAGGGAATAATGCTGAACGCTTGAATGGACATGGGCAACATAGGCAAATGCAGGGGGGGTTCCATCTGCCTGGAAACCCCCCTCCCCAGCCCACACCATGACCCCAATATAAATAGTAATGTAATAGAATTTTACTAGTGCTTCATGTTCTTCCCAGTATCACAAATGAAATAATTAGCACCACCTGTGGATCTTTTAACATGCATCAGTCAGTAATAAACAACCTGTGCACCAACTAGGAGATCTGGAAAACATGCACTGATAGGGATGTGCTGCTATAGAGCCCAATATGTAGATATATGTCCAGGGCAGTGCTAGGTTCTTCTGCTGCTCCCAGACTTGCTCTAATGCTCTGGAATGGAGCCCACATCTAAAATAAAAACATTCAGCTCAGGCAGGATCACTGTGATCGCTGGTCCTGTATATGCTGCAATTATGACACACAATACACTATGTATGATGTATATTAAAGCTGGTTAAGTGCTAATTCTGCCCTCTTCATGGACTGGTCACACTCACTATAAAATCAGGCATTTGGAAACCCCCCTCTAGAAATCCTGCGTTTGCCACTTGGCAATAAAAAAAAAAAGTGATTGCAGGACTAAAGTGGCCCATGTCACATGACCATTGTGGACCCCATAGCGAGGAGCCAAATAGCCAGATCCCGACCAGTTTAGCCACCTGCTTCGCCCATGATAATCCAGTACAGTATAGACTGGGTGCACACAGTACAATAGCTTGGCCAATCTTGCTCTCTCACCATCATATAGTGTGTACCCCCAGTTCATTGTTTGACGAATAATGTGGTTGCATCTTCCCATGTGATGTGCTGCACATTAGATGGGACAATGCAATGTGCGATGCGGTGTGGTTACATTAATCCTGTAACGATATATCGTGTCGTCGTGCTGCGGATCGTGTAGTGTGTACGCAGACACCATATATTGTTACATTGTATTGGACCTTTGCTTTATCGCCGGGTTATTCGATCTCCAGGGAAAGGAGCAATTCTTCACATTTTCAATAACTGTATTCCCATGAGGGGAAATATTTGTCTTTCCAATGATAGACTCTCTTATCATGAGTCCAAGTGATAAGGCAGATTAATTAGTTAGTTTGAGAAACAATGAAAATAATATCAGTGCTTAACCAACGTGGAACACTTAATCCTCACCAACAAGACGTATGTTGACCTACGATGGCCGCCTGTCAGAAAGACGTATCGAATACCCGCTGTATGTCTATTTCCCTGCCAGATTGTTGCGTGAGTCCCTGTGTCTGAAGGCCAATCAATCACCTGACAATATTGCAAACACCTAAACAAACGTGGGATACTGCACACCTTACAATGTAAATATAGGAAGTGCCACGTAAATACCTGAAGCCGTATCATTGTCAGGGACTGTCACCTAACATGTCAAACAAGCACTTTCCTCCTCACTACATATACGCAAAACACAAATACTGTACAAGACATAAAATACCAGATAGCATTAATATCTGTGTGCACCACCTTATGCTGCTAGTTACCTCAGATAATCCATATATACAGCCTTATCAACCACATAGCAATAAGAGTTTCTTATCCTTGGAGGACAATATTTTGCTATTCTTTGGGTTGTCCTCCTTCATTGATATACATTACACAAGAGGCACGGGAAATTTGTCATCATTACTGTATGTCGTCTCCACCGATCAGTTAGCCCAATGTGCCATTTTTTTTTTTTTACAGGAATTGCAGCATAACTGTTAAAACAACGTACAAGCTGCATATAAAAAATAATAATACAAAAAGTGACTGATTGGAAAACTGTGAATAACACGGGCACCTAGAACCTCACATGGAGAGACCACTGATCAGGGCCGGTCCAAAAAAAACTGACATGCTTAAATATACAGTAACTGAGTCAAAAATGTACGCAGATATCGCAATCAATCTTCTATTACTGCAGGTATGTGCGCTCCCGATACCTGCAGCATCCAATAGGAAAAAATTGCAACATTTTTCCAGGCAAAATTAAAAAAAAAAAAATGAGGAACCACCTGTACCCTAAAAAAAAATAAAAAACAATATTGGGTAACAGTATAATAATGGTTATTACTATCCCAAAGAAAATATATTGTTTTTTAAAAATGCATTAAATGGTTGACTTATGCGTTTTTTTTAAAGCAAAAAAATTATCATTAAGCAAATTTTTTTCTATTAATTTCACTTGAATAAAATAAAATAAATCCAAGAAAAAAGGTGATTTGGGGCTAATTTTCTGACAATTAAATTAAAAAAAAAAAAAAAAAATCTAATGAAATTTGGCGTGCCTTGCAAGGCTCCTGACGCGTTCTGTCAGTGCCGCCACACAGGAGCGCAGAGTCCGGCTGAATAAAATCCCCGCCCGGCCTCCCTCCCTTCCTACACCCACCTGCTGTAGGTATAATTGAATAGTCAGGGGGAGGATTCAGGGAAGGAGTGGGCGGAGGGGAAGCACAGGATGGCGCTGGGGGCAGAGACACTTAGCGCCAGCCCTGTGGAGTGCATAAGTTAACAAAAAATATTAATTTGAGGTAATATGAGGCCAATGTTTCTTTTAACAAACAATAATGACATGTAATTTTTGGTCCAATTAGGCTAATTGAAAACTTACAATTGCCTAATTATTAGTCAATGGGGGAGTGGGGGGTGGGATGTCCAAGGGGTTCCGAAGGGGTCTTCGACATTCTTATTTTAAATTAGAGATTTAAAAAAAAATTTAGACCTGTTCTGGAGCTGTGAGAAAATAGCAAAGGTAATTCCTATAGGAATTACTTTCTACCCAGCAATTGAATAGAAAAAAACCTCATGGCTGCGCAAAAAAATGTTTTCCAAAATGTTGCCTGGAATTGGATATGCCCAATAGGCTTTATAAACTGATCTATGTGATTTGGCCCACAGAGAACTAGGCGGGTCTGCATTAGATAAGAGTTATAAACCAGGGTGGCGCACAGCATCAAATAACACTTTATCACATATGGTAAATAGAAGGCTTTATCCTTGGTAAATACTGGGTAAATAAACAGCTGCCTAATTGTTTATTTGTGCGGTGGGAGCAGATGTGTCTCCAGGACTGATTACACAGCTATAAAGTTTCCGGTCACTGGTGTAGTCCGAAATGACAGTAATATATTGTGCATTGGGGGCTGTTTATTTTGTCCAGTTTCTTTCCAGCTCCATTCAGCTGTTCCCCGAGTTTCTCTTTCCATTAAACTCTCGCAACGAGGATTCAGACATTTTTCCAAGTTTATGAAACTTTACGTAACGTTTCTGTCATATTTATTTATTTATTAACAGTTTCTTATATAGCGCAGCATATTCCGTTGCGCTTTACAATTGTAAGCATTAATAGAACAAAACTGAGTAATAACAGACAGATTATATAGGTAGGAAGGCCCTGCTCCCAAGCTTACAATCTATAGGGAAATAGGCATTGATACACAAGGATATATATATATATACTATATATTGCATTTTGGACCAGCCAGAATGCACAGTTTCTTGGTGGGCTGCATGATCTAGGGCTCTATTTATTAACATTATTTTTACTAAAATAAAGTGAAAAAGGGTGTTTTCACACCCTTTTCACATTATTTTAGTTTCACCTGTAGTTATTATAGGGCAATTGGAGTAGAATTAGTAAATTGGAGTAAAATTAGTAAAATTCTACTCCAACCCCCAGTATCACTTATTTTTAGTAAAGCAGATCGCATTTCCCATAATTGTAATGGGAAATGTGATCCGACCACAGTTACTAAAAATAAATTGTAAAAAATTACCGGGGGAAGCCCAGTGATAATAATGCCACCTGGAGGTGGCGTTATCCAGGGTCTCTCCCAGTTACCGGGCTCCCACTCTGCTCTAACGGGTAACCAGTAATCAGCTATGTGGTCTAAGCAGACCGCAAGCTGATTACTGTAAAAAAAAAGAAAAAAAAAATTAAACATTTTTTTTTTACTTACCTGAATCCAGGGACCGGTGATCGGGCCTCCGGTGATGGCTCCTCTCCGGTCATCTGGTCTCCCATAGTACACTGGGGCCCCGTCATCAGGTGATCGGGCCCCAGTGCAGTAAGGGAGATCACCTGATCGGGAAGCCCGGAGAAGATCACCGGAGGCCAGGAGGATGCAGGTAAGTGTAATGAAGGGAGGGGGGGTCGCGGGGGACCGCGATCGCGGGGGCGGGGCTTAGCGTCGGTGGGGGGGTAGTAGCGGTGGTTGGTCGGTGCATGCGTGGGCTCTTAGTCGCGCTATTTTTTCAGAAAATACAGCGACTAGAGTGCGGATGGGATCCGCAGGGACAGAGCTTTATCGCAAGCTCTGTCCCTGCAAGGGATTTATAGTAAATCCCTGTGATATTGCCTGAATTCGCAATGCGAATTCACTCGGTAATATCACACTACAATCCGCATTCAATATGCGGATTGTAGTAAATAGAGTCCCTAGTCACACCGGAATGTCGGCCAAATGTCATGAGGATGTGAGAGAAAGACGATGTGTGAGATTGTGTGTGGACTGTAAAAGGGGATGTAATTAGATATGGAAGCTATGAAGGTTATGTGGGAGGTTCTGGAATCTGATAAGCTTGCCTGAAGAGGTGAGTGTTCAGGGAACGCTTGAAGGATTGGAGACTAGAGGAAAGTTATTGTGCGAGGTAGTTCATTCCATAGAGTGGGTGCAGCGCGTAGAAAGTCCTGTAACCGTGAATGGGAGCAAGTAATGCATGGTCATATATTTTCTCTGTCTCCTTGATTGCAAACTCTAGTAAGCAGCTCATTCTGGCAGCATTTATCATGCTTGTCTACCTATCACATCATCGCTGTCCTATTGTAACAGTAATAATAATAATGTTATTTATGTAGCACTTTTCTCAAAGCTGGACGCAAAATGCTTTACATTTGCATTTTTTTCTAAAAACATGATACAATATAATTATTTTGCTTGGAGAGCCAGGTAGAGGGCATTGCAGTAACCCAAGCATGATGATACATATCCATGTATGACTGTAGACAGATCTGGCTGTGTTCCTCAGATGAAGGAATGAGGATTGATTATGGCTGATACTTGGTGTTTAATGCTGGGTACACACTGACAGATACATTGGCCGATCAATTGATCGGCCAATATATCTGCTGCCCGTTGACCAGTGTGTACCCCTGATATGTCGGTGAACGTCGGCGTTCACCGACATATCGCATTGGCTGTGCTGAAACAGCCGATGGACAGATATGTCTGCAAAGTTAGGGTGCATTAGGGAGCAAGAAACAAGGGTTAGCTTTAGAGGCAGAAGGGGGGAGGTTTAGCATAGTTATGTACCCCTGGGGGATACTGAGCATCGGGATGCTACTGTCAGCATTTTCACAGCTGGCATCCCATATGCCGATATTTCATACCCAACCCGTTTCAGGGCTGTGCAGTGAGGTTTATTAGAAGAGGTGGAACAAGTGGTCTGGAATCAGCCAGTCACAGGAGACTTGGGTATGACATCAATATAGTGTGGTGGAGGTTTTAGAAGATATGGCAGCTGTATGCTCTATGTCAGACTCTGTGGCTCTATTAATTTGAGAGACTGTACCTTTATTTTCAACTATCCCCCCAGCCCAGATTATATTACATAACGCCTGAAAACGGCAGAAAAACAGTCAGGATCGTCTGATTTGATTATCATACATGATTGTCCCGACCTCCGTTCTGCCGATTACATGCAGTGAATTGTACATTGTGGGCCTGATTCAGACCCGCTCGCAAGCGCTATGCACTTGCGAGTGGGTCGATGTTTGGACACTGTGCATGCGCACAGCGGGACCGGCTCCGACGTGCGCATGCGCGAGACCCGGCTAGCAACGGGCACTCCGTCGCTCCGAGTCTCGCACTGTTGGAGGCAGGCAGGGGGGGTAGCTGGCCAAACGGAGGAGTTCCCGACGGAACGCCTGCCACTTGGGGGTGGCCCCACTGACATCGCGACCATCTGGCACTATTAAGAGCCAGAATCTCACTGGGGCTTGTGGGACCGAGACCCTACCGCAAGGGTCTCGTCACCAGCCCCGATGGTCACGATGGTCGAGACCATCGCGACCATCACCTGGCCGCTCGCAATAGCTGTGGGTAAGCAATATGCAGCGGGCATGAACGTAAGTACCATAAGGTGTAAGGGGTTGCAGCTGCTATGGGGCCCATCTTCCTTATCAAAGTTACATGTGTTATGTACATTTTTAACTATTGGGTGATACATAGGATCCTTTACAGACTTTGGCTATGGGCCTTCACATACCCTGTTACATCACTGGGTACGGGGACCAAGCTCTGGGATGCAAAGTATTCCGGAACCTGATAACTCTGACAGCATTGTGGGACAGGTATCAAACCTCGGAGAGAGATAAAGAGTAGTGAGATAAAGTAAAAAACCAATCAGCTCCTAACTGCCATTTTTCAAATACTTTCTCTCTCCAATGTTTGATACATCTCCCCCATAGAAACCTATAGGGGTTGTGCGATATCTTCTGTGATCCCTCCGTAATACATTCAGGGGATGCTAAATATTTTCGGTTACGGGTGTTTTTCCGGGAAATAGGCCACAAATATTTATAGAGGTATTTATCAAAGCTTGGAGAGAGATAAAGCTCCTCACTTACATTTTACAGGCTGTGGGGTCTATGTACTAAGCCTTGGAGAGAGAGATAAAGTGATCAGAGATAAAGTACCAACCAGTCTGCTCCTAACTGTCACTTTACAGGCTGTGTTTGAAAAATAACAGTTAGGAGCTGATTGGTTGGTACTTTATCTCTCTCCAAACTTTGATAAATACCCCCCTTAATGATAAATGGGCCCCTCAGTTATGGTTCAGTGGTTGGGGGATTAGGTAAAACCTAGAGCTGTTGTTTTTTTCATTCCCCTTAGAAGCCTGCCCTAACAATAATGTCCCAGACTGTGCTAGTTAATGAGCATAAATAGAAACTTCGGTGACCTCATATGTGGAGGTCCTGGCCTCTGAAGTCAGCCTCTAGTATCCTTGTATCCTTATGGATCTAATGGTGGGTACACACTATACAGATATATCTGCAGATGATGGTTGTTCGTACACACTGAACAACCATCATCCATACTTGCCGACAATCTGGCTGCTCCTTCCGGGAGGGAGCAGCCAGATCGGCAGAACAGGGGGTGTGGCCGGCAAAAGGGGGCGGGTCCAAACGAGCTGAGGTCGGTTTGCGGGCGTGACAGGGGGTGGGGCCACGCGATCGCGTCATTTTAGCCCCGCTACACAATGCAGAAAAAGGGCATTGCAAAGCAGGGGGCGGGGCCAAAATTATGCGAATCGCGTCAGCGCCCCCCCCCCGCTGCGGGGGTTTATCAGCTAATGGCAGGATACTTGCCTGCCTTTCCAGGGGGGGCCTTTAATCGGGATACTCCCGCTTAAATCGGGAGGGTAGGCAACCCTGTCATCATCTGTCTGTCCGCAGGTCATGGCAGCCAGGGGGCATGTCGGGGGCGTGTCCCAGCAGGCAAGGGCGTGTCCCGCCTCCCTCCTCGCTGCTGCCGACATGTCTGTCCACCAGCTGCGCAGCACAGCCAATGCGATATGTTAGTGAATGCCGACGTTCACCGACATATCGCGGGTGCACACTGGCCGACGGGCAGCAGATACATTGGCCGATCAATTGATCGGCCAATGTATCTGTCAGTGTGTACCCATCTTTACAATAGTATAAACTAAGGCAGCAAGATTTTATCTTGAGATCAAAGCGCACTAAATTAAAACATAACTTTTATTAATCAATACAGATTAAATAAATCTATACAATAAGGAAGAAGCAGCGGAATATTAAAAAAGAGACAAAATATTCATAGACAATAGATAATATATATCGTGTGAATATGACAAAAAAGTGTTAATGAAAACAAGTATTCCCGCTGTGTGTTTTATACAAATGTAATTATAATTGTGCTATGTGCTGTGAGTATAAGAGAGATGCGGATTCAGGGCCTGATTCAGACCCGGTCGCAAGCGATGTGCGCTCGCAACCGGGTCGATGGTAGGCCAGTGTGCATGCACACGACGGAGCCGGCTCCGTCGTGCACATGTGCGAGACCCGGATAGCGACAGGCACTCCGTCGCTCTGGGTCTTGTACCAAAGGGGGCGTGCTGTCGATGTTGAGTGACAGCACGCCCCCTTTGGTGGGCGGGCTGGGGGCATGGTTGCCCAAACGGCGGTGTTCTCATGTGATGTCGGTGGGAGAGATTTTGGCTCTGTTAGAGCCGAAAGCTCTCTGGGGCTTGCGGCAACGAGACCTTACCTGTGGGTGGTCACTCACAGCTATGCGAGTGGCCAGGAGGCCGCTCTAAAAAACAAGAAGGCCGGCCCTGATTCAGAGCGAGCGCTTTGTCAGAGCGACCGGCTCTGAAACAGGCCCTCAGTCCTATATATCTTGCTGTAAATTATTACATTGAATTGTTCCACGATCTCCCAATATTAACCACACAATGGCAACATATTTTGCTAAATAGTTTCTATGAAACAGGCTGTCTTGGCGGTATGCGTTATGCGTTTATGATGCCGGCGGTCGCTATGCCGACCGCCGGCATCTCCACTACAGAATCCCTGCAAGGGTTAATTAACCTATGCCGGGAGGGATGCCGGGTGCCGAGCGTGGACAGCCGCGAGGGGGGGGGGGGTCGGTTGGGAGGGTTAGGTTTAGGTTTCTGGGCGGGGGACTTAGGGTTAGGCACCCCCCGGGAGGTTAGGTTTAGGCTAGGGGAAGGGGGGGTTAGGGTTAGGCACCCCGGGGGGGGATTTAGGGTTAGGCACCCCCCGGGGTACTTAGGCTTAGATGGCGGGGAAAGGGGGGTTAGGTTTAGGCACTGAGAGAGGGGATTAGGGTTAGGCACAGGGGGGAGGTTAGGGTTAGGGGGTACATTAGGTTAGGAAATACTTACCTTTCGGACGATCAGGATTTCTCTCCACGTCGGGCTGGCACTGCCGGGATTTGCGGCCGGTGGTATAACATACTGATTCCCTTGGCTTGCTCTGAAAGTGACTGACTCATACAGTGAGTATAGTATTATCACTGTTTATTCTGTGTGAAATCATTCCACTAGACCTAAACATATGGTATAGTAGCTCTTAGTTCAACTGTGTAGTAATTAATAAGTACAAAGATACTGATTATATGTATCACCGCTATCTTTTAATATAATTGGGGTCTCCCTTCATCCACTTTGGGACGGGTCGTGATAACCAGGTAGAAAGACAATATATTATATCAGGCTGTCTTCTCTCATAATACACCTGTGACCTGCAAGGAGTACTTAATATTGGGGTTGTGCTGTCGGCATACTGCAGCGTCATAAAGTATTATATATATACAGTCACGCTGTTAATAATAATACTATTCATGTATTCGTGCCAGCTAAGCTCTTATATTAGGCAGATCTCTATTCTTTAGTAGCCCGCCGTGTGTACTTGATGTTTAAACAAATGTGACAGGCTGCTAATACAAAGTCTTTTGAGTGTTTAACATAGGACCAACGATAGAGATTAGAGATATGTGTATAATCTTGAGGATCCATAGTTAACAATGAGAATATGCACCTGCTCTGCATACATACAAACGCTGCACTGTGAGATTAGGATGACATAAAACTGACTCTGTAAAGTTCTCTTGTGATATATCCCTTGTCGGTGAATAGAGATTAGTCCTGTGGGAACCGGCATGAATTACCGCTGGACCCAAGGCCGGCGGTTCAAATCTCGACAGCGCCTGCTCGACAGAGGAGGAAATCCCAATCGTCCCTAGGTAAGTATTCACTAACCTAATCTACCCCCTAACCCTAACCCTCCTTTAGGATGCCTAACCCTAACCTCCCCCACTGTGCCTAACCCTAATCCCCCTCATAGGTGCCTAACCCTAATCCCCCTCATAGGTGCCTAACCCTAACCCCCCTCTAAGTGCCTAACCCTAACCCCCCTCTAAGTGCCTAAACATAACCCCCCCCTTCCCCGACGCCTAAACCTAAGTCCCGCGGGGGGGTGCCTAACCCTAACCCTCACTCCCCCTAGACTAACCCTAACCTCACAGGGGGGTGCCTAACGCTAAGTCCCCCCCTGGAGCCCTAAACCTAACCCTCCCCTTCCCGCGGCTGTCTGCTGCGGCGCCCGGCATCCGCTCCATCAGGATGCCGGGCGCCGTTCTCCCAACATCGGTCAAATGACAGGCGTGTAGATTTAGACGCCTGTCATTCGTCCCCAGTCGGGATAACAATGTCTGGAAGCCGGCGATCGGCATTCCGTCCACCGGCTTCCTGAACGTATACCGTCCTGTGAGAGAGGACACTCAGCACTTAGACATTGATATCACCGCTTTATATGTGTATGTAAATCTGCGGCTGCCATTATAGCCGGGGTATGTTAAACGCAGATCAGTAAGCCTAATGGAGTAATTCTTTAATATTTCTACATGGCAGATCAATAATTTAATATTATATAGAAATCCTATGAGTAGAGGATTGGCTACTAAAGAATAGAGATCTGCCTAATATAAGAGCTTAGCTGGCACGAATACATGAATAGTATTATTAACAGCGTGACTGTATATATATAATACTTTATGACGCTGCAGTATGCCGACAACACAACCCCAATATTAAGTACTCCTTGCAGGTCACAGGTGTATTATGAGAGAAGACAGCCTGATATAATATATTGTCTTTCTACCTGGTTATCATGACCCGTCCCACAGTGGATGAAGGGAGACCCCAAGTATATTAAAAGATAGCGGTGATACATGTAATCAGTATCTTTGTTCTTATTAATTACTACACAGTTGAACTAAGGGCTACTATACCATATGTTTAGGTCTAGTGGAATGAATTCACACAGAATAAACAGTGATAATACTATACTCACTGTATGAGTCAGTCACTTTCAGAGCAAGCCAAGACAGTCTATTTCATAGAAACTATTTAGCAACATATGTTGCCATTGTGTGGTTAATATTGGGAGATCGTGGAACAATTCAATGTGATAATTTACAGCAAGATATATAGGACTGAGGCCCTGATTCAGAGCCGGTCGCTCTGACAGAGCGCTCGCTCTGAATCAGGCCCGGTCTTTTTTTTTTTAGAACGGCCTCCTGGCCACTCGCATAGCTGTGAGTGACCACCCACAGCTATAGCGAGCGGCCAGGAAGATGGTCGCGATGGTCAAGACCATCGCGACCATCGGGCTTGCGACGCGACCCTTGTGGTAGGGTCTCGTTCGTCGCAAGCCCCAGAGAGATTTCGGCTCTAATAGAGCCGGAATCTCTCCACTGACATCACTTGTGATGTCAGTGGGGCCGGCTCCAAACGGTAGGCGTTCACATGGAAAGGCCTCTGTTTGGGCAGCCACCCCCCCAGCCCGTCCACCAAAGGGGGCGTGCTGTCACTCAACATCGAAAGCACACCCCCTTTGGTGCGAGACCCGCAGCGACGGTTTGCCCGTCGTTATCCGGGTCTCGCGCATGCGCACGACGGAGCCGTCTCCGTAGTGCGCATGCGCTCTGGGCCACCATCGACCCGCTTGTGAGCGCATAGCGCTGGCGAGCTGGTCTGAATCAGGCCCTGAATCCGCATCTCTCTTATACTCACAGCACATAGCACAATTATAATTACATTTGTATAAAACACACAGCGGGAATTCTTGTTTTGGTTAACACTTTTTTTGTCATATTTACACGATATATGTTATCTATTGTCTATGAATATTTTGTCTCTTTTTTCATATTTCGCTGCTTATTCCTTATTGTATAGATTTATTTAAATTGTATTGATTAATAAAAGTTATGTTTTAATTTAGTTTAATTTTCAATTTAATTTATTCTATTGTATGTATAGTTGTCAAGAGGCTGCACCCCCATCACTAAATATTATATATGAAATTTGTATATATTATTTGATAGTGGCATCTGGGTCTTTTTGCTTAATTTTGCATAATTACAAGAACTGGTGCAGCAATCCTTCCCCTCCCTTTTTCCTTGTGAAACATTGTACCCATCTTTACCCTGTGTATCTCATCCTGTCACCTCTGTGCCTGCCCCCAGACAATCGCCTGAGGCTTCTGGAGGGAGGATGGGAACTGGTACACTGAAAACTTTATGAACTAAAAAGTCTTGGCATGAATGAGACACATTATACCACCCATTACACACACTGCATAACGGGGGAGATGTATGAACCGCCGAAGCGGCATCAGCTCATGTTAGGTGCGCTGATACCGTTTCTCCCCCATGTATAATTGGGGGGTCTGGGCGGTAAATGACAGGGGAACTATGCGCCCCTGTCATTATCAGCGTTAGTATCTACAAGATAGCAGCGCCGATAGGCAGGGCAATGTATGAACGGTCAGATGGCCTGACCCTTCCGCCTGCTGCAGCTGTCGCTATCGACAGCTGCACCCTGGTGATGCCCTATCCCCACAGCAGGGACAGCGCTGTCCCCGCTGTGGTGGCTGACGGCTCCAGGGCAGCACGCATACTGCTCAGCGGAGCCGGCCAGGACTGAGACACAGGGCATCAGTACTAAGCTGATGCGCTGTGGTCTCTAGCGGGGATCGCCAAAGGGGGAAGTTAACACTCCCCCGCTCCGGCCGATGAGATGTTCTTACATCTCATTGATAGTGCTTCCTGCTTCGCCTCGGTAAAGAAGCGTTCTAGCTGCACATTACATCTCCTCCAATGTTTCCACTAACACTTACACAACTCTAATGCTAGGTACATACTGGCCGATGGTACATGTCGGCTGTTCAATTGAACGGCCGATATATATCGTGTGTCCGTCAGGCTAGTGTGTCCAGCGACATATCGCATCAGCTGTGCAGCACAGCTGATGGCAGCTATATGTGCAGATGTATGTGGCAGGGCCATAAACTAGGGTGGTGCGACATGTGCCACGGCACAGGGCACTGCAGGGCAGGGGGCCTTTCAATTTTGCTTCACCAGTGCTCTCCCACATCTAGAGCTGGGGAGTTATACTGCACAGTATTGTGTATCATCATTGCAGCCATTGGATTCTCACCGCATTTGGCAGTGACACCTGGATAATAGTGGTACAACGGGATAATCATCGTACGGGACTAATCAGATTGTCATGCCCCTTCTCCATGAGGCCACATCTGTTTTTCAGACGCTTGTGTTAATGTGCCAATGCTCTTTCAGGCACAGGGCACCAACAAGTCTAGTTATGGCTCTGTTGTGCTGTGTCTGTGAAATACAGCTTCATCAAGAATACAAATAAGTACAGTGACTATTGTTAGTACATTTACAGCACATAGGATTTCTTACTTAGCAAGCGCTGAATCCAGCGTGTCACATAACCATTGTGATCCTGTTTATCTCCAGACAGACAGGGGCTAGCTATAAACGTCATATAAATAACCCAGGTCTCTGAGATTTATGGTAACTCTGCAGCAATAACAGGAAACTCAGACACTTAGAAGTCACTGGGAACTGTGACATTAGGGCCACCTTATAATAACCTGACATTTATCTAACATTTCCTGGGTTTGTCTCTGTATTTGGTTATGCGGTTAGTAATCATCACAATGAGTGTTACTCCAGTTAGTATCTGGCATGATTTCAGTCTGCGCATGCCGGGGATAGTGGGCGCACGCTTATTATGAACACATGCTGATTTGCGTAATTCTGTCAGTTACTTTTGTCTGTGTAGGCAGTACAGTAGCGCTCTAACATTATCCGAGTACAGTGTTTGCTCATTTGTGTATGGATGCAGACCTGGACTCACCAGAATATACACCTGATTATTTGCGGGTGGTCAGGAGCAGGTGCATGAAGTGGTTGATGACTGCGATGATGACATCCCCAGCGCTAGCGAGCCACTGTGATTGGCTGATTGTGAACACTCCAATGGCGCTTATCGATGAGTTGATGTTTGTGTGTGTGTTCTAGCAAACGTTTTTTTCTTTTCTCTGTACGGAAGACGTGGGGTTGTTTCTGCTGTCAGAGGGTTTTGCCATATTATTGAAGGCTAATATTGAACGTTTATGACGCAAATATAAGTGGTTAAACATATGTAAGTGTATGTGACATCTGCCTAGCATACACCGAACTCATACGCTACTGTTGCTGACTGGAGGACACCATAACAATTGCATGTACGTGCAATTGCGGTTTTTGTAATGAACACTTTGGGGTATATTTACTAAAGTGCACATTTTTAGTTGTGGAGATGTTGCCCATAGCAACCAATCAGATTCTACTAAACATTTATCTAGCACCTTCTAGAAGATAATAGCTAGAATCTCCACTTCTAAACACCCGTACTTTAGTAAATATACCCATTATTGTGCCAGTGATTTCAAGTGCAATTGCACCCAACTCTGCATCATTCTCGATGTCTTTAGATTCACACAAATATAACGTACACATATACAGTTGTGGTAATATGCTCTTAGTTGAAGACCATTAAATCTGTCTTATATTGAAAAATAACATTTTCTGAAATGTAGTATTTTCCATACAGGTATGGAGACCTTCATCCAATAAGAGCAGAGCTGACAGTTGTGCCATGGGAGCTAATAAACAATATATGCACACTTCCCAACTTACCTCCCAATGTGCCTCTCAACATACCTCCCAACAAACTTCCCAACATTTCTCCCAACATCCTGTATCTCTCAACACATCTCTCACCATATCTCCCAACACACCTCTCAGCATATCTCCCAACATACCTTACAATGCATCACTCAACGTACCTCCCAACACACCTCCCAACACACCTCTCAGCATATCTCCCAACATACCTTACAACGCATCACTCAACGTACCTCCCAACACACCTCCCAACATACCTCCCAACACATCACTCAACGTACCTCCCAACATATATCCCAACACACATCCCAAAACACCTCCCAACACACCTCCCAATGGGATACAGTCAATATTTGGCCTATGCAATGCCGGCACTGATATTACCGGCGCCAGAATCCCAACGCCTATCACAATCCAGGTGCCGTCATCCTGACTGCCGGGATACAAAAGTAAGTAGCGGGGTGGGAAAGAAGGTTAGGGTGCGGAGTTAGGGTTAGGCACTAGGGGGAGGGTTAGGTTTAGGATGTGGGGAGGGGTAGGTTAGGTTCAGGCACTATGGGGGGAGGTTAGTGTTAGGCACCAAAGAGGGAGAGTTAGGGTAGAGAGAGGGGGAGGGTTAGCCTACCGAACAACAAGTGTCTGTATGCTAGCCCTATCGGGATGCCGGTATCGGGATTCTGACAGCCAGGATCCCAACTGCCGCCATCCCATACCGATTCCCTCTCAACATACCTCCCAACATATCTCTCAATGTACTTCCCAACACGCCTTTCAACATATTTCCCAACATGCCTCCCAACATGCAGTACCTCCCAACACATCACTCAATGTACCTCCCAACATACCTCCCTACATATCTCCCAACATACCTCCAACATACAGTACCTCCCAACACATCACTCAATGTACCTCCCAACACACCTCCCAACATATCACTCAATCTACTTCCCAACAGACCTCCCAACGTCTTTCCCAACATGCCTCTCAACATACCTCCAAACATACCTCCCAACAAACTTCCTAACATATCTCCAAACACACCTCCCAACACATCACTCAATGTACCTCCCAACATACCTCCCAACATATCTCCCAACACACCTCCTAACATACAGTACCTCCCAACACATCACTCAATGTACTTCCCAACAGACCTCCCAACACGCCTCTCAACATACCTCCAAACATACCTCCCAACAAACTTCCTAACATACCTCCCAACAAACTTCCTAACATATCTCCCAACACATCACTCATTGTACCTCCAAACATATCTCCCAAAATATCTACCAACACAGCTCCCAACATACAGTACCTCCCAACACATCACTCAATGTACTTCCCAACAGACCTCCCAACATATTTGCCAACACACCTCTCAACATACCTCCCAACATACCTCCCAACACACCTCCCAACACATTACTCAATGTACTTCCCAACAGACCTCCCAACTTATTTCCCAACACACCTCTCAACATACCTCCCAACAAACTTCCCAACATATCTCAAAACAGCCCACAACTTACCTCTCAACACATCACTCAATTTACTTCCCAACATATCTCGCAAAACACACCTACCAAAATTATTTCCCAACACGTCACTCAATCTACTTCCCAACAGACCTCCCAACATATTTCCCAACATACCTCCCAACATACAGTACCTCCCAACACATCACTCAATGTACTTCCCAACAGACCTCCCAACACGCCTCTCAATATACCTCCAAACATACCTCCCAACAAACTTCCTAACATACCTCCCAACAAACTTCCTAACATATCTCCCAACACATCTCCCAACACATCACTCATTGTACCTCCCAACATATCTCCCAAAATATCTACCAACACACCTCCCAACATACAGTACCTCCCAACACATCACTCATTGTACCTCCCAACATAT
The DNA here is from genome assembly GCA_031769625.1 of Taudactylus pleione. Classification (NCBI taxonomy): domain Eukaryota; kingdom Metazoa; phylum Chordata; class Amphibia; order Anura; family Myobatrachidae; genus Taudactylus; species Taudactylus pleione. The sequence continues at coordinate 699,420 of JAUIMM010000240.1, forward strand.
CTCCCAACACACTTCCCAACATATCTCCCAACATACCTCCCAACACATCACTTAATGTACCTCCAAACATACCTCCCAACACAACTCCCAAAATACCTCCCAACACACCTCTCAAAATACTTCCCAACTCATCACTCAATATACCTCCCAACACACCTCCCAACCAACCCAACTCCCAAAATACCCCCCAACACACCTCTCAAAATACTTCCTACAGTAACTCATCACTCAACGTACCTCCCAACACACCTTTCAACACACCTCCCAATAAAGTGAAATCAGGATACAATAAGTCCATACTTGCCAACTCTCACTCATTGTCAGGAAGACTCCCTGAAATAGTAGCAATCTCCCTGAGTGCCTGAAGAGTTTAACAATCTCCTTGATTTCACCTTACCCCCATTATTATATTCAAAATTTTATACATTCAAATGGAATCATTAGTATAATTTCCCTGCATTGGTTATAAGGCACAATGATTCCTATAGCTACATGCTTGTTCTGAAAAGTAACTGTTTTGGGGCTCATTTACATTTGTATGTAAATCAAGTTTATGGCACACCTCTCAGATGTGTACACGCCCACTTTACCGCCGCACTCATAGGTGGTGCTTTCACAACCTCAAAAGTAGGCAAGTACTGTATGAATAAGTCCCACCCAAACTAAACACAGATCTGCCCAAGTGATGCCAGGATCCACAAAACCACACCCATAATGTCACTATCTAAGCAAGAATTGCGACAGTTCGACCAAATTAGGAACTGCTGGGAGGTATGACTTATGTAACAGAGAGTTCTGCGTTATCCTCTGACAGCTATCGCAATGTCACTATCTGAAGTATGAATATTGTAATTGTGCAGATAGTCTAATGATCGTACAATTATCCTACATACATTAGTTAGACCATCACAATGTTTACATGGTCATCAGGTGTACAAAGAACATGTCGTCATGTTCATGATGTCTACATTGATCTTGTTGACATATATCTTGCCGACAAGGATGCTATGTCCTCATTGTTACAATGTTGACCTGCAGGTTTTCTTCTCCTTCTGTCCCTAACACGTATCCTAACTCTAAGCCTCCTGGAAATGTCGACATAATGACAACATTGTCATTTCCGACATCGACCTTCTGTCAATGTCAATATATTGAGGGAGTCATCATTAATGATGTTGACTTTTTAATCAGGTTGACGTAATCAATGTCGACCTTCTGCTGCCGACATGTTAACTGCCGACATAGTGACTGCATACCCATTATACATTCATCGGGAATGTGTTTCTGCACCATCAGATTAAAACTGAGTTAGGGTGGCCAAGTGTTGGGGGACAGGATCATCGTTCACCTGTGTGGCCAAATCAGGAGAGATCCAATCATTTGACGGAGGATACATCTGGCTGTATTGTGGTTTGTAGATCGCAGTCATCATTTCCACAATGCGCAATAATGTTCCTGTAGATCTCAATGATTATTCCATCATTATCCAGGGCCATATGGGGGCAGTTGACAAATATAGACAGTACGCGGTCAGGAAGTCGACACTCAATGTTTACAGTGAGTATGTTGACCTCACAATGCCAGCATCGGGATCCCAACACCGGACTAAATACATACCATGTAGACATGCGGGAACAGGTATACAGTGTATACCTATGGGTTGGGTAGGAAACACCGGCAGCCAAGATTCCAGCTGTCAAAATACAGACAGCGGCATCCCAATGCTCAGTATCCCGACGGGTCCGGTATATATGCTAACCCTCCCACCTTCTCCCCCTAACCCAAACCCTGCATCCTAACCTTAACCCACCCCACCCCTCACCCTAACCCTCCCCCTTAGTGCCTAACCCTAAAGCCCCCCAGTGGTGCCTAAACCTAACCCCACCTGTCAGTAGCATAACCCTAACCTCCCCCTACTCCGTAGCCTAACCCTAACACCCCCCGGTGGTGCCTAAACCTAACCCCCCGACACACACACGGCTAACATCTAACCCTGCCCCACTATACATACTTTCGAGATGCCGGCTGTCGGGATTCCGGTGTCAGTATCTCAACTGGCGTTGGGATTCCGGTGCTGGTTTTCTGTCCTTGGGCGGGAATCTGATGTCGGGATTTCGACAGCGGCATCCCGCGCATCGGCATCTATTCTACATCTCATACCTATTAGGAGGCAGAACTGGTTGCTTTTACCTTAAAACTAATTGCTGCTTTAAATCTAGCAGAAATGTCTCAGAAATCACCCACAAATCGCACCACATTACTTTTGGCCCAATATTTCTGCTCATACTACAGTGAAATTATTTAAATCGTATTTTCCTTTAAACCATTTAATCATTTACCAACAAATAACTCATAGTAGAGCTCTTTATGCTCCAGCTAATATAAACATATGCATATTGTGTTTGTTTTAGACTGTGCTGCATTTATAATGGGTCTATCGATTTTAATTTCTTGTCTTAATGAAATATTAATCTTTACTTAAAGCTTGTGTCCATGGATTTCTGCATAATTCGCCTCCGATCCTCTGTAATGTGTGGTAGGTGGGCACTATATATGAATATTTAAGCTCTTGGCCAAAGGTAGCAGCATTGGATATTTCCAGTAGAAATCCATTATTCATTCTAGGCAAATAATACACCGAGTCCAGACCTATGCAGTAAACATCAGTGTGAGTGAATGTAGTAAATTTGAAAATAATTAATATAAAATTAAGTTCATGAGATAATAACACATGCGTACGTACATAGGTCCTGATTCAGACCCGCTGGCGAGCGCATATCGCTCGCAAGCGGGTCGATGGTGGGGTACTACGCACGCGCGGCTCACTACAAACGGGGAGGCTGTTGATGTTGATCGACAGCTCGCCCCGTTTTGTAGCCGGGGAGGGGGGGTGGCTACATGAATGGAGGCGTTCTCGAAGGAACGCCTGCCGTTTGTGGGAGGCACCACTGACATCACCAGTGATGTCAGTGGAGAGCTTCCTACTCTGTTAGAGCAGGAAGCTTTCTGGGGCTTGCGACGGACGAGACCCTACCACATCATCTGGCTGCTCGCAAAAGCTGTGGGTGGTCACCCACAACTTAGCGAGTGTCCAGGAGGCCGCAACAAAAAAAAAACGTCCTGATTCAGAGCGAGCGCTCTTCAAGAGTGTCCAGCTCTGAATCAGGCCCATAGCTCCCCAGTTTTTGTAGGTCATGGTAATCCTGGCAGAATCACCAGGACCTCTCTGGAAATGGGCACAACATGGTTTAGGTGGATCATGGGTGTTGCATATTTAGTCAACCAGTGGAGAACATTGTTACTGCGGTAGAACAAGTTGATCAGAGAAGTTGGCGAAAATTCAAATTTATAAGGGGTGGGGGCTGTGATAAAATAGTGACAGCGGGGCAAGTAATAGTGGTCAAGCTGACCTGGTATCTCTCTGCCCATTAACTGGCAAATTCGCTCTGGATTCGTCCACTGTTTCTATGAACAACTTCATTATTATGTGGGCATGACAAGTACACTCCACATTCGGACGTGGACCACGAGAAAGAATAAAAAGTCATGGCAAAACATAATTGCATCAGTCAGGTTGTTGGATAATGCTGTTATACAAATTCGCTCAACCCAGGAAGGATCACTTACTCCAGGAAGGATCTCTTACCCCGGGAAGGATCACTTATCCGGGAGGGTTGGGGATCCTTGGGGGAGGCGGAGTTAGCGATTTGGTGACAGAGGGGGTGGCTTTGTTTGGGATCAAAGGAGAAGCTGACATCTGCGATTGCTAGTCATATCCGGTAGCGCTACCCATGATTTTGGACGTTGACATGCTTCCAATACGAGTAATATTGGGAGGCTTTTTGCACCACAGCAGTACGTGAAACCGGTATATGAGGTGAGCCCGTCCAACACAGGAAAATTCCATGACCTGTTACTTGCTAGAGACTGGAAGCATGGAAAGCAGGCCATATCAATTTCCCATGTGTCAGAATATCCTCCACTGACCTCCCTTAATGCAGACACCAGCGCTTGTTAACCTCTTCATGTCAGACACATTCACCAACTGTGTCACTGGTATTTGAACTTCTGCTGGCCATACACCAGTGGTTTCCCAGTGTTATTATCAGTTTCCTCAGGAAATGCTGTCGAGCCCTCTCACCCACCGCTTACACTTCTGCTGTTGGAGTCATCCCTCCTGCATGAGGTTTTGAGATGTGGGATAAAAATGATGGAGACAAAAGGTGGGGGTGGGGAGAGAGAGACCTATTTATCATATATTAATATTTGTGGATATCCCCCCAAAACACATGGTTTCACGGGGTACCCCCAAAGACTAAAGGGGTAGATGTACTAAGACTTGAAGAGATATAAAGTGAAGACAGAAAAAGTACCAACCAATCAGCTCCTAACTGTCACTTTACAGGCTGTATATCTCCCGATTGTAACTACGGGGAAGATATCTGCTGTGATCCCCCGTTATGATTGCAAAAGCTGCTCCATAGAGACCTATAGGGGCTGCTTAATTGCCAAATTTATCAAGCTCCAAAATGCACCCGGGTCCGGAAGGAGAAGTGAAGTGATCCTAATACACCGCAGGGACGGGCTCATCCTTGCAGGTGTATTTTCATACATTTAAGTCATTTTTTATTTATTTTTGCCACATTAAGAATTAAAATGATCAGGTCTAGGGCTCCCTAATTAATTAGAGGGAGGGGGGTAGAAATATGTGGGGATCTGATGCGTCAGTCCAGCTGGTCTGAAATATAATAGTTTGCCCCATGAATTAGATCTGTGAAGGATTTAAGTTAGATACAATTGAACATTAGGGTTTTAAACGTGAATAAAATGAGGTTTACAGGCAGGTCACGGGTCTGGACGCCTCTTAGAGAAAACAGAGAAGATTGTGACATAATGAGAAGTTACAAGGTACAGTACAAAGTATCCAGTAAATCCTGCAGTGAGCTTGTTGCATATAATGTAAAGTTGAAGGTTGCACGAGGCACGTAACGCATGAATCCCAGGTCACATTATTTTGTGTATAAGGTGTTTTTTCCCTACTGTTTTTTTCCTCTTAAAAAAACCTTCAGAAAACAAAAAACAATAATGTTCCCCAGCTTTTTTTTTGTTTAAATACAAAATACAATACAAAACACAATACAATACAATACAAAATACAATACAATACAATACAAAACACAATACAATACAAAATACAATACAATACAAAATACAATACAAAACACAATACAATACAATACAAAATACAATACAATACAAAACACAATACAATACAATACAAAATACAATACAATACAAAACACAATACAATACAAAATACAATACAATACAAAATACAATACAAAATACAATACAATACAATACAAAACACAATACAATACAAAATACAATACAATACAATACAAAACACAATACAATACAATACACAGATCTGAAAAATGTGTGATTAAAGTTCGTTTTTTGTGTATGGCCCTCTGTACATCGCCTAACTCCACATTTCTGCCATTCTACATTCCACTGACTAGGATTACAAACCAACTCCCTCCTCAGAAGCCGTTTATGACCTTATTATTTATTTTGACTGTTTGCATCTCATGTTCATGTTTCCTCTCTGTTTGCTCACTTTGATAAGTAATTACAGCGGGGAATTTCCGTTACAATAGAATTCTCTCTGCTCTAAGTAAACACAGCGCTGTACCTGCCCAGATAGAGAGACATTACCCGTCAGTAATGCCTGAGGACTGTGTAATATTTATATAGCAGAGCAGAAAATACTCAGCTATCACTTTGAAGTATATCAGTCTTGTATACTAAAGCCAGAGCCAGATGTGACCAATTTGGTGCCTTAGGTGCAGTAAAGCTGGTCACACACTATAAGATTTTGCCCAACAATATTAACGGCAAAACCAATTCCGACTGACTGAATTGCTCCAGAAAGCGGCCAATGTACAGCGTGCACAGGGGGCCTGATTCATAAATTTACGTAAATCTCATATTTACTCAAATCTCCAATGTTTTCAGATTTGCGCGGGAGCCACACTTTGCATGTGAAGATGTGGTCCTGCGACATCGGTCACAGTGCCCCGAAAGCATGATTGACATGTTGCTGGCGTTTGGGGGTGGCGACGGGCAGCGTTACATGTCTGCGCCATTTTCTGGGCGCGCGAAAGCCAGCGGCTGCCATCTTGGTCACAGCTTCACTGGCCACGGCAGCGTGACCTGAGGGTAACTCAGATGTCCAATGGTCATGCAGGTCTAAATGATCCTCTTAATTCCAAATCACCTCGCCAGCAGACATTGGGCAGATCGTCGTACACACTGCACTTTGTGAACGATACCAAAATGACTGAAATAGCGCGTGTTGGGAGCAGATCTGACAGGTTTTTGACCGACCATCGGGTTCATGGTGCTGTGTACACACCATACAGTTCTCGGGCTGACCTGCCTGATGTAGCCAAAATCACCCGAAAATGGTATAGTGTGTACCCAGCTTAAGATTTTTGGGAATCGGACCCAAGACCACAGTGCAGCAAGGTAACCATAGCACCACTGTGTTGCCCAACACATGGCACCTGTCTCATTTATGATCACCCCTGAAAGCAGACTGCGGCTCCCCAGTTCATTCCGGTGCTGCCAGTGTCGGGGCTGTGCACAATAAACTCCGATACCCATATAACTATAAAGTAATAATGACAGCTGACAAATAATAATACAGCAAATTCAGTTTACGAAAAGTCAAAGTATTGTTCTGCATATGGACTGTTACCGTTCACAGCAATGGTATTGGGCACACACACCTGGCGATATAGGGAGTGTGAGGGCTGGCATTATGGAGGAACAAAGATCAGCTTATCTTGTGTAACATGTAGAGGCTTTAGAGTACATATCTCAGATAAGGTGAGCTGATGAGTTCTGACTGTACGGCCTTGGTGTCAGAAGATTTGTGTGGAGCGATATATATTGCTTACTGGTGGGAAGAAATACCATTACTGCAATAACAGTGCTCTTATCTGCAGAAACATTTTGGACTAGGCTCTTATAGAGCTGTAAATACCCAAACCGGCTCAGTCGTGTATATTCTGCACATGGTAGGTCAATTGAAATTTCCATAGATGGTGTCCTGCATCGGCATTCAGGGTTTAACTACGACTCCCAGCATTCACTGCTGCCCCTCTTACTTGCTTACTATGGGCCTGATTCAGAGCCGCTCATAAGCGGCCGCTCGTTCGCTCCGAGCGATGTTCGCACAACTGCGCATGCGTATGGGTCGTAATGCGCATGCGCCACCCAGTCAGTGCGGTCGGAAATCAAGCGCTCGCAAAATAGCGAGTGCCTGCTAATTTGAGTGACAGGATGAGGCGTTTGTGGGTGGTAACAGGGGAAGGTGCTTGAAAACGGGGAGTGGAGATCCAAACGCAGGCGTGCCAAACGGTCAAAACGGGCGTTTAATGGGTGTGCATAATTAACAAAGCAGCGTCATCGACCACGTCACTTGGTTGTTTCTTAGCCTGAACTGTTCGCATGATTGCGGTAGGATAAACCTACCACAAGCACTGCGAGCAGTTCAGATGCCTTTCGATGTACTCGATTAATCAAATAAAAAGCGGAGATGACGTAGGATGCGAGCGGCCAGGGGGCGTCTTTACAAAATAGCGAGCGCATGTATCGTTCGTTCGCTCAGACATAGAGGCGTCAACAGACCGCAAAGAGCGAGCGCTCAATTTAAATAGCCGGCCCTTTTTTCTGACCGAGCGAGCGCAAATAGCGTGCGGCTCTGAGTCAGGCCCACTGTTTCCTTGACCTTGCAGCTGAGAAATGATTTGTAGTTTGGATAATATAGCAATTTACTATCAGACCTCGTTGTTTAGCTATAGCATGTGTTCGGCCATTAAAGAGAACTCATCAAGCATACAGTTTGCTACGGTATACTGTCATGTTTAGTTACGGGACCAAATGGATACCGGGCCGATGAACGCAGCACAGTGAAAAAGCTTTGTCTTAGTTTGGGAATATTTATACACTGAAAAATGGTAATGACATATTGGGCCTGATTTGGAGGTGGAAGCGGTATCGAGAACGCACACAGTTGGCTGATGCGGTAAGTCTGCGCATGTGTACGAGTCACATAGCACAGGGAGACGCAGAACGATTTTAGACACAAGAGCTGGGGATTACAGTGGACATTCCTGGGAGGTAACATGGGCGTGGCTATCCAGACACGGACGCAGCGCTGACGATGACTGCGTCTTAAGATGCAGCAGCACTGACACTGTGTTCAGATGGAGAAATTGCACCTGCCATGGGGCTGGTGCAGGTTTCGAATGCGCAACCGATGGTGCACCGGAACGGATTAGCAAAGCTGCAAATGGGCGTCTCAGTGTGCTAAGCGATAGCATAAAGACACATGCACAGCTGCAACACAAGACGCGGCCCGCGTCCACCTCCAAGTCAGCCCCACTGCATGAGCCTGTATTTTCTTCTCCACAGCTGTCTGATAAGTCTGATAACGTTTTCCATGTTGGCTCAATTTTCTCCTTTTTCTGTTTGTCGCAGGCGAGCAGGACCGTGACGGCACCATGAATAACACAGGAAGTGCCGGGAACTCCACCTACAGGTGTAAATTTGATGAAGACTTTAAATATGTCCTTCTTCCGGTGTCCTACGGGATTGTATTCTGCGTGGGGATCGTACTCAACACCCTGGCACTGTACATCTTTCTGTTCCGAGTGAAGCCCTGGAATGCGTCCACCACGTACATGTTCAACTTGGCTATCTCTGACATGATGTACGTCATCTCCTTACCCCTCCTCGTGTACTATTACTCTCAGGGCGACAACTGGCCGTTCGGAGTGGCCTTGTGCAAAATCGTCAAGTTTCTCTTCTACACCAATATGTACTGCAGCATCTTCTTCCTGCTCTGTATCAGCGTCCACCGCTTCCTGGGAATCTGCTTCCCAATGAAGTCGCTGGGTTGGCTGAAGGTGCGGAATGCCCGGATCATATCAGTCATTGTCTGGATTGTGGTGACCGCCTTCCAGTCCCCGATACTCTACTTCGTGACCACGAGCAGCAGTGGGGACTCCACCATCTGCCATGACACGTCCAGCACGGATTTGTTTGATAACTTTGTGACTTACAGCTCTGTGAACCTGGCCCTTCTGTTCTGCGTGCCTTTCGTTACCATCATCGTCTGTTATGTTTTAATGACTCGAGCCCTTCTACAGCCATCGGCGGCCTCATCCGACACGTCCAATTCCAAGAGGAAGTCTATTAAAATGATCATTATTGTTTCGTTGGTGTTCATCATCTGCTTTTTACCGTTCCACGTGAACCGTACCTTGTACTACTACTTCAGGAAGTTGGACCTTGAATGTGACGTTTTAAATGCAATCAACTTGGCCTACAAGGTGACGCGACCACTGGCCAGCGCCAACAGCTGCCTCGATCCAATCTTGTACTTTCTCGCCGGGCAGACTGTTCGCAGGAATATTATCTCCAGGACTGGGATCACCAAACTCAAAACCAAGTTTTCAACCTATCACAATAACTCCAGTTTTGTCACGAACGGAAATGCCACTGAGAATATCTCTGCCCCCAGCCCCAGCCTGACGGCAATCACCAGGGTGTGAATAGCCCGCCCATTGCATTGGTGATTGGGTAGAGATAATGAAGTAGGACTTAGAAGCTGGAATGTCATAGAAGCTGATGTTGGACAATGCTATGTTCTAGATGATGGGCATGTTTTTAGAAGGAATCATCATGGCTTAATCCATAATGCATTTAAATTAAATGATCTATTTATTTGAAAAGGGAATGGCTGAGCGTGATTGACTTCAGAACTGGTAAAAACCATTGGAAATCTGTCTTTGGTGAATGACTGGTCAAAAGTGACATCTAATAAGAGGAAGTTGGCAGTATCTTCAGAGAGAGAATGTGGCTGAGAGATAAAGTACCAACCAATCAGAATCTAACTGTCATTTTAAAGGCTGTATTTGAAAAATGACAGTTAGGTGTTGATTGGTTGGTATTTTATATGAATTTGATATATCTGTGTTCTTAGACTGAGGGGAAGATGTATCAAGACTCCAAGGCTGCACTGCATCGACGGCATGAAACCACTGATGGAAATCCATTGAGTGTTTGAACCGTACATGGGCACCCCTGCTGTGGGAGAATCAGGGAGCCCGGCGGAGGGCTTAGCGGTGTGGTGGAGAGGCGGAGCTAAGTGGCGGGCCAATCATTGGTGTAACTAATCCCATTCAGCAGATAAGCTGCATTAATTCACCTTACAGAATGGCAGCTATAACTGTGTGTAGCTTTACAACGCCTACCCTAGTTGCGAGGCGCTGAAATGTCTGTTGGAGCTTCTTTGCGCTGTTTGCAGCCACCCCTCCCACGTTAAAATGGGACTCCTGACAGCTATTTATATTATGCGATTCTTTACTCCTGTTTGCCCAGCTATACAGGACACTTTCACAGACATGACAAGACACTTACAGGAATTAGGCAGTTTCTGCCTATTTGTTTTTCTCCCATCATTACATTTTTATTGAATATATGGAAAGAATAAAATTATAGGGGTACTGAAAGAAGAATTGGGGACAGCAATAATGGTGGTAAGGGAGACAAATCATCGGCAGACATCAAAGAAATCAGACACCAGAGGTTTCAAAATATACAGGTCAAGCATCGGAATCCACCATTGGAGGTTCATTTAGATTGAAAGGAGGAGAGGGGCCTCCGCTAAATGGAACCTTTACCCTCTGTGACATATTCGTGGCATAGGAGCCACTTCATAATGGGAGAAGAGGGGTCCGTGGAGTAAGGGGCTTCTCTAGTCTCTATTTCAAAATGAGACTCAGTTTTGGAGACAACTTTAGCAAATGGGGGGGAGAGAGGAAGATTTCCAGTGCTGAGCTATAGTGGCCCAGGCAGATATTAGAATGTGACCAAGAACATAATGGGCAGCCTTAGGAACAGTTGTGGGTTACCAATGGAAAAGAGCTAAATAGGGATCTGGGGTTAAGGAAAGGTCCAAAACATCCTGTATGAGGGCAAACACTTCCATCCGAAAGGAACGTAAAACAGGACAGTCCCAAAAAACAAGGAAAATAGTACCGTCTGAATGGCAAAGACGCCAGCAAAGTTTAGAAGTTGTTGGCCATACCTTATGTCATTTAGAGGGAGTCATATACAATCTATTCAAAAGTTTAACATGCATTTCGGTGTGATTAGTGCGCTTAGGTCCTGATTCAATATGTATCGCTATTGCCATCGCAGCTGCGATTACGCACGCAGACCCACTGCGATAATATGCTAATGAATACTATCGCAGTGCCGTCGCACATCCAGCATAGAAACGCCCACTGCCGCCCACTACCACTATCTCACATCCGTAATACCTCGTAGTCCTGTGTATACATCGGGAATATCGAGTAACATCGGCCCCTCACGTACAATTACAACAGGTCTGACCTTACTCAGAAATTGCTAACCTCATCACACGCAGCGAGTACACAAGCCGCGTATTCCGTCGCAGTGGCTAATTTATGCATGCCCATGTAACAGCGATCAAACAGACAGACACGCCTGCGTTTCTCCTACCACTCCCACGTCACCACCACGAAATGCTGACCTCCCGTCACTCAATCTGCGATGGTTTCTCATCTGCGTAGGTGATCGCAGGGCGAACGAAATGCTAACTCACGCACGCGCACTGCGGTGCATACACATGGCCAGTACGCACCATCGGCCGATCTTCGTACGCTGTTGCAGTTGCGATCCGTAATAAATCAGGCCCTTAGATAGGAAAAAGGAAGAAAGATGGATCATCTCCCACTGTTTAAGGGTAAAAGTACATTGCAGAATAATCTCCCACTTGAGCTGAGCAGAAGACGTCTCTGTGGAGTCCGGGGGCGACCATAAACACTACCAGTAAGATTTGGCACCTCGGGAGCAGGGTTAGAGCTGATCACATGGCTATAAGCATTCTAGGGGAAGGCAGTTTCTGCCTAGTTGTGATTGGTCTGTACCTGTCAATTCCTTGCTCATACTACAGCCATGGTTCTATAGGGTATATTATTAATCAGGGTGTAACGACATATCGGTACATGCTGTCGACTTTAAAAAGTCTGTGATGCCTGGGTTATCTAATAAAAACATGTACCTAGCCAGAGGACGCACGTTGTACACGTTATGTGTATGTAGTATGTATATGTACAAATGTATGTGAGTATATACAGTAAATCTATATTTATATAATACCAAAAGCATATAAAATATAGTGTGTATATATATATATATATATATACTGTATATACATTTTTTTAAAATGTAAGTATGTCAATCTTGTACGGCAGGCGCGGACAGCCGCGGAGGAGGGGGGGATGGTTAGGGATAGGGGCTCCCGGGGGGGACTTAGGCTTAGGCACCCCCGGGTGGGAGGTTAGGGTCAGGCCCCCCCCCCCGGGAGAGATAGGTTTAGGCTGCGGGGAAGGGGGGGGGTTAGGTTTAGGCACTTACAGGGAGGGTTAGGGTTAGGCACTAGGGGGGGAGGTTAGGGTTAGCCACCCCTAAGGGAGGGTAAGGGTTAGGGGGGGGGCGTAGGGTTAGAAATAGTAGAAATACTCGCCTGTTCGGGATCTTCTGTTGCCGGTCGTATTTCATACTAATCCCGTTTCAGTAGGTTGGGACAGACTGGGGGCAAAGAGGGACAGAGCAGGGGGCGGAGCCGGCCACCACCAGCAAATATATTACACCAAGATTACATATTTGTTGACTCCTACTGTAACTATAGGGTGAAATTATTAATGCTGGTCATCATGGGGCTAATTCAGAGGTTCATGCTATCGCAGCCACGATTGCGTCTTTATGTTATTGCGGCAACCCATAGGCTTCCTACCGAAACGCCCAACGCCCTGGGCGCTACTACAGTGCTGTGTGTATTATGACTAAAGACGAACGGTTCGGTTTTACTCGGATATGTTCAGATCTCAAAAACGGCATCATATTGGCTATCCGGCTGTCACGTGTTTTGGCTAGCCAATAAGAGAGATCCGAACTAATCCAAACTTATGATAATTTGGCGATAAGAACCGAATAAAACTGAACCCGGTGCGACACACCAGCATCTGGCTAGCCCGTTACCTTCAAGAAATGCCCACCGAAACTGCATGGATCTTGTACGTTAACGGTTGGCACGCATACGCAGTGCGACTAGGACGCATGCGCGGACTGAAAACATCGGCAGCTTGCGCACGGCCCCGACGTCGCGCTCACCTGTGAAACAGGCCCCGTGAGTCTTACATTTAGGAAATAATAGCAGAATAGTAAATAAATGAGGGCTGACATTTGTGGGAAGGGCCTCGTCACCGCATGAGGAGGAATGAAATGTTCTGTAGCTCATTTTTCCTGTGTGTCCTAATGTTCTATTTTAGAACGCAATGGAAAATCCTGAAACCCTGCAATATTACATGCCTGTATATTTTCCATGTCATATCATATGTCATGTTGCAAAGAACTGTACTAGAATTATAATACTGACATTTTACTGACGTACTCCGCAAGAGGAAGCCGCTTAGGAAGCTCATTTATAATTCACCTTATTTTAGTAGGTAAAACAATTTTTTGTTTTCTGATACAAAAATAGAAAACTGGTTGTTTTGGAATAAATTGAAATAACCTGTTTAAAATATATATTTGTAAGTGATCTTTGACTGAAGTCTTATTTCATTTAATAAATAGAATCATTTCCAGGTAATATTTTGTTTATAATACATTCCATAATATCATTGTCCTGTGTGGGAGCTTTCCACCGTCAAATAACTTTTATTTATTTCTTGGCTTGTGCGTGATCTGCTTTGTGCCTTCTATCTGTGCTTTCCAACATTGTATTTATACTATTCAAACTGTTGTGTCTGCGTAGCCCGCTGTTATGCAAATGATGTGATGCCAGATTTGCATTCGTCATCGTCAGACAGAGAGACCCTTTCTTGTCGTGTCTAAGGGACTTACAGCTCAGCTGGAGTTTGCGTGGATTTCCGAGCTGTATTGAGGTGGTGGGAATTTGCCAGGAGACCCCCTGTAAAACAAGACATGTGCAGACCACCTACCATCTAACAGTCAGTGATTAAAACACATCCCTAGTCAAGTATTACAAGAATCATAGAAGTACACATTGCAACTATTACCTGCTAAACAGTCACATTATACTGTGTTAATGGCATTTATCATTGAAATGATGAAGATAATCCGCAAATCTACTGAAAAATACAAAGAATTTGGTCTGAACGCTCTCATTAAACATTCATACACATTGTAGACTGTGAGGATCTATATACAATAAACACTTGTTATATTACCTTTGTAGACACCTCTCAGCTATGCTGATCTACAATAGGTGGGAGAGTCCCTACTCTAACAATGGGGGTCCTGCATAGGACAAGTGACACGCGCTGTACAAACCTAATTCTGGGAGATCTGCAGAGTTTCTATAGAGGGTAGAGTATAGAACAAGAGTGATCGTGATGGTTAGCACAAGTCAAGGAGTGTCAGCTCTTGTGCAACATATTAATAACAAATTAAAAACTTATTCTACTTCTAACTATGTCCTGAGGGTATTTGAGGGACTTTCCCACTATACCACGTATTAGGACATTTATGTTAATTCCAGGACAGCTGGGAGATGACTAGTGTCCCTTCAGTGTCATGCATACCAGCAGAAGATGTCCCTGGCATTGGAAGGAGCCTTTTAGGGAAGGAGAAGGTTGCTGTCATTTCTTCAGAAATGATGGATATGTCTATGGGAACATGATACGCCCCAATATGACATGCCACACCCTATGCAGTGAGTTCAGGACCCCTTCTCTGTCCATTTAGAGCAACCTAATGTTGTGAGGTATGTTCCAGCCCACAGAGAGCAGGGATCTGAAGAGACAGAGGGATCTAGTTACTAAGCAGTGTTAGGATACAGAGTGAAAAGTGATAAGAAAGTGATAAGCTGCCAGCCAATCAGCTCCAAAACTGCCATCTCACAGTCTGTGTTTGAAAAATGACAGTTGGGAGCTGATTGGCTGGTACCTTATCACTTTCTTATCACTTTTCACACAGTCTCCTAACATTGCTTAGTAACTAGAACCCAGAGTGAAAAGTGATAAAAAAGTGATAAGTTGCCAGCCAATCAGCTCCCAACTGTCATTTTTCAAACAGTCTGTGAGATGACAGTGGGGAGCTGATTGGCTGACACCTTATCACTTTTCACTCTGTCTCCTAACACTGCTTAGTAAATAGACCACTGAGCCTGGAATAATCCAGGACACAAGGTAGGTGCATCGGCAGTGAGTACCCCACGTTACATACATCTGTAGCAAGGGGCTATATCAGTGGTTCTCAAACTCGGTCCTCAGGACCCCACACAGGTCATGTTTTGCAGGTCATCCAGCAGGAAAACAGGTGTATTCATTACTCACTGACACATTTTAAAAGATCCACAGGTGGAGCTAATTATTTCACTTGTGATTCTATGAGGAGACCTGGAAAACATGTACTGTTTGGGGTCCTGAGGACCGAGTTTGAGAACCTGTGGGCTATATTAACACCACTGTCATTACCCACCACAGTTGTCCATTATTAGAAACATGTTGAACAGTGTACAGTAAATAGAAAATAATTAAAGGATCTTGAGGTTAAAGATTTTCCTATTCACTGTACTCCAGATTATAATCATCTTTTATATATATATAAGGTGCCATGAGGTTTCCATTACACCAAACAAGGGTATAAAATGGACAAGAAATATATGTACAGACAATATATAAACTTACTCAGATATATATAATAATTGTGTAAGGTCTGTCCCATCTCCAACATGCGTGTGCCCCAATGGCTCCCACTGCTAGGTAATTTCATATATGTACTCAGGGAATGAATATATGTAAGTTGGGTTTAATGGTAATTCATGTATTCACACTTGATTAAATTGTTCAACAAATATAGTAATGTTAAAATTGCCGATGGTGCTATGTGGGCACCTATAACCCTTGTGCCACCATACTGTTGAACTGATGTTCCCCCAAGATGAACTAATGGACTCTTCGAAACTGCCCTAGCATGGCAGCAGTGCAGGAAGTCCTCGGGACAAGGACTCATCCATTGAATCCCAAAAGGGGAGCCGTGCCGGAAAGTGAGATTTATTATTTACATAGGGAATACGTGGCCAGCGCGTGAGTACAGTGTGTGAAACAGCTGACTCGCGCTCAGGTCCGGGGAGAAGTTATAAAAAAGGTCCGGCAATTGACATTTGGTGCAGTGCGTCAGAGGCGGCTGAAGTGAAGGGTAGCCCTGCGCAACATCTCGCTTACCTCAGGGGGAGAGTGGAGATTCCGGCTGGGGCAACCGTGACCAGGACACCTAATGGCAGACTCCGGGGCTCTGTGTGGATAGTGCAGAGGCGACTACAGGCTCATACACACTAGACGATGTATGAACCATATTGGTGAAAGATTTCCCTGGAACTTTCTGTAGTGCAGAACAAACGATATTGGCTGTAGACAGAGCTGACATCATAAAATCTGGGGCCTGGGAACTGACAGAACAGACAGGGCCCCCTCCCCTCCCGTGTTTCTGAAACTCCAGCCCCGCATTGTCTCCCCATCTTTCTCTTCAGTCCCTCCTCTATCTGCCCAACCAGCCCTCCTTCTGTCTCCCCAATAATCAGGGCCGGCACGGTATTTCGGCATAAAAGCGGTATAAGTCAGTCAAGGGACAGCAGCCAGAGTGAATAGACTACAACATTCCGACAGGAGAGGAGAGTACAGCTTACCTCAGCATTCCTGACTAACTTGCTAGCTAACCTGTTAAGCAGGATAGACAGTGACCTCAGAGGATACAGTGATATCATATTATGAGCTTAGGGCCACTCATTTCTTCAGCCTCTGCAAGTGAGTTTGTTAAAGATAACAAAGGGTTCCTATTCGGATCAGACCCGGAATTTAGCCGGCGCCGACTCGGGATATTCCCGAGTGGGCGCCGCTCACACCACAGTCGGGTCTGCTTAGACCCGGCTTTTCCGGCGTGAAAGTGGACGCTTGGAGATGACGTCATCTCCAAGCGCCACTGAAGCCGGACCAATCGGCCGGCTTGCGGCGCACTGCAGGTCATCAAGACCCGGAGTGCGCCGTACACACAGCAGGAAGGCGCTGCCCGGGTTAACCCTGCAATAACCCGGGTTTTAGCTCCGGTGTAAAAGGGGTATTAGTCAACACAAGTATTAATTCAGTTTGTAGTACTGCTAGGATCTTATAAACAGTGATTCCAACAAGTACCCCGGGCAACATTTGCAAACAATTTATTTTTAGACAGTTCCTTGCCTGCAAGAGTAATGGATAGCTATTTTATTGTGCACAAAACGACAGTGACATATTGATTTTATTTCCTGTACCGTGTTGTTATATCTTTGTCTGCATGAAGGTATATAACCTTTGTTTTCACAGTTGAACGACGAATCACCTTGTGTTCCGGAGTTCCAGCATAATAAAATGTAACTAGGATCACTTGTATTATCTTTCACAAAAGTGTGTGCTTCATATCGTTTGTAGAAACTGTACTTCTATTTGTGACAATCTGCTAACGAGTGAAAGTGTTTATTTGTGAGTAAAATCACACTATTATATAAAAGTAAATTGGATATCCATTTACCTGTATCTTCATTGCAACCAGTCTGAAGTAGCTCAGGGGACCGAGAGGCAGTTCTACCTGTTACGTAAACACGGCACAACATTACACCTGGGACTATCTACTAGTGGGGTGTTTCAGTGGCAAGCAGTCAGGAAGCCGACGGCCGAAATGCCGACTGCCGGCTTCCCGACTGTCTAAACCCGACAGGGGTCTAATGAAAAGCGTTGAAATCCCGACGCCTATCGTTAGCCCTACGCCGGGAGCGCGACGCCCGGTATACCGAACGAAGGTAAGCCTGGCGGCAGGCGCGGACAGCCGCGGAGGAGGGGGGGATGGTTAGGGATAGGGGCTCCCGGGGGGGACTTAGGCTTAGGCACCCCCGGGTGGGAGGTTAGGGTCAGGCCCCCCCCCCCGGGAGAGATAGGTTTAGGCTGCGGGGAAGGGGGGGGGTTAGGTTTAGGCACTTACAGGGAGGGTTAGGGTTAGGCACTAGGGGGGGAGGTTAGGGTTAGCCACCCCTAAGGGAGGGTAAGGGTTAGGGGGGGGGGCGTAGGGTTAGAAATAGTAGAAATACTCGCCTGTTCGGGATCTTCTGTTGCCGGTCGTATTTCATACTAATCCCGTTTCAGTAGGTTGGGACAGACTGGGGGCAAAGAGGGACAGAGCAGGGGGCGGAGCCGGCCACCACCAGCAAATATATTACACCAAGATTACATATTTGTTGACTCCTACTGTAACTATAGGGTGAAATTATTAATGCTGGTCCAATGACACAACAATGGAACAATGTACTTGATATGACCACTCTTATTCATATGCATGTGATTGGCTCATGTGGTATAAAGGGAGTCTATATATCTATAGTCAAATAAATATATCTACTGTATGTAATAATAATAAATACATTACATACAAAGATATACCAACATGGCTCACTGGCTATGTGGAATATATATCCAACATTGCAGCCTTATACATATATACAGTTTTAAACATTTAACTAGTGATTCCAATAGTAAGTACAGAGATGTGACAATATCCGCTGCATTACAGGTAAGACAAATCAACAGAGTATAGAATACACAGTAGTGATAATTATATTTATGCTTCCTTATCTAATTATATAATATAACGCAAACAGATATTCTACAAATGTAAACAATGACACATACTAATCCTGCAAGAATATATTTACAGTAATTACACATCATTAGGGATGATATATTTCTACCTTCTTGTGTGTCCGTCAGGCTTTCATCTCCTTCTGTTCTTTGTTTTACTGCCCCGACCCCTCCTAATATATATATACACACACACACACAGTACTGTGCAAAAGTTTAAGGCAGGTGTGGAAAAAATACTGCAAAGAATGCTATCAAAAATAGAAATGTTAATAGTTTATTTTCATCAACAAAATGCAAAGTGAATGAACAGAAGAGAAATCTAAATCAAATCAATATTTGGTGTGACCACTCTTTGCCTTCAATACAGCATCAATTCTTCTAGGTACACTTGCACACAGTTTTGGAAGGAACTCGGCAGGAAAATTGTTCCAAACACCTTGAAGAACTAAGCACAGATATTCTATGGATGTAGCTTGCTCATATCCTTCTGTCTCTTCATGTAATCCCAGACAGACTGGATGATGTTGAGATCGGGGCTATCTGGGGGCCATATAATCACTTCCAGGACTCCTTGTTCTTCTTTACGCTGAAGATAGTTCTTAATGACATTGGCTGTATGTTTGGGGTCGTTGTCCTCCTGCAGAATAAATTTGGAGCCAAACACCTCCCTGTTGGTATTGCATGATGGATAAGTACCAGCCCGTATTTCTCAGCATTGAGGACAACATTAATCCTGACCAAATCCACAACTCCATTTGCTGAAATGCAGCCCCAAACTTGCAAGGAACCTCCACCATGCTTTGCTGTTCCCTGCAGACACTCATTATAGTACCGCTCTCCAGTCCTTCGGCGCACAAACTGCCACTGTTACAGCCAAATATTTCAAATTTTGACTCATCAGTCCAGAGCACCTGCTGGCGTTTTTCTGCCCCCCCAGTTCCCATGTTTTCGTGCATAGCTGAGTCGCTTGGCCTTGTTTCCAAGTTGAAGGTATGGCTTTTTGGATGCAATTCTTCCATGAAGACCACTTTTGGACAGACTTCTCTGAACAGTAGATGGATGTACACCTGGGCCCCAATGGTTTCTGCCAGGTCTGAGCTGATGGCCCTGCTGGACAGCTTCCAATTTCGAAGGGAAGTAACCATGATGTGTCTTTCATCTGATGCACTAAGTTTCCTTGGCCGACCACTGCGTCTATGGTCCTCAACGTTGCTCGTTTCTTTGTGCTTTTTCAAAAGAGCTTGAGCAGCACATCTAGATACCCCGGTCTGCTTTGAAATCGTTGCCTGGGAGAGACCTTGCTGATGCAGTATAACTACCATGTGTCTTGTTGCTGTGCTCAGTCTTGCCATGGTGTATGACCTGTGACAGGAACTGGCTTTAAGCAACCTCACCTTTGTAGCAGAGCATGGCTGTTCCTCACCCAGTTTTAAGCCTCCTACACAGCTGTTTCTGTTTCAGTTAATGACTGTGGGCCTGATTCAGAGACGGATGCTCTGAAAGAGCGCTCGCTCTGAATCAGGGCGTTTTATTTTAGTTTTCGTGTGGCCTCCTGGGTGACCACCCACAGCTATTGCGAGCGGCCAGGATGATGGTCGCGATGGTCAAGACCATCGCGACCATCGGGGCTTGCAACGAGACCCTTGTGGTAGGGTCTCATGGCCGCAAACCCCAGAGAGCTTTCGGCTCTAATAGAGCCGAAGCTCTCCCACTGACATCACTGGTGATGTCAGTGGGGCCGCCCACAAACGGCGGGCGTTCGCTTGGGAACGCCTCAGTTTGTGAAGCCACCCCCCCACCACGCCTACAAAATGGGGCGAGCTGTCGATCAACATCGACAGCCACCCCTTTTGTAGTGAGCCATGGAGCGAGAGAATTTCTCTCACTCCAGGGCTTGCGCACGCGCAGTGCGGCGCTGCGCGTGCGCAGAGCTCACTATCGACCCGCTTGCGAGCGGGTCTGAATTAGGCCCAGTGTTTCAACCTACAGTACATATGAAAATGATGATCATTATCATCTGTTTGGTATAATTGGTTAATCATACACCTGACTATAATCCTACAAAGTCCCTGCCTTTGTGCAAGTATTGATTTGATTTAGATTCCTCTCTTGTTCATTTACTTTGCATTTTTTTAATTGCTAAAAATAAACTATTAATACTTCTATTTTCGAAAGCATTCTTACTCTGCAGCATTTTTCCACACCTGCCTAAAACTTTTGCACATATAAATATCTTATTTACCTATCCTCTATGATTATAGACTTTAATTCAGCCATCAGTTCTTTGTATTTTAAATAAGGCCTTGGCAAATTTGGACTTTCATAATCTAGTTGACTTGATCAAAGTAACCTTGTTGACAACAAGTGGATCTATTGCTTGGCCCCCAGTGTTGATCAAATGTACAGTAAACCAGTTTTGATTAAGATATTGTAACTATTATGACTCTCTATACCTAGTCTATGCCAAGAGAACCTGTTTCTCCAAAGTTGCACAATGACTTACAGTCAAACACAAATATACATCTATATGCACACATATACAACTTAGCATGCTTAATTATCTAAACGATTAATTTATATAGTGAAAACTATTTAATTTACTCTTTACTATAAAATATATCTACTATTTACTATGGTTACAAAAGACTTAGGCCCTCATTCAGAGCCGGACGCTCTGAGCAGAGCGCTCGCTCTGAATGAGGGCAGTCCTCCATAAAAATGGAGCGTCCTCCTGGACGCTTGTATAGCTGTGGGTCACCACCCACAGCACATACGAGCATGCAGGATGATGGTCGCGATGGTCTTGACCATCGCCAGTGCAACCAGAAGCCTGTGGTCGGGGTTTTCGACCACAAGCCCTGGAGTGATTTTGGCTCTATCAGAGCCAAAATCACTCCCACTGACATCACTAGTGATGTCAGTGGGGCCGGCTTCTGACGGTAGGCGTTCCCTTGGGAACGCCTCCGTCTGGGAGGCACGCCCCCGGCACGCCCACCAAAGGGGGCGTGCTGTCAATCAACATCGACAGCACGCCCCCTTTGATCAGACACAATGATGAAGATGTCATGGGTATGGGTCAGATTGTTGCAAACTGGTCTGGCAGGAGAAGGGGAGGGATGGAAGAGGAGAGATGAGGATGAGGTTAGAAGGGTTACAGTTGGGGGTCCTTGGGTTTGAGGTGATGGGAGTGAGAGAGATAGAGGGTGTGGATAGGTTGAGGTCTGGGGAATTGGGGATGAGATGGAGAGTGGGAGATCTAGTCAATAGAGGGCTACTCATGATGAGCCAGTAAATTAGTCAAAAGGTAGTACAGTGGCAGTATTATACATTAGATACCACAGGAAGGTGACTAAATTAATCAATACATAATACAGTAAGTCATGAATGTAAAGAAATTCAGGCTAAGAAACAATCAGAGGGAGAAGCATAAATTTAACAATAGAAACGGCAATGGATAATGGATGAAACTGCAATGGATGTGGCAATATGATTGTACAATGAATGTGCAGTTCTCAGTATCTGGTGACGTTTTGTATGTACAGAGAGTTGTATGGTGCTAATTTGATAGTATTTGTTATTATAGTCTATCACTATAATCATTATAGGTGAAATAAAACTGTGAGTGAGGGGCGTGGCATGGTGGGGAAGTGGGTGTGGTCCTGTAACAATAAGCAGGGCCCAAATAATAAAAAAAAGGTTCAGTTACAAAACTCTGTTCCTTGGTGCAAAATGTACTGGCTATACCTTCCCTGAAAATAATACATACTGTATAAATCAGAGTGAAGAGGGAATGCTACTAAATATTGAAAACTTTTAGATTCCAAAATTATTTCTAATGATCATAAGCAAAAGTAATTGAGCTCCAAATAAACAAAAGTTAGCTACAAAAAAAAGAAATTTAGAGAGAGTTCAGCAACACAGAATAATGGAAAAATACAATACGGTGCTTGTGCGGGTTTCCTCCGGGTGCTCCAGTTTCCTCCCATAAACCAAAAATATACTGGTAGGTTAATTGGATGGACCCTATTGTTTATGTATATGTGTATATAAATGTGGTAGGGAATGTAGATTGTTAGATCCGCTGATTTGAATGGCCAAATATTATCTGTAAAGCGCTGCGGAATATGTATGGACTATATAAATAACTGGTAATAATAATAATAATTAATACAATTATACATCTCAATTACTGGCATTTCCTTTGTAGCCATTTTGTATAAAACTGCACCAGTTGCAGAAAAAAATTTGCGATTACTATTGGGGGTTCGGCCGAGAAAAGCACCTTCGTTTTCTCGATCAGTATACCTGCTGTGTATACCTACTCAGTAGTAGTTGTGCCTCGTCAGACACCTACCGAGCTGTCCTTTGCTGTACTGATCGCATATGTTAGTGCATATGCGATCAGTATAACTGCGGTATCCGGCGGTAAGTTTTGCACTCTGTTAGTGCATCTCGCCCAGTGTGAGAGTGCCTCATTATCTTAGATAATGCTAATTATCGTACATACATAATTGTTTGTTTTCGCCGTAGTGTGGTAATCCCCAGGGCTGCCATCAGAAATTGTGGGGCCCGGGACTGACAAAATAGGCAGAGCCCCCAGGCCCCCTCTCATCTCTTATCTTATCTCCTTGAAGAAGGCTCCTTCTTGCTTCTTTTCATGGTCTGGCAGGCTAGCGCTGCTCCTCACGTGCCTGAGGTCCTCTGACTTCTCCCTTCCAGCGGCGCTGCATGACGTCATGACGTCACACGCGCCGACTCAATAAAAAACAAAACTTTATAAAACAAGGGGGCAGACGGCCATGTCATTCAATCAGCTAGGCCTCAGGTAGTCAGTGCGGCATTCTGATTGGAGCGGGCTCTACTCCTTTCCCTCGGGGATCGTGCGAGCCAGCAGGTGGTAGCATGGGTCCCCAATTCACTCAAGGGGGTAGTGTGGGCGGCCAGTAGAAACGGGCGGGCCCCCCTTTCTGCTGAGTGCCTGCGCCTGGTACTCCAGTTCCAGCAGTCCCTCCTTGATGGCGGCCCTGGTAATCCCAGATATTTTTCAGTGTGATCCTTTCACATTACAGAATGATGGATACCTGCACCAGACATGCAAATAATACTTATATACTAAAATGTCCAATAGTCAAAGAAGCCATTTTGGATAGTATTGTGGGTAAAGCCCTAGGCAAATAACGTTGTTTACCGTGGATGGAATGATGATGGTGACAGAAAGCAAGTGCATTTGCATGGTGTTACCCACAATCCTTTGTGGATTACCCATAAATCACAGCAGGTAGGGTTTTGGCTTTGTAATGGATATGTCACAAACATGTCTGAGGGACAGGTCTCTGATGGATGATGCGTAAAACAATGATCCCTCAGCACAGAGAGCAAAGGTCCTCTGTACACAGGAAGGAGGCCATTGTGTCTGACTGGGAAATTACAATGAGTCACTGAATGTTGTATATAGTCGGTCACACATAGCCCTGTTCTATAATGTATTGCAGGGGAATCATTACATTCCATCAGTAGATTGTGCTCAGTTCTCCACCGTTCAACAATAAATGATGTGGCATTTTTATCTGTAGCAGATCTTGTTTGTTCGAATTTTAGGAAATATAATATTCAGAGAGTCAGGCCGCACTGATCTGTGACACAGGTAGAAATTCTATTGCCATCGACAAGCGCTATTCTCACACTGTAGTGGTTTCAGCTGATCAAATCTGGGGCTTATTTTCTACTTTCAATGGTGGAACATAGGGTGGAATATAGGGCCCAAATTATCACGGATCGTAACGGCAACAGCATACGCAGGTTGGCCGATGGTGTGTACTGTGCATGCACCGCAGTGCGCGTGCGTAAGTTGACACTGCGATCACCTACGCAGATACAAAGCCATCACAGATCGAGCGACTGGACGTCAGCGTTTGGGGCTGGTGACGGGCAGGGGCGTGTCTATAATGGGTGCAGGGTGTGAGGTGCACATGGGCCCTTGGGTCCAGGGGTCCTGCAACGCACACCCTGCACCCATATTATCTAAAGCTTACCTCTCCGAGGTCCTGCATTGGGTGTCTCAGCGCTGCTGAAAACTCCGGAAAATGGCCATCGCGGCCACCTTTCCGGCGTATTGCACAAGTGCAGTGAGGAAACCGCCAGGAAAATTGAGGCCGCGCCATTTCCCCGGCAATCTGCGCATGAGCAGTAGACTCTGGGCACACTTTAGTGCCCAGAGTCTACTGATGCTGCGGTGGCCGGGCAGCCGCATCAGTCTGCCGCCGGCCGCCGGGGAGAGAGGCGAGGGCCCCGGACGGGGAATGCACACTGTCCCCCTCCTCTCTTAAGATGCCCTTGGTGACGGGGGAGTGGTAGGAGAAATGCAGGCGTGCCTGTTTGAACGCTGTTTCTTGGGCATGCATAAATTAGCAACTGTGACGGCATACGCAGCTTGTGTACTCGCTGCGTGTGACGAGGTTAGCAATTTCTGAGTAAGGTCTGACCTGTTGTAATTGTACATGAGGGGATGATGTTACTTGATTCTCCGATGTACGAGGTATGTCTATTAAATAACGAGACTGATTAAATAACTCATCTTTATTTATTGGTATTACAAATTTAATGTTTGTCCCCTTCAGTATACTCCCCATTTGCACTAATACATCGCTGTAGTTTTGTTTTCTACTGCTGGAAGGCATGGAGCAAATCCATTTCTCTTAGTTGTTTCAACATATCTGCCGTTTTCTTCTTTACAGCATCAACTGATTAATAATGTGTTCCTTTAAGCACTGATTTAACTTTTGGAAAAAGATAGAAGTCGCAAGGTGCTAAATCGGGCGAGTATGGAGGATGTTCAAGTGTAGTAATGTGATTGTCGGTCACAAACTGCGTCACAGAAAGTGCTGTGTGAGCAGACGCGTTGTCCTGGTGAAGAATGAAACCATTTTCCACAGTTGCGGCCGTTTCTTTCAGAGTCTCTCTCTCTCAGCTTTTTCAAAACTTCCTTATAATAATGCTGGTTACTGTTGTGCCTTGTAGAACCCATTCTTACAAAATTACACCCTTGATATCGAAAAAATGTTACTAAAAATGTAAAATTGACGCGTTGTTCAACT
Source organism: Taudactylus pleione (assembly GCA_031769625.1). Lineage (NCBI taxonomy): Eukaryota > Metazoa > Chordata > Amphibia > Anura > Myobatrachidae > Taudactylus > Taudactylus pleione. The sequence goes on from JAUIMM010000240.1 coordinate 725,311, forward strand.
TTTAAACTTAGCATTTTTTCGGCACTCTACAGAAAACACAACCAAATTACATGGCGACTCACAATCAACTGAACGTCATAGAGTGTTGCTGCTCGTCATGCAGGTTCAGGCAAGTTCAAGGTTACTACGTATGCAGTTAGAACCGGTCCTGACTGCTTTGTTTACTAGGTGGAATCACAGTCTCGTTATTTTATAGATATACCTCATATATGCAGGACTGCTAGGTATTACGGATGTGAGATAGCGGTTGTGGGCGTCTCTATGCTGGCTGTGCGACAGCTTTGCGATTGCAGTCATTAGCATATTTTTGCAGCAGATCTCTGTGCGTAATCGCAGCTGCGATCGCAATAGCGATCCGTAGTGAATCAGGCCCATAGAAAAGAGTACCTGGTGCCCCTGCAGAAAATCACATTTACAGGGTGTTAAAACTGAATAAATGCCTATGACATCACCAAAGCTGCCAGCTTTCAGTCAATTGGCTCTGGGAGATCACATGATATCAGGGTCACAGGAACTTCTGGCCAAACAAACAGCTTGCCATACACATTAGAACACCCAGTCAGATGGATACATTTTTCTGTTACTGAATCTTGCAACATTTTCCACTAATAAACAGAATTTAATATTGCAGTCAATTATTGCGGTTTTAACCGCTAACTGGCAGAACTTTAATATGTTTACTGCTATAGACTTCATCTGCTAAATATTGTGATTACATTCGCTAAAAGAGCAGAATTATTATGCTTTTTGAAGTTTAATCGTGAGATGGATCCTCTGTCTGTGTATTAATAATATTTAAAGTACAGTGACATAGGGATTAATTTCTCTGGTGTTCAAGAGGATTTTTAGCACAGTAAGACAACTGAATTTGTAATAAACTAGTGTCACCACTTTAAACTTCATTTACTGAAATAAGGAGAGTTATGGTAAAACTTACCCTTGTTAACTCTCTTTCTTCAAAGTCCATAGGGTCCACAGGGGAGACAATGGTGTGTAGGTGGGACCTGGAGGACCGGACACCAATAGCAAAGCTTTTCAATCCCAGGATGCTCCAGTCCTTCCCCCTATACCCCGCCCACAGCCTGAGGGCAACTCATTTTTGTTAACAAGCCCAAGGCAGGAGCAGAATAGGAGAGAAGGAAGACAGGTACATTGAAGAATCACACTCTCACCCAGAGAAGGGAACAAGTGACCAAGAGAAGAAACCCATAGAAGCCAGGTGCGTCAGGGCGCGTGCCCTGTGGACCCTATGGACTTCAAAGAAAGAGAGTAAACAAGGGTATGTTTTACCATAACTCTCCTTTTCTTCTTCAGGGACCATAGGGGTCCACAGGGAAGACAATGGGGATGTCCCCAAGCAGTTGTTTACAGGCGGGAACGCTCCTGAGCTGAGAGGAGAACCCTGCATCCGAAGGAAGCATTCTGAAAGGCAAATGTATCAAAGGCATAGAACCTAAGAAAGGTGTGGACAGAAGACAATGTAGCCACCTTGAATAGTTGTTCAGCAGAGGTGCCATGCCAGGCTGCCCACAAGGGACCCACAGAGCGAGTAGAACGAGCAGATACTCTAGCTGGCACAGGAAGGCCAGTCTGCATGTAAGCCTGTGAGATAGTCATGCAAATCCATCTGGCCAGAATCTGTTTGTTAGCTGTCCATCCCTTCTTATGAACAAATGAAGAGGGTCTGATTTCCTGATTGAACTAGTACGGTCCACATAGATCTTAAGAGCATGGACCACATCCAAGGAGGCCTCACCTGCCAAGAGGTCTGGTGATTGAAAGGCCAGAACCACAATTCCCTCATTAATAGGGAAACGAGAAACCACTAAGGGAAGGAGACCTGGGCGCGTTCTAAGAACAGCCCTGTCCTGATGAAAGATTAAAAAGGGGGAGCATCAGGAAAGCACCCCAAATCTGAGACCCTACGGAGGGATGCTATAGCAAGAAGAAACAGAGTCTTTGCAGTAAGCCATTTGACATCCACTGATTTCAAGGGTTCGATTGGAGGTTCCTGAAGTGTGTGGAGCACCACTGACAAATCCCACAGAGCCACAGGAGGGACAAAGGGAGGTTGTATATGTAGAACACCCTGCAGGAATGTGTGAACATATGGTAGAGGAGCAATTCTGCGCTGAAACCAGATAGATAGAGCAGAGACATACACTTTCAGAGATGCTAGACAGAGTCCAAGATCCAATCCAGTCTGAAGATAGGCAAGCATTCTAGAAACCTTAAAAACTTGAGGGTCATAGTTTCTAGGGGTAAACCACTGGAAATATGTATGCCATACCTGGTAATAAATCCTGGCAGAGGCCGGTTTACGAGCTCTGATCATGGTCTGGACCACAGAGCTACAAAATTCATTGGACCTTAGGAGGGATGTCTCAAGAGCCAAACTGTTAAAGACAGGCGGGCCAGGTCTGGATGTAGACAGGGACCCTGAGACAACAGGTCTTGTCATAGAGGAAGTTGTAGAGGAGCATCTATGGAGAGACTTTGCAGGTCGGAGTACCAATGGCGTCTGGGCTAAGCCGGAGCTATCAATAGGACTGTGCCCCCTTCCTTTTTGAACTTCCGAAAAACTCAAGAAAGAAGGGATATTGGAGGGAAGAGTACTCCAAATGGAAGATCCATTTCACAGATAATGTGTCCACGAAGGCCGTGTTGGGATCCCTTGTCCTGGTTACATACACTGGAAGTTTGTGGTTGTGTGTCGAGGCCATTAGATCCACATCTGGAGACCCCATCTGTCAACCAGAAGCTGAAATGTAGAGACCACTCTCCTGCAAGCACGTTGTGATGGCTTAGGAAATCTGCCTCCCAATTGAGAATTCCTGAGATGAACACTGCGGAGATGGCATTCGGTCCATGTGAGAATGCAGGACACTTCTGCCATTGCTGCTCAACTTTGAGTGCCTCCCTGGTGATTTAGGTAGCTCACAGCCATGGCATTGTCAGATTGTACTTGTACTGGCCTGCTCTGAAGGACATCCTGAGCCAGAGTGAGATCTCTGTAGATTGCTCTGAGTTCTAGGATATTGATTGGCAAGACCGCCTTGGCCTGAGTCCAGCAGCCATGAAAGGAGAGCTGGCTGGTCACCCTTGGAGGCTTGCATCCGTGGTTAGGATTACCCAGTCCAGGATCAAAAGGGGTGTCCTACCAGGCCATAGACAGGTGAAACTCTGGGGAGAGACTCATCATCTGTGATCTGAGCAGATAAGGCAGCCCATTCCACCTGGAGAGGTGTTGTAGGGGCCTGGAGTGAAACTGAGTGAACTCCATCATGTCGAAGGTGGACACTATGGATCCCAGGGTCTGCATTGCAGAGTGAATTGACACTCGGTGACTGTGTAGTAGTCTGCGCACCCGGTGCTGTAATACCGAGATCTTGTCTGCTGTTAGGAAGATTCTTTGAACCTGAGAGTCCAGGAGGGCTCCCAGATGTATCATTCTTTGAGAAGGTGTCAACGAAGACTTTTTCTAGTTGACCAGCCAATCGAGCATTTGTAGAAGGCAATGGTTATTTGTAGATGGCGGTTAAGTGCTTCTAGGGAGCTGGCCAACAGTAAGAGGTCATTAAAATATGGGAGCAGTCGGATACACTGATGACAAAGATAGACCGCCATAACTGCCATGATCTTGGTAAAGACCCAAGGAGCCGTTGAAAGGCCAAAGGGCAGAGCCTGAAATTGGTAATGTTGCTGTAGTATAGCAAACCAGAGATATTGTTGAGGAGATGGCACTATAGGTACATGTAGGTAAGCATCCTAAATGTCCAGTGACACCATAAAGTCTCCAGGCTCCATAGCCAGAATAATAGAGCAGAGGGTTTCCATGTGAAACCTGGGCACCTGATAAACTTGTTCAGAGAATTGAGATTGAGAATAGGCCGATGAGACCCATAGGGTTTCTGAACTGAGAAAAGGGTAGAACAATAGCCCATCCCTCACTGTTCGGAGGAGACCGGAATTATTAATCCTGAGAGTAGTAAGGCCTGAATGGCTTTTTGGATCAGCAGGGCTTTGCTAGGGTCCACTTGAGGGCCTGTGCAAAAGAACCTGCGGGGGTGTTGTCACCTCAGGAAGGATAGGGTATATCCGTGGGAGACCACTTCTCTTACCAGGTGGCTGTTGTGGTCTGACGCCAGAACTGGGCGAATTGAAGAAGTTGGCCTCACACCCTGGGAGCCCTCGGGGAGAGGCCCGCTGCGTCAGTCTGGCTCATCCTCAGATTTGGTAGGTGGACATCTAGTAGCCCAGGTCTGCTTGGTCCTATGCTTGGAAGCCTTAGTTGAAGCCTGATGCCTTGAAAAGGACTGGCTTTTAGTTTTCCCTTGAGGGTGAAAGGACCGAAAGGATGACGTCCGAGGCTTAGCATTATATGGAGGGCAGGAATGCAGTCTTGGAAGCTGCTAAGGTAGTCACAATTTTGTCCATTCTGAACCAAACAGGATATCTCCTGAATAAGGCAGACTCCAGAGCCTTTTTAGAGCACGCATCTGCCTTCCATGAGTGGAGCCTAACAATACAGTGGGCTACTACAGAAATGGCAGATGCCTTGGAGGCTAGGAGAGCCGTATCCATAGCTGCTTCACCCAAATAGGAAGCTGCATCTCTAATGTGAGATATGTAGGACAGCTGTTCCCTCGAAGCATCAGAGGGAAATGACTCTTCTAGGGCCTCAGCCCAACTCTCAATGGCCTTAGCCACCCAGGCCGTAGCCCTAGCAGGACGAGTAATAGCTCCTGAAAGAGAGTATATAGACTTTAGACAAGCCTCAATCCTTCTATCCATAGTCTCCTTCAAGGAGGTTGCAGTATGGATAGGTAAGGTAGCATTCTTGACCAGACGTGTCACGTGGGAATCCACTGCTGGGGGGACTTCCCATTTAGTGCAATCAGTAGCTGGAAGAGGATAAAAGGAGCTTAAACACTTAGGCAAATAAAGAAAGAAATAACAGCGCTGTGGAACACAATACAATGCAAATGACTGTGAGCTTAATTTAAACAAATATTGTGTATAAATAATAAATAAAAAGAAAATCAGTTATGCCATTAAAAGGTTGTTTTAATTTATTAATAAATACGCTGAATCAATCGCTATCTATGTATAAAAAACATAAAAAATGTATACATATAAAAATACACTGGTTTGGGATCATCAAAAGATGTTGTATGGTATCTGCGATCAAATACCACAGCTAATAATCAGACAGTTCAACAAAATAGCTAATCTGTATCGACTAATGTTGCAATATATATAGAACTGAAACAAAATTGCTGGTTTCTTCATATGGGTAAGCTGGGGATTTTTTAGACACCACAATTTATAAAAATCTTCTGTGTACATTTGTAATCCACTCCGTTCTGCAGTAAAAGTAGACAAATAAGCGGGGAGCACTTTTGAAACATCCCTATCTATATCCAACCTAAATCGATTATGAAATGACCAGTCACTGAATAAAACTTTAAAATATAAGTATATTATGATGATGCCTCTACCCGCATTCGGCTAAAGGTTTTATTGGCAGGTTCAATACCTGAATACAGGGGTGAGTGGTATACAGCATTCATTAGTGTTAAGCTGAAGTATTAATTGGTTATTCAGTCAAAGTACTCCACAGTCTCACTGGGGGCCAGTATAGTAATGGTCAATATTGCTGACCTGGCACTCACCAATATGAGGGAAGACTGATTATTAGTGTGGTGAGGTCCACCTTATCTTACCGCATCCCCGGCTTTTTTGCGGCCGTGTACAAAGGATCCAGTCACCCAGCGTGGCAAGAACCACCTATTCTCACCTCATCCCTGGCTTTGTTGGGCAGTGTGCGGAGGGTCCGGTCACCCAGTGGGGCAGGGTCCGCCTTCTCCCACTGCGTCCTCGGCTGTATGCAGCTGTTGAAGAGCACCGGCCGAATTCCAGCTAACTGTGTCCTAGGCTAGGTATAGCTATTGGTGAGCCCCTGCAATGTCCTGAATCCAGTCAGTCAGACAAGAATTTGCCACTCGGTGGAGACAGAGGCTATAGCCCAAGCAATGATCAAAAAATAAAGTTCACTAATCCGTTTCTTCCCAACAGGGATTTCCCCAGAGGGGTGTTTCCAGAAAGGAGTCAATTCACCCTTAATATACTGATTGAAGAGAACACCTGTATATTAGCAACCCATCAAGGTGCAATGTTACTGTGTTTAAAAATATACTGTCCTAACTAAAGGTAACTAAACATTAGAGATATATGTCTAAAAAAATATATAATATAAAAAAATAAAATACATCATAAAATACACACTTATACAATATATGTGTGTGCAGAAACACACACACACATACATATATATATATATATATATATATATATATATATGTGTATAGTACACCGATGGCGCGGCACTCTGTAAACCAAAGTCAGAGTATGTACCTTGCTCCAGGTGCCCTCAAAGGTGGAGCTCACTCGCCTTGATATAAACAGCAATAGACCAGCAGCACTCAGGAGACTCCTTAATGCGGTGAAAATAGTGTCTTTATTTCGACGTTCCTGAAGACGGGGTCACCTAACCCTGAAACGTTGAAATAAAGACACTATTTTCACTTCATTAAGGAGTCTCTTGAGTGCCGCTGTTCTACTGCTGTTTATATATATATATATATATATATATATACATACATACACATATTTTTTGTGAGGAAAGCTTATTGATTATATTTAGGAAAAAGGTATGTTATCTGTTTACCCTTATGTTAATTACTTAATCCGTCAACATGCATAATTAATATTTTTTCTGAATGAAAAATAATAATAATGAATTTGAATTATATTGATAGGTACTTATATCATAAATTTTAGATAAGCGCTTATATTAAAAAAAAAATTTAGATTATGGTACCAATTATGGTACCAATTTTAAATGTGTTAGTACACATCTATGTGGAAAATCTATTTATAGTATCCAAAGTATCACATGCAGGATACAGCTATGGATAATATTTATATATGTAGAAAAGAAAGAAGGAAGGAAACAAGGGATTTAGTAATATACCCAAAAATAGCCAATTTCACAATATGACATAACATAACAGTTACAAAAATACATACATGCATACACATAACCATAACTATATGCACACATACACATATATACACTTCCGTTAGGATAAACTTGAAACAATGCATAAATAAAATGCACATATACATGCCCATGTACAAAATACATATATATATATATATATATATATAATATATATATACATGCTGACAAAACTAATCTAAAGTGTATACCCACAGTGAATACTCGGCACCCTAGGTCACACAATCAACAACCAACTAGTGGGGATGACACACCATATACAGTTCATAATAATACAAATAACAACAACAAAAATGTAATAGTAAAAATAATAATAATAATAATAATAATAATAATAATCATATTAATAATAGTGAATAATGAATCAAAAAAATAATTCAAATGATTTTGATAAAGCAGAAAAAAGAACAAACAGATAGATGACTTGATCAGACATCATGACCCTAGATGACATAGGTTGAAAACAGACAACAGCCAAGTTATGAGAAAGGACATAGGTAAAAGATAACACTATGCTGAAGTAAAATAGAATAATATAAAATTAATATATTTCAAAGAACTTCATTAAGGTCTATGGCAGTGGTTCCCAAACTTTTTTGAGTCACGGTGCCCTAGAGTATCAGGATTGTTTTCACAGCACCCCTAAGTTTAAGTTTATTATTGAAAAATTCTGAAAAAAATGTAGTGAAGTAGTAAAGTGAAGTAAATTGTGCTTCCTGCCATCCTTAGGCTCAGTTATGTGGTGGGGACAGGTTTGCACTTCTATTTGCTCACATATTTACATTACACTGACCATAAATAATTTGATTTGGTGCTGGATCACCAACCTAAGGCACCTCTGCAAGTGTCCCGAGGCACCCCAAGGTGCCACAGTGCAGTTTGGGAACCACTGGTCGATGGATTTATTAAGTCCGTCAGGAAAAGGGCTATTGAACTCATGAATCCTATTAACCTCCCTTCTGCAAAGTTGTTTGAACCTGTCCCCTCCCCTACTTGTCTGTTTAATATGATCCACACCAAAGATGGTGAGACTTTCTGGATTGCTGTTGTGACATAAAGCAAAATGTCAGCAGAGACTGAGAGTTATAACTCTGTTGATGATATTCCTCCTATGTTCTCCGAACCTAATTTTCAGATTCCTAGATTCCTAGTTGTTCTACCTATATGAGAGAGTTTACAGCTGCATGGCAATAGATTGATTACATAATCTGTTTTGCAGTTGATAAACTCTCTTATCTTGTACATCTTCTTTGAGAAAAAGATAATTCTTCTGTTTTGTTCTTAACATGTGAGCACATGATGCACCTTGTACTTCTGCATTGATAAAAGCTTGGTGGAACAATTGAAAGCCAAGAGTAACCTGACTGTTGTCCTAACTGATTAGTGGGTCTGAAAACACTGGGCTTTTATAATACGATTCTTTTTGAATATGATGAGTGGATTATCAGCAATAATGTTGTTGAGAATCAGATCTCCCTTGAGAATTGGATAGTTCCTTTTGATGAGTTTCTTGATTTGGTATGCTGCTTTATTATATTTACACAGAGGGCTATGGCTCACACAGTCACGGTGCTTGTACTTGTTATACACAGAGGGCTATGGCCCATAGTCACGGTGCTTGTGTTTGTTATACACAGAGGGCTATGGCCTACACAGTCATGTAACTTGTATTTGTTATACACAGAGGGCTATGGCCTACACAGTCAAGGTGCTTGTATTTGTTATACACAGAGGGCTATGGACCACACAGTCACGGTGCTTATATTTGTTATACACAGAGGGCTATGGCCCACAGAGTCACGGTGCTTGTATTTGTTATACACAGAGGGCTATGGCCCACACAGTCATAGTGCTTGTATTTGTTATACAGAGGGCTATGGCCCACAAAGTCACGGTGCTTATATTTGTTATACAGAGGGCTATGGCCCACACAGTCACTGTGCTTATATTTGTTATACACAGAAGGCTATGGCCCACAAAGTCACAGTGCTTGTATTTGTTATACACAGAGGGCTATGGCTCACAGAGTCACGGTGCTTGTATTTGTTATACACAGAGGGCTATGGCTCACAAAGTCACAGTGCTTGTATTTGTTATACACAGAGGGCTATGGCCCACATTGTCACGGTGCTTGTATTTGTTATACCCAGAGGGCTATGGCCCACAAAGTGATGGTGCTTGTATTTTTATACACAGGGGGCTATGGCCCAAAGTCACAGTGCTTGTGTTTGTTATACACTGAGGGCTATGGCCCATAGTCACGGTGATTGTATTTCTTATACACAGAGGGCTATGGCCCACAAAGTCACGGTGCTTGTATTTGTTATACACAGAGGGCTATGGCCCACAAAGTCACGGTGCTTGTATTTGTTATACCCAGCAGAGGGCTATGGCCCACAAAGTGATGGTGCTTGTATTTTTATACACAGGGGGCTATGGCCCAAAGTCACAGTGCTTGTGTTTGTTATACACTGAGGGCTATGGTCCATAGTCACGGTGATTGTATTTCTTATACACAGAGGGCTATGGCCCACAAAGTCACGGTGCTTGTATTTTTTATACACAGAGGGCTATGGCTCACAGAGTCACGGTGCTTGTATTTGTTATACACAGAGAACTATTGCCCACACAGTCACGGTGCTTGTATTTGTTATATACAGAGGGCTATGGCCCACACAGTCACAGTGCTTGTATTTGTTATACACAGAGGGCTATGGCCCACACAGTCACAGTGCTTGTATTTGTTATACACAGAGGGCTATGGCTCACACAGTTAAGGTGCTTGTATTTGTTATACACAAAGAACTATGGCCCACACAGTCACGGTGCTTGTATTTGTTATATACAGAGGGCTATGGCCCACACAGTCACGGTGCTTGTATTTGTTATACACAGAGGGCTATGGCTCACACAGTCACGGTGCTTGTATTTGTTATACACAGAGGGCTATGGCCCACACAGTCACGGTGCTTGTATTTGTTATACACAGAGGGCTATGGCTCACACAGTCACGGTGCTTGTATTTGTTATACACAGAGGGCAATGACGCACAAAGTCACGGTACTTGTATTTGTTATACACAGAGGACTATGGCTCACAAAGTCACGGTGCTTGTATTTGTTATACCCAGAGGGCTGTCGCCCAAAAAGTGATGGTGCTTGTATTTGTTATACACAGAGGGCTATGGCCCACACAGTCAAGGTGCTTGTATTTGTTATACACAGAGGGCTATGGCCCACAACAGTGACTGTGCTTGTATTTGTTATACCCAGAGGGCTATCGTCCAAAAAGTGATGGTGCTTGTATTTGTTATACACAGAGGGCTATGGCCCACACAGTCACGGTGCTTGTATTTGTTATACCCAGAGGGCTATGGCCCACAAAGTGATGGTGCTTGTATTTGTTATACCCAGAGGGCTATGGCCCACAAAGTGATGGTGCTTGTATTTTTATACACAGGGGGCTATGGCCCACAAAGTCACAGTGCTTGTATTTCTTATACACAGAGGGCTATGGCCCACAAAGTCATGGTACTTGTATTTTTATACACAGAGGGCTAAGGCCCACAAAATCACAGTGCTTGTATTTCTTATACACAGAGGGCTATGGCCCACAAACTCATGGTATTTGTATTTTTATACACAGAGGGCTATGGCTCACACAGTCACGGTGCTTGTATTTGTTATACAGAGGGCTATGGCCCAAAGTCACAGTGCTTGTATTTGTTATACACAGAGGGCTATGGCCCACACAGTCACGGTGCTTGTATTTGTTATACACAGAGGGCTAAGGCCCACAAAGTCACAGTGTTTGTATTTTTATACACAGAGGGCTATGGCCCACACAGTCACGGTGCTTGTATTTGTTATACACAGAGGGCTATGGCCTACACAGTGACGGTGCTTGAATTTCTTAAACACAGAGGGCTATGGCCCACAAAGTCACGGTACTTGTATTTTTATACACAGAGGGCTATGGCCCACAAAGTCATGGTGCTTGTATTTATTATACACAGAGGGCTATGGCCCACAAAGTGACGGTGCTTGTATTTCTTATACACAGTGGGCTATGGCCCTCAAACTCACGGTACTTGTATTTTTATACACAGAGGGCTATGGCCCACAAAGTCATGGTGCTTGTATTTTTTATACACAGAGGGCTATGGCCCACAAAGTCACAGTGCTTGTATTTGTTATACACAGAGGGCTATGGCCCACAAAGTTACAGTGCTTGTATTTGTTATACACAGAGGGCTATGGCCCACAATGTCACAGTGCTTGTATACTCACTTACACAGTGGGGTACAGCACCAAAAAATAAATTTTATTTTTTTACTTTTACACAGTCACTTTTGTGCTGCCACTGAGCACAGTATAGCGTAGCATCAGCATGCAGTGTGTCCCCCTATACAGCCTCTCAGCCAGCCAGCGATCAGCATGACCCCTCTCAGCCAGCCTGCCCAATTGCAGAGTAGCGCGCTGATAACGCTGGAATATGTGACCATACATATTCCTTCAGCAATTCACGAATATATGCATGCTTATGTCTTTCATTATTTTCATTGCAATTAAGAGTACATAGAAATGATTCAGGATATATATTAGTTGTAAGTTGCAGAGGACAGTCACATGTGTTGAATGGCCTCAGGCCTAGAGATGAGGTCTGCCCTCTCTCTAAAGTAGGCAGGTGTGTGTCTGAAGCAACAGTTATTATTGTTTAATATTGTTTAATCTAAAGGTATAGGTGTTATTACAGAAATAGGTAGAAATTAGAACTGATCAAAGCCATTTCTTCACTAGCAAGACAGAATAATGGGTTAGTTGAGTATGAACAGACTAGGAGACAGTAGGTCCTAGATCCGTATAAACAAGAAGGGAGTTAATCAGGATAGCCTTGGCCTATATGCGGTCACCAGTATTTTGAGAATATTGAAATGGAGATTATAGGTTTTGTTATGATTAAAATAAATAAATAGTGAAATGTTTAGTGCGCATGAATATTGAATTAATTAATTAATATTCGCCATTTTAGAATATGTCAGTAGCAGAGAGGAAAAGTATAAAAGATTGATCAAAAAGGGGAGGGGGCGGGCAGTCGGGCTGAGCAGGAGAGATCGTAGGTCGAGAGAGTCGCGGCGCGCTGGGCTGTAAGTATAAACATGGCTGACTGTCACCTTGGGAGTCTTTGCTCGGCATTGCAAATAATCATTTTGTTACTGTTGCTGAACTAATGATTTTTTTTGTTGTACGTCTGCTTTGTCAATAATACATGTAGAACTAATTTGCTTTTTTAAGTAAAACATTGTCATTTATTTTAAAGTTGGTATTGGTGTGAATTATTTAATTTCTTCTTATAATAAGTAAGGTTTAAAAATAATATCCAAAACACCTCGCAATATCAATTATGGAGGCCCCAGCGAGATACACCGGTTGACACCCGCCGTATCGGTGATTGAGAGAGAGTGCACGGCAGTGAGTTATTTTGCTCATTAGATAATTTTTATTTTTAAATGTGCAGTTTTGTTTTTTTCTCACTTTCTTTGATATGGTGGTTAAGTTAAATTGTGCTGTATTGATTATTTTGGATTTGTTTTGTTTTGGTAGGATTTGTTTCTCAAAAGAAGGTTTTAGGAGGAGGGATTCTCCCCTCCTTTTCTGGTCTGGGCAGTGTGCCCAATAGATAGAGAAAGTAAATGGTATTTGCTGAGGTTTTTTTCTCCTTCCCCGTGCACTGAAATATGTTAAGGATAAAATAAATTTGCAAGTTGTGATTTTCTTGTCATTTATGTTAGTTGATATATCTATTTCTGAAATTATTGGTAGACTGATGTTTTTTTAAGAAGTTTTATTGATACCTTCTATTTTCTTTTTCTGCTCACTCTGAGAAATTTTAATTTTTTGCGCAATCCAGTTTTTTTGTTTTTTTTCCTTCTTCATTTTTCTTCCTTCCCTGCTCTGTATGAAAGAGTGATGTATGATTGGTTGAATCACGTATGTTTGGATATTTGGCTGACCTTCACGGCAGCAGCTTCTGGAAAGGACCCCACCCGAGTATCGCTTACGGCTTCCGCTTGGTGCTGGGGTTAGATTAGGGTCTTGTGTCAAAAAAAAAAGAAAAAGAAAAAGACACTATATAAAAAAAAAACGTAGACAGCAGTGTATGCATCTTTTGTGAGTGAACTATAACTTTTTTCTTAAAAGAAAAAAAAAAAAAAGGTTGTGCATACTGTCTTTTATCTTTCCTCATTCTTCTGTCTTTCTCTTTCATTGATAGGGACCCCTGATGTGTCCTAATTGTGCATATGTTGCTGTGTTAAATATATTTTATGACATATGCAATGTTGTTGTTTTTTTTTGTTTTGAGGATTTCGATCCAATAGTGTTGTTAGAGAGTGATTTGTCATTTGATTCGGTTTTTGGACTTGGGTTCAGACGGAAGCAGTTCATTAGAATTGTTGTTTGATTTCTGGTTTCCAGAAATTTGAATTTGTATTTGAGTCATTTTTCCCAGATATTAGGGGCAGTATTGTTGTTGTTTTTTTGGTGGTTGGTTTTGTGGTTATAAAAATTAAATGTCAGCAAGGGGTTAGGACGGGAGGCATTTGGTGAGCTAGCTTTTCCCATTTTCCCCTGTAGTATGCCTTGTATAAGAAGTGGAGTAGAGAGGCATGAATCTGGTTATGTGAATTGCGGGGTAATATTATAAACAAAGAAGAGAAGTCCACATGGCTAGATGGTGTAAAATCGATCTGCAGATATTTAAGAACAAGATAATATTGATGTAAAAGTGTTAAACCTGATTACGAGGGCAGGTGCACAAGGTATACATGTAGTTACAGGTGTAACAGGTGCGTGGAACCCTGATAACGAGGACCGGGGAGGCACCAGGTAACTGAGGTACAAATCTGTTAACGAGGTCAGATTGTGCATGAAAGGTGTTGACCTGATAACGAAAGACAGGTAACACGAGGGTAGAGTTTTTGGGGTTTTCATTTTGACAGACATGTCACAATTTTAAAGTGAAAGAAACAGTTAATCTCATTTGTTTTTTTAAAAGGCAACATTATCTCAGTACTTGTATGGGATTGAAGGTCGTTAATGTAAGTGATATATAGAAGGTAAGCGCAAGTGATTTGAGGGTGAAGAGGTTGATTGTAGCTTGATAAGCTACAGAGTATGGGGAGAATGGCGCGTGACGCACCTGGATGGTAATGGTTGTTTGAATGAAGGTGAGAAGGAATTGGTTTGGTGAAACGGAAAATTGTTGCCAGGGTAGTTTACCATGAAATTGTAAAGGTATCCCACTAACAAAACTTGTACTTAAGAAAGAATTAAGTTTCTCATTGCAAGTGTAAAAGCTTATTTGAGGAGCTGGAAGAGTGTTCCCGTTTGAAGGTCATAGAGATTGGCTATTTGAGAAAAAAAATGCAGTTTTATTTTTGCAGCAGAGCGAGAGAAAGACTTTTTTTAATATGGCATCGAGTGAGTTGCCAAGAGTTACGAGGGTAGTCATTTAAAAAAAAAAAATATGTTAAAGAAATGCAACAGAGGATGGGGAATGAGGGTAGTGTAATGCGGGATCTAGGAATAATAATAAAACAAAAGCATATGTGATTAGGTATGACAAATATGTATGCAGTTATGAAAGACAGGTGCGGAGATGAGTGTGTGAGGTTTGTTGCAGGGTGAAGTGAGATGAGCGGATGGACCTCTGGTCATTTCCCCATGGCTGGCACATTTAACCAATCTGTTTTGTAGGCTTTGAAAGCAACAGTCATTTTGTCTAAGTTGGTGAAGAATAGGGTTAAGTATTTGCAATGTCTGGCAATATGGCAACAGGAGGCTAAGTGGCAGTCAGCCATCAGCACTGGCAGCGCCCCCGGCTCTCACAGCTGGCCCAACTGACCCCCCTTTTGTTTTTTACTTTGTTTATTTTTCAAGATTTGAACCCCAGAGACTCCTGTCTCTAGTGATGACAATGTTGATGTAATGCTTAAGCTTATTGCTTTCTCTATGCTTGCTTATTTTAATCAATAATACCAAGATTTGTATCTCACAGACTATGGTCTCTGAAGCGAACTTAAATGTCTAAGCTTATTGTTATACTTATGCCTGTTTATTCTAATCAACAATTTGTTTATGACTATTCCCCAGAAGAGAACTGTTAGATCTGATTCAGCTGATACAATTGATGATTATTACTGATGTCCGTGTCCTTCCTGCAAATAATCTCACTATCATTAGCAGGTTCAATGTGTCCTGGATACCTTGTGTTTATCTGACCATTTATTGTTTGTGAGGACTTCACAGTTTCCGGATGTTGTCACAGAAATCCTACATCATGTGCAGCATCATTCACAGCTAAAGGCCCCCATACATCAGCAATCTGAAAACCACAATTGAACAATTTGAAGATTTATTGCCCGATCTTAGGATTTCCCAATCGAGCAATCTGCGCCCATACACTACAGATCTTTTTCAGTGATTTGCAGATCGATTGCAGCAAACACAGATCTGGCAATCTTGAAAGGCTCCATCATTTTCATGGTAATGGTCTGCAAATCTGCTGACCATGTCCATACACTAGCAATCTACAGCCCCAATCGATCTGTGAAATCCAAAATGTTGGACAATCTGATTAAACAATTCCAATCACTTTTTGCTTGCAATCTGCAATCTGTGAAGCCCATACATTGCAGATTTTTATACACAATCGATTGCAAATTGCACGATTGCTACAATCCATCTCTGATGTATGGGGGCCTTTAGAAATTGTGCAGTTATTTATGTTTCCAGATATAGTATAGTATCCTATGTGTTGTTGAAGGTGACAGAAGTACACATTTTACAGGGAAGGTATTACAATCAATATGTCAATATATGAGTTTATAAAAATTTTTTAAAAAAAGCAAAATTGAATGTGTAATCACTAACATTAAGTACATGTTAGCTAAGGTGGGTGTGGGGACTGCCATGAGTTGACTGGGGGCTTTTACCTCTGGTTTTGTATAGCATCCACATCACTCCAAAGCGATCACTTAACCTGTGCCT
Source organism: Taudactylus pleione (assembly GCA_031769625.1). Lineage (NCBI taxonomy): Eukaryota > Metazoa > Chordata > Amphibia > Anura > Myobatrachidae > Taudactylus > Taudactylus pleione. The sequence continues at coordinate 741,445 of JAUIMM010000240.1, forward strand.
TGTGAGCTACTTTTTTTTTTTGAAAACTGCCTATCCTTATTGTAAGTCCAGCAACAGACTTGTCACTGTTATATGATTTAACTACGGACTATGTTATACAATTCTCACAGCATCTGAAGGAAAGCTTATGAAGAGACTCCCAGAAGAGCCTTGTCATGGAGTCCAGTCTGGAGACTATGTAATGGTGAGAAATTTCTTATGTTCTGGTTGTCTCATAGATCGATGGCAAGGCCCGTTCCAGGTTCTGCTAACAACCTCGATGTGGCTGAAAAGGACAATTGGATTCACAAAATCTCACTGCAAGAAGGTTGCCGACCCGGCGGTGAGGTCAGTTAAAGCCAAAGAAGACGCAGATAAAGACATTGACTGTGATTTAAATCTAATAAACTTATTTGATGATGGGCCAGATTAGAGCCACAGTTCAGGCCAAGATAAGGTTCACAGAATCGGGGACATTATTAGTAGTAGTGTTCTGCGGGTTGTGAACAAAGAAAAGGAAAAATGACTATTGGTGATCAGGTCTCTGTGTATCCATTGATTGGGAAAGTAATTTTTTTTCCATTTTTAAATTTTTTATAGTGAATAGGAGCTGACAAGGACTGGTGACTGATGAGGACGGTGTGGAGTGTTATCCTAGGGGTACTGCCGGGGTCATATTGGTAGACTCCACTCCTATTTTAAAACTCATGGTCATAAGAGATATGGTTTTAATCACATTAAGAGTCATAAAAGACGTACACACTCATTTTACTACTGATTCTCCCAGGTATAGGTACGCATCAGAGGATGGTCAAAAGACCAAGGGAAAAAAATTCTTAAAATGGTTGAAAAGAAAATACATTAAAATAACAAAATACAGGTAAATAAGGTCTCATACTGGTACTACGTACAAGATACATCTGATGAAGTATCGGAAAAAAAGAGCCATTACAGTATGGCAAATGTGTGAAGGGTTGCCTCACAATTCCAAAATGTATATGTAAATACTGTGGTTTAAATTCAGAAAAGGGATATACAATGGTGCAAAGACAGCATCTCTATACAAACTGACACTTCTTCCCTGGACATTTATCATGTGCTTATAGAAAGAACAATAAAGTTGATTGTTGGGTATGTAGTCACCATGTCATTCAGGGAATGTTGTGCTAATGTCTGTTTCATTGCACTTAAATGTTTAGCACTTCACTCACTATGTGGAACTTACACACTTGAACCGTATAATGTCACAGGTTCCCTACGTTTAAAATTAACAAGATATCCAAGGTATGATCAGGACAACATCATGTCTATTAACAAAATGGTACAGGAGCTGAAGGTATTTATTTGGGAACCAGTGTTTGTAACACAATCTTACAAGGAGGATCTTACTGAATTAAACTTGTTTGGGGATCTTTTAGAAATTATTAAATACACAAAACCTAATAAATTTTTTTTTATATGTGAGTGTATTAATAAACTGTTTAATAACAGAAGGAATGTTGGGGTACAATAAAACATACAGTCATCATATCGCAGAGTGGAACAAGCAAGAAGAAAGCGTGAATGAAAAGGGTGCCCGTTGTAATGTTCCTTATAATGCTTTTCTAACACATTGTTTAATAAACCATGACACTACCACAGGGGTTATATTATATGTGTTGGCATAAGGTTTATAAATGGTTACAAATTCTTTTGAAATGGGTCTTATAAGAACATTGGCCCTCATTCAGAGCCGCTCGCTATTTGCGGTCGTTCGTTCTAAAACAAGGGGTGGCTATTCAAATGAACCATTCGCTAATTGCGGTCTGTTCACGCCTCTAAGTCTGAACGAGCGAGCAAAACTTGCGGTTGTAATTTTGAAAAATACGCCCCCTTGCCGCTCGCACCATACGTCATGTCCGCTATTTATTAGATTAATCGAGTACATCGAACAGCGTATGAACTGCTCGCTATTCTTGTAGCTGGTTTTTTCAACCGCTATTTTGCGAGCAGTTCTGAGTAAAAAAAAACCCAAGTGACGTGGTCAATGACGCTGCTGTATTAATTATGCACTCCCTTAAAATGCCCATTTTGACCTTTAAGCACGCCTGCTTTCAGATCTCAACTTCCCCATTTTCAAGCACCTTCTCCTGTTACCACCCACATACGCCTCATTCTGTCACTCAAAATAGCAGGCATTCGCTATATAGCGAACAAACGATTTTCGGCCGCACTGACTGGTTTGCACATGCGTATTAAAATCCGTACGCATGCGCAGTTGTGCGAACATCGGTCGGAACGAACGAGCGGCCGCTTAGGAGCGGCTCTGAATCAGGCCCTTTGCTACTTGATGCAAAGGTAACACAACAGAAAAATCTAAAAGAAACATATGAAATAACTATTGTGTAAGAACGGTAAATAGAAGTACAAATGGTATATGGAAAAGTACAAGCACCTCTTTACACTGTCCCAAAGCTATAAGGTTGGTTTAGGATTTGGTAACATAACAACATTTGGTACATAGGGAATTAATAAACAATATCGCAGACATATTGTGGTAAGAGAGTTTCAAGCAATAAAACACTGAATTAAAATGCAGCACACACTACCTTACAGCTGTGACTTTGGATATTGTGTCACATTACAAACAGTATATGAGTTAAAGTGTTGTACATACATCACAAATTCTTCTGATGCAGAAGAAATAAAATAAAAGTTAAATGAAATTACTCAGGTTAAAAATGAATTTGCTGATTAAATAAACATGATGGTACGATTCCCGACAGCTGGTTCACCTGGCTGAACCCCAGCACGTGGTTTGCATGGGTTGAAAATGGGTTTAGCGGCATTATGAACGCAATGGGAAGACTAATATTTTTTGTCATGATAATGTTGATTTTCTATATACTAGTGAAATGCTTCAAGAAGATTTTCCAATGTATTAAGAAGAAATCCGATGTTGCAATCTATGAGAGATATGAACTTTCTTCAGAGATATGAACTTTTTTCGGAGTTATGACCCCTCAAATTTCATGAGGATGGAACTGATAACGCTGGAATATGTGACCGTACATATTCCATCAGCAATTCACGAATATATGCATGCTTATGTCTTTCATTATTATTTTCATTGCAATTAAGAGTACATAGAAATGATTCAGAATATATATTAGTTGTAAGTTGCGGAGGACCGACATGTGTCGAATGGCCTCAGGCCTAGAGATGAGGTCTGCCCTCTCTCTAAAGTAGGCAGGTGTGTGTCTGAAGCAACAGTTATTATTGTTTAATATTGTTTAATCTAAAAGGTATAAGTGTTATTACAGAAATAGGTAGAAATTAGAACTGATGTAAATCATTTCTTCTCTAGCAAAACAGAATAATGGGTTAGTTGAGTATGAACAGACTAGGAGACAGTAGGTCCTAGATCCGTATAAAGAAGAAGGGAGCTAATCAGGATAGCCTTGGCCTATATGCGGTCACCAGTGTTTTGAGAACATAGAAAGGAGATTATAGGTTTTGTTATGATTAAAATAAATAATTAGTGAAATGTTTAGTGCGCATGAATATTGAATTAATTAATTAATATTCGCCATTTTAGAATATGTCAGTAGCAGAGAGGAAAAAGTATAAAAGATTGATCAAAAAGGGGAGGGGTCGGGCAGTCGGGTTGAGCAGGAGAGATCGTAGGTCGAGAGAGTCGCGGCGCGCTGGGCTGTAAGTATAAACATGGGCTGACTGTCACCTTGGGAGTCTATGCTCGGCATTGCAAATAATCATTTTGTTACTGTTGCTGAACTAATGATTTCTTTTGTTGTACGTCTGCTTTGTCAATAATACATGTAGAATTAATTTGCTTTTTTAAGTAAAACATTGTCATTTATTTTAAAGTTGGTATTGGTGTGAATTATTTAATTTCTTCTTATAATAAGTAAGGTTTAAAAATAATATCCGAAACACCTCGCAATATTAGTCCAGAGCCTGCAGGACAAATGGCGCCGAGTCACGGGATTCAGCGCCTTATGTAGAGGAAAACTCTCGCCTCTCGTGAGAGTTCGGCACTCTCGCGAGATCCAACGTCAGGACGCTGATGTCGCGCTCACAGTGAGGATCCGAGTCGGCGGGAACACCCAAGCCTCGGCTCGGTTGGACTCGGATCCCCACTGTTCTGAGCGGTTCAGATTCCACAGAATCCGAACTGCTCTTCCCTAATTTTGTGTAACTGTCCCTGTTAATTGAACTAACAATAACATCGAAGAGTCTTTGGTTATTAATAGCTTTGGATGGGAAATCTCTCCTCTCCTTTACTCTGACCAAGGAACCAAAGAACGCCAGTGATGTGCGGTCAGGTGAGGCAGGTAACGCAGAGCCCTTCCTGTCATACTTCAGTATACACCAGAGTTCTCACTATAAAAATAAGAAAAAATATAATAAAATATTATAAGTACCTTCTTTGTATTATTCTAATAATTTTTATAATCAAAACTCTGTAATACAAAGTGTATTTCAGGTGAGGCGCTGCCTCCCCTGTCTACCTTTTCTGCACATCTCTGATCAAAACACACCAAATGTCCAGCACTATATACTGCTGCACCTTTGTATAATGCCCACATGAACCCTCAGATTCATATATGTATCTGTAACTCTGTGTCTGATACTAGCCAGTGCCTCCCCAGCCATTTACCTCACCGCACGTCACTGCTAGCAGTGCCTCCCCAGCCATTTACCTCACCGCACATCACTGCTAGCAGTGCCTCCCCAGCCATTTACCTCACACGTCACTGCTAGCAGTGCCTCCCCAGCCATTTACCTCACCGCACGTCACTGCTAGCAGTGCCTCCCCAGCCATTTACCTCACCTCACGTCACTGCTAGCATTGTCTCCCCAGCCATTTACCTCACCGCACGTCACTGCTAGCAGTGCCTCCCCAGCCATTTACCTCACCACATGTCACTGCTAGCATTGCCTCCCCAGCCATTTACCTCACCACACGTCACTGCTAGCAGTGCCTCCCCAGCCATTTACCTCACCGCATGTTACTGCTAGTAGTGCCTCCCCAGCCATTTATCTCAGCGCACGTCACTGCTAGCAGTGCCTCCCCAGCCATGTACCTCACCACATGTCACTGCTAGCAGTGCCTCCCCAGCCATTTACCTCACCACACGTCACTGCTAGCAGTGTCTCCCCAGCCATTCAGCTCACCGCACGTCACTGGAGAACACTCACCTGGGAGTGTCGGATGAGATTTTTGTGTGTGTGTATGTGTGGGGGGTCTATAGAACATAATAGAGATCAAACAGGTGTGGGGAACAGAAATATAAACAGAATATAGAGATTAGGGGAGCACAATTTAGATCGGGGGAGGGCGCGACATTGGACATACAGATTTGGGGGAGGTGGGCCACAAACAGGACTGGCGGTCTGAGGGGCATGTGGGAAATATCTGGACCTTGGGAGCCTATTTTTCCATGTACGCTCCCCCATATCGAAAGTTGGCCATGCCACTGACTGCCACCTGTAATATCTCCCCCCTGCACTGGTGCCTCTAGATCATTATTTAGGAATACAATTATTATTACATCTATTGCAAAGAAAGAAAGAAAGCAGGACAATAAACCCCGTAAAGCTCCGTAACCTAGGTGTCACCCTCAACTCAGAACTGCTCTCAGGGCCTGATCAGAGATGGGCGCTAATACTATATTTACTAAGATCGAGCGATTGTTTGCCATTGTGCATGTGCTGCAATTGTCTTGCGATTCCACATGCACAGAGGATCCTTTCACAAAGTGAGTGACAGGTAGTCAGCGTTTGGGGGAGGTAACGGGGGAAGTCATTAAAATGCAGGCGTGTCTGACCGTTTAAACGCCATTACATGGGCGTGCATAAATTAGCCTCTGTGATCTCCTTCGCGGCATGAGAACCCTCTGCGTGTCAGGAGAGCTTGTCAGACCTGCCAAAAGGGCAAGATGGCCAATCTATGCGTGTCTATGTTACCCATATTTACGCAGGTAAGCGACATCGTATGAATATGAGAAGGCAGCGGTTGGTGCGCTTCTGCTGGGGTAAGCATAGGAACTATGGGGCCTAATTTATTATGGATCGCAACTGTGAATGCAATAGCTATTATGCACGCCGTCTCACTGCGATAGTATGCTAATCCACTGCGATCGCTATGCCGTCACAGCACAACATAAGGACGCCCACCTCGCCTTACACACATCCGTAATACTTAGCAAGACTGCAAAACCATCGGTAACATCGAGTAACATCGCAGCCTTGCGCACACTTGCACAAGCTCTGATCAAACTCAGGAATGGCTAACCTTCCAGTGAGAGCTTAGGCTGCGTAAGGCATCGCAGTGGATAATTTATGCGTACCCCTGCAACGCCGTTCAAACGCACTGGTACGCCTTCATTTCTCCGAGTCTGCGTAGTCTCTGCGATCGCAGTCCCGATCTCAGTGGCTGGGTCACGCACGCGCACTGCGATGTATGCACAGAACGCAACAATCGGCTGATTGCGTGCGTATTAGCAGTTGCGAGTCTTGTTGAATCAGGCCCTATTAGCATTATTTTGCAGCTGCGATCAAATTCACATCCATCTCTGAATCAGGCCGCCAATTCCTAACATTCTCTAACATATTCTCATTATTTCCCATATTGCATATTGCAATCCCCTATCACACAAGTTCCTATGTATGTGTGTTATTGCTAACTGGTGAAGTGACAGTGACCCACCGTAGCGGCTAAAGTGGTGACCGCTTCTCCTTCTCGGGGTGTGTAGGGCGGGACTTTAATGTGTATGCCTGGTGTCTGGTCCGGCTCCGTGTATGCAGGGCTTATTTCGCCGGGTAGCGGAGGTGGTGCAGTGAATATGCCCTGAGTGATCCAGGTACTTTGCTGATGCTGCCAGAAGAAATACAGCTGTCTGTGATGTCATCGCGTTTCGTCTCTGATACAGTGGAGACTTTTACGCATTTATCAGAGGGCCTGATTCAGAGCCGCTCGTAAGAGGCCGCTCGTTCGCTCTGAGCGATGTTCACACAACTGCACATGCGAATGGGTCGTAATGCGCATGCGCAAAACAGTCATTGCGATCAGAAATCGTCCGCTCGCAAAACAGCGAGGGGCTGCTAATTTGATTGACAGAATGTACCGTGTGTGGGTGGTAACAGGGGAAGGTGCTTGAAAACGGGGGAGTGGAGATCCGAACGCAGGCGTGCCTAACGGTCAAAATGGCGTTTAATGGGAGTGCATAATTAGTAAAGGAGCGTCATCGGCCACGTCACTTGGTTGTCTTTTAGCCTGAACTGCTCGCAGTGATTGCGGTAAGAAAAACCTACCACAAGCACTGCGAGCAGTTCAGATGCCTTTCGATGTACCCAATTAATCTAATAAATACCGGAGATGACATGTCATGCGAACGGCAAAGGGGCGTCTTTACAAAATAGCGAGCGCATTTTTCGTTCGCTCGCTCAGACGTAGAGGTGTCAACAAACCGCAAAGAGCGAGTGCTCAATTTAAATAGCCGGCCCATTTTTTGGAACGACCGTCCGCAAATAGCGTCCGGCTCTGAATCAGGCCCAGAGTTTCTGGTTCATTCATAAACAGCAACATTATATCTAAACAACGTTGTGATTTTCATACTGTTATTATATGTATCTATGTCTGGCAGCATTTATGTATTATTCGTTGTATCATGTTATACTTATTTTTCTATAAAGTGAAATGATTTATGGTCATTTGTTGTAGCCTCATACTTGTATATATTGTGATATAGATTTAGGCTATTACTTAGTGCAGTGTAATTTCCCCATCTTTTGTCTGTGGTATAGGAAATACCAAATATAGCACTTATAATAAGGAATACTTTCTATAATTTAATCTAATATTCACAGTTTTGTTTACAAATGATTAGATACTAGCTGGGATACCTGGCGTTGCCCGGATTGAAGACTGGACCCTGAAGTACACCTGCAGCTTTTAATTGTTTACATTGCCCTCGCCTATAACCCCATTCCATTCATCCTGAAAAGGACCCCACTCTTTGCTAATATGCATGCAAACAGCGGAGTAACTGTCGTGGGTGCAAGGGGTGCGGCTGCTATGGTGCCTAACCTGCCTCTGTGGCCCACCGCAGCCCCTGCACCCTGTGACGCACACAAGGTGGGCTGGTCCAGTCAGGGCCACCGACGGGGGCCTGGATGGCAGCAATGTTGATTTGATGCCCGTCCGCCAGCTGATTACAGCGAGTGCTCCAGCAGGCAGACATGGAGAGACACACCTGCTGGCTGCTTACGACATACAGGGGGAGGCAAGAGGTTGCTGTAGAGTGACAGGAGGTGAGTTGTTGGGGGGGATTATAATGTGTAAGGGGCATTACTGTGTGGCATAATGTGTAAGGGGCATTACTAGTGTGTGGAATAATGTGTTGTTTGGGGCACTATTACTATGTGACATTATCTGTAAAGGGCCTAACTGTGTGGTACAATGCGTAAGGGGCATTGCTGTGTAGTGTAAGGGGCATTACTGTGTGGCATAATGTATAAGGGACACTACTACTGCGTGGCATTATGTGCATAAGGGTTACTACTGTGTGGCGTAACCTGAATGGGCTCTGGGTGGCATAGCATGAATGGGTTCTGTATGTGTTTTTTTTACCTCTGGGGGGGGCCCTTTTACGATCTTGCTATGTGGCCCCCAAAGTTCTAGTTATGCCCTTGCATGCAAACACAGAGGGCTGACTAATATATATGGTCACTTTAAAAAAGAATCACTATGGATTTAATATGAACTTGCATGAGTCATACAGTTTGACACTTGCTCAGACTGTGAGGGGTAAAATTATACTTTTGTAGCTTTCACACAGGTTTTTGGCTGACTGCCAAATTGCACTTGAGCCAGCCCTGAAACCTTTGTAACGTAAGAGTGTCCCCATTTTTAGGGATTGTTTGACAGTGTGTGGCTCTGACAAACTTCAAACCTAGGCAAAACCCTAATTCTGGTCAAACTACACCACCATGCCAAATTTGGTGGAGCTAGGTCCAAAACTCTAGCCATGCATAAAGGACAAACAGACAGACATGCTTATTACATAGATATGCGTGGACCCCAGTGATTTGGTAAAGCCACCCTCAAATGTTTTTGTTTGGTTTTCATTTTAGATTTCTTTACAATTGGTAAAAGCAGCGAAAATAAATAATGTACTTTGACCTGTTTACATGCAATCCAAAACACCAGATCCGTTTTTTAGATCCGAGATCCGAACTTACTGGTAGACCTGAGGCAGGACTAGGTTCGACTTGGAAGCCCAAACTTTGGGTGAGTTCATTTTTCAGCAAAACCGAACTACCCATATCTACAAGTTATATCCTCCCCAAATTAGTGCTTATATCATCACGTTTTCCTGCACACAAACCGCCACCACTGTCAGCCACCACATGTTTCATTTATTTGGCTTTTCCACTCATCAGGGTCATCATGCAACTGTTTTGCATTAGGAGTGGAATTTTTCCCAATGACTGACTTTTTTAACACTTTCCTAGATTAGTTGTCACAGAGACAGTGAGAGCTGATTACACTCCGTGTGTAGCCAAATTTCCTCTGCAAATATTGACCAGAGCAGATGGCATTAGTACTAATCACTGCATACTGGATAAACCAAGCGAGCACCCAATCACCCTGCATATTGCGCCAGTTATAAGGGAGAGATTTCATCACACTCGGGAACTCAGAGCTTGATAAACAAATCTTACAAGTAATTGAAAGGGAAAAATAATAGTTGTTATTTTGGTTGATTTATTGGATGTTCTGCAGAGAAGTGGTGTGAAACCTATTCCCCTGTAAATTGCATTCACTACAGGAGTGGGACCTGCCATGTGAATTGCGGGACCAATTTACAGAATGGCCGCTGCTTTTAATCAGAGTGTTTTAGGGGGAGGTGTATCAAACCTTGTAAAGAGGGCAAGTGAAGCAGTTACCCATAGCAACCAACCAGCTCCTAGGTATCATTTATCATGTGCATTCTATAAAATGATAGGAATAGCTGAATGGTTGCTATGAGTTACTTCTTCACGTGTCCTATTTAGAGGGTTTGATAGATTTCCCCCTAAAACACGGATTTACAATCTTATAATTCAGCAAAATAAGCACTAGAAAACTTATACAGGGGTCACTGTATTTATACCTCCCGATTCTTGTGGGACAGTCCTGATTCACAGTCTGTGAAAGGGGGTGGGGAGTATTAGTAACAAGTGGGTGGATTGCAATGGGGGTTGTCAGATAAGGGCATATTTGGGGTGAATCGAGGGCTGGGCCTATTATGTCCCGATTTGGCAGGTGTAACTGTTGGGAGTTATGTGTAACTGTTGGCAGGTGTAACTGTTGGGTGTTATGTGTAACTGTTGGCAGCTGTAACTGTTGGGTGTTATGTGTAACTGTAGGCAGGTGTAACTGTTGGCAGGTGTAACTGTTGGGTGTTATGTGTAACTGTTGGCAGGTGTAACTGTTGTGAGTTTTGTGTAAATGTTGACAGGTGTAACTGTTGGGTGTTATGTGTAACTGTTGGGAGTTATGTGTAACTGTTGGCAGGTGTAACTGTTGGGTGTTATGTGTAACTGTTGGCAGGTGTAACTGTTGGGTGTTATGTGTAACTGTTGGCAGCTGTAACTGTTGGCAGGTGTAACTGTTGGGTGTTATGTGTAACTGTGGCAGGTGTAACTGTTGTGAGTTTTGTGTAACTGTTGGTAGGTGTAACTGTTGGGTGTTATGTGTAACTGTTGGCAGGTGTAACTGTTGGGTGTTATGTGTAACTGTTGGCAGCTGTAACTGTTGGGTGTTATGTGTAACTGTTGGCAGGTGTAACTGTTGGGTGTCATGTGTAACTGTTGGCAGGTGTAACTGTTGGGTGTTATGTGTAACTGTTGGCAGGTGTAACTGTTGGGTGTTATGTGTAACTGTTGGCAGGTGTAACTGTTGTGAGTTTTGTGTAACTGTTGGCAGGTGTAACTGTTGGGTGTTATGTGTAACTGTTGGCAGGTGTAACTGTTGGGTGTTATGTGTAACTGTTGGCAGGTGTAACTGTTGGCATGTGTGGTGTGTAACTGTTGGCAAGTGTAACTGTTGGCAGGTGTAACTGTTGGGTGTTATGTGTAACTGTAGGCAGGTGTAACTGATGGCAGGTGTAACTGTTGTGAGTATTGTGTAACTGTTGGCAGGTGTAACTGTTGGGTGTTATGTGTAACTGTTGGGAGTTATGTGTAACTGTTGGCAGGTGTAACTATTCTATGTGTAAAACTGTTGGCAGGTGTAATTGTTGGGAGTTATGTGTAACTGTTGGCAGGTATAACTGTTGGGAGTTATGTGTAACTGTTGGGTGTTATGTGTAACTGTTGGCAGGTGTAAATGTTGGGAGTTTTGTGTAACTGTTGGCAGGTGTAACTGTTGGGAGTTATGTGTAACTGTTGGCAGGTGTAACTGTTGGGAGTTATGTGTAACTGTTGGGAGTTATGTGTAACTGTTGGCAGGTGTAACTGTTGGGAGTTATGTGTAACTGTTGGCAGGTGTAACTGTTGGGTGTTATGTGTAGTTGTTGGCAGGTGTAACTGTTGGGAGTTATGTGTAACTGTTGGGAGTTATGTGTAACTGTTGGCAGGTGTAACTGTGTAACTGTTGGGTGTTATGTGTAACTGTTGGCAGGTGTAACTGTTGGGAGTTATGTGTAACTGTTGGCAGATTTATCTGTTGGGAGTTATGTGTGACTGTTGGCAGGAATAACTGTTGGGAGTTATGTGTAACTGTTGGCAGGTGTAACTGTTGGGAGTTATGTTTAACTGTTGGCAGGTGTAACTGTTGGGAGTTATGTGTAACTGTTGGCAGGTGTAACTGTTGGGAGTTATATGTAACTGTTGGGAGTTATGTGCAACTGTTGGCAGGTATAACTGTTGGGAGTTTTGTGTAACTTTTGGGTGTTATGTGCAACTGTTGGCAGGTGTAACTGTTGGGAGTTTTGTGTAACTGTTGGCAGGTGTAACTGTTGGGAGTTATAGGTAACTGTTGGCAGGTGTAACTGTTGGGAGTTATGTGTAACTGTTGGGAGTTATGTGTAACTGTTGGCAGGTGTAACTGTTGGGAGTTATGTGTAACTGTTGGCAGGTGTAACTGTTGGGAGTTATGTGTAACTGTTGGAAGTTATGTGTAACTGTTGGCAGGTGTAACTGTTGGGTGTTATGTGTAACTGTTGGCAGGTGTATCTGTTGGGTGTTATGTGTAACTGTTGGCAGGTGTAACTGTTGGGTGTTATGTGTAACTGTTGGCAGGTGTAACTGTTGGGTGTTATGTGTAGCTGTTGGCAGGTGTAACTGTTGGGAGTTATGTGTAACTCTTGGCAGGTGTAACTGTTCGGTGTTATGTGTAACTGTTGGCAGGTATAACTGTTGGGTGTTATGTGTAACTGTTGGCAGGTATAACTGTTGGGTGTTATGTGTAACTGTTGGGAGTTATGTGTAACTGTTGGCAGGTGTAACTGTTGGGTGTTATGTGTAACTGTTGGCAGGTGTAACTGTTGGGTGTAACTGTTGGCAGCTGTAACTGTTGGGTGTTATGTGTAACTGTTGGCAGGTGTAACTGTTGGGTGTTATGTGTAACTGTTGGCAGGTGTAACTGTTGGGTGTTATGTGTAACTGTTGGCAGGTGTAACTGTTGGGTGTTATGTGTAACTGTTGGCAGGTGTAACTGTTGGGTGTTATGTGTAACTGTTGGCAGGTGTAACTGTTGGGTGTTATGTGTAACTGTTGGCAGGTGTAACTGTTGAGAGTTATGTGTAACTGTTGGCAGGTATAACTGTTGTTTGTTATGTGTAACTGTTGGCAGGTGTAACTGTTGGGTGTTATGTGTAGCTGTTGGCAGGTGTAACTGTTGGGAGTTATGTGTAACTGTTGGCAGGTGTAACTGTTGGGGGTTATGTATAACTGTTGGCAGGTGTAACTGTTGGGTGTTATGTGTAACTGTTGGCAGGTGTAACTGTTGGGAGTTATGTGTAACTGTTGGCAGGTGTAACTGTTGGGAGTTATGTGTAATTGTTGGCAGGTGTAACTGTTGGGTGTTATGTGTAACTGTTGGCAGGTGTAACTGTTGGGTGTTATGTGTAACTGTTGGCAGGTGTAACTGTTGGGAGTTATGTGTAACTGTTGGCAGGTGTAACTGTTGGGTGTTATGTGTAACTGTTGGCAGGTGTAACTGTTGGGTGTTATGTGTAACTGTTGGCAGGTGTAACTGTTGGGAGTTATGTGTAACTGTTGGCAGGTGTAACTGTTGGGTGTTATGTGTAACTTTTGGCAGATGTAACTGTTGGGTGTAACTGTTGGCAGGTGTAACTGTTCGGTGTTATGTGTAACTGTTGGCAGGTGTAACTGTTGGGTGTTATGTGTAACTGTTGGCAGGTGTAACTGTTCGGTGTTATGTGTAACTGTTGGCAGGTGTAACTGTTGGGTGTTATGTGTAACTGTTGGCAGGTGTAACTGTTGGGTGTTATGTGTAGTTGTTGGCAGGTGTAACTGTTGGGAGTTATGTGTAACTGTTGGGAGTTATGTGTAACTGTTGGCAGGTGTAACTGTGTAACTGTTGGGTGTTATGTGTAACTGTTGGCAGGTGTAACTGTTGGGAGTTATGTGTAACTGTTGGCAGATTTATCTGTTGGGAGTTATGTGTGACTGTTGGCAGGAATAACTGTTGGGAGTTATGTGTAACTGTTGGCAGGTGTAACTGTTGGGAGTTATGTTTAACTGTTGGCAGGTGTAACTGTTGGGAGTTATGTGTAACTGTTGGCAGGTGTAACTGTTGGGAGTTATATGTAACTGTTGGGAGTTATGTGCAACTGTTGGCAGGTATAACTGTTGGGAGTTTTGTGTAACTTTTGGGTGTTATGTGCAACTGTTGGCAGGTGTAACTGTTGGGAGTTTTGTGTAACTGTTGGCAGGTGTAACTGTTGGGAGTTATAGGTAACTGTTGGCAGGTGTAACTGTTGGGAGTTATGTGTAACTGTTGGGAGTTATGTGTAACTGTTGGCAGGTGTAACTGTTGGGAGTTATGTGTAACTGTTGGCAGGTGTAACTGTTGGGAGTTATGTGTAACTGTTGGAAGTTATGTGTAACTGTTGGCAGGTGTAACTGTTGGGTGTTATGTGTAACTGTTGGCAGGTGTATCTGTTGGGTGTTATGTGTAACTGTTGGCAGGTGTAACTGTTGGGTGTTATGTGTAACTGTTGGCAGGTGTAACTGTTGGGTGTTATGTGTAGCTGTTGGCAGGTGTAACTGTTGGGAGTTATGTGTAACTCTTGGCAGGTGTAACTGTTCGGTGTTATGTGTAACTGTTGGCAGGTATAACTGTTGGGTGTTATGTGTAACTGTTGGCAGGTATAACTGTTGGGTGTTATGTGTAACTGTTGGGAGTTATGTGTAACTGTTGGCAGGTGTAACTGTTGGGTGTTATGTGTAACTGTTGGCAGGTGTAACTGTTGGGTGTAACTGTTGGCAGCTGTAACTGTTGGGTGTTATGTGTAACTGTTGGCAGGTGTAACTGTTGGGTGTTATGTGTAACTGTTGGCAGGTGTAACTGTTGGGTGTTATGTGTAACTGTTGGCAGGTGTAACTGTTGGGTGTTATGTGTAACTGTTGGCAGGTGTAACTGTTGGGTGTTATGTGTAACTGTTGGCAGGTGTAACTGTTGGGTGTTATGTGTAACTGTTGGCAGGTGTAACTGTTGAGAGTTATGTGTAACTGTTGGCAGGTATAACTGTTGTTTGTTATGTGTAACTGTTGGCAGGTGTAACTGTTGGGTGTTATGTGTAGCTGTTGGCAGGTGTAACTGTTGGGAGTTATGTGTAACTGTTGGCAGGTGTAACTGTTGGGGGTTATGTATAACTGTTGGCAGGTGTAACTGTTGGGTGTTATGTGTAACTGTTGGCAGGTGTAACTGTTGGGAGTTATGTGTAACTGTTGGCAGGTGTAACTGTTGGGAGTTATGTGTAATTGTTGGCAGGTGTAACTGTTGGGTGTTATGTGTAACTGTTGGCAGGTGTAACTGTTGGGTGTTATGTGTAACTGTTGGCAGGTGTAACTGTTGGGAGTTATGTGTAACTGTTGGCAGGTGTAACTGTTGGGTGTTATGTGTAACTGTTGGCAGGTGTAACTGTTGGGTGTTATGTGTAACTGTTGGCAGGTGTAACTGTTGGGAGTTATGTGTAACTGTTGGCAGGTGTAACTGTTGGGTGTTATGTGTAACTTTTGGCAGATGTAACTGTTGGGTGTAACTGTTGGCAGGTGTAACTGTTCGGTGTTATGTGTAACTGTTGGCAGGTGTAACTGTTGGGTGTTATGTGTAACTGTTGGCAGGTGTAACTGTTCGGTGTTATGTGTAACTGTTGGCAGGTGTAACTGTTGGGTGTTATGTGTAACTGTTGGCAGGTGTAACTGTTGGGTGTTATGTGTAACTGTTGGCAGGTGTAACTGTTGAGAGTTATGTGTAACTGTTGGCAGGTATAACTGTTGTGTGTTATGTGTAACTGTTGGCAGGTGTAACTGTTGGGTGTTATGTGTAGCTGTTGGCAGGTGTAACTGTTGGGAGTTATGTGTAACTGTTGGCAGGTGTAACTGTTCGGTGTTATGTATAACTGTTGGCAGGTGTAACTGTTGGGTGTTATGTGTAACTGTTGGCAGGTGTAACTGTTGGGAGTTATGTGTAACTGTTGGCAGGTGTAACTGTTTGGATTTATGTGTAACTGTTGGCAGGTGTAACTGTTGGGTGTTATGTGTAACTGTTGGCAGGTGTAACTGTTGGGTGTTATGTGTAACTGTTGGCAGGTGTAACTGTTGGGAGTTATGTGTAACTGTTGGCAGGTGTAACTGTTGGGAGTTATGTGTAACTGTTGGCAGGTGTAACTGTTGGGTGTTATGTGTAACTGTTGGCAGGTGTAACTGTTGGGTGTTATGTGTAACTGTTGGCAGGTGTAACTGTTGGGAGTTATGTGTAACTGTTGGCAGGTGTAACTGTTGGGTGTTATGTGTAACTGTTGGCAGGTGTAACTGTTGGGTGTAACTGTTGGCAGGTGTAACTGTTGGGAGTTACAGTATGTGTAACTGTTGGCAGGTGTAACTTTTGGGAGTTATGTGTAACTTTTGGCAGGTGTAACTGTTGGGAGTTATGTGTAACTGTTGGCAGGTGTAACTGTTGGGTGTTATGTACAGTAGTAAAGCAAATATGAAGGAAGCAAGGGGTAGGCAGGTTTAAAGTGTCCATTACTGGGTCTGTCCGGGTGGGCAGGTCCTGGGTTTAGGCAACTTAGGCCCTCATTCAGACCCGGACGCAAGTGGCCGTTCGTACGTTCGGCGTACGTAAAAAAATATTTAAATTCAAGCACTCGCTCGTATTTTCGCACGCAGGCAAACATCCTCCCCAAACTCAAGCGACCCCTCCTCTAACTAACGAGCGTGCCAAATAGCGAGCGTACATCCCCGAAGTGGCTTGAAGGGAACGCACGCACAAGTACTACCCGGAAGTTGGACTGTCAGATTTCGATTAACTGCTCGTTTATTCTGCCTACCTCCCTCAATCGTATCATGCCAATCAATATATCAATTTGCTTAATTGTTTTTTTTTGTTTTTTTTTAACACAATGCAATAAACTTTATTCATGTCCGTGTTTGTGTTTACCCGCAGAATACGTACGGCTTAAACATTCGCTTTTAATTGTCAAAATACATGTTAGCCCCAATTAAGTAATTGTTCTATTTGTTTTTCTACCCGCATATTTCCCGGAGTTCATTTCTTTATTTAAATTTGCTTACGCATGTCACTGCATCAAGCCTATCATAAGTCTCAAGAGATTTCTGGCCCTGTCAAACACATGACTCATACACTAACCAATAGAATTGGTCCTGTTAATTACCCAAATACATTAGCCAATCAAAAAATTTTTGGCCACTTTATTAAAAATGATTTTTAACAAATACACCATTGCCATCATGAGAGCCTCCGCATTCACCAGGCGCGAGCTGCTGGTGCTAACGGAGGTCATGGATAGGCGGATCACCAGCCAGCCTCCACCCATCACCAACCGCGAAAAGCGTTCCGCATATGCGGAGGTACGGGCCCGCCTGCGCTCCTTCGGCTCACACCGCCAGATCGGGCAGCTGGAGCGCAGGTGGTCGGACCTGCAACGGCGGACGCCCCGCTTGCTGGCATGCTTTCGCATGCAGATCGCCGAAAGTAAGTTTTATGGACTGTGGTTTTCATGTTTGTCTTTGTGGCCCTAACTGCGTGTGCATGTTTTCCCTGTATTTCATATTTATTCATTGTACTCATATCTGCATGGCCATGTTTTCCATGTAGTTCATATTTATTCATTGTACTCATATCTGCATGGCCATGTTTTCCATGTAGTTCATATTTATTCATTGTACTCATATCTGCATGGCCATGTTTTCCATGTAGTTCATATTTATTCATTGTACTCATATCTGCATGGCCATGTTTTCCATGTAGTTCATATTTATTCATTGTACTCATATCTGCATGGCCATGTTTTCCATGTAGTTCATATTTATTCATTGTACTCATATCTGCATGGCCATGTTTTCCATGTAGTTCATATTTATTCATTGTACTCATATCTGCATGGCCATGTTTTCCATGTAGTTCATATTTATTAATTGTACTCATATCTGCATGGCCATGTTTTCCCTGTATTTCATATTTATTCATTGTACTCATATCTGCATGGCCATGTTTTCCATGTAGTTCATATTTATTCATTGTACTCATATCTGCATGGCCATGTTTTCCATGTAGTTCATATTTATTCATTGTACTCATATCTGCATGGCCATGTTTTCCATGTAGTTCATATTTATTAATTGTACTCATATCTGCATGGCCATGTTTTCCCTGTATTTCATATTTATTCATTGTACTCATATCTGCATGGCCATGTTTTCCATGTAGTTCATATTTATTCATTGTACTCATATCTGCATGGCCATGTTTTCCCTGTATTTCATATTTATTCATTGTACTCATATCTGCATGGCCATGTTTTCCATGTAGTTCATATTTATTAATTGTACTCATATCTGCATGGCCATGTTTTCCATGTAGTTCATATTTATTCATTGTACTCATATCTGCATGGTCATGTTTTCCATGTAGTTCATATTTATTCATTGTACTCATATCTGCATGGCCATGTTTTCCATGTAGTTCATATTTATTCATTGTACTCATATCTGCATGGCCATGTTTTCCCTGTATTTCATATTTATTCATTGTACTCATATCTGCATGACCATGTTTTCCATGTAGTTCATATTTATTCATTGTACTCATATCTGCATGGCCATGTTTTCCATGTAGTTCATATTTATTCATTGTACTCATATCTGCATGGCCATGTTTTCCATGTAGTTCATATTTATTCATTGTACTCATATCTGCATGGCCATGTTTTCCATGTAGTTCATATTTATTCATTGTACTCATATCTGCATGGCCATGTTTTCCATGTAGTTCATATTTATTCATTGTACTCATATCTGCATGGCCATGTTTTCCCTGTATTTCATATTTATTCATTGTACTCATATCTGCATGGCCATGTTTTCCATGTAGTTCATATTTATTAATTGTACTCATATCTGCATGGCCATGTTTTCCATGTAGTTCATATTTATTCATTGTACTCATATCTGCATGGTCATGTTTTCCATGTAGTTCATATTTATTCATTGTACTCATATCTGCATGGCCATGTTTTCCATGTAGTTCATATTTATTCATTGTACTCATATCTGCATGGCCATGTTTTCCCTGTATTTCATATTTATTCATTGTACTCATATCTGCATGACCATGTTTTCCATGTAGTTCATATTTATTCATTGTACTCATATCTGCATGGCCATGTTTTCCATGTAGTTCATATTTATTCATTGTACTCATATCTGCATGGCCATGTTTTCCCTGTATTTCATATTTATTCATTGTACTCATATCTGCATGGCCATGTTTTCCATGTAGTTCATATTTATTCATTGTACTCATATCTGCATGGCCATGTTTTCCCTGTATTTCATATTTATTCATTGTACTCATATCTGCATGGCCATGTTTTCCATGTATTTCATATTTATTCATTGTACTCATATCTGCATGGCCATGTTTTCCATGTAGATCATATTTATTCATTGTACTCATATCTGTATGGCCATGTTTTCCCTGTAGTTCATATTTATTCATTGTACTCATATCTGCATGGCACTTTTTTTGGGTGGGGGATTAGAAAATGGTGTTTTTCGCTGATTTGTGTTGAAACTAACCACAATTTGTTTCACATCTTTTAGGGGCCCAGCGAAGACTACGCCGTCATCTTCAGCCCAGACGGCGCTCATGGCCACTCTCCCCAACCCCCAGCCAACACTCCACAGCCACAAATTCCCCTATTCCCCACTCCTCCCCAGCCTTCCAAGACCCTCTGGCTGAAATTTCGGGGCTCCTTCCCCTCCGTCCCAATTCCCCCTCTCCTCAACCACCCCTCTTCGAATTACCCCCTCCCCGGAATCGGTAATTACCCCACCCCAATTGTTGGGGAATGGAGGCACCTCCGAGGAGGACGAAGGAGGGCCTTCCGGAGCTGGCGTTTTATCTTCCGGTATGTTTTTCTTTGGGTTTTTTTTTCGACACAAACTGTTTGTATGTAATCATGTGTCGTTCCTTTTTTTGGAGTTTTTTGCTAGACTTTTGGGGATTTTGCAGATTGCCTTTACCTGTTACTGCTGATTTCAACATACACATATCACACCTGTCGGAATTTGTACATTGGCCTTGTATTTTTGGCCTACACCATTTTTGGTTGATGTGTTTTAATGGTGTAAATCTGTTGTTTTTTTTGGGGGGGGGGTTTTGGTTTTGCCTTGTTTTTTAATGTGGTTTCATTATTGTTGTATTAATCCCCACACTTTTCTCACCCACAGAGGAACAGAGGCGTCGGCCGAATTAGCCGCCTGTGTGGGCCGGATGCGCCACAATATCATCGGTCTGCTGGTGGCCCTTGACCATATGTCGGTCCTCCTTAGGGACTAGTTTTTTTTGTTTTTTGCCCATTTATAAATAAAGTGTTATTTTCTAAGTAACGTTCTGGCTCATTCGTTTTTTCAAAATCAGATATTGTTTACCCTGACATAAGTAGACTGTTCCTGCAAGGATTTCCAATTTTTGACACTAAGATTGTGTGTTGTATTTTGATGTAAAACAGCCACAAGAAACACCTAACAGTAACAATCTCATTTCCCTTTTTTGGTGTAGTCACAATTAGATATTACTACATTTTACAGGTTCCTAGTTGGGGTGCAAGCTGCTTAGGCCAATATTACGAAGCAAAATGATTGTACAGGCTTCCTTTGGGTGTTGGTTTGGACCCTGAAAACATATTACATTTTTGCTCAACTGGCGTCATTACAGGCTTACCCCTTAGTCAAATGTTACGTGTGTGAACCTGGTTACACTTGCTTGTAACGTTCAAAAAAAGGTCCAAAATTTCACTCTCAAAACATTTATTCACAACATAACTGAAAAATCAAAGTGGTCACTCACAAACAAAACACACAGTGATAATCACAATACAACACATACCAAAAAAAACAAATAAAAAAACAACAAATCAAGAACTGGTTGACGAAGGACCATGCCAACATGATTCCACAAATATGGCGTTGCAATAAGGGTTCCATAATATATCCCCAAAATGTCCACATACAGGTTTTTTAAGGGTAGCAGGAAGTAGTCATCGTTGGAGTGCCAAAGATTATGGAGAAAATAAAAATAAATAATTAGATGTTCTCAAACAAACCCTACCACATTAGGTATAAACACTGTTGTTTTGTCAATAATTACCTAAAAAATCTGGCCTTCACATCATCGCGTATGGCCCCCCCACATACTGACCTCCGACAAACCTCGGGGGGGCCATCCTCAGGTAAGGCATCCTCTGGCTGCATTGGGACACCACTCCTTATGGCGATGTTGTGAAATATCCCACACAGGACCACAATTTTCGAAACCATATCCGGCAAATACATGAGCTCGCCACCAGAGCGGTGGTGGCATCTGAATCGGCCTTTTAAAAGGCCGATACAGGGCTCCACCACTTGCCTGGTGGCTGTAAGTGCAGAATTATACTCACTTTGTGGCCCTGGTGTGGGAGCCAAATAAGGAGTGAGCAGCAAGGGCGTGCAAGGGTAGCCACTGTCTCCTGTGAAAAAGAATAGACAACATCAGGATCACTCTGTATGAAGCTTAACATTGTTATGTACTAAAGGTCTCCACTTACCCAGAAGCCACGCATCACCAGCTTGTAGGTTGGTTAATTTGTGCCATATCCCTGATTGCCGGATGACGAAGGAGTCATGTGCACTTCCTGGTAATTTTGCATTCAGGGACAGGATCTGGAGGGAGGCATCACATACCACCATTACATTGAGGGAGTGATAGTGTTTCCGGTTTCTAAATATTGCCTCCAGCCATGCTGGAGGCTGAAGTGGTATGTGAGTACCATCCACAACCCCTATGATGTGTGGGAAGCCAGCTATTTGGTAAAAATTGGCCTTGGCCACACTAAGGGCACCCATATCCAAAGGCATTTGAATAAAATGATGGAGGTGCTTGAAAAGTGCCTCCATCACTGCCCTCAGGATCCGGGAAAAGGAGGATTGTGATATGCCCGCCACTATTCCCACCGTTGTTTGAAACGACCCTGAGGCACAGAAATGTAACACCGCCATAAATTGCGTAAGTGGTGGTATTGCTGTTGGACTGTCAATTTGCTGCTCAAGATCACTCTCTATTAATGAGAGAGTGTCTATGATGATTTTTGGAGGAAGACGGTAGCGTCTTAAAACCTCATCATCAGGCATTCCAAAAAGGGTGACACGTGTTCAAAATATCTGGGGCCTTGCACGCCTACGATGCCTACACCTGGGACGAGAATGAGGTTGGTCGTCTTCCGGGAGCATGGCCAGAACAATCCGACCCAGATCAACCTGAAATGGCAAGATTTGAATGTCAGGCTTTTTAACCCCCCTAAAAATAAAAAATTTCACTTAGCTTGAAGATACCATCCATTGATGCTTACATGCCGGGGTATTGTCATGATATGTGCAAACTGGAATTAATCACAACATAAATATACATCATTTGATGCTGGCCATTTCTGATTCCTAATTTTAAGCAAGACCAAACATAAAAGGGGAGAAACACACATTTGGGCAAAGAGCAAAACGACATTGCGCACACTACGCCAAATTGAGGCCAAATGTAAGCAACAAATGCTCCAGAGAAAACACAAACAATTTTACAAAGCGCTAATTAGTTCGCAAAAACAAGTCACAATTGAAAGTAATAAAAATGCGCTAATTAGTTCGCAAAGACAAGTCACAATTGAAAATAATAAAAATGCGCTAATTAGTTCGCAAAGACAAGTCACAATTGAAAGTAATAAAAATGCGCTAATTAGTTCGCAAAGACAAGTCACAATTGAAAGTAATAAAAATGCATTAATTAGTTCGCAAAGACAAGTTACAATTGAAAGTAATAAAAATGCACTAATTAGTTCACAAAGACAAGTTACAAAAACGCAGCGTAAATAAACAAAAAATAAACACAGATTTCGGATTTGGAAAAACAAAGGTTACATGTGTAAGGCCAACCAAAGTTGCGTTAAGACAAACAAGAACATTTCCAAAACAATTTAACAAATGAACTTACCAAGAGATAATATATAAGAATTCGGATCAAAAGGTCTTTGGGGCAGAGCCAAAAAAAAAGCCTAAGAGAGATGAAATGACGGAAAAAAAAAATTAGAAAATTCTTAAACAGAAGGAGAGACAAATTGACCCAAAGTTAGACTTTCCAAAACTTACCAAAACTGGAAACGAACAAAAAAATTACAACCGAAAAAAAACGAACGGAAATCAAAAAACGAATATATCCAAAAAAACTACTTCCAAAAACGCAAACTCCTACACCAGCCAACAATCAACTCCAACCAACGTAACCTCCAACATTAAAAAAACGCCACCTCGAATCGAGACGCCCCAAGGCATAAATAGTGTTTCGTTTCCCGCACAAATTAAGGAGGGATCATAGGAACGCACAATCAATGATGTGGCCGCAAAATAAGGACGCATGTATAAATACGTCACAAGACAAAAACAAAATTCTGGTGTATTTCTTGTTTGAATCTCACACATGGCTACAGACCAGGGAAACAATGGACAACAGTCTGGCGGTAAGTATTTCATGCATTTTGACTCAATGATTAATTAGAAACATAATATTGTGCAAGTTGTGAAGTTGAGAATTTTCCAAATTTACATAAATAGGTGAGGAGGATGACATGGAAGAGGCTGCTGGGCCCAGTATTCCGGGCAAAGCTGCCAAAAAGAAAAGGCAGCCACAATTCACAAGAAAGGAGATGGAGGTTTTGATTCAGAAGTGTGTGGACATCCTGCCACAGGCAGACAGGAATATGAGTTCAAGCCAGAAGTGGAGAATGTGGGAAGAGGTAGCCGTTGAGGTCAATAGGGTGGGTGATTATGTCCGTCTAGCCCGGGATGTCAAACGGCGGTAAGTAAACACTTGACCACCCTAAAACCAAAAACAAAATAAAATAAAAAATAATGGTTCCTTTTTCACCCACAGATGGCAAGACTTCAAATATCGGCTTTAACAAAAAATAGCGGACAGGGCTAGGCATGCAAGGGGGACAGGTGGAGGTCCCACCCCTGTGTCATTGGAGTTGACTGATTTAGAAGAGCTGGCACAGGGGTGTGTGCAGCCTGTGGAGGTGTTTGGCGTGTCCAACATGTTGTCCCTGGTAAATCTTTTGATGTCATCAACTCAGAAATGTTATTGTGCCAATATGTAGATTCTAATGTGAGGCTTTTCTCTTTTTTCCTAACAGAGACACAGGCGGATGAGTCTGCTCCAGAGGGGAGCCTTGGCCAGCGAATTTCTGCTGGCTCGGCAGGGGAGGAACCAGTACATCCGGCTGAGGACCCTGCAGAAGCCAGTCCAGGGCAATCCCCCTCGCAGGCAGTGGCCCTCCTCACAGAACTCAATTTTAAATGGATTTCCATACAGAGATTTTGCAGAGGATGGACGCCAGTCTGGTACGGGTGGCTGAGGCCCTGGAGCAAAATGCTGCGGCCAACGTGACCATTGGTCAGGCCCTGGCGGAAAATACCAGGGCCAACATCCGCATCGCCAATGCCCTGGAGCAGCTCGTTCGCCAGCACATGGTGGAGCCGACCTCCCTTCCTGCCGGAACATCAGGATCCTCCACCTCTGGCACAACATCAGCCAATCCTCCAAATGTGCCTAGCCCTGTGCCTAGTCCAGAGGCCACAACATCTGCCTCTGGACAGGCCAGCCTGATGACATCCCGGACCCGGTCTGGCGCCCTCCCTCCCCCAGCCAAACGGCCGGAAAAACGGTGACAGCATTGGCTACTTTTCCCACACTCCTTCTGTGCTTGCCTCATATTCCTTTCTGGCCAAAACTTCCCTCTCCTTTCTTGTGAATTGTTTTTAATTTTTGCATTTACGTTTAACAACAATTTATTGTTTGCACAATTAATAAATATTGTGGAATGAACACTGCCAAAAATGTTTGTGTTAAATATGTGCATTAATTTTTTTGGGGATACAAATAAATTTACATCAAATGTATGACTTTGTATTCTGACATTATTGTAAAAATGGGTTACATTTAATCCGGGCCCACAAGCCAACAACGTTCAACCTAAAAAATTACACATTGGAAAAAAAGGGCTCGTTAAGGAACGTTTAAAACATTACCTAAGGAGGAAAAATCACCTTGCAAACACAAAATGAGGCACCAAACCTAAACATGATGACATTATTGTTACAATAGTCCAAAAAGAACACATTGCGGCCAAAATACACCCCCACAAATGTACGCTAATTGATTGTGTAATCCAGACATTAGCAGCTATGATTTCCACCTGCGTTCGGTTTTGTGCTAACCAAAAAAACTGCTTTCCAAACACATACCAAGCCGGTTTTCAATCCAACACTAATTGATTTTCTGTCAAGCCGTGATTAATCGATGCTACATCGTGGAGGGCCGGGACGGAGGAGAAGGCCATCGCCACTGTGGTCGAGTTATCCAACCCATAAGCTGTGCGAGCATTTTGAAGGGAAAGAGGATCATCCAGTGACGTATGAGTTTGTACGAACACATTTGATGTTCGCATTTGTTAATGTCTGTACGCCCCAAAAACACCTCGCCACGCCTGCGTTTTTCCATCTCCTCCCCCGTCAACACCCAAAAACGCCCTGTTCTGTCAATCACATTTGACATGTCACTTCCTGTACGCTATTTGACGAACGAGACAAAATAAGCTCGCAATCTGCCGTACGCACATGCGCAGTGTAACACCGACGCATGCGCAGTTAGTCTACATCAGAACGCAACGAGCGTACTGCTGTTAACGAGCGGCTCTGAATGAGGGCCTTAGGCACTAGCTTAAGGCGACATAGCTGCAGAAGGGGCGCCACCCGCCAGACTGTCCATTGTAGAGATGTGTCCTGCCAGACTGGGCATCGTATCCCAGCACCAAGAGGGGAACCATTTTTCAAATTTGACAGTGGCCACGAGCTAATCCCGGCTTGCGGACTGGCAGCCAATCAGAAGCAGCTGCAGCAAGCCAATTGCGCTCGTCGCATTATTGCTCCACCTACTGGCTGTTATTAGCCAGCGTGAAGTCAGTAAAATGATGGAGGGAGAGCATAGAAGAGCTCCTGAAGAGGCTCCTCAAGATGATATGTATAGAAGGGGCACAATATTCTACATGGGTCATGGCCACAGACCCAAGAGTACCGAAGCCCATCAGGACTCTCCTACCTAAACTGAGACAGTTGGGAGCTATGTCAAAAATCCCTATAAATTAGATCACCAAAATTGGTTATGTATGTGCAAATAGCGAATAATATTGATTATGTATACCTCTGTTCGGTCAATGGCACACAGTAGGCTAATTTATTTTACAGACATAACATATTGCTTTATATTACACAATTGTGTTACGATATCATACTGTACATCCCTACTTTTCTTAGAAATGTGAATTAAAGTAAAGAATAGGTGGGCGGGGACTGAATGACGCAATTCATGTCATTATGTGGGTGGGGATAAAAATGTGGCGCCAGTAATTATATCATCATGCACTGGCCAGTTGGTGTTCACTGAAGTGGGTGGAGCTTCATAATAAGATTTGCATAATTACAGCACAGGTGACCCTGCTCCTACAGGTTTATAAAAAAGTTAGTTGATGACACAGGTATAATAGCGCAGCATGGGTCTCATTCAGCTTGGATCGCAAGTCTGCAATCGCACGCACCCGCATGTTGCAAAAATATGCAAATTAATTTGATCGCACTGCGATCGCACCACTATAACAAGACGCCCACCAGCTTATAAAGCCGCTCACTTCCCGTTACATACATCCGCAAGTCAGCGAAAACATCGGTAACATCGCAGTTTCTGTATAATTATTGTTGCTATGTACTAAAAGCACAAAGCAGGAGATTTCACAGAGATCTCCGGCAAAGTGCTAATTAGAGCTGCAGATCGCAGTCCCCATTATTATCAATGGGGACTACGATCTGACCCCTATGTACTAAATTCCAAAAAAGCGAAGCTTTTCGGAGTTTAGCCCCATTAGGTTACACCATCTTCAGATGGTATAAACTACTGTAAGCATATGGAGGTCGATCTCTCCCTCGCACCCCCTGGCCGGCACCAGAAGCTGACGCTGTGCGCATGCGCGGCGTCAGCTTCCCCCGGGGAAGTCTTTCACAATTTGCCGGGGTCAGCACTTCCCGCAACCGCTATCCCTGCGAGTTCCCCTTTGTACATAGAGGGGATATTTTCATTAAAAATCTCAATATCCCCTGCGAGTTAAACCAATAACAATCTTGGCAATAGCGCGATTATTGATACATAGACCCCTTAGATTTGGGAGGGAGGTGTCCAAACTGAAATCTAAATTGCAGTGTAAGAATAAAGTTGTCCAGCATTTGTGGGCTACATGAAACAGCAGCCAGTATTTACCCTGCATGCAAAACAAAAATGTATATATTTGCACCCCTTACATTGCAACATGGTTTGTCCAGGTACACGGTTACTTGCCCTGACCTAAGGTGCGGACACACTAGACGATTCGCCTACTGTGTCCCCGGCAGGGGTGTGCTCAATGTCATTAACGACACTGAGCACACACACGATAGCATGAACAATATCGTTCAGTGCCGGGCACCCTCCCTCATCCCCGAACATGCAACAACCTGACAATATCATCAGGTTGGCCTGCGTGTTTGGGCGATCAACGACAATGACCAACATCCCGCGGGAGCGCGCATCATTCGTCGTTCGTCGTTATCGTTCGACGTTTTAGCGTACACACTGGCCGATATAGTGAATGACTGAACGAGATTGTTATCGTTCAAAATATCAGCAAGTGTGTACTGTGGGCCTGATTCAGAGCCGCTCGTAAGCGGCTGCTCGTTCGCACTGAGCGATGTTCGCACAACTGCGCATGCATACGGTTTGTAATTCGCATGCGCGAACCAGTCAGTGCGGCCGAAAATCGTTTGTTCGCTATATAGCGAATGCCTGCTACTTTGAGTGACAAGAGGAGGCGTATGTGGCTGGTAACAGGGGAAGGTGCTTGAAAACGGGGAGTGGAGATCAGAACGCAGGCGTGCTTAAAGGTCAAAACGGGCGTTTTAAGGGTGTGCATAATTAATACAGCAGCGTCATTGACCACGTCACTTGGTTATTTTGGAGTCAGAACTGCTCGCAATATAGCGGTAGGAAAAACCAACCACAAGAATAGCGAGCAGTTCATACGCTGTTCGATGTACTCAATTAATCTAATAAATAGCGGACATGACGTATGGTGCGAGCGGCAAGGGGGCGTATTTTTCAAAATTTCGACCGCAAGATTTGCTCGCTCGTTCAGACTTAGAGGCGTGAACAGACCACAATGAGCGAACGGTTCATTTGAATAGCCACCCCTTGTTTTTGAACGAACGACCGCAAATAGCGAGCGGCTCTGAATCAGGCCCTGTGTACACACCTTTACTCTATTCCCAACTCTCAAACCTCAGACTGTTTTGAATGAGAAAAGATGACACGGTAGATTTGTCCACTAGATGGCAGTAGCAGCTAGTTTAATTAGGCAGTTATAAAGCAAGTGGCATACAACCTGAAGCTGTTTGTGGGATATGTATATTTATATTATATACTTTATATGGGCGTAACTACCATGGGTGCAGGGAGTGCAGATGCGATGGGGCCCAGAGCTGAGGGTGACCCATCTTTGTCATAGTTACATGTTTTATATACATTTTTCATCACTGGATTGTACATAATGGCCCTTAAAAAGTTTTGCTATGGGGCCATCAATTACCTAGTTACGCCCCTGATACTGTACACTTGTGTTATACATATCTGGGATAGGGACATACACCTACCTGACACACCTGTGTGATACAGATCTGTGATAGGGACATACACCTACAGATCTGTGATAGGGTCATACACCTACAGATCTGTGATAGGGACATACACCTACCTGACACACTTGTGTGATACAGATCTGTGATAGGGACATACACCTACCTGACACACCTGTGTGATACAGGTCTCTGATAGGGACATACACCTACCTGAAACACCTGTGTGATACAGATCTGTGATAGGGACATACACCTACCTGACACACCTGTGTGATACAGATCTGCGATAGGGACATACACCTACCTGACACAGTTGTGTGATACAGATCTGTGATAGGGTCATACACCTACCTGACACACCTGTGTGATACATATCTGGGATAGGGACATACAACTATCTGACACAGATCTGGGATAGGGACATACACCTACCTGACACACCTGTGTGATACAGATCTGTGATACGGACATACACCTACCTGACACACCTGTATGATACAGATCTGTGATAAGGACATACACCTATCTGACACAGATCTGGGATAGGGACATACACCTACCTGACACACCTGTGTGATACAGATCTGTGATAGGGACATACACCTACCTGACACACCTGTGTGATACAGATCTGGGATAGGGACATACACCTACCTGACACACCTGTGTGATACAGATCTGTGATAGGGACATACACCTACCTGACACACCTGTGTGATACAGATCTGTGATAGGGACCTACTCCTATCTGGCACACCTGTGTGATACAGATATGGGATAGGGACATACACCTACCTGACACACCTATGTGATACAGATCTGTGATAGGGACATACACCTGTGTGATACAGATCTGGGATAGGGACATACACCTATCTGACACACCTGTGTGATACAGATATGGGATAGGGACATACACCTACCTGACACACCTATGTGATACAGATCTGTGATAGGGACATACACCTTCCTGACACACCTGTGTGATACATATCTGTGATAGGGACATACACCTACCTGACACACCTGTGTGATACAGATATGTGATAGGGACATACACCTATCTGACACACCTGTGTGATACAGATCTGTGATAGGGACATACACCTATCTGACACACCTGCGTGATACAGATCTGTGATAGGGACATAAACCTACCTGACACACCTGTGTGATACAGGTCTCTGATAGGGACATACACCTACCTGAAACACCTGTGTGATACAGATCTGTGATAGGGACATACACCTACCTGACACACCTGTGTGATACAGATCTGCGATAGGGACCTACTCCTACCTGACACACCTGTGTGATACAGATCTGTGATTAGAACATACACCTACCTGACACAGCTGTGTGATACAGATCTGTGATAGGGACATACACCTACCTGACACACCTGTGTGATACAGATCTGTGATAGGGACATACACCTATCTGTCACACCTGTGTGATACAGATCTGTGATAGGGACATACACCTACCTGACACACCTGTGTGATACAGATGTTTCCCGAATAATATATGTTGTGAAGTATTATGACATATGCTGTTTATTGGATGTTGTATCTGTTTTAATTATTTTATGCAGATGACCTCATTGATAGAGCATATATGTACTTAAATCATTTTAATACAGCTATAGACTTGACAGTGCCCCCATGACAGAGGCACTGTCAAGTTTAATGCTGTATTAAAATGATTTAAGTTAATAGTGCCAGAGGCTCTGTCTTTTGTTTGCATCAAGGCTCCCTATAAGAGACTGCAGTCCAATATAGTTGGATGCATATGAATGATATTAAGGCTAAATCGTGTCTGATATTATTGGGTTGCTTTTTTTTTTTTTTTGTATTTGTGTGACCCACCTACATAAGAATTCCGGGTAACGTACTGTAAGTAAACAAAATGCACCGATTGACATACTATAAACATCCTGTACGAGCATTTCCCAAATCATTGCTTCCAGGCCAAAAACAAACAGCTCCACACCCTGGAGGTTCTTTCATCTAATTATATTAAGTGCCTGGTATAGTAATCTTCCTACACTTCCAACTGTGAAACTCTCTCAGCAAAGACACAGCTTACACAATGCTATAACAATACAGTACATTAATACTACAGTATATTGTGTGCATCATATTAATAATTATATTATATTTATCCACAGTATGCCAGCTGTGCTTTTACCCCCAGAGGAAACATATTACAGGAAACCGCATTTGATGAATAATAATACAGAATATGGAATTACTAATTTGATAAAAAGGGATACTGGAATCTGGGGCAGTGACTGGCTTCTAGTCTCCAAAGCTTCCGCTGCAGTTTTTTTGCCATTTACAAAAGTTCCTTATTCCAGGTGTAATTTTAGACTTAACACCTTGTTGCTACATACTTGCCTACATTTGAAAACGCATTTCAGGGAGCTTGTGAGAGCAGCACCTATGAGCACGGCGGTAAAGTGGGCGTGTCCTGCTACATCCGAGAGGCGTGTCATACATGTGATGGGCGTGTACTGCTACATCTGAGAGGCGTGTCATACATGTGATGGGCGTGTACTGCTACATCTGAGAGGCATGTCATACATGTGATAGGCGTGTACTGCTACATCTGAGAGGCGTGTCATACATGTGATAGGTGTGTACTGCTCCACCTGAGAGGCGTGTCACACATATGATGGGCGTGTACTGCTACATCTGAGAGGCGTGTCAGACATGTGATGGGCGTGTACTGCTACATCTGAGAGGCGTGTCACACATGTGGTGGGCGTGTACTGCTACATCTGAGAGGCGTGTCATACATGTGATGGGTGTGTACTGCTACATCTGAGAGGCGTGTCACACATGTGATGGGCGTGTACTGCTACATCTGAGAGGCGTGTCATACTTGTGATGGGCGTGTACTTCTACATCTGAGAGGCGTGTCACACATGTGATGGGCTTGTACTGCTACATCTGAGAGGCGTGTCGTACATGTGATGGGCGTGTACTGCTACATCTGAGAGGCATGTCATACATGTGATAGGCGTGTACTGCTACATCTGAGAGGCGTGTCATACATGTGATAGGCATGTACTGCTACATCTGAGAGGCGTGTCATACATGTGATGGGCGTGTACTGCTACATCTGAGAGGCGTGTCATAACACTGACTGACATCCACATGTAAATGAGCCCCAAAACAGTCAGTAAGATCTATTTGTTGATAGAAATACACTGATACCTTACAGAAAATACATGTAGCCATAGGGATAATTGTGCCTTATACCCAATGCAGGGAAATGATACTAATGATCACATTTCAATGTATATCTCAGTGTTTTTTTTTTAATATATATATATATATATATATATATATATATATATATATATATAACAGCTACATAATGGGGGTAAGGTGCAATCAGGGAGATTACTAGGCTCTTCAGGGAGTCAGGGAGATTGCTACTATTTCAGGGAGTCTCCCTGTCAATCTGGGAGCGTTGGCCAGTATGTGTTACTACCACTATCCATGCAGTGCTGGATAGCAAATAGGGAGGTCCGTAGGCACAATCTTTTTAAATGCCTGGTATGTAAGGAAGAATCAGAAGAAAAAAAAACACCCTAGAGCAGAGGTTCCCAAACTACATCATTACACTCCAGGTTTCAAGGATAGCCATGCTTGAGCACAGGTGACTTACCTCTATCTATCTGGACTCAAGCCTGGATATCCTTAAAACCTGAACCGTAATGTCAGAGTTTGGGGAACTCTGCCCTATAGCAATCTCGGAAGTGAAAATATTAATGATCAATTTGTTCCATACTTACCTACTCTCCCGTCAGGCCTGAGAGACTCCAGAATTTACAGGTAGACCCCTGGTCCAAAGGAAGAGTGGGTGGATCTCCCATATCCCACCCACCGCCTCGTGAAGTGGGCAGGATCGGGAGATTATACTGGTAGCTGCTGGTCTGTATGGAGGGGACGGGCTAAAATGACGCAGCGCAGGGCATAATGACGCGAGGGCCAGGCCCGGCCCCTAAGTGATCTCCCCATCTCCTGTCTGGGCTTCTCCCGCAGAGGATAAATCAAATGTCGGCAAGTATGATTTGGTATTTATATGGAATCCACTGTCACCAACAGACGTTGATCTTTACTGCACTGAAAAGAGAATGGACAAAAATTGTCTGTAAAGCGCTGCGGAATATGTGTGCGCTATATAAATGCGTGTTATTATACGTAACTGGTAATAAATAAATCCATGCAAACATTTACTGTAGGTTCTCACTGTTAGCAAAATTGTAAGTACTCTGTTTAGAACACTAGAGGGCGCTATGATGCACAAGAATATGGTTTTCTATTTCAGTGAATTATGGGCCTGATTCAGACCCACTTGCAAGCGGGCGAACGTACGTTAGGCGTACGTACAAAAATATTTAAATTCAAGGGCTCGCTCGTATTTTCGAACGCATCTAAAAATCCTCCCCAAACTCAGACGACCCCTCCTCTAACTAACGAGCGTGCGAAATAGCGAGCGTACATCCCCGAAATGGCTTGAAGGGAACGCACGCACATGTATAAACCGGAAGTGGCCTTGTCAGATGTCGATTACCTGCTCCTTTATTCTGCCTACCTCCATCAATAGTATCATGCCAATCAATGTATCAATTAGCTTAATTGTTTTTTTTTTTTCAACACAATGCAAGAAACTTTACTCTTGTCCGTGTTTGTGTTTTCCCGCAGAATACGTACAGCTTAAACATTCGCTTTTATTGCTCAAAAAACATGTTACCCACAATTAAACAATTGTTCTATTGCTTTGGATCCCCGCATATTTCCCGGGGTTCATTTCTTTATTTAAATTTGCTTACGCATGTCACTGCATCAAGCCTATCATAACTCTCCAGAGATTTCTGGCCCTGTCGAACACATGACTCATACACTAACCAATAGAATTGCTCCTGTTAATTTCCCAAATACATTAGCCAATCAGAAATTTTTTGGCCACTTTATCAAAAATGATTTTTAAGAAAAACACCATTGCCATCATGAGAGCCTCCGCATTCACCAGGCGCGAGCTGCTGGTGCTAACGGAGGTGATGGATAGGCGTATCACCAGCCAGCCTCCACCCATCACCAACCGGCAGAAGCGTTCCGCATATGCGGAGGCACGGGCCCGCCTGCGCTCCTTCGGCTCACGTCGCAACATCGGCCAGCTGGAGCGCAGGTGGTCGGACCTGCAACGGCGAACGCCCTGCTTGCTGGCATGCTTTCGCATGCAGATCTCAGAAAGTAAGTTTTATGTATTGTGGTTTTCATGTTTGTCTTTGTGGCCCAAACTGCGTGTGCATGTTTTCATGTCTGTCCTATTTATTCATTCTACTCATATCTGCATAGCCATGTTTTCCCTCTATTTCATAATTATTCATTCTACTCATATTTGCATGGCCATGTTTTCCCTCTATTTCATATTTATTCATTCTCCTCATATTTGCATGTTTTTTGTTGGTGGGGGGTGTTTTTAATTTGTTTTTTGGCCAGGATTTGTGCTGAAACTAACCACAATTTGTTTTACATCTTTTAGGGGGACAGCCAAGACTACGCCGTCACCATCCGGCCAGACGGCGGTCACGCCCACTCTCCCCAACCCCCAGCCAACACTCCACCCCCAATAATTCCCCTATTCCCCACTCCTCCCCAGCCTTCCAAGACCCTCTCCCGGAAATATCGGGCCTCCTTCCCCTACGTCCCACTTCCCCCTCTCCTCCAACCACCCCTCTTCCAATTACCCCCTCCCCGGAGTCCGTAATAACCCCGCCCCGATCTTTGGGGAATGGAGGCTCCTCCGAGGAGGACGATGGTGGGACTTCTGGAGCTGCCGTTTTGTCTACCGGTATGTTTTTCTTTAGCCTTTTTTTTAACCACAAACTGTTTGTATGTAATCATGTGTCGTTCCTTTATTCGGGGTTTTTGGGTAGACTTTTGGTGATTTAGCAGATTGCCTTTACCTGTTCCTGCTGATTTCAACATACACATATCACACCTGTGGGAATTTGTACATAGGCCTTGTATTTTTTGCAGCCCCCATTTCAGTGTTTTTTTTTTTTGTTTTTTTTTTGAGTGATTTAGTTGTGTTTTTGAAATTTTAATGTGGTTTCCCTATTGTTGTATTAATCCACACACTTTTCTCACCCACAGAGGAACAGAGGCGTCGGCAAGAAGTCCAAGACTGTGTGGGCCAGATGCGCCAACATATAATTGGGGTGCTCGTGGCCCTTGACCGTCTGTCTGGCATCCTTCGTCAGTAGTTTTATTTTTGGTTTTTCTTTTTCAAAATAAATTGTTTTTTTCGAACATACGTTCTGGCTCATTAGTTTTTTCAAAACCAAAGATTGTTTACCCTGACATAAGTAGACTGTTCCTGCAAGGATTTCCATTTTTTTAAAGTAAGATTGTGTTTTGTATTTGTATGTAAAACAGCCACAAGAAACACATAACAGTCACAATGTCATTTCCCTTTTTGGGTGTAGTGTCAATTAGATATTTCTACATTTTACAGGTTCCTAGTTGGTGTGCAAGCTGCTTAGGCCAATCTTACAAAGCCAAATGATTGTACCGGCTTCCTTTTGGTGTGGGTTTGGAACCTGAAAACATATTTCATTTTAGCTCAACTGGCGTCAGTACTGGATTACCCCTTAGTCAAATGTAACGTGTGTGAACCTGGTTACACTTGCTGGTAACGTCCAAAAAAAGGAAGAACATTTCACTCTACAAACATTTATTCACAACATAACTGATAAATCAAAGTGGTCACTCACAAAAAAAACACACAGTGATAATCTCAAATACAACACATACCAAACAAAAACAAACCAAAAACAACAAATCAAGAACTGGTTGACGAAGGACCATGCCAACATGATTCCACAAACATGGCGTTGCATTATGGGTTCCAGAATATATTCCCAAAATGTCCAGATCCAGGTTTGGTAAGGGTAGCAGGAAGTAGTGAGCGTTGGAGTGCCAAAGATTATGTGAACAAACAGAAGATGGTGCAAAAAACAACAAAAAATTAGATGTTCGCAAACAAACCCAAACACATTAGGTATAAACACTGTTGTTTTGTGAAAACTTACCTAAAAAATCTGGCCACCACATCATCGCGTATGGCCCCCCCACATACTGACCTCCGACCAACCTCGGGGGGGCCATCCTCAGGTAAGGCATCCTCTGGCTGCATTGGGACACCACTCCTTATGGCGATGTTGTGAAATATCCCACACAGGATCACAATTTTCGACACCATATCCGGCAAATACATGAGCTCGCCACCAGAGCGGTGGAGGCATCGGAATCGGCCTTTTAAGAGGCCGATACAGCGCTCCACCACTTGCCTGGTGGCTGTAAGTGCGGAATTATACTCACTTTGTGGCCCTGGTGTGGGAGCCAAATAAGGAGTGAGCAGCCAGGACATGCAAGGATATCCACTGTCTCCTGTGAAAAAGAATAGACAACATCAGGAACACTGTGTATCAAGCTTAACATTGTTATGTACTAAAGGTCTCCACTTACCCAGAAGCCATGCATCACCAGCTTGTAGGTTGTTTAACTTGTGCCATATCCCTGATTGCTGGATGACGAAGGAGTCATGTGCACTTCCTGGTAATTTAGCATTCAGGGACAGGATCTGGAGGGAGGCATCACATACCACCATTACATTCAGGGAGTGATAGTGTTTCCTGTTTCGAAATATGGCCTCCAGCCGTGCTGGAGGCTGAAGTGGTATGTGAGTACCATCCACAACCCCTATGATGTGTGGGAAGCCAGCTATTTGGTAAAAATTGGCCTTGGCCACACTAAGGGCACCCATACCCAAAGGCATTTGAATAAAATGATGGAGGTGCTTGAAAAGTGCCTTCATCACTGCCCTCAGGATCCGGGAAAAGGAGGATTGGGAGATGCCCGCCACTATTCCCACCGTTGTTTGAAACGATCCTGAGGCACAGAAATGTAACACCGCCATAAATTGCGTAAGTGGTGGTATTGCTGTTGGACTGTCAATTTGCCGCTCAAGATCACTTTCTATTAATGAGAGAGTGTCTATGATGATTTTGGGAGGTAGACGGTAGCGTCTTAAAACCTCATCATCAGGCATTCCAAAAAGGGTGACACGTGTTCGAAATATCTGGGGCCTTGCATGCCTACGATGCCTATGCCTGGGACGAGATTGAGGTTGGTCGGCTTCCGGGAGCATGGCCAGAACAATCCGCCCAAGATCTACCTGAAATTCAAAGATTTCAATGTAAGGCATTTGACCCACCCCAAAAGTAAATTAAAACAACTTAGCTTGATGATACCATCCATTGCTGCTTACATGCCGGGGTATTGTCATGATACATCCAAACTGAAATTAATCACAAAAATTATGTGACAAATTTCACTCTGTGCATTTTTGTTTCTAAATTTTGTGCTAGACCAAACTTAAAATATGCGAAACACACATTTGGCAAAACAGCAAAACGACATTGCACACAGTACATCAAAATGGGTTGAAATGTTTGCACAAAAAGCGAAAGGGCAACCTCAAAAAAGTTAAAATGATTAATAAGCATTTTAAAATGCGCTAATTAGTTCGCAAATACAAGTCACAATAGTAAGTGGTAAAAATGCGCTAATTAGTTCGCAAATACAAGTCACAATAGTAAGTAGTAAAAATGCGCTAATTAGTTCGCAAATACAAGATAAAAAATGGACTTACCAAGAGTAAATATATAAGAGTCCAAATCAAAAGGTCTTTGGGTCCGAAATTAATCAAAAACTAAAATAGATGAAATTATGGATCCAAAATTAAAAAAAAAGAAGAAACACAATGAAACAACAATTGATCAAAAGTTAGACTTCACAAAACTTACCAAATCAAGAAACGAGGTGAAAAAAATATATAAACCAACAAAGAGAACGGAAAATAAAAACGCAAATCTACCAAAAAAAATAATCTCCAACCGCCAACTCCTTTATACGCAATCAATAAACTCCAGCCAAGGTAACCTCCAACAATCCAAAAACGCCACCTCGACTCGAGACACACCAAGCCATAAATAGTGTTTCGTTTCCCGCACAAATTAAGGAGGGATCAAAGGAACGCACAATCAATGATGCGGCCGCAAAATAAGGACGCATGTATAAATACGTCACAAAAACACATTAAAATTCTGGTGTATTTCTTGTTTGGACCTCAGACATGGCGACAGACCAGGGAAACAATGCCCAAGAGTAAGGCGGTAAGTCTTTCATGCATTTTGTATCAATGATTAATTTGAAACATAAGATTGGGCAAGTTGTGATTTTGTGAAATCTGAATATTTACACAAATAGGTGAGGAGGATGACATGGAATAGGCTGCTGGGCCCAGTATTCCGGCCAAAGCTTCCAAAAAAAAAAGGCAGCCACATTTCACAAGAAAGGAGATGGAGGTTTTGATACAGAAGTGTGTGGACATTCTGCCACAGGCAGACAGGAATATGAGTCTAAGCCAGAAGGGGAGAATGTGGGAAGAGGTAGCCGTTGCTGTCAATAGGGTGGGTGATTATGTCCGTCTAGCCCGGGATGTCAAACGGCGGTAAGTAAACACTTGCCCCCCCAAAAACAAACACCATTTTAAACCAAAGGATAATGGCTTCCATTTTTTCCCACAGATGGGGCGACTTCAAATATCGCCTAAAGCAAAAACTCGCGGACAGGGCTAGGCATGCAAGGGGGACAGGTGGGGGTCCCACCCCTGTGTCATTGGAGTTGACGGATTTAGAAGAGCTGGCACAGGGGTGTGTGCAGCCTGTGGAGGTGTTTGGCGTGTCCAACATGTTGTCCCTGGTAAATCTTTTGATGTCATCAACTCAGAAATGTTATTGTGCCAATATGTAGATTCTAATGTGAGGCTTTTCTCTTTTTTCCTAACAGAGACACAGGCGGATGAGTCTGCTCC
This sequence comes from Taudactylus pleione, assembly GCA_031769625.1. Classification (NCBI taxonomy): domain Eukaryota; kingdom Metazoa; phylum Chordata; class Amphibia; order Anura; family Myobatrachidae; genus Taudactylus; species Taudactylus pleione. The sequence goes on from JAUIMM010000240.1 coordinate 779,944, forward strand.
AGAGGGGAGCCTTGGCCAGCGAATTTCTGCTGGCTCGGCAGGGGAGGAACCAGTACATCCGGCTGAGGACCCTGCAGAAGCCAGTCCAGGGCAATCCCCCTCGCAGGCAGTGGCCCTCCTCACAGAACTCAATTTCAAATCGGATTTCCATACGGAGATTCTGCAGAGGATGGACGCCAGTCTGCTACGGGTGGCTGAGGCCCTGGAGCAAAATGCTGCGGCCAACGTGACCATTGGTCAGGCCCTGGCGGAAAATACCAGGGCCAACATCCGCATCGCCATTCCCCCGGAGCAGCTCGTTCGCCAGCACATGGTGGAGCCGACCTCCCTTCCTGCCGGAACATCAGGATCCTCCACCTCTGGCACAACATCAGCCAATCCTCCAAATGTGCCTAGCCCTGTGCCTAGTCCAGAGGCCACAACATCCGCCTCTGGACAGGCCAGCCCGATGACATCCCGGACCCGGTCTGGCGCCCTCCCTCGCCCATCCAAACGGGTGAAAAAACGGTGACAGCAATGGTGACTTTTCCCACAATCCTTCTGTGCTCGGCTCATATTCCTTTCTGGTCAAAACTTCCCTCTCCTTTCTTGTGAAATGTTTTTATTTTTTTGTTGTATGTTTATGTCAACAGTTATGTTGGGCCAATTTGTTTGATTTTGGAACATATCTTTGGCCAAAAAAGATGTCCCCAATATTTTATTTTTTATTTTTTTTGTTTGAGCAATAAATTGAAACAAAAAATCTGACATTGGATTGTGAAATTATTGTACAAATGGGTTACATTTAATCCTGGACCAAAAGGCAAAAACTGGCCCCCAAAAAAAAAAAAAAAAATGGGCTCTTTAAGGAACGTTTAAAAATTCATATAACGAGGCAAATTCAAGAGGCACAAATAAAATGGTGCGAAAATTAAAACATGATGACATTATTGTTACAATAGGCCCTAACCACCAAATTGAGGGCAAAATAAACCCCCACAAATGTACGCAAATTGATTGTGTCATCCTGACATTAGCAGCTCTGAGTTCCACCTGCGTACGGTTTTGTGCTATCCCAAAAAACTGATTTCAAAACACATACCAAGCCGGTTCTCAATCCAACACTAATTGCTTTTCTGCCCTCCCGCGATTAATCGCAACAACATCGTGGAGTCCCGGGACAGAGGAGAAGGCCATCGCCAATGTAGTCGAATAATCCAGACCCTAAGCTGTGCGAGCATTTTGAAGTGAAAGAGGATCATCCAGTGACGTATGAGTCGGTCCGAACACATTTTACGATCGCATCTGCTAATGTATGTACGCCCCAAAAACGCCTCGCCACGCCTGCGTTTTTCCATCTCCACCCCCGTCAACACCCTAAAACGCCCTGTTCTGTCAATCACATTTGACATGTCACTTCCTGTACGCTATTTTAGGAACGAGTCAAAAAAAGCTCGCAATCTGCCGTACGCACATGCGCAGTGTAACACCGACGCATGCGCGGTTAGTCAACATCGGAACGCAACGAGCGTACTGCTGTTAACGAGCGGCTCTGAATGAGGGCCTATATTCAGGTTTTTGAAACCACCCCCCTAGTGACTAACACTACCCTGAGTAAAATATATGATTAAGGTTTATCAGTAGAATACAGTAATTAGCTATACTGTTAGTGCTGTGCCCTTAATGCTTAATGAGGCAGCTGTGCATTGTGGCCTGTTGACCGTTTATGTATACTATGATAAACATTTGTGTATTACGTTGTGTGCGTGTGATATATGGTGATTTACAGATGTGTCCTCATACATCTAGCCTCCTTGCGCGTTAAACAGCCCTTCTAGTCGCGCCATGCCGCAGCCATTTTTCCGGCGTTTTGCGCCTGCGCAGTAGACTCCGGGCACACTCTAGTGCCCATAGTCTACTAATGCTCCGATGGCCGGCCAGCCGCGGCCATGGGCCGCATGTAGGCTCTCGGTGAGGGATGTGCAACAACAGCCCCTCACCATCACCACCAGGGACATAGACCACTCACCCTCATTTCTCCCCCCCCCCACACTGACATAGACCGCATCCCTTCCACCCTATCCATGGACGTAGGTCACTCATCGTTCTTTTGAATCCACTTTCCTGCCAGGTGGCGGGCACTCCTCCGTCTCAAGCTACCATATCTGCTGTGGCTCTGCTCCTCTCTGCCCTGGCTGCTATTCCAGCTGAACAGCTGGTGGCATGTGGCACTGGAATGGAGAACCCACCTGCGTCACTGCTACATAGAATCGCCCCCCCCCCCCCTATACTGTGACTGCTGGGATTGGTGTCTGCCAATCCCGGCACATGTGTATAATTGCCAGTGGCATTACGCTGTCAGTACTGGTTGGGGTTGGAGCCTCTGAGCACTGTGCAAACTATTCCAGGTGGAGTTGCCAGAGTAACCCTTGCTAAAGAAATAAGAGAGGATATATAAGGCTCAGCACAGGGGATTTGTTAAGTATTTTGTATTGTCTCATAGGGGGAAATGTACCAAACCTTCTAAAGACTAGAGACGAGGACAAGCGGAAGAGTTGTCCATAGAAGCTTCTACCTGTCGTTTTATAGAGTGCTATCTACATGCTTATTGGTTGCTATGGACAACTTCTCCACTTGTTCACTTCTCTCTTGAAAAGGTTTGATACATCTCTCCCATAGCCTGGAGTTGAGATCTTGGGGCCTGATTCAGACCCGCTCGCAAATTGCGGTCGCTCGCTGGCAAAAAGGGGCCGGATAGTTAAATTAAGCGCTCGCATTGCGTCTCGTAAGGACGCCCTCTATGTCTTAGCGAGCCCCGGCAATAAGTGCTCGCTAGTGTTTAAATACGCCCCCTTGCCACTCGCAACACGCGTCATCTCCGGTATTTGAAGGATTAATCGGTAACATCGAGAGCCATCCGAGCTGCTCGCAGCACTTGAGGTAGACCTTACCCTCCTGCAAGCACTGCGATCAGTTCAGGGTAAAAAACCACCAAGTGACGTGTTCAATGACGCTACTTCGCTAATTATGCGCACCCATTAAACTCCGTTCTCACCATCACACACGCCTGCGTTCGCAGCACCACTCCCCCGTTCACAAGTACCCTCCCCTGTTACCACCCTCAGACGGCGCTATCTGTCACTCATTACACTGAGCAGTCTTTTCAGGGCGAGCGAGCAAAATCCGATCGCTCGTACTAGTTTGCACACGCGCACTGCGACTTATACGATTGCGCTCAGAGCGAGCAAATGCAACTTAGCATCCAGGTGTGAATCAGGCCCTTGGTCTCTTCTGGTTACTGTGGATCCGGCAACAATTCTGCTCCCTTCCCGACTCCGCTATACTGTACCTCACTCCAGCTGTCCAGGATCCTAACTCCTTCCTGAGCAGCACAGCGTTACCGAGGGCTTTTATACTAATGAGTGGGGTCAGCACGTCTCAACATTTGGGTTTCACTTCATCTGTCTATTGCAGGAGATCACGGAAACAGCTAGAGACAGAGGGCCTGATTCAGACCCGCTCGCAAGCGCTGTGCGCTCGCAAGTGGGTCGATGGTGGCCCAGTGCGCGGTGCCGGCTCCATCGTGCGCATGCGCGAGACCCGGATAGCGACGGGCAAACCATCGCTCCGGGTCTCATACCAAAGGGGGCGTGCTGTCGATGTTGAGTGACAGCACGCCCCCTTTGGTGGGCGGGCCGGGGGGGGTGGCTGCCCAAACGGAGGCGTTCCCATGTGAACGCCTACCGTTTGGGGCCGGCCCCACTGACATCACAAGTGATGTCAGTGGAGAGATTCCGGCTCTGTTAGAGCCGAAATCTCTCTGGGGCTTGCGGCAATGAGACCCTACCACAAGGGTCTCGTCACAAGCCCGATGGTCGCGATGGTCTTGACCATCGCGACCATCTTCCTGGCCGCTCACTATAGCTGTGGGTGGTCACCCACAGCTATGCGAGCGGCCAGGAGGCCGTTCTAAAATTAAAAAAAAGACCGGCCCTGATTCAGAGCGAGCTCTCTGTCAGAGCGTCCGGCTCTGAATCAGGGCCAGAATTCACCATTGCCGTGTATGAGGGATCACCATTATTGCTTGCCCTGGAATTTGCAGAATAATCCAAGCAGTTTGGCCTCCATGCAATGCCAGCGCCAGAATCCAGGCTGCCTGTGCATTGTACTTTGTCACATTAGTTATGTGAATAAGACGTATATTTGATATAAGCGCTGCTTTGGCACTTCCCCCTCTGCCAGGTCATGGACTCCCCCATCCCCCCTCCCCCCACTGGGACATGGACTATTCACCAGGGTGGCCAGGTGAGTCCATGAGTCCAATACATAAGACATTTCTTGTCTGGTTTATAGTCTTTATGCGATCATTTGTGTTGTAATCACTGTATTACATACTTACCGACTTTGCTGTAGTCCTTTCCTGGAGCAGCCAGAGAGGACCTGGTGCTCTCAGCGTCGGGGGGCGGGGCCAGGCTATAGCCGCCATTAGGGTACGATTCTCGTCATTAAGCCCCGCCCCCTCCCTACGGACCCGCAAATTTCTTGGAAAATCTCCCCATCCTGCCCACTTCACTAGGAATGCGGGAGATCTGCCTACTCTTCCGGGAGTGCGGGGGGGGGGGGTCTCCAGAAAAATCGTGAGACTCCCACGATAGTAGGCAAGTATGTATTACGAACTCAAATTAACCTGTTGGAATCCAGTCCAGGTCCCTCCCTATTAAATGAACCTATGGTGTATGAAGCCTAGGCATATGAGGGGAAACACCTGTAGGTTGGCACTCTAGGTGTAGCTATATTTTTCCTGCACTGACCTTGCATTGAGCACCCACCTTACTTACTGGCTGACATTTGCAGGTGGGGTTTAATTATGTAAAGCCTTATTGTCCAGGCCTCCCCTCCCCCTGCTTGTTCTCACCTTGTAGCGCAGGTTGGCAGAGGAAGGGGTCTCCAGGATGGGCTTACTCTGCTGCCCTATAACTGGGGGAAGTGATATTACTGATTCCTCTTACTGTCAGTCTCCTGCCAATACCTCGTATTTGGCCACCAGATACTCATCGTCTGTAAGTACCAACTGTGCACCAGTTGTGAGAGAGTAGACGCAGCCACTACCAGGCTCCATCACCAGGGATCACAATCCCGACAGATTTCGATGGTGAGTATTAGGGTTAGGTTTAGGGTTAGGCACTAAGGGGAAGGTTAGAGTTAGGCACTAGGGGGTTAGGCACTAGGGGAAAGGTTAGGGTTAGGCACTAGGGGGTTAGGCACTAGGGGGAAGGTTGGGGTTAGGCACTAGGGGGAAGGTTGGGGTTAGGCACTAGGGGGAAGGTTAGGGTTAGGCACTAGGGGTTTAGACACTAGGGGGAAGGTTGGGGTTAGTCACTAGGGGGAAGGTTGGGGTTAGGCACTAGGGGGAAGGTTAGGGTTAGGCACTAGGGGTTTAGGCACTAGGGGGAAGGTTCGGGTTAGGCACAAATGGGAAAGGTTAGGGTTAGGCACTAGGGGGAAGGTTAGGGTTAGGCACTAGGGGGAAGGTTAGGGTTAGGGACTAGGGGGTTAGGCACTAGGGGGAAGGTTAGGGTTAGGCACTAGGGGGAAGGTTAGGGTTAGGCACTAGGGGGAAGGTTAGGGTTAGGCACTAAGGGAAAAGGTTAGGGTTAGGCACTAGGGGGAAGGTTAGGATGAGGCACTAGGGGGAAGGTTAGGGTTAGGCTGCCGGAGGGAACAATTAGGGTTAGGCTGCAGGAGAGGTGTGTTAGGGTTAGTATTGGAGCTAGGGTACTTACCACAATCCATTAGGATTTTGATTATCGGGAAGCCGCTGTGGGTATTCTGACCGTCGGCATTGTGACTGTCAGGATCCCGTACCCAACCAATCACCGGCAGCTGGAACAGCTTACTTTTCTGTCTCGTGTGTAGCTGCTGCAGCACCTCTTTGCCATTGACTGTGCTTAGTTTCTCATTCCTGCGTAGTTAGGATCAGGGTATTAGGCAGAGCATTGAATCAGCATAAGGTTTATCTCAGGACAGCAGGGGAAGGGATTAGAGTGCTAGCCTTTATCTGCAGGTGACAGGAACTCAGAGCATAAATGAATAATGCAGGGATTTTTGGAAGAGTTATGTTTATCGCTCTTATAATAAATAATGTTATACTGTACATCATTGAGAGGTAGTGATAGTACAGCAACATGTGCTCTTTATATAGAGCCAAAAGCAATTTCCACCAATGCCATAAATTCAAATAAACACTTGAAATACTGGTTCATTCCTATGGGGGATCATGGCAGCCACTTTAAGAAAGGGGTATACTGCACTGCACCAACCAGTCAGTACTAGATTTTACTGGAAATATGGGTGGGGGGTCCAGTGTCATTTTGAGGTATTGGTTGCTGAAGCTTGGCCTAGGGTGCCTTGTATTCTAACACCAGCTGTGAGTTCCTGGTTGCTGCACGGACACCAGAGGCTGTCGCCGCCAGCAAATTCCTGGGGTGGAGGCAGCCCACACTCCAGCTAAGTCAGGGCCTATTTCTCCAGGGGATACGGACAGGTTGTGCGAAAGTATATGTGCATACAGTATGTACGTGTAGGTGGTAATGGGTTAATCGCCTCATGTATATTCAGCTACTATAAACTTTCAGTTTTACAGCAATGTAAATAAAAAAAAAGCCAGCACAGAAAGTGAATGTTCGGGAATGACGACCACAATGTCTGCTGGCTCAGTCACAGAGACATTAGGCTGTGCGTTGCGGCTGTTGGTGTCTTGCCATCCCATGTGGTATGAGTGGGAGACTGGACTGACAAGAGAGAAGAGACATTACCATCCGCCTCATAGTTGGGCTAACCAGACAGCCACTTATCCTGTCATAGAGGGACATTGAACAGCACCCATGGCCTACTCACAGAGGAGACAGTCATTTTGTGGGCTGAGCTATGCTTGAAGGTTGAAGCCTATCAGTCCACCAGGAAGAGTTAGTGTCACTGAGGCATGAGGCACTTTATGGCTAAATGGTTCAACTGGTTGTACTGTCCGTAGGTGGCAGGTACAGTTTCTCACCTCTCAGTCTTCCTGGACGCAGACTACCTTTAACCTGCACGTCTATAATTATTGCTCTCAAAAGAAGGTTTTCCATGTGTTTAATTTATTTAAAGGCTTAATTCACCGTGTTATATCTGTTTATGTGTTTTTCAATTGAAGTCTTATTTCCATGTATCGCTTATGGGTTGGCCCATTGTCACCTACATAATCAATGTGCGCAGAAGATGGCTGCCTCACCTGGTACTCTCTTTTGTAGGATGAACAATGCATGGTTCTGGTTTTACAAGGACTGTGTATCTCGCCTAGCACTTTTATCTCCCCCATTATGGTGTACATTTGGAAGTTTGAATACGCAAGGGGATGCGGTTAACATATCGCCGCCCAGAATAGCACCCATCGGAATCCTGACGCTGAAAGCACCACCAGGGACTAAAGATAGGCGTCTAAATCCCAACGCCTATCTTTAGCCCCACCCCGAAATCCCAACGCCCGGCATCTCGAACAAAGGTAAGCCGGGGCTTTCTAGCTGTTAGCCGCGGGAAGGGGGATGGTTAGGTTTAGGCACCCCCGGAGGGACTTAGGGTTAGACACCCCCCCGGGAGGGTTAGGCTAGGGAAAGAGGGGTTAGGGTTAGGCACCACTGGGGGGAGGTTAGGGTTAGGCACCACCCGGGGAGGTTAGGGTGCGGGGTGGGGGGTTAGGGATAGGCACCACTCAGGGAGGGTTAGAGGGGGAGAGGGGAGGGTTATGGTACTTACCAGCCCTAGTCGGGATCTTCACTGTTCGGGCTTCCGCCGTCAGTATTTGGTCCTCCAGGAATAGATCCGGCGGCATTACATACCGATTCCTACGCAAGAACTCAGACAGCCACTTTGAGAATCTTTAGAAGCACAAATACCGCTTGGTGCAGTCGCCCATCGAAACTTGCTCCAGGCTAGGTGCAGATTCTCTGTCAGAGTATGGCCTCCAGTGTGAGCGATTGTGAGCCTGCATTCGCACCCACTATCAACAACACGCCCACGATACGCCCATAACACGCCCATGAGATGGACCATCTCTGTGCCTCCACTTAGCCACCTCCCTATCACCACCCAGGATCTCAATACATTTACAAATAATTTCTGAGACCATGAGTCTCAACTGCAACTGCGACTCTACAACTTCATGCAGGTCCAACGGGCGATGTTGCTGACGATGTGTGGGAGCGTGCATCGTCAGTGACATTGAGGGTACACACTGGATGATGTGCCTGATATGTTGTCTGACCCGGCCGTCTAGTGTGTACCCGGCATTACAATGTATTTGGGCACCTGTATCCTGTGCCCCGGGGTGAGAAGGTTAATAAGCTCCAGTATACGGTGTGACAGGGACAGCATGCTTTCACATGAGGTTAATGTGGAGCAGCAGGTTTGTGCAGAGATAGAGCAGTAAACAGCATGGTAATGAGATCCAGTGCAGGTTTTCCTGGGATCACTTGTAAGCCACAAAGTAAGGCTAATTAGCAGCACTGTTATCTGTCTTTAATGTTGTGTCAGTGCAAATCCACAATGATCCTGATGGTGAATTAGTCGCCCAGGTTATAGAACCGGGGGTGACTAGTGTAATGCAGGCCATACACGGTGCGATAAAAAGACGTACAATACAGTATGTCTTATAAGATTTCCCTTGAAATTTTACATATGATGTGTTCAAAAGGTGTACGATTTTTCATACGATCATACGATCTGATGCTTCGTTTCATGAGTTGTGTGTCGATGTATATTCACTTCAGTTTTAACACACACGCTGCAATGCGATGCTGCTGCTCGGAATGCCATCTCTCATGACAAAATTGAGAAGGGGAGTGGCTAGGGATTTTTATACACCTCGTAATCAGACATCGGATTATATTACCTGCCTAAAGTGATACGATGTGTGTCACATCGTGGTAAGATAGGCCGCCCTCGTACGGTTTTCTGGTATGAGAGACGATCCAATTATACGACTGCGGGGACGTGCATCGCCATCGTATGTACACCATAACAACATACGATGTGTACGATCGCTCGTTACTATCGATCGAAATCGTACACATCGTATAAAAAATCTTACCGTGTATGGGCGGCCTTAGGGATCCTGGACCTGAGGGTCCACTAAAAGAACTGTGTTGCTGTATGGAAGATTCTGTGTACCTGCTGTAACATCTTGCCTGTGAACACTGCACTGACCTGTATCAACTTCTGTTGGATATTACTCCGGGTCTATGTGATTCTGGTAAAAGTCTTATCCTCACACTATATGACTAAGTGCCATGATCTGTATATACATGTCCGTGCTTCCGATCCACAATCAGGAATGGCAGAGAGTATACACAAGCCTGGGAGATAAACGCTTCCAGACACTCTGCACTTGTTGGCTATCTTCATGATGGACCATAAATGTGACAGTTTGTTTTATCTGCTGGTCACTTTATCTTACCCTTCTGTCTTCTCTTTCATAGAAAATAACTGAGCGGCCACAATAAGGATAAGGGGATTATGAACTTGTGACTTTTCAGATTTGTGTACATAGAGGAACACATAAAGGCTGTAGTAGCAGAACTGCGTGACCTCTGTTAGATGATCATTGTTAAATATCTGTTACAATTAAAAAAACAATTAGGTACACCCTTCTAGTCAGGCAGGACCCACCCTGTTGCCATGCACCACATTCCCTTACATTAAAAGCCAAGTTAGTATATATACAGATTAGCTGGCAGTACCTGTGATTTGCTAGGAATAACCTACAGTATATCATTGCTGTATGCAACATACATGTGCTGGGTTGGACTGGCCCACAGGAGTACAGGGGAAATTCCCAGTGGGCCCCACTCCCTCCTCTAGGAGTCAGGTTCCAGAACGCCGATCATACATTGTTACTCTATTAGATGGTCAGTTACCTGGTGGAGTAGGACCACTGATCAACATGGGGGCTTGGTTCATTTTTTAATGAAACTACAAAAAGATTTGCCTGTGGTGGCTGTCCACACCCCTTAAGCATGGGCTCCGACACTGTACATGTGTATGGATGACCGCATTGGCTACACCCCATGTTGTTGCCAATGAGGATCCTTGTGTATGATATTATCTTTTTATGGCATCTCCCTGGTCATCAGTACGGATTCTGGGGGAGATGTATCAAGCCTTGGAGACAGATACAATGGAGAAGTTGCCCAAAGCAACCAATCAGCTCCCAACTGTCTTTTCATAGACTGTATCAGGTAACTGACAGTTAGGAGCTGATAGGTTGCTATGGGCAACTTCCCCGCCTTATCTCTCTCCATGGCTTTAGTACATCTCCTTCCCTATGTTTAGTAATTGTATTATTGTTGCAGATTCCATCTCCCCTTTCATCTTTATTATTATCCTCTGTACTGAACATCAGAGAGATAACTGAGGCAGAAGATACCGTCCATCAGGAAAGAATCATGGAACAAAATACAACCATATTAGGGCTCCTTCCCATGTGTGTGCTGGGGAAATGGGGAAAGCTGCACGCAATGAGGTCGTGCAGCAATCTAGGAACGTTGGGCCTGATTCAGCACGGATCGCAAGTCTGCAATCGCACGCACACGCTTGCTGCGGAAATATGCTAATGAATGCAATCGCAGCGCTATACCAAGACGCCAATCAGCTTATAAAGCTGCCCACTTCCCATTATATAAATCCGCAAGTCAGCGAAAACATCGGTAACATCGAGTAAGATAGGACCCATACTCAGAGCTGTGGTTGAGCATGACATTCCTCACACCCTGCGAAGCTTCCTGTCACCATGTAGTGCTCTGGCTGCGTATGCCGTCGCTGGGGCTTAATTACGCACGCCCCTGTAACGGCGTTCAACGCACATGCATGCCTGCGTTCCTTCTATCACCCCCCCCTCCCCACCCCCAAACGCTGCTTCCTATCACTCATTTCTGTGTGCCGCTGTGTGTCCGCTGCATTTGTATACCCCATCGCAGTGGCTGGCTTGCGCACGCACACTGCGATGCGTACTCATGCGTAGAACGCAAACATCGACCGGTTCCGTGCATCCGCAGCCTTGAGATCCAGCCTGAATCAGGCCCTTTATACGAAGCGTTTGTGTGTTACAATGCAGTAGTGGGACCTACATTATTAATTATGTGTCCTATATTTGTTTTTAACGGCAGAAACGTGCAAAAACAAAACAATTAGGGATGATCGAGCCCTGAAAGCAAATTTAAATGTTTTAGTGCTAATGAGGCAAGCATTACTTGGTTTAAATGAATGAGAAAAAGTCATTATTGGGGAGCAAGCCTGCAGTTCACACTAAATAAGTTACGCCTAAACCAAAAACAATGCTCCATGATGGTAATAGTGGTAGTCTTAGTTGTTTAAAGCTGGGTACGCATTAGACGATATGTCGTCCGATCCGGCGGATTAGAAGACATATCGTCCACATCGGCCAGTGTGTACCTGCTATGCCCTTGATGACGCGCGATGCAGCGCGTCGTCTGCGACACTGCCCATGCAGGTCCAACAGGCGATATCGTCAGCAGGGGCTATGCTGTTGAATTCAGCATGGCTCACGCTGTCATTCCGTCGCTGCTAGCATCGGCAAGTCATATGCCGGGACCCGCCGCGGACGACATCGTGCTGGGTAGACATTGTTAAGTGTGTACCCAGCATTAGTCTAAGTGCTGTATTAAATTAAAGTAAAACAAATATATAGTGCAAAAGAAACCAGGCTTTGCACTTAGGGCCCGATTCAGACCCGCTCGCTAGGAAGCGTTCGCACGCAGCCAGACGATTTTTGCATTCTGTGCATGCGTATACATCACAGTGCGAGTGCGCGAACCAGTCCGAGCGATTGGGAAGCGTTTGCTCGCTGCGCATAGACAGCCCGACTGATTGAGTGACAGGAGAAGCCGTTTGTGGGTGGTGACAGGGGCTGGCCATTAAAATCGGGGGAGTGGAGGTGCGAACGCAGGCGTGACTGAGCGTCTCAATGCTGTTTCAGAGGTGTGCATAATTAATAATTAAGAGGCAGCGTTATAGTATACGTCACTTGGTTGTATTTCACGCTGAAGCATTCGCAGTGCTTACGGTAGGGTATGGTCAGCCACAAGCGCTTCCGATAGTACCCGATGTACCGATGGTTGCATACACTTCCTGGAGATGACGTGTGTGCAAGAGGGCATCTTAAGACACACTGGTGGGCGTCTGCATGCACAGAGCGATCACACGCCTAGACATAGAGGGCGTGCTAATGCCTTGGCGTGCGATCGCTTGCCTTGCCGAAATTTGCATACACATCTAGCGAGCGGGTCTGAATCGAGCCCTCAATACAGTATTTGTAGCGTTTTATGTTTTCATCTGAAACCCGCCGGAAAAGCTCTTTGCAAGTATAACCCTATTGTGAAAAGGCTTGGGGACTTTTTTGCACCAAAAATTGCACACAAAAAAAATTTAATTATGAATTTATAAAGTGTCCTTTTATCAATAAAAATAACTTAAAGTAATATACTAATGAAGAATAAGGGATCCACACTTGTGTGTGTTTTTAGGTTCCCATATTACACCTGAGTTTGGACATCTTGTGGGGAATAACACAGAGTCGCAGACATCAGTGAGGCACTACGTCATTTTATGGCTGTAACCTCCAAGCTGCTTATATTACTGCTGCTTATCTGAGCAACAGAAGGCGGTTCTAGCATAGAGATGAATGGCCCCTATGGAACAAATTTAGTTTTTGTGTAATATATCCAAACAAGAGCTTGGCAGAAGAAGAATAAGTGAACGGAGTCTCTCATTAGGCATGAGGGCATCGTTGTGGTGGGTAGGGACTGCGATGCTGGAGAACCAACTTCAAACACTGACAAACAAAACTGAGATGGAAGTTATACTGTAATTACCCTCCGAATGGTTTGTGGAGGAGAAGACGGGGCATCGTGGTCTAGTGCAATCTTAGGATATTATGACATGTCAGCTCAATGCTTGGAGATTATATATTTATCTCCATTTTCACAGCTTGAACCTGAGAAGTTCATGAGTGTGACACACAATTTATCTTTTTTTTTTTGGCCTAAACACCGACGTCCACATTCTGGGCCTGATTCAGAGGCGGTCGGAGGATGCAAGCGGTCGCTCAGAAACTGGGCGGCCGCTTGCATCCTGACCGCCCGCCTCTGTTTCGGTCGTTAGGCTGTGGGTTTACACCCACAGCTCTAACGACCGCTCCGGTGATGGTCGCGATGGTCAGAGACCATCGCGACCATCGGGGCTTACTACGAGACCCTAGTGATGTCAGTGGGGCCTCCCCCAAACGGTGGGCATTCCCATGGCAACGCCTCCGTTTGGGCTGCACCCCCCCGGCCCGCCTTCCAAACGGGGCGAGCTGTCAATCAACATCAACAGCTCGCCCCCTTTGGATCGAGACCCGCTACGACCGGCGCTGTCGGTCGTAGGGGGTCTCACGCATGTGCACGACGGCGCCGTCGTGCGCATGCTCTGTGGGGGGCCATCGACCCGGTCCGAGCGCATCGGCGCTAACGACCGGGTCTGAATGACCCCCTCTGTCTCGTGGTCTTACTGTGCCTGAAATGACGGCCTCTAACTGTGTTCTGATTGAGAAATTTTGCATTAGTGTCATTATATATATACTGTATATATATTCAGTTTCTGTTGCCGTAGGTACATGTAAGTAGTGACACCCTCATAGGCAGAGCCAATGATCATGGGCTCCACCAATGATTGTTGTACCCGAAAAGAATAAGAGAAAGTCAAATCGGCCTGAGGAGCATTAAACCACTAGATTGGGTTGCTGGCTCCATCCCCATCAGCTACCTTCAATAAGGAGGTTACACTGTGTATTGAGCTGCTGGTGGTGCTGTCTTCACCCACAGGTCGTGTTTTTGCCTCCCGTGCTGATGAGCTAGTTGTAGGGCCTAGTTCTTTAAAGGCTGCCTCCTCCCCTTTACTATTGAAGGAGAAAGGGGCAATTGGCCGGGGGTCTATCTACCGCATTCTTGAGCTCCTCTGTTGTCTTCTTGGCCCCTGGTTCCAGTGTTCTGGATCCCTCCACCCTCTCTTCCTCTCCAGCTCCAGAGTCATGGGCGGCATTTTGTGTCCCTCTTGCCTCATATCACCACACATTGGGCCTGATTCAGCAGCGATCGCAACTGCGATTACGCACGCATCAGCCGCTTGTTGTGTTCTGTGCATGCGTATGCACCGCAGTGCGTGAACACTCCACTGCGATCGGTACTGTGATCGCAGTGACTACGCAGACCCATTGCAGAGTGATCAACAGGAAGTACCGTTTGGGGGTGGTGATGGGGTGGACGGCGAAACGCAGGCGTGTCAGTGCGCTTGAACGCCGTTGCAGGGTCGTGCATAAATTAGCCACTGCGATGCCATATGCAGCTTGGGCTTCCACTACGTGCAATGAGGTTAGTAATTGCTGAGTAAGGTCAGAGCTTGTGCAAGTGTGCGTGCGGCTGCGATGGTACTCACTGTTACCGATGGTTTCACAGTCTTGCTGAGTATTACGGATGTGTGTAAGGTAAGGTGGGTGTCCTTATATAGTGCTGCGTTGGCATAGCGATCGCAGTGGATTAGCATACTATCGCAGTGAGACTGCATGCGTAATCGCTTTTGCAATCGCAGTTGCGATTTGTACTGACTCAGGACCATCCTATTTTTGTGCGATTATAATGTTGTGGCTTTATCTTCAAAACATGTGGCCTCTTGGGTTTAACTAAGGAAGATTTGGGGATCATATTCCATATTAGAGGATAATGAACAGAAAGCAACAACTTTAGATATTATCTGTTCTTGGCAACTATCAGACAATGAATAGATGTGACTCTAGCAGATTACTTGTACACAGTAGCCCTGTGTATTAAGGGGAAGCTGACAACACAATAGAATGAGGGACATTACACAAAGACACATTGTCACATATTTTGTTTCTAAACACTCTCACATTGTGTGTGATGGGCCGTGAATCTGCTGGTGAACTGAAACGTTTCTGTCGGGTCCTTGTTTTTTAGCCAAGTGAAGGAGCAAATGATGCAAGTCAAAGATCAATGTTTCCAAAGAGATTTTACTGTGTGCAAAAGTTATTTCACAGCACAATAAAGGTAACTGACCGAAAGGGGTTTCATGGTGCCGGCACAGTCAGTCCTTTATACTGTATCATGCGAGATAATGTATCCGGATATGTGTACAGATGTGTCCCAGCATCTATACGCCATACGGCGAGAGATGCCCAGCACCGCTGAGCCAATCAGAGAGGTGCAGTGTACCAATTTTTTAAAGAAAATTATGTACCTTATTCACAGCAAAATACCACTCACTGTACCAGAGACGCCGGCTGCGACCTTAACCGCACGGGAATTAGTTTTAAACACGTACAAAGTCGCAGATAAAGCACAAGGGAATTTGGCGTAAGATAAAGCTGCGGCTGCTGCATTGTACACTTTGTATACATATTCAGACTCATTCACACAAAGATGTATAAATGTCGCACATTAAATTGATCGGTGTAATCTAGCAAAGTAGTTTTGTCGCTTTCAGTTGTTTTATGTATGTGAATAGGACGCACATTTTACGTGAGAAAGACACTTAGCGCAGCAAAGTCACCTGGGACCTGGCAGGCCAAGAAGGGCTGTTTGGCTTGACTAAAGCCACATTGTATGAGGAACATCTGTACCTTTACAGAAACCTCTCCAGTCTTCCAACATTCTGTATCCAGCCTTCTCTCTACAGTCCTCCAACATTCTGTATCCAGCCTTCTCTCTCCAGTCCTCCAACATTCTGTATCCAGCCTTCTCTCTCCAGTCCTCCAATATTCTGTATCCAGCCTTCTCTCTCCAGTCTTACAACATTCCGTATCCAGCCTTCTCTCTCCAGTCCTCTAACTTTCTGTATCCAGCCTTCTCTCTCCAGTCCTCCAACTTTCTGTATCCAGCCTTCTCTCTCCAGTCCTCCAACTTTCTGTATCCAGCCTTCTCTCTCCAGTCCTCCAATATTCTGTATCCAACCTTCTCTCTCCAGTCCTACAACTTTCTGTATCCAGCCTTCTCTCTCCAGTCCTACAACTTTCTGTATCCAGCCTTCTCTCTCCAGTCCTCCAACATTCTGTATCCAGTCTTCTCTCTCCAGTCCTCCAACATTCTGTATCCAGCCTTCTCTCTCCAGTCCTCCAACATTCTGTATCCAGCCTTCTCTCTCCAGTCCTCCAACATTCTGTATCCAGTCTTCTCTCTCCAGTCCTCCAACATTCTGTATCCAGTCTTCTCTCTCCAGTCCTACAACTTTCTGTATCCAGCCTTCTGTCTCCAGTCTTATAACTTTCTGTATCTGTGACACCCTGGTAAAACATGGTACCACGAAGAAGTCTCAGATAATATCGAGGATATGTTCTTGGTTTTTATACAGAGAGGTAAGGGCTAACGTGAGACAAACAAGTAAATAAGATAAGATTATGCAATGTCAATAGCTAATAGTTTTACAATAAATGTATAAGTGATGCACACAGTGAACAAGATTACACTTTCGTAGCAAAAGTTACAAGTTCAATTACAATAACAGATACAGTTACAGTTCACACGAGAAAAACAACAACAATTCAGGTTTTATTATTCAGGAACACAGCTCCCTCGCAATCGGTAGGGATTCCTCTCCTCCAGTTTAAGAGGTTAATGCATGCAATACTTTCCCTACCACAGATTAACTTAAACGCTGTAACTAAACAGTAAGACAATAACTAACAGTCCTTAAATTAGTCTCTCAGTTTCCGGATTATTTTCCCCAAGCTTTACTGGCCAGAAGCTATTAGTTCATGAATTAATACTGTATTAAATATTCCTGAGTGTACACTGCGTTGCCCGGGTTATTAGCTGGAAGTTCTGACTTTATCCTTCTTAAGCAGAAATAGTTCCACTGTGGGTTAATATAAAGCTGTGTTGCTCCTAAGTGCAATTGTCTCTCTATTTAATCCTGGCTGACAGACTCTGCAACAATGTTAATGTCAATAGTGCTGCAACCTTGTTGCTACAAACGGACGACTGTGACAGTGTGTTAGATGGCTCTGTCTCTCCTACTGCACACAGAGCTGCCCGCATGGGATTTATTATATGCAACTCCTGCAGCTCCTTACGGGGACTCTCCTGCCCACAAGGACCAAGTCTAAGGCTCTGTGCGGCTTATGCTGCTAATAAAGTTTCAGGCTGTAGACACTTATTAATTATAACTCCTTTTCTGCACTGGTGTCTGGGGAGGTTATTGCTGGGCACTACACATAGGGCTGTAGCTGCCAGCTAGCTGCGGGCCACTGTTAGCGGGTAGTTGTAGAAGAGTGTGTGCGGCCAAGCCTCTTATCCCCCGTGATAACCACGACTCCTTTCTGTGCCTGCAGGGTCCGGTACAGCCTCCACTCACTGTCATCAAACTGTGGCTCCACCCAGGAACACCTCCGGCTGCTGTTCCTCACTAAGGGAGGCGGGTCAGGAGGCTGTAATGGCTGCCAGCACTCAGTTCACTGAGCTCCCGGCATTCTCCAGCAGCTCCATCAGCGGCCCTCCGCAGCGCAGCTTCCCCTTCACCGCTCACCTACCAACTGCACACACCAACTGCCGCCCAACTGTCAGTACAAGCCCCTCTGGTCACGGGGCACTGTTTCTCTATTGCATTGGAGGTCCAGTCTTTCCAGCCACACGCCAGCTCCTGAAGCTGGCTACATTGTCCACTGTCACCAATGAATACATTCAAATGTCCAGCAACACATATATAAGGGTACACAACATGAGGTACTCCCAGGTTCTGGGGTACCACATATCCAGTCTTCTCTCTCCAGTCCTCCAACATTCTGTATCCACTGGGGGGGGGAGGATAGATCAGAATACAGTGCACCGGCGGCCGGCTTATAAAAATGTCACAAATTTACCAACTGGCCGTGGCTGCAGGGGGGCATGTTGGTAGGCCCCTACAAGCTTCGGGCTCTTGGGCAACTGCCCAACAAGCCCAATGGAAGAGATGGCCCTGCGCCGGCCCAGTTTCCGGCTACAGCTAGCAATTGCTTACCGCATCACTGACTAGCCAGGGTCCATTCTGAGTATTGCCGCATCCAGGGCCGGCTCCAGGGGTAGCCGTGCCCTTTGCCACCTGGGTAGTTGTCGACGCACCCAAAAATGCTGGCGTGGCCTAATTACCATAAGCCACTCCCCCTAAATGCCATTATTTGGGGGCGTGCCTGCACGGGCCTCTCGTGTAACGTCAGGCACGCCCCCCTCTCCCGGCACTGAATGGATGCCCCGCGAATGCGCGCAGCATCCATTCAACTACTCCGGGGTCCGGCACCGCCACACAGCTACGGCGGTGGGAGTGCCCAACCTCCTGACCAGACCACCCGCGGGACACTTTGGCCCACGGCTGGAACAGCGGGACATGGTTGTGCCGCTGAAATTGGGATGTTGGGAGGGGTGCGCCCTCTATGGGGTGGCGCCCCTGTTCGTCCGCACTGGTCGAACATGCCTCGATCCGGCCCTGGCCGCAACACATCTGTGCATGCCAGCTGGAGCTTGGTTTTGAGCTCTCAGGTGCAAATAATCTAAAAATGAAGAAAAATTATTAAAATATATAAATAAAATATTTTAACATACATTAAGCAAGAGAATTTTAATTAAGCATTTTTTTTACTATATCACATTTGCATGGCTATAACATAGGAGGACAGATGACGATGATGCCGCAGTCCTGTGATGACCATTGCATCCTGTGATTTATTATAAATAGAGAGAATCCTAAATATGACAAAATGTCTGTTCTCATCGGATTTTGGGATTTTATTTCTTTGTCACTGCCAATTAACGGCTCCTAATAAGTGTATTTGTTTGACCCCAATGGACCTGCTATGGAGGGAAGGGTGACTTATGGGGCCCATCGATCTGCAACTGCTTGCCGCAATTCCCTGTTCTGCTGAAGGCTGGGTCCCGGAATTGGGGATATTCAACATGTTGAAAAATCTCAATTCCCTGATCCTGACCCGAAAATGGTCAGAATTGGCCAGTTGGGGATTTTTTACATGTTGAATTTCTCAATCACGGATCGGCGAATCAGGTCGGATGAGTAGAACAGGGAATCGTGGCCTTAGATAAATGAGCCCATTAACTCTGGGAGATCTGGAGCTTAAGGAGGAATATCCAGGAATAAGGTTTCCTCCCAAACAGAGAGCCAATGTGCTGTCACTGTGCTTAATTACACGTACCATCACATACAGTAATGTAATCTGCTACATTGTATCTAATTGATGCTGGCACATTACCCAATAAATGGTTCAGTATATTGATCTTGCCCAGACATGTCATTATGATCGTAATGTACACACTTATATTTGTAACAGGAAATAGGCAGAAATACATACTGTAACTTGGACATGTAAAGCCCCCATTTACTCTCCTGCCATCTGCTAAGACTTGCTGTGTGGTCTAAAACTTTGATAATCTCCCAGAATTTAACTAGTTGCAGCTTTGTACATTACCTCAGCTTCTCTATATTTTCTGCTCAGATGAGTTCTCTCTCCAATCCCTCTGCAGCTATAATATATCATTTATTCTAACTAGGGCAGGGCCACCGGGGCTCGTGCCCTCAGCGCCGTGGGACCGGCAGCGAGGGGGGGCGCCGCCGGCCATGGTACAGGCCCGTCCTAGCCAGCCAGTGTAGTGAAGACCGCAGTGAGTGCGGTCACACTAACATTTACACACACATTGCCGCCGGCGCCGCTACTACCCGGTGGCGATGTGTGTATGTGAGCAGCCAATGAGAGTCAGACAGACTCTCATTGGCTGCTGCGCCCACTGCCAGAGTCGGGCTGGAGCTGACTCATGAGCTCCGCCTTCCGGCTCCTGCAGTGGGTGATGGGAGAGAGGTCATGACGTCTCTCCAATAATGCAGAGCGGGACCAAGCGGGAGGACGGAGACGGAGGAGCAGCGGCAGGAGCGGGGATTCAGGTAAGCCTGTTTTTTATGTTTTGTGTGTGTATATCTGTGTGTGATAACTACTGGGGGCCTGCATAAGGGGGACCACTACTGGGAGGGGCACTGGGTAAGGGGCACTAATGGGGGCCTGGCTGCATAAGGGGGATCACTACTGGGGGCACTGGACACTAATGGGGGCCTGCATAAGGGGGACCACTACTGGGGGTGCACTGTGTAAGGGGCACTAATGGGGGCCTGGCTGCATAAGAGGGACCACTACTGGGGGGGGCACTGGGTAAGGGGTACTAATGGGGGCTTGGCTGCATAAGAGGGATCACTACTGGGGGCACTGGACACTAAAGGAGGCCTGCATAAGGGGGACCACTACTGGGGGTGCACTGTGTAAGGGGCACTAATGGGGGCCTGGCTGCATAAGGGGGACCACTACTGGGGCACTGTATAAGGGGCACTTCTGGGCCTGCATAAGGGGGACCACTACTGGGGTACTGTATAAGGGGCACTAATGGGGGCCTGCATAAGGGGGACCACTACTTGGGGCATTGCATACTGGGGGTACTGTATAAGGGGCACTACTGGGGGTTTGCATAAGGGGGACCACTACTGGGAGCACTGTATAAGGATCACTAAAGGGGTCCTGCATAAGGGGGACCACTCCTGGGGGCACTGCATCGGGGGGACTGTATAAGGGGCACTGCATTAAGGCGCATATGGAATGGAAAGGAATGTTCCCAGAGTGACGAAAAATGGGTGTGTCATTTTGACACGCCCCATTTTTCAGTAGCTACGCCCTTTGTGGTATGTGACCACGGCGATTCTTTGTCACACGTGCCTTTGGCGCGTGCACATAGGGGGGGAGGGGAGGGGGGCTCCTTTTTTAAGTTTGCCGAGCTCCAAATACCCTAGTTTCTAATAGAATCTTGCAGGAAATTTTCTCATCTTGTTTCAAGTAATCACTGAAACTTTAATTATCTTATTGAGTTTGGATTACTGATGTTACTGTTATCTGACCTCCAACCCACTAATCTACGCTAAATTCCTCCACTTGACTAATCTTCCACATTCCCGGAATACTTGCTACTAATCCTGGGTACACACTTGCGGATATATATTCGTATAGACGACGGACAATATATTATCCTATCCATTGGTCAGTGTGTACACATGATACACAGTATCATCCACCAGTGCATACTTACAGACTTTATAAATCACCTCCCCTGATTCTGTTGACATCTTCTGGTAGCGGGGCCGGACTATAGATGTTATTAGGCTGCGCCCCACCACAGGAAAAGGCTGCAATTTGCAGTTCCACAAGTAGGGGGCGGGGCTAAATGATGCGATTCGCGTCATTTTACCCCGCCCCCTAGTCGCGGACCCAAAAATTCCCTGTAAAATTGTAAAATCTCCCCATCCCGCCCACTTTACTAGGAAGTGAGGGGGGATGCGGGATATGCCTACTCTTCCAGGGGTGCATGGGGTTACCTGAAAAATCGTGAGCCTCCTGCAACTTTTTTGGAAGTGTAGGCATGTATGGTCCAGTGGCGTCACAAGGGGGGGGTGGGCCACACCCAAGTGTCACCCATCTAGGGGTGACACCAAAGTGCCAACTCCCCCTCAGTGACAGGAGCCGGGTGCTGCACTGTAGCATTATGTGCATCAGAGCCGGCCCTAACCAAATTAGTGCCCTAGGCAAGATTTTGGGTGGTGCCCCCTCCCCGTGCGATCCTGAAAAGGGGTGTGGTCAGCACAGCACGGTATCAGCACCCACCACCCCTATCCCAGCACTGCACCCTTCTCCCAGCAGTGAGCACCACAGCGTCCCGGCCCTCTCCCAGTTCCAAACTTACTTTACTTGAGCGCAGCCTGCAGAGCCGTCCGACTCAAGGTACAGCAAGCCGCGGGTGGCGAACCCACTTTTCCCAGCTGTGTGTGATGATTGCTGGAGGCAGAACCCAGAGCCGTTAGGTGTGACTCACTACTCCAAGCTCCGAGAAGGCCCATGGTGTAGCTGCCCTCCGGTGACCATTTACTTATAGTCCTGAATGAGCCTCTGCTGTGCAGTAGCAGCTGCCAGAGTCTCTGCCCAGCTGGCAGCAGGTGCCCGGGCTGTGCCTGCACCAAACCTCAACCGACCCTAGGAGGGCTTGCATGCCCCTAGGCATTCCAAATGCCCTAGGCATTTGCTAAGTTTATCTATGCCTAGGGCCGGCTCTGATGTGCATCACTCGGCTCCTGATACAGTGAGGGAGCCAGCACTGCAAATAGACTGATCCTCGGGGGCAGTGCACATCTCCGGGAACCCCCGAAGAGACTAAAAAGGGGGGGGGGATTTGGGGCGCATGGCCACGCCCCTTTCTGCAAGGCCTTGCCCCCTTTTAACCAGAGCCCGGCTTTGCTGCGCTTACTACGCTGCACTGACTCCAGCGGGTGTCACCCAGTAGAGGGACACCACTGACAACGTCATTCACTGATATATTCCATCTGCCGTGCTGAACCATATCTACATGGTCTCCAGGGCTGAGAATATTACAGCATCCATTAAGTATAAAGACAGGGGAGGAGGGGGAGGGGACCATTCAGCTCCTACCAGAAGGGGAAACGAGTGTGCACAGATGAAACCCACACATACATGGAGATAACATACAAACCATACTTGCCGACATTCAGCTCCCTCCTTCCGGGAGGGAGCTCAAAGCCAGCATACAGTGGGGGACGTGGCCGGGCTATGATGCCATTTTGGGGGCGGGGCCAGGGGCGTAACCGCACAATCGCGTCATCGTGGCTCCGCCCCCTCTTCACAATGCCAAAAATAAAGGGACCCCAGCTGCGGGGGTTTCTAGAAGTAGTCCAGGGGGGAGGCTGCACCCGGTAGTCTTGCCTGCCTTTCCGGGGGGTCGGGAGCGGCACCCGATATTCGGGAGGCTCCCAACCAAATCAGGAGGGTCGGCAAGCCTGATACAAACTCCACACGGATATGTTATGTGGTTACCATTAGAGGTTATATAGTTATATAGTATGCATACAGAGACACTGCACCTTCCATTGGGGTGGTGCAAGTGTCAATGATGCGCATGGTGGTGCACTGATGGTGGATTGCCCAGAACCACACGTGGTGTTGCAGCATGCACGGGCACTGAAAGGGTATGTCGGGCCTCCACCTCCCGGCGCATGCTAGAACACCAGGGGAAGTCTGAACCGAGCATAAACATATATTCACCACCATGACTCCGCAAACATATACAGGCCCATAAGGAGGTATAATGCTTCAACATGTATGTAATGAAGCTGTGTGGCAGGGGTGGCGCTGGGAAGAGGGGCGCTGTGAGCCCCTCAGCCCGGCGCAAAGCCGGGGGGCGCGATCAGTGTGATCGCTCCCCCCCACAGGCTCAGTAGTCGTGAGCAGTCTCCCACTGCAGCCAGGCACACAGCAGCGTGTGCTGGGCTGCTGAGAGGTAAGAGGGAGGGGAGGGTGGCGCCGAGCCCCTTCAGTATTTAATTAGTACCCACTCCCCCCCCCCTCGCTGCGCCCCCTGGCCATAGGTATTGCACACAGGGCCTGATTCAGCATAGACCGCAATTGCAGCCGCATACACAGATCGGCCGATTGTTGCGTACTGCGCAAGCTTATGCACCCCATTGCACGTATGCCGCGATCGCACTGCAATTATGCACGCACACAGGAATCCATCGCAGAGTGACTGACAGGTCGTGAGCGTTTGAGGGTAGTGACGGGGGAGTGGTTGGAGAAACGCAGGCGTACCGGTCCGTTTGAACGCCGTTGCATGGGCGTGCATAAATTAGCCACTGCGATGGCATGCGCAGCCTGAGTACTCACTGCGTGTGTCGAGACTTGCAATTTCAGTAATGGGCGTCTGTATGCTGGCTGAGCGGTGGCAGACATTAGCATATTTTCACAGGTGCGCTGCGTGCGATTACGCAGCTGCGATCGCAATTGTGATCCATGCAGAATTAGGCCCATAGTACATAAAGGAATTATAATACTACAAAACCTGTTACCACCTTTTGCAACTATTTATCAGTCACTTTGGGCTCTATTTACTGCAATTCGCATTTGTAATGCAGATTGTAGTGTGATATTACCGACTGAATTTGCATTGCGAATTCAGGCAATATCACAGTGATTTACTACAAATCCCTTGCAGGGACAGAGGGCCTGATTCAGACCCGGTCGCAAGCGCTGAGCGTTCGCAACCGGGTCGATGGTGGCCCAGAGCGCATGCGCACGACGGAGCCGGCTTTCCACAATGATAACACAAATATTAATTGAAAGATGTAATTTTTATGATCATAGCAAAGATAGTTTATATATTTTTTATTCCAGAAAACTGATAATATACTGTAGGTGAAAACATTTTCAAATCCTTCCTTCCTTCCTTCCTTCCTTCCTTCCTTCCTTCCTTCCTTCCTTCCTTCCTTCCTTCCTTCCTTCCTTCCTTCCTTCCTTCCTTCCTTCCTTCCTTCCTTCCTTTCCTTCCTTCCTTTCCTTCCTTCCTTCCTTTCCTTCCTTCCTTCCTTTCCTTTCCTTCCTTCCTTCCTTCCTTCCTTTTCTTTTCTTTTCTTTCTCCTCCCTTATTAAATTGTTGGCATTGTGTATGTGAAGTGGAAAGAAATAACACGGCAATCTAAAGGATAAAAGTTCTGTTACACAATTGATAAGTAGAAAAAGCCACAAAAAGGAGAGTGTCTCGTTACAAGTGCGCCAGCACTTGGACCCCACTGCACACCAGCCAGACAGTGGCTCACTAAATGTGTGCCTGCACCTGGATCCTCCTGCACATAAGCCAGCCAGGGGTTCATTATAAGTGCATCTGCACTTGTTTCTCCCTGCATACATCGGCACCAACACCTGGAACCTTCACACACATGAGCCAACCAGGGGCTTATTACAAGTGTGCCATAACCTAGATCCCCTGCATACATCAGCTAAGCATGGGCCCAATTCAAGTAAGCCACCACCAGAATTCCCCTGCAAATAATGACTCATTACAAGTGCACCAGCACATGGTACCCCTGCACACATGTGCCAGCCAGGGGCTTACTACAAGTGCACCAACATCTGGACTCCCTGCACACATCAGCCAGCCATGGGATCAATTCAAGTGAGCCATCATCTCAATCCCCCTTCACATCTGTGCAACCTATGGCTCACTACATGTGTACCAACACCTGGATACTTTGTGCACATCAGCAAGCCAGGAGCTTACTACATGTGTGCCAGCACCTGAATCTCCTGCTCCCAGTGGCCAGTCAGGGGCTCACTACAAGTGTACCAGCACCTGGATACACTGCACACTGGCTAGCCAGAGGTTGACTACAAGGACTCCAGCATCTGGAATACCTTCGCACATGAGCCAACCAAGGGGCTTACTACAAGTGCACTAACATCTGGACTCCCAAGACACATTATGGGCAGTCATGGGCTTGCTTCAACTGAGCCATCACCTGAATCCCCCTGCACATATCTGCCAACCAGGCCTCACTACAAGAGTACAAACAACTGGATCCTCTGTACACATCAGCTAGAGAAGAGCTCAGTATACGTGCACCAGCACCTGGAAACCCTGCAGGCATCATCCAGCAAGTGTCTCACTACAAATGGCCAAGAACATGGATCTCCTGCTCACGTTTGCCAGCCAGGGGTTCACCAGCCTAATAAAAAAAAAACTTAATTAAAACTCTGTCTTTAAATCAGTTATAAAAGCAGAAGTCTTAGGGGCATACTTATTACACTAATTTTGCAGGAAATTCAGCAAAGTGTAAGTATCCCAAGGATGTGTCATGGTAGTTCCTATCGGCCCTCTGTCCCTGCATGTGTTTCGTAAAACACCCTGGTGGAACATAATTTAACATAAGAAATTATAATAATAGTATAACAATAGTATCTAACACCTGAGATTTAATAGAAATCCCCCTTAGTCACATACATTTGTAAATATATTTGTGAGCCACACACCACTTGCTGCTGCCACGATGGCCGTAACTCAAATCAGCGAGAATTCCAATGTTGGGTCACATGTACAAACGTTAAATTAAACAAAAACTTGCCAGGAGGTTTGTGCAGCCATTCAGCCTGATAAAACATCCAATTAGAAACTCAGATTTATCCTATATCAGCGGTTACAGTAGCGCTCGTACACCATTTTAGTTTGATTTTGACTGTGCGGGTGTTATGTGTTGCATTTTGTGGTGCTTGTAGTTCATGGCAGGAATGTACCCTTAGGGGTAAATTTAGAAGTGAGTTTTAAAAGTGATGTTGCCCATAGCAACCAATCAGATTCTACTAAACATTTAACTAGCACCTTCTAGAAGATAATAGCTAGAATGTGAT
Organism: Taudactylus pleione; assembly: GCA_031769625.1. Classification (NCBI taxonomy): domain Eukaryota; kingdom Metazoa; phylum Chordata; class Amphibia; order Anura; family Myobatrachidae; genus Taudactylus; species Taudactylus pleione. The sequence continues at coordinate 806,282 of JAUIMM010000240.1, forward strand.
TGGTCGCTATGGGCAACATCACTTTTAAAACTCACATCTAAAAACTCTCACTTTAGTAAATTTACCCCTTAAAGTCTTACGTGCTACATCTTGTGCACAAACCACTATTAATTATATGTGATGAGTGACATCAGCAATATATTTAGTGAACCTTACCGCCAGGGACAAAGGACTTCTTTAATTGCCTTAAGGCCGTTGCTTTAGAAACCACATTTTTGGGGGGCACCAGTTCAAGAAAATGCATTTTAAATAAATGTTGATTTTCTTTACGATCTAAATGTAAAATAACACAAGTCATACACAAATGTCTCTGGTGGGATGCCTTAGAACCTTATCAGTTGCTGTCTCAGGTAGCAGGGTGATTGCCTCCCCAACCCCCCTTCCCTTCCAAGACAAGGTCGATACTTTAGTCCAGGGCCGTAACTAGGGTAGTGCGACCAGTACCATGGCACTGGGCACCGCAGGGCAGGGGGTGCTGTTTGGGCCTGTCAGTTTTCCTGTTTCTTATCATTCTCACTTGTAGCTTCCTCTTCCTTTATCCCCAGCAGCTCCTGGCTTCCTCTATCTCTTCCCTGACCCTTCCCCATGGGGCCATGGCCCTCTCTCAGGTGCACTATATTATGTCCCTATTTATCCCCAGCATCTCCTGGCCTCTCCTATCTCTTCCCTGACCCTTCCCCATGGGGCCATGGCCCTTTTTCAGGTGCACTCTCTTATATCCCTACTTTAAAAAATGGGAGGAGGGGCGCCAATGCTCTCTCTGGTACAGGGCACCAAAAAGTCTAGTTACGACTCTGCTTTAATATCTTCCCCTGATATGCTATAGAAAAATCCTGGTGGTGAGCCTGAATTCTTCATGAACTTGGGGCGAGGGCCTCGCTGTGTGTTCTCTGTTATATTTCTTGGAATATTCTGAACTTGAAGCACACAAATAGGATGGCGTAATACAATAGTTTATCTCTGCCCGTAATCACAGGGGGAGAAAGATCCGGTCAGGGGTTTAGGGCTTGTTGCTGTGAAGGCTCTGGGGCCTTTGTTCTGCATTTGGGTCTCCTCCTGCGTGGAGAAGGAATTTGAACACAATGATAATAATAATACAGAGGCAAAAACAATCTGCGTGTGATGAATAATTGACTTATTGCCCTTTAGTTTTTCATTCTCAGATGGATACCTGCTGTCCAAAGCCGTACACACTGTGAACCTGCAGCTGTCTAAATACAACAAGTGTCCTAAAACCAGGGGCGAGGCTGGGAGCTGAAGAACAATTGCAACTCCCTGATCTTACTCATCTGCAAACAACAGACATATAATATATCTCTGCGTGCGACCCCCAGCAGCGCACACCTGCTATCTCCCGGGCTTCACACAAAGGACCTCATTCAGACCCGGTCGCAAGCACTGATGTGCTCGCAACCGGGTCGATGGGTAATCCTGTGCACGCGCAGCGGCCGCACATGCGCGTGCGCAAGCCCCGGAGCGAGAGAGAAACTCTCTCGCTCCAGAGCTCGCTACAAAAGGGGCGGCTGTCGATGTTGATTGACAGCTCGCCCCGTTTTGTAGGCGGGCCGGGGGGGTGGTTTACAAAACGGAGGCGTTCCTTAAGGAACGCCTACCGGTTTGTGGGCGGCCGTATTGACATAATCAGTGATGTCAGTGGGGAGCTTCCTGCTCGATCAGAGCAGGAAGCTCCCTCAGGCTTGCGAGTGCCCAGACCCAACCTTAGGACCTGGTCGCAACCCCCATGGTCGCAACCCCTTGACCATCGCGTCCATCACCCTGGTCGCTAGCTAAGCTGTGGGTGGTAACCCGCAGCTTAGCTTGCGACCAGGAGGCCGCACAAAAAAAAAAGAAGCGCCCGCCCTCATTCAGAGAGAGCGATCGCTTCTTGCGACCGCCTCTGAATGAGGGCCAAAGTCTGAGGCTGGGCCAATCACAAGTGTAAGCATGAGTTGAGGCCTTTGTTGCATTGACTTTAGGAGCTGATTCAGAGCCGCTCGCTAGATGCGATCGCTCAGCAATGCATTAGCACGCCCAGTATTTCTTATAGAGCGATCACATAGTGTATGCAGACACCCACCAGCCTGCTTTAAGACGCCCACTTGTGCACGTCATGTCCAGGAAGTGTATGCAACCATCGGTACATCGGGTAACATCGGATACGATCGCAGCGCTTGAGGTTGACCATACCCTGCCGCAAGCACTGCGATCACTTCAGTGTAAAAACAAGCCAGGTGACGTGTACTATGATGCTGTCCTATAATTATGCACACCTCTAACACGACGTTGATATGCTCAGGCACGCCTGAGTTTACACCTCCACTCCCCCGTTTTTAATGGCCAGCCCCTGTTACCACCTACAGACGACTTCTCCTGTCACTCACTCTGCTGGGCTGTCTATGCGCAGCGAGCGAGCGCATTGTGAACTTTCGCTAAGGTATGCGCACATGCACACTGCATACCATCGGCAGCAGCGAGCGGTTGCATCTTAGAGAGCAGATCTGAATGAGCTTCTTAGTCCCATGGCCAACCACCAAAAAGCTTAGGGGGGAGATGTAGCCACAGCCCTGAGGCCTCTTTAGTCCCAGGACCAACCTCATAAAGACATACAATAATCTGCTAATGACTCTTTATCTCATAGATCTACCTGTAAAGTCACCACAAAGTAAAAATCATTAATCAGCTACCCCCACTTAGACATGTTGTGGCACAGTGAGATTATGGACATGGGCCCTGATTCAGACCCACTCGCGAGCGGCTGTCCGCTCGCAAGTGGGTAGATGGTCTGCACTGCGCATGCGCACGACGGAGGGAGCTCCGTCGTGCGCATGCGCGAGACGCGACGAGCGAAGGACTTTCCTTCGCTCGTAGTGTCTGATCAAAGGGGGCGTGCTGTCGATGTTGATTGAATGCCTACCGATGTTGATTGAACGCCTACCGATGTTGAAGGGAACACCTACCGTCTGAAGCCGGCCCCACTGACATCACTAGTGATGTCAGTGGGAGTGATTTTGGCTCTGATAGAGCCAAAATCACTCCTGGCCTTGCGGTTGAGAAACTCAACCGCAGGCTTCTGCTCGCAGTGGCGATGGTCGCGATGGTCAAGACCATCGCGACCATCATCCTGCACGCTCGTATATGCTGTGGGTGGTGACCCACAGCTATACGAGCGTCCAGGAGGACGCTCCATATTTATGGAGGTGGGCCCTGATTGAGAGCGAGCGCTCTGGTCAGAGCGTCCGGCTCTGAATCAGGGCCCTGATTCAGACCTGGTCGCAAGTGCTCACAACCAGGTTGATGTTTAGGCCCTGCGCAAGCGCAGCGGCGCACTGCGCGTGCGCAAGCCCCGTAGCGAGTGTGGAAATCTCTCGCTCCGGAGCTCACTACAAAAGGTTTTGTAGGCGGGGCGGGGGGGTGGCTACCGTTTTGTAGGCAGGGCAGGGGGGTGGCTACACAAACGGAGGCGTTCCTAATGGAACGCCTGCCGTTTTGTGGGCGGCCGCACTGACATCAGCAGTGATGTCAGTGGGGAGCTTCCTGCTCGATCAGAGCAGGAAGCTCCCTCGGGCTTGCGGTTGCCGAGACCCAACCTTAGGGTCTCATCACAAGCCGCGATGGTCGCGATGGTCTTGACCATCGCGACCATCACCCTAGTCGGTCGCTAAAGCTGTGGGTGGTAACCCACAGCTTAGCTAGCGACCAGGAGGCCGCAATTCAAAAGAGAAACGGCCGCCCTCATTCAGAGCGAGCGGTCGCTTCTTGCGACCGCCTCTGAATGAGGTCCAATACTCTCTCGCCCTTGTGACGATTCATGGTTTCGGGTTCAGTCCCATTACCAATCCTCCAGAATAGAGATTAGCAGATTTCATTCCTTTCGTATCGCATGCAGCTGCAGAATTTTGCATGTTGCACGGTATGGCCTCACATAGGGGCTTATTCATCATTACTAAAAATTCTCTGGAGGTAACTAGGTTTAGAGCTGGCATGGAGTTCTACCTAATTACAGGAGGAATTCATCATTCCTCCTCCCCATCACTATCTATTCCGAAAAGCTGTCATTTTTGCGATGACAGCTTTTCAGAAAATAGATACTTTTCCCTCTCTACATTACCTTATCGCATCTGTAATCAGGCCCGCCAAGAGCCGCAGCAACCCGGGTAACAGGGGGCGTGACCTAATTGTGGGAAGCATGGCCACGCCCCCTTCCGAAAAAAAAAAAAAAAGCTTTGCAGCGCTGCTGGGGAGGGGGAGGCACTCTGAGCCCCCTCAGCCCTGCTCAAACTAGGTGGGGCGCGATGAGTGTGATCGCTCCCCCCCACAGGCATAGGAGACCACTGCTCAGCAGCCACGAGCTGCTGTAAGGGAGGGGGGGTGGCGCCGGACCCGTACCCCCACCGTGCCCCTCAGGAAGTCCAGGCCCGGGTAATCTGTACCCGCTCCCCCCCTCTCGGCGTCCCTGGCTGTAATCAGTGCTGCACATGCCCCGTTACATTCACAAAAGCAGTGCATGTGCAGCACTGCCTACACCTGCGGTAATTATGTGTGTCCACCCACATATGCAGTGCCCCTTTTACAGTGCCCTCAGTAGTGGTTCCCCCTGTGAGGTACCCCTTGTGCCCCCAGCAGTAAGCCCCTTATATAGTGCCCCCAGTAGTAGTTCCCCACCGTGCAGTGCCCCCAATAGTGGTACCCCTTATGCAATGCCCTTTAAACAGTGGCCCCAGTAGTAGTTCCTCCCCTATGCAGTACCCCCAGTATTGCCCTTTACATAGTGCCCCCAGTAGTGGTCTCCCAAAGCAGTGCCCCCAATGGTAGTCCCCCCCCTTGTAGTGCCCCTAGTAGTAGTTCCCCCTTGTAGTAGTCCCCCAGTGGAGGTTCCCCCCCTATGCAGTGCCCCCAGTAGCTGCCACCCTCTTGTAGTGCCCCTAGTAGTAGTCGCCCATTGTAGTAGTCCCCCCCTTGTTGTGCCCCCAGTTAAGGTTCCTCCCCTCTATGCAGTGCCCCCCAATAATAGCCAACACCTTGTAGTGCCCCTAGTAGTAGTCCTCCCTTGTAGTAGTCCCCCCCTTGTTGTGCCCCCAGTGGAGATACCCCCACTATGCAGTACCCCCAATAGTAGCCACCCCCTTGCAGTGCCCCTAGTAGTAATACTCCCTTTGACCCCCCTCCCGAGTAGACTCACATGTAATAAAAAAACAAAGAAAACACTTACCTGCATCCCCGCTCTGTCTCCTGCTCCCGCCGCCGCCATCCGCTCCTCAGTCCGTCCTCCCGGGCCGCTCTGCATTATGGAAGAGACGTCATGACATCATGACGTCTCTCCCATTACCCACTGCGGGAGCTGGAAGATGGAGCGGCTCCGGCAGTGGGCGCAGCAGCTAATGAGAGTCTGATAGACTCTCATTGGCTGCTAATTAAAACAAACACACAGCTGCCGGCGCCGGCGGCTGTGTGTTTGTCACTGTGTAGTGCTGACCGAACTCCGTCCGGTCAGCGCTACACGTGCAGTGCAGCTGTGTCACAGAGACACAGTCTGCCCGTGCCCGCATGGTCGCAGCTGAGGCGCCCTCCACTATGTGGCGCCCTGCACAGCTGCGTACCATGCATTTGGGTAGAACCGGACCTGGTGTCCCCCAACCCCCCCCCCCCCGCTCCTCCCCTCCACTCACCTCCCTGTCCCCCACTTACCTGGTCGCTGCAGCCACCTCCGGCTCTGGGTGCTGCTCTGGCACTGTGTTCTCCCGGCAGAACACAGTAAAGTTTCGAAAAAAAAAAAAATTATTCTAAACTTTACTGTGTTCTGCCGGGAGAACACAGTGTCAGCACAGCAGCCAGAGGAGGGACCAGGGAGCGACGGAGCAAGCCGAGGAGGACCTGCCCAGCTGACAGCAGGTAAGTGTAACCCGCTATACGCCACTTCACAGTGGTAACACCGTCAAATTCCGAAAATATATAATTTTTGGAATTTGATGAATAGCATAATTTCCATATCCCCATAATGTACTAATGTATGGGGAGTGTGGAAATTAACGCAGGCGGACTTAATCAGGAGATATCAGTGATATCTCTTGTGTTAAGTGTCTTCATGAATACTAAAATAACGGTAATTAAGGAAGAAGTCCTTAAAACCGTTATTTTAATGAATAGGCCCCATAAGCCCTTATTTATCACAATACGCATATCAGATTAATATATTCGGGTGGCAGGACAGAGCTTGTGAGAAAGCTCTGTCCAGATGTATAAGGAACACACAGGTTTTACTCACTCTGTACATGAGTCCTAAGTCTCTGAACACAGTGCAGTCCCAGAATTGGCAACGGAGTCAGTGTGCCGGACGGATTTAGGACAGCACAGAAGCACTGTGGCAGGTAAGTAAAAGTTAATTGAGGAGCAGGAGAATGGGGAAGCTATGTCCCAATATCCCTCTCTCCCAGGTGAAGAACTGAGGGAAGCCTTTCTAACGTTATCTGAAGATGGCGTTAATTTAGTGAGGCTCCCTCCAGTATTATTTCACATTTGGCAATGGTAAATCTGACCTGATCACATTTCCCATTACAGGTATGGAAATGCGCTCAGTATTCAAATCAGATGCATATTTTAAGGGCATGGAGGACATTTTTGCAAAAATTCCTCCGAAAGCCTTTTAATAAATTTCATTGAAACTAAAAGAATGTGAAAACACCTGTTTAAACATTATTGTAGTAGAAAAAAGATTGATAAATAGGCTCCATAGCCTTTCTTTAATTCACATTGGTAGTCAAGTACACTTAAGCATGTATCCTATATTTATAAATCATCTCCTTTTCATAATCCCTCTGGCTGCCAGTCACAAGTTACAGGCACACAGACTCAAAGCTTCTCAGACTGTCATGCGATGGCAGAGGTGGGCGTAGGAGAGAGAGGATGTCAGTGAAAAGAGAGCAGTGGTGCCTGCCAAAGTCTCTCTGCTCATTACATCATGCGCCGTGACTGTGGTTGCCATGGTAGAAAAGAAACTGCTGTTTTAGTGGTCATGTCTTTGATGTTTATCCTATCATTTTTACCCCACCAGGTCATCTTGCTTATTACTCCCCAACCGCAGCCCCAGAGCAGAATTAATTGGCACTGCCACTGTCCCGGCTCTTTTCATTGATTATAGATTCTGCAAAATGCTAATCCGTGGAATGACAGAGACAAAGCGGAACTCAAGGATCGGACAGTGAGACCTTTGCATCTCTGCAAAACTCAGTTCTTCCAAATTTTCCCAGCAACCCCAGTCATCTCTGCGCAGTGAGAACTGAATACAAATGACGGGTGACTTCTGTTTTTGAAATCAGCCGAATAATTTGCCTGGTTCTTGGAGAGCAGATTCCAGTCAGGGAGAACAGAGCAATCACAATGGGTGTAGGTTACAGAGATGTTTGTAATTATTAGATGATTGCTATATCATGTAACTCGCAGCAGACGACTGAAGAACTTCCCTCATGTCTTACTTTATGTCATTTCCAGAGTCTGCTATAGATTACTTATAGCTGCTACTTTTCAGAAAGGTTTATTAGCATAGCAAAATTACTTAGGTCACATATGCATTGTGGGTAGGGGCATGGCCAACCGGCTCACCAGTGTTTGGATGTCGACTTAGGGCCTGATTCAGCAAGGAACGCATGGATGTAGGGGCACGCAATTGGTCGATGGTTTTGGTCTGTGCGTGCATAGGCATCGCAGTGCGCGTGCGCGAACCGGGCAGTGCGATGGAGTATGCGTACACGGGGAGTCCGCAGCCCCAGGGACAAGTGATTTGGCCTGAAGTGCCATTTGCAGGTGGTAATGGGGGTGTGGAGAGGCAAACGCAGGCATGCATGTGCGTTTGGATGGCGTTTCAGGGGCGTGCATAATTAAGCCCTTGCGGCGGCGGATGCAGCCTGAGGTCTAGTTGTACACAGGAAGTCTCGCTATGTCTGCGGGAGGGTCAGGTCAACCACTATTGTGCGTATGGGTCCGATGGTTCTCGATGTTACCGATGTTTCTGCTGTCTTGCCAGGTATGGAGGACGCAAGGTTAGAGTTAGGCTGAAGACAGGGGGGGGGTTAGGTTTCGGCACCACTGGGGGGGGGGGTTATGGTTAGGCACTAAATGGGGAGGGTTAGGTTTAGGCTCTAAGCGGGAGGGTTAGGTTTAGGCACTAACGGGGATGGTTAGGTTGGGAGGGTGTTAGGATACAGGAAGGGAGGGTGAGGGTTAGGAGGTGTAGGGGGGAGGGTTACAATACTTACGGAGCCCCTGTCCAGATTCTAAGCATTGGGATGCCGCTGTCTGTGTTTTTGACAGTTGGCATCCCGACTGCCTGCCTCCCATACCTAACCCCTATGTTTCCTACCCAACAGGGGTAATACTGTGCCCATACCCTCAATGACTATAATGTGGAGGGCAGGATTCTTACAATGTAGTCCCCAGTTCAGTGGCCAGTTAGAATAGACCGTTGTTTGTACCCAGGACAGCGTGAGGATACCGCGGCAAGCAGTGAGTCAGTGTGTAACACCCCCTAATTAACTGTTGTTGATAATGTTCACTGGGTGTTTTTCCAATATGACTGGGAGGATCTCAGTATGGTATGATTCTTCGGACAACTCTTTTCTAGGTGAGTTAACAGCGACTAGCCCCCACACAAAATATCAGCCAATTGGTGCCAAACAATGTTACTATTTATTACAGTATTAGGGTAAAGAAGGATTATGCAAAATACAGAAGCCTGCTTCAAACATTTCACTCATAGCATGCATATGACAATTTATTCACTACAGGAAAGGGACACAGGTCCACTGGATCATTTATTTGGCAGGAACCAGGAAGCCTCCCCAACTGTGCCGCTGCAAATTAAGTAGGTTAATGCAACATATCAAGCATAAACAGTATCACATAAGAAATGTATCTATAGTCAGATGAGGAAACAATAGCATCACATGTAACTAATATATAAAACAATATATTTTCACAACTAGTTGGCCAGCTTAACTTTGTAACGATGGTGCACGCTTGTTGTTGAAGTACTTCTATGTTTTTAGAGATTTTGCATGAAGGTAAATAGTTGGAGAGTCTGCACTGCACTGTTCTGTGCTGCCCTGACACTCAGAGGAACGGGCTCTAGCAACGCTGGTAATTTAAGCTGATAAGGGTCCCTTAGTAGGCAAATTTGTGGCTATCGATTTCCTTCAAGTACAACGTCTACCTCTTATTAGGAGGAGTGATGCCAAGGCTGCTTAGGTCCTAAGATGACTGCACTGTCTGATCCACTCCCGGTAGTCTTTAAAGCAGCGTCTTACTATTGATTAAATAATTTTGTCCTGGAGAGGGCTTGAGGCGCCCTGGGATGAATCGCCTGGCTCACAGTGGTCTTTTCCTAAAAAAACGTCTCCTGCCTCCTTCTATTAGCTGACTGTGTCTAGTACTGAGAGCAGTTGTCAGGCTGAGTAACTTGCCTGAGGGGCTGGCAGTAAAGTTATGGTCCCCTTCAGTCACGGATTCCAACTAAATAGTCTATCTCTAGTGATTTGCTTTCTTAACTGTGGAACAAACAAATGCACTGTGTGTAACAGGGAGAGCGGGGTGGATAATAGCTTTAATAGTTAATTGTGTGTCCTGCAGGTAGTCTGTCACTCGGGCGACATAGCCTTAACATAGGATGGTGTTTGTGCTACTTATTTCACAGACCTCTCCTGTAGCAGCCTTATATGGAGATGGGAGTTTCCCTCCAAGGGAATGGCCGCCTCCCTTCAGCCAGCGCCGCCCTCGATCTGCCTCCAGGGTCCGCCTTCTCCTTCAGCTCAGCCCGGACTTCCTCTGACACAGAGGAGGAAAGGAAGTCCCCGATGCTGCAGTCACTGCCTCCGGTCGCGGTCACCGCACTGCCCGCCCACTGCCGCCGGCTGACAGGTAAGAGCTCCCGAGCAGGTCCGCTCCGCTCTCCATTACCTCAGGAACCCCCAACGGTCTCTTAGGTAGCCCCTTTTTATAAGTTCCATCCGGGCCTCCTACACGCGCCGGCTCTCCTCCCGCCGGAGTCGCGTGCTACAGCTGGCAGTGTTAACGGCAGCCAACCATTCCTTCCTTGCTATCTAGGGCTCCCCTTTTAGTTCCATGGGGAAGTCCTGTCTCGCGCCTTCTCCTAATAGTCACAGTACAAGTCAAAGGGGATGCACCATCATTATTGGAGAAATAGGGGCACGCCACTTTTATATCAAATAAGGCAGGATAATGACAGCCAGGTTACAGGCATTACATACAAAACAATGTAAAACATTACTAACGAAGGCAACATATACCATAGCCATTGCTTTTAATAGTACAGGGTTATCTTAACACCAGGGAGCCTTTAAGGCGGTACTCCCATAGCTTGGGGGTACCGCAAGTGCAGCGGGAGAAAGAGCCGGCATGCGCAGAGGGAGGTAGAATAAATAGAGGAGACCCCTGACCATTAGAGGTGTGTGAGGTAACGTCCAGGAGAGCAAAGTAACGCTGCGCAGGTGACCGGGTCTGGTGGTACCCCCGGTGGTCAGACAGCGCTGAGTGAGGGAGAGTAGCAGCAGACCAGCCTATCTGAGCGCTGCTTAATAATGTGATACCCCAGTGGGTGGTACGTTACTTTATTCTCGTACCTTTTTGGGGAGGAAGGATCTTTTGTCCCTGCTTTGATCCATCTTAACTTTTTTTTTTTTTAACAGGTCAGAGAGGCAAGGTGGGGGCGGTGGCGGGGGGGGGATTAGGCAGGGGGGGGGGGATGGGGGGTTCCAGACACAACAGGTACAACTGGTCGTTCAAATTAACTATTCACTATTTAAAATATTTTATTCACTTTTAAATATATAATTCACTATTTAAAATAACGAGACTACAGCAACAATGACGGCTTCTCAAATACATTAACACCAGAAACAGTTGGTTACATTAAATATTACACTTCAGCCACACTTCAAGTCATTTATTTTGCAGGCGCACTGGAACTTTGGCCCTCATTCAGAGCCGTACGCTCTGAGCAGAGCGCACGCTCTGAATGAGGGCCGCCCTCCATAAAAGTGAAGCGTCCTCCTGGACGCTCGTATAGCTGTGGGTCACCACCCACAGCCTATACGAGCGTGCATTTTGATGGCCGCGATGGTCGTGACCATCGCGACCATCGAAACTGCGAGCCGGAGCCTGCGTTTGAGGTTTTCAACCGCAAGCTCCGGAGTGATTTTGGCTCTGTCAGAGCCAAAATCACTCCCACTGACATCACTAGTGATGTCAGTGGGCCGGCTTCTGACGGGAGGCGTTCCCATGGGAACGCCCCCGTCAGGGAGGCACGCCCCCGGCACGCCCACCAAAGGGGGCGTGCTGTCAGTCAACATCGACAGCACGCCCCCTTTGAAGAGACACTACGAGCGAAGGAAAATCCTTTGCTCGACGCGTCTGGCGCATGCGCACGACGGAGCTCCCTCCGTCGTGCGCATGCTCAGTGCAGAACATCGACCCACTTGTGAGCGGACAGCCGCTCGCGAGTGGATCTGAATCAGGCCCTTAGGCCGCAGGATAAAATGATTCGTTTTACGCCACTGTTACTATTATGCCAATGCTGTAATGCTGGGTACACACTGGCAGATATATTGGCCGATCAATTGATCGGCCCATATATATCGTTTGTCGGTCCACCAGTGTGTACCAGCGATATGTCTGTGTACAATGTCGTCCACATACATATCACGTCGTCTGTGCTGCACAGCTGATGCCCAATATATCTGCAGATATATCTGTCCATCGTGCTGTGTGTACGGGCGATCAGCCGACCGCCCGCTCTCTTGCAGTGGCAGCCACGGGGAGGGGGTCGTGGCGCGGCCATATGACAGTCGGCTTCCCGACTGCTGTATCCCGGCGTCGGGAAAATGACAGGCGTCGCCATCTCGGTCGAAGGAGTGCCGGGTGCCGCGAGCGGACAGCCACGGGGCGGGGGGAGGGTTAGGTTTAGGGCACCCGGGGGGAACTTAGGTTTAGGCAGCGGGGAAGGGGTGGTTAGGGTTAGGCACTTAGAGGGGGGGTTAGGGTTAGGCACTTGGGGGGGAGGTTAGGGTTAGGCACCCTAAAGGAGGGTTATGGTTAGGTTAGGTTAGTTTATACTTACCTTAGGGACGATCGGGATTTCCAGCACTGTTGGGCTTCCGCTGATGGGCTCTGCTGTTTTGTCGGGCTGCCGCTGCCGGGAATCTAACTCCCGGCCATGCGGCAGCCGGGATTTCATACCGATTCCATATGACAGATGATGGTTGTTCAGTGTGTATGAACAACCATCGTCTGCAGATATATCTACACTCCCGAAAATCGCGGGAGGCTCCAGTTATTTCGGGTAACCTCCCACGCTCCCGGCAGTGTAGGCACTTCTCCCGCATCCCGCCCACTTCCTAGTAAAGTGGGCAGAATGCCTGGGGAGAAACTTACCTGAAATCTGCGGCCTGTTGTTAGGGGGCGGTGCTTAATGGCGCAATTCTAGTATAATTGTGTCATTTGTCCCCACCCCCTATTAAAATATGCGCAATTAGCGGGAGTTTTGTTGAGAGGGGGTGGGGCCTAATGACGCAAATGGTCCAGCCCCGCCCTCATCACTGCCCGACTGCTGCCTCTCCCAGGCTTCTCCCAGCGAGGGCAGATTAAAAGTCGGCATTTATGTGCTAGGTGTGTACCCACCTTAACACTTTATGAGATTACACTAGTGTAACCATGACAGTAACATTATCTGCAATATACTGTATATCACACGCACTAGTTACAGTGTTTATTAGAAATAGTAAGCACCGATTTGTCTCAAGTTCTGTCTTCTATGAAACACAAACAGACAAGTATCTAATTGCAGCCCAGATGTGTAGTACTAATACAGGGATGGGGAACCTCAGGCCTGGGGGCCATATAAGGCCCGCGGAATCATTTGGCCTGACCCTCTGAGCTTTTTTCTGCCAGCCTCATCTGGATAGCAGGGTGCCTAGAATGGCAGCCAGAATCTATGCAGCAGTGCACCCTGGAGCGTCCTTAGGACACTTCAGATGGTCACACCGCTGCCCTTACAGCTCCCCAGACCATCCTCAGGGTGCTCCAGGCATTGCTGTAATCACCGGGAATTGTGGCCCCGCATCCGAGTGACGCCACACAGAGGGGCGTGGCCTGCACCGAGCCCGCAAATAATGTTATATATATCAAAATGGCCCTCAGCAGAAAATGGTTCCCCACCCCTGGTCTAGTCCATTGGATGGGGACAGATGTCCTGCCTATAATTAAGTTAATTGTGATATTTCTCCTTAAAGAACTCTAGTAACAGCTGTATAGATGGAATGTTCTTATATATATTATATGCATATATATATATATATATATAATATATATATATTTACTTTTAAGTTAAGAGTGGCCTCTTTGTAATTTGTCAAGTGGAGATAACTTTTCGGAATAGATAGCTATAGGGAGGAGGAACGATGAATTCCTCTGGTAATTAGGTAGAACTCCATGCGAGTTCTAAACCTAATTACCTCCCTCAATATTTTAGGTATGATGAATAGGCCCCTCTTTATGTACTGATGAGTAAGGCTGTGTTTCTCCTTTGGCAGATAAATTGAGGAATGCTGCTGATACTTTACTGGGGATTTGACAGTTTGACTTAAGGAGCGTACACACTACACAATATGCTCCCTGAGCGATATCGTCTAGTGTGTCCCCGGCAGGCTGTGCTCAGTGTCGTTCATGACATTGAGCACAGCCGCTGAACGATATCATTAACGATATCATTCAGGGCCGGGCTCTCTCCCCCATTCCCCAACATGCTGCAACCTGACGAGATTGTCAGGTTGGCCTGCATGTTAACCCGATGAACAATAATGACAAACGACCTGCGGGAACGCGCGTCGTCATTATCATTCATCGTTTTGGGGTAAAAAATGAACGATAAAGTGGACGACTGAACGATAACGATATTGTTATCGTTCAGTCGTCCACTTTAATCGCCCAGTGTGTACGCACCATTATCCCTCCTGCTGCTGCCGCTGATCCTTTACTAGTTTAACAGGTGTTTCACTCGCTATTGGCCCCAAAGTTTTTCTTATAACTTTTAAAGTAATTGACGTAATTTAGTGAAATGTGACACAGACATACCATGGTCTATGAGAAACGTGTGGAAGTCATAATCAGGGGCAAAATCAGCCTGGAGACCCCCTGTTTTTCCAGTAACCAGCCGGGGGGGGGCTTACACTATACCAGGGAGAGACACAGCATGGGGTCCCCCCACCATAATGTGAAGCCAGCCCCAAACTGGTAAGCCCAGGCATGGAAATCCTGGAAAAGTCGCGACCCCAAAAATCCCACGGACATGCTGTACAGCCAATCAGCAGACGCTGCCATAGAAACCATATGCTGATTGGCTGAGAGCATCTGCCTCTTAGCCAATCAGTGCTTCCCCCTAAACTCCTATGACAGTGACCCACGTGGGAACTTCGGGAAGCGTTGTACATACAGTATGTGTCTGTGGGGTTGGGTCACAGCGGTATATTGTTTTATCTAGATGCGTGGACTACTACATGGAGAAGGGGACTAAGCACATCCAAGGAGTAGGTAAGTATGAAGTGTGAGTGTGTGTAATAAAGGATTATCATGTGCATCCTGTCATTATTTTAATATTATCTTTACATTGTGACTACAGAACATACTTGCCGACATTCAGCTCCCTCCTTCCGGGAGGGAGCTGAATGCCTGCATTGTGTGTGGGACGTGGCCGGGCTATGATGCCATTTTGGGGGCATCATCGTGGCCCCGCCCCCTCTTCACAATGCCGGAAAAAAGCCATTGTGAAGCAGGGGGCGGAGCCACAATGACGCGATTCAGCGCGAATCGCGTCATCGGGCACCCCAGCAGCGGGGGTTTTTACTAGTAGTCTGGGGGGGTAGGCGGCAGCCGGGAGGCTTGCCTGCCTTTCCGGGGGGCCGGGAGCAGCACCCGATATTCGGGAGGCTCCCGACCAAATCGGGAGGGTAGGCAAGCCTGCTACAGAATAGAATGTCCGGGGCATTCTGGCACTTGTAGTCAGGGCCGTAACTAGGGTGTTGCAACCAGTACCATAGCACAGGGCACTGCAGGGCAGGGGGCGGTACAGGGGGTGCTGGTTGGGCTGTCAATTTTCCTGTTTATTATCATTCTCACTTGTAGCTTGCTCTTCTTGTATCCCCGGCATCTCCTGGCCTCCCCTATCTCTTCCCTGGCGCTTCTCCATGAGGCCATGGCCCTTTTTTAGGTGCACCATCTTATGTCCCTATTAAAAAAATGCAGGGGCGGGGGTGCCAATGCTCTCTCTGGCACAGGACACCAAAAAGTTTAGTTACGGCTCTGCATGTAGTTCTACAAGTGCTGGCATACCGGTACAAGCTTGCTGGGACCTGTAGTCCTACTGTAACAAACAATATTATATTCAATATTTTACACAATTACCTCCGCATCCAATGTCATGGGGACCCCTTGCTGTATGTCTCCCTGCTATAGTGTAAGCCCACCCGGCTGGTTCAGGCTGGTGCTGATTATTGGAAAATGGGGGGGCCCCACGCCGGTTTATCCTCAGATTTTCCAATAACAGAAAAGGCTCAGAGGTCCGCGGCTGGTTAATGCTTTTGGGGGGGGGCGACCC
Source organism: Taudactylus pleione (assembly GCA_031769625.1). Classification (NCBI taxonomy): domain Eukaryota; kingdom Metazoa; phylum Chordata; class Amphibia; order Anura; family Myobatrachidae; genus Taudactylus; species Taudactylus pleione. The sequence continues at coordinate 821,937 of JAUIMM010000240.1, forward strand.
CACACACATGTTTAAAAAAAATTAACCCTTTGTTTACATTTTACACAACAAAGCATAGAGCAGTGCCTCCACTGCGGACTGTCAGCAGATTCATAATTCAGTTTGGCTGCGGAGTCTAACGTAAAGGGGCTAATCTGACAGAAATCGCACACGGAAGAGACCGAGGAGTTTCACCTTCAGATCTAAAATGACAGTCCAATACGCTGCTTAGTAAATTTGTAATTTTCAGTCTAAAACGTTCTATAGGCCTGACTCAGACCCGCTCGCGAGCGCACAGCGCTCACAAGCGGGTCGATGGTCCCCCACTGCGCATGCGCACGCCGGCAGCTCCGTCGCTCCTGGGCTCACTACAAGACGGGGCGACTGTCGATATTGATTGACAGCTCGCCCCATTTTGTAGGCGGGGAGGGGGGGTGGCTGTGCAAACGGAGGCGTTCCTGCCTTTTGGGGGCGGCCCTACTGACATCACTCGTGATGTCAGTAGTGGACTTCCTGCTCTATTAGAGCAGGAAGTCCACTCGGGCTTGCGGGAGCCGGAAGCTCACTGGGGCTTGCGGCAGACGAGACCCTACCACAAGGGTCTCGTCGCAAGCCAGAGGGTCGCGATGGTCTCGACCATCGTGACCATCACCTGGCCGCTCGCAAAAGCTGTGGGTGGTCACCCGCAGCTTAGCGAGCGGCCAGGAGGCCGGCTCCATTAAAAAAAAAAACGCCCTGATTCAGAGCGAGCGCTCTGAAAGAGCATCCGGCTCTGAATCAGGGCCTATGTCCAGAGATTTGCTGTAGAAGACAAACACGATTCTTAGTAAATTTACCCCTATGAGTGCTTGTGCTCTGCTTTTGTAGTCACACACTGCTGTTTTTCTATGTATTTATTTCTTTTTATATACATATTTAAAACATCGGTCAGTATCTTCAAGTTGCTCATGATGATGAACATATTTAGTATGGGGCCTCATAGACATGCCTAAAGCCTATCTTTCTGTATTTTACATGTATCCAGATGGGATACGTTCAATATCCTGACACATGGGATTCCGGCGGTCTAATGCTGGCGCAGGAATCCCGACAACTGTCAGAATCCCGCCGCCCACCTCCCAGCCGCCAGAATCCAGAAGGTAAGTAACGGGGTTAGGGGGAGGGTTAGGAACTAGGGGGAGGGTTAGTGTTAGGCACTAAGGGGGGAGGTTAGGTTTAGGGCGCGGGGAGGGGGAGGTTAGGTTTAGGCCCCAGGGAGGGTTAGGGTAGGGAGAGGGGGAGGGTTAGGAACTAGGGGGGGGGTTAGTGTTAGGCACTAAGGGGGGAGGTTAGGTTTAGGGCACGGGGAGGGGGAGGTTAGGTTTAGGCACCAGGGAGGGTTAGGGTAGGGAGAGGGGAGGGTTAGGGTAGGGAGAGGGGAAGGGTTAGGGTAGGGAGAGGGGGAGGGTTAGGGTAGGGAGAGGGGGAGGGTTAGGGCGCGGGGAGGGGGAGGTTAGGTTTAGGCACCAGGGAGGGTTAGGGTAGGGAGAGGGGGAGGGTTAGGGTAGGGAGAGGGGGAGGGTTAGGATACTGACCGACAAGTGTCAGTATCCTAACCCTGTCGGTCATAGCCCCGGAAGTCCCTCCACTGCAATGGGCCGCTCTTACTGACAGAGTGGTCCTTTGCGCGGATCGTCATGCATGCCGCCCTATATCTGCCCCTCCCCTTGTTTATGTAATTTGTTAGGCGCTGCGGAACCTTTGTGGTGCCATAGACAGTAAATTAAAGGATTATAATAATAATCTGCCTATAGAGGCTGTCGGAATGCCGCTACCCAACCAGAAGAACGGTTCCGGAATACCGACAGTAGATGACATGCCGACGCCGGAATCCTAAAAGCCGGGATGTCGAACGTAAGTATAGCCGGTTTGTTAGGTCTTTGCTGCAGGTGGAGGGGGGAGGGTTAGGTTTAGGTGTCACGGTGGGGGTTAGGGTTAGGCTAGGGGAGGGGGAGGTTAGAGGTAGATACCCCCTGGAGTGGGTTAGGGTTAGGCACTAAGGGGGGAGGGTTAGGTTTAGGCACTAACGGGGAAGGTTAGGGTAGGGGGTGGGGAGAGATAGTTTTAGGATGTAGGAACAGAGGGTTAGGGGGAGAAGGGGGGAGGGTAACTATGCTTATTGGACCCTTGTCGGGATCCTGAGCATCTTGATGCCGCTGTTGGTATATTGACAGCAGGCATCCCGACTGCCGGTATTTCATTCCGTATAAGCCAGCAGGTCCCACAGCTACATAAGACACAGAGATGATTATCTATGTAATAATAATGTCACTTCTGCTCTGTGGTGACGCCGAGATGATGAGACTCTCAGACAAAGCCACAGTGTAAGCAAAGAAAACCGAATATTTCACACAGCGGCCACAGCCACTAACATGGGAACCAAACATTTCCTGTGCTTATTACTAACCTGCCCTTTAGCACACCAAACGGTCCATTAACGCAAAATGACGAGTGAGCCAGTCTACGATACTGATGTGGCGTAATAGTCTCCTGGTCAGATAATATAATAGGCTGTATGGAATTGTAGCCTTTCACAAAGTTACTTTTTAATTATTTTTACATTTCTACATATTTATTTTCATTGATGGGTAATCTGCATATTTCACTACAGCCCTTTTGTCTATTTATTAAATAAAATGATATTTGGGAGGATGGATACTTAGGGGTCTATTTACTAAGCAGTGTTAGGGGACAGAGTGAAAAGTGATAAGAAAGTGATTAAGTTCCCAGCCAATCAGCTCCCAACTGACATTTTTCAAACACAGCCTGTGAGATGACAGTTAGGAGCTGATTGGCTGGCACCTTATCACTTTTCACTCTGTCTCCTAACACTGCTTAGTAAATAGACCCCTTGTTCTCTCACCTGACCACGTGTCCTGCACACAGCCACATTATCCACAGGACCATAAGTGACCGATCGTATATAGAGGGTCACATTTTGTCAGGACCACACTTAGAGGTGTGCAAGCTGTGCCACCACACAGAGCCTAGAGCCCAGTGGGTGGCACCGTCGCTGGCCCACGGCACCTGCATCTGGCTAGCTCGGTGCCAGAATCTCTGCTGCAATCCTTTGTATGCACCAGACATGTTGCCTGTGGCATATACTGTCCCAAAAGCAACCTGAGGATGCTCCGGGCTGCGCTGTTCTCACTGGCGCTGGCGGTCCCACCTCTTCCGCATGCGCTCAGTGGCCGTGGCCAGCAGAGAGCGCTAGTCAGCCCTGTTACAGCGCTGCATTTTCTTCCTCCCCTTGGCCCTCTGTTGGGGTCCATGACGATGGCGTCGGTTTCAGAAGAGAATCCGTGGTATCCGCCTCCTGCAGTCATTATTACCACACTTCATGCCACTGACCGGGGCCGGATTAAGGATTGAGGATGCCCTGGGGGCCTCTACCAATAAAATTGTCAATATGATATGCTGGCAATGTTTTTAAATAGTATATTGTGTCAATACTGCCAGTACCACAAATGTAGTGCCTCCAGTTCACATTATGCCCCCTACACTGGTGATGTAGCTATGTGTCTGTGGGGGCCCCTGGGTGACCGAACCACATGCCCTGTTGTTAATCAACAACAAAGATACAATGGTCCTAGGGAATCGGTATTACCACCGGCCGACGCAAGAAGCCCAGAAGGGGTGAAGATCCCGTCAGGGGTTTTGGTAAGTACTACTAACCCTGTCCCCCCCCTATCCCTAACCCTCCCTTAGGGGTGCCTAACCCTAACCTCCCCCCTAGTGCCTAACTCTAACCCCCCCTAAGTGCCTAAACCTAACCCCCCCCGTCCCCACAGCCTAAACCTAAGTCTCTGGGGGGGGTGCCTAGGTCTAATGACAGGTGTTGGGCTTTCGATGCCTGTCATTAGTACCCTGACGGGATTTGACAGTCGGGAAGCCAGCAGTCAGCATTTCGACCGTCGGCTTCCTGACTGCATCCCGGTCCCAGGACTAGTATGACTGGCACTGGGGTTGAGCATCAGCACCCCCAAGGGGCAGGATGAAGCACACCTGTAACAATAGTCAGTGTTACTGATATGAAGGAATCATTGCAGAGAAAGTTAGGGTAGGGTTAGGCACTGGGGTGGGGGGTTAGGTTTAGTCACTGGGGGGGCGTTAGGTTTAGGGTGTGGGGAGGGAGGGTTAGGGATAGAGGTGGGGTTAGGATAATACTTACCCGACACATGTTGTTATCCTAACCCTGCTGGGATGCTAGCATCAAGATTCGGACCGTCAGGATCCAGAGTGCAGGTATCCCGTACCCAACCCCTTTAGCCAAAGGATTGTATTTCACAAGTGCAGTGACAGACCGGGACTGTACATAGAGCCCTCTCCAATGTTTTAGACTTATTATCAGATAATTATATAATAACTAGCTGGGATACCCGGCATTGCCTGAGTTGAAGACTGAAGTACACCTGCAGCCTTCATGTTTTTACATCATCCCTCACCTATAACCTGGATAACTATGCACATTAGGAGTAAGTGACAGTGCAGGCAGCGTAGTCTCATACAGTGTATAATGGGGAATATCATGAGCAGACTGATTACATTGTCCTCACCTATAACCTGGATAACTATGCACATTAGGAGTAAGTGACAGTGCAGGCAGCGTATTCTCATACAGTGTATAATGGGGAATATCAGGAGCAGACTGATTACATTATCCTCACCTATAACCTGGATAACTATGTACATTAGGAGTAAGTGACAGTGCAGGCAGTGTAGTCTCATACAGTGTATAATGGGGAATATCAGGAGCAGACTGATTACATTGTCCTCACCTATAACCTGGATAACTATGCACATTAGGAGTAAATGACAGTGCAGGCAGCGTATTCTCATACAGTGTATAATGGGGAATATCAGGAGCAGACTGATTACATTGTCCTCACCTATAACCTGGATAACTATGTACATTAGGAGTAAGTGACAGTGCAGGCAGCATAGTCTCATACAGTGTATAATGGGGAATATCAGGAGCAGACTGATTACATTGTCCTCACCTATAACCTGGATAACTATGTACATTAGGAGTAAGTGACAGTGCAGGCAGCGTATTCTCATACAGTGTATAATGGGGAATATCAGGAGCAGACTGATTACATTGTCCTCACCTATAACCTGGATAACTATGCACATTAGGAGTAAGTGACAGTGCAGGCAGCGTAGTCTCATACAGTGTATAATGGGGAATATCAGGAGCAGACTGATTACATTGTCCTCACCTATAACCTGGATAACTATGTACATTAGGAGTAAGTGACAGTGCAGACAGAGTATTCTCATACAGTGTATAATGGGGAATATCAGGAGCAGACTGATTACATTGTCCTCACCTATAACCTGGATAACTATGTACATTAGGAGTAAGTGACAGTGCAGGCAGCGTAGTCTCATACAGTGTATAATGGGGAATATCAGGAGCAGACTGATTACATTGTCCTCACCTATAACCTGGATAACTATGTACATTAGGAGTAAGTGACAGTGCAGGCAGCGTAGTCTCATACAGTGTGTAATGGGGAATATCAGGAGCAGACTGATTACATTGTCCTCACCTATAACCTGGATAACTATGTACATTAGGAGCAAGTGACAGTGCAGACAGAGTATTCTCATACAGTATATAATGGGGAATATCAGGAGCAGACTGATTACATTGTCCTCACCTATAACCTGGATAACTATGTACATTAGGAGTAAGTGACAGTGCAGGCAGCGTAGTCTCATACAGTGTATAATGGGGAATATCAGGAGCAGACTGATTACATTGTCCTCACCTATAACCTGGATAACTATGCACATTAGGAGTAAGTGACAGTGCAGGCAGCATATTCTCATACAGTGTATAATGGGGAATATCAGGAGCAGACTGATTACATTGTCCTCCCCTATAACCTGGATAACTATGCACATTAGGAGTAAGTGACAGTGCAGGCAGCGTAGTCTCATACAGTGTATTATGGGGAATATCAGGAGCAGACTGATTACATTGTCCTCACCTATAACCTGGATAACTATGCACATTAGGAGTAAGTGACAGTGCAGGCAGCGTAGTCTCATACAGTGTATAATGGGGAATATTAGGAGCAGACTGATTACATTGTCCTCACCTATAACCTGTATAACTATGCACATTAGGAGTAAGTGACAGTGCAGGCAGCGTATTCTCATACAGTGTATAATGGGGAATATCAGGAGCAGACTGATTTCATTGTCCTCACCTATAACCTGGATAACTATGTACATTAGGAGTAAGTGACAGTACAGGCAGCGTAGTCTCATACAGTGTATAATGGGGAATATCAGGAGCAGACTGATTACATTGTCCTCACCTATAACCTGGATAACTATGTACATCTCCCAACCCGACCTCTCCGCTCAGCACAAGAACTGCGTCTCTCATCCCCACGCATTACTTGCTCCCATTTACGGTTACAGGACTTTCTTCGGGCTGCACCCACTCTATGGAATGCCTTACCACACACAATAAGACTTACCTCTACTCTTCAATCCTTCAAGCGTTCCCTGAAAACTCACCTCTTCAGACAAGCTTATCAGATTCCAGAACCGACCACATAACCTTCATAGCTTCCATGTCTTATCACATCCCCTCTCACAGTTCACACATTACCTCACATATTGTCTTTCTTTCACATACTCCTGACATTTTGCCGACATTCCTGTGTGACTGGATCATGCAGCCCACCAAGAAACTGCATTCTGGCCAGACCAAATTGCAATATATATCACCTATCCTTATGTATCAATGCCTGTTTCCCTATAGAATGTAAGCTTGCAAGCAGGGCCCTCTTACCTCTATGTCTGTCTGTTATTACCCAGTTTTGTTCTATCAATGTTTCCAATTGTAAAGCGCAACGGAATATGCTGCGCTATATAAGAAACTGTTAATAATAATAATAATAATAATAATAATAATAATAATAATAATTAGGAGTAAGTGACCGTGCAGGCAGCGTATTCTCATACAGTGTATAATGGGGAATATCAGGAGCAGACTGATTACATTGTCCTCACCTATAACCTGGATAACTATGTACATTAGGAGTAAGTGACCGTGCAGGCAGCGTATTCTCATACAGTGTATAATGGGGAATATCAGGAGCAGACTGATTACATTGTCCTCACCTATAACCTGGATAACTATGTACATTAGGAGTAAGTGACCGTGCAGGCAGCGTAGTCTCATAGCGTTTGGAATGGGGAATATCAGGAGCAGACTGACTTACAGAACAGAAATCAGTATAGCTTCCAATGTCACATGGGTCTCAGAAATCACTGCAGAACAGAGGGAGTGTTCTAGCTGTGGACAGATATAATATCGCAGCTACTAACATGGTAGCTGTAATATGGTAATGCAGCGGGAGGCGTCACGCCTGCTGCATGCATTACTGATCCGAGCTGCGTCCAAATATGCAGCATTGGACCATCTGCGATAACTTCGGCCGGCTGAGTGACCATGGGGTCGCATAAGTCGGCCGCCGCAGATGAGTAAAAGAGGCCAGGAAATCTCCATCAGCCAACGGAGATCCCGCCTGCCCGCTCCTCACCCAGAAATGGCAGAAGACTGTCAATCAGTGATAGTCCGCAGCCAGAGGGATCGCAGACCTGTCCTGCACATGCACAGATTACCTATATTCCCTGAAATCGCTCTGCAGACCAACACTGAAGACCATATCTAGCAGGGCTGCCATCAAGGGGGGATTGCCTGAACTGGAGTCCCTTTGCAGGACAGAAGCGGGCCCATACCGCAGTGGCGATCAATCTCTCCTGCTGTTTTATAATCTCCATATGCTAAGCTTTGCCAGGATCAAAAATTGTTGATTAATTAAGCTGTCTGCCACAGTCTGAATATATATTGAGTGGAATGTATTGAGTGCTGAGCTCCTCATGAGCCTGCCAGAGTGTGACTGTGTGTGTATGAAGCCAGCCCCAGAACCTGTGTCATTTAAGAGTGTCTTGGTTTTATGGGATTGTGTGACAGTGTGTGGCCCTGATGAAGTTCTTACCTAGGCAAAAACCTAAGCCACTACACCACCATGCCAAATTTGGTGTTGCTAGTACAAAAAGTTGGTCGTGCATAAAGGACAAACACTTTCTCGCTTATTATTTAGACAAGTTCCACACTTATTATCCAGAAAGAGTGTAGTTCAGGCCAGCGGGAGCTATAAGATGTTTTTTGGGGGTAAATGGGGCTGTGAGGGGCATTGGGTGGTATTGTGTGTAAGAGATGAGCGGGTTCAGATTAGTTCGGATTTCCACGTCAAGTTCGGATTTTTCCCGCGTGCAGCCGACCCACCATAGCTCCCGCAGGGAGTCCTGAGCACCCAGGCCATATCAATGTAGTCCTGACAATATCAATGCACAGAGCCTGTTTCAACCTTGCTTGGCCTCCTCAGTGCAGGATTAGGTGTTCTGGTGAACAGATGCAGTGTCGAGGTCGGACGCAAGCAGCCGATGGTTTGCACCTGAGTCTCACTGTGCATGTGTTCCGATGATTACCACCAGAAGCCGCAGAACAAATATGGACTCAGAGAGAGGCAACTTCAGTGGGCGTTCCTTGGTTGTAACAGGGGAGTGGCTAACCAGATGAGGACGTGTCACGGGTGTGTTGCGGTCAACAACTGCAGCTTTTGCCGCAGTTGCACTGATATTGGCAGCCATGTTCAAACGGGCATTCTGCACCTCCATAGAGCTGCGGCAATGTTCGATGGTGCGTTCACTGTGCGGACAATGGTGCGACTTATTGGTTAGCTCCACACCCGGTTGCCGTCTCTGTGCGAATACTTTTGACTGCGGCATTAGCATAAAGACACAGCGGCCCTGCAGGAAAAAAACGCAGTCACTTCTGCCTTAGCGCCCACCCAGGATGTTGATATTTACTATGTGGACCGTCATATGGTCGTCACCAGAATGTCAAATTTTATATCAACATGGTTAAAACATGTCGATATCTATCCTGTCGACATCTGCAAAATATATCGACACACTGAAAATATGAAGCCAAAGAAAACTTAAGAGTCTTCCGCTGACAATATGCAGATAATCTGCTCCAAATGGAGAGTGAAATTCTTAATTTCTAATTCCAGCTGATAAGAAGTCTACTCTACTTGTACGTACAATGCCATTATTGTATTATCTTTTGCAGATTCAGAGGGCGGGATGTACTAACACTGAAATGGGGTCAAACCTCCAAAAAAAACTGCCATATTCGGAGGTTTGACCCCATTCCTCATATTTAAAACTTTCCGGAGCTTGTACTCAATAGACAATGGCCCTCATTCAGAGCCGTACGCTCTGAGCAGAGCGCACGCTCTGAATGAGGGCCGGGCTCCATTTTCATGGAGCGTCCTCCTGGACGCTCGTATAGCTGTGGGTCACCACCCACAGGCTATACGAGCGTGCATTGTGATGGTCGCGATGGTCGAGACCATCGCGACCATCGAATTTGCGAGCCAGAGCCTGCGGTTGAGGTTTTCAACCGCAAGCTCCGGAGTGATTTTGGCTCTATCAGAGCCAAAATCACTCCCACTGACATCACTAGTGATGTCAGTGGGCCGGCTTTTGACGGGAGGCGTTCCCGTGGGAACGCCCCCGTCAGGGAGGCACGCCCCCGGCACGCCCACCAAAGGGGGCGTGCTGTCAATCAACATTGACAGCACGCCCCCTTTGATCGGACACAACGAGCGAAGGACTTTCCTTCGCTCGTCGCGTCTGGCGCATGCGCACGACGGAGCTCCCTCCGTCGTGCGCATGCTCAGTCCATAACATCGACCCACTTGCTAGCGGACAGCCGCTCGCGAGTGGGTCTGAATCAGGCCCAATGTCATCTATAGATGATAGAGATGTGCACTGACCCCCATGTTTTGGTTCTTTCATATTCATGTTTTGGTTTTGGATGTGGGTTTTAATAAAAAATGATAAATTGTTTTCAAAAACAGCTAAAACCATGTCATTTTTGTAATCCAAAATCTGAAATTTGGATTTCAAATCCGAATTCTGAAAATCAGAACTGAGACTCGGATGTGCCTGGATCTCCTCAGGAGGTCAGGAACGCAACTCCGATATGTCCGGATTCCTGAAATTTGGGTGGATTGGTATTTGTGGAGAACCGAACCGGACATCTCTAATGGATAGTGTTGCCTATAGAAGTCTGTGAGCTTCCTTTTGCATAAATCCCAGAGAATAATCCGATGGCCGCACATGTGCAATAAGACTCCCGGGTCATTAACCGAGAAGTCCTTACAACACAAAGGGCAGCTCTAATCGTAAGCACTGTCCTTAGCATTTTTAATCACAATTGTACATGCATACGCCATAAAGAAATGTCACTATGCATGCAATAAGTGACGGGATGTGTTGCATGCAAAATACAATACACCCAGCCGAGAAACTCACAAGCTCTACTTCACTCTCACAAGCAATTATGGCTTTTTTGTCAGATAATTTAGTTGTGAAGAATAAATAATAATAATAATAATAATACGTTTATTTCCCTGTTATTCCGAGAAGGTCACGTAGAGGGCAGCGTAGAGGGCGAGTGAGTCTGGTTCCCGCCACTGTGACACACAGACCACCGATCTGTTATTATAACAAACATTGGTAATGATACGGTGTTCTGTTATAGTGCAGATAAAAGCAGGGGCGGAAACCAATGGTCTCCTCTGAAGGGTAAGCCAAGAACCAGAGCCAAGAGTCTCGAGCAGCAGAAGTGATGGGATGCATCTGCTTCTATCCGTGTAGCATGTGATATTAGTAATAGGCTCATGTCCCTGCTCTGTATTCTATGGAAGTTGAGCAATTTACTGAAAATGTCAAGAAACGCAGCAAGCATCAGATCCTGTATTTCGTTATTACGTATCAGGCTTATAGATAAGAGCTATCTCTACATTGACTGGACAATTAACTTCTCTTTCATATAAGTACTAGGTGATTAATACACATTGGTGCAATAAGCAGGAACAGATAGAGAGTAAGAAATGATTTGCAGCAATGGAATTCTCTTAACTGGGTGATCCACCCGTTGGACAACTCAGGCTATTGTGGGTCATTCTTCCTCCGGGCTTATTTAAGACATTAGCGCTCTCCAGTTCCGTTTTGCAAAACATGTGCATCAGTATCTCATAGATAGAATGTAGCGAGTTTTCATCAGAGTAAAAACTTTTGGTGCTATTTTGTCTCTGTGAAGGTTGTTACATTATTAAGATATGAGGGGGAAGATCTGAGATCTGTAAGGACTTTAGACTAGAAGGATGAGTCAAGTTAATGGTTAGGCTTAGATAAGGCATTGAGCTAGGTCTTTTTAGAGAACACCTGTACCACCAGCTTTTCACCTATTGTGCACTCTCTCCAAAGAACATCCTTGTTTCTGTGCAGCATCCACCAAACACCAGCAATTCGCCGGCTGTGCACTCTCTTCAGAGAACATCAGTGCTTCTGTGCAGCAATCAGTAAGCACCAGTATTTCATCTACTGTGTGCTCTCTCCAAAGAACATCGTTGTTTCTGTGCAGCATCCACCAAACACCAGCAATCCCCGCGGCTGTGCACTCAAGGCCTGATTCAGACCCACTCGCAAGCGCTTGAGCACTCGCAAGCAGGTTGATGGTGGGCTCTGTGCACGTGAAATTCTCTCGCTCCATGGCTCACTACAAAAGGGGCGGCTGTTGATTTTGATTGACAGCTTGCCCGTTTTGTAGGCGTGGCGGGGGGGTGGTTTCACAAACGGAGGCGTTCCCAAGCGAACGCCTGCAGTTTGTGGGCGGCCCCACTGACATCACCAGTGATGTCAGTGGGAGAGCTTCCCACTAACATCAAGGGTCCCTACCACAAGGGTCGAGACCATCGCGACCATCATCCTGCCCGCTTGCAATAGCTGTGGGTGGTTACCCACAGCTAAGTGAGCGGCCAGGAGACCGAACAAAAAAAAACGCCCTGATTCAGAGCGAGCGCTCTTTCAGAGCGTCCGTCTCTGAATCAGGCCCTTTCTTCAGAGAACACCTGTGCTTCTGTGCAGCATTCAGTAAGCACCAGTATTTCATCTATTGTGGGCTCTATCCAAAGAACATCAGTGCTTCTGTGCAGCACTCAGCAAGTGCCAGTATCTCATTTATTGTGCGCTCTATCCAAAGAACATCAGTGCTTCTGTGCAGCAATCAGCAAGTGCCAGTATTTCATCTATTGTGCGCTCTATCCAAAGAACATCAGTGCTTCTGTGCAGCAATCAGCAAGCGCCAGTATTTCATCTATTGTGCGCTCTATCCAAAGAACATCAGTGCTTCTGCACAGCAATCAGCAAGTGCCACTATTTCATCTATTGTGCGCTCTATCCAAAGAACATCAGTGCTTCTATGCAGCAATCAGCAAGTGCCAGTATTTCATCTATTGTGCGCTCTATCCAAAGAACATCAGTGCTTCTATGCAGCAATCAGCAAGTGCCAGTATTTCATCTATTGTGCGCTCTATCCAAAGAACATCAGTGCTTCTGCACAGCAATCAGCAAGCGCCTGTATCTAATCTATTGTGCGCTCTAACCAAAGAACATCAGTGCTTCTATGCAGCAATCAGCAAGTGCCAGTATTTCATCTATTGTGTGCTCTATCCAAAGAACAACAGTGCTTCTGTGCAGCACTCAGCAAGCACCAGTATCGCATCTACTATGCACTCTATCCAAAGAACATTAGTGCTTCTGTGCAGCAATCAGCAAATGCCAGTATCTCATCTATTGTGCACTCTATCCAAAGAACAACACCAGCAATCCACCTTTTGTGCACTCTCATTTATATCACCATCTCTACTGTGTGAATACCAGCTCTCCATCTACTGTGCACACTTCTTAGCTGATCCAACAGGCATCAGCACTTCTTCTGCAGTGTATTATTCCTGCTACACCTATCAGTTACTGCGCCACCCGGCAGTGCCTTACACCAGCTACAACTGCACAGCGGCACATCCTATTTCAGAGTTCCCTATAGGAACTACTGAATGAGGAGGAGCAATATCAGACCATCCAAACTTCATACACTCCAACATAAGCCAGCCCAGCCCAGCGGTTCCTGTCCAGTGTTCACAAAAATCCAGATCCCTGACAGTTTGTTCTGGACAAATGGGCATGACAGGTGGACAAACCCAAAGGGCAGACTCTATGCAGAGCCTGGCTAATCCGAGAAACAAGAAGTGACACAAGGTTAAGTGATGCAATTCCTCCAACAGCTCTCCTCTCACATGGATATGCTCCAGCTCACCCTTAGATGTAGTTCTGCTCCACAACTGGTTCAATCAAAGATCCCTTTCTCCCACTTCTCCATTTGCCTATTCCTGATACATTTGATGGTGACCCCAAACAATGCTGGGGTTCCTTAACCAGCGTGGGGTTCCTTCAAGTTGCAACCAAGTGACTTTTCCAAGGCCAAGACCAAGGTTGCATATATTAACTCTTTGCTTTCTGGGCATGCCGTGGAGGTCGGATGAACAGATAAGCATTTTGTTGAGGTATACCACTACATAAATGTATAGTAAATCTTGGAAGATCTCATTTATGAAATTCTGGAATACAGCTGTGGCATTGCATAAGCCAAAGGGCATAACCAGATATTCATAGTGGTCATTGCAAATGTTGAAAGTTGTTTTCCACTCGACAACAGCCCATATACAGATGAGGTTATACACCCCTAGGAAATCCAGCTTGGTCAATATGGTCACCTTAAAAAAGATCTTTGATGAACCTGGGAGAGTAGTTTCAGCCACCAGTGACAGCTTACAATTATATCAAGGTTCCCGCACAGTGGCCAGTATGTCATACAATGTCACACACTGGCCTCGGAATTAAGCTGGAAGAACAAGGCCTTGCTCACTGCTTTTTGGCAAGGACTCTCTGACAGAGTCAAACATGATTTACGTACTAATCTTGATGAACTAATATCATAAATGTTAGATAACATGCTAGGGAGAAAGGTAGAAGTGGATGATTTAAGACCAAAGTGGTACCCTGTTTCCAGCAATAGACTCAAAGTACAGAGGAACTTGCTCATTAACTGTTACCAGCTCTCTCCTGGGGATCGCCAGAGATGTCTCCGGGACAACCTTTGCTTACATTGTGTTGGCATGGGAAATGTTTTGGGCACCTGCTCCAAGAGCCCAGGAAACTCCAGCACCTAGCAGTTCCCTGAGAGGCCAGTCTAGGTGTATCAGTACACTCTCCTGCCCAACCTGACTGGGATCCAAGATCTTATTTGCATTAAGTCTCTAGGGCAGCCAGGAACTTTATGACTTCAGCATTAGCCAATGACTTGGCTTTAGCCATGACTCTGCTGCGTCTATATAGCTCAGTGCCATTGATGGGAGTCGATCATTACCCACCAAACATCTGCAGTGAAACTCAACGTGGGGGCACTGCACTCCAAACCAATCAGATTCCTTATCATGCCAAAGCCTCAAATTTGGTACTGCTTGAGTGCTTGGCTATCCCTGGCTTCGGAAACACAAATCTTCACATGGTCCATTCCTCAAGTTGTATTCTGGGGCCCAACTTGCAAAGAATGCCTTCAACAAGTTCTGCCTCATCGAATCATAGCCTACTCTTCCAAATTATCTCTTCCATTTCCCTATAGAGAATTACGATGCATCTTCAATAAACAAGCTGCAGAGTCACTTCCTCCTCATAGAGACTGGGATTGTCCCATCGACTTGCTTCCATGCAAGACTCTTCCGAGGGGAATGTATTCCCACTTTTGTTACCTGAAATACAGGCCAAGTTGGTTTATAGAAAGAAAATTGTGACAGGGGATTTATTCATTAATCCTCCTCTCCAGCAGGTGCAGACTTCTTCTTCATGAAAAAAATTACAGGAGTATCTGTCCCAGTAGAGACTACTGGGGCTTAAATGAGATTGCTATCAAGAACAGATATCCACTTGCACTGATCGCTGAACTCTTCGACTGAGTCAAAGGGGCAACCATATTGACCAAGCTGTATTTCCTAGGGGTGTATAATCTCATCTGCATATGGGCCGGTGACAAGTGGAAAACAACCTTCAACATTTGCGATGACCACTATGAATATCTGGTTATGTTCTTTGGCTTACGTCATGCTACATTTGTATTCCAGAATTTCATCAACGAGATCTCCCAAGGCTTACTGTACATTTGTGTAGTGGTTTATCTTGACGACATACTTATCTTCTCATCCAACCTCCAATCCCATTGTCTGCATGCCAAGAAGCTACTTCAACACCTCAGGACAAACAAACTGTATTGCAAACTAGAAAAAAGTACACACCATTTCTTGGATATATCATCTCTGGAACTGGGTTACTCATGGATCTGGCTATGGTCCAAGCCATCATCAACTGGCCTCTCCCCACCACCCTGAAGGCGATGCAGCATTTTTTTGCCTTTGCTCATTATTACCGGTTCATGAGAGGTTACTCTACTCTCACAGGTCCCATTACTGCGACCACTCGCAAAGGTTCAGACCCAGCTCATTAGTCGGAAGTGGCTCAATTAGCCTTTTATCTCCTCAAGCAAGCCTTTATCACCGCATCTGTCCTGAATCAAACCAACTCTACTAAACTTTTTTTTCCTGGAGGTAGATGCTTCCTCAGTCGGGGTAGGTGCAGTCCTGCCCCAGCAAGCTCAGGATGGTCAGCTTCACTCATGAGGATTCTTTTCACTAAAATGACTTCTTGCAGAGATCAACCACGCCATTGGTGATAAAGAGCTGCTAGTGATGAAATTATCCTTACAAGAATGGAGACATCTTCTGGAAGGGGCTAAATTTCCAGTTTCCATCTTTGCTGATCATAATAACTTACTACAGCATACTTGAAATCCGCCTAGTGTTTAAATCATCATCAGGTACATTGCTCCCTCTTCTTTTCTAGTTTCAAATTTCATGTATCCTTCCATCCAGGCACTCGGAATCGCAAAGCAGGTGCATTATCACATTCCATGGAAGAGGGTAATCTCTTCGGCCCCTGAAGGTTGCCCAATCATCAATCCAATATCTATCTTGGTCACCACTTCAGTAGTCTCACCTTCTCAGGGTAAGACCTTTGTCTCTGAGGGCCTTCACAAGAGACTATTACTCATGGCTCATGCAAATAGGTTCTCCGGTCACACCAGAGAGCTCATTACTCCAAAGAAGCTATAGATGGCACACTTCATTCAAAGATGTGAAAGAATATGTATCAGCATGCTCTAAATGTACTCAATATAAGACCTTCAGACAGTCTTCTGCCTGGCTGTTGCTTCCTTTAGATGCCCCTCACTAGCCTTGGGCTCGCATATCCATGGATTTCATCATGGATCTGCCACCTTCCAATTGTTACACCACCATTTGGGTCATTGTTGATCGCTTTTCTAAAATAGCTCACTATGGCCCTCATTCAGAGCCGCACGCAAGCGGGCGCACGTACGTTAGGCGTACGTACAAAAATATTTAAATTCAATGGCTCGCTCGTATTTTCGTTCGCATCTAAAATTCCTCCCTAAACTCTGACGACCCCTCCTCTAACTAACGAGCGTACGAAATAGCGAGCGTACATCCCCGAAATGGCTTGAAAGGAACGCACGCACAAGTATAAACAGGAAGTGGCCTTGTCAGATGTCGATTACCTGCTCCTTTATTCTGCCTACCTCCATCAATCGTATCATGCCAATCAATGTATCAATTAGCTTAATTGTTTGTTTTTTTTCAACACAATGCAAGAAACTTTACTCTTGTCTGTGTTTGTGTTTACCCGCAGAATACGTACGGATGAAACATTCGCTTGTATTGTTTAAAAAACATGTGAACCACAATTAAACAATTGTACTATTGCTGTGTATCCCCGCATATTTCCCTGGGTTCATTTCTTTATTTAAATTTGCTTACGCATGTCACTGCATCAAGCCTATCCTAACTCTCCATAGATTTCTGGCCCTGTCGAACACATGACTCATACACTAACCAATAAAATTGCTCCTGTTAATTTCCAAAATACATTAGCCAATCAGAAAATTTTTACACACTTTATCAAAAATGATTTTTAAGAAAAACACCATTGCCATCATGAGAGCCTCCGCATTCACCAGGCGTGAGCTGCTGGTGCTTACGGAGGTCATGGATCGCCGGATCACCAGCCAGCCAGAACCCATGACCAACCGGCAGAAGCGCTCCGCGTATGCGGAGGTACGGTCCCGCCTGCGGTCCTTTGGATCACGCCGCAACATCGGGCAGCTGGAGCGCAGGTGGTCCGACCTGCAACGGCGAACGCCCCGCTTGCTGGCATGCTTTCGCATGCAGATCCTGGCAAGTAAGTGTTATGTATTGTGGTTTTAATGTTTGTGTTTGTGGGGCAAACTGCGTGTGCATGTTTTCCTGTCTGTTCTATTTATTATTTGTACTCATATCTGCGTCTGCATGTTTTCCTGTCTGTTCTATTTATTATTTGTACTCATATCTGCGTGTGCATGTTTTCATGTCTGTTCGATTTCTTATTTGTACTCATATCTGCGTCTGCATGTTTTCCTGTCTGTCCTATTTATTATTTGTACTCATATCTGCGTGTGCATGTTTTCATGTCTGTTCTATTTATTATTTGTACTCATATCTGCGTCTGCATGTTTTCATGTCTGTTCGATTTATTATTTGTACTCATATCTGCGTCTGCATGTTTTCCTGTCTGTTCTATTTATTATTTGTACTCATATCTGCGTGTGCATGTTTTCATGTCTGTTCTATTTATTATTTGTACTCATATCTGCGTCTGCATGTTTTCCTGTCTGTTCTATTTATTATTTGTACTCATATCTGCGTCTGCATGTTTTCATGTCTGTTCAATTTATTATTTGTACTCATATCTGCGTCTGCATGTTTTCCTGTCTGTTCTATTTATTATTTGTACTCATATCTGCGTGTGCATGTTTTCATGTCTGTTCTATTTATTATTTGTACTCATATCTGCGTCTGCATGTTTTCCTGTCTGTTCTATTTATTATTTGTACTCATATCTGCGTCTGCATGTTTTCCCTCTTTTTATGAATTTTTAATTCTACTGCTATTTTTTTTTGTTTGTTTTTTTTTTGTTTTTGTTTTGTTTGTTTGGCCGGATTTGTCCATAAACTAAACGCAATTTATTTGACATATTTTAGGGGGACAGCCAAGACTCCGCCGTCAACGTCGGCGTTCCCGCCCACTCTCCCCAACCCCCAGCCAACACTCCACCCCAAATCTTTCGCCTATTCCCCACTCCTCCCCATCCTTCCCAGACCCTCTCCCGGAAATGTCGGGACTCCTTCCCCTCCGTCCCACTTCCCCCTCTCCTCCACCCACCCCTCTTCCAATTACCCCCTCCCCGGAGTCCAGCATAACTCCGCCCCATTCTTTGGGGAATGACGGATCCTCCGAGGAGGATCATGGAGGTTTTGCCGGAGCTCCCGATTTGTTTCCCGGTATGTTTTTTATTATTTTTTTTTAAAGCACAAACTGTTTGTATGTAATCATGTGTCGTGCCTTTCTTCGTGTTTTTGTGGCTTGACTTTTGTTGATTGTGAAGGTTTGCCTTTACCTCTTCCTGGTGATTTAAGCATACACATATCATACCTGTGGGAATTTGTACCTAGGCCTTGTATTTTTGCCAGCCCACCCTTTTTATTTATGTTTTTGGGTTTAGGAGTGATTTGTTTTTTAATTAATGTTTTTCTGTGGAGTCCCTATTGTTGTATTAACCCACACACTTTTCTCACCCACAGAGGAACAGAGGCGTCGGCAAGAGGTGGCGGATGTTGTGGGGCAGATGCGCCACCATGTAATCGGCCTTCTGGTGGCCCTCGACCGGCTGTCTGGCCTCCTTCGGCATTAGTTTTTTTTTTTTTGTTGTATTTTCCCAATAAAATTTTAAAGACAAATATACGTTGTGGCTCATTTTTAAAAACCAAAACCAAGATAGTTTAGCCTGACATAAGTTCCTGCAAGGATTTCCCTTTTTTAAAAGTTAGATTGTGTTTTGTCTTTGTATGTCAAACAGACACCAGAAACACATAACAGTAACAATGTAATTTCCCTTTTTGGGTGTAGTGTCAATTTCAGATTTCTACATTTTCCAGGTTCCTACTTGGTGCGCAAGCTGCTTAGGCCAATCTTACAAATCCCAAGGTTGGGCCAGGCTTCCTTTTGGTGTGGATTGGAAAGCTGAAAACATATTTCAGTTTTGCTCATCTGGCGTCAGTACTGGTTTACCCCTTAGTCAAATGTAACTTGTGTTAACCTGGTTACACTTGCTGTTAACGTCCCAAAAAAGGAAGACCATTTCACTCTTCAAACATTTATTCACCACATAACAGAGAAAACAAAGTGGTCACTCCCAAAAAAAATACACAGTGATAAATTCAAATACAACACATACCAAGAAAAAAAAAAATAAAAACACAAAATCAAGAACTGGTTGACGAAGGACCATGCCAACATGATTCCACAAACATGGCGTTGCGATATGGGTTCCAGAATATATGCCCAAAAGGACCAGATCCAGGTTTGGTAAGGGTAGCAGGAAGTAGTGAGCGTTGGAGTGCCAAAGATTATGTGAACAAACAGAAGATGGTGAGAAAATTAAAAATAAATTAGATGTTTGCCAAAAAAAACAAACACATTAGGTATAAACACTGGAGTTTTGAACAAACTTACCTAAAAAATCTGGCCACCACATCATCGCGTATGGCCCCCCCACATACTGACCTTCGACCAACCTCGGGGGGGCCATCCTCAGGTAAGGCATCCTCTGGCTGCATTGGGACACCACTCCTTATGGCAATGTTGTGAAATATCCCACACAGGACCACAATTTTAGACACCATATCCGGCACATACATGAGCTCGCCACCAGAGCGGTGGAGGCATCTGAATCGGCCTTTTAAAAGGCCGATACAGCGCTCCACCACTTGCCTGGTGGCTGTAAGTGCGGAATTATACGCACTTTGTGGCCCTGGTGTGGGAGCCAAATAAGGAGTGAGCAGCCAGGACATGCAAGGGTATCCACTGTCTCCTGTGAACAAAAATAGACCACATCAGGAACACTGTGTATCAAGCTTAACATTGTTATGTACTAAAGGTCTCCACTTACCCAGAAGCCACGCATCACCAGCTTGTAGGTTGGTTAATTTCTGCCATATCCCTGATTGCCGGATGACGAAGGAGTCATGAGCACTTCCGGGTAATTTAGCATTCAGGGACAGGATCTGGAGGGAGGCATCACATACCACCATTACATTCAGGGAGTGATAGTGTTTCCTGTTTCTAAATATGGCCTCCAGCCGTGCTGGAGGCTGAAGTGGTATGTGAGTACCATCCACAACCCCTATGATGTGTGGGAAGCCAGCTATTTGGTAAAAATTGGCCTTGGCCACACTAAGGGCACCCATATCCAAAGGCATTTTAATAAAATGATGGAGGTGCTTGAAAAGTGCCTCCATCACTGCCCTCAGGATCCGGGAAAAGGAGGATTGGGAGATGCCCGCCACTATTCCGACCGTTGTTTGAAACGATCCTGAGGCACAGAAATGTAACACCGCCATAAATTGCGTCAGTGGTGGTATTGCTGTTGGACTGTCAATTTGCCGCTCAAGATCACTTTCTATTAATGAGAGAGTGTCTATGATGATTTTGGGAGGTAGACGGTAGCGTCTTAAAACCTCATCATCGGGCATTCCAAAAAGGGTGACACGTGTTCGAAATATCTGGGGCCTTGCATGCCTACGATGCCTACGCCTGGGACGAGTTTGAGGTTGGTCGTCTTCCGGGAGCAGGGCCAGAACAATTCGCCCCAGATCTACCTGAAATTCAAAGTTTACAATGTAAGGCTTTTGACCCACCCCAAAAGTAAGAAAAAACAACTTAGCTTTCTGATACCATCCATAGCTGCTTACATGCCGGGGTATTGTCATGATACGTATAAACTGTAAAAAAGGCAACAATGAGACGTCAAAAATTTAAAGGGTTTTTTTTTTGGTTAAAAATTGTTGCAAGCCAACACAGAAAATAACGGAAAAACACATTTGGCCATCGATGAAAACTACATTGCACACCGTACGTCAAATAGGGTTCAAATGGACCCAAAAAATGGAAAAGGGAAAAGCAAAACTGGATTATATGATGAATAAGCCGTCCAAAATGCGGTAAATTATTCGCAAATGCAAGTCACTACACCAACAGTCAAAAATGCGGTAAATTATTCGCAAATGCAAGTCACTACACCAACAGTCAAAAATGCAGTAATTCATTCGCAAATGCAAGGCGCTACACCAACAGTCAAAAATGCCGTAATTCATTCGCAAATGCAAGACAAAAAATGGACTTACCCAACTCGAATATATAAGATGTCCTCAAAAAACTTCTTTGGGTCCGAAAACAAAAAAAAACTAAAAAAGATGAAATGAGTGTTAAACAAATTAACTAACCACAAAACAGAAGAATACACCAATTGGCCACAAATTTGAATGCACAAAACTTACCAAATCAGGAAAGGATGTTGAAAAAATGAAAAAAATACGAACGGAAAAACCAAAGAAATGTAGCAAAAACAAACAAAAAAACAACTCTCCAAAATCCTCCAAACGCAACCAACCAACCAAATCCAAACCACTTAACCAACAACACTCCAACAACCCCACCTCGAATCCACACACACCAAGCCATAAATAGTGTTTATTTTCCCGCACAAATTAAGGATGAATCATAGGGACGCACAATCAATGATGCGGCCGCAAACTAACGACGCATGTATAAATACGTCACGAAATCACATAGAATTTCTGGATGATTTCATGCTGGAAGCAGAGACATGGCTTCAAACCAGGGAAACAATGGTCTAAATTGCGGCGGTAAGGCCTTCATGCATTTTGTGTCAATGAGTATTTTAAAACATAATATTGTGCAAGTTGTGAAGTGGCTAAATCTGCATATTTACCCAAATAGGTGAGGAGGATGACATGGAAGAGACTGCTGGCCCCAGTCAACCCGCCAAAGCTGCAAAAAAAAAAAGGCAGCCACATTTCACAAGCAAGGAGATGGAGGTTTTGATCCAGAAGTGCGTTGACATCCTGCCCCAGGCAGCCAGGAATATGAGCCAAAGCCAGAAGTGGAGAATGTGGGAGGAGGTCGCCGTTGCTGTCAATAGGGTGGGTGATTATGTCCGTCTAGCCCGGGATGTCAAACGGCGGTAAGTAAACACTTTCCCATCCTATAAACAAACCCCATTGTAAAAAAAAGGATAATGGTTCCAAATTCATTCCACAGATGGGCAGACTTCAAATATCGTCTAAAACAAAAACTTGCCGACAGGGCTAGGCATGCAAGGGGGACAGGTGGGGGTCCCACCCCTGTGTCATTGGAGTTGACAGACTTAGAAGAGATGGCACAGGGGTGTGTGCAGGCTGTGGAGGTGTTTGGCGTGTCCAACATGGATACGGACATGCCAGACTTTGCGGCTCCTCATGTTGGCCAAGGTAAGTCTTGTGATGTCACCAACTCAGAAATGCTATTGTGCCAATATGTAGATTCTAATGTGAGTCTTTTCTCCAATTTCCTAACAGAGACAGAGGCGGATGAGTCTGCTCCAGAGGGGAGCCTTGGCCGCAGAATTTCTGCTGACTCTGCAGGGGAGGAACCAGTACATCCGGCTGAGGACCCTGCAGAAGCCAGTCCAGGGCGTGCCCCCTCGCAGGCAGTGGGCCTCCTCACAGAACTCAATTTTAAATCGGATTGCCATACGGAGATTCTGCAGAGGATGGACGCCAGTCTGATACGGGTGGCTGAGGCCCTGGAGCAAAATGCTGCGGCCAACGTGACCATTGCTCAGGCCCTGGCGGAAAATACCAGGGCCAACATCCGCATCGCCGATGCCCTGGAGCAGCTCGTTCGCCAGCACATGGTGGAGCCGACCTCCCTTCCTGCCGGAACATCCAGATCCTCTACCTCTGGCACAACATCAGGCAATCCTCCAAATGTGCCTAGCCCTGTGCCTAGTCCAGAGGCCACAACATCTGCCTCTGGACAGGCCAGCCCGATGGCATCCCGGACCCGGTCTGGCGCCCACCCTCACCCAGCCAAACGGGCGAGAAAACGGTGACAGCAATGGCGACTTTTCCCACTTTCCTTCTGTGCTTGGCTCATATTCCTTTCTGGTCAAAACTTCCCTCTCCTTTCTTGTGAAATGTTTTTAAATTTTGTATTTACGATTATGTTAGTAGTTATGTTTTGTTTTTTTTTTGATCAAATATCTTGGCCACAAAAAAAGGCAATACAATATTATGCCAATTTGTTTGTGTGTAAACAATAAATTTAAAAAAAAACACTGACATTGTATTGTGACATTATTGTACAAATGGGTTACATTTAATCCTGGCCTTAAACGCAAAAACTGACCCTCTTTTGTTAAAAAAAAGGCCTCTTTAAGGAACGTTTAAAAAAACACATAGCGATGCAAATTCCACAGTAAACCAAAAAAAAGGGGAGCTAATTAAAAGATGATGACATTATTTTTACAATAGGCCATAACCACCAAATTGTGGCCAAAATAAAAGCCCAAAAATGTACGCTAATTGATTATGTAATCATGACATTAGCAGCTCTGATTTCCACCTGCGTACGCTTTTGTGCTATCCCAATAAACTGCTTTCCAAACACATACCAAGCCGGATTTCAATCCAACACTAATTACTTTACTGACCAGCCACGATTAATCGCAGCACCATCGTGGAGTCCCGGGACGGAGGAGAAGGCCATCGCCAATGTGGTCGAGTAATCCTGACCCTAAGCTGTGCGAGCATTTTGAAGGGAAAGCGGATGTTTCAGTGACGTATGAGACGGTCCGAACACATTTGACGTTCGCATCTGCTAATGTATGTACGCCCCAAAAACGCTTCGCCACGCCTGCGTTTTGTCATCTCCACCCCCGTCAACACCCAAAAACGCCCTGTTCTGTCAATCACATTTGACATGTCACTTCCTGTACGCTATTTTAGGAACGAGAGAAAAAAAGCTCGCAATCTGCCGTACGCACATGCGCGGTGTAACACCGACGCATGCGCGGTTAGTCAACATCGGAACGCAACGAGCGTACTGTTGTTAACGTGCGGCTCTGAATGAGGGCCTATGTTCCTCTGGGCAAACTTCCTTTTGCACCTGTTATGGCCCAATTGTTCATAAAAGAGATTTTTCAGATTTGTGGAGTGCAATTGATAGCCAAGTTCTGGCACTCTCTCTGTACAGCCTTGCAAATCAATCTCAAGTTCTCTTCTGCATATCATCCTCAGTCTAATTGGCAGAAAGATGTGGTAAATCAAGACTTGGAAGCCTTCTTACTATTATATGTAACTCTTCCCAGGATGATCGGTCTGAGTTATTACCATGGGCTGAGTTTGCTCACAAAAATCATTACCACCCTTCATCCAAGTCCTCACCTTTCCATATATTTATTCGCTACACCCTCAGGTACCAGTATTCTCTCCGCTTCCTGCAGCACCTATACCAGCTTCTGATTCTTCCTTAAGTCACTTTGCAGAGAACTGAAAAAAGGTCACTCCACCTTATGTCATTCTTCTAAACGATGCAAGCTATTCGCAAATAAAAAGCAACAAGCAGTTACTAAGCTATAGCCAGGGGACCGAGTCTGGCTTTCCACATGGAATTTAAGGCTTAGAGACCCTTCTAAAGTTTGATCCTCATTTCATTGATCCGTACAATAATTCCCAAGTAATTAATCCTGTGGCCTACAAACTGCAGTTATAACCATATTTTTGAGCAATGATAAATGCTCGAATCTTGACATTTACCGATAGATGCCCCCACCATGACATGCACCCATAGATTCCCCCACCATGACATGCACCCATAGATTCCCCCACCATGACATGCACTCATAGATTCCCCCACCATGACATGCACTCAAAGATTCCCCCACCATGACATGCACCCATAGATTCCCCAAAATTACATGCACCCATAGATTCCCCCACCATGACATGAACCCATAGATTCCCCCACCCTGACATGCACCCATAGATTCCCCCTCCATGACATGCACTCATAGATTCCCCCACCCTGACATGCACCTATAGATTCCCCCACCCTGACATGCACCCATGGATTCCCCCTCCATGACATGCACTCATAGATTCCCCCACCATGACATGCACTCATAGATTCCCCCACCATGACATGCACCCATAGATTCCCCCAACATGACATGCACAAATAGATGCCCCCACCCTGACATGCACCCATAGATTCCCCCACCATTACATGCACTCAGATTCCCCCACCATGTCATGCACTCATAGATTCCCCCACCATGACATGCACTCATAGATTTCCCCACCCTGACATGCACTCATAGATTCCCCCACCCGGACATGCACCCATAGATTCCCCCACCATGACATGCATACATAGATTCCCCCACCATGACATGCACTCATAGATTCCCTCACCATGACATGCACTCATAGATTTCCCCACCCTGACATGCACCCATAGATTCCCCCACCCTGACATGCACTCATAGATTCCCCCACCCTGACATGCACCCATAGATTCCCCCTCCATGACATGCACCCATAGATTCCCCCACCCTGACATGCACCCATAGATTCCCCCACCCTGACATGCACCCATAGATTCCCCCTCCATGACATGCACTCATAGATTCCCCCACCATGACATGCACCCATAGATTCCCCCACCCTGACATGCACCCATAGATTCCCCCACCATGACATGCACTCATAGATTCCCCCACCATGACATGCACCCATAGATTCCCCCACCCTGACATACACTCATAGATTCCCCCACCATGACATGCACTCATAGATTCCCCCACCCTGTCATGGACCCATAGATTCCCCCACCCTGACATGCACTCATAGATTCCCCCACCATGACATGCACTCATAGATTTCCCCACTATGACATGCACTCATAGATTCCCCCAACATGACATGCACCCATAGATTCCCCCACCATGACATGCACTCATAGATTTCCCCACCCTGTCATGCACTCATAGATTCCCCCAACATGACATGCACTCATAGATTCCCCCACCATGACATGCACTCATAGATTTGCCCACCATGACATGCACCCATAGATTCCCCCACCATGACATGCACTCATAGATTCGCCCACCATGACATGCACCCATAGATTCCCCCAACATGACATGCACTCATAGATTCTCCCACCCTGACATACACTCATAGTTTCCCCCACCATGACATGCACTCATAGATTCCCCCACCCTGACATGCACCCATAGATTCCCCCACCATGACATGCACAAATAGATGCCCCCACCCTGACATGCACCCATAGATTCCCCCACCATTACATGCACTCAGATTCCCCCACCATGTCATGCACTCATAGATTCCCCCACCATGACATGCACTCATAGATTTCCCCACCCTGACATGCACTCATAGATTCCCCCACCCGGACATGCACCCATAGATTCCCCCACCATGACATGCATACATAGATTCCCCCACCCTGACATGCACTCATAGATTCCCCCACCATGACATGCGCTCATATATTCCCCCACCCTGACATGCACTCATAGATTCCCCCACCCTGACATGCACCCAAAGATGACCCCACCATGACATGCCACATAGATGCCCTCACCCTGACATGCACCCATAGATTCCCCCACCATTACATGCACTCAGATTCCCCCACCATGACATGCACTCATAGATTCCCCCACCATGACATGCACCCATAGAATCCCCCACCCTGACATGCACCCATATATGTCCCAACCTTGACATGCACCCATAGATTCCCCCACCATGACATGCACTTATATATGTCCCAACCATGACATGCACCCATAGATTCCCCCACCATGACATGCACTTATATATGTCCCAACCATGACATGCACCCATAGATTCCCCCACCATGACATGCACTCATAGAATCCCCCACCCTGACATGCACCCATATATGTCCCAACCATGACATGCACCCATAGATTCCCCCAACATGAAATGCGTCCATAGATTCCCCCATCCTGACATGCACCCATAGATTCCCCCCTCCCGAAATGCACCAATAGATGCCCCACACCCCCATCCTGACATGCAGGGTGGTCCCCCTGCATTTGCAATAAACTTGGTGTGAAAATAACATTTCGGTACTGACCTTACTCACTTCCTCTGTGTGGATTTTTTGCAATCACTTTATTTTTTATTTATGTAGATTCCCCCACCATGACATGCACTCATAGATTTCCCCACCCTGACATGCACCCATAGATTCCCCCACCCTGACATGCACTCATAGATTCCCCCACCCTGACATGCACCCATAGATTCTCCCATAGATTCCCCCACCATGACATGCACTCATAGATTCCCCCACCATGACATGCACCCATAGATTCCCCCACCCTGACATACACTCATAGATTCCCCCACCATGACATGCACTCATAGATTCCCCCACCCTGTCATGGACCCATAGATTCCCCCACCCTGACATGCACTCATAGATTCCCCCACCATGACATGCACTCATAGATTTCCCCACTATGACATGCACTCATAGATTCCCCCAACATGACATGCACCCATAGATTCCCCCACCATGACATGCACTCATAGATTTCCCCACCCTGTCATGCACTCATAGATTCCCCCAACATGACATGCACTCATAGATTCCCCCACCATGACATGCACTCATAGATTTGCCCACCATGACATGCACCCATAGATTCCCCCACCATGACATGCACTCATAGATTCGCCCACCATGACATGCACCCATAGATTCCCCCAACATGACATGCACTCATAGATTCTCCCACCCTGACATGCACTCATAGTTTCCCCCACCATGACATGCACTCATAGATTCCCCCACCCTGACATGCACCCATAGATTCCCCCACCATGACATGCACAAATAGATGCCCCCACCCTGACATGCACCCATAGATTCCCCCACCATTACATGCACTCAGATTCCCCCACCATGTCATGCACTCATAGATTCCCCCACCATGACATGCACTCATAGATTTCCCCACCCTGACATGCACTCATAGATTCCCCCACCCGGACATGCACCCATAGATTCCCCCACCATGACATGCATACATAGATTCCCCCACCCTGACATGCACTCATAGATTCCCCTACCATGACATGCGCTCATATATTCCCCCACCCTGACATGCACTCATAGATTCCCCCACCCTGACATGCACCCAAAGATGACCCCACCATGACATGCCACATAGATGCCCTCACCCTGACATGCACCCATAGATTCCCCCACCATTACATGCACTCAGATTCCCCCACCATGACATGCACTCATAGATTCCCCCACCATGACATGCACCCATAGAATCCCCCACCCTGACATGCACCCATATATGTCCCAACCTTGACATGCACCCATAGATTCCCCCACCATGACATGCACTTATATATGTCCCAACCATGACATGCACCCATAGATTCCCCCACCATGACATGCACTTATATATGTCCCAACCATGACATGCACCCATAGATTCCCCCACCATGACATGCACTCATAGAATCCCCCACCCTGACATGCACCCATATATGTCCCAACCATGACATGCACCCATAGATTCCCCCAACATGAAATGCGTCCATAGATTCCCCCATCCTGACATGCACCCATAGATTCCCCCCTCCCGAAATGCACCAATAGATGCCCCACACCCCCATCCTGACATGCAGGGTGGTCCCCCTGCATTTGCAATAAACTTGGTGTGAAAATAACATTTCGGTACTGACCTTACTCACTTCCTCTGTGTGGATTTTTTGCAATCACTTTATTTTTTATTTATGTATGTGTTGGTCACTCTGGTAATAATCACAGACTGGGACATGTTTGTAGATTATTAAATAAAGCACCTATGATCCATTTAAGAAACTGACGTATTTCCTCACCGAGCCCAGCACTGTGTTTTCCCGTTACTCAGTCTCCCCCTATGTATCTCTGACTGCTGTATTATTATACATATCTGCAAAGATTGATGAACATTCGCCATGAGTGGGAATAGATTGGTCATGTTACGTAAATAAATTACAAAACCATTCATGTGGTAAAGGAAGGAACCCGCAGGTCCGTCGCCTGTTCCTATATGCAGAATTCCTGCTAACTACAGATGAAATTCCAGTCCACACCATCATGTGACCTTTTCCTATAACTTTATTTTTAAACCAGTTCCTGCATGGTAGGCAGCAATACTGTGATTAATGATTGATCCACAGAGTGAAACTTTTTCTGCTTTTCAATTGTGAACTAATAATAACATTCCATTGTATATATTGTAAATTGCATTGTACACAGGAGCGGCTCAAAGGGTGGGCGGACAGTGCAGTCGCCCGGAGTGCTGTAGTCTGGAAGGGTGCAGCCGTAGTCAGCCTGGCCTCTCAGTCTGCACAAGGCTCCACCTCCTCTTCTGTCTGTGCGCCTGCTCAGCTGTTGCCTGCCTCACCTTTGCTTCATCCCGCCCCCTTGGTCCCTCCTGCTGCTCCAACTCCCCTCCTGGACTGGTCAGTGCAGCAGCTGCTGCCTGCTCCTCCTCTACTCCATCTTAACCCCCTGGTCTGTCCTGCAGCTCAGCCTCCCCTTCTGGACTGGTCCATGCAGCAGCTGCTGTCTGCTTCTCCTCTGCTCAATCCCACCCCCTCGTCCGTCCTGTGGCTCTGCCTCTCCCCCTGAACTGATCAGCAGCTGCCTCTCCTCTGCTCCATCCCGGGTCTGTCCGGTTGGATCCCTCCTAGGGGGGCATCGTGAATAGAAGCCATAGGCTTCAATTTGGCAACTCCATCTGAAGATGGCGTTGCCCACCGCATCAAAGCCCCAGAATGTATCAAATTGCGCTTCGGAAAGGTGAGTCATTTTTGAGTAAATAAACTAATTGGAAACGTCCAATTGCTTAATTAGTCATTAGCGGGGGTGCCGCAGGGGTCCCAGAGCAATTCCTGCCCATTGTCCCTAAAAATATGGATTTTATGTAAAATTGGTTGCGCTCTTGAGATGCAATTAAAATAACCATACTCAGATTGAGTAACTGCCCCGCCATAGGGCTGGTGTAAGTTTCAATGCTGCGATCGAGGGTGCGTCTAAAGACGCTGCTAGTGGAAGCCTCAGCCCTTGCACTTCCGGATGCACGTTTGTACACAGAGTAAGGGATTTGCAGTGACATTAGCAGAAAGTCGCAGACAGGGGCAAGAAATCTCTGCAGGAGGCAAAGAACAAGCACTGCCAGCAGTTTTATTATAATCTCACTTTGGCCGGGATGTACTAAAGGAAAAATGCGGTAAAAACCCTGTTTTCGGGGTGTTAACCGCACTTCCATATGTCCTAAGGTCCGGACGCACTTTTATCGGTGCAGAGGGTAACGCCAGAAAAACCTGCCGTTACCCTATAGAGGCCTATGGGCTTCTTACCGCACCCTGCTCCCGATGGTTTGACGCCGCCTCGCCGCCCCGCTGTCGCCCAGCGCTGGCTTCCACTCACCTGCTGTCCATGGTAGCCGGCCCGCGCTCCTCCTGGGTCCTCTGCCTCCTCCTCCTAATCTTCCAAGTGCAGGGAGGAGGAGGAGGAGCCCGGAGCTTCCTGCACATGTAACCAGCAGGAAGCTCCCGGGGCTCGGAGGGGGCGGGGTCCCACGGAGACCCCGTCACCCGGCGTCGGCTGCTTCGCAAAGGGCAGCTCTTATCGCAAGAGCTGCCCTTTGCAATACTAATCGCAAATGTTAGTACATATGCGTTTAGTAAGGTTGCGGTGACTGGCGGAATGGTAACCGGAACCTTAGTACATCCCGGCTTTTGTACTGAAAACTCCTTATTGGGACAAGTTTCAGTTTAATCTGAGTATCTGACCAGTCATAGGTGCCGGGACAGCCATGGGGTGAAGGGGACAACTTGCTCCCCCCTTAACCTTTGAGAGAGGCGCCAGAACGACACTGAGGGCCTGATTCAGCAAGGAGAATATGCTAATAAATGCATACACACGGCAATCGCAACACAAGATGCAGACGCCCTGCATCTGCATTCGCACGACCACCCCCCCACCACCACCCACAAACGGCACATCCTGTTAATCAACATCGGAAGTCTCTCCGTACTAACTGTGTATGCTGTGCGATACCTTACTTGATTGCAATGACTGGTTCGCGCACGCGCATTGAGACAAATGCACAGAGCCGCAACATCGGCCAACCGCGAGCTAATTCATACATGCGATCCTTGAGGAATCAGACCCTGAGTGTACTGCACAAGTGCAGTGCATTACTGGGAGCTGAGTAAGGCCCTCATTCAGAGCCACTCGCTAGCGGCAGTACGCTCGTTCCGAGCGATGTTCGCACATCTGCGCATGCGTACATTTTTTAGTACGCATGCGCGAACCAGTCAGTGCGGCTGAAAATCGTTTGTACGCAATATAGCGAGTGCCTGCTATTTTGAGTGACAGAATGAGGCGTATGTGGGTGGTAACAGGGGAAGGTGCTTGAAAACGGGGAGTGGAGATCAGAACGCAGGCGTGCTTAAAGGTCAAAACGGGCGTTTTATGGGTGTGCATAATTAATATAGCAGCGTCATTGACCACGTCACTTGTTTTTTTTTAACTCAGAACTGCTCGCAAAATAGCGGTTGAAAAAACCAACCACAAGAATAGCGAGCAGTTCATATCCTGTTCGATGTACTCGATTAATATAATAAATAGCGGACATGACGTATGGTGCGAGCGGCCAGGGGGCGTTTTTAACAAATAAACAAGCGTATGTTTTGCTCGCTCGTTCAGACTTAGAGGTGTGAACAGACTGCAATGTGCGAACGGATCATTTGAATAGCCACCCCTTGTTTTTGAACGAACGAACGCAAATAGCGAACGGCTTTGAATGAGGGCCTAAGTCCCATGAGACACCACAAAAATTCTAGAGAAGCATGTGCTGAGCTCTGATTGGTGGAGCTCATAACATGTTTCTCTGACATGGAGGAGAGCAGTAGCAGCTAGGGATGGCCATCGGTGGGCAACCATCAATGGCCATCGGTGGTTATAATCGATGGTATAAAGCCATACAAAGGGAAACCATTGATGGTTTCAACCACTAATGGTCGTCTCTGCTCTCTGATATGCCGGCCAATCAAGGGGCGGGGCTTCATTGGTGCGTCGGGGGATGGAGCTAGGCTCTGCGTCCTGGCATTAATTTAAAAAGAAAAAAAACATTGGGGGGGGGGAGCTCAATGGATCAATGGTGGAGAACCATTGTTTCTCCACCATCACTTTCAAAACTATCTGACATCAGCTGTTAACCATCGATGTTTAGTAAACATTGATGGTCAATGGCCATCCCTAGCAGCAACCTCATGGATGGATACATCAGATTCAGGCAGCAGTTCCTGCTGGGCATGTGTTTGCTGAATTCTGGGGAAGAATGGAGCCCCTGTAATGAACAGGAGCAGTCAGGTAATTAGTATGTTGGATACACATATACACCGTATGTAATATGTATGACTTAGAGCAGGGTTTCCCAACCACGGTCCTCAAGGCACACTAACAGTCCAGGTTTTAAGGATAGCCGTACTTGAGCACAAGTGACTTTGGCCCTCATTCAGACCCGGACACAAGTGACCGTTCGTACGTTCGGCGAACGTAAAAAAATATTTAAATTCAGGCACACGCTCGTATTTTCGCTCGCATCAAAACATCCTCCCCAAACTCAGGCGACCCCTCCTCTAACTAACGAGCGTGCCAAATAGCGAGCGTACATCCCCGAAGTGGTTTGAAGGGAACGCACGCACTAGTACTACCCGGAAGTTGGACTGTCAGATTTCGATTAACTGCTCGTTTATTCTGCCTACCTCCCTCAATCGTAACATCCCAATCAATATATCAATTAGCTTAATTGTTGTTGTTGTTTTTTTTTTACACAATGCAATAAACTTTATTTATGTCCGTGTTTGTGTTTACCCGCAGAATACGTACGGCTTAAACATTCGCTTTTAATTGTCAAAATAGATGTTAGCCCCTATTAAATAATTGTTCTATTTGTTTTTCTACCCGCATATTTCCCGGAGTTCAATTCTTTATGTAAATTTGCTTACGCATGTCACAGATTTCTGGCCCTGTCGAACACATGACTCATACACTAACCAATAGAATTGCTCCTGTTAATTTCCTAAATACATTAGCCAATCATAAAATTTGGGTGCACTTTATCAAAAATTATTTTTATGAAAAACTCCATTGCCATCATGAGAGCCTCCGCATTCACCAGGCGCGAGCTGCTGGTGCTTACGGAGGTGATGGATAGGCGGATCACCAGCCAGCCTCCACCTATCACCAACCACGAGAAGCGATCCGCATATGCGGAGGTTCGGGCCCGCCTGCGCTCTTTCGGCTCACGCCGCCATATCGGGCAGCTGGAGCGCAGGTGGTCGGACCTGCAACGGCGGACGCCCCGCTTGCTGGCATGCTTTCACATGCAGTTCGCTGAAAGTAAGTTTAATGGATTGTGGTTTTCATGTTTGTCTTTGTGGCCCTAACTGCATGGCCATGTTTTCCCTGTATTTCATATTTATTAATTCTCCTCATATCTGCATGGCCATGTTTTCCCTGTATTTCATATTTATTAATTCTCCTCATATCTGTTTTTTTTTTTTTGGGGTGCATTTGAAATTGTTTTTGGGCGCGGATTTGTGTTGAAACTAACCAGACGACGATCACGGGCCACTCTCCCCAACCCCCAGCCAACACTCCAACTCCAGTCCTTCCCCTATTCCCCACTCCTCCCCAGCCTTCCTACACCCTCAGCCTGATTTTTCTGGCCTCCTTCCCCTCCGTCCCAATTCCCCCTCTCCTCCAACCACCCCTCTTAGAATGACCCCCTCCCCGGAGTCGGTCATTACCCCACCCCGATCTTTGGGGAATGGACCCACCTCCGAGGATGGACGATGGAGGGCCTTCCGTAGCTGGCGTTGGGTCTTCCGGTATGTTTTTCTTTGTGGTTTTTTATCGTCACAAACTGTTTCCTTTTTTTGGGGGTTTTTTTGCTAAACTTTTGGGGTTTTTGGCGATTGCCTTTACCTGTTACTGCTGTTTTCAACATACACATAGCACACCTGTCGGAATTTGGACATAGGCCTTGTATTTTTGCCCTACACCATTTTAGTTTGATGAGTTTTAATGCTGTTTTTGTTTAATGTTTTTTGTGGAGTTTGGTTTTGCTTATTTTTTTGATGTGGTTTCACTATTGTTGTATTAATCCACACACTTTTCTCACCCACAGAGGAACAGAGGCGTCGGGCCGATTTATCCGCCTGTGTGGCCCAGATGCACACCAATATCATCGGGGTGCTGGTGGTCCTTGACCGTATGTCGGTCCTCCTTAGGGAGTAGTTTTTTATTTTTGGCCCATTCTGTTAATAAATTGTTATTTTTGAAGTTACGTTCTGGCTCATTCGTTTTTTCGAAAGCACATATTGTTTACCCTGACATAAGTAGACTGTTCCTGCAAGGTTTTCAAATTTTTTACACTAAGAGTGTGTGTTGGATTTTTATGTCAAACAGCCACAAGAAACACCTAACAGTAACAATCTGATTTCCCTTTTTTGGTGTAGTCACAATTAGATATTTCAACATTTTACAGGTTCCTAGTTGGTGTGCAAGCTGCTTAGGCCAATCTTACGAAGCAAAATGATTGTACAGGCTTCCTTTTGGTGTTGGTTTGTTTGGACCCTGAAAAAATTTTTTTTTTTATCTCAACTGGCGTCAGTACTGGATTACCCCTTAGTCAAAAGTAACGTGTGTGAACCTGGTTACACTTGCTGGTAACGTTACAAAAAATGTACAACATTTCACTCTCAAAACTTTTATTATCAACATAACTGAAAATCAAAGTGGTCACTCACAAACAAAACACACAGTGATAATCTCAAATACAACACATACCAAAAAAACCACATCACAAAACAAAAAATCAAGAACTGATTGACGAAGGACCATGCCAACATGATTCCACAAATATGGCGTTGCAATAAGGGTTCCAGAATATATCCCCAAAATGTCCACATACAGGTTTTGTAAGGGTAGCAGGAAGTAGTCATCGTTGGAGTGCCAAAGATTATGTGAAAAAACAGAAGATGTAGAAAATAATTATCCAAAAATTAGATGTTCTTAAACAAAACCAAACACATTAGGTATCAACACTGTTTTTTTAGAAATAATTACCTAAAAAATCTGGCCACCACATCATCGTGTATGGCCCCCCCACATACTGACCTCCGACCAACCTCGGGGGGGCCATCCTCAGGTAAGGCATCCTCTGGCTGCATTGGGACACCACTCCTTATGGCGATGTTGTGAAATATCCCACACAGGACCACAATTCTCGAAACTATATCCGGCAAATACATGAGTTCACCACCAGAGCGGTGGAGGCATCTGAATCGGCCTTTTAAAAGGCCGATACAGCGCTCTGCCACTTGCCTGGTGGCTGTAAGTGCGGAATTATACTCACTTTGTGGCCCTGGTGTGGGAGCCAAATAAGGAGTGAGCAGCCAGGGCGTGCAAGGGTAGCCACTGTCTCCTGTGAAAAAGAATAGTCAACATCAGGCTCACTGTGCATGAAGCTTAACATTGTTAAGTACTAAAGGTCTCCACTTACCCAGAAGCCACGCATCACCAGCTTGTAGGTTGGTTAATTTGTGCCATATCCCTGATTGCCGGATGACGAAGGAGTCATGTGCACTTCCTGGTAATTTTGCATTCAGGGACAGGATCTGGAGGGAGGCATCACATACCACCATTACATTCAGGGAGTGATAGTGTTTCCGGTTTCTAAATATTGCCTCCAGCCGTGCTGGAGGCTGAAGTGGTATGTGAGTACCATCCACAACCCCTATGATGTGTGGGAAGCCAGCTATTTGGTAAAAATTGGCCTTGGCCACACTAAGGGCACCCATATCCAAAGGCATTTGAATAAAATGATGGAGGTGCTTGAAAAGTGCCTCCATCACTGCCCTCAGGATCCGGGAAAAGGAGGATTGTGAGATGCCCGCCACTATTCCCACCATTGTTTGGAACGATCCTGAGGCACAGAAATGTAACACCGCCATAAATTGCGTAAGTGGTGGAATTGCTGTGGGACTGTCAATTTGCCGCTCAAGATCACTCTCTATTAATGAGAGAGTGTCTATGATGATTTTTGGAGGAAGACGGTATCGTCTTAAAACCTCATCATCTGGCATTCCAAAAAGGGTGACACGTGTTCGAAATATCTGGGGCCTTGCACGCCTACGATGCCTACGCCTGGGACGAGATTGAGGTTGGTCGGCTTCCGGGAGCAGGGCCAGAACAATCCGACCCATATCAACCTGAAATGACAACATTGGAATGTCAGGCTTTTTACCCCACCCATTAAAAATAAATTTAACTTAGCTTGAAAATACCATCCATTGATGCTTACATGCCGGGGTATTGTCATGATATGTTGTAACTGCAAATAATCACATCAAAAATATACATCATTTTATGCTGGCCATGTCATTATCAAAAATTTAAGCAATAAAAAACATAAAAGGGGACACACACACATTTGGGCAAAGAGCAAAACGACATTGCGCACACTACGTCAAATTGAGGCCAAATGTAAGCAACCAATGCTCCCGGAAAAAAACAAACAATTTTAAGGGATGAATAAACATTTCACAAAGCGCAAATTAGTTCGCAAATACAAGTCACAATAGTAAGTAGTAAAAATGCGCTATTTAGTTCGCAAATACAAGTCACAATAGTAAGTAGTAAAAATGCGCTAATTAGTTCGCAAATACAAGTCACAATAGTAAGTAGTAAAAATGCGCTAATTAGTTCGCAAATACAAGTCACAATAGTAAGTAGTAAAAATGCGCTAATTAGTTCGCAAATACAAGTTACAACAACGCCGCATAAATAAATAAAAAAAAAACACAGAGTTCGATTTTGCAAAAACAAACGTTACATGTGTAAGGCCAACCAAAGTTGCGTACAGACAAACAAGAACATTTCCAAAACAGTTTAACAAATGAACTTACCAAGAGATAATATATAAGAATCCTGAACAAAATGTCTTTGGGGCAGAGCCAAAATAAAACCTAAGAGAGATGAAATGACGGGAAAAACTTATTAGAAAAATCGACACCAGAATGAGAGACAAATTGACCCAAAGTTAGACTTCCACAAACTTACCAAAACTGGAAACGACCAAAAAAATTAAAATGGAAAAAAAACGAACGGAAAACAAAAAAATAATAAATCCAAAAAAAAAAAATCAACAAACGCAATCTCCTACACCAGCCAACAATCAACTCCAACCAACGTAACCTCCAACATTCAATAAACGCCACCTCGATTCGAGACGCCCCAAGCCATAAATAGTGTTTCGTTTCCCGCACAAATTAAGGAAGGATCATAGGAACGCACAATCAATGATGCAGATGCAAAATAAGGACGCATGTATAAATACGTCACGAGACTAAAACACAATTCTGGTGTATTTCTAGTTTGAAGCTCACACATGGCTACCGACCAGGGAAACAATGGACAACAGTCAGGCGGTAAGTATTTCATGCATTTTGACTCAATGATTAATTTGAAACATAATATTGTGCAAGTTGTGAAGTTGACAATTCTCCAAAATTACACACATAGGTGAGGAGGATGACATGGAAGAGGCTGCTGGGCCCAGTATTCCGGGCAAAGCTGCCAAAAAGAAAAAGCAGCCACAATTCACAAGAAAGGAGATGGAGGTTTTGATTCAGAAATGTGTGGACATCCTGCCACAGGCAGACAGGAATATGAGTGCTAGCCAGAAGTGGAGAATGTGGGAAGAGGTAGCCGTGGATGTCAATAGGGTGGGTGATTATGTCCGTCTAGCCCGGGATGTCTAACAGCGGTAAGTAAACACTTGATCACCCGAAAACCAAAAACCAAATCAAATAAAAAGTAATGGTTCCAATTTAACCCACAGATGGCAAGACTTCAAATATCGCCTGAAACAAAAAATGGCAGACAGGGCTAGGCATGCAAGGGGGACAGGTGGAGGTCCCACCCCTGTGTCATTGGAGTTTACTGATTTAGAAGAGCTGGCACAGGGGTGTGTGCAGCCTGTGGAGGTGTTTGGCGTGTCCAACATGGATACGGACATGCCAGACTTTGAGGCTCCTCATGTTGTCCCAGGTAAATGTTGTGATGTCACCAACTGTGAAATGTTATTGTGCCAATATGTAGATTCTAATGTGAGTCTTTTCTCATTTTTCCAACAGAGAAACAGGCGGATGAGTCTGCTCCAGAGGGGAGCCTTGGCCGCAGAATTTCTGCTGGCTCTGCAGGGGAGGAACCAGTACATCCGGCTGAGGACCCTGCAGAAGCCAGTCCAGGGCAATCGCCCTTGCAGGCAGTGTCCCTCCTCACAG
Source organism: Taudactylus pleione (assembly GCA_031769625.1). Taxonomy (NCBI): domain Eukaryota; kingdom Metazoa; phylum Chordata; class Amphibia; order Anura; family Myobatrachidae; genus Taudactylus; species Taudactylus pleione. The sequence goes on from JAUIMM010000240.1 coordinate 860,461, forward strand.
AACTCAATTTTAAATCGGATTTCCATACGGAGATTCTGCAGAGGATGGACGCCAGTCTGGTACGGGTGGCTGAGGCCCTGGAGCAAAATGCTGCGGCCAACGTGACCATTGGTCAGGCTTTGGCGGAAAATACCAGGGCCAACATCCGCATCGCCACTGCCCTGGAGCAGCTCGTTCGCCAGCACATGGTGGAGCCGACCTCCCTTCCTGCCGGAACATCAGGATCCTCCACCTCTGGCACAACATCAGCCAATCCTCCAAATGTGCCTAGCCCTGTGCCTAGTCCAGAGGCCACAACATCTGCCTCTGGACAGGCCAGCCCGATGACATCCCGGACCCGGTCTGGCGCCCTCCCTCCCCCAGCCAAACGGCCGAAAAAACGGTGACACCATTGGCTACTTTTCCCACACTCCTTCTGTGCTTGCATCATATTCCTTTCTTGCCAAAACTTCCCTCTCCTTTCTTGTGAATTGTTTTTAATTTTTGCATTTACGTTTACCCAAAAATTATTGTTTGCACAATTAATAAATATTGTGGAACACTGCCAAAAATGTTTGAGTTAAATATGTGTATTTTTTTTGGGTGGATACCAATAAATTTACCACAAATGGACGACTTTGTATTCTGACATTATTGTAAAAATGGGTTACATTTAATCCGGGCACACAAGCCAACAACGTTCAAACTAAAAAATTACACATTGAAAAAAAAAGGGCTCGTTAAGGAACGTTTAAAAAGGAAAAATCACCTTGCAAACACAAAATGAGGGACCAAACCTAAACATGATGACATTATTGTTACAATAGTCCAAAAACGAACACATTGCGGCCAAAATACACCCCCACAAATGTACGCTAATTGATTGTGTAATCCAGACATTAGCAGCTATGATTTCCACCTGCGTTCGGTTTTGTGCTATACAAAAAAACTGCTTTCCAAACACATACCAAGCCGGTTTTCAATCCAACACTAATTGAGTTTCTGACAAGCCGTGATTAATCGATGCTACATCGTGGAGTGCCGGGACGGAGGAGAAGGCCATCGCCACTGTGGTCGAGTTATCCAGCCCCTAAGCTGTGCGAGCATTTTGAAGGGAAAGAGGATCATCCAGTGACGTATGAGTTGGTACGAACACATTTGACGTTCGCATTTGTTAATGTATGTACGCCCAAAAAACGCCTCGCCACGCCTGCGTTTTTCCATCTCCACCCCCGTCAATGCCCAAAAACGGCCTGTTCTGTCAATCACATTTGACATGTCACTTCCTGTACGCTATTTGACGAACGAGACAAAAAAAACTCGCAATCTGCCGTACGCACATGCGCAGTGTAACACCGACGCATGCGCGGTTACTCAACATCGGAACGCAACGAGCGTACTGCTGTTAACGAACGGGTCTGAATCAGGGCCTTAATTAGTACCTCAGTTATTTTGATTTAACCATTTGTGCTTTAGCACGGATATCACTAAAACCAGGACTGTTAGTGTGCCTTGAGGACCGAGGTTGGGAATCACTGACTTAGAGGATAAAGTTTAGGGAAAATGAGTTTGCATATTTGTTTATCTTTTACCATATTTGCCATCCCACAATACGTACTATTGACACCTCCTATAGTATTAGAACTTTTTGTTGTAGTTGGTTTTTGGCAGTGGCGTCACAAGGGGGGAGCGGGCTGCACCCTCCTCAGTGACAGGAGCCGGATGCTGCACTGTAGCATTAGGTGCAGCACTCGGCCCCTGACACAGTGAGGTAGCCGGTGCTGCACACAGGCTGGTCCCCGGGGGAGTCTGCATCGCCGGACCCCCGGAGTGACTAAAAGGGTGGTTCAATGTCTACTGCACCTATTGTGCTAAACTTATTGCATTATTAGTTGTTGCATGAATTGCTGGATTGGAGGGATATGTATAAAGTATTTTTACAGTAACAGAAAATAGCAATTCATAGTGACAGGGACAATATGGGGGGAGCCTCCACACTGCCTATAATCGCACCATGGAATCAGAGTAACCGGTCAGAAGGTTCTCAGGGATTGATTTTAGTAATATATACAGTAATTATTGTACTTGAATGCTTTATGGCCTTATTACAAGCACTACTTGGGGCCAGCATTGTGCAGGCTTCCCCGGCGACACATTTCCCAAGTACAGTGGTAACTATTAAGTCGTGTAATGAACAATGGATAATCATTATGGGTACAAGATGCATCCAATGAACCTAATATCATCATTACCCAGATGGAATTGATTTGGAACATATGTTGAGCTGTACTTATTGTAAATAATTCATATCAACAGCTGGTTTAGGCTAAATAAACAAGGCACTGTTTCCAAGTGTAAAGTTCTAATGGCCACTTCAGTCAGACAGGACCATATTATTAGCAGTAAATGTATAACACTTTTTTTTATTATTATTTTTTTATATATTTTTCTTTTTTTGTAGAGATGGGCAGTTGGGATTCCTTGGAATCCGAACCTGCCCGAACATCAGGAATCCAAGTCAATCCAACTGGAGGCTCGGGTCTTCCCATCTGACTCAGATTCCACTTCGAGGCAAAACATCATCCTCACAGCGTTGGATTCGCATGGGTTTTGAATTCTATATAAAGCCCAGCAGATAGGCCTCTTAATTAATTAAAACAATTGTATCCTGATGTGCCATGTTGGAAGTTGAACTGCCACGTGTTTGTGCTGCCCACTACTGTCACTTAGCTTAGTCAGCCAGCAACCTTTTGGCCTAAGCTGGTTGCAAACAATATTGTAGTTGTGAGGTGGTCAAAACTGACTGGAAATTAGTGGAAATGAATGTTATTGATTTTAATAATACTCTAGGAAAAAATCCAAAACCGGTCACAGCGTTTTAGCAAACCGGGTGATGAATTAAAACCAAGACCAGCAAAAATGGTCCGACGCACACAATATCTTTATTAGATCAGTAAGTATATAATTAAAATAATTTTATTATGTATAAGAATCCACTAATATAATAAAACTAGTAACAGTAGGTTATGGGGTCAATCCAATTAGGTGCAAGTTGTGAGTTTGTGTCATGAAACTCGCAGACTTCGCACGAATGCGCGCACCAGAGTATTTTCCAATTCAATTAGAAATGCTGTTACGCAGTACCAGCAGTGAGGATGTGCGAATTATCAGCCAAATGCGAAGTGAGAGAAGTGCATGAAAATGTGTGGTGACCTTCCTGGACCCCAAAAAACTGGCAATTTTGTTTGCAGAATAATACAGAAGGCTGTTAGTGGACATAAGGAAAGTACTGGAAGTATTTAAATGGTGTTAATTGGCCGATTTGTGCATTAAAAAAAAAAAAGAAAATTCTAAAGAGCAAACTGTTTTTTTTTTCATTTACTTTTATACGAATAAAACGCAAAAATGCAAAAACAAAAGTAGGCAAAAAGATGCTTTTGGGGTACCTTGAGGTGACTTTAAAAAAATATTAAGAAAATATAAAAGGCAATAATTAAAAAAAAAAAAAATACTCTAATTAAATTTGGGGCGCATAAAGCAATTAAATAGTTGATTTTGGTGTAATTTGAGGCCATTTTTTACCCTCAAAAATGGCATGTAATTATTGGACTAACTAAGCTAATTGGAAACTCCCAATTGCCCAATTAGTCATTGTGGGGGGGGGGGTGTCCAAGGGGTTCTGCATGGTATCCCGACATTTTAACCTTAGAATAACGATTTTCCCTACCCTCTCTCACCCACCGGGAGGTGCGAACAGAAATATGCGAGTTTACTGTGACCTGTTCAATGCGAGTTGCTAATTGGATTGCAAAATCGCACCTCGCAACTCACACCTAATTGGATTGACCCCTATGTATCTGCTACTACTCACCTTAAAACACCAACAGCTTATTCATTCTCTAAATACTAGTACTACTAATATTATTAATAATATTAATAATAATAAAAATATGTAATTTTAGAACAATTGTTTGTTTTCCACCAACACCCTTTGGTTACAGATGAAGATAGTGGAAACAAATAGAATATAGCTGCATCTATACCTTATATACTGTTTTAGATGTTTTAGTATAAGTGTCTAACCCAGTGGTCGCCAACCTTAATTGAGGTGTGAGCTACTTTAGAAAAATGAAACCTCCTGAAGAGCTACTAAAATTGCAGAAAAAAAAAATCTGGCTAATAACCGAACAATTGAAGGTCATTTAATGAAAATTAAAAAAAATGTTTCATAGAAAATAACAATGCATTTAATTTTTACAGTGATATTGTTTTAGTTTGTAAATAAAATGTAAGCAAAGGCACATTTCACTGTTAAATACCGGCTCCAAGGAGATACGTGCAAAAGATATAGGTAGGGCTGCTGTGTGATTTTCTGGCAGGGCAAGCTACCGGTAGCTCATGAGCTACAGGTTGGCGACTGGCCTAACCTATATGATATTTTTAGTTGGTATTTATGGAGGGACTAACATTTGTACTCCTCAATAGGAAAGCTGGGTGCAGCAAGAGTAGTAGGCAGATTCGGCACAAAGGGTCATATTGAAGGCGGTGTCACCAAAGTAGAATTGTTCATCGATAGTCAATGGTTTCCAACCACTGGTAGGAAACCATCAATGGTTGAACCACCGATGGTCCACAGCCACCCATGCATAGTGGATAGGGGTACCATAGCCACACATACGCAAAGAAGACAAACCAGAATTGTGAGCCCTCTGGGCCCTGTCAACGATGATAAAACCATCAGCAATCAGCATCTAGTAGCATGGATGGATGATAAACATCTATGTTCAGTAGCCAACTCTAGACTGGAGCTGTGCCACCAAGGGACATGAATAATGAAATTCCAGTTGCACAGGATATCTATGCCTTCCCTAGTTGTGGGGACAATAAATGACCCCTTTTAATAATGGTACATTTTTAAGGGGGTGCTACCATGGACATATTAATTAGAATCACAACAACAAGAATGTCAATAAGAATGCAATTATAATATAACAATGATTTTCTATCAATAGGCATTTGATTACCATCACTGAGTTCACTGTTGATCGATCTATCTATTCATGATTAGACATCCTGAAAAGGCTGTATAACGATGATGGAGATCACGTGACTTATAAGTCTAATATATATTACCCCATTCTACTATATACTGATGTAGGAGATTTTGACTACATGATCACACGTTATTATTAAACAAATATAGCTTTCTGTTGTAAATTTCCATGCATTATTAATGACATATTGTGATACAAATCGGAGTTTGACTACTCATGTCTGAGATGACATCTATATATTAGGGATCCACTGAGGTTCCTTTCGATGATGTCACCAATCTAGAGCAACGTGGTTGCGCTGTCAATCTAAGGGGAATAGGCGGGACATCAATACTAAGCCCATAACGATAGGAGGACTCCACTGCATTAGACACCTGATTGGTGCTACAGTCGGTGGGGGGGTATTTAAGAGATGTCTGTAACCCAGCTCGGCTTACCTTGATAAAGCCTTATAGCGAAACGCTGCGTCGGTCATGCGGCGCTGCCTTCATTCAATCTTATATTAATGTGTTACTATGTTTGATGTCCCTGCATCATGAATCCTGTGTATTGCAAATGTGAACAATAACATGGGCCACTTTCACCTCGAGTTATGATCTATATCATATAGACGATTAGAACAGTCTGAATACTCGAAGTGCATGTGATACTGAATAGCTCACTGATTTACATAAATCTCCCAGGCATACCTTAGCCGGTTGAATACCTATAGGAGCTTATGTCAAAGTGAGACTAGATTATATAAAATACTTTTTGTATTGTATGATACTACTCATGAATATATATATTTACTAACCAATATACCATTACTTTGCGGATGGTTAAATTACTTTAATAGTATTAGCATTTCTAATAAACTACTGTGGAGTAACAAATATCATTTAGATGGTTAATAGCAGATCTAACTAATGTGATATGTCAGAATTGTGACATGATGTATATTTAATTACCTCATGAGAAATTATATGCAATATTATTAAGATAGACAGAATTTCCCAAAGATATTTGAGGATGGACTGACTGTCAATATACTATATTACATGGGATATTGCTAGATAGATATAATTTCTCAATACCATCTTAGATATCGATATAGTCCTGTTTGTTAGAATACTACACATGAAACCATTAATAATAAGCAGGGTCCATTAATATTTTTGTGGAGGGATTTTATATATATATTGAAGTGTGAGAACACTATACTAAATAAGATATACACTATAATCACCTCCAATACACTGGAATATTGTATGAAATTATAGGAGCGCTGCCGTAAATGTTCTTTTGAGAACACCTATTTTATATCACACTTTCTTCATTCTTTTGACACTATCTATTTATATTTTAATTATTTTCGCTATTATCTGAGAATATTTTATTTATTCATTTAATAAAAGTTATATTTTAATTTGTCTAGTGCACCATTATAGGACATTTCTTTCTCTTTCTTGTTGTTGTGCCACCAAGGGACATAGCAGAGGTGGGGGATGGCTGCTCATTAGCTGCCCCAGTGGCACATTCCAGTCTTGGTTTGGCTATTAAACATAGTTGGCTATCAACGAATATTGTTGGCTTTCTACCAAAGGTTGATGGTTTTACCATCGATGGGAGGCCCCTGAAGAGGCACTCCGACTCTCGGCTCCATACAGTAAGTACAACTAGGTGTGTGTCAGAAAGAACGGGAGTGGGATTGTAAAAGTGCCGATGGGAACTAGGGGTGTTGTAATAGAGCCAGAGAAAGAACCAGGGTGGAGGGAGGGGCACTGTCTGGACTGCCCATGGTGCTAAAATGTTCAACTACGGTACCAACTTTGCAGGACAATGCTGATGAGTTTTTAATTAGTGGAGTGAGATTATTGAATTCCATAAAAGGGAATATGGAGCACAGACAGAAGTGTCTTATTGAGATCCCATCCTAAACTTTTAATGTGGGCTTCTTGCTCCTTGCGTTTGCTCTTTGGTGGAAAAGTTCTAACTGCACTTTGAAAAGAAAAACTTCAAACATGCAAAAGTTAGGTGTAACAGGGCCCTCACACTCATTCATAGGTGTCAATTCAATTAGGAGCGAGTTTTGAAAACTGAGTTTGTTTCATGAGAATCAAATCAATTAGAAATGCCATTTGCGGAACTCACATCAAGGTTGCGCAACTTTTCTACAAAAAGTGAGGAGAAGTGAATGAAAAAGTCGGAAAACCATCCTGGACGCCAAAAAATGGCGACAGAGGGCCATATAGAAGGCTATTAGTGGCCATAAGGAAAGTACTGGAGGTGCTATTAGTGGCCATAAGGAAAGTACTGGAGGTGCTATTAGTGGTCAAAAGGAAAGTACTGGAGGTGCTATTAGTGGTCAAAAGGAAAGTACTGGAGGTTCAAATGGTGTCAAATGACTGATTTTTGGATTTTTCATTAATGGTGGAAAAGTATAGCCGGCAAGCGTGTTGTAATACTATTTTGTAAAAAGTTGGGTAAAAAAGCTCATATCTGCAAGTTCTCAAATCCCTCTTCCATCAATACAACACCTCCATATACCTGTCCCGAGTGCTTAAAGTGATCCTAGAGAAGTGATGGAACTCACTGCCTCCCCTCGGTGCTATTTCAATAAAGGGACAGCGCAGAAAAAAGGGGCGCAGTCACACAATAGTATTTCCAATTCAAATTACGCCACACAGTACCACAATCTTCATTCACATTACACCACATAGTAGTGTCCCTTATTCATGTATGACACACAACAGTGCCCCTTTTACACAATGCCCACATTTGTTCCCCTTATGCACAATGCCCACAGTAATAGTGCCCCTTATACAATGCCCACAGCAGTAGTACCCCTTATACATAATGCCCACTGTAGTGGTGCCCCTTATGTAGTGGTAATGCCCCTTATGCAGTGTCCTCAGTAGTGGTGTCCCTTATGCAGTGCCCACAGTGGTAGTGCCCCTTGTGCAGTGCCCACAGTGGTGGTGCCCCTTATGCAGAGCCCCCCTTATGCAGTGCCCCCAGGAGTGGTGTCCCTTATGCAGTGCCCCCTAAGCAATGCCCCCATTAGTAATGCCCCAATAGTAGTGCCCCTAGTAGTAATGCCCCAGTAGTAGTGCCCCTAATAGGAGTGCCCCCAGTAGTAGTGCCCCCAATAGTAGTGCCCCCAGTAGTAGTGCCCCCTGAGTAATGCCCCCAGTAGTAGTGCTCCCTGATTAATGCCCCCAATAGTAATGTCCCCTGAGTAATGCCCCAATAGTAATGTCCCCTGAGTAATGCCACAAGTAGTAGTGACCCTGAGTAATGCTCCCTATAGTAATGTCCCGAGTAATTCCCCCAGTAGTAGTGCCCCCTGAGTAATGCCCCCAGTAGTGGTGCCCCCTGAGTAATGCCCCCAGTAGTAGTGTCCCCTGAGTAATGCCACCAGTAGTAGTGCCCCCTGAGTAATGCCCCCTATAGTGAAGCCGCTGACACAAAAAAACAAAACTACTCAGGAGTGAGCTCCAGCTTCTGGCTGCCGCTGGCGTTGTGGGGAGGGAGCCGGGCACCTGCTGGTAACAAAATCTCAGTGGGCGCCCGGCAAATGAGGCCTCCCTGCGGTGCCGGGCTGAGGTGGGGCGGAGGAGGCGGAACTGGTTCCGTCTTCAAATAGAAGTTCTGCCCAGTTCCCGGCCCACTTTAACCCCTGCCTGTCCCACATAATTTACACCACCACATAACTGTCCCACATCATTTACACCTCCACATACCTGTCCCAAATCAGTTACACCTCCACATACCTGTCCTACATCATTTACACCTCCCCATACCAGTCCCACATCATTTACACCTCCACATACATGTCCCACATCATTTACACCTCCACATACCTGTCCCAAATCAGTTACACCTCCACATACCTGTCCTACATCATTTACACCTCCCCATACCAGTCCCACATCATTTACACCTCCACATACATGTCCCACATCATTTACACCTCCACATACCTGTCCCACATCATTTATACCTCTACATAACTGCCCCACATAATTTACACCTCCACATAACTGTCCCACATTATTTACACCTCCACATACCTGTCCCACATCATTTACACCTCCACATACCTGTCTCAAGTCATTTAACTATTATTGAACTTTTTTGAGAAATTCACCTGAAACTGATGTCTTTATTGTCAAAATTCTACTATTTAAGTAACTGCTCCATATGCCTGATTATTAGGAGGAGTGTATCAGATGTTCTGCACTGTGTCCCGACATGCTTACTTTCATCTACTCAGGGGGGTGCGCACAAAAAAATGTGAATTTCCTCAGGAAAATCAATGCGAGTTTGGAATTGATTTGCAAATGAAATTAGCGGTGCGAGAATGGCTCACAGGACCTAACTCGCAACTAATTGAAACAACCTCATAATGTAAATTGTCAATGAGGCTAAATCTCCAGGCAGGGGCGTTTTAAGAGAGGAGGGGGCCCGTGTGCAGCCTCCATTTGGGCCCCTTTCCTCTCTGGCAGCGCAGTAGATTCTGGCCTAATACTAGAATCTATTGCACATGCGCTTGGTCTCCGGGGAAATGGCTGCTGCCATTTTCCCTGTGATTTTTGCTGCTCTGCAGCACCAAGGCAAGGTTTGGACACATCCCTCCCAAATCTAAATCTTTCTGCACATTTTAATCTGCCCCCTGCAGTGTAGCATGGTGTTACCAAGATACACAGTTACTTGCTCCTTTTGCTCTCACCTCAGAACCAGCCCTGAGAGTGCTCTGGGCAGGTACAGTGTGTACAGTAAATATATATATATAACAGATAACAGCCCGGCATGAGTATTGCTAAGCATAGCACTGCCAATCGCTAGCTGGGAGAGGAAATAACCAGCAACACCTACACCTAGCTCAGGAACAATACATTGATGTGTAAATGCCTTTATGCTGTTAAAAAACGTTTTATGCATTTATACTGTTGTTTTTTTTTATCACTCTCTTTACATGACACTATACACACATGAGAGATGCTCTTAATTCAGACCTATCTTTAAGTCGGCTGATGAAATCCCTGCCAAATACAGTATCCCAAGGTACAGTAACTTTTACCTGTTTCATTATTTTTTGCTACATCACAGCGCGTGTCTCCTCTCAGCGCTTTTCAGCGGCTGTGAAGAAACAAGGGCTTAACCAGGTTCAAAGTTCTATTTCATATGCCCCCCACATATTTTCCATGTATGAACAGATCCTGTATGTTGTGTTTAAACCATCTGTCTCCATATCTGTACTGATACTATACCTGTGAAAAAGTTGTAGACATCCTGGGATAGGGATGAACCAGCCATGGTTTGCTGCCGATGGGCGATGGTTTTTCCATCAATGGTGGAGGTCCGATGTTTCTTCACCACCAGTTTCAGAAATCTGGTGGTGACGGAGCAATGGATTTTTCTTTCATTGCCCTGTCCCCACATATTGTACATTTTCTCCTTCTCTGATTGGCCTTCCTCATTCATGTGTCCAGCAGTAGTGATGACCATTGATGGTTCAAACCATTGATACATTGATAGTTATCCGTTGATGGTTCCTGTCTTTGATGTAAAGTACTGGTGAAACCATCCATGAAGACCAGTGACAGTGTATCATTTGATGGCCATCCCTGCCCTGAGGAGACTGATCCAGCAAAGACTGTTCCAAGTGCCTCGTCATCTCTTCCCATTGCTAGTAACAAAACTATGCATGCAAAGGGCTAGCTAACATACACAGAAAGTGTCAGTGAGTTTGGAGCTCATGAAAAGACTGCAAAGGGTTTACTTAGCGAGGTTACCAGAGCTCACATCTTCAGTCATGATTAGGGTCTTTTGTTGAGAATCATGGCTCAAGACTGTTTAGCCTGCACCAGCAGGGAGTGCAGTAGTGAGATGGGAAGCACCTTGATGGATTATGACCATCTGGTAGGCAGCAGATATACCTCCTGTCATTAGACCTACACCGGGAGCCCGATGCCCGGCATACCAAATGAAGTTAAGCCGAGCGGCGGGTGCGGACAGCTGTTATAGTGTTAGGGCTCCCGGGTGGACCTAGGGTTAGGCACCCCCCAAGGAGGGTTAGGATTAGGCTAGGGGAAGGGGGGGTAAGTGTTAGACACCCCCAGGGGCAGTTTAGGGTTAGGCACTTCCCCCCCCGAGGCTTAGGTTTAGGCTGCGGGGGGGTTAGGGTTAGGCACTAGAGGGGAGGTTAGGGTTAGGCACCCCTAAGGGAGGGTTAGGGGGAGGCAGGGTAGGTAGTCCTTACCAAAAACCCCTGTCGGGATCTTCACCCCTACCGGGCTTCTCGTGTCAGGATTTGAACCGCCCGCCATGCCACATAAATACCCTAAAGTTCTGCTCTCTGAAAATGGATATGGAAGAGTTGGTAGCGAAATGCCAGCATTTTGGTGTTCAACAGGGGTATATTTACTAAAGTGTGAGTTTTTAGAAATAGAGATGTTTTCCATAGCAACCAATCAGATTCTAGCTTTTATTTTCTAGAAGGTGCTAGTTAAACGTTAAGTAGAATCTGATTGGTTGCTATGGGCAACATCTCCACTTCTAAAAACTCTCAATTTAGTAAATTTACCCCCATTAGTTGCAAAGTGACCATCCAGCACATTGGCAAGGACTATTAAGACATGATTAAAGTCTTCAGTGTATATCGGATGTGGTTCCTTTTTCCAGGTCTCAAGTTAAGCCTCCTGAAGCATCTACAGTGCCTGGATGAGTACTTTAAACTGGTTCAGGCAGAAGTAGTAGATAGGGGACAGTTCCTCTTGGCGAGACCAGTACGCCAGCAGGCTGCAGAGGGAGAGAGCGTGCGGCAGCCTCTTATAGCAGCCAGAGTACTGGATGGACAGTCCAGGGATAGAGATGGAAAAGACGGCACAGCCAGCAAAATTTGCCATTTCTGAAATTAGATTTAATGTCTCAAGTTTTATAAATTCTTGATAAAAGCTACATAACCTTCAGAAGAATGGAATTGTTATGCGCTTTTGTGATAACGCTGCATTCTCCGGAAATGTCGCCCTCCCACATGAAGCTGGAAGAAAATCTTCCAAGAAGCACACTTACATCCTAACGGTTTATTTTATTAAATGTGCCAATATTATAAACAAATTCAACATTTAAAATGCTATTTTTCTCCCCCATTGCTTGTTTATTGTATACAGTTTTGGGATCAATTGTCCTGAATGTAAGGGACTTGCGGGTCTATTCATCATCACTTAATTTCTACAAAAGCAGGTGAAAATTACCATTTATACTTGGAATTGTAGAAATTATGTTATTGGGCCATTCATCAAGGAGGTAAAGCAGGAGATATCACAGATACCTTTCTCTCCCAATGTGGCCCACTGTCCCCATACACTAGTATCACCGATATCTCCTGCTTACCTTCCTCTCCCGGAATGTCCCGCTGTCCCCATACACTAGTATCACAGATATCTCCAACTTACCTTTCTCTCCAGGAATGGCCGCTGTCCCCATACACTAGAATCACAGATATCTCCTGCTTCCCTTTCTCTCCCGGAATGGCCCACTGTCCCCATACACTAGTATCACCGATATCTCCTGCTTACCTTCCTCTCCCGGAATGTCCCGCTGTCCCCATACACTAGTATCACAGATATCTCCAACTTACCTTTCTCTCCCGGAATGGCCCGCTGTCCCCGTACACTAGTATCACCGATATCTCCTGCTTACCTTCCTCTCCAGGAATGGCCGCTGTCCCCATACACTAGAATCACAGATATCTCCTGCTTCCCTTTCTCTCCCGGAATGGTCCGCTGTCTCCATACACTAGTATCACCGATATCTCCTGCTTACCTTCCTCTCCCGGAATGTCCCGCTGTCCCCATACACTAGTATCACAGATATCTCCAACTTACCTTTCTCTCCAGGAATGGCCGCTGTCCCCATACACTAGAATCACAGATATCTCCTGCTTCCCTTTCTCTCCCGGAATGGCCCACTGTCCCCATACACTAGTATCACCGATATCTCCTGCTTACCTTCCTCTCCCGGAATGTCCCGCTGTCCCCATACACTAGTATCACAGATATCTCCAACTTACCTTTCTCTCCCGGAATGGCCCGCTGTCCCCGTACACTAGTATCACCGATATCTCCTGCTTACCTTCCTCTCCAGGAATGGCCGCTGTCCCCATACACTAGAATCACAGATATCTCCTGCTTCCCTTTCTCTCCCGGAATGGTCCGCTGTCTCCATACACTAGTATCACAGATATCTCCTGCTTACCTTCCTCTCCCGGAATGTCCCGCTGTCCCCATACACTAGTATCACAGATATCTCCAACTTACCTTTCTCTCCAGGAATGGCCGCTGTCCCCATACACTAGAATCACAGATATCTCCTGCTTCCCTTTCTCTCCCGGAATGGCCCACTGTCCCCATACACTAGTATCACCGATATCTCCTGCTTACCTTCCTCTCCCGGAATGTCCCGCTGTCCCCATACACTAGTATCACAGATATCTCCAACTTACCTTTCTCTCCCGGAATGGCCCGCTGTCCCCGTACACTAGTATCACCGATATCTCCTGCTTACCTTCCTCTCCAGGAATGGCCGCTGTCCCCATACACTAGAATCACAGATATCTCCTGCTTCCCTTTCTCTCCCGGAATGGTCCGCTGTCTCCATACACTAGTATCACAGATATCTCCTACTTACCTTTCTCTCCCGGAATGGCCCGCTGTCCCCATACACTAGTATCACAGATATCTCCTGCTTACCTTTCTCTCGCGGAATGGCTGCTGTCCCCATACACTAGTATCACAGATTACCTTTCTCTCCCGGAATGGCCTGCTGTCCCCATACACTAGTATCACAGATATCTCCTGCTTACCTTCCTCTCCCGGAATGTCCCGCTGTCCCCATACACTAGTATCACAGATATCTCCAACTTACCTTTCTCTCCCGGAATGGCCCGCTGTCCCCGTACACTAGTATCACCGATATCTCCTGCTTACCTTCCTCTCCAGGAATGGCCGCTGTCCCCATACACTAGAATCACAGATATCTCCTGCTTCCCTTTCTCTCCCGGAATGGTCCGCTGTCTCCATACACTAGTATCACAGATATCTCCTACTTACCTTTCTCTCCCGGAATGGCCCGCTGTCCCCATACACTAGTATCACAGATATCTCCTGCTTACCTTTCTCTCGCGGAATGGCTGCTGTCCCCATACACTAGTATCACAGATTACCTTTCTCTCCCGGAATGGCCTGCTGTCCCCATACACTAGTATCACAGATATCTCCTGCTTACCTTCCTCTCCCGGAATGTCCCGCTGTCCCCATACACTAGTATCACAGATATCTCCAACTTACCTTTCTCTCCCGGAATGGCCCGCTGTCCCCGTACACTAGTATCACCGATATCTCCTGCTTACCTTCCTCTCCAGGAATGGCCGCTGTCCCCATACACTAGAATCACAGATATCTCCTGCTTCCCTTTCTCTCCCGGAATGGCCCACTGTCCCCATACACTAGTATCACCGATATCTCCTGCTTACCTTCCTCTCCCGGAATGTCCCGCTGTCCCCATACACTAGTATCACAGATATCTCCAACTTACCTTTCTCTCCCGGAATGGCCCGCTGTCCCCGTACACTAGTATCACCGATATCTCCTGCTTACCTTCCTCTCCAGGAATGGCCGCTGTCCCCATACACTAGAATCACAGATATCTCCTGCTTCCCTTTCTCTCCCGGAATGGTCCGCTGTCTCCATACACTAGTATCACAGATATCTCCTACTTACCTTTCTCTCCCGGAATGGCCCGCTGTCCCCATACACTAGTATCACAGATATCTCCTGCTTACCTTTCTCTCGCGGAATGGCTGCTGTCCCCATACACTAGTATCACAGATTACCTTTCTCTCCCGGAATGGCCTGCTGTCCCCATACACTAGTATCACAGATATCTCCTGCTTACCTTCCTCTCCCGGAATGTCCCGCTGTCCCCATACACTAGTATCACAGATATCTCCAACTTACCTTTCTCTCCCGGAATGGCCCGCTGTCCCCGTACACTAGTATCACCGATATCTCCTGCTTACCTTCCTCTCCAGGAATGGCCGCTGTCCCCATACACTAGAATCACAGATATCTCCTGCTTCCCTTTCTCTCCCGGAATGGTCCGCTGTCTCCATACACTAGTATCACAGATATCTCCTACTTACCTTTCTCTCCCGGAATGGCCCGCTGTCCCCATACACTAGTATCACAGATATCTCCTGCTTACCTTTCTCTCGCGGAATGGCTGCTGTCCCCATACACTAGTATCACAGATTACCTTTCTCTCCCGGAATGGCCTGCTGTCCCCATACACTAGTATCACAGATATCTCCTTTTTACCTTCCTCTCCCGGAATGTCCCGCTGTCCCCATACACTAGTATCACAGATATCTCCAACTTACCTTTCTCTCCCGGAATGGCCCGCTGTCCCCGTACACTAGTATCACCGATATCTCCTGCTTACCTTCCTCTCCAGGAATGGCCGCTGTCCCCGTACACTAGTATCACCGATATCTCCTGCTTACCTTCCTCTCCAGGAATGGCCGCTGTCCCCATACACTAGAATCACAGATATCTCCTGCTTCCCTTTCTCTCCCGGAATGGTCCGCTGTCTCCATACACTAGTATCACAGATATCTCCTACTTACCTTTCTCTCCCGGAATGGCCCGCTGTCCCCATACACTAGTATCACAGATATCTCCTGCTTACCTTTCTCTCGCGGAATGGCTGCTGTCCCCATACACTAGTATCACAGATTACCTTTCTCTCCCGGAATGGCCTGCTGTCCCCATACACTAGTATCACAGATATCTCCTGCTTACCTTTCTCTCCCGGAATGGCCCGCTGTCCCCATACACTAGTATCAAAGATATTTCCTGCTTACCTTTCTCTCGCGGAATGGCTGCTGTCCCCATACACTAGTATCACAGATTACCTTTCTCTCCCGGAATGGCCTGCTGTCCCCATACACTAGTATTACCGATATCTCCTGCTTACCTTTCTCTCCCGGAATGGCCCACTGTCCCCATACACTAGTATCATAGATATCTCCTGCTTACCTTTCTCTCCCAGAACATCCCGCTGTCCCCATACACTAGAATCACAGATATCTCCTGCTTACCTTTCTCTCTTGGAATGGCTCGCTGTCCCCATACACTAGTATCACCGATATCTCCTGCTTACCTTTCTCTCCCGGAATAGCTCGCTGTCCCCATACACTTGTATCACAGATATCACCTGCTTACCTTTCTCTACCGGAATGGCCCACTGTCCCCATACAGTAGCATCACAGATATCTCCTGCTTACCTTTCTCTACCGGAATGGCCCGCTGTCCCTATACAGTAGCATCACAGATATCACCTGCTTAAATTTCTCTACCGGAATGGCCCGCTGTCCCAATACAGTAGCATCACAGATATCTCCTGCTTACCTTCCTCTCCCGGAATGGCTCACTGTCCCCATACACTAGTATCACAGATATCTCCTACTTACCTTTCTCTCCCGGAATGGCCTGCTGTCCCCATACACTAGTATCACAGATATCTCCTGCTTACCTTCCTCTCCCAGAATGGCCCGCTGTCCCCATACACTAGTATCACAGTTATCTCCGGCTTACCTTTCTCTCCCGGAATGGCCCACTGTCCTCATACACTAGTATCACAGATATCCCCTGCTTACCTTTCTCTCCCGGAATGGCCCGCTGTCCCCATACACTAGTATCACAGATATCTTCTGCTTACCTTCCTCTCCCGGAATGGCCAGATGTCCCCATACACTAGTATCACAGATATCTCCTGCTTACCTTCCTCTCCCGGAATGGCCAGATGTCCCCATACACTAGTATCACAGATATCTCCTGCTTACCTTTCTCTCCCGGAATGGCACGCTGTCCCCATACACTAGTATCACAGATATCTCCTGCTTACCTTCCTCTCCCGGAATGGCCCGCTGTCCCCATACACTAGTATCACAGATATCTCCTGCTTACCTTTCTCTCCCGGAATGGCCTGCTGTCCCCATACACTAGTATCACAGATATCTCCTACTTAACTTCGGAGCCCTCTGCCCCTGTCTGGCTCCTTCCGCCGGGGGTCATGTGCACATGCGTGACCTGTAGGTCACACATGCGCACTTGTCTCACTGCTCCGAAAGTCGCTCACAGAGACAGCTGATTTTTGATAACATAATGAGTTACCCCTTGGGGTTTTCCCTGATAAGGGAGTCTTTTTTGTTGTTTTGAGCACCTTGTCTAAAATATACTCTATTAGACAAATAACTCCAACTTCATTCACTACCTCTGTGACTTACCAGTTTATTAAAATGTTTAGCAGTGCCCTTCTTAGTGACATTGGGCCTGATTCAGACCCACTCGCGAGCGGCTGTCCGCTCGCAAGTGGGTCGATGGTCTGCACTGAGCATGCGCACGACGGAGGGAGCTCGGTCGTGCGCATGCGCCAGACACGACGAGCGAAGGACTTTCCTTCGCTCGTTGTGTCCGATCAAAGGGGGCGTGCTGTCAATGTTGATTGACAGCACGCCCCCTTTGGTGGGCGTGCCGGGGGCGTCAGAAGCTGGCCCACTGACATCACTAGTGATGTCAGTGGGAGTGATTTTGGCTCTGATAGATCCAAAATCACTCCGGAGCTTGCGGTTGAAAACCTCAACCGCAGGCTCCGGCTCGCAATTTCGATGGTCGCGATGGTCACGACCATCGCGGCCATCAAAATGCACGCTCGTATAGCCTGTGGGTGGTGACCCACAGCTATACGAGCGTCCAGGAGGACGCTCCATGAAAATGGAGCCCGGCCCTCATTCAGAGCGTGCGCTCTGCTCAGAGCGTACGGCTCTGAATGAGGGCCATAGTGGCTTATTCATCAAATGATAAATGGCCCGGTAACCATGCGGAAACGCTAGCATATTTATTTTACCAGGCCATTCATCATCAGGGGTCCGATAGGACCCCCTGATATTCAGCAAACTCCGAAGACTCAATGTTTTTGGAGTTTGCTTCCGAGAACAAGCGCCATCTTCAGATGGCGCTGGCTCTTGTAGCCTCGCTCCTTCTTATGGGAAGGAGTTCCGAGGATGCTAAGAGGGATCCGAACGGATCCCTCTGCCGCCTTCTCACGGACTCTCCGGCGGCTGTGTGCATGTACAGCTGGGATGACGGGGAAGAAGAAAGTAATGCAGCTACTTCTGCAGCTACGATACTAACCGAAGAGACAGGTGTTTTTCGGAGCAGCTGTCCCCGCACCGGAGCAATGATGGCTTGCTCTGGTGTCAACTTTCCCCCACTGCGAGTTGGATACTTAAGTATCCCTCGCAGCGAGATCATTACTTAATCATCGGAGGCTATACGGCCTCCGATGATGAATATGCCCCATTTAAGGAAACGCTGGGTTGAATATTTGCGGGATATCGCCCAAATAACAACCGCTTTCGGGTGTACCTGTGAAACCCTACTGGTACTGTGGTACACTTACATGGAGTACCTGAATACTGTCTCTCACCTCTTCACAGTGACTCTCTTTGGTTCCGGCTATGGCATGGGTATGGGATCCATGACCAGCAGGTCCCCCAAATACTCGGGTGCTTAGCACAAAGTACCTGATGGAGGGGAACACATATGGATAACAGGTGCAGTAAAGAAATGTTGGGCCCAGACCATCTCATGATACAATAACAGGAAAACTTTATTTACACTCCTCCATATCCTCCAGCACAGTAAGCATAACGGTTACAAGCTCTACTTCGCCAACTTCCTCCAGCACAATACTTGCAGCAGATGGTAAATGCTGTATTTTAAACTTAATGGTTACAGAAGATTAATTACGTTCCAATCCAAGCGAACACCTCCAGCGCCGTCTTACACATATGACACAGCAGTGAAATGGTAGCACATACCCGATGTTGCTGGGCTCAGTAGTTCTACGCATGTCAGTCCAACAAATACTTCATAAAGCAAACAGGGGACTCCAGATTCGAAGTTCTTTGCACTCGTCTCAATCCTCACGAGAGACGGCTAACGTGCGGCAAATCCCATTACACAGGGACCCTCTCTCCTTCCATCACCCCGCATACACTTTCTTCAGGCATCCTAACGTCCTGTGTATCCCAGGACTCTGCCTCTAGTACAAATCCCACTATCCAGGGACCTTTCATCTGACATGCTGGCAACTTAATGCATACCATTAACCCTTTCACTGCTGGGCTTCTCTACTTCAGCACATGGTTACACAGGATTCTTCCATTGGACTCCCCTCTAGCCACACTGCCCTCACTATGGGGCACTTCTCCAGGGGCTATAAACCAGGGATCCAGCATTACACATCACAGACACTCACCCTCTCATCACATGGGCTGTCTCTTCACAGGAGATCTCTCTTCTTCCACTGTGGCACCAGGCAGCACTTCCCCTGAGATCCTCTGCAGTGACTTCCTCACTCAAAAGGCACTCTGCTTCCAGCTGCTACCTCTGCAGCACTCCCCAATCCTCTTCTCAGAAGGGGTTCAATATCAGTAGGACTGCTCTTTAACCGCAGCTCCCTTGCAGGACTGTGGGGAGGGGTGACTCCCCCCCTTGTCTGTACCCAGGGGCTTCTCTAAGGCTCCTTATTGCCTAGGGGCTTCTCGCAGGGGGCCCTTACTGTATTACAGGGGCATTCCCCTGTGCATATAACCTGTGCTCATGGAAGCCGCCATGCTCCCTCCCTTAGGACACCAGGGTACCGTGGGACCTCCCTCCTCCTGTCCCGCGGCCCCAGCATAAGATGGCCGCAATCCTTCTTCTCCCTGAGGATGCTTTCGTGCCTGCCGTGAGACCACGCCCCCTATTGGCTCCGCGAGGCCACGCTCCCTGTGCAGCCTGCTTCCTTCTGCCCTCCCGGTAATTGACGGATGATGTCACCGGGAGGTGGGGCTTAATTGTGAGGGCGGAGCTTACGATAGGCTCTGCCGGGTATTACATACCCACAAATATTAAGTATCCCCTGTATGAATGTATGGGAGGACAGCTTAATTGCTAAATGTACCATCTCTAGATGGCGTTACACACAACAACAGTAGTAGTGCGATGGCGTTACCAGCTGTAACCTATAAGCTACACTCCGCAAAAAGTACTGTAAGAGGGAAGAGTACGATCCTTCACCTTCACTCAATAATTGCGCATACGAAATCAGCGGACCGCGAATGCGCAGTAATGCACCCAGCTCTCATGTTCCTGCATGTGATAGAGAAAGATCTTTCAAACTTTCACTAGAGGACAAGTAGAGAAGTTGCCCATAAACCTGGGTGTTGCATACAGCTCTTCTCCAAAGAGGACCAACAATACGTCTTTTGCAGCCATTAATGGCGTCCCTCATGTACACCTTGGGAGCAGCGAGCCGATGCGGTTACTATTTACTTACTTTGTTTTCCTTTTACTTTGTGGAAAACTTTGGCCCTCATTCAGACCCACTCGCAAGCGGGCGCACGTACGTTAGGCGTACGTACAAAAATATTTAAATTCAATGGCTCGCTCGTATTTTCGTTCGCATCTAAAATTCCTCCCTAAACTCTGACGACCCCTCCTCTAACTAACGAGCGTACGAAATAGCGAGCGTACATCCCCGAAATGGCTTGAAAGGAACGCACGCACAAGTATAAACAGGAAGTGGCCTTGTCAGATGTCGATTACCTGCTCCTTTATTCTGCCTACCTCCATCAATCGTATCATGCCAATCAATGTATCAATTAGGGGTGAGCGGGTTCGGATTTCTGAAATCCGAACCCCCCCGAGCCCCCCCGATCCGAGTCCGATCCGAATCAGGCTCGACTTTTCCCGCCTGACTCGGATCTGAAATCGAGGCAAAACGTCATCATCCCGCCTTCCGAGTCTCGCGGGTTTTGGATCCTATATAAGGTACCCACGTCGGCGCCATTTTCTCACTCGGCTGTGGACAGTGAAGAGGGAGGGTGGGAGTTAGGGCTGTGTAGTGTAGTGTAGTGTAGTGCTGCTGTTGTCCACTACTTCAAAGTCCATAGGGGCTGGCTGTGTTGTGCTGTGCTGCTGTTGTTAATAGGGGCTGTGTCCACTACTTCAAAGTCCATAGGGGCTGGCTGGACTGTGTTGTGCAGTCAGTTCTCCATAGGGGCTGTGTCCACTCCAAAGTCCTGTGCAGTGTCCCAGTCCTAAAGGAGTGCTGCAGTGTTGTCCAGGGGGTGCTCTGTCCATCAGGGGTGCTCCCCCCAAGTGCTAAAAAAATAATATATTTTCTGTGTTTGTGAATTGTGTGCGCAGTAGCCGCACGTGCATCAACAAAGTAGTGCCAAGCGTGCGCCTGTGTCATAAGTAAAGGGCCGGCTGGCTTGACCGTTAAGGGTGCTGTAACCCCCGAAAGTACACTCCAGTCCAAACCAAAAAAAAAATTATTTTCTGTGTTTGTGAATTGTGTGCGCCGTAGCCGCACGTGCATCAACAAAGTAGTGCCAAGCGTGCGCCTGTGTCATAAGTAAAGGGCCGGCTGGCTTGACCGTTAAGGGTGATGTAACCCCCGAAAGTACACTCCAGTCCAAACCAAAAAAAAATTATTTTCTGTGTTTGTGAATTGTGTGCGCAGTAGCCGCACGTGCATCAACAAAGTAGTGCCAAGCGTGCGCCTGTGTCATAAGTAAAGGGCCGGCTGGCTTGACCGTTAAGGGTGCTGTAACCCCCGAAAGTACACTCCAGTCCAAACCAAAAAAAAAATTATTTTCTGTGTTTGTGAATTGTGTGCGCAGTAGCCGCACGTGCATCAACAAAGTAGTGCCAAGCGTGCGCCTGTGTCATAAGTAAAGGGCCGGCTGGCTTGACCGTTAAGGGTGCTGTAACCCCCGAAAGTACACTCCAGTCCAAACCAAAAAAAAATTTATTTTCTGTGTTTGTGAATTGTGTGCGCAGTAGCCGCACGTGCATCAACAAAGTAGTGCCAAGCGTGCGCCTGTGTCATAAGTAAAGGGCCGGCTGGCTTGACCGTTAAGGGTGCTGTAACCCCCGAAAGTACACTCCAGTCCAAACCAAAAAAAAAATTATTTTCTGTGTTTGTGAATTGTGTGCGCAGTAGCCGCACGTGCATCAACAAAGTAGTGCCAAGCGTGCGCCTGTGTCATAAGTAAAGGGCCGGCTGGCTTGACCGTTAAGGGTGCTGTAACCCCCGAAAGTACACTCCAGTCCAAACCAAAAAAAAAATTATTTTCTGTGTTTGTGAATTGTGTGCGCAGTAGCCGCACGTGCATCAACAAAGTAGTGCCAAGCGTGCGCCTGTGTCATAAGTAAAGGGCCGGCTGGCTTGACCGTTAAGGGTGCTGTAACCCCCGAAAGTACACTCCAGTCCAAACCAAAAAAAAAATTATTTTCTGTGTTTGTGAATTGTGTGCGCAGTAGCCGCACGTGCATCAACAAAGTAGTGCCAAGCGTGCGCCTGTGTCATAAGTAAAGGGCCGGCTGGCTTGACCGTTAAGGGTGCTGTAACCCCCGAAAGTACACTCCAGTCCAAACCAAAAAAAAAATTATTTTCTGTGTTTGTGAATTGTGTGCGCAGTAGCCGCACGTGCATCAACAAAGTAGTGCCAAGCGTGCGCCTGTGTCATAAGTAAAGGGCCGGCTGGCTTGACCGTTAAGGGTGCTGTAACCCCCGAAAGTACACTCCAGTCCAAACCAAAAAAAAAATTATTTTCTGTGTTTGTGAATTGTGTGCGCAGTAGCCGCACGTGCATCAACAAAGTAGTGCCAAGCGTGCGCCTGTGTCATAAGTAAAGGGCCGGCTGGCTTGACCGTTAAGGGTGCTGTAACCCCCGAAAGTACACTCCAGTCCAAACCAAAAAAAAAATTATTTTCTGTGTTTGTGAATTGTGTGCGCAGTAGCCGCACGTGCATCAACAAAGTAGTGCCAAGCGTGCGCCTGTGTCATAAGTAAAGGGCCGGCTGGCTTGACCGTTAAGGGTGCTGTAACCCCAGAAAGTACACTCCAGTCCAAACCAAAAAAAAATTTTTTTTCTGTGTTTGTGAATTGTGTGCGCAGTAGCCGCACGTGCATCAACAAAGTAGTGCCAAGCGTGCGCCTGTGTCATAAGTAAAGGGCCGGCTGGCTTGACCGTTAAGGGTGCTGTAACCCCCGAAAGTACACTCCAGTCCAAACCAAAAAAAAAATTATTTTCTGTGTTTGTGAATTGTGTGCGCAGTAGCCGCACGTGCATCAACAAAGTAGTGCCAAGCGTGCGCCTGTGTCATAAGTAAAGGGCCGGCTGGCTTGACCGTTAAGGGTGCTGTAACCCCCGAAAGTACACTCCAGTCCAAACCTAAAAAAAAATTATTTTCTGTGTTTGTGAATTGTGTGCGCAGTAGCCGCACGTGCATCAACAAAGTAGTGCCAAGCGTGCGCCTGTGTCATAAGTAAAGGGCCGGCTGGCTTGACCGTTAAAGGGTGCTGTAACCCCCGAAAGTACACTCCAGTGCAAACCAAAAAAAAAATTATTTTCTGTGTTTAGCCGCACGTATATATCAAATCGATATAACATAAATGGAGGACCAAACTTTCTCCGATAAAAATAAAATAGAGAAAGATCAAGAACCACTTCCTCCTAGTGCTGAAGCTGCTGCCACTAGTCATGACATAGACGATAACATGCCATCAACGTCGTCTGCCAAGGCCGATGCCCAATGTCATAGTAGAGGGCACATACAATCCCAAATGGCAAAGTTCAGGAAAATGACCTTGAAAAAGACATTTAAATCAGCTGAAGAGAAACGTAAACTTGCCAATATGCCATTTACGACACGGAGTGGCAAGGAACGGCTAAGGTCGATCCCTAGTATGTTCATGACTAGTGGTTCAGCTTCACATGACGATGGAAGCCCTCCTCCCACTAAAAAAATCAAAAGAGTTAAGCTGGCAAAAGCACAGCGAAGAACTGTGCTTTCTAAGAAGATATCACAAATCCCCAAGGAGAGTCCAAGTGTGGTGGTGGTTGCGATGCCTGACCTTCCCAGCACTGGACGGGAAGAGGTGGCTCTTTCCACCATTTGCACGCCCCCTGCAAGTGCTGAAAGGAGCACCCACAGTCCACTTGCTGATATGCAAATTGAAGATGTCACTGTTGAAGTACAACAGGATGAGGATACTGGTGTAGCTGGCGCTGAGGAGGAAGTTGGCGAGGAGGATTCTGATGGTGATGTGGTTTGTTTAAATCAGGCTCCGGGGGAGACAGTTGTTGTCCGTGGGATGAAAAAGCCCATCACGGTCATGCCTGGGCAGAAGACCAAACATTCCACCTCTTTGGTCTGGCAATATTTCTATCCAAATCCGGACAACAACTGTCTTGCCATATGTACCATATGTAAAGGTGAAATAAGTAGGGGTAGGGACGTCAACCACCTAGGAACATCCTCCCTTATACGGCACCTGCAGCGCGTTCATAAAAAGTTACTGTCAAGTTCAGAAACTTTGGCTAAGACCGTAAGCAGTCCAGGGACACCTAAATCCCGTTGTCCTGTTGTATCCAAGCGCCTGCAAACCACACCGTCAACTCCCTCCTCGTCAATTTCCTCCTTAGTCAGGATCGGAAGTAGTCCTGCAGGCCATGTCACTGGCATGACTGACTCTCCTATCCGGGATTCCTCTGGAGGATCCTGCATTGCTACGCCTACTGCTGCCGCTGCTGCTGTTGCTGCTGCTGGGAGTCGTTCATCATCCCAGAGAGGAAGTAGGAACACCACTACTTTTACTAAACAATTGACCCTCCAACAGTCCTTTAAGTACGACAGCAGTCATCCTGAAGCAAAACGTATAACTGAGGCCTTGACTGCTATGTTGGTGTTAGACATGCGTCCGGTATCCGCCATTAGTGCAGTGGGATTTAGACAATTGATGGAGGTAGTGTGTCCCCGGTTCCAAATCCCATCTAGATTCCACTTCACTAGGCAGGCAATACCCAGACTGTACAGAAACGTCAACAAAAGTGTCCTCAGTGTCCTGAAAAATGCCGTTGTACCCAATGTCCACTTAACCACGGACATGTGGACAAGTGGAACAGAGCATACTAAGGACTATATGACTGTGACAGCCCACTGGGTAGATGTATCACCTTACGCAGCAACAGCAGCAGCGTCACCAGTAGCAGCATCTCAGAAACGCCAGCTCGTTCCAAGGCAGGCTACGCTGTGTATCACCGGTTTCAGTAAGAGGCACACCGCCGACAACCTCTTAGAGAAACTGAGGGAAATCATCGCCCAGTGGCTTACCCCACTTAGACTCTCCTGGGGATTTGTGATATCTGACAACGCCACCAATATTGTGCGGGCATTACATCTGGGCAAATTCCAGCACGTCCCATGTTTTGCTCACACAATAAACTTGGTGGTGCAGAATTTTCTGAAAAGCGACAGGGACGTGCAGGAGACGCTTTGGGTGGCCCGAAAAATTTCTGGCCACTTTCGCCATTCAGCGACTGCGTGCCGAAGACTGGAGCGCCAGCAAACACTCTTGAACCTGCCCCGCCATCATCTGAAGCAAGAGGTTGTGACGCGGTGGAACTCAACCCTTTATATGCTTCAGAGGATGGAGGAGCAGCAAAAGGCCATTCAAGCCTATACATCCACCTATGACATAGGCAAAGGAGGGGGTATGCACCTGACTCAAGCACAGTGGACAATGATTTCCGTATTGTGCAAGGTTCTCCAGCCCTTCGAACTTGCCACACGTGAAGTCAGTTCAGACACTGCCAGCTTGAGTCAGGTCATTCCCCTCATCAGGCTTTTGCAGAAGCAGCTGGAGAAGGTGAAGGAGGAGCTAAGACAGAGCGATTCCGCTCGGCATGTGGGACTTGTGGATGAAGCCCTTCTTTCGCTTTGCCAGGATTCCAGGGTGGTCAATCTGTTGAAATCAGACCACTACATTTTGGCCACCGTGCTCGATCCTAGGTTTAAAGCCTATGTGGTGTCTCTCTTTCCGGCCGACACAAGCCTGCAGAGGTGCAAAGACCTGCTGGTGAAAACACTGTCAGCTGAAGCGGAACGTGACACGTCAACGGCTCCTTCTTCATTTTCTCCCGCAACTGGGGCTGCCAGGAAAAAACTTAGGTATCCTAAGCAACCCGCTGGCGGTGATGCAGGGCAGGCAGGACCAAGTTTGGACATCTGGTCCGGACTGAAGGACCTGGCAACAATTTCTGACATGTCTACTGTCACTGCATATGATACTGTCACCATTGACAGAATGGTGGAGGATTACATTGGTGACAGCATCCAAGTAGGCATGTCAGACAGTCCGTACCTGTACTGGCAGGAAAAAGAGGCAATTTGGAGGCCCCTGTACAAACTGGCTCTATTTTACCTGAGTTGCCCCCCCTCCAGTGTGTACTCCGAAAGAGTGTTTAGTGCAGCCGGGAACCTTGTCAGCGAAAGGCTTAGGAGGTTGCTTCCACAAAATGTGGAGAAGATGATGTTCATAAAAATGAATTATCAACTCTTCCAGGGAGACCAGCCTCCAGAACATACAGAGGGACCTGTGGTGGTGGATTCCAGCGGGGACGAGTTAATACTCTGTGAGGATGAGGATGTACACAACACTGAAGAGGGTGAGGAATCGGTGGATGAGGATGAGGACGACATCTTGCCTCCGTAGAGCCAGTTTGTGCAGGGACAGATTAATTGCCAGCTTGTTTTGTGGGGGCCCAAACGAACCAATCATTTCAGCCACAGTCGTGTGGCAGACCCTGGCGCTGAAATGATTGGTTTGTTAAAGTGTGCATGTCCTGTTTATACAACATAAGGGTGGGTGGGAGGGCCCAAGGACAATTCCATCTTGCACCTCTTTTTTTTCTTTGAATTATGTACTGTTTGGGGCCTAGTTTTTCAAACTGCAATCCTGTCTGCCACTGCAGTGTCACTCCTAGATGGGCCACGTGTTTGTGCCGCCCACTCGTGTCGCTTAGCATAGTCATCCATCTACGTCGGTGCAACCTTTTGGACATAAAAACACTATTGTGAGGTGTGAGGTGTTCAGAATAGACTGGAAATGAGTGGAAATTAAGGTTTTTGAGGTTAATAATAGCATAGGAGCAGAAAAATCAACACATTCTGTGATTTTAGCTGTTTTTATGCTTTTTTAAAAAAAAATACAGATCCAAAACACAAAACCCAGAACCCAAAACACCGAAGGGTGGTTTTGGCAAAACCAATCCAGATCCAAAACACGAAGAAAGATCCAGATCCAAAACCAAAACACAAAACACGAAAAGTGGCCGGTGCACACCCCTAGTATCAATTAGCTTAATTGTTTGTTTTTTTCAACACAATGCAAGAAACTTTACTCTTGTCCGTGTTTGTGTTTACCCGCAGAATACGTACGGATGAAACATTCGCTTTTATTGTTCAAAAAACATGTGAACCACAATTAAACAATTGTACTATTGCTGTGGATCCCCGCATATTTCCCTGGGTTCATTTCTTTATTTAAATTTGCTTACGCATGTCACTGCATCAAGCCTATCATAACTCTCCAGAGATTTCTGGCCCTGTCGAACACATGACTCATACACTAACCAATAAAATTGCTCCTGTTAATTTCCAAAATACATTAGCCAATCAGAAAATTTTTACACACTTTATCAAAAATGATTTTTAAGAAAAACACCATTGCCATCATGAGAGCCTCCGCATTCACCAGGCGCGAGCTGCTGGTGCTTACGGAGGTCATGGATCGCCGGATCACCAGCCAACCTCAACCCATGACCAACCGGCAGAAGCGCTCCGCGTATGCGGAGGCACGGTCCCGCCTGCGGTCCTTCGGCTCACGCCGCAACATCGGGCAGCTGGAGCGCAGGTGGTCCGACCTGCAACGGCGAACGCCCCGCTTGCTGGCATGCTTTCGCATGCAGATCCTGGCAAGTAAGTGTTATGTATTGTGGTTTTAATGTTTGTGTTTGTGGGGCAAACTGCGTGTGCATGTTTTCCTGTCTGTTCTATTTATTATTTGTACTCATATCTGCGTGTGCATGTTTTCCTGTCTGTCCTATTTATTATTTGTACTCATATCTGCGTGTGCATGTTTTCCTGTCTGTTCTATTTATTATTTGTACTCATATCTGCGTGTGCATGTTTTCCTGTCTGTCCTATTTATTATTTGTACTCATATCTGCGTGTGCATGTTTTCCTGTCTGTTCTATTTATTATTTGTACTCATATCTGCGTGTGCATGTTTTCCTGTCTGTTCTATTTATTATTTGTACTCATATCTGCGTGTGCATGTTTTCCTGTCTGTTCTATTTATTATTTGTACTCATATCTGCGTGTGCATGTTTTCCTGTCTGTTCTATTTATTATTTGTACTCATA
This sequence comes from Taudactylus pleione, assembly GCA_031769625.1. NCBI lineage: Eukaryota > Metazoa > Chordata > Amphibia > Anura > Myobatrachidae > Taudactylus > Taudactylus pleione. The sequence goes on from JAUIMM010000240.1 coordinate 888,868, forward strand.
TCTGCGTGTGCATGTTTTCCTGTCTGTTCTATTTATTATTTGTACTCATATCTGCGTGTGCATGTTTTCCTGTCTGTTCTATTTATTATTTGTACTCATATCTGCGTGTGCATGTTTTCCTGTCTGTCCTATTTATTATTTGTACTCATATCTGCGTGTGCATGTTTTCCTGTCTGTCCTATTTATTATTTGTACTCATATCTGCGTGTGCATGTTTTCCTGTCTGTTCTATTTATTATTTGTACTCATATCTGCGTGTGCATGTTTTCCTGTCTGTCCTATTTATTATTTGTACTCATATCTGCGTGTGCATGTTTTCCCTCTATTTCTGATTTATTCATTCTACTGCTATTTGGCTTATTTGTTGTTTTTTTTTTTTTTTTTAGTTTTGTTGCCCGGATTTGTCCATAAACTAACCGCAATTTCTTTGTCATATTTTAGGGGGACAGCCAAGACTCCGCCGTCACTGTCCGTCCAGACGGCGTTCCCGGCCACTATCCCCAACCCCCAGGCAACACTCCACCCCAAATCTTTCCCCTATTCCCCACTCCTCCCCATCCTTCCCAGACCCTCTCCCGGAAATGTCGGGCCTCCTTCCCCTCCGTCCCACTTCCCCCTCTCCTCCACCCACCCCTCTTCCAATTACCCCCTCCCCGGAGTCCATCATAACTCCTCCCCATTCTTTGGGTAATGACGGATCCTCCGAGGAGGATCATGGAGGGATTTCCGGAGCTCCCGTTTTGTCTCCCGGTATGTTTTTTTTTTTTTTTTTTTTAAAGCACAAACTGTTTGTATGTAATCATGTGTCGTGCCTTTCTTCGTGTTTTTGTGGCTTGACTTTTGGTGATTTTGAAGGTTTGCCTTTACCTCTTCCTGGTGATTTCAACATACACATATCATACCTGTGGGAATTTGTACCTAGGCCTTGTATTTTTGCCAGCCCCCCTTTTTTTTTTTTGGTTTGGGTTTAGGAGTGATTTGGTTGTGTTTTTTTTTTTTAATGTGGATTCCCTATTGTTGTATTAACCCACACACTTTTCTCACCCACAGAGGAACAGAGGCGTCGGCAAGAGGTGGCGGATTGTGTGGGGCAGATGCGCCAACATGTCATCGGCATTCTGGTGGCCCTCGACCGGCTGTCTGGCCTCCTTCGGCAGTAGTTTTTTTATTTTTGTTATATTTTCAAAATAAATTTATTAAGACAAATATACGTTGTGGCTCATTTTTAAAAACCAAAACCAAGATAGTTTAGCATGACATAAGTAGACTGTTCCTGCAAGGCTTTCCCTTTTTTAAAAGTTAGATTGTGTTTTGTCTTTGTATGTCAAACAGACACAAGAAACACATAACAGTAACAATGTCATTTCCCTTTTTGGGTGTAGTGTCAATTACATATTTCTACATTTTCCAGGTTCCTAGTTGGTGTGCAAGCTGCTTAGGCCAATCTTACAAATCCCAAGGTTGGGCCAGGCTTCCTTTTGGTGTGGGTTGGGAAGCTGAAAACATATTTCAGTTTAGCTCAACTGGCGTCAGTACTGGTTTACCCCTTAGTCAAATGTAACTTGTGTTAACCTGGTTACACTTGCTGTTAACGTCCCAAAAAAGGAAGACCATTTCACTCTCCAAACATTTATTCACAACATAACAGAGAAAACAAAGTGGTCACTCCCAAAAAAAGAACACAGTGATAAATTCAAATACAACACATACCAAGAAATAATTAAATAAAAACAAAAAATCAAGAACTGGTTGACGAAGGACCATGCCAACATGATTCCACAAACATGGCGTTGCGATATGGGTTCCAGAATATATGCCCAAAAGGACCAGATCCAGGTTTGGTAAGGGTAGCAGGAAGTAGTGAGCGTTGGAGTGCCAAAGATTATGTGAACAAACAGAAGATGGTGAGAAAAAAAAAAAAAAATTAGATGTTCGCAAACAAACACAAACACATTAGGTATAAACACTGGAGTTTTGTTCAAACTTACCTAAAAAATCTGGCCACCACATCATCGCGTATGGCCCCCCCACATACTGACCTTCGACCAACCTCGGGGGGGCCATCCTCAGGTAAGGCATCCTCTGGCTGCATTGGGACACCACTCCTTATGGCAATGTTGTGAAATATCCCACACAGGACCACAATTTTAGACACCATATCCGGCACATACATGAGCTCGCCACCAGAGCGGTGGAGGCATCTGAATCGGCCTTTTAAAAGGCCGATACAGCGCTCCACCACTTGCCTGGTGGCTGTAAGTGCGGAATTATACGCACTTTGTGGCCCTGGTGTGGGAGCCAAATAAGGAGTGAGCAGCCAGGACATGCAAGGGTATCCACTGTCTCCTGTGAACAAAAATAGACCACATCAGGAACACTGTGTATCAAGCTTAACATTGTTATGTACTAAAGGTCTCCACTTATCCAGAAGCCATGCATCACCAGCTTGTAGGTTGGTTAATTTCTGCCATATCCCTGATTGCCGGATGACGAAGGAGTCATGAGCACTTCCGGGTAATTTAGCATTCAGGGACAGGATCTGGAGGGAGGCATCACATACCACCATTACATTCAGGGAGTGATAGTGTTTACGGTTTCTAAATATTGCCTCCAGCCGTGCTGGAGGCTGAAGTGGTATGTGAGTACCATCCACAACCCCTATGATGTGTGGGAAGCCAGCTATTTGGTAAAAATTGGCCTTGGCCACACTAAGGGCACCCATATCCAAAGGCATTTTAATAAAATGATGGAGGTGCTTGAAAAGTGCCTCCATCACTGCCCTCAGGATCCGGGATAAGGAGGATTGGGAGATGCCCGCCACTATTCCCACCATTGTTTGAAACGATCCTGAGGCACAGAAATGTAACACCGCCATAAATTGCGTCAGTGGTGGTATTGCTGTTGGACTGTCAATTTGCCGCTCAAGATCACTTTCTATTAATGAGAGAGTGTCTATGATGATTTTGGGAGGTAGACGGTAGCATCTTAAAACCTCATCATCGGGCATTCCAAAAAGGGTGACACGTGTTCGAAATATCTGGGGCCTTGCATGCCTACGATGCCTACGCCTGGGACGAGTTTGAGGTTGGTCGTCTTCCGGGAGCAGGGCCAGAACAATTCGCCCCAGATCTACCTGAAATTCAAAGTTTACAATGTAAGGCTTTTGAGCCACCCCAAAAGTAACAAAAAACAACTTAGCTTTCTGATACCATCCATAGCTGCTTACATGCCGGGGTATTGTCATGATACATATAAACTGTAAAAAAGCCAAAAATGAGACATCAAAAATTTAGAGGGTGAATTTTTGTTTGTCAAATTGTTGCAAGCCAACACATAAAATAGGCGAAACACACATTTGGCCATCGATGAAAACGACATTGCACACCGTACGTCAAATAGGGTTCAAATGGACCCCAAAAATGGAAAAGGGAAAAGCAAAACTGGTTTACATGATGAATAAGCCGCCAAAAATGCGTTAATTAGTTCGCAAATGCAAGTCACTACACCAACAGTCAAAAATGCGTTAATTAGTTCGCAAATGCAAGTCACTACACCAACAGTCAAAAATGCGTTAATTAGTTCGCAAATGCAAGTCACTACACCAACAGTCAAAAATGCGTTAATTAGTTCGCAAATGCAAGTCACTACACCAACAGTCAAAAATGCGGTAATTAGTTCGCAAATGCAAGAAAAAAAATGGACTTACCCAACTCGAATATATAAGATTTCCAAAAAAAAGGTCTTTGGGTCCGAAAGCCAAAACAAACTAAAAAAGATGAAATTAGTGTTAAAAAAAAATAGCTAACCAAAAAACAGAAGTAGACACCAATTGGCCACAAATTAGACTGCACAAAACTTACCAAATCAGGAAAGGATGGGGAAAAAAGCAAAAAAATGCGAACGGAAAACCAAAACAACTGTAGCAAAACCAAACAAAAAACCAACTCTGCCAAATCCTCCAACCGCAAACAACCAAATCCAAACAACTTAACCGCCAACAATCCAACAACCCAACCTCGACTCTACACACACCAAGCCATAAATAGTGTTTATTTTCCCGCACAAATTAAGGATGAATCATAGGGACGCACAATCAATGATGCGGCCGCAAACAAAGGACGCATGTATAAATACGTCACGAAATCACATTGAATTTCTGGTTGATTTCATTCTGGAAGCAGAGACATGGCTTCAGACCAGGGAAACAATGGCCAAAAATCCGGCGGTAAGGCCTTCATGCATTTTGTCTCAATGATTATTTTAAAACAAATATATTGGTCAAGTTGTGAAGTGGCTAAATCTGCATATTTACCCAAATAGGTGAGGAGGATGACATGGAAGAGACTGCTGGCCCCAGTCAACCCGCCAAAGCTGCCAAAAAAAAAAGGCAGCCACATTTCACAAGCAAGGAGATTGAGGTTTTGATCCAGAAGTGCGTTGACATCCTGCCCCAGGCAGCCAGGAATATGAGCCAAAGCCAGAAGTGGAGAATGTGGGAGGAGGTCGCCGTTGCTGTCAATAGGGTGGGTGATTATGTCCGTCTAGCCCGGGATGTCAAACGGCGGTAAGTAAACACTTTCCCATCCTATAAACAAACCCCATTGTAAAAAAAAGGATAATGGTTCCAATTTCATTCCACAGATGGGCAGACTTCAAATATCGTCTCAAGCAAAAACTTGCCGACAGGGCTAGGCATGCAAGGGGGACAGGTGGGGGTCCCACCCCTGTGTCATTGGAGTTGACAGACTTAGAAGAGCTGGCACAGGGGTGTGTGCAGGCTGTGGAGGTGTTTGGCGTGTCCAACATGGATACGGACATGCCAGACTTTGCGGCTCCTCATGTTGGCCAAGGTAAGTCTTGTGATGTCACCAACTCTGAAATGCTATTGTGCCAATATGTAGATTCTAATGTGAGTCTTTTCGCAATTTTCCTAACAGAGACAGAGGCGGATGAGTCTGCTCCAGAGGGGAGCCTTGGCCGCAGAATTTCTGCTGGCTCTGCAGGGGAGGAACCAGTACATCCGACTGAGGACCCTGCAGAAGCCAGTCCAGGGCGTGCCCCCTCGCAGGCAGTGGGCCTCCTCACAGAACTCAATTTTAAATCGGATTGCCATACGGAGATTCTGCAGAGGATGGACGCCAGTCTGATACGGGTGGCTGAGGCCCTGGAGCAAAATGCTGTGGCCAACGTGACCATTGGTCAGGCCCTGGCGGAAAATACCAGGGCCAACATCCGCATCGCCGATGCCCTGGAGCAGCTCGTTCGCCAGCACATGGTGGAGCCGACCTCCCTTCCTGCCGGAACATCCGGATCCTACACCTCTGGCACAACATCAGCCAATCCTCCAAATGTGCCTAGCCCTGTGCCTAGTCCAGAGGCCACAACATCTGCCTCTGGACAGGCCAGCCCGATGGCATCCCGGACCCGGTCTGGCGCCCACCCTCACCCAGCCAAACGGGCGAGAAAACGGTGACAGCAATGGCGACTTTTCCCACACTCCTTCTGTGCTTGGCTCATATTCCTTTCTGGTCAAAACTTCCCTCTCCTTAAATTTTGTATTTACGCTTATGTTAGCAGTTATGGTTTTTGTTTTTTTTTTAACAAATATCTTTGCCACAAAAAAAGGCAACAAAATATTAGGCCAATTTGTTTGTGTTTAAACAATAAATTTAAAACAAAAAACTGAGATTGTATTGTGACATTATTGTACAAATGGGTTACATTTAATCCTGGCCCTAAAGGCAAAAACTGACCCTCTTAAAAAAAAAAAAGGCCTCTTTAAGGAACGTTTAAAAAATCACATAGCGATGCAAATTCCACAGTAAACCAAAAAAAAGGGGAGCTAATTAAAACATGATGACATTATTGTTACAATAGGCCATAACCAACAAATTGTGGCCAAAATAAAACACCAAAAATGTACGCTAATTGATTGTGTAATCATGACATTAGCAGCTCTGATTTCCACCTGCGTACGCTTTTGTGCTATCCCAATAAACTGCTTTCCAAACACATACCAAGCCGGTTTTCAATCCAACACTAATTACTTTACTGACCAGCCGCGATTAATCGCAGCACCATCGTGGAGTCCCGGGACGGAGGAGAAGGCCATCGCCAATGTGGTCGAGTAATCCTGACCCTAAGCTGTGCGAGCATTTTGAAGGGAAAGCGGATGTTCCAGTGACGTATGAGACGGTCCGAACACATTTGACGTTCGCATCTGCTAATGTATGTACGCCCCAAAAACGCCTCGCCACGCCTGCGTTTTTTCATCTCCACCCCCGTCAACACCCAAAAACGCCCTGTTCTGTCAATCACATTTGACATGTCACTTCCTGTACGCTATTTTAGGAACGAGAGAAAAAAAACTCGCAATCTGCCGTACGCACATGCGCAGTGTAACACCGACGCATGCGCGGTTAGTCAACATCGGAACGCAACGAGCGTACTGTTGTTAACGTGCGGCTCTGAATGAGGGCCTTTGTTTCTTGGTTTTCTCCAAACTACAAGCGCAAGAAAAGTATTAGACTAAGATGAGAAGTTGTTATGTCAGTGCGGTTTCTCCACATGTTCATTTATAATGATGCATCATGTATTCTGCGGGTGCTTGAAAAGGGTCACACATCACACACAGATAAAATACTTCCCTTTTCTCTTATGGACAAATCTGGGCTTCACGTTATATTTTCCGTTCCAAAACTAATACAGAGCTGCAGCTTCAGCAAACAGAGCGGGCAACGTTACTTCCACTTATAATCTTGTACACAGAACATAAAAGTACAAGGCCTGATTCAGTAGTGAACGCAGTTGTGATTCCGAACGCAGATCAAGCGATTGTCATCGCAAATGCATTTAAGCTGTCGTGCGTGTGCGCAGCGATCGCATTTCCATTACGGACGCACAGAGGAATCCGTTGCAAAGGAAGTGACAGGCTGTCAGCGATTAGGGGTGGTGGCGGGAGGGTGGTCGGAAGAACGCAGGAGTGTCCGTCAGTTGAAAGGCCGTTTCATGGGCGTGCATAAATTAGCCCTTGTGATTGCATACGCAGCATGAGAGCTCTCTACGTGCGAGGAGACTTGCAGTATCTGCGGCCGGTCAGACCTGGTGTAAATGCTGCAAGACCGGCCGATGTGCCTCCATGGTACCAATGTTTACGCAGAATAGTGAGGTTGGACGGATATGAGAAGGCAGCAGTGGGCGTCGTTATGCCGGCTGAGCTTTTGAAAGCATTAGCATATTTTTGCAGCTGCGTTCCATGCGAATTCGCATCTGTGATCGCATTAGCGATTGCTGCTGGAACAGGCCCACGGTACGCTAATTGTTTGCAGGCAAAATTTCCTTGCTCAGCTGAGCTTACACTTTATTTTTGATAGGGAAATGTTTAATGTTACAAGAAGCTGACAAAGGAGGTTTCTAACATCTCTCTTAGGGTGCATACACACCAGGACGCTATCGGCACGATTTAGCTAATTGGATCAATGAATCGTGTAAATCGCATAGTGTGTATGCACAATTGCGCGCTCCTGCTGGTCGTATGCGATGTCTTATGATTGTCTGTGCTGCACAATCATAAGATAACACATCATACTTGCCGACATTCAGCTCCCTCCTTCCGGGAGGGGGCTGAATGTCAGCTTACAGCGGGGGGCGTGGCCGCACGCTAATACTGTTGTGGGGGCGTGACGAGTGTGGGCCGGGGGCGTGGCTGCGAGATTGCGTCATTGCGGCTCCGCCCCCTCTTCACAATGCCGGAGTAAACAGCATTGTAAAGCGGGGGGCGGGGCCACGATGACGCGATTCAGCGCGAATTGCGTCACCGGGCCCCCCCGCTGCGGGGGTTTTGCTAGTAACTGCGGGGGATAAGGGAGGGATGGCAGCTTGCAGGAGCCTTGCCTGCCTTCCCGGGGGGCCGGGAGCGGCACCCGATAATCGGGAGGCTCCCGGCAAGCCTGTAACACATATACGATAAGGTGCCAATCGCACAGTGTGTACGGCCCACCGGACGACCATACGATTTGTTGTCCAATTAGGGCAATCTTGACGTCTTCATATAGCCATTCCCATTTCCTCCCACAATTCTCTGCCTCCCCAGCATGGTGTCCGCTCCCTGGAGGCCTGAAGACGCGATTTCTGTTATTGTGCAGCCGCTGCAGCTCATACAACTGGTATGTGTGTGTGTCTGCGTGTGTGTGAGTGTGTGTGTGTGATTGATGCATGTATGTGTGTGTCTGCGTGGGTCTGTATCAGGGTTGCCTACCTTTAACTTTCTCTTCCCGGGAGAAGCTCGGGTAAGAGATGCAGCAGGGGGCCAACGGGGGCGGGGCTTGACGATTCGCGTCATTAAGCCCCACCCCCTCGCTATAAAATTGCTGCGGTTGGGCAGAATTTACATAGGGGGCGGGGCCAAATGCTGTGATTCATGCAGAATCACAGCTTAAGCCCTGCCCCCTTCACGGAGACCCGCGATTGCCGCGGGTATTCTCCTAATTCTGCCCACTTCACTAGGAAGTGGGCGGAATGCGGGAGAAATACCTACCCTTCCGGGGGTGCGGGGGGTTACCAGAAAAATCGGGAGCCTCCCGCGAAAACCGGGAGGGTAGGCATGTATGGTCTGTATGTGTGCATGTATGTGTGTGTCTGCGTGGGTCTGTATGTGTGTGGGTGTCTGCATGAGTGTGTGTGAGTGATGCATGCATCTGCCTGCTTGTGTGTGTGTCTGCATGTGAGTGTGTGAGTGATACATACATGCATGCATGTGTGTGTGTGTGTGTGTTTGTGTCTGGGTGGGTGTAGTTTAACATTGTTTTTTCCACTTTTTTCAAGGTTTTCATGTATGTGTGTGGGTGTCTGCATGAGTGTGTGTGAGTGATACATGCATGTGTCTGCATTTTTGTGTGTCTGCATGTGAGTGTGTGTGTGTCTGCATGTGTGTGTGTGTCTGCATGTGAGTGTGTGAGTGATACATGCATGTGTATGCATTTTTGTGTGTCTGCATGTGAGTGTGTGTGTGTGATACATGCATGTGTCTGCATTTTTGTGTGTCTGCATGTGAGTGTGTGTGTGTGTCTGCATGTGTGTGTGTGTGTGTCTGCATGTGAGTGTGTGAGTGATACATGCATGTGTATGCATTTTTGTGTGTCTGCATGTGATTGTGTGTGAGTGATACATGCATGTGTATGCATTTTTGTGTGTCTGCATGTGAGTGTGTGTGTGATACATGCATGTGTCTGCATGAGTGTGTGTGAGTGATACATGCATGTGTCTGCATTTTTGTGTGTCTGCATGTGAGTGTGTGTGTGTGTGATACATGCATCTGCCTGCTTGTGTGTGTGCCTGCATGTGAGTGTGTGTGAGTGATACATGCATGTGTATGCATTTTTGTGTGTCTGCATGTGAGTGTGTGTGTGTGATACATGCATGTGTCTGCATTTTTGTGTGTCTGCATGTGAGTGTGTGTGTGTCTGCATGTGTGTGTGTGTGTCTGCATGTGAGTGTGTGAGTGATACATGCATGTGTATGCATTTTTGTGTGTCTGCATGTGAGTGTGTGTGAGTGATACATGCATGTGTATGCATTTTTGTGTGTCTGCATGTGAGTGTGTGTGTGTGATACATGCATGTGTCTGCATGAGTGTGTGCGAGTGATACATGCATGTGTCTGCATTTTTGTGTGTCTGCATGTGAGTGTGTGTGTGTGATACATGCATCTGCCTGCTTGTGTGTGTGTGTGTGTGTGTGTGTGTGTGTGTGTGTGTGTGTGTGTGTGTGTGTGTGTGTGTGTGTGTGTGTGTGTGATACATGCATCTGCCTGCTTGTGTGTGTGTGTGTGTGTGTGTGTGTGTGTGTGTGTGTGTGTGTGTGTGTGTGTGTGTGTGTGTGTGTGTGTTTGTGCCTGGGTGTGTGTAGTTTTTCATTTTTATTTTCCCCTTTTTTCAAGGTGAAAATGCCTTTGGAGAAAGATGATGATTTTGTCAAATAATTTATACAAGGGTATGGTGACAATGAATGCCTTTGGAAAATACGTTCCAAAGATTACTGTAATAAAGAGAAGCGAGCCAGCGCTATTCAGAGACTGATAGCCATTTCCAAGCCGTACCGTAGTGAAGCAGATCCCAAATGGGTTAAACAGAAAATTAAAAATTTTAAAACCATTTTCTTAAAAGAACACAAAAAAAAGTTTATCATCAAAAAGATCTGGGGCTGGCACTGATGACATCTATATACCTACATTATGGTATTTTAATTTGATGAAATCTACCCTGGATCAAGGGGAACAAAGAACATCGCTCAACTCAATTGACCTGATAGAAAGGGACGAGGAAGAGGATTTGGAAAATAGCGACATGGAGATGGTGAGTAAAAAAACTGTGCAACGGGAAAACATTTTATTTGCAAAAAAAAGTTGTACATTTATATTTCATTAATAAACTCCTCTTGCCAGGGCACAGCCCCCACACCATTGAAGTATGTCATGTAGCCCTCCCGTGTCTGCTTTGCACGAACACTGAGTGTTTGCAGACTTGAAAGACCCAGTGATGTCCACCTGTCCTCCACTTCTGGTTGATCCAATTGATCAGGCATAAATGTTCTATTGGGCCTTTCCTGTTAGCTTTTAGCACGTAGTAGGTTGTGCAACACACAGCATGCCATGACAACCCAGTTGATCTTGTCGACCCTCAAATTAATTGGACCATGGAAAATGCGGAATTTATTGCTTCGAATGCCAAATGCACTCTCAACAATGCGGCGAGCTCTTGATAGTCTATAATTATAAATGCGCCTCTCTCAGGTAAGTGTCCTTTGGGGGTATGGTTTCATAACATTCCCGTGGAGACTGAATGCCTCATCAGCCACAAACACAAACGGTAATCCATGTTTATTTTGTTCACACGACAGTATGTTTAAAGTGTTTGACATCAGTTTTTCATAAAATGACGTCTGCTGAAAGGAGCCACCGTCAGAACATCGGCCATTCTTACCAATGTCGACATAAATAAACTGATAATTAGCATTGACCACAGCCATCAGTACAAAGCTAAAGAAGCCTTTATAGTTATAAAAATAAGAACCACTCTTGGGAGGTGGTGTTATTCTGATGTGCTTGCCATCAATGGCTCCTCCACAATTGGGGAAATTCCAGCGTGCATCAAATTCTTCCCCAATAGCTTTCCACTCCTCCATAGATGTGGGTAACTGTAATTAAAAATATAGATATCAATGTTTTTAATTAAGTCAATTTCATGCCGTATATATGTAAACAAATAATCATGGAATATTTAATTTTCCTTTCCAGCCATCTGCTTTGTCGACACCACCTGAGGATGCCTTGGAGTTGTCACAAGAAAGTGGGGTGTCAAGCGTCAATATAGAAAGTGACCCAGTCAGAACGGTGGAGCCTATACCACCACGGCGACGAAAGAAGGTTGCTCAGGCTGAATCTTCACAGCAACACAACAACAACGTGCAGATAACACGTGAAGTGCTGACAGCAGCAAAAAATGTTCTTCAAAAGCCCCCTGACGAGTGGGATGCTTTTGGAACAGCCTTTAAAATGCGTCGCATGACAGATGCTCAGCGTTCCCACGCAGAGCGCATTATTTTTTATGTTTTTCGGATTGGGTTAGCTGGTCAATTAACGCAAAATTCAAACCTACAAGCAAGGCCTGAGCATACATTTATACCACTGTCGCCTCAGCCACAATCACATCCCCCCCAAACCCATTTTTCAGCCACACCACAATTATGGTGGAGACAGCAGCAATACACATCGGGCCTCTACTCCCTTACATTCCGCTGTTTATAGCGGTATGCTATATGGGTCACAGCAAGACAATCATGGTCAGTCCAATTTTCAGCAGATGTGATTTTCTTTCATCTTTATAGCCCCATGTTGTTTTTCCCAGATAAACGGTTTTCTTTATATAATGTAGGGGCAAATGCTTGTTCAGTAGTAATTTTTGCCTTCCCAATTGTTGTGCTGAGGCAGTCAAGTTATTTATATTGCTTTAATTTCTGCGTATTGTTATTTGGATATATATGTATGTTTATACAGTACTATGTGGGACATAATGTCCTTTATTTGAATTTGACAAAAAAACTAAATGTGGAGCACTGGTAGTGCAATGGTTAATACGAGTATGCTGCATTGTTACACAGATTGCAGAGTTTGAAATAAATGTATGAAAAAAAAAAAAATGGTCCTTATTTTTACTTACATTGCTGTTTCAACACATGTATGATGGCTTTACACGTCTCTGGGATGATAATCCCTAAATCTTGCCGAGATATTAGAGATCCAAACTTTAGATCCGCCAGGGACCTGCCTGTAGCCAGGAAACGTAGGGTTACCACCAGTCTCTCCTCAGCAGTGATGGCCTTGCGGAACTTGGTGTCTTGCTTCTCAATATATGGAGTCACCATAGCAAGCAGCTCGTCAAAGGTATCATCATCCATCCTCATAAAATTCCTGAAGTCATCGGGATTGTTCTCCCTAATCTCAGAGAGCAAGGGCATATGAGATATGGAGTCTCTCTGCAGCAGCCACTCATTGGTCCAGCAGGCTCTCTCCACTCTCCTCCACTTGTGGCGCCTTCTGGATATCAGGGAGTGATGCCACAATAACAGCATAGGCAGCCACAGCTTGATAGCAATAACTATCCATACTTTCTGAACCAAATAACCACTTTGTAGAACAAAGTAGAGCAGTAAGCTGTGAAGAGCTTTCAGCAGGATAACCTAATCTCAGCAAATACAGAGAAATACTGCAAAGCTAAAATGGCGTTTTTCCTATTTCCTTTTTTACAGTACAGCCCACTGGAAACTGTACAGCCATTTATTCTAATTTCCAGGGGATCCTATGGACGGATGTTCTAGTGTGTATGGTAGCAACGATAAATCGCATCTGATTTGACGATTCAACAAATCGTCAAATCTTATGCGAAATTGGACAGTGTGTACGCTCAATTTAGGAAGTTCTGCCTTCAAGAGAAATTGGATAGGAAATCGGAACGATTACAAGTCGTTCAGGTGTGTATCCTGCCTTAGTTCCATTGTTATATGGCGCATGCTCTTAGCCACTTAGCTACTTACTGTATAATGTACTGGGGATACCAGCATAGTATATCGAGTAGTCTAAGTAACCATTTCAATGTGAAGATGACGTTGATAATTGCTGAATTCTGTGTTGCAGACACTTAAATGCAGTTACATATACTCTGGGTAACGTGTCCTGTAAGACAGGAGTGTAGAGTGTCCACTGTCCATTACACTGTACAACAAATAAATACTTTTAATTTGTTTCCTTTCTAAAAATAGTCATACATTACTAATAGTCATACATTACTAATTTGAGGTCAAGAAAAACTAAAATGATTTCAGAATGTTTTTACTATCTCTATTTTTTGAGCTACACTACTTGCACTATACTGTATGTACATATAGTCATAGTGAAAAGCTATTTTAAAATAATCTGATATTTTCTTGATTGAAAATAAATAACAGTTGTTTTAATTCAATCAATCACAAATAAGAACACAAAACGAAACAAATATACAGCATACGAAACAAACATACAGCATAGGAAAGTACTATGTAATATAGTGGCCTATACATGGGGGTGCTTTCTCTTTGCTTGTCGCTTGTACTCCTCTTCTGGGTGTCGCTTGTCACTGTCACCTCCCCTGATATCGTTGTTCCATTGCTGAGATGTCTTGGTGGAATCGCTCCCTATGCTGTCACTCAGTGCACCACAGTTATCTTGTATGGGGAATCCCGTGAATCACATATATTGGAATAGGGGAGGAGACAAATAACTGATTCACTTAATTGGGTCATTAGGCCCCGCCCCCTCTGCGCGGAACGCAGATTGCTGGTAAGATTCTCTCCATTCTGCCCACGTCACTAGGAATCCCCCTACATCGTCATACATGGGCTCTATCTCAGAACTCAGAGCTAACAGAATTTTAAATGTCATAATCATTCTTTGCATGCTGACATCAATTAGAAGTAACTATTTTACAACGTGCACAGTTTCATTGTTGTGCAGTGTTATTGGGAAGGGCCATGGGTTCCCGTCGCTGCATCACCACCCCTTCTCCATCACTCTTCATTGGCTGAGCTAAACTAAATGTAGTAAGGTAAGTAGAGCATAGCAATCTATTGACAATGAGTCTGTGGTAACCAGAGCCGTCCCTGACCAAATTGGTGCCTAGGGGTGCTCAGCACCCACGGCGGCCAGCACCCACGGCCGCCAGCACACATTGTCAGGAGTCACAAGGAGATGTGACCTCTTCCAGCAGCATTGTACAGCTAGTGCTTTTCTAGGCATGGTGACAATGCCCAGGGCTGGCTCTGGCGATCAGAATCATTCTGTATCATAGGGGCCTATTCATTAAACATTAAAATTCTCTGGAGATAATTAGCTTTAGAACTCTCATGGAGTTCTAGCTAATTACAGGTGGAATTCATCATTCCACCTCTCCATAAGTATCTATTCCGGTACCTGTCATTTTTGCGATGACAGCTTTTCGGGAAATAGATACTTTTCCCTCTCTACACTACCTTATCGCGTCTGGAAACAGTGCTGCGCATGCGCTGTTACATCTGTAAAACCAGCGCATGCGCAGCGCTGCCTACAGATGCGGTAAGTTTTGTACCCTCCCCCGACTCCCCCCACCCCCCTCCACTCACCTTCCCCCCCCCGCGACTTACCTGTCCGCGCAGCAGCCTCCGGCTCCGTCCTGCTGGTCTGACATGTCGTTTCCCAGCAGACCACATGACAGATTAGAAAAAAATATATATATTTTTTTTCTTTTTCTAAACTTTCTTGTGCTCTGCTGGGGAGCACACATGTCCGACCAGCCTCCGGAGCCTGAGGACGGAGCAGAGCGCCGGAGGGACTCGTCGGGGGACCTGCACACGCTGATACAGGTAAGTGGATTCTGCTATTCGCCACCTCACAGTGGCGAATAGTAAATGCATCAAATTCCGAAAATTGATAATTTTCGGAATTTGGTGAATACCATAATTTCCACATCCCCATACTAATGTACTAATGTACTAATGTACTAATACTAATGTACTAATGTACTAATACTAATTTTAGTTATTTTAGTGTTGATGAATAGGCCCCATAGTCTTGTGACCATTGTCCATAGAGAAACCTGGCTCCACAATGAAGCTTAGATTTGTAGGTCTGTATAAGTGTAGAAAATGTCCTTGTTAGGAGTAACTCTTGTTACTTGGCTGCCTGTGGTGGTAAATAGTATAGAATATAATGGGCAGATGACTTGCTGGAAGAGAAGATTGTGGCTACTGTTAGATCTACTGGCTATAGCTGTGAACCTCCTCTTTGGACATAATGTAATTTAGTAGTACTTAACCTTATGCTGTTATGAATCTGAAGTGAATGTTTAAGTCTTTACCTATTCTAAGAGCAGGCATCCCCTTTGCCGGAATATTTACCGTATCCCAACTTCCAACCTGTTTAACTGGTTCCTTGTTTAATATCCTTCATACTGTCCATAGAGTAAAGTATGTTTCAGTGCCAGCTTTTTGATGCTCATTTAAAACTTAACCACTCTCAGACACTTTATATTTATGGTAGGATCAATAAAGTCTGCATACATATAAGCTACATGCACACACATACTTACTCTGCTGTTATATCCTGTTATATAGAGTGTGTGCCGCTCACCTCTCATTGGTGCTGTTTTTTCCCATATATATTTTATTGCTTATAATTGATGCACATGTCCTCCTAGACAAACAGTAGAACAGTAACGAAATTAATACACACTCATAATACTGTACACACTGTATTACAGAAAATCAATGAATGGGAAATCCACTGCAAAAGGACACAAGAGGGAGAGAAGGGAAATATAGTCATAAATTAAATGCCAAGGGCTCGATTTACTACAATCCGCAATTGTAATGCAGATTGTAATGTGATATTACCGACTGAATTCGCATTGCGAATTAAGGCAATATCACAGGGATTTACTAAAAATCCCTTGCAGGGACAGAGCTTGCGAAAAAGCTCCCTCCGTCGTGCGCATGCTCAGTCCATAACATGGACCCACTTGCGAGCGGACAGCCGCTCGCGAGTGGGTCTGAATCAGGCCCTTTGTTCGGATCACATTTCCCATTACAATTATGGGAAATACGATCTGCTTACTAAAAATAAGTGATAATTAGGGCTTGGAGTAGAATTTTACAAATTCTACTCCAATTGCCCTATAATAACTATGGGGCCTATTCATTAAACATAAAAATTCTCTGGAGATAATTAGCTTTAGAACTCTCATGGAGTTCTCTCTATAAGTATCTATTCCGAAAAGCTGTCATTTTTGCGATGACAGCTTTTCGGGAAATAGATACTTTTCCCTGCCTACACCACCTTATCACATCTGGAAACAGTGCTGCGCATGCGCTGTTACATCTGTAAAACCAGCGCATGCGCAGCACTGCCTACAGATGCGTTAAGTTTCGTACCTTCCCCCCGACGCCCCCCACCCCCCGACCCCCTCCGCTCCCCCTCCCCCCCCGACTTACCTGTCCGCGCAGCAGCCTCCGGCTCCATCCTGCTGGTCTGTCATGTGGTTTCCCAGCAGACCACATGACAGATTAGAAAAAAATTTATAACTTTTTTGTCTAAACTTTCTTGTGCTCTGCTGGGGAGCACACATGTCTGACCAGCCTCCGGAGCCTGAGGATGGAGCAGAGCGCCGGAGGGACTCGTCGGGGGACCTGCACAAGTGGATACAGGTAAGGTTCACCTGCTATTCGCCACCTCACAGTGGCGAATAGTAACTGCATCAAATTCCGAAAATTGATAATTTTCGGAATTTGATGAATACCATAATTTCCACATCCCCATACTAATGTACTAATGTACTAATTTACTAATGTATGGGGAGTGTGGAAATTAACGTAGGGGAACTTAGCAAGGAGATATCTGTGATATCTCCTGTGCTAAGTGGCTACATGAATACCAAAATAACGTTATTTAAGGAAAATGTCCTTAAAAACGTTATTTTAGTGTTGATGAATAGGCCCCTAAAGGTGATACTAAAATAATGTGAAAAGGGTGTGAAAACACCATTTTTCACTTTATTTTAGTAAAAATATTGTTAATAAATATGTAACCCCCCTTTACCCTCAAAAGAGACACCAGGTTACTAACTCCTATGTAATCTTCTTTTACCCACCCTTAAACTCATGTTAAGTGGTGTACCTTTTCTTTATCAGTTCAGTGCCTCCACCCAAGTATCAATAGTAGTCTGGGCCTACTTAGGAAAACCCTATTATGCATTGGCTTGGATAGTATGTAGTATTAAGGCTTGCCTGGATAAGCCTAAGGTAAGTATGTTTCTTTACCTTACCTACTGTAAAATCATATGACATATGATATTCCCCACACTCTCCGAGGTAAGTAAACACATGAATAGATACATTTTAACACTTTATATATCTACTAAGTTATCATAAACTGAAAAGCAAATATAATGGTTAATGCTTTACACATACATAGCAATACAACAAAGTATGCATAAATATGGAAAACAATTTTAAAGTTACATACAGTATATTAAAGTAATAGCAAATGCTAAATATAATAACAGCATATTATTGTAAAGCGCAACGGAATATGTTGCGTTATATAAGAAACTGTTATTAAATAAATAAAATAAAAAATTCCGTCCAGCGGTAATACCTACTATACCCAAATGAACAATTTCACTTCCCTCTCTGACGTGTGCAATTATATAATTTCTAATAGAAATTATAGTCTCAATAAGTGTTATAACTCTGTATTTCAGCTGAATAACTTTACTGAAGTTATAATGGATAATCACGCTCCCAAACCTCGGTATATAAGAATTAAAGTGGTTATACCACTGATGTAAAAGTGCAATGAGTTACTGCTCATCCCTATCTCTTGTAATTAGCAGCACAAGTGTCTCTAGTTTGGCTGCTGTAAAAACTACGGCTCCAGCATTCTAGTTTTCAGTTTCACTAGTTAACGTTATATTTCTGCCGATTCTACAAGTAATAATTATCCCAGTAACACATTACTGAAATAGCACTATCCAGGTAGCTACTCTGCTAAATAACTAAAGTAATAGGAGATATCTGAAGGTGCCCACACACATAGCGACATTTTAAACGATTTGGCCGATTTCGACGAATCGTGACGACGAATCGGGTAAAAAAAGTACAAATCGTGAGTTTATACTCACGAGCATGATGCCGATGCGCTTCCCCGCTCGTCGTACATCGCATCTTCTGATCTGCCGTGCTGTAGGGCAGATTAGCCAATCTGGGATACAATGCATTGGCTGCAAGATAGATCTTTAGTCAGATTGGACATTTTTAACTCCAAATCGTGATCACGACGGCAAGGGAGCTCCCGTGAAAGTTCATGAGGAAATTGGCCATAAAATCGTATCGTGAGGACATCGGTATGTGTGTGGGCACCTTTAGTCCGTGTTTGCAATCCTTAGGCACTGTACATATGAATAACCTGCTCCCCCAAACTTTTCCTATGGTAAAATATGACAGTACTGTATATGGGAGGTAGTAGGTGTCGAAGCTGAATAATTGGCTGAGACAAGTTCAGTTTAAAATTTAATCGCAGCGACGCCATCTTGCGAATGGCCGCAAGACTCCATTTTGGAAATGAGATCGCAAGACGCCATTTTGTGACCAGTGTCAATTCAAGTTACAACTCAGGAGCTAAGAACAGATGGCAATGTTTTTGTTAATCTACCAAGGGCAACTGGAAAAACAAGCTTTCTGAGTAAAAATAAATAAGAATAGACAATTGGTATTTTTACATACAAATTGGGAATCCCTGGATGCAGATAAAGTATAGTTGTGGCAATTGTAATATAATCCAGGCATTGATCTACACAATTGGATTTGTCTGACTCCTAAACAGGTCTTAGCCCCACACACAGACAGGATGGCCCCAACTTCACAGCTTGATTCAAAGTTCACACAAGAGTCTAGGAGAACAAAAGAGGTTTTTTCCTTTGAACACAGGACAGGTGGGGGCCTGCTGACAGAGGGCATGTGGAACTACAACCCTCAGCAATCCACACTGCTGGATGTTCACTTCGTGTATGAGAAATTATGCACTTAAATCTCACCCATTAATAACTAGCGTCCTTATATCAAACCCCGAATACCCACACATTACATATTCACACATAAGGTTCAATAAGCTCTAAAGTCTATGATTTAAGTTGGTTCAGTTAGTTAAATGCTGAGAAATAAAGATATTTGATAACTAAGGTATTATACATGCTAAACAAGTCGTGTTTGGAGTTGTACTGATGCGTGTTCTTTTTACAGTATTCCGATGTTATCGGTGAGGAGATCGCATCATGCAAACTCAAGTTATGGATCGCAGAGCCTACAAGCAACAAAATGTATATTTTAGGAACAACTGTTTAGGATGCTGCAGGGGGCGTGAAGAGGAAGACCCCCAGCTGTTAGAGGAAGGGAGAGTCTATTTGAACCAGCCTGTTAAATGTGCTGTAACAGATGCTTCTCCCTTGGGAACCAATGACATCAGCAACAAACTTCCCTATTGTCCTGTTTATTCTGGGGGGGTATAAATATGAGTGCACGAACGCTGGTTCTCAGTCTTCATGCTGAACGCTGTATGACTAGTGGTCTCTTGCTGATGCCTATCTCCGGGTCCGGAAGCGCCTGCGTATGTATACTGTACTTGGGGTCTGTATAATTTCCTTTTGTGCCTAAATTGTGTCTCTCTCTGTGTCTCTCTCTGTCTCTCTCTTTCTCTCTGTCTCTCTCTCTGTCTCTCTTTCTCTCTCTCTGTGTCTCTGTGTGTCTCTCTCTCTGTGTCTGTCTCTCTCTCTGTGTCTCTCTGTCTCTCTCTCTGTGTGTCTCTCTGTCTGTGTATCTCTCTGTCTCTCTCTCTCTCTCTGTGTCTCTGTGTGTGTCTCTCTCTCTCTCTCTGTGTGTCTCTCTCTCTGTGTGTGTGTCTCTCTCTCTGTGTCTCTCTTTCTCTGTGTCTCTCTATCTCTCTGTGTGTCTCTCTGTCTGTGTATCTCTCTGTCTCTCTCTCTCTCTCTGTGTGTCTCTCTCTCTCTGTGTCTCTCTGTGTCTCTCTTTCTCTGTGTCTCTCTATCTCTCTCTCTGTCTCTCTCTCTCTGTGTCTTTCTCTGTGTCTCTCATTGTATTTTGAAGTTTAATCATGCATATGACTGTATGATTTATTTGCGCTTATTGTACACAGATCATAGCGTGTAACTGACTGTACTTTTACTTGAATAATACTTTGTGCTTCGGAACCACATGTTCTGAGTCTGGAGTCTCTATTTATTGTATGACTGCGTACGCAAATTAGCGTCATCCTTAGAGGTTTATAGGAAGGATTTTAGAAGGTACAGGCAGGGGTATATAGAGGTTCATTTTAATATCAACAGATGGGGGCTCATCCAGTGAAGTCACTTACCTACTCACACGGCACATACGGCTATCGATGTCTCAGCAAAGGGTGGAGTGGCCACATGCAGGGTTTTCCTGCAGCCGCTTTGTGCTGAAAAATCGCTATCCATTTTCGTGTGAGCAAAGGAAGCTGACTAGAATCCAGGGACAAGAAAGGAAAAAGTTTGTTTTCCTTTGTTGATAGAACCTAACGCTTAGAGGGGTGCCGCAGTATTGAGTACGCGGCTGAGACGCATTTTTGCGACCGCAGTTAAAAAAGTCATTATACGGTTGTGCGGTAGTCGCATTATTGTGTATGCGGCTGGTCGCACAATAGCGTATACGTACTTCCGGTTGTGCTGCCATGTGTTTGAACAAAGCCATTGAGGTTTATATTTTTTTTTTCTTCTATTACCAATATCTGGGTTAACGTGTATTTTTCTGCGCAGGAAAAAGTGTGTAACAGTGAATATTTGTTGAACAAAGTTAAGGGTATCGTATGATCCTTAAGGGCTAGGTGCAAGGGTTAGCCTAGCCGGTTGGTAAGCAGCTTTAGCGTTCTATACACAGTAGCAGGTGTACATGTTGTCTTTGTTGTAGAGAGGTGCATAGGAGCGGCTGACATATAAACTCCTATAGGTGTGGAAGTTGCCTTACTAAATCTTATCCGGGTGTGGAAGTTGCCTTTTTCAAATCTTATCCAGGTGTGTGGGCGCATCCTGTTAATATCGTCCACAGGTAAGTGAAAGTATCTTGATTGTCTTTCACCAGTTTAAATCTTTATTGAAAAGCGTAGGATTTTGTCTCAGAATGGGAGCCACGCAAATAGTAATGATGTTAGACAATGATGTGCTGCTAATGGAGGCGCCGATTGGATCGGCCGTCGTATCATGCATACCAAGTACAGTACTTATGCAATAAGGTATTGTGATTTATGGTTTAATATGATGAGGAAGAGTGTTAGACCGTTTCCCAGAATTGGTAGTTTTGATAAAAATGTGTTAGACAATGTCCGGGATCACATCAGTTTGATGCGCTCCCGAGAGAAAAAGGTTAAATATTTTGAATGTTTAAAACTGTGGCAGCATGAAGGGGATGCGTGGCTTAACAATGTGCAAACGACGCAAACTAGCGTCGTGAGCACATTGCCAGAAAATACATCCGCGATGCTGAATTGCAATATGGGCGAGCCGCAAAATGGCGCGCACATGCGGCAAGGTAGCGCCGTGGAGAGTATTGCCAGCAGTTCACGCTCACCTCCCCCACCTTATGTGGATGGAGGTGCAAGTACAGTTACCAAAAATACCCATAAAAATGTAACAAGCAACTTGTACCCTCTCTTAAGTAACCATAAAGAAAATGTTTATGATGTGGATGATGAGCCTATTGTAATGTCTGCCATTTCCCATGCTGTGCAGATGATAGATGCTGCATCACCACAATCACGGGTGGTGCCGCCATCTCCATCGGTAACAGCAAGGGAAGTGTTAACACACTCTGCACCAGTAGAGGAAGTTGTTAATACCATACGTAGCAGCAGCAGATTAAACCCCCAGCCAGGTAACCAGGTCAGAGGTAGCAATGCTGCCGGTCTGCATCCCATTCGGACAATAACTGTTCCAAATGTAAATGCAGACGCGAACGGTGTAGTGCCCACGAGGGAAGTAGTAATGGATTGTCTTTGGACAAGAGCAGAACTAAATTCCATCATAAATGATTTCCCCGATCCCAAAAAGGAATTAGCCAAATGTCAAAGATTTTTGAGAAATTTGGGTAGTTCACATGAGCTCACTAATAAAGATTGGCGTGTGGTGTTAAGGGCCTGTCTGCCACGCAATACCGACGTGACAAAATTTATCACGGATTGTGTATTGGATGGTGACGTTCCCTTAACAGACCAAGTAAACCAAGGTAACATTTCCCGCATTGTAACTCAATTGGGTATATATTTTCCAGTAGTAGTTAACTGGAACAAAATTTTCACAATCAAGCAAAAGGAGAGTGAATCTGCAGAGGATTATTGCGATCGGGCTCTGCAGGCTATCACCCAGTACACTGGGATAGAAGATATTAAAGATAGCACTCACCACAGGAGAATGATAGTCACGGTACTCATGGAAGGTCTGAGAGATGACTTAAAGACTCGGGCTCAGACCTTACAGCCTGGCTGGAGGGGACTTACAATAGATAACCTCATACAGTCTGCCATAGAACATGATAAAAATATCACAAAGAAGAGAAACACCCAGAGCGAAAAACTAATGGCTGTCAGTATCCAAGCTCTGGAAGGAATGACAATAACATCACAGCCAACCGACACACCTGCACCCACACACACACCTGCACCTGAACAATTACACGTCCTCACCAATCCCACACCACAGCAAACACATCCTTACCCCACATATCATACACAACCACAGGTCCCATACTCATATCCCCCACAATATCCTTACCCTCCCTATCCTTACCCATACCCACCACCTTTCCCTCTTGCTCAAATCCCACAACAATCTTTTCATCCAACCCGTTCAAAAATATGTTTTAACTGTCACCAAGTGGGACACGTAAGTAAGAACTGCAAAGTGAAGAACACCACACAGGAACACGAGTTTCCCATGGGTTCATAGGTAACCCCAGTATCTTCTCCCAGGCCTTATATGACTGTTTACAATCTTTTCAACCTGCCAATGTATCTGTTCTAATGTAAAATGTGGACGATTTATTGTTGTATTTTAGGTCATGTTTAAATGATATTAAACTGTTGTGCTTTATCTCCCACTCATAGGACGCAAGGTTGCTAAGGATAAACGGCAGCCATGCTGAGGTCGACTACTCTGAATACTATTCAACCCAGTGTCCCAGGCATTATTTAGAGCAGTAGCTATTAATAACAAGATTTAATTGCAGGAACCTATATCCCTAGAATTATTAAAAAAATGATGGGGGGACTTATTTTACAGGTGACGTTTCCAAGAACATATGTAAGATGATGGGTAACAACACTGAGATTATCCCAGATTGCCTTTTCCTTTATTTGCCCCCCTTTGAGATACTGTCCAAACAGGCAGCCTCATGTGAAAATATGATAATGAGGTTACTGTGCAGGGTCTCACGAAGATGAATGAGAATAACCGAAATTGAAAGTGTTATTAACTAACATGTCTAATGCAACCTGTCATGATGTTAAATCTGGAAGAATTTGTTATGATTCAAATTTTTTTAGCTCAGGTTGTTTGACTGATCGGTGGAAAGGTCCGTATCTGACGATACAACATCCTCAAAGGGTGGCCGGGGAAGATACGTGGGTTTATTCCACTCACTATAGGGAGGTTAACCAACCGGTGAAGATGCAAGGCAGAGACAAGGCCGATAACATGGACCTGTCGATTGCGAGCTTGTGCCGGAAGGATTAAAAAGGTGACGGTGAGATATCTGAGCTAAAGAAATGTGTAGATCAGTGCTTCCAGCAATGGAGTGGTCTGCTGTGGTCATCCTAGTTCTTTTTTTTTCCAGAGTTTTTGTCATGATGATCTGTTTGGGGATACTCAGTGTCTGTGATGGGGGACCGATAAAGGAGATGTGAGCTGATGGCGGAGCTGATGGAGTGGAATGCCAATCAGGGGAGTGTCTGACCAATTTTAGTATTGTAATTGTTATGTTATTTGGGAAAAATACTTCCAGAAGTTATGACCCTCACACATGTTGAAATGCTGGGTATACATAAAAACACACCGTCACCCTATCTTCACACACAATATGAACACAGAGGCAAAAGAAATATGATGCGTCCGGTGTGTTCCTATTGTGTTGAAGTGTGGAAAATGTAAAAACAGAGTGAAATGAAAGAATGAAACTATGATGGTGGTCAGAAATGACACTATGTATACCGAGGTAGATACAGAACTGCATTACAACCCTGAACTAGGAAATACAATCGTTTGATGTATTATATTTAGCCATGCATAAAAAAAATGTATTATTGAAATGTTATTTTTTTTTTAAAAAACACCCCAAATAATGTAAAGTCTAAATTCCCCTTCAAGACTGCTTTTATAAGACTGGTGCATCCCCACACCTTTCACATGATCTTCCAAGATCCGCGGTGTGCGTATAATAGTAGTTTTATGTCCCCACCCAGAGACACATTATTGATGGACTAAGAACCACCTTGTGCCATCCCATAATAACACCAAAATAATATGTAAATGTAAGCCTAAATTAAATTCTAATAGCAGATTGTGATAGCATGTTGTTTGCTATCAAAGGGTGGACTGTCGAAGCTGAATAATTGGCTGAGACAAGTTCAGTTTAAAATTTAATCGCAGCGACGCCATCTTGCGAATGGCCACAATACTCCATTTTGGAAATGAGATCGCAAGACGCCATTTTGTGACCAGCGTCAATTCAAGTTACAACTCAGGAGCTAAGAACAGATGGCAATGTTTTTGTTAATCTACCAAGGGCAACTGGAAAAACAAGCTTTCTGAGTAAAAGTAAATAAGAATAGACAATTGGTATTTTTACATACAAATTGGGAATCCCTGGATGCAGATAAAGTATAGTTGTGGCAATTGTAATATAATCCAGGCATTGATCTACACAATTGGATTTGTCTGACTCCTAAACAGGTTTTAGCCCCACACACAGACAGGATGGCCCCAACTTCACAGCTTGATTCACAGTTCACACAAGAGTCTAGGAGAACAAAAGAGGTTTTTTTCCTTTGAACACAGGACAGGTGGGGGCCTGCTGACAGAGGGCATGTGGAACTACAACCCTCAGCAATCCACACTGCTGGATGTTCCCTTCGTGTATGAGAAATTATGCACTTAAATCTCACCCATTAATAACTAGCGTCCTTATATCAAACCCCGAATACCCACACATTACATATTCACACATAAGGTTCAATAAGCTCTAAAGTCTATGATTTAAGTTGGTTCAGTTAGTTAAATGCTGAGAAATAAAGATATTTGATAACTAAGGTATTATACATGCTAAACAAGTCGTGTTTGGAGTTGTACTGATGCGTGTTCTTTTTACAGTATTCCGATGTTATCGGTGAGGAGATCGCATCATGCAAACTCAAGTTATGGATCGCAGAGCCTACAAGCAACAAAATGTATATTTTAGGAACAACTGTTTAGGATGCTGCAGGGGGCGTGAAGAGGAAGACCCCCAGCTGTTAGAGGCAGGGAGAGTCTATTTGAACCAGCCTGTTAAATGTGCTGTAACAGATGCTTCTCCCTTGGGAACCAATGACATCAGCAACAAACTTCCCTATTGTCCTGTTTATTCTGGGGGGGTATAAATATGAGTGCATGAACGCTGGTTCTCAGTCTTCATGCTGAACGCTGTATGACTAGGGGTCTCTTGCTGATGCCTATCTCCGGGTCCGGAAGCGCCTGCGTATGTATACTGTACTTGGGGTCTGTATAATTTCCTTTTGCGCCTAAATTGTGTCTCTCTCTGTGTCTCTCTCTCTCTCTCTGTGTCTCTATCTCTCTCTCTCTGTGTCTCTCTCTCTCTCTGTGTCTCTCTTTCTCTCTCTCTCTCTCTCTGTGTGTGTCTCTGTCTCTCTCTCTCTGTCTCTGTCTCTCTCTGTGTTTCTCTCTCTCTCTCCCTCTCTCTCTCTCTGTCTCTCTGTCTGTGTATCTCTCTGTCTCTCTCTGTCTCTCTCTCTCTCTGTGTCTCTCTCTCTCTCTCTGTGTCTCTCTTTCTCTGTGTCTCTCTATCTCTCTCTCTGTGTCTCTCATTGTATTTTGAAGTTTAATCATGCATATGACTGTATGATTTATTTGCGCTTATTGTACACAGATCATAGCGTGTAACTGACTGTACTTTTACTTGAATAATACTTTGTGCTTCGGAACCACATGTTCTGAGTCTGGAGTCTCTATTTATTGTATGACTGCGTACGCAAATTAGCGTCATCCTTAGAGGTTTATAGGAAGGATTTTAGAAGGTACAGGCAGGGGTATATAGAGGTTCATTTTAATATCAACATAGGTTTTATGCTCCAGCTGCTCCAGAGTCACTTGTACTCTGATGAGATGCCTTTCTTGTCTCTTATGTATCACTTCTGCATCTATTATTTCCTATAACTATGTATGATATCTGTGAGACTAGAGAGCTTCCAAGTGAGTGTAGTATAACTACTCTACTCACTATGGGCTCAGTGCTACTGCCGCTGCCCATATGCATGAGATGCTCTTCCAGCAGCTATATATGAAGGAGGGAAGTCCAGCTCTTTAGAAACATCTGACTGCTGCCTGTGAGTGCACGACGTCAGCCTCCACTATGCTGTACAGCAGGACTTTGCAAGGCCTCACTGCCTCACCACTACTGCTGCTTTGTCTCTGGGCATGCCTCTGCTCCTCCCACACAGTCTCCATGCTCACGGACAATGGCCACCACAGAGCACTTTGCCCTGCACCAGCAGCACCAGCTGCCATCTCAAAGAGCAGGGTGAGTAATCCTGCCCACCGGCCTGCACAGCTCCTTCTCTGGCTGTGCCACCCTGTGCCCAGCAGCATATCACAGCTCACCTGCTGCCTGGGACACAGGGGGGCAGGCACTGATGGGATGGATCACAGCTCTTATCTAACACTCTCTAAACGGGCCCTCTTTTTCTGACAGGAACCAAATCACTCTCAGCCATATTACTCCGCCCCTTCTTCTCCAGTCCAGGTGCATCCCACCCCACACACTGGGGCACATCCTATCCACAGAGAAAAAAGTACCAAATATATATATTTCACATATGGCATGAATTCATTAGCATTTTACCACAGAACACATACATAAATTAATTGCATATGACTGTGTAGATAATCCCTTTTTAACAATATATATATATTTATTTTAATCAATACCCTACTCACTTTAACCCTTTACCAGGGTTACAAATAGAGCTTCTAGTGAGGAGCAGGCCTAACCTCGCGTGTCCCTCAAGGCAAGGTGTTCTGTACAGGGGATCTGTCCCTGCTCAAAGTCATACACTATCCTATCAGGTTAGCATCTAATAAACTTCAAAACATAGATGCAATTAGATTTCCTTATCAGAGCATTTGGTCTTAGTAAGATTATTCTTCCATTTGGCAGCAAGGATTTACCAGGAAGCTGTCACAACATGACAGTAATACAGTAAGAGGACTCTAAAGAGAGGTCTGTCAGGTTCTGGGTTTCTTGTGTTCCCGGACTGACTATTGGAACAGACTCAGATGTAGAACTACTGTGCAGGAAACTAGGTGGACGGATGTAGGTCCTACTCATGAGGTGTGCTGGCATGTACTTAGTGACAATGCTGGAGAATTGTGAGAACTGGTGTTTGGTAGAAAATAGATGCTGGACTGGATCTTGACAGCACACATAATGCTGGTCAGAAACAGGTAGAACAATGAATGCCGAAGTGGAACTGGCTGGCGTACACTGGACCAGAGCAGGACTGGTAAGAGCAATGGATGCCGGGTTGGGACCGGCTAAGCTCACTGGACCAGACTGGGACCGGTAGGCTCAAAGGGTGCCAGGCTGGGACCAGCTAATGAACACTGGACTGGACTGGGACCGTTGTCTCAATGGATGCCGGGCTGGGACCCAGCTAACGCATACTGGACCGGACTGGGACTGGTAGGCTCAACGGATGCTGGGCTGGGACCGGCTAATGCACACTAGATTGTACTGGGACCGTAGTCTCAATGGATGCCGGGCTGGGACTGGCTAACGCATACTGGACTGGACTGGGACCATAGTCGCAATGGATGCCGGGCTGAGACCGGCTAATGCACGCTGGACCAGACTGGGACCGATAGGCACAATGGAAAGAGAGCAAATCAAATATAGGAAAAGCGTACGGTATTGCCTAATGGTGGCAGTATATCCGTGGTACCTAGAACTCAGAAAAGTGAATGAAACTGATGGCACTGGTGGATGCAGATTATACAATATAGCATGTGCCCTCTGCAGGCGGAGGTGAGAACTGGAGTCTGCATGCCAAGTAGGGGACACTGCTGAAGCCAGGTGTAATAGCATGGAAGCAGATCGTACATGGAACTTGCACTCTTAGCAGGCGATGGTAGTTTGCAGGAAGATGAAATGTACACTGTGCTCAGGTACCACTGTCCGCAGGTGGATTGGTGCAGAGAGTTCCGGTCTGATGAATGGAATACACGCAGACAAAATAACCGGCTTTCTCTAAATAGTATGCAGATGAGGCACAATGGTATATGAGAGCTGAGCGCACAGGATCACTGAAACAAGAATTACGGGGCGAAAGCAGATTACACTGAAGCAGTGTCAGACAGATGAAGATGGAGCTGGAAGGATAAGACAAGTATTGCTGAAAGCTGCAGTGCTGTAAAATAGATTAACGCTGAAATCAGGATTAACCAGGCTGGGACTGGTATTGCTAGGAGCAGTAGTGCTGCAGAGCGGGTCAGAGATGAAGCAGGGTTAAGCAGGCTGGGAGTCTTCTGCAGACTAATAGCAGGCTGATGATTAGCTGGCTCCTGAGGTGGACACAATTAGTAGACTAGACTCACTGAAGCTCTATAATGCAGATACTAGTGCAGATCTGTGTAGTGTAGTCCAAGCTAGCAGGAACACAGGCATAAATAGGATTAATTGCAGATTGGAGAAATGAAGGTAACGGGATGTAGTCGGCATCCCGGAGTGCGAATTCCCGATGGTTTAAATTAGGGATGTGCAGGCTCGGATAGGTTCGAGTTTGCACGTGGAGTTCGGATTTTTCCCTCCAAAAAAACGGAACTCAGAACGAGGCAAAACGTCATCTTACATGGACGAACATCATCATTCCTGGACAAAAGACCAGGAATGATGATGTTCGTCCATGTAAGATGACGTTTTGCCTCGTTCTGAGTTCCGTTTTTTTGGAGGGAAAAATCCGAACTCCACGTGCAAACTCGAACCTATCCGAGCCTGCACATCCCTAGTTTAAATACCGGTGCCAAAATCCTGACAGATCGGGATCCCGGCACCAGTATCCCGATCGTCGGCATCCCAAAGGTAAGTATCGGGGTGTAGGGGGATGTTAGTGTTAGGTAGTGGGGTTAGTGTTAGGCATTAGGGGGGGAGGTTAGGTTTAGGCACCAGGGAGGGGGTGTTAGGTTTAGGGTGCTGTCTTGAAAAAGCTCCCTGGAGGAGCAAAACATGTCGACATTCATGGGGTTTTAAAATCTACTATGATTTGTGTACCTACCTGTGTACTTACCTGTTCACCCACTTGCACTACTATCCAGTGCGGTTGGAAAAAGATTGCATTAGCCCAGTTTCTCAAACTCTGTCCTCAGGACCCCAAACAGTGCATGTTTTCCAGGTCTCCTCACAGCATCACAAGTGAAATAATTAGCTCCACCTGTGGATCTTTCAAAATGTGTCAGTGAGTAATGAATGCACCTGCTGGGTGACATGCAAAACGTGAACTGTGTGGGGTCCTGAGGACCGAGCTTGAGTACCTCTGCATTAACCTACCAGGAGTCTCCTGTACACAAAGGGAAACATCCGGTGTGAGAGCGGCTGCTTTTCATTCACCACACCGTGGTCTCCCAGGACGGCTTTCATTCACCACACACCGTGCTCTCCCAGGACGGCTTTTCACTCACCACACACCGTGCTCTCCCAGGGCGGCTTTTCATTCACCACACACCGTGCTCTCCCAGGGCGGCTTTTCATTCACCACACCGTGCTCTCCCAGGACGGCTTTTCATTCACCACACCGTGCTCTCCCAGGACGGCTTTTCATTCACCACACACCGTGCTCTCCCAGGTCGGCTTTTCATTCACCACACACCGTGCTCTCCCAGGACGGCTTTTCATTCACCACACACCGTGGTCTCCCAGGACGGCTTTCATTCACCACACACCGTGGTCTCCCAGGACGGCTTTCATTCACCACACACCGTGGTCTCCCAGGACGGCTTTCATTCACCACACACCGTGCTCTCCCAGGACGGCTTTCATTCACCACACACCGTGCTCTCCCAGGACGGCTTTTCATTCACCACACACCGTGCTCTCCCAGAACGGCTTTTCATTCACCACACACCGTGCTCTCCCAGGACGGCTTTTCATTCACCACACCGTGCTCTCCTAGGACGGCTTTTCATTCACCACACCGTGCTCTCCCAGGACGGCTTTTCATTCACCACACACCGTGCTCTCCCAGGACGGCTTTTCATTCACCACACACCGTGCTCTCCCAGGACGGCTTTTCATTCACCACACACCGTGCTCTCCCAGGACGGCTTTTCATTCACCACACACCGTGCTCTCCCAGAACGGCTTTTCATTCACCACACCGTGCTCTCCCAGGACGGCTTTTCATTCACCACACCGTGCTCTCCCAGGACGGCTTTTCATTCACCACACCGTGCTCTCCCAGGACGGCTTTTCATTCACCACACCGTGCTCTCTCAGGACGGCTTTTCATTCACCACACCGTGCTCTCTCAGGACGGCTTTTCATTCACCACACACCGTGCTCTCCCAGGACGGCTTTTCATTCACCACACACCGTGCTCTCCCAGGATGGCTTTTCATTCACCACACCGTGCTCTCCCAGGACGGCTTTTCATTCACCACACACCGTGCTCTCCCAGGACGGCTTTTCATTCACCACACCGTGCTCTCTCAGGACGGCTTTTCATTCACCACACCGTGCTCTCCCAGGACGGCTTTTCATTCACCACACACCGTGCTCTCCCAGGACGGCTTTTCATTCACCACACACCATGCTCTCCCAGGACGGTTTTTCATTCACCACACACCATGCTCTCCCAGGACGGCTTTTCATTAACCACACCGTGCTCTCCCAGGACGGCTTTTGAACACAGGCAGACGGTAATGCTCCGCTACTTCTACAATTTGAACGTATGTGGTGAGAACATACTTTAGCTACTAAAGGCATTCACAGTGCATAATAGACTTACTTTAACCGATATTATGCAGATGGATAAGAGCGTATACAGACAGATATATACCAACTAAAGGAGAGATATCACCCTCTTTTCCATCAGGACATTTGCTGATGCACTAAGCTTTATGTGGAATGATTATGTGCATGTCATGAGTGATTTAAATGTAATTGCTACCAGTGTTATTTTATACAATTACTGTGTGTTTTTAGATACGTGTTTTTTGTTTTATTATTTATTATGTCTACGTTTTACTTCTATCTATTGTAGGTTGTGAATAAATTTTGTTTTTTATGTTTAGAGGAGCCTTGATCATTGATTCATTTCAAACAAGCGATATATATGAGATTATATTTTATAGCACAGTCCTAATTTGTAGTTTTTTGTGGGTGACTTTATTGAGACCAGGTGGTACTGGTTTATTTGGCCTAGCAGCTTGAATTGTTTTATTTACACACCTGCTTTATTAGCGCAAGGAGCTAGTTGTTGTTTTTGCACCAACTAGATTTCAGTTTTCTTTTCCTGTGGGGAGGGGGAGGTTAGGTTTAGGCACTAGGAAGCCCCCCTTAGGTTTAGGCACTGGAGAGGGAGGGTTAGGGTCACTTCCTATGGGTGTCGGGATTCTGGGTGTCGGGATGCCGCTGTCGGTATTCTGAACAGCAGCATCCCAACAGCTGGAATTTCATACCCAACCCCAAGGTAACAGCAGAGCTGACACCCAGGTACTAAATCACAGGAACCAGGTCAGGAATATGACTTGTTGATCTGGCGATGTGCTGTTGACCTGGAAGGGATTTAAATAGGCTGTCTTGGGAGCGGATAGGGTGCAGTTATTATGTGGAGAATTGCATATAGCAGATAGGTGTAGGAATGGTCACATATTGAGCTGGGCCTAGATCACAGCCTAACCTGAACCAGTGGCAAAGCAGGGCGTGACATACACAGGGTGATCCCAGAGACATGGCATGCGCAGAGGACCACAGAACAAGCCAGGATGCCACATGAGCAAGGTAAGCTGATTCAGAGGAGCGGCACGTGACAAGGCCCAATTGGCGACATCTGTATCTGCTCCATGTAATCAGAAGCAACCAGTGGTGGATTTTACCTAAGGGCTGCAGGACAGCAGCCACCCCCCCAGTAAAAGCCACCACCCACAGTGAAGTTAACCAGTGACACTGTGCACTGGGTGTTTCCTCTGGTATTGACTTCCAATTGGAAGCACCACCAGCTAAGCAAACGCCAGAGGTGGCAGTCCCAGGGAAAGTTTTCTTACCCCTGGGACTGGCAGTCCAGGCTGCGATTAGCAGAAAATGCACTCCCAATAGGAAGCCACTCCCTGCCTATCATCAACCTTACCTGACTTCTGGGGGCTGCAGCTGATGCAGTCCCTAGAATCCGATGTTTGTGTGCATGGCCAGACGCTACAACAGTCTGGACTTCGGACCAAACCTCAGCACAGGTAGCACCCCTCACAGATTATGGTAGGAGCCACCACTGGAAGCAACCATAAAGCAGATTCCTTGGAGCAATGTTCACAATGGGCAGAAATGAGAAGGGAGATCACCCTGAGCATAGTGTCTTAATAGCATGGAACAGGTCGGTTACAATGGTCAGGAGAGTTTGCTGAAAGGCCAAATATGTATTTCCAGTCTACCCTATTCTATGATCCTTTTTTCAGAGAACATTACAGTCTAAGTTTTGAATGTATGTCACTAAATTAATAATTTTTTGCACATTGTCAAAAGCTTGGTATCCAGAGACAAAACCAGCCACAATTTCTGTGACTAATTTGAGGTCTTCTGTTACCATTAGAGAAACTGGGTAATAGCTATCACTAGTGACTGGGGCAGGATGTATTAACTCTGAAAAGTGGTCAAACCTCCAAAAACTGCAGTTTTCAGAGGTTTGATTGCATTTCCCATATGTACAAAACTTCAGAAAGTGAAACTTTCCAGAGCTTCTACCCGATAGGCAAAGCCATCAATAGCTGGCATTTCCTAATAGAAGCCTATGGGCTTCCTTTCACAATACTCCCCATGAGGGATCCAAGGTCCCAGGGTCCCCCGCAGCTCGCACATGCGATGAACGACTGCCGCACATGCTCAGAAGGACTCCCGGGCCATAAACCTGGAAGTCATCTCATCAGATCTTTTCAAAGAGTCCATTAAATGGCGAAGAAAGAATGGCCCCACTAAGCAATATTATCGTTTGCATACATTCCATGAGAGGTCATCTGCCGACCCATCACTACACGTAAGGTGTCCACCTCCCACACCAATGACAAAATGCCCACCTGGACCCAGTAGGATAGAATCAGCCTAACCTGTGTACTGGAGGGGAGAGCTCCTCAAGACCAAAAGTTGTTACCAAAATGGCCTCTGCACTCCTAATCACAAAATGGACCTGAAAACCCACCCCTAAACCACACCCACAGGCTGACTTCTCCTAAGCTTCACCTACCAACAACCTCACACAAAATTGTATACCTTGCCTGACCAGGGGCAGCCACTCACAGACTTGGGGTTTAATTTCTTACATGCATATGTAGAGCCTAGATTTTAATGTCCTTGAACTGGAGGTATGGAATGTCTATGAAACATAGTGTCACTATTCTGTAATAAAAATCACTGATGGGCCCCACAGAAATTGATCCAAGGACCTTCTGGACTGAAGACCAATGGCCCTGACAGTTGAGACACTGCATCTCCTGTTTATTTAGTCTCTTGCATAATTATACATGACCATCATGAATGTGCCTACTATCCGCCCACTTCCTGGACACAGCCAATCTCTTGCAGGCTGTGGGTATTTAAGCAGGATGTCAGCACACAGTGCTGGTGATAATGCCGATCTGGAGTCAGCACACACAGTGCTGATAATGCCTGTCTGCTTGGATGGTGCTGAACCTGCTGATATTCTATTTCCTGATTCCTATTACTGACATGGTCTGTTCTTCAATTTAGTTACCTTCTGGCTTCCATACTTCTGCTTGTTTCCCAGATATAACTCTGTCTGCTTCCTGCCCTGAATTGGATCTTGAGATATTTATTCTACTGTCTGCTGCCAGCCCCGAACCCAGACTGTGGCCTGATGTTTCTGTCTGCTGCCTGCCCTGACTACAGTACCTGCCTATCTCTGGATTCTCTATCAGTGACCTGCACTTCAGGTCATTGTCTTTGCCTGGCGTCCTGCCCTTCTCTCATCGGTAAGTAGCATCAAATTGAACGGACCTCTCCAGAATCTCATCACTGGTCAGA
The DNA here is from genome assembly GCA_031769625.1 of Taudactylus pleione. Classification (NCBI taxonomy): domain Eukaryota; kingdom Metazoa; phylum Chordata; class Amphibia; order Anura; family Myobatrachidae; genus Taudactylus; species Taudactylus pleione. The sequence continues at coordinate 923,517 of JAUIMM010000240.1, forward strand.
TTAATGACTAACGGAGATTGCCCTCACACCAGGTGTGGCATATTTTGTAGACATTCAACATGTCAAGATTCATGCTTTGCATGTCAACTTTGAACATGTTGACACTCATCATGTTGACACTGATGAAATGTCGACATGATTAGAATGTTGACAAAATGTCTAGTGGTGACTTACCTGGAATGGCGGCTCCAGTGGTGTCTTCTGGGTCCAGCTGTGACATCCTGATTACGTCCGTCTGATCCTAGCCCTCCCCTAACCCTAACCTCCCCTCCCATAGCCAAACCTTAACCCTTCTCTAGTGCCAAAACGTACCGTCCCATAGCCTAACCCCAGCCCTCCCCCTAGTGCCTAACCCTTACCCTCCCTTCCTGTAGCATAACCCAAACCCTTCTCTAGTGCCTAACCTTAACCTCCCCTCCCATAGCCTAACCCTAACCTCCCCTCAATAGCCTAACTCTCCCCTTCTGTAGCTTAACCCTAACTCTCCCCTTCCATAGCCTAACCCTAACCCTTCCCTAGTACCTAACCCAAACCTCCCCTGCCATAACCTAATCCTTCCCTAGTGCCTAACCCTAACCTGCCCTCCCATAACTGAACCCTAACCTCCCCCTAGTGCCTAACCCTAACCTCCCCTCCCGTAGCCTAACCCTTCCCTAATGCCTAACCCTAACCTCCCCTAACGTAGCCTGCCTAACCTCTCCTCCCATAGTTGAACCCCAACCTCCCCCTAGTGCCTAACCCTAACTTCCCCTCCCACAGCTTAACCCCAACTTCCCCTCTCGTAGCCAAACACTAACCACCCCTCCTGTAGCCTAGCCCTAATCCTGTACTAGTGCCTGACCCTAACCTCCCCTCCCGTAGCCTAACCCTAATCTCCCCTCCTGTAGCCTAACCCTAACCTCCCCTCCCGTAGCCTTCCCTAGTTCCTAACCCCCTTCCTGTAGCCTAACCTCCCCTCCTAAAGCCTAACCCTAATTTCCCCTCCAGTAGCCTAACCCTAACCCTCCCCTAGTGCCTAACTCTAACCTCTCCTCCCATAGCCTCCCCTAGTGCCTAACCCTAACCTCCTCTCCGGAAGCCTAACCCTAACCTTTCCTCCAGTGCCTAACCTCCCCTCCTGTAGCCTAACCCTAACCTCCCCTAATGCCTAACCCTAGCCTCCCCTCCCATAGCCTAACCCTAACCTCCACTCCCATAGCCTAGCCCTAATACTGTCCTAGTGCCTGACCCTAACCTCCCCTCCTGTAGCCTAACCCTAATCTCCCCTCCTGTAGCCTAACCTTAACCTCCCCTCCCATAGCCTTCCCTAGTGCCTAACCCCCTTCCTGTAGCCTAACCTCCCCTCCTAAAGCCTAACCCTAATTTCCCCTCCAGTAGCCTAACCCTCCCCTAGTGCCTAACCTCCCCTCCCATAGCCTCCCCTAGTGCCTAACCCTAACCTCCCCTCCCGTAGCCTAACCCTAACCTTTCCTCCAGTAGCCTAACACTAACCTCCCCTCCCATAGCCTAACTCTAACCCTCCCCCCAGTGCTTAACCTCCCCTAATGCCTAACCCTAACCTCCCCTCCCGTAGCCTAACCCTAACCCTCCCCCAGTGCCTAACCCTAACCTTCCCTCATGTAGCCTAACCCTAACCCCCACTAATGCCTAACCCTAACCTCCCCTCCCGTAGCGTAACCCTAACCTCCCCTCCTGTAGCCTAACCCTAACCTCCCCTCCCGTAGCCTAAGCCTAACCCTCCCCCAGTGCCTAACCCTAACCACCCCTCCTGTAGCCTAACCCTAACCTCCCCTCCTGTAGCCTAACCCTAACCTCCCCTCCTGTAGCCTAACTCTATCCTCCCCTCCTGAAGCCTAACCCTAACCTCCCCTAGTGCCTAATCCTAACCCTCCTCTCCCATAACCTAACCTTAACCATGACATTTCACATGTTGGCATTGTGAACATGTCAATATTATGCAGATGCCGACATGTCCGATGTTGACATCATAATTGTTGACTTTGTGTTGTCGACATTATGACTACATCCTCTTGCACCGTACACAAAATCACTCACCTGTCTATTATAGAATATTTTTTCATTTGTTAACCTAAAATTGCTGTTTTTAAAGTGTTTTGCTGATCAGCGGGACAGGATCGCACCTGAGGTAAATATTGGTTTGTTAAATATCCAAAACTTGATATAACATGGCTGCTGCTCGGACACTAGAGCTCATCCTGACTGACAATTCAACATCTTTATCCCCTCAAGCTCTCGGTGCCAACAGCGGCTTTAACGTCATCTGGCTGTAACATCATCTCCCCTGAGGGCGAGACATGAGCGTAGTAAGATCATGTTGGCTCCTAGTGTGATGTTTTGCTTGGATGTAACTAGGATTTCTTTATTAAATCCTGCCTGTGACCGGAACTATCAGCAGGAGAGAAGTCTCAGCTGTCCCATAGTACCCATAATGTTGTTTAATTGCACAATCGGTGCTTAAAGTGAAGGAAAGCAATTGGAAACCGATATTTTGCTGACTGAAATAACATTCATGAAATGCTGCCTATCAAGTCACTATGCTGTGACAGGCAGAGAGACATTTAGAGTTGAGTCAGTCAGAGAGACTTTAAGAGGAACAGTCTCTAAGGAGCATATTTATCAAATAATATTTGTGGCGCATCCCCTGAAAACACCATACTTGCCTACCCTCCCGATTCGGCCGGGAGTCTTCCGAAAATCGGGTGCCGCTACCGGCCCCCCGGAAAGGTAGGCAAGCCTCCCAGCGGCCGCCGACCCCCTCCGAACTCCCCCCACGTTAGCAAGAAAACACCCTGCAGAAGGGGGGACCGGTGAGGCGAATAATTCTGAATCGCGTCAGTTTGGCGCTGCCCCCTGCTTCACAATGCCGGTAATCTTGTCATTGTGTAGTGGGGGCGGGGCCAAAATGATGCAATTGCGTAGGCCATGCCCCCCGCCCACAAATACCGGTAATCTGGCCACCCACGCCCCCTTGTGCTGGCCACGCCCCCCCTGCTATGCCGATCTGGCTGCTCCCTCCCGGAAGGGGCAGACAAAATATCGGCAGCCCTGGAACACACCATTATTGGGGGGATATTAAGGATCCCCCAAATGTATGAAGGATGGACCACAGCAGGGTCCCCCACAGCTCGCTCATGAACTGGCCCACGGCCGAGCATGCGCAGAAGGCTTCCACTTCATAAACCTGGAAGATCCCACACCGGAAAGGACAGCTCTTATCGGAAGAGCTGTCCTTTGCCTAAATTTACTGCACATGCATACAGGGTTACTAAGCTCCGCTCTGCATGTGATCATTGGCCAGATACATCCCACCCTGTGTAAGAGCCAGTGACCGAGTTCTGTCAGTGAGAGCTGGTTTGGAGGCTATGTGAATAAAACTAGGTAACTTGATTAAGTTCCTTCACATGGAGTAAGGACTAAGGAGAAGAGCAGGCACAAGGCAGGAAATAGCTAGGTGTAAGTCCTAGGAGATAACTAATATAAAGTAACCGGGCTGGTTTAGCGTATGGTAACGGGGCTGGAACTGGTGTAGCAATAGATAACCGGGCTAAGACCGGTATAGCAATAGGTAACTGGGCTGGGACCGGTATAGCAATAGGTATCCGGGCTGGGACCGGCAAGGCAACTGGTAACTGGGCTGGGACCGGCAAGGCAACTGGTAACCATGCTGGGACCGGCAAGGCAACTGGTATCTGGGCTAGAACCAGCAAGGCAACTGATAACCATGCTAAGACCAGCAAGGTAACTGGGCTGGGACCAGTAAGGCAACTGGTAACCAGGCTGGGACCGGAAAGGCAACTGGTAACCAGACTGAACTGGCAAGGCAACTGGTAACCAGGCTGGGACCGGCAAGGCAACTGGTAACCGGGCTGGGACTGGCAAGGCAACTGGTAACCAGGCTGGGACCGGCAAGGCACTGGTAACAGATGAGTTGTAGCCGTGAAAAAAAACTTCTATTGGGGAATTGAGCTACAGGTGGTGCTAGAGAGCACTTGCTGAGTTGACCAGGGTGTATTTAGTAGTTGAGTAGTGTGAGCTGCAGGTGGTGTAAGGGAGCACTTGCAGAGAAAACTGGTTGTATTAAGTAGTTGAGCAGTGAGAACTGCAGGGGATGTTGATGAACACTTGATAGGCAGTGTAGTTAGCAGACCGGTGGACAGCATGCCGCCGGTCTGAATTCCGACGGTGGAAGCCCGACATGGGACTTAAGATAGGTATCAGTATTTTGATGCCTATCTTAATCCCAACGCTGGAATACAGCTAGATGCCAGCCCGAACGTGGTAAGTCGGGGGCGTCTTAGTTGTTAGCCGCAGGGGGGGGGAGTATTAGGTTCGCCTAGGGGTGGGGGAGTTAGGGTTAAGCACCACTGGGAGAGGGTTAGGGTTAGACACTAAGGGGGAAGGGTTAGGTTTAGGCACAAAGGGGGGAGACAGGTTTAGACACTAATGGGGAGGGTTCGGGGGTGGGGAGGGTTAGGGTTAGGCTACAAGAAGGGAGGGTTAGGGAGAGAAGGGGGGAGGGTTAGTATACTTACCTGACTCCTGTCGGGTTATCAACCATCAGGATGCCGCTGTCGGTATTTTGACAGGCGGCATCCTGACTACTGGTATTACATATCCATTACCTTGATAGGCTCTAGCAGGGAAGAACTGATTTAGGTTTTCAATAGATAGCTGGTTGCAGGCTGAAAGTAGTATAACTCTGGTACACAGATTGGATCTCAGGGTGCTTTGCAGATTGCAGGTTGGAGCTGCAGATTTTTGCAGAATGGAAACTGCAAAGGTTTGTAGATACAGGAGCCAAGAAGACTAGTTGAACTCCAAGAAGACTATTTAAACTGGCAAAGCACACATGGCTGGGAATGGTTTTATATAGGGTATTCTTCACCAGGATTGGACACTGGAGGCATGTGAGAAGAAAGCATGGGTGCCACCTCAGGCAAGATGGTGGCACCCCTGCAGCCCTGGACAGCAGAAACAGGGGAATCCTGAAATGACTGGCTAGTGGAGATATGCCAGCCTGTAAATCATCAAAACCAGGTAAAGAAAGAGAGTCACTGTTTGAGAATCCAGGGAGCTGTATCCCACCTGAGTCAACTGTTTCCCGAACATCAACCTGTAGTGCCCATAAGCCTATCCTGATCCAACAGCAGGGGCTACCAGCATCTCCAACCACCACTGCTCATTACAGAAATAAGCACTACCACGAATGGTGCACACCACAAGCCTTGGTACAATATCATAAATCTTGACCATGTGAAGGATTTCATCATATCAGTACATGTTACTGGACAATGGCAATAAAGGCCAAAAGCAGTCAACCAAAAGTTTTTAACAATAGGACATGGAGGGTTAAGTCAGAGGTTCCGAAACGCGGTGTCACGTTCGGTGTGGAGGAATCCCCTACTGAGGGGATGGAAGCTGAGGTCCCTGGATAAGAGGGGCCTGGATATATGACCTCCTCATCCACGAGTATCTAACGTTGACAAGACCTGTACGAAGGCGCGGAGTCTAACCAACTGGGAGGTGTTCACCAGTGACCCCTCCAAGCGGGATATGGGTTTAGGCTGCACCCAGCTGGCAGGTCACGCCCTTTGGACAGGTGTCTGATACTGTGGGAATAGAGACAAATACCCGGTGGTCCTGAGGGTATACTTCTGCAAGAAGTACTTAGAACTAGTACTCGTATGGGTAAGGGATAAGTGCTAGAGGCACTGTTAGTCCACGGTATGGCACTAACAGCTTACACTGGAGGAGTGGTGTAAGATGCACAGTTGCGTCAGCAGGTGGTAGTACAACGCACACAGGCAAGATGTTAGGACGCACTGTTGCACAATGATTTGGCATTTGATTCTTGAGGAGGTTGCATAGGGAACCTGGAATGGGGTATCAGCAATACACAGGGTAGCGACAACATTGAACAGGCAACTTCCTTCATCCGGAGACTGGTTTTATACCATAAGGTAGCAGGTTATTGGTGGACAGCGTCAGCTGACCAACACCATGCTACAATTGGGTCTAGGGTAGTCAGGTGATGTGAAAAGTCATGGCTGCGTCCATGACGGCAACCAAGGCAAAGCGCAGCACATGGATGTCCACATGGCTCTAAGTATAATACTCAGCGCGTCACACGCCGCCGCACCTGGCGTCTGACCACCCGAGGGATCAGGGGAAGCCGGCGCTGCGGTGAGTAACGGCAGATCCTAGGCCGCAACCTGACACACGGTCCTCAAAGCACCCTAACAGTCCAGGTTTTAAGGATATCCATGCTTGACCACAGGTGACTTAATTAGTAACTCAGTGTCACAAGCCGCCGCACTGCCAATGCTGTGCGGGGTGAACGCGTTCGCTGAAGTCTACTCCTTCCTCCTGTTAGGATCTGTGGTAGCAGCATATTGTTGGCAGTTCCAGTCTTGGTTGCTGCTGAGGCACCACACTAATTACTGCCTGTCTGTGTGCAGTATCAGGTGCGCACTAATTGATTCTCCTGTCTGTGCACAGCCCAGATGCTCAATAGTCTCTCATTAGGGAGACTTGCTCTGGTTGAGCCCTGTTTCTGTTAAATTCCAGCCAGCCCTTCACTCCATGCCGGTGATAGCAATCCATGTGTTTCCGGTTTCTGTTGGTCTCCTGTTCACAGTCGAGTTCCAGTGTCCAGCCAGCTCCATTGTTGCTGCAGTTTGTGTCATCTAGGCGGCACGGTCTGCATCTGCTCTACCTGCCGTTTGTGTCATCCAGGCGACACAGGCCGCATTCAGAGTCCAGAGTGCGCAACCTAGCATCCTGAGTACGCCATTCTGTGTACTAACCGCTTGTGTTATTCCGGCAGCATTAAGCGCACCTGGGCGTCCAGAGTACGCAATCTGGTATATGACCGCTTGTATCATCCCGGCAACACTGGAATCTCCTAGCCAAGTCCTTCAGCCTGGATGCTGCAGCTTTACTCAGTGACTGTGTCTCGGTCCAAGGCTGCATCCTGCCAAAGTCTTCCTGCCCTCAAGGCAGCAACTCAGCCCAGCGGCTGCTACCGGCCTAAAGACCGCATCTCATCTAATAGGTCCACAGGCCTCATCCAGCCCAAAGGCTGCTACCGGCCCAAAGGCCGCATCTCAACTATGATACTGATGGATTTAAAATATCAAGCTCCATATCTCCATATCTCAATGTGGGTTTTAGTACAGTGCAGTAAGTCTGCTTATGCAATATGTTTGAGAAGAAATAGGCACAATATATTAATATACAGCATAGCGCCTACCCGGGACGTGCAGTTAAGGTAGGCCGGGGAAGCAGAGCCTCCCCTGTCATACTCCTGAGATTTGATATAAAAATGATTAGAATAATACAAAAAAAGATATTTATAACTTATAAACATCTTTTTTGTTTATTGTAATCATTTTTATAGTTAACACTCACCAGCTTTGTGGCGCTCCCTGGGAAAGCAGGGAGAGAAGAGATGAGGAAGCAACAGCTCAGCCTCGCTTCTGTATAGTCACGGCTTGCAGAGCTGGTGGCAGAGCCACACCACTGGCAGTAAGCTGCACAGAAAGAGAGCTAATAGAGGATGTGTCATGTGACCAGGAAGTGCACTACATTGTTTAGAGATGGAGCTCAGTCAGCAGCAGCAAGAGAAGATACACTGATGCAGGTAGGAGAATCAAGGGACATTGCAGCTTAGTGTAGTGAGGGGAGAGTTACAGTGAGTAGGGGACGAGACAGGCTCCGAGCACTCAGACCCATCTCCATGTGTGCCTCCCCAGCCATTGACCTCACCGCACGTCACTTGTGCTTACTTGAGTTTCAGAGTGGAACAAAAGTGGAGTTTATCGGGGAGTAGTTCTCATAATACAGCTCATAATAGACAAAAAGTGCACCAGGAGAGAAGATCTGCTGGCCCATACGCGCTTATCAGGAGATCTCTGTACACAGAGAGTTTTGGCTGCATTTCCATATATTCATGCAGCGCATGCGCCGAAGTGCTCCTAGGTCATAAACCCAGTAGTCCTTCTATCAGAAAGAACAGCTCTTATAGAAAGAACTGTCCTTGCAATTTTAGTCACATCTCTAGGTCCCACATCTAGTGGCGGGATATATCGCACCCATGATGCGATGCTTAGTACATCCCGCCCTATGCAAATATGGCCACTTCCAGCGGTGAGAAATCATTGGTCTGTATTCTCAGTCGGAAACATCTACTGTATGCGACTGTACCGCCCCCTGGGTCTCATTCAGACCCGCTCGCGAGCGCAGGACGCTCGCAAGCTTGTCGATGGTACCCAAATGCGCATGCGCGAGACCCGGGAAGCGACGGGGTAGCCGTCGCTCAGGGTCTCGCACCAAAGGAGGCGTGCTGTCGATGGTGAGTGACAGCACGCCCCCTTTGGTGGGCGTGCCAGGGGCGTGGCTGCCAGACGGAAGCGTACCGTCTGGGTCCGACCCCACTGACATCACTAGTGATGTCAGTGGGAGTGATTCTGATAGAGCCAAAATCACTCCAAGGCTTGCGGCAGCGAGACCCTACCGCAGGGTCTCGTCACAAGCCCGGGTCGCGATGGTCAAGACCATCGCGACCATCATCATGGACACTCGCATAAGCTGTGGGTGGTAACCCACAGCTATGCGAGCGTCCAAAAGGCCGCTCCAAGTTTAGGTAGGAGGGCCCTAATTCGAGCGCTCTGGTCAGAGCGTCCGGCTCTGAATCAGGCCCACAGTCCTCTGCTTGTCAGAGCAGATGTCCTTAAAGCTGGGTACACACTGGGCCTGATTCAGACGCGGTCGCTATGAGTGTGCGCTCGCTCGATGCGTATGCAAACATGTGAAAGTGACGCGGCGGGGTGCGATCGCACGCCAAGGCATAAGCACGCCCATCTTACCTGTACGAGCGTTCGCTTTGTGTATGCAGACTCCCCTTAGCGAATGCATAGACGCCCACTGCCCCACGTCATCTGCTGGAAGTTTGTGAAAACATTGGTACATCAACCACTATCAAATGGGAACGCAGTGCTTGTGGTAGCTTTTTTCTACCGCAAGCATTGCGAGGAAAACAGAGGAAAAAAATGGCTGGTGACGTGTACTATGACGCTGCCTGTTAATTATGCACGCCTCTAAAACGTTGTTGAAACACTCGGGCACGCCTGCGTTCGCACCTCCACTCCCCCGTTTTTAATGGACTGCCCCTGTTACCACCAACAAACGGCCACTCCGGTCACTCACTCTGCTGGGCTGGCTTTGCTGTGCAAGTGAGGGATCTGCGAACGCACTGTGTAGTTGCGCACGTGCACTGCGATGCATGCGCAGATTAGCAACCATCGGCAATAGCGAGCGCACTGCGGATAGCATCTGGGTCTGAATCAGGCCCACTATGCGATCCGTCTTACGATATATCGTTCCATCGCAGATTGGACTGATATATCATGTAGATCGTATAGTGTTGTTTACGCCCGATCGCACGTGCACATCGGTTGCTCATCGCATCGTCCCATCTGCTGTGATGCAATTAACGATGCATACTGCAGCATGGAATGATATATCGCGCAGTCATACATAGGGTCATGAAGTGTGCATGGCCGGTGCGATATATCATTCCATCCTATCATGCCATCGCCAAGTAAACATATCGTATAATGTGTAGTGTATCCAGCTTTAGAATATCTGCATTTGCACCAGCCACATCGTTGGTGCATTAGATTCTGAATAGCCTGCAACTCTGGCTAAAAGCCCAAGAAGCGCCGGATTAAGGGCTACATAGATCTGGAGCTGAAATTTTTAAAGGGCTTATACTGAGAAGCAGCTGTGACCAGCGCTGTGTGGGTGTGACCAGTGTGTGGCTGTGACCAGAGCTGTGTGTGTGTGACCAGCGCTGTGTGGGTGTAACCAGTGTGTGGGTGTGACCAGCGCTGTGTGGGTGTGACCAGTGTGTGGGTGTGAACAGTGCTGTGTGAGTGTGACCAGTGTGTGGGTGTGACCAGCGCTGTGTGGGTGTGACCAGCGCTGTGTGGGTGGGACCAGTGCTGTGTGGGTGTGACCAGTGCTGTGTGGGTGTGACCAGTGCTGTGTGGGTGGGACCAGTGTTGTGTGGATGTGACCAGTGCTGTGTGGGTGTGACAAGTGCTGTGTGGGTGTGACCAGCAATGTGTGGGTGTGGCCAGTGCCATGTGGGCGTGTACATCCCCTACACCAGTGGTTCCCAAACGTTCTTGAATCCCGGCACCCTAGAGTGTCAACATTTTTTTCACGACACCCCTAGGCCAAAAGATTTTTTTCTTTTAATGAGAAAAGCTGCAAAAATGAATCCAGAAAAAAATATTAACTAAGTAAATAGTGCCTACCTGTCACCCTTAGGGCTCCCTACAAATAAAGGGCCATGTTTCAGAATCAGAGGATATAAGTAATGGAGATATACTGTAAAAGGGATTTTTTATTTGTCACAAGTCTCCCTAACTACATCAGATAAAAGCCTTTTGCAAAAAGGCTTATCTTTTGCCCCAACTGCGACACTTAACAAATGTAACCTTTTAATAGATCTTAGTTTGTATACAAGAAAAATCACTTTCAAAACATCATTTCATTACACAAAATAAATCCCTTGCCCCCATAAAGAATTATGAACAAATAAATAATGAATCTCAATCAGGTTTAAAAAACTATTGTTTTTTACCCAGTGGAGTCAAGAGGTTCTCATACATAGGGGTTTTCAATTTGGAGCGAAAAGTCAGTTTTTGCGATAATTTCGCACCGATGACGTCATTTTCGCTGGTTTTGGTTTTACACCGTATTCAATTTCAAAGACTTTCGCAGGTTCGAAATGTCTTTTAAAAAAAACCGGGATAACTTTTCACCACTGAATAGGTGGCGAAAAAAAGTGCAGAATTGGGGTTTAGGGGTGCAGCCTTCAAAAAAATAGCCTGCACCCCTGGGAATGACATTTTAAAAATAACTGTGTCAAAAAAAGTTTTAAAAAAAAATAGGGACACCCCAAAAAATTAATTTAAAAATTGGGGTGGAAAAAAAAAAAGGAAAAAAGTGTTTAACAATAGGGAAATAGGTTCAGGGCTATTCTGCAAGTATGCGGCAGGTGTTTTTTAGAATAGAATATTAGCGACAGGTGCATAGTTGCAGAATTTTAAAAAAATTACTTTAGGGACATAAAAATATGCTAGTACCCATTTTCATGTACCCCAAATTTGATGGGACCACTTAAAAAAATGAAAAAAAAAATAACCTAAGTGCTCTTCTGCATCACTTCTTCAATGTCGGGAAAAAAACACCTGCAACCGCTATTTAAAACCCCGACTTTCATTTGCAGGCTAAAACGGGGGTACCCATAGTGATCCCCCATGTTTTTACAGCTTTATGGGGGTCCTACATTTTATTCCAGGTAAATTAAATTTTTTTCGCTGATCCTACTTTGCCGGCTCCCGTTTTCGTAGCTTTCATATTGAATACGGGTGTAAGCGGGGTCGCGCGCGATAGTTTTTCGCCGGCAAAAGCTCCGATGTGCGGCAAAAAACTTCGACAGCGAGGTTTACGTTTCATATCGAATACCCCTCATAGACTTATTTACCCAATTAGTAAAAAAAAGACTTTGAAAAAATGAAGGAGGGAATTCCAGTGATTGATAAAAATTTTACTCTGGGAGACATAAATTCTTTAAAAAAGCTGACAGATAATAAAAATCTGGTGTTAAAAAAGCTTATAAGGGGGAAGGGGGGCATTGTTTTGCTTAATCGTACAGATTATGAAAATTAAATGTATAGATTATTATTAGATGGAGTATTTTATGTTAAATTAAAAATGACCCAACGAAGGATTACCTAAAACAACTTAAGGAATTATTAGACAAAGGGAAAATGCTTAGAATAATTAAATGAGAGAGAATCAGTGGCGGAACTCCCGTAGACAATGGAGTCATTTGCCGCCGTGCGTCAGCCCTGAAGGGGGCACCTGGCTCCATTGTCCCCGGGAGCTGCATGGAGAAGGAGCGCCGCTGATCGGCGTTCCACCTCCATTGGTGTAACTACGGAAGGTGCAGGAGGTGCCCGCTGAGTGTGTTACCAGCAGGCGCCCGGCTCCTATTCAAACCCCCGGCGGCAGCCGGAGGACGGAGCTCCCTCCATCTTCCAGGTCCCGCAGTGCACTACGGGAGTGACGTCATGACGTCACTCCCATAGTGCCGAGGAGCGGACGCCGGGGACGGGGCTCAGGAGTGAGCTCCGTCTTCCGGGTCTCGCAGTGCACTATGGGAGTGACGTCATGACGTCACTCCCATAGTGCCGAGGAGCGGGCGCCAGGGATGGATGGCAGCAGCACTGGAGCAGGGATAACGGTAAGTGGTTTTTTTTTTGTGCGTGTGCACGCGCGGGGGGGGCTCACTATTGGGAGCAACTACAGTGGGCTCACTACTGGGGGCAACTACAGGGGGCTCACTACTGGGGGTAACTACAGGGGGCAACTACAGGGGCCTCACTACTGGGGCAACTATAGGGGGCTCACTACTTGGGCAACTACAGGGGGCTCACTACTGGGGGCAAATACAGGGGGCTCACTACTGGGTGCAACTACAGGGGGCTCACTACAGGGGGCAACTACTGGGGGCTCACTACAGGGGGCAACTACTGGGGGCAACTACCGGGGGCTCACTACTGGGGACAGCTACCGGGGGCTCACTACTGGAGGTACTGCTTAGGGGGACCACTACTGGAGGCACTGCATAGGGGGACCATTACTGGGGGGCACTTTTACATAGGCGGGCCCTACATAGGGGGACCACTACTGGGGGTATTGTATAAAAGGAACTGCATGGGGGGGCGGCGGTAGCTGGGGCTGGCATAGGTGCTGGGGGGGAGGTACATTTTAATTGGGGGGGGCACCAACATTTATTTTGCCTCCGGGCACCTGGGATGAAGTTACGCCACTGGGGAGAATATCAATATTTGTATAATGATCATCCACGTATAGCAACTACAGTATATACCATTTACCGAAGATACACAAAAATTGGGAAGCACCGCCTGGCCGCCCGATTGTAGCAGGTATAGACTCTTTGACTGCAAGAGTCTCTAAATATGTGGATATTTTTTTGAAGCCTTATTTACCTTTGTTAAAAACATATATTAGAGACTCCACACGTTTTACAACTATTAAGTTCGTTTAAATGGGAAGAAGGGTATCATTGGGGCACAATTGATGCAGAGATCATTGAAACAATATTAAAAGCTGACCCGGGTATAAGTTCAGTCAGGGCTGAGTTTTTATGTGATTGTTTGGATTTTGTTTTCAAGCATAATTATTTTACTTTTTTAGATGTCTTTTACCTTCAGACCTGTGGTAGCGCAATGGGTACGATTTGCGCACCAAGTGTGTCTAACCTTTATATGGGGGCTTGGGAAAAGGAATATGTTTTGAAAAATAATCTGTTTTCTTTGAATATTGTGTTGTTTAAACGCTATATAGACAACATTTTGGTGGTCTGGCAGGGGACTGAACTAGAATTCAAAATGTTTGTAGAGTATTTGAATGACAACGAATTCAATCTTCAATTTATGTCCAATTTCCATGAGAATAAAATTGAATTCTTAGACCTGGTATTGAGTGCAGAACAGTGCAATGATATCTATAAAGATTTAGAAACCTACACCTTTTTCAAAAAAGTAGACAGTAACGGCTACTTAGATTCAACCAGTTGCCATCATAAGAAGTGGAAAAAGAATTTGCCCTTCTTTCAATTAATTAGTGTCACAAGCCGCCACGCTGCCAATGCTGTGCTGGGTGAACGCCGGAAAAGCGTTCGCTGAAGTCTCCTCCTTCCTCCTGTTAGGATCGGTGGTTAGCAGCATTGTTGCAGTTCCAGTCTTGATTGCTGCTGAGCCTCTGCACTAATTACTGCCTGTCTGTGTGCACTATCAGGTGCACACTGACTGATTCTCCTGTCCTGTTTCTGTTATATTCCAGCCAGCCCTTCACTCCTTGCTGGTGATAGCATTCATGTGTTTCCGGTTGTCGTTTTGGTCTCCTGTTTCACAGTCGAGTTCCCAGCACCTAGCCTGCTTCCCTGTTCCTGCCGTTTGTGTCATCCAGGCGGCATGGTCTGCTCCAGCTGTCGTTTGTGTCATCCAGGCGGCACAGCCAGCACTTGGCATTGCAAGTGCGCAACCCAGCGTCTTGTGTCAACCCAGCGACACAGGACGTACATGAGAGTACGCAACCTTGTATATACCGCTGGTGTCATCTGGGCGGCATTAAGCACACCTCAGCATCCAGTGTACGCAACTCTGCATCCTTCAGCTGGTGTCATCCCGGCGACTCTGTGCGCACCTCAGCGTCCTCTTGCCAAGCCATTCTGCCCTCAAGGCAGCATCCAACCCAAAGGCTGCTACCGGCCCAAAGGCCACACCACAGCTTATTGGCTCTCAGGCCTCAACCAGCCCAGAGGCTGCTACTGGCCCAAAGGCCACACCACAGCTTACTGGCCCCCGGGTCTTAACCAGCCCAGAGGCTGCTACCGGCTCAAAGGCCGCACCTCAACTAATTTGCCTACAGGCTTCATCAGTCCCGGGGCTGCTACTGGCCCAAAGGCCGCAGCACAACTTATTGGCCATCAGGCCTCAACCAGCCCAGGGGCTGCGACCAGCCCAAGGCCGCATCACCACTCATTGGCCCACAGACCTCAACCAATCCAGTGGCTGCTACCGGCCCAAAGGCCGCACCACTATACCACCACTATACGGCCGCATCCAGCCAAGATACTCCCGCCCTCAAGGCTGTGCAAGACTTTTTCCCCCCCACTGTTTGCTCTGAGCCTTAACAATTAGATTGCGACGCAATTGTAGTACTTTAGAAAATTCAATGAACAATCCATAGTGTATAAAGATGGGTTTATAGAAAAAGGCTATCCATTTTCCCTTATTGATGCTGCAATTGAAAAAGCAAGAGAGTTAAACAGAGAACAGATATTATCTTATCAGAATCAGAAAAAGAAGGAAAATGAAACAGGTGATAGTGGTTTTTCTAACTGTGCTTTTATCACTCAGTATAGCAACTCACACCACACTGGCATATTATTAAAATGTACCTGATCCTGTCCACCCATATACCAGATAGACCAGAGATACTTTTTAAAAGGGCTAGAAATTTCAAATCATGTTTATCTCCAAGTCTATTGCCAAGTATAGAGGATTCTAATAAGAAATATTTTTTTTAATCCAATAGAGGGTTTTTTTACATGTGGAAACTGTAAAGTTTGTCCACATGGTTTAAAGGGGAAGAAAACCTTTAAAAGTATTCAGGAAAAATTACTTAAAATTAAGGGGTTAATCAATTGTAATACCACCTTTGTGGTTTTTGACACTTCAGACATTGCCAAGATAGTAATCCAGCGAATTTGAGATTTCTGGGCATTGAACGTGTTAAAGTGGATAAAAAAGGAGGAGATAGAGAAAACATGCTGGCTAAACGGGAGACTCTTTGGATTATTACATTAAATACTGAGGGGTTTGAAATTACTCCATTTTTAAAAAGCTAAAAAGCTAATATTCCTGTTATTTCAATATTTAAAGAGTCAAATAGGGGTATTCAATATGGAGCGAAAACTAATTTTTTGCGATGTTTTCGCACCTATGACGTCATTATCGCAGGTTTTGGTTTTACACCGTGTTCAATTTCAAAGACTTTTCGCAGGTTCGAAAAAAACCGGGATAACTTTTCACCACTGAATAGGTGTCGAAAAAACGTGCAGAATTGGGGTTTAGGGGTGCAGGCTTAAAAAAAATAGCCTGCACCCCTGCGAATGATATTTTAAAATGAACTGTCAAAAAAAGTTAAATAAAAAAAAATAGGGACACCCCAAAAAATTAATTTAAAAATTGGGGTGAAGAAAAAAAAAATGGGAAAAAATTGTTTAAAACTAGGGAAATAGGTTCAGGGCTATTCTGCAAGTATGTGGCAGGTGTATTCTAGAATAGATTAATAGCGGCAGGAGCACAGTTGCAGAATTTTAAAAAAATTACTTTAGGGACATAAAAATATACTAGTACCCATTTTCATGTACCCCAAATTTTGATGGGACCACTTAAAAAAACGAAAAAAATAACCTAAGTGCTTTTCTGCATCACTTCTTCAATGTCGGGAAAAAAGCACCTGCCGCAGCTATTTACATCCCCAACTTTCATTTGCAGGCTAAAACAGGGGTACCCATAGTGATCCCCCATGTTTTTACAGCTTAGGGGGGTCCTACAATTTTTGTCAGGTAAATTTCGTTTTTTATCGCAAATCCCACTTCGCAGGCTCCTGTTTTCGTAGGTTTTATATTGAATACGGGAATAAAGCGGGCGCGCGCCCGATACTTTATCCCAGGAAAATCTCCGATATGCAACGTAAACTTCGACAGCGAAGTTTACGTTTCATACTGAATACCCCTCAAAGAGTTAATATACTTTCTGTCCAAGGTTAATAGTTCTCTGCTCAGCCTCCTTAAAATTTAAAGATGTTTTTTTGCCACCATATGTTTTGTCTATGTTGTAATGTAAATTGTATCAATGTATTATGTTACGTTTTTTTATTGTACCAATTTTATGGTACCATTTTTTATTGTACCAATTCATGTTGCTATGTTCTAGATAGACTAACTACGTGAGAAGAAATCCCTGGAAGAGATGATTCTATGTTCTTTTTTTACACCCAGTTGTAAATTGTATCAATGTATTATGTTACGTTTTTTATTGTACCAATTTTTATGGTATCAATTTTTATTGTACCAATTCATGTTGCTATGTTCTAGATAGACTAACTACGTAAGAAGAAATCCCTGGTATAGATGGTTCTATGTTCTTTTTTATACTCAGTGCATTATTCATACCATCTAATTTTCTAAAAGTGTCTCGCATAATATGTCCTTTTTATTTTTATTACTATTCCTAATATTATGTTAATATGATATTGTATGAATTATGTAATGGAAACATTGTATTATTGTATTTGTATTTGTATATGCATTTTTATATGCATGCATATGTTTTTATATGTGCTTACATGTATAAATGAAGAATTTCATGAAGTAATTTAATGTAATGAGATAATGCTGCGCTGCATATTTTTTATTGGTTCATGAGTCCTATTTATCTGCCCTCTACAGATCACCAGCAGCCTCCTGATTAAGTCCTAGTGACGAAATGCATAGTGGCGTGTCCTGGTGATCTGTCTTTCTGTGGTTAGTGCTCTGGTGAAGAGGTCCTGGAGACGTTCAGGACGCCAGCCAGGAGCACCTTTCCATTACTCTGCTGCTGTCAAACTCTGTGGTACGCGCGCTCTGCTTGTTTTTACTTGCCAATAAATTGTATCTTGTTAATGCACGATGTGGCGCCCCCGCATTCTTTTGTTTTGTTTATATATATATATATATATATATTTAAAATAAATATATGGTAAAGGCGCCAACCCAGTAGAGGTCCACTCTATACAACAAGACTGTTATAAATGTGTGTGGCAACTGCACTCCTTTTAAATATCAGGTGTCAGCTAGACTAACTGAAGTAGGACATTGGGTTAATTGCCCACAGGTCAAATTATATTTACATATAATCCATCCAAGCGACTGGCATGTTGAAAAAACAAACCATAGATAATCTATATCAACTCGTTTAGTGAAATAAAGTGCAAAAAAGTGCAATATATATACAGGTTGAGTCTCCCATATCCAAAATGCTTGGGACCAGGGGTATTTTGGATATCGGAATATTCCGTATTTTGGAATAATTGCATATTATAATGAAATATCTTGGAAATGGGACCCAAATATACACACAGAATGCATTTATGTGTTATAAACACCTTATACACACAACCTGCAGGTCATTTTAGACAATATTTTTTATAATTTTGTGCATCAAAAAAAGTTTGTGTACATACATGAAATTCATTTATGTTTCATATACACCTTATACACACAGCCTGAAGGTTATTTTATACAATCTTTTTAATAATTTGTTCCTTAGACAAAGTTTATGTACATTAAACCATCAAAAATCAAAGGTTTCATTATCTCAGTCATGCTGAAAATATTCCGTATTTCGGAATATTTGGATATGGGAGACTCAACCTGTATATATATACATGCGATATTAATCAAAAAGTATATAGTGAAATAAAGTACATAAAATAATTAGTTTTAGCTTCCAGAGATAGCTTTAAAACAATTTATTCACATGTATAAAAAAGAAGGGCCAAACAGATATCAACAAAATCGAAATCAATAAATCCGCACAGATTAATTAATCTACAATTGTGCAAACAGTGCTAAAAAGTGCTATGTGCTGTACAAAATATATATTGTAGGTGGGTGTGATTTTAATTATGGTTAGAGTTTTATTCCCCATATACATCATTTTTAACCACCTGATTTTGCCTTTTAAACGATTGCCCCTTTAAAGCATCTGGCTCTCTTGCTGGAAACTCACCGATGCCTGCAAGTCACAGTCTCTTACATCTGCCCCTAGATGTCCCTTTATAGATGTACGCCTGTATGATAAAAACAGAAATAAAAAATGTTTATAAAAGGAAAAGTTCCTACAAAATCGCTAATAGCCTTTGAGTGATGCGCAACATTCTTTTATTCAACAGGAATTACCGTCTAATTATTTAATTACCCAGCAGAAGCCAAGTGCGCTGCTCCTGTGTTTACCTTTGCTCTTAGCAGTTAGAAAAAGCTGGATAATCTGCCAATGTCCTCAGCACTTCTATCCTGCGTTTCGCAGCTTCTACCTCTTTGATACAACCGGCGCCACTGGCGTTACTTGGATTACAAACTTCAAAAACTATACACAGATTCTTTTGGGGCACATTATGGTTGAGACCGAGCGTACTTCCTGTACAGCAGGTGTAATCCCCCCTGGGTGCCCGACTTCTGTGCCACAGTGATTAGGAATGAAGGGCGAGATGCATGAAGCCAATCATTACATGCATGCAGGTGCTGGTAACGCTAGTATGCATGACAATCTCCGCAAAGGACCACTCTGTTGGTAAGAGTGGCCATTTGCAATGGAGGGATTTCCAGGTCTATGACCCAGAAGCCCCTCCGGCGTCCTTCTGTGCATAGGCTTCTATTGGTAACGCCATCAGGAATATTGTGTTACCCACCACAACCAAGTCCCAGAGTGCATATAAGAAATGTGGTCAAACCCGCATTTTTGCATTGGCAACAGGGGTGGTTAGCCAGACGCGGGCACGTCGCGGTCAGCGACTGCGTCTTCTCCCGAATTTGCACTGATTTCAGTTGGAGATTAGTGCCGCAACCCGCTGGGCGTCTCTTTAGCCTAAAGACGCAGTCATGGCTGCAATATAGCGCACCTCAGAGCCAGGCCCATAATGAGGGCAAACATGATGTACTGAATCTCGTATGGGGCAATATGACTGTGGAAATTTTTGTTTCAATTTTATTAAGAACCGAATATTTTTTTTTATGATGTGGGCATAATTTCCATAACGATAAAATGGTGCCCCTGTCATAAATATATATTTTTTTTTAAAATTAACAATTAATATTGCCCCTTTATTATAATTAATAAATAACATTGCTATCTTAATAAAATTAAATGATTATTTTCCCCCTAATGTTTTCCACAATAACAGAATTCTCATCATTATCGGCCTCCTTCTTCTATACATAATGATGGCGCTGGCCAATGTCAGAACCGTTGAGTGATTTTTTTTTCCTTCTGCACAATGCGTCTGAGTATCGCTGCGCATGCGTCCAGGGTCTCTGCGCACCGTTGTGATTCAGGCGCACGGTCTCAGGAATGTCTTTGGGCGTTCCTGGGCGGTGACAAGGAGGCGGCTATGTGGACGCATAGGCTAATTCTAAATATAAGTAAGAAAGGTGAAAGAGATGGACCTTGAATGGCGGCAAGTACAATTCTTTACAATGTCACAGGGTTTAGGCGCCATCATGCCTGGTACCATATAAATATAGCAGGCTGGCAATGTATCAATATAACGCTTGCACATTACGCCACGCCAGTGACGCAATTTCTAATTAACCAGCTAGAAACCCCGGGAAACAAGATACATAAATGTGCTACTCTAAATGGCTATGAACACTTTACCCATGAACTGAAGCCGCGCGGTATAGCCTGCGTCTAACTGAATTCCCCCCACAGAAACATACAGATTGTAAAGGGTCTAGTAAAACTTTTAGCATAGCATCCAAGTTAGCCACCAAATAATATAATGAGATAACAGTGTAATCAAAATATATCACTAAATTAAATATAGCATAAATCAGAATAAGCACTAAGAGGGGTACTCAATATGGGAGCGATAACATCGTTTTTGCGTTAATATCGGAGGTATGACATCATTATCGCAGGTTTTACTTTTACACCGTATTCAATTTCAAAGACTTATCGCAGTTTTGAAAAGTCTTTGATAAAAAACGGGGATAACTTTTCACTAGGTGTCGAAAAAAAGTGCAGAATTGGGGTTTAGGGGTGCAGGCTTAAAAAAATAGCCTGCACCCCTGGGAATGACATTTAAAAAAGAACTGAGTCAAAAAAAGTTTTAAAAAAAATAGGGACACCCCAAAAAATTAATTTAAAAATTGGGGTGAAAAAAAAAAATGGGAAAAAATTGTTAAACAATAGGGAAATAGGTTCAGGGCTATTCTGCAAGTATGCGGCAGGTGTTTTCTAGAATAGATTTATAGCGGCAGGTGCACAAATGCAGAATTTTTAAAAACTTACTTTAGGGACTTAAATATATGCTAGTACCCATTTTCATGTACCCCAAATTTGATGGGACCACTTAAAAAAATGAAAAAAATAACCTAAGTGCTCTTCTGCAACACTTCTTCAATGTCGGAAAAAAACACCTGCTGCGGCTATTTAAATCCCCGACTTTCATTTAAAGGCTAAAACGGGGGTACCCATAGTGATCCCCCATGTTTTTACAACTTTAGGGGGGTCTTACAATTTTTTTAAGGAAAAATTCGTAACTTTACGCAAATCCTACTTCCGAGGTTCCCGTTTTCATTAATTTTATATTGAATACGGGGATAAGCGGGAGCACGCCGATACTTTAACGCAGGTAAAAACTCTGATATGAAACGTTAACTTCGACAGTGAAGTTAACGTTTCATATTGAATACCCCTCTTTGGGGGAGATTTAATAAAGCTTGGAGAGAGATAAAATTGGAGATAAATAGCACCAACCCATCAGCTCCTAACTGTCACTTTACAGGCTGTGTTTGAAAAATGACAGTTAGGAGCTGATTGGTTGGTGCTGTTTACCTCCAATTTTATCTCTCTCCAAGATTTATTAAATCTCCCCCGTAGCATGAGTAAATAATGAGACAAAGGAGCTGTCTAATCGGGAGAGCTGTCCTTTTCAATATCAATCGCATTTTTAAGTACATAACGGTGTAATTAACGCCGGTATGTACTCAGTAATTGGCGGGATGTATTGCATAGTACAGTACATCCCGCCCAATGTCACGAATAATGGTATCCAAAGATAATTTCTCCACTTCAACATAAGCTGTGCTGAGCATATAATATTGTCTTATCTTGTGACACGCCAAACTTAAATGAATATAAAACTATAAAATTGTTTACGCCCAAATTAATTTTTTACTATAAACTTAAAACAATGGTGTTTGCTGCGCTACAAATGCTGGTTGCAAACCAATCTTGATTAACAGCCGGTGATTCCTAGATGGGAGCAAAGCAAAGAGAACCGGTAACTTTGTAACTGGGTAACACCATGCTACGCTGCAGGTGGGCCAGACATAAGATGTGCAGATTTAGATATGGGAGGGATGTGTTCTAGCTCAGATCTAAATTGCACTGTAAGAATAAAGCTGCATCTGTGGGCTACATGCAACAGCAGCCAGTATTTACCACGCAGGCATATATAAGACATGTATTTGCCCTCCTTGCAGCATGGTTTGTCCAGGTACACAGGTCAGATACTAGCGTTTTCTTTGTTTTTTTCCCCCAAATCAGACGGAGACTGGACTCAGGGCCCTTTTAACAGCATTGCAGGCCCTGGGCAAAGCAATGTACTGGGGCCCCTACCCACACATATACAGGAATAAAAAATGTAAATGGATAAGAAATTAAATCTTTAGATTTATTGGTACATTTAACAATAGCAAAGTTTAAACATAAAAAAAAACATGATGTAAAGCGAGGAGTACGGACTTCACCTCTTCTCATCTCCAGCTCGCAGTGCAATTCCTGCTCTGCACTGCAACCGTGATTAAAGTGTGGGGGGCACATGGGGATGTGCCTTCTGTGCCCCCTTCCCCCTTAATCCGGCTCTGTGGCTGCAGGCTGAGAGGCAGGTAGAGAATGCTGTCTGGCAGTGTGTAATTCACAATCAGAGCAGCCAAGGAGCTGGCTGCCCTATGCATGGAGTGAACCGGTATTCCGTCGGTTGGAATCCTGACACCAGCATCCGGGCGGCAGTGGAAATCCTGATCGTCCTCAGGTAAGTATTAGCTAACCCAATTCCCTCCCCTAACCCTCCCTTAGGGGTGCCTAACCCTAACCTCACCCCCCAGTACCTAACCCTAAACCCCCTCTAAGTGCCTAAACCTAACCCCCCCTTCCCTGCTGCCTAAACCTAAGTCCCCCGGGGGGTTCCTAACCCTAACCTACCCCCAGGGGTGCCTAACCCTAACCCACCTTTTGTCTAGCCTAAACCTAACCTCCCGGGGGGATGCCTAACCCTAAGTCCGCCCCAGGAACCCTAAACCTATCAGCAGCTATTCGATCAGGATGCCAGGCGTCGGGCTCCCGGCGTATGTCTAATGACAGGTATCGGCATATCGACTCCTGTCTATAGACCCTTGCCGGGATATGACAGTCGGGAAGCCAGCTGTCGGGATTAGGTCTGCCGGCTTCCCGACTGCATACCACATGGAGCGAGCAGCCGCGCACTCCATATAGATGCCCCTGCCCGGCCCACCCTTGCTCAAAGGCCCCTAGAATGTTGAGGCCCTCTGCAACTGCCCAGTGTACCTAGATGGTCCTTACTGGATGGCTAAGTAACTCTTACCAGGGAGTAGTACTCAGTTGCCTCTCAGATATGTTTCTTGTGAAAAAAGATCAAAAGGTAATTTTTTTTTATTGACCCAAATAATGACATATAAGCACCATGGTCATTCATATCATTGTTTGGATTGAGCATAAAGTGAAAAGAGGGAACAGGCCGCTTTGTTACTCGTTGGCCAAAAATGCAGGTTGGAGGATGTGAGGATACGGGGTTCTCTCAATCACCCAGACACCGAGCAGATGAAACCAACGTGATGGTTTATTTTTCCACAGCACACAGCAACAGATAATATGTCAGGACAAGCGATAAATACAGTGAACAGGCAATAAACAGGTAGCAGTCTAGGCAGAGGCAGTCCCAGTAGAGTATAACGTCCCAGAACAATTCCACGAAATAGCTAGAGAGTCTCAGTCCCCACAGTAGAAACTATCACTGATCACACTTGCAGTGAATAGCGCATAAGTCCACTCAATCGTTTCCAGGATCCCATACAGTAGAAGCTAATCACAGAACACACAGCAATGAATAGCGTATAGGTCCTTGCAGAAGTTCCAAAGTATAAATCCACAGAACTGGTGATGCGTTCCACTAGCACCTTGGCAGAGCGAGGCCTCTTAGCCAAAGTCAGCGACTAACATCAGCAGCTGCCTTCGGTGACCTGTTTTGAAATCTTCCAATTTCCCACGATATTGTGACCTCCCAGCTTAATTGCACCGTTTCCTGATTGGTGCGGGTCCCTTATGCTGTCACTTTCTCCTACCTCCCCCAGATATTACTTCCCTGATGAACACCTGCTGGGTTGGTTCCATCCAGTCTGAGAGATTCAAGTGAGGCACAAAGCAGGCAAATGGAAGGAGGAGTAAATCCTGAGCATCCCCCGGGGAGGTGGGAATTAACTTAGAAGGTCTTTTGTTCTGGAAGGTGTCACCTTGCTCTAGTGGTTATGAATAACACACACATATGGACCAGGCTAACATCAAGGCTTATCCTTATGACTTACATTATTACAGTACATAATATACCCCTGCTACTGCAAAAGTATGTCATGTGAATGATCACACATACACTTAGCAGACGGATGGGGGAACACACAGGGCTAAAAAGTTAATTAAACGTTGCAAGGACTGAGATGCAGCAAATACATTTGTAACACACATCTCATGTCCTCACATTCCTCTCCCACTTTTTAGGCCTTGTTCCCAGGGGGTATCAGGAAACATTACTGACTGGGCGAGGTGGGGTGCAGGGTAAAGCATATTGTGGGTGAGTGTGCCACCAGTGTCCCACAGAGTAATGTAACATAAGACCCAGGATGTAAGAAGTAGTCTAGTTAGACAATCCGCATGTACAAAATTACAATATAACATGTCCCCTTTTACCACCAGAGGATTTAGCAATTCCCCCAAGTCAGACGTTAGGTGTTCCCCCTTCACATTAACCCACCCCTTTCCCCAGAGCATACCAATCAGGTGTCCTAATGCCCTCACTTCTGAAACACAGGGGCAGTGGGTACCTTCCCCCTCTCCACCTTGTACAAGTAACGGCTGCCCAGGGGCAGGCAAATATTGGGGCTCTTTACATGGTGTGTCCATTCCTTCCTCCCCCAAACACCAACTGGGGGGCTGACAACTTTCAGTGCAACATGTGGGCTCCTCACGGCTCAGGGCCCAGGATGAACCTGCTATCTGGAACAATGCAGTTAGTGGCTGCAGGGGAGCCACCAGGACAGGTTGGTCCTTTCCCGGCCCTCCGCCCTCAAAAGCCAGTGTCTCACCTGGAACTTCTTCTGGGCTGTCCTCCTCCTTGGTAACTCCCTCTACTAGAACAGTTGCCTGGATAACTGATGGGGTACCACACAGGGTTTTAACCGCTGAACACTCCAAACTTATCTCCGTGAATGTCTCGTGTTATGTGAGATGCAGGGGGCCGGGTTGTGCAGTGCCTTCTCCCTGGGGTGGGAGAAGGGGTTGCAAGCGCTGTCTCCTGATATCCACCTGGTCTGTACTTGCTGGAATCTTACTAAGGGCAGGCAAATCCCCTGGCACATAGTTACAGTCCACACCACTGTCCGAGTTTTTTTACAGGGTGATAACAAATCCTCTTCTGATTTATGATCTGATGTTAGGTTAACAGTCTTTGCTACCCATGTTCTGTTTAAATCACAGGGTACGTACCAAAATTTTGCCTGAAATTCCTCAATTTCCAAATAGGGGATCGGGTACAATCCTTCATATCCTTCAGGGGGAGTTAGGATAGCAGGATATATACAGGGCATTTTCTCCTCAGCCTCCCCCGATGAAATAAAAGAGTCTGCCATTGCCAGTTCATCATGATGGTCTTCTCCCAGCTGAGTATGCTGAACAGCCTGGACCATGATGCCATCTGCGACTGGTATGCTTGTGGTCGGGAAGTGACATGGTACTCCCCCAACCTTGGTGATCTCCTCTCGGACACCATCCTCATAGATCCCCTGGCAGCTGGTTAATAGGTCTCCATCTTCCACCTCAGCAAAAGGGAAGGTGTAATGCAACTCCTCCTGGGGTGCCTATATTATGGACACAGCTTCCTTCACTTGGATGCTAGCCTCTCCCACTATAGTACACTGGGCAGCTGTGTCCTTTGGGAGTGGGAGAAGCTGTTGCAGGCAGTGCCTTTCCGCATCCACTCTGCAACGCTGGTCCCGCCAGCCTGGGGTATCCAGGAGACCACGATCTGAGGCCTCTTCCTCTGCCACAATAAAGCATGACTCCAGACACTCCAGCTGTTCCCCCACACTCATCCGTGGGCTGTGACGGAGGATAAATGTCCAATAATCAGTGAACGCTTTGGTGGAGTCCCCCTGGTCCTGGTGTATACACTGAAGGATTTCCCTGCGCGTGCCGAATTGGCCAGGGATGCCCCGCAGCTGGCATTCTGCAATCAACTCCTCCATGTTCATTTCTTCCAGAGGGCTTAGGGGCCCCCCTGACAATGACTCCGCTCCATTGGTAACAGATAATATTGGGGCAACCCCCTCGGTTGTCTGGCCGGGTTGCAGTAGTCCTATTTCGGATCTTTCCTCTGGGTCTGTCCAGAAGGACAACTTATCCTGGACCTGCCCTTCTGTCTTTGTACAGTGGCTTCCTTGTATCATTTGGGCCATTGTAGCCTTCACTTCCTCTGTGAATTCTTCAAACTCTGGTTCATCCAGCATCTTCCATGTGACTGCTTCACTTCTGCAGTGCATGACAGCATCTCCCAGATAACACAATTTGTCTGTTAAGCTGGATACTCTCCACCTGCTAATCATCCTCCGAGCTTTATTCCAGTACGCCCATATGTACTACATCCTTATAATAAATAAAATATCCGGCTTCCTAGCCTGCCGACATGCCAACGTACCTCCATCCACGAGCTTCACTGCCCTGGGAGACTTGAGGCACTGACTTTCTTTCCTTAGCACCATTTTACCTTTTACAGGACTGACAACCAATCAGTTGCTGGGACCACTTTACTGCAAATTCCTTACATATGGCCTGATCCTCTCTTCTCTATTGCGAGTGACTTCACGCTTTCACTGCTCCTTGATTGATGTCTGAATGATCCCACTGTCGCTGCCGCAAAATGTGAGGATACGGGGTTCTCTCAATCACCCAGACACCGAGCAGATGAAACCAACGTGATGGTTTATTTTTCCACAGCACACAGAAATAGATAATATGTATGGACAAGCGGTAAATACAGTGAACAGGCAATAAACAGGTAGCAGTCCGGACAGAGGCAGTCCCAGTAGAGTATAACGTCCCAGAACAATTCCACGAAAGAGCTAGAGACCCTCAGTCCCCACAGTAGAAACTATCACTGATCATACCTGCAGTGAATAGCGCATAAGTCCACTCAATCGTTTCCAGGATCCCATACAGTAGAAGCTAATCACAGAACACACAGCAATGAATAGCATATAGGTCCTTGCAGAATTTCCAAAGTATAAATCCACAGAACTGGTGATGCGTTCCACTAGCACCTTGGCAGAGCGAGGCCTCTTAGCCAAAGTCAGCGACTAACATAAGCAGCTGCCTTCGGTGACCTGTTTTGAAATCTTCCAATTTCCCACGATATTGTGACCTCCCAGCTTAATTGCACCGTTTCCTGATTGGTGCGGGTCCCTTATGCTGTCACTTTCTCCTACCTCCCCCAGATATTACTTCCCTGATGAACACCTGCTGGGTTGGTTCCATTCCGTCTACCAGATTCAAGTGAGGCACAACACAGGCAAATGGAAGGAGGAGTAAATCCTGAGCATCCCCTGGGGAGGTGGGAATTAACTTAGAGGGTCTTTTGTTCTGGGAGGTGTCACCTTGCTCTAGTAGTTATGAATAACACAGACATATGGACCAGGCTAACATCAAGGCTTATCCAGTATTAAAAATTACAATTACTTCCATTATTACAGTACATAATATACCCCTGCTACTGAAAAAGTATAAGTCATGTGAATGATCACACATACACTTAGCAGACGGATGGGGGAACACACAGGGCTAAAAAGTTAACTAAACGTTGCAAGGACTGAGATGCAGCAAATACATTTGTAACACACATCTCATGTCCTCACAGAGGATATCAGAGGCTGGGCCGTAACTAGGGTGGTGCGACCAGTACAATGGCACAGGGCACCGCAGGGCAGGGGGCACTGTTTGGGCCTGTCAATTTTCCTGTTTATTGTCATTCTCACTTGTAGCTTTCTATTCTTTTATCCCCAGCAGCTCCTGGCGTCTCCTATCTCTTCCCTGGCCCTTCCCCATGAGGCCATGGGGAGGGGGGCGCCAATGCTATCTATCTATCACTGTGAAACAATCCTTTGCATGAGGAAGCAAGTATGAAAGCTACCATCCAGTTGCACAGCAAATCACTGAAGCCGTGACGGCTATGCTAGTATTAGATCTGCATCCAATATCTGCCATTAATGCATTTGGTTTAAGACCGTTAATCGAGATCCGAACCCATCCAAACTTAGAGATCCGGGACGAGAACCGAACGTGCGTTCGGTTCCCCCGCCGCCCCGTCTCTGCTTTATAAGGAGGAGCCCACGCCGGCGCCATTTCACTCCGGCTGTGGAGAGTGAACAGGGAGGGTGGGTAGTGTAGGGCTGGTGCTGTCTGCTGGGTCCATCTGGGCTGGTGGTGTCTGCTGTGTCCATCTCGGCTGGTGCTGTATGCTGTGTCCGTCTTGGTTGGTGCTGTCTGCTGTGTCCATCTGGGCTGGTGGTGTCTGCTGTGTCCATATGGGCTGGTGCTGCCTGCTGTGTCCATATGGGCTGGTGGTGTCTACTGTGTCCATATGGGCTGGTGCACTCTGCTGTGTCCATCTGGGCTGGTGCACTCTGCTGTGTCCATCTGGGCTGGTGCTGTCTGTCATGTCCATCTGGGCTGGTGCTGTCTGCCGTGTCCATCGGGGCTGGTGCTGTCTGCCGTGTCCATCTGGGCTGGTGCTGTCTGCCGTGTCCGTCTTGGCTGGTGCAGTCTGCTGTGTCCATCTGGGCTGGTGCTGTCTGCTGTGTCCGTCTGGGCTGGTGCTGTCTGCTGTGTCCGTCTGGGCTGGTGCTGTCTGCTGTGTCCATCTGGGCTGGTGCTGTCTGCTGTGTCTATCTGTGTTGGTGCTGTCTGCTGTGTCCATCTAGGCTGGTGCTGTCTGCTGTGTCCTTCTGGGTTGGTGCTGTCTGCTGTGTCCATCTGAGCTGGTGCTGTCTGCTGTGTCCATCTGGGCTGGTAGTGTGCTGCCTGTGTCGTCAATCACTGCTGCCTTGGTCAGGGGTGCTCCAGGCCCCAAGTTCTGGACCAAAAAAAAAAAAAAAATAAAAACTGTATTTTTTTTCTGTGTGTGCATGTGCATTAGCCGCACTTATTATCAGACAGCAACCTAGTTTATGAATGTCCAGAAATTGTAATGGCCACACTCAGCATCTCCTGTATGCCCCTTTCATTTTTTTTAAAAATGGCCACATGTTAGTGGTACCCACTGCTGTCGCTTAGTTTAGTCAGCCAGCTAGCTGGATGCAACATTTTGGCCCTAGGCCTAACCTAGATGAAAAAATCAATATTGTGAGCTGTGAGGTGGTTAAAATTGACTGCAAATGACTCGGAATAAATGTTATTAAGGTTAATAATACTGCAGGAACAAAAACAGGCCCAAATTATGTGGTTTAACCTTTTTTTATAATTTTTTGAAAAAAGATCCAGATCCAAAACCAAAACACGCAAGGGTGGTTTTGCAAAACCAGATCCAGATCCAAAACACAAAGGAGATACAGATCCAAAACCAAAAACAAAACACAGGGGTCGGCGTACATCCCTAATTATAACTGGGTGAATTTGAACACATCCCATGTTTTGTATATGCAGTCAACTTGGTGGTACAGAATTGTTTTTAAAAATGACAGGTGCTTGCCAGAGATGATGTCTGTGGCTCGAATATTTTGAGACCTTTTCGGCATTCAGCAGCTGCATGTAGAGGATTGCAGCACCTGCAAGAACAGTTCAATTTGCCATGCCACCAACTGAAGCAAGAGGTAGTAACAAGGAGGAATTCCATCATTTAAATGCTTCCAAACCTACACAGCAAGCCATAACATAGGGTGAGGAGGGGGGATGTACCTTTTGAAGTAGTAACTATTGAAGTGAGTTCAGACACTGCCAGCTTGAGTCAGGTGATTCCCTTAATTAGTCTAATGGAAAAGCAGCTCAAGAAACTGAAGGAGGAGATTAAACGAAGCTATACTGCAAAGTATATTGGACTTGTCGATCAAGTTCTTTATTTACTTCACCAGGATCAAAGTGTTGTCAACATCCTGAAATTTAATCACTACATTTTGGCAACCATATTTTACCCTAGGTTTAAGTCCAACTGATCTTAAGAGATGCAAAGAGCTCCTTGTGAGCAAGTTGTCAGCTCAAGTGGCATATCAAATTGAATGATTTTTTGCCATTGTGCATGCATATAAGCCACATTGCGCATGTGCTGTGATCGCACTGCAATTACGCATGCATATAGGAATCCATTGCAAAGTGAGTTACATATTGCCAGCTTTGGAGGTAATCTGAAAAACGCAGGTGTGTCTGTCCTTTTGAACGACATTTAATGGGCATGCATAAATTAGCTCATGTGATCTCAGCAGCTCTGCATGTCAGGAGATTCCAAGGCTGCGGCAGGTCAGACCTTCCACAAGGGCAAGATGGCCACCGATATGCGTTGATGGTACCAATATTTACGCATGTATGCGACGTCACATGCAGGTAAGAAGGCAGCAGTGGGAGTCTCTATGCTTGGGTAACCTTTGAACACATTAGCATATTTTTGCAACTACGTTGCATACGAAAACACAGCTGTGATCGCATTAGCGTCCATCTCTGAATCAGGCCCAATGTCTACTTCTTCAGTTTATTCTGCAACTGCTGCTGCCAGGAAAAAACTGAGCTTTCCCCAGAGATTCACTGGTGATGAGGAGGAGTCAACTCAGTGCACCAGGGGCTCAACGGAGGCACTTTAGGAAAGTAACGCCGGAGCTCCATGTGGCTACAGCAAAAATCTGAGACTTGGCTTGAACTGGTCTCCAAAGTGGCAAAGCTCTGCCGAAATCTCTCCAGAGATAGGTCAGGATTGCAAGCTTTACTCCAGGGACACCCTAAGGGTGTTACTTACCTTAAGTGTCTCCGTTGAGACCCAGCGATTGATTGCGGCTGGAGCCGTACATCACTAGGTACTGCACCAGCTGCCTTCCAGCAAGCACACGGCCTCACACCAGGCACGGACACGGGATTCTACATCTAACCCTATTCACCTACTGACGGCTGCAGCTTCTCTGACTTATACGGTTTCATCTATTCATTCAACAGGTGATGGAGAGAGGGAGTAGGTGAGCAGCTTACCCACTTATTTCTCAGCCCTATTATCCTAGGTGGGCAACGGAAGGGTTAACAGAATTAATTCTCATCTCATCTCTCCCCCCCTCCCACAAACAAGGGTTTTATTGACTTTGGTCTGCAATTTTTACACATAAGACTCTCATGCTTTAACGTGCTGCAGCTATTGGATACAATTTATAAACATTGTTGCCACAGATCTTCATAAGATAATTGTTATTTGAGCTAATACGGACACAAACTTATCCTCTAGGAGGATTTAATATACCCAAAACTGGTGCTTTCAGATGAATGGATATTTAAGTTACACCAATATGAGATTGGAGCATACAGCTGGTGCTCCATTTTAAGTCTTCTCTACATGCATGTCTTACAGTTTTATGTTTAGATCATTACGATTTTTGTATTTGGATATATTGTCCAATATTTTAATACGTATATCACATGGTGTTCTGCTAGAAGTCATTCTTATATGTACATGTTTACAGTTTCATGCCCAGATCACGGCAGAGTTTGCAATAATTAATGGTCTATTTTTTATCGTACCTAATACAGGTGTTATTAATAAATTTTATATGATTAAACACAGTGTATCTCTCAGGTCCGGTTAGATTCATATGCACTGTCCTTACATTCTATCTCGCAAGGCCATGTCTCAATTTAAATTTTTATTACTGAATGAATTGTTCATTTTTTTTACCTGCCTCCCACTACATACTCCACCTTCACTCGCTGTTCTGTCCTCAGGCCTCTATGCTAGTTCCTCTCATACTCAGACTCTCTGGTGCACCTCATAAATGTACTGCAGGGGTGTGTTACCCAATTAGGAAAGAGGGGGGAGGGGAGGGGGGTAGTATGGCTAGCTTCTCTCACAGCCCTTGTGAGGAATCCTTGGATTTTAACATTGTATTCTTTTATGGCCTTTTCTCTTCTTAGTGCTGCAATGCAGCTCTCGCAAGGCCACATTTCAAAAGTAATTTTCTTAATCAATCAATGCTTTACCTGCCTTCCACTACATACCCCACCTCTATTTACTTATACTGCCCTTGGGCCTCTGTTTGATCTAGTTCTTGATTAATAAAAACATTCTTTTTATAGGGTTGTATAATTTATTAAACTGCCATCCTGTCTGCCACTGCTGTGTGGCAATGTTTCATAGATGTGCTGTACTCTTTTAAACTGACGTGTGTTTGTGCCAGTTATATATACAGTAATTTTTTTTGTACTTATATCAGTCTGTCCTTTTGCCCCCAGCATAACACCTTGCCTCCTCTGTTTGCTTTCATTCTAAATAAGTTGAGCAATTTATAACTACAAAGAGAAAGTGTTTCCCTAAACATCCATTTTCCTTTCCTTGACGTGACCTACAATGTGCTCTGCTTCCTGGTGATCCTGGTTACAGCTTGCAGGACTTCACGTCCCGTTACCATAAATCAGGAAATCACCTGTCAGGTGACAGCTTGGGCTTTTGATGTCCATTTCATTTGTTTTCTAATATTTCTACAGCTCAATAATACAATTTGTGTGAAGTGCCTTTATCACATTATAGGGTCATTCAGAAGGCATAACATTGGGTGACTGACTCTCTGATTCAAAAATCCCTAGAGCGGTATGGTCAAGGTGGCTCCAATTATGGCCCTGACAAGTTGACCGCTGGAGCTAAGCCATCCTATTACATCTCATAGACTTCCTGGTCACATCCTGGCATGGCTCGACTGTCCAGCTCCTGATGGCTCATCAGCTGCCTGATATAAATGCCTATATAAAGCATTGCACTACTTCTCTCTGCTTGTATCTACTGGAAGCATTGAGGTTTACAACTTAGTAGGCCACCCCACCCAGCAAATAATATCCCTGACTGGTTCCATATCAGTGGCAAGCGTGACCCAAACTGCCTGGGTCATGGATGGATGTTAGTTTGTTGAAGAGAGAGTGTGCATTCCATAAGGCACATTTTAGTGACTTGGAGGGTGAAGGGAGACATGTGATGTTTATGAGGTTAGCTGGATTTATATTCCATTGTGAGTGGGACATGTGGGTGGGGCCTGGATTTGGTGATATGTCACCAGCTGATAGAAGTAGAAGGAGAGAGATATAAATATAGTTGTGGGAGGTATAGGAAAGATTTTCATGGCGACAGGTTTGAGGGTGTTATTGTCAATGTATATAGATAAGTAAAAAACTCATGTGTGTACATAAGAAGGGAATCAATTATTGAGGTGGCAATGTGTACAGAGGGGTGAGCTGCAGGGGGAGTGAAGGATGTAATAACCTTCGAGAAGATATCATGGCGTGAAATAATAAAAAGCAATATTTAGTACATGGTGAATTTTGAGTAAAGGTCAAACATTTAGAATAGTACATAAACAAATATATGTTTTAGAAAGTACCTGCTCTCAGATATTGGCCAATGTTTGTTCAACTGTTTTTTTAATTGTTCAGTTTGGATACTTTGTGACTTGAATACTTTGTGACTAGAATGCACAGCTCTCCTTAAAGTGACTAGTAAGATATACTGTGGTTAATTAACACAGGCTACATCTGAGACAAATGTCCAGTTGGTCTAAGGTGTTAGATTGCCCTGTGTTTGACTATGTTTAAATATATGTGTGTACAGTAGACCAAATAAAAACTGAATGCATGCACAGAAGGATGCCAGAGGGGCTTCTCGGTCATAGACCCGGAAGTCCCTTCATTGCAAAGGGCCACTCTTACTGAGAAAGCCATCCTTTGCAGTGTTTGTCATGCATCCCATCCTAAATGGGAAGTCACGTCTCATGTGGTCACCAAGACCCAGAACTGCCAATCACCAGACTGCTTCAGTGGTGCATGTAGTGTCAATGTCACATTGTGCATGGATCCTGATGGTTACCTCCGGGGGCCTCAGAATGAATTTGGACACAGAGAGAGGCAATTGCAGTAGGCATTTCTGGGTGGTGACAGGGGAGGTGGCCGCAGTCGCTCTGACACCGGTGGCCATGTTAAGATGGATAATCGCTGCAGGAAAAGACGCGATAGTGGCTAAAGGCAATGAGTGTGAGTGTGAGAGTGGTGGACGATTCAAGTTAGGACATCGAGATCAACTGGAGAAATGCACCAGTGACATGATAGACAAGCCCCTGACAGCAGCGGAGAGGCCCACGGCAGAGTGGTCTAGTACCCCCATCTTGACCCTTATTCTGGTCAGAGACCCCCTTGTATCTAAATAGATTTTACAGGAGTACATCTCCTGTAAAAGTCACAACAGCGGCCCAATCCACACTAATGCTGCCCAAACAGGGAAAAAACCTGAATAAAATAATACATAGATAAGTGAAGATCAAAGGCGCAGAACCATAAGTCTAAAACATTAATAACTAAATCAGTGGTTACGTGGGGAATCTTCTTTAGGATGGCGTTTCATGATGGGGGTCTGGTCTGGATTTCCACCATTGTTTGGGTATTATCGGCCTCGTGAAAATGTGCATTTGAAATGGGAGAAAGGCAACAATGTGTAGTATTCTCTTATATTATGTACACAGACGTTTTACAAACATAACCTCCAGACAAGGTGAATCACACTTCTAGGTGTGTACGGGGAAAATGTACCATACTCACATGGAGAGATGTATGTGGTCGAGCACATAAAGGTGTCTTTGTGCACATCGGAAAGTGCTTCAGTGTGTTTAACCAACACCATATAAACTACTCAGAGACAGCAATAGCGAAAACACATACAGGTTTCTTTGACTTATTTTGTGGCTATTCAGTGATGGTAGGCGTACCCTGCTTGCATCGTAAGCCTGTTGATCTGTCACCTCGGGTTATCTTAATGATTTGTTTATCCAGTAAGCCATAATCGGTGATCCATAACATCCATAATAAATAAAAATATCTGTATTACCACATGAAAGACTAACAATATATCAAGGGATCCACAATAGCCCAAAAGGTCCCTGCCAACAGTGGTACAGATCTTCAAAACTGCTCAATGTAAATGTCCGTCAGAGAGGAAAGTGAAAGTACCTCCAATGAATAGGAATTATGGATCTTATGGTCTTCAACAGGTAAATCCTCCTCAGCCCCCAATGCGTTTCGAACTGTGTATTCTTTGTCAAGGCATAGTGGGAGGTGAACTTGCCATAGCCACAGTTCCTACCGGTTCAAGAAAATCTGATTCCAATTCAGTTCTGCCTCCTCCATATCGAGCTGGTTCAAGTTTCTCTGGACTCAATTCAACTCCGTCTTTGGTCAATATCCAATCTTCTTTCTTCTTCGAAGGGAATTTTACTCAATTCTGTGCCCTGATGCGTCAATGTCATACATATTTTCAGACAGCATCCCTGATTCCTATGACTTATACATTGGCAGTAAAATACTTAGTCTCAGCTTTCAGAGGAACAGTCTTGGAGTGGAAAAATCAACTCACTAAGACTAAGGATCCAGTACTTAACAACCTTCAAGCTTTCTGTAAAGAAGTTAAGGAAAGATTTTCCCCCAAGGAAAAATTTCAATCTGCCATCCCAAATATGGAATCCGATTCTGTTGTCTTAACAAAGAGTTCTGAGTCCATAACTTCAGAAGGAGATGCAAATGTCTCAGGCCAATCCTAGCATTCAGGAGAAGACTCCAAGTGTCCTATCAGTCCCAGTCGGGGATCTCAGACAGTCAGATCAGGAGATGACATCCTCTTTCCAGCCAGAAGTTTCTCAAGCTGTCTCTACTCCAGTTCCAGTAGATGCTTCACAAGCTTCCACCTCCCAGAACTCATCTAATGCTTCAGCATGTGTCTATTTTGACGGAGATATTACTTCCGTGCTTTGATACGCCAATACCTCACTGATATTGAGTCAGGAACTTTAATGTGTATTACTCCCATCAATGCCATTAAACATTTGCTTCTATCCTTTAGAGGTAAAGCCTTGGAATGGGCTAATCCACTCATCAAATCCAAAGATCCGCTTCTAAATGATCTCTCCGCTTTCATTAAAACTGTACAAAGAGAATTCACATCAGAATCAGTCTGTTTGGGGCCATCTGAGTATCCTTTCCAATCTGCTAAAGATCCGCCTACTGCTCAGTCCTCCAGGGCATCGTTGCCTAAGCAAGATCAGGCTTTTCTTGATCAGTATATTAACAACCTACAAGCTATCAAGAGACAAAACATTCCAAAGTCTATACAAAGGTCTCAGTTCATGGACTTAAGAGTTGCATACACTTCCTTGTCTCCTTCTTATGGGCGTTCCTCTGAAAATATGTCTCTTCTGGATTCATCATCTACTCAGGCCTTTGAATATTCTTCCAACATTCAGTTTTCCAATCCATCGCTTCCTGAACAAAGTCAAGCTCTGTTGGACAGCATCAGAAATTCTCAGGCTCGAAAGAATGGAAGCTTTCTTAAAACAGTTCAAAGGGTCACAACCTACTGACTTAAGTACAGTATGTGTTATGTTTCCTTCAGTTCATCCTCCGACTCCTTTGGGTATTCCAGTCATATGGATGCACCATCTGACTGAAGGTGGATACACACCTAGCAGATATATCTGCAGATCGAGTGATCTGCAGATATATCTGTAGATGATGATCGAACATATACACTGAATTCATCTTTCAGGCAGCGAGTGTCCCACTGGCCGGGGAGCAGGTCCGCCCCCCTCCACGCGACTGCCGCTGTGTGTGTACGGGCGGTCTGCAGACCGCCCATACACACCTGCCGATGGACTGATATGTCTGCAGATATATCTGTCCAGGGCCGTAGCTAGGGTGGTGCGGCCGGTGCCATCGCACAGGGCACCACAGGGCAGGGGGCGCTGTTTGAGCTTGTCAAAGTTCTGTTTATTATCATTCTTGCTTGTAGCTTCCTCTTATTTCATCCCCAGCATCTCCTGGCCTCTCCTATCTCTTCCCTGGCCCTTCCCCATGAAGCCATCGCCCTTTTTTGGGTGCTTTATGTCCCTTTGAAAAATTAGAGGGGCGCCAATGCTCTTTCTGGCACAGGGCACCAAAAAGTCTAGTTACGGCTCTGTATCTGTCCAGCGGCTGTGCAGCACAGACAACGCGATATGTCTGTGAATGACGTCGTTCACAGACATATCGCTGGTACACACTGGCCGACGTGCACCAGAAATATTGGTCGATCAAATGATCGGCCAATATATCTATCAGCGTGTACCCATTTTCAGACTCTGGTGTTTCCAGAAAAAAGAATCCAATGTTCACTTTGGATATGGACTCTAATTCCGATAGTGAGTTTACAGATGACTCAAATTACATTATGGGGGGTTCTATCAATTATTTTTTATTTATTTCTTATTATTATTATTAGGAAAAAGAGAAGGTTCTTAAAATATCTGTCCACTCACTTTAACAAATGGGTAAAAGGGACTGGAAAAAGGATTCTGCACAAGAGTATAAATGGTAATTAAATATCTGTAAAAAAACCCAACAATAACTAAGAGAAACAGCTTCTCTATAATGGAGCGTACACACGGTCAGATTTGTCAGACTTGTCAGATTTGTCAGATGAACGACTGAACGATTAAACGATTTGAACGATTTGGACGATTTGACCAAAGTTTTGAACGATTTGAACGATTTGAACGACTGAACGATTTTTAAATCGTTATCGTCCATATCTGAAGAAAAAATCTGATCGTGTGTATGCACCATCACACATGTTGGTGGTGCCCCCAATAGTCAGAGTTCAATTGTATAGAAAAGATTTCCTGCACAGGCAGGTAAAGTAGACTATATTGTGGGGCACTCTTGAGAATAATACTAATACAAAAAAATATGTATGATATGATTGCATATTAATAAAACATCAATTTTTATTATTTACTCATTAAAAAATGTTGTGCACCAAGGCACTGAAAATACAATAAAAATAAACAAAGATATATAATTGTTTATAACTTAAATCCTGTATGAGGAAATCAAAATTATATGACAGGATTAATGGGGCGAAAATATTGGTGAGACAATGTTGATCTCCCATGAGAAACTCAATTGTCAGCAGACACAGGCAGGAGAAGGTCAAATCTGATTAACATATAAAGTACAAACAGACAAACAAATATATATGTATTTTGCCTCCTGCAATTAAATGATGGTCACACAGACAACTGATTGCTAGGAGATGATTTTGGATGCACACAAAACTCAGACATATATGTTAAATCTATTAACCTTTGCAGAGATACCACATCTTTAAACATGAATGATCACTTATAGTCCATTGGCAATACAAACAAACAAACAAACAAAAAAAAAAAAAATATATATATATATATATGCGTAGACCTTCATGCAATCATGTGCAGTTTTTAAATGTATGTGATATTTCATCTCTTGCATAGAATTGTTTTTACATGTATAGTCTATATTGTTCAGTGAAGCATAGTTTATGGTATATATCTGGCCTGGCTTTTGCTCCAACTCAGAGCAAGTTATCTCCTTTGATCAGCAGAGCAATTGAGTCAGTTGTAGCCTGTCTTAATCAAGGATACCACTCCTTTATATTCAGTCTAGGGGCAGCTGGGGCTGTTTGCAGATGGGGTTAAAAACAGCAAGTGTTAAAGACACAAAGTGTGATTACATAACAGTTATTCAAACAGTTGAACAAACATTGACCAACATCTAAGGTAATTTCAGATTAAGAAACTGATTGCTTTAAAATTTGTTTAAAAATAACAAACCTAAAACTCACCATGTACTACACATTTCTTTTTATCAACTCTCTCCTTTGTATTTTCTCTAAGGATATAACATCCCTAACTCTCCCTGCATCTCCCCTCTCTAGGCACACTGCCCCCCTATTGAGTCACTCACCTCCTCTAAAAACTAATGAGCTTTCTTTTCATCAAAAATTGACAATTACAGCCTCATTGTGTCACTATAAAAAACTTTTACACACCTACAACTATATCTGCTTCTCCATCCTTCTGCTTTTATTATCTGGTGACATATCACCAAATCCAGGCCACTCACACATACAGCGGATTTACTATGGAATATATATCCTGCAAACCTCACATGTCTCCCATCACCCTCCAAATCAATAAATGTGACTTATAGAATTCACACTCGATCACAACTTATTATTTTACATCTGAACATCTCTTTACAATAACTGCTTTCACCAATTTCGACATTTACCTGAGACTGCTGGTTCACACGTTAACCACACTCTCTAAATAGCCCCACATGAAGTGGCTTCTGCCACCCGTCAGACTTCACGTAAACTGATATAACAGCCATGGCTCTCCACAAACACCTACAAAGCTGCCTCTTAAAGTAGAATGTCAGTGGCGTAAATCTTAATTCAAATGACTTCCACACATACTGTAAAATAGGAATCCAGCCATCTGTCATCCTAACCCTCTGTCCCACGCTCACTGTCTACCCCATCTGTGTCACCCCTGTCTGTCTGCCCATCCCCTTTAGAATGTAAGCTCTCACGAGCAGGGCCCTCTATCCTCTTGTGCTTATCCTTTCTTTACTTATACTATCTGCTCTATACTCAAAAGCACCTAACCCGTGACTTTTGCCATCCTGCTTCTGTTGCAGCAGTGTTTATATACCATGTACTTGTCTTGTAGTGTCTTAAACTGTATGACACTGTTTTCTTGTTCTGTTCAACTGTTTATGTACTATGTTTCTGTACTATGTAAGGCGCTGCGGAACCCTTGTGGCGCCATATAAATAAAGGATAATAATAATAATATATATATACATATATATATATATAATATATATATATATGTATGTATGTATTCTCCTGCAATTAAATCATGGTCACACAGATAACTGATTGCTGGGAGATAATTGTGGATGTACAAATACCCAAACGTATATGTTAAATCTATTAACCTTTGTAGAGCATTTAGAAATACCACATCTTTAAACATGAATGATCACTTATTGTCCATTTATCAAGGATTACAGCACTGAGCCTGTACAAACAAAGGGAAAAATATCCCTGTATTTAAATCATGATCACACAGGCAACTAATTGCTGGAAAATTATATTAAATGTGCAAAGGACTCGTGTCTGTTAACCTATAACAGCGCCAAATGATTTAAGATGCCTTATTTTAATTGGACCTTGGAATTCATATGTTTTGTATATGTTTTCTTCTTTAATAAGCACTCCCCAATAATGTGGGTGTCAGCCCAATCAGTAATTTTATAACAGTGGTGATCTGTTACATATATGAAAGATGAAGATATTGAAACTGAAATAGAGCGCCCTTAGTGCTTAATACAATATTGTAAACATATTTCAGTGTAAAATGCAATGTGCCAAAAAATGTGGTAATGTCACAACCTTAATATATTCATTAATACATAGATATATGTGTTCATGTAGTGAAATTCATGCAATCAATAGTGCAGACCAATAAAATCAATATAGTCTTTTAAATCAAACTAAAGTCGATAAATAAGTGCATAAGTAAATAGATAAATATATATAAAAACAATTTATATAAGACAAACTTTGCCTCAAACATACAGGGCCACACATATGTAAACACCAATAGTAAATAGAATAAGAGATTATTAAAAAGACGAAAAAATGATCTAAAAAAGGATGAAATATAACATGATAAAAATGGCTTATCTGATAGTAAATAAAGGTAAGTTCATGAGAGGGTGGAATATAGGAGCCTCCAACACGTTTCGTCTAGGGTATCAGACTTCTACATATATAGATCCACTCAACCGGCACTCAAAATCGTTAAATAAAAGTTGTTGTTACTTGCCTTAGTGCCCTCACCAAAAACAGACAAGTATGAATGGCGGCACTCACAGGACTTCAAAAAACGCAAACACTAGGTCTAAAAAACTTAACTGACCTAGTGTTTTGTGAGTGCAATTTGCATTTTGTTAATTTATGAAAATAAACTATTAACACTTCAGTTTTGGAAAGTATTCTTTGCAGCATTTTTTCCATGACACACCAGCGTCTGAAGACCCCCATGTTAACCCCATGTTAACTCCCAGGAAAAACCACTGAAATGACCTCTCTGCATTCAGATTAATTCTGCATCCCCCATAGATATGCATGCGCAGTACAAGAAACATCAGACAACTGCGCAAACATCGACATAAGGCCCTAATTGTGTGATAATATATTACACATTATATACACCTGCAATACAGTATGTGAATGTAGCTGCAATCTGTATAGTGTGTTGATGTAATTGAACAAATGCATTTTAATCTAGCCTTTGCCCGCAGCTTCGCTGGCATGGATGTCTGTTATTGCTCAGCAGAACTGTATATTTTATATTGCAGACATTGATCACAAATGTCTTTGTAAACAATATTTGCAGTTTTTCTTTCAGGTATTAACACAAAAAGATACTTGGGGCTACCTAACTTGTGAGAAAGCCACTTAACCTACA
This sequence comes from Taudactylus pleione, assembly GCA_031769625.1. Taxonomy (NCBI): domain Eukaryota; kingdom Metazoa; phylum Chordata; class Amphibia; order Anura; family Myobatrachidae; genus Taudactylus; species Taudactylus pleione. The sequence goes on from JAUIMM010000240.1 coordinate 964,861, forward strand.
GAAGCACTAAAAGGTTACAAGTAACATGATACTTTGTCTTGGTGCACCATCTACTGGATTTACATGTATACTGCAACTTCATCAGTCAAGATAAGCTGCCTGATTAGTGCTTAATATATAGTTGTATTTTTCTGCGAAATAGATATTGAGATATACAAAAAAAAATAATATATATATATATTTATGTATGCATACATATATAACTGAGAAAAGGTATACGAGCGCTAAAAGACTAATAGAAATGTATCAGATATGTGTAAATAAATAAAAGGTTTAGGAGTGATAGTGTAGTAAGGATGTTGTGTTATATTAGTGGTTTTATGTGTACATGTGAAAAGATAAAAATTAAGCACTTCATATCAAAATGAATATCACTAAAAATACAAACGTTAGCAACACTTTCCTTTCAATATTGTTTGTGTCTCTTTACATGTGTAGAGAGAAATTGCAACACTTTGATGTTTATAGCTCCTTTGTGGCTTATTGTGAGGAGAGTCCTTCGGTCTCTTACAGCGGCGTATGCGGCAAGCAAGCCATACAGTGGGGCCAAAAGATTGTAGGTACTAAGTGTCCCTATCTATCCCTCTGTTATGCAGCGGCAGCTGATGCACAGACTGCGGCTCTTTCTTTTAGCGAAGAATAGTAGGTGATGTCTTCAGCTCTCTCCAACGCATTTCATACCCTGCTGGGTACCTTATCAAAAATTCCTATACCTTTCCTATACCCTTCTGCCACCTGAACTGAACTCTTGACCTGAGTTAGAGATGGAAGCGATGGTCACGATTGCTGGGATTTGCGACCATCTCTGAATGGACCCCCTGCCTGTTACCGGATTCCCCAAATGGCCTTGGTTTGTTTGCTCACAACTAAGAAAGCCAGATGCACCGATTTCATATTGCTACCTGACCATTGTTTGTCTCGCTGTTTCTTTGTTGTTGTCACGTTTAGTATACTTTGTTATACAAAATATTGTATTGCTCAGGGTTTTTGGTTTTCAATGTATCCTTGTATACAACAATATCTATATAAACCTATACTGCACTCACATAGGACCTGGAGGCAACTGTCTATCGGTGAGCGCACATCCCTTTATGGGAAAGGGGGATTGCTGTATGTAAAGGCCAGACACAACTTCTATGGGTTTGTTAGAAGGCTGGTGGCAGACATTACACTTATGTATCACGTGTTCCCTACATTTCTTATAGGGCTTGATTCCGAAGTGGACGCAGCTGCAGCTATCTGCAGTCGCCCTACCTGCGAATTTATGCAAATGCTGATACAGAGTCCTTCCCTGGTGTACTTCTGGCTGTCCATATGTGCAAGGGCGTCCGTGCAAGCTGTAATACCAATTGGAGCATCCTTAGATGCCAGCATCGGTTCGCACCATTGAAAATGGCAGGTGCAGTTTCTCTGTCCCAGTATGGCCTCCTGTGTGAGCTGTTGAGCGTCTGTGTGCGCAACCACTATCACCGACACCCATGGACCAGTCCCATAACACGCCCATAAGGCGGGCCATCTCCGTGCATGCGCTAAGACACCCCCCTGTCACTGCCCAGGAACGTCCAATATATTTTCAATACACTATTCCCTGCGTGCGCCTGAAATTGAAAATATATTGCGACTCTTTACGAACACAATTCGGACACATGCACGGTGCGACTTAGACGCATGCACAGAAGCAAAAAAATTGCTTCAATATGACCGGCAGTGCATACTGTACCCCTTTTATTTGGGCCTGACTCAGACCTTCAGATTAATGTCACTGTATATAAATTATTTCTGTCATGGAACCCCCTCAATGTACAGCGTTGCGTAATACATCAGCACTTTGTAAGGATAATAGTTACATCACTTATGTATTATATTATGAACAGTATTTATTACCTCCTTCTATCAAGGCTATGGGCTTCATTCATATTATTACCAGTTATTTATATAGCACACACATATTCCGCAGCACTTTACAGAGAATATTTGTCCATTCACATCAGTCCCTGCCCCAGAGGAGCTTACAGTCTATGGCCCTGATTCAGACCCACTCGCAAGTGGGTGTACGCACGTTCGGCGTACGTAAAAAAATATTTAAATTCAAGCACTCGCTCGTATTTTCGTACGCAGCATAAAATCCGCCCCAAACTCAGGCGACCCCTCCTCTAACTAACGAGCGTGCCAAATAGCGAGCGTACATCCCCGAAATGGCTTGAAGGGAACGCACGCACAAGTACAAATCGGAAGTGGGACTGTCAGATTCCGATTACCTGCTCGTTTTTTCTGCCTACCTCCCTCAATCGTATCATGGCAATCAATGTATCAATTAGCTTAATTGTTTGTTTTTTTTCAACACAATGCAATAAACTTTAATCTTGTCCATGTTTGTATTTGCTCGCAGAATACGTACGGCTGAAATCTTCGCTTTTATTCTTCAAAAGACATGTTAGCCCCAATTAAACAATTGTTCTATTTGTTTGTCTCCCCACAATTTTTCTGTGGTTCATTTCTTTATTTAAATTTCCTTAAGCATGTCACTGCATCAAGCCTATCATAACTCTCAAGAGATTTGTGGCCCTGTCGAACACATGACTCATACACTAACCAATAGAATTTGTCCTGTTAATTTCCCAAATACATTAGCCAATCAAATTTTTTTGGGGTGCTTTATTAAAATTATTTTGCCAAAAAAATACCATTGCCATCATGAGATCCGCCGCATTCACCAGGCGCGAACTGCTGGTGCTGACGGAGGTGATGGACAGGCGAATCACCAGTCAGCCTCCACCCATCTCCAATAGGCGCAAGCGTTCCGCATATGCGGAGGTACGTCGACGCCTGCGCTCCTTCGGCTCACGCCGACATATTGGCCAGCTGGAGCGCAGGTGGTCGGACCTGCACCGGCGGACGCCCCGCTTGCTGGCATGCTTTCGCATGCAGATTGCGGAAAGTAAGTGTTCTGGACTGTGGTTTTCAAGTTTATCTTGTGGGCCCTAACTGCGTGTGCATGTTTTCATGTCTGTCCTATTGAGTCATTGTAGTCATATCTGCATGTGCATGTTTTCATGTCTGTCCTATTGAGTCATTGTAGTCATATCTGCATGTGCATGTTTTCATGACTGTCCTATTGAGTCATTGTAGTCATATCTGCATGTGCATGTTTTCATGTCTGTCCTATTGAGTCATTGTAGTCATATCTGCATGTGCATGTTTTCATGTCTGTCCTATTGAGTCATTGTAGTCATATCTGCATGTGCATGTTTTCATGTCTGTCCTATTGAGTCATTGTAGTCATATCTGCATGTGCATGTTTTCATGTCTGTCCTATTGAGTCATTGTAGTCATATCTGCATGTGCATGTTTTCATGTCTGTTCTATTGAGTCATTGTAGTCATATCTGCATGTGCATGTTTTCATGTCTGTCCTATTGAGTCATTGTAGTCATATCTGCATGTGCATGTTTTCATGTCTGTCCTATTGAGTCATTGTAGTCATATCTGCAGGTGCATGTTTTCATGACTGTCCTATTGAGTCATTGTAGTCATATCTGCATGTGCATGTTTTCATGTCTGTCCTATTGAGTCATTGTAGTCATATCTGCATGTGCATGTTTTCATGTCTGTCCTATTGAGTCATTGTAGTCATATCTGCATGTGCATGTTTTCATGTCTGTCCTATTGAGTCATTTTTTTTTATTTTTTTTATTTTTTTTTTAGGATTCCAGTTGAAACTAACCACAATATTTTTTTAATTTTTTAGGGGCACAGCAAACACTACGGCGGCATCGCCAGACAAGACGCTGGTCCCGGCCCCTCTCTCCAACCCCCAATTCGTCTATTACCCCCTCCTCCCCAGACCCTGTGGCCGAAATTTCAGGCCTACTTCCCCTCCAGCCCAATTCCCCCTCTTCTCCATCCGTCCCTCCTCCAAATACCCCCTCCCAGGATTCCTCAAACACCTTGCCCCTAGGTTTGGGGAATGTAGCCACCTCCGAGGTGGTCCAGGGAGTGGCTTCTGGCTCTGTCGTTTTTGAGAACGGTATGTTTTTAAATTTTATTTTGGACACCACAAACTGTTTGTATGTAATCATGTGTCGTCCCCATTTTTTTTGCCTTTCTGTCGCCTTAGGGTATTTTTGGGGGTTGTCTTTACCTGTTCCTGCTGATGTCACCATACACATATCACACCTGTGTGCCTTTTTTTACGGGCCCTTGTATTTTTGGCCTACGACATTTTGGGGTGCTGGGTTTTATCCGTGTAATGTTTTTTTGGCCCACAAGCTTGTAAGTTTTGTTTTGCTTGTTTTGTGTTTTTTGAGAATGTTGCTTCATTATCGATTTATTATTCCCCAAACTTTTGTCACCCACAGAGGAACAGAGGCGTCGGGAAGACATTTTGAATTGTGTGGGCCGTATGCGGGAGCAGGTCACCGGGCTTATGCAGGGCCTTGACCATCTGTTGGTCCTCCTTAGGAATTAGTTTTTTTTTTTATTTTATTTTCGAATTGTTTCATAATAAATCAGTTTTAAATCAAGCTCTGTCTCATGCGTTTGGAGTAAATCCAAGATTCTTTACACTGACATAAGTAGACTGTTCAAGCAAGGATTGCCACAGAATCTCACTACAGATTGTGTGTTGTATTTTGAATGCAAACAGGCACAAGAAACACCTCCCAGTACCAATGTCATTTTCCTTTTTTGGGGTGGCCAACATGATAGTTTACACCATTTTACAGGTTCCTATTTGGTGGCCAAACTGCTTAGGACAATCTTACGAAGGCAACTGATTGTACAGGATTCCTTGTTGTGTTGGTTTGTACCCCGAAAACATATTACATTTTAGCTCCACTTGCTTCATTACTGGGTTACCCCTTAGGTAAAATTAACGTTTGGGAGTTTGGTTACACTTGCTTCTAACGTGCCCAAAAAGGAAACAAATTACACTCTCCAAATATTTATTCACAACAGAAATCAAAATACAAAGTGGTCACTCACAAACAAAACACACAGTGATAATCAGAAATACACCACATACCAAAAACACGAAACAAACACACAACAAATCAAGAACTGGTTGACGAAGGTCCATGCCCACATGATTTCAAAAATATGGCGTTGCAATATTGGTGTCAGAATATATTCCTGAAGTTTCCACATAAAAGTTTTTGAAGGGTAGCAGGAAGTAGTCATCGTGGGAGTGCCAAAGATTATGCAAACAAACAGAAGATGGTGCAAGAATTAATATAAAAAAAGATGAACGCTAAAAAACCATAACACATTGGGTATACACACTGTTGTTTGGTCAATAATTACCTAAAATATCGGGCCACCACATCATCGCGTATGGCCCCCCCACATACTGACCTCCGATCAACCTCGGGGGGGCCATCCTCAGGTAAGGCATCCTCTGGCTGCATTGGAACACCACTCCTTATGGCGATGTTGTGAAAGATCCCACACAGGACCACAATTTTCTAAACCATATCCGGCAAATACATGAGCTCGCCACCAGAGCGGTGGAGGCATCTGAATCGGCCTTTTAAAAGGCCGATACAGCGCTCCACCACTTGCCTGGTGGCTGTAAGTGCGGTATTAAACTCACTTTGTGGACCTGGTGTGGGAGCCAAATAAGGAGTGAGCAGCCAGGGCATGCAAGGGTATCCACTGTCTCCTGTGAAAAAGAATAGACAACATCAGGATCACTGTGTATCAAGCTTAACATTGTTATGTACTAAAGGTCTCCACTTACCCAGAAGCCACGCATCACCAGCTTGTAGGTTGGTTAATTTGTGCCATATCCCTGATTGCCGGATGACGAAGGAGTCATGTGCACTTCCTGGTAATTTAGCATTCAGGGACAGGATCTGGAGGGAGGCATCACATACCACCATTACATTCAGGGAGTGATAGTGTTTCCTGTTTCGAAATATGGCCTCCAGCCGTGCTGGAGGCTGAAGTGGTATGTGAGTACCATCCACAACCCCTATGATGTGTGGGAAGCCAGCTATTTAGTAAAAATTGGCCTTGGCCACACTAAGGGCACCCATATCCAAAGGCATTTGAATAAAATGATGGAGGTGCTAGAAAAGTGCCTCCATCACTGCCCTCAGGATCCGGGAAAAGGAGGATTGTGAGATGCCCGCCACTATTCCCACCGTTGTTTGAAACGATCCTGAGGCACAGAAATGTAACACCGCCATAATTTGCGTAAGTGGTGGTATTGCTGTTGGACTGTCAATTTGCCGCTCAAGATCACTCTCTATTAATGAGAGAGTGTCTATGATGATTTTGGGAGGAAGACGGTAGCGTCTTAAAACCTAATCATCGGGCATTCCAAAAAGGGTGACACGTGTTCGAAATATCTGGGGCCTTGCACGCCTACGATGCCTACGCCTGGGACGAGATTGAGGTTGGTCGGCTTCCGGGAGCATGGCCAGAACAATCCGCCCAAGATCAACCTGAAATGGCAAGATTGGAATGTAAGGCTTTGGACCCACCCCAAAAGAAAATTAAGAACAACTTAGCTTGATGATGCCATCCATTGCTGCTTACATGCCGGGGTATTGTCATGATACGTCCAAACTGAAATTAATCCCAAAAATAAGTTGACAAATTTTACTCTGTGCATTTATGTTTCTAAATTTTGTGCTAGACAAAACTTAAAATATGCGAAACACACATTTGGCCAAAGAGCAAAACGACATTGCACACAGTACATCAAAATGGGTTGAAATGTAAGCCAAAAAAACGAAAGGGCAACCACAAAAAATTTTACAGGATTAATAAGCATTTAAAAATGCGCTAATTAGTTCGCAAATACAAGTTAATAAACAAACTGAGAGAAATGCGCTAATTAGGTCGCAAATACAAGTCACAATAGTAAGTAGTAAAAATGCGCTAATTAGTTCGCAAATACAAGTTAATAAACAAACTGAGAAAAATGCGCAAATTAGGTCGCAAATACAAGTCACAATAGTAAGTAGTAAAAATGCGCTAATTAGTTCGCAAATACAAGTCACTATACAAACAGAGAAAAATGCGCTAATTAGTTCGCATAAAAAATGGACTTACCAAGAGCAAATATATAAGATTCCAAATCAAAAGGTCTTTGGGTCCGAAATTAATAAAAAGCTAAAAGATATGAAATTATGGATCCAAAAATTAAAAACAATAAGAAACACAATGAGACACCAATTGAACCAAAGTTAGACTTCACAAAACTTACCAAATCAAGAAACGAGGTAAAAAAAAAATATACCAAAAAAGAGAACGGAAAATAAAAACGCAAATCTATCAAACAAAATAAACTCCAAACGCCAACTCCTTTATCCGCAAACAAGAAACTCCAACCAAGGTAACCTCCAACAATCCAAAAACGCCACCTAGACTCGAGACACACCAAGCCATAAATAGTGTTTGGTTTCCCGCACAAATTAAGGAGGGATCATAGGAACGCACAATCAATGATGCGGCCGCAAAATAAGGACGCATGTATAAATAGTTAAATACGTCACGAAAACACATTTAAATTCTGGTGTATTTCTTGTTTGGACCTCAGACATGGCGACAGACCAGGGAAACAATGCCCAAGAGTCAGGCGGTAAGTCTTTCATGCATTTTGTATCAATGATTAATTTGAAACATACGATTGGGCAAGTTGTGAATTAGAGAAATCTGAATATTTACACAAATAGATGAGGAGGATGACATGGAAGAGGCTGCTGGGCCCAGTATTCCGGCCAAAGCTGCAAAAAAAAAAGGCAGCCACATTTCACAAGAAAGGAGATGGAGGTTTTGATTCAGAAGTGTGTGGACATCCTGCCACAGGCAGACAGGAATATGAGTCTAAGCCAGAAGTGGAGAATGTGGGAAGAGGTAGCCGTTACTGTCAATAGGGTGGGTGATTATGTCCGTCTAGCCCGGGATGTCAGACGGCGGTAAGTAAAAACAAACACCATTTTAAACAAAAGGATAATGGCTTCCATTTTTTCCCACAGATGGGCCGACTTCAAATATCGACTAAAGCAAAAACTCACGGATAGGGCTAGGCATGCAAGGGGGACAGGTGGGGGTCCCACCCCTGTGTCATTGGAGTTGACGGATTTAGAAGAGCTGGCACAGGGGTGTGTGCAGCCTGTGGAGGTGTTTGGCGTGTCCAACATGGATACGGACATGCCAGACTTTGCGGCTCCTCATGTTGTCCCAGGTAAATCTTTTGATGTCACCAACTCTGAAATGTTAGTGGGCCAATATGTAGATTCTAATGTGAGTCTTTTCTCATTTTTCCTAACAGAGACACAGGCGGATGAGTCTGCTCCAGAGGGGAGCCTTGGCCGCCGAATTTCTGCTGGCTCGGCAGGGGAGGAACCAGTACATCCGGCTGAGGACCCTGCAGAAGCCAGTCCAGGACAATCCCCCTCGCAGGCAGTGTCCCTCCTCACAGAACTCTGCTACGGGTGGCTGAGGCCCTGGAGCAAAATGCTGCGGCCAACGTGACCATTGGTCAGGCCCTGGCGGAAAATACCAGGGCTGACATCCGCATCGCCAATGCCCTGGAGCAGCTCGTTCGCCAGCACATGGTGGAGCCGACCTCCCTTTCTGCCGGAACATCAGGATCCTCCACCTCTGGCACAACATCAGCCAATCCTCCAAATGTGCCTAGCCCTGGGCCTAGTCCAGAGGCCACAACATCTGCCTCTGGACAGGCCAGCCCGATGACATCCCGGACCCGGTCTGGCGCCCTCCCTCCCCCATCCAAACGGGTGAAAAAACGGTGACAGCAATGGCGACTTTTCCCACACTCCTTCTGTGCTTGGCTCATATTCCTTTCTGGTCAAAACTTCCCTCTCCTTTCTTGTGAAATGTTTTTATTTTTTTGTTGTACGTTTATGTCTATGTTGGGCCAATTTGTTTGATTTTGGGACTGATCTTTGCCAAAAAAAGATGTCCCCAAATTTTTAATTAATTTAGTTTTGGTTTGACCAATAAATTGACGCCAAAAAACTGACATTGTATTGTGACATTATTGTACAAATGGGTTACATTTAATCCTGGCCCAAAAGGCAAAAACTTTAAAAAAAAAATAAAAAAAAAAATGTAAAAAAAAAAGGCCTCTTTAAGGAACGTTTAAAAATTCATATAACGAGGCAAAATCAACAGGAAAAAATAAAAAGGTCGGAAAATTAAAACATGATGACATTATTGTTACAATAGGCCCTAACCACCAAATTGAGGCCAAAATAAACCCCCACAAATGTACGCAAATTGATTGTGTCATCCTGACATTAGCAGCTCTGATTTCCACCTGCGTACGGTTTTGTGCTATCCCAAAAAACTGATTTCAAAACACATACCAAGCTGGTTTTCAATCCAACACTAATTGCTTTTCAGACCACCCGCGATTAATCGCAACAACATCGTGGAGTCCCGGGACGGAGGAGAAGGCCATCGCCAATGTGGTCGAGTAATCCAGACCCTAAGCTGTGCGAGCATTTTGAAGGGAAAGAGGATCATCCAGTGACGTATGAGTCGGTCCGAACACATTTTACGCTCGCATCTGCTAATGTATGAAAGCCCCAAAAACGCCTCGCCACGACTGCGTTTTTCCATCTCCACCCCCGTCAACACCCAAAAACGCCCTGTTCTGTCAATCACATTTGACAGGTCACTTCCTGTACGCTATTTGACGAACGAGACCCGAAAAACTCGCAATCTGCCGTACGCACATGCGCAGTGTTACACCGACGCATGCGCGATTAGTCAACATCGGAACGCAACGAGCATACTGCTGTTTGCGAGTGGCTCTGAATGAGGGCCTATGTTCCCTATCACATGCGCACATATACACAGTAGGGTTAATTTGTGTTGGGAGCTAATTAACCTACCAGTATATTTTTGGAGTGTGGGAGGAAACCGGAGTACCCGGAGGACACCCACGCAAGCACAGGGAGAATATACAAACTCCTGCACAGGTAGGGCCATGGTGGGAATCAAACCCATGACCTCAGCGCTGTGAGGCAGTAATGCTAACCATTACACCGTCTGTGCTGCCCATATGTGGACGCAAGAGGGATCAGCGCTACATCCTCAGTCGCAGCGGATCTGAGAAGTTATGCTAACGCCGTAGAAGTCACCTTTTGTAAAAATAGGCCCACTGCCGGCTTCCCAGATTCGCTGCCTGCATCCACAGACGCAACATGTCCAGTGAATGCTGCATGGAATTTCCACTGCAACTAAACTGCCGAGGCCAGCAAATCTACATAGGAAGACACAGTCTGCATTGGAAGACACAGGACCTCATTCAGAGTCGGTCGTTGCGGCCGCACGGTCGTACGCCACCGATATTCTCTAAACTGCGCGTGCGTAAAGTTCACAATGCGCGTACGCAAACTAGCGGCTACGATCAGAAATTTCTCTCTCCTTGAACACAGCCAGGTCGGTAGTTTGAGTGACAGATTGAGGCGTTTGTGGGTGGTAACAGGGGAAGGTGCTTGAAAACGGGGGAGTGGAGATCCGAACGCAGGCGTGCCTAATTATGCGAACGGCGTTTTATGGTAGTGAATAATTAACTAAGTAGCGTCATGGCACATGTGACATGGGTGGTTTGTACACTGACCTGATCGTAGAGCTTAAGAGAGGGTATGGTCAACCTTAAGCTCTACGACCAGCTCCGATGGTTCCCGATGCTCGCGATTAATCCTTATATCCCAGGAGATGACGTGTGTGGTGTACGAGAAGGGGGCGTTATTTAGTCATACAACCGCTTCTTACCCTCAGTCGTTCAGCTAACGATCTCATCTTAGGACCGCAACTTGTGATCGCTTAATTTGCATATCCGGCCCCTTTCCCCCACGACCGTGCGGCCGCAACGACCGACTCTGAATGAGGTCCTCAATCTCTGGCTTTGGGATGCCCCCAAAACGCTGCCGACACGTCTCCATTTTCAAAGCTGCTCCCCATCTCCCCCCATATGCCTGCAGCTTGTCAATCAAGCTGCGGCTAACACCACACGGCAGCAGGAGCCGCAACACCATTGTGGCCCATGCGGACAAAAGAAAACATCAGTCATTTGCGACCAGACCCCCACGTTTGTTGAAAAGACCAATTTTCTTATCCCATTTAATTTTTTTATTTTCAAACACCCAACAGCCCTGATTTTTGCAGGATGGTGACTAATTTGTCTCCAATGTTGACAAGTAATTGTGTAAACGGTCTGGACAGTATGTTATGCTGTAAGATTGTTCGGGCCAGGCTTTAGGACCGCACAGTGCACTGGTCTATCTGCAGCGCGGCGTTTAATTTTTAGTTATAGATCTGTCGTTGGTCTGGCCTGCACATAGACAGTGAGTGGATACAGTAAGTATTGGGTGGTGAGCAGAAACGCGTTTCGTCCACTGTCGTGAACTTTTTCAGCTTGACTGCACATCAAACAGGAACTTTTGATATACTGTAAATACCTAAGAGATATACATTTTATCAAGGATTCCTTTTTATGAGAACATTTAACTATGATGCATAACTGTTGGTGAATTGATGAATTTGACATACAAACCTATATTGTTACATTGTTTCAATCGCTGTATATTTGTGATTAATGTTACTTGTTATAAATAAGGGTTATTTTTGTTATGTAATAAATACAGTTTTTTTTAACACTGGCTGATTCTTTTACCAGCAGAGTTTTATATACTTTGTTTCAGGTTTTATTGACCCCTAAAGCTATTATACTCATGTTGTGTCTCTTCCCCTGGCCAGAGCTACATAAAGTTACTTTATCTCAGGCTCCGCAATTCTGCTTAAAGGCAGGTTGTGAGATATTGCGGGGGGGAAGGGGGAGAGATAGGCAGGGTTGGCACTTCTGCTAGGCGAAACTAAGCGGTTGCCTTGGGCGCTAAGAGGTATGGGGTGCGTGAAAACATGATATCATTTATTCAACGTTTATACTGAGCACGTACCGTGGACATGGAAGAGTAGCAGTCAGCGGCTTCTTGGTCAAAGAAAGGGCAGATCGATTTTCGGCAAGTATGATTTTTATAAGTACTTAATAGTATTAGGAACAGTAATATGTGTAATATACTGTAAGTTGTAGAAAATTACATTATCAAATGTGTCTTTACTTCAGTTTATCTACCACAGTACAGCAAGGTCACGACTCAGCTTTATGGTCACTTTGGTGAATAGTTTGTGGCTGGATTGGATCCCACAGATAGCGCAGACCGTGAGCTGCTGATCTAGAAGCAGATTAGCGCAACAGAAAAATGATAAACATAGAAGTGACTGTCACAGAGATTGTCAGCGTCACTGCCAAAGGGAAGTCAGAGTATGGCCTAAAAGATAAAAAAGAAAAGAAATATTATTTGTGCTGCTTGTATGATCTCAAAATGAGTGCGGTAATCTCATTGTTGTGTTCCTTATTACATGCTAAGCACTGCTAAACATGTACTAACACTTCCGTGTACTGTATTACATGCTACGCACTGCTAAACATGTACTAACACCTCCGTGTACTGTATTACATGCTACGCACTGCTCATCCAGTACCAACACCTCCGTGTACTCTATTACATGCTACGCACTGCTAAACATGCACTAACACCTCCGTGTTCTCTATTACATTCTACGCAACGCTAAACATGCACTAACACCTCAGTGTAGTCTATTACATTCTACGCAACGCTAAACATGTACCAACACCTCCGTGTACTCTATTACATTCTACGCAACGCTAAACATGTACTAACACCTCCGTGTACTCTATTACATTCTACGCACTGCTAAACATGTACTAAAACCTCCGTGTACTCTATTACATTCTACGCACTGCTAAACATGTACTAACACCTCTGTGTACTCTATTACATTCTACGCAACGCTAAACAAGTACCAACACCTTCGTGTACTCTATTACAAGCTACGCAACGCTAAACAAGTACCAACACCTCCGTGTACTCTATTACATGCTACGCACTGCTAAACATGCACTAACACCTCCGTGTACTCTATTACATTCTACGCAACGCTAAACATGCACTAACACTTCCGTGTACTCTATTACATGCTACGCAACGCTAAACAAGTAATAACACCTCCGTGTACTCTATTACATGCTACGCAACGCTAAACATGCACTAACACCTCCGTGTACTCTATTACATGCTATGCACTGCTAAACATGCACTAACACCTCCGTGTACTCTATTACATTCTACGCAACGCTAAACATGCACTAACACCTCCGTGTACACTATTACATTCTACGCAACGCTAAACATGCACTAACACTTCCGTGTACTCTATTACATGCTACGCAACGCTAAACAAGTACCAACACCTCCGTGTACTCTCTTACATGCTACGCACTGCTAAACACGTACTAACACCTCCGTGTACTCTATTACATGCTACGCACTGCTAAACATGCACTAACACCTCCGTGTACTCTATTACATTCTACGCAACGCTAAACATGTACCAACACCTCCGTGTACTCTATTACATTCTACGCAACGCTAAACATGCACCAACACCTCCGTGTACTCTATTACATGCTACGCACTGCTAAACATGCACTAACACCTCTGTGTACTCTATTACATGCTACGCACTGCAAAACATGCACCAACACCTCTGTGGACTCTATTACATGCTACGCACCGCTCAACATGCACTAACACCTCCGTGTACTCTATTACATGCTACGCACTGCTAAACATGCACTAACACGTCCGTGTACTCTATTACATTCTAAGCAACACTAAACATGCACTAACACCTCCGTGTACTCTATTACATGCTACGCACTGCTAAACATGCACTAACACCTCCGTGTACTCTATTACATTCAAAGCAACGCTAAACATGCACTAACACCTCCGTGTACTCTATTACATGCTACGCAACGCTAAACATGCACTAACACCTCCGTGTACTCTATTACATGCTATGCATCGCTAAACATGCACTAACACCTCCGTGTACTCTGTTACATGCTACGCACTGCTAAACATGTACTAACACCTCCGTGTACCCTATTACATGCTACGCACTGCTAAACATGTACCAACACCTCCGTGTACTCTATTACATGCTACGCACTGCTAAACATGCAATAACACCTCCGTGTACTCTATTATATGACACGCACTGCTAAACATGTACTAACACCTCCGTATACTCTATTACATGCTACGCACTGCTAAACATGCACAAACACCTCCGTGTACTCTATTACATGCTACGCACTGCTAAACATGCATTAACACCTCCGTGTACTCTATTACATGCTACGCATCGCTAAACATGTAGTAACACCTCCGTGTACTCTGTTACATGCTACGCACTGCTAAACATGCACTAACACCTCCGTGTACTCTGTTACATGCTACGCACTGCTAAACATGTACTAACACCTCCGTGTACCCTATTACATGCTACGCACTGCTAAACATGTACCAACACCTCCGTGTACTCTATTACATGCTACGCACTGCTAAACATACAATAACAGCTCCGTGTACTCTATTACATGACACGCACTGCTAAACATGTACTAACACCTCCGTGTACTCTATTACATGCTACGCAACGCTAAACATGTACTAACACCTCCGTGTACTCTATTACATGATACGCACTGCTAAACATGCACTAACTCCTCCGTGTACTCTATTACATGCTACGCACTGCTAAACATGCACTAACACCTCCGTGTACTCTATTACATGCTACGCATCGCTAAACATGTACTAACACCTCCGTGTACTCTGTTACATGCTACGCACTGCTAAACATGTACTAACACCTCCGTGTACTCTATTACATGCTACGCACTGCAAAACATGCACCAACACCTCTGTGTACTCTATTACATGCTACGCACCGCCAGGGCAGTTTCTGGCCCATTTGGCTCCCAGTGCGAGCATTCAAAATGCGCCCCCCCCCATTATAATATTTTCACTAAAACCTCTGTTGTGTGATTTTGCAGACAGCCTGCACCCCCCCCCCACTGATATTGCGCAGTGCGCACACACAAGCAGCCTACACCCCCTCCCCCTTCGCGGAGGTTTCCTTACCTGGTGTAGCTGCTTGTCCCAGCCCCGCTAAACATGCACCAACACCTCTGTGTACTCTATTACATGCTACGCACTGCTAAACATGCACTAACACGTCCGTGTACTCTATTACATTCTAAGCAACGCTAAACATGCACTAACACCTCCGTGTACTCTATTACGTGCTACGCACTGCTAAACATGCACTAACACGTCCGTGTACTCTATTACATTCTAAGCAACGCTAAACATGCACTAACACCTCCGTGTACTCTATTACATGCTACGCACTGCTAAACATGCACTAACACCTCCGTGTACTCTATTACATGCTACGCATCGCTAAACATGCACTAACACCTCAGTGTACTCTGTTACATGCTACGCACTGCTAAACATGTACTAACACCTCCGTGTACCCTATTACATGCTACGCACTGCTAAACATGTACCAACACCTCCGTGTACTCTATTACATGCTACGCACTGCTAAACATGCAATAACACCTCCGTGTACTCTATTACATGCTACGCACTGCTAAACATGCAATAACACCTCCGTGTACTCTATTACATGACACGCACAGCTAAACATGTACTAACACCTCCGTGTACTCTATTACATGCTACGCAACGCTAAACATGTACCAACACCTCCGTGTACTCTATTACATGCTACGCACTGCTAAACATGCACTAACACCTCCGTGTACTCTATTACATGCTATGCACTGCTAAACATGCACTAACACCTCCGTGTACTCTACTACATGCTACGCATCGCTTAACATGTACTAACACCTCCGTGTACTCTGTTACATGCTACGCACTGCTAAACATGTACTAACACCTCCGTGTACTCTATTACATGCTACGCATCGCTAAACATGTACTAACACCTCCGTGTACTCTATTACATGCTACGCATCGCTAAACATGCACTAACACCTCCGTGTACTCTGTTACATGCTACGCACTGCTAAACATGTACTAACACCTCCGTGTACTCTATTACATGCTACGTACTGCTAAACATGTACCAACACCTCCGTGTACTCTATTACATGCTACGCACTGCTAAACATGCACTAACACCTTCGTGTACTCTATTACATGCTACGCATCGCTAAACATGTACTAACACCTCCGTGTACTCTGTTACATGCTACGCACTGCTAAACATGTACTAACACCTCCGTGTACTCTATTACATGCTACGCATCGCTAAACATGTACTAACACCTCCGTGTACTCTGTTACATGCTGCGCACTGCTAAACATGCACTAACACCTCCGTGTACTCTATTACATGCTACGCATCGCTAAACATGTACTAACACCTCCGTGTACTCTGTTACATGCTACGCACAGCTAAACATGTACTAACACCTCCGTGTACTCTATTACATGCTACGCACTGCTAAACATGTACCAACACCTCCGTGTACTCTATTACATGCTACGCACTGCTAAACATGCAATAACACCTCCTTGTACTCTATTACATGCTACGCACTGCTAAACATGCACTAACACCTCCGTGTACTCTGTTACATGCTACGCACTGCTAAACATGTACTAACACCTCCGTGTACTCTATTACATGCTACGTACTGCTAAACATGTACCAACACCTCCGTGTACTCTATTACATGCTACGCACTGCTAAACATGCACTAACACCTTCGTGTACTCTATTACATGCTACGCATCGCTAAACATGTACTAACACCTCCGTGTACTCTGTTACATGCTACGCACTGCTAAACATGTACTAACACCTCCGTGTACTCTATTACATGCTACGCATCGCTAAACATGTACTAACACCTCCGTGTACTCTGTTACATGCTGCGCACTGCTAAACATGCACTAACACCTCCGTGTACTCTATTACATGCTACGCATCGCTAAACATGTACTAACACCTCCGTGTACTCTGTTACATGCTACGCACAGCTAAACATGTACTAACACCTCCGTGTACTCTATTACATGCTACGCACTGCTAAACATGTACCAACACCTCCGTGTACTCTATTACATGCTACGCACTGCTAAACATGCAATAACACCTCCTTGTACTCTATTACATGCTACGCACTGCTAAACATGCACTAACACCTCCGTGTACTCTATTACATGCTACGCACTGCTAAACATGTACCAACACCTCCGTGTACTCTATTGCATGCTACGCACTGCTAAACATGCACTAACACCTCCGTGTACTCTATTACATGCTACGTACTGCTAAACATGCACTAACACCTCCGTGTACTCTATTACATGCTACGCATCGCTAAACATGTACCAACACCTCCGTGTACTCTATTACATGCTACGCAACGCTAAACATGTACCAACACCTCCGTGTACTCTATTACATGCTACGCAACGCTAAACATGTACCAACACCTCCGTGTACTCTATTACATGCTACGCAATGCTAAACATGTACCAACACCTCCGTGTACTCTATTACATGCTACGCATCGCTAAACATGTACTAACATCTCCGTGTACTCTATTACATGCTACGCACTGCTCATCCAGTACCAACACCTCCGTGTACTCTATTACATGCTACGCACTGCTCATCCAGTACCAACACCTCCATGTACCTTATTACATGCTACGCACTGCTCATCCAGTACCAACACCTTCGTCATAGGCAAATGCAGGGGGGGTTTCCGTCTGCCTGGAAACCCCCCTCCCCAGCCCACACCATTATCACAATAGAAATAGTAATATAATAGAGTTTTACAAGTGCTGCATGTTCTTGGAATGGTGCCCACATCTAAAATAAAAACATTCAGCTCAGGCAGGATGGACCTAGTGCCGCACCTAATGACTTACTGTGATTTCTGGTCCTGTATCTTCTGGAATTATGACACACAATACACTTTGTATGACGCATATTAAAGCTGGTTAACTGCTAATTATACCCTCTTCATGGACAGGCCACACTTACTCTAAAATCGAGCATTTGGAAACCCCTCTCTAGAAACCCTGCATTTGCCACTGTCCGTGTACCTTATTACATGCTACACACTGCTCATACAGTAACAACACCTCCATGCACCTTATTAAATGCTACACACACTGCTCATCCAGTACCAATACTCCGTGTACATTATTACATGCTACGCACTGCTCATACAGTACCAACACCCCCATGTACCTTATTACATCCTAAGCACTGCTCATACAGTACCAACACCTCCATGTACCTTATTACATGCTACGCACTGCTCATACAGTATCAACACCCCCGTGTACCTTATTAGATCCTACGCACTGCTCATACAGTACCAACACCTCATTGTACCTTATTACATGCTACACACTGCTCATCCACTACCAACACCTCCATATACCTTATTACATGCTAAGCACTGCTCATCCACTACCAACACCTCCATGTACCTTATTACATGCTATGCACTGCTCATACAGTACCAACACCTCCATGTACCTTATTACATGCTACACACTGCTCATCCACTACCAACACCTCCATGTACCTTATTACATTCTACGCACTGCTCATACAGTACCAACACCTCCATGTACCTTATTACATGCTACGCACTGCTCATACAGTACCAACACCTCCGTCTACCTTATAACATACTACCACTGCTCATCCAGTACCAACACATCCATGTTCCTTATTACATGCTATGCACTGCTCATCCAGTACCAACACCTCCATGTACCTTATTACATGCTACGCACTGCTCATCCAGAACCAACACCTCCATGTACCTTATTACATGCTACGCACTGCTCATACAGTACCAACACCCCCGTGTACCTTATTAGATCCTACGCACTGCTCATACAGTACCAACACCTCATTGTACCTTATTACATGCTACACACTGCTCATCCACTACCAACACCTCCATATACCTTATTACATGCTACGCACTGCTCATCCACTACCAACACCTCCATGTACCTTATTACATGCTATGCACTGCTCATACAGTACCAACACCTCCATGTACCTTATTACATGCTACACACTGCTCATCCACTACCAACACCTCCATGTACCTTATTACATTCTACGCACAGCTCATACAGTACCAACACCTCCATGTACCTTATTACATGCTATGCACTGCTCATACAGTACCAACACCTCCGTCTACCTTATAACATACTACCACTGCTCATCCAGTACCAACACATCCATGTTCCTTATTACATGCTATGCACTGCTCATCCAGTACCAACACCTCCATGTACCTTATTACATGCTACGCACTGCTCATCCAGAACCAACACCTCCGTGTACCTTATTACATGCTACGCACTGCTCATCCAGTACCGACATCTCCGTGTACCTTATTACTTATTACGCACTGCTCATCCAGTACCAACACCTCCATGTACCTTATTACATGCTACGCACTGCTCATCCAGTACCAACGCCTCCGTGTACCTTATTACTTATTACGCACTGCTCATCCAGTACCAACACCTCCATGTACCTTATTACATGCTACGCGCTGCTCAACCAGTACCAACACCTCCATGTACCTTATTACATGCTACGCACTGCTCATACAGTAACAACACCTCCATGCACCTTATTAATGCTACACACTGCTCATCCAGTACCAATACCTCCATGTACATTATTACATGCTACGCACTGCTCATACAGTACCAACACCCCCATGTACCTTATTACATCCTAAGCACTTCTCATACAGTACCAACACCTCCATGTACCTTATTACATTCTACGCACTGCTCATACAGTACCAACACCTCCATGTACCTTATTACATGCTACGCACTGCTCATCCAGTACCAACACCTCTGTGTACCTTATTACTTATTACGCACTGCTCATCCAGTACCAACACCTCCATGTACCTTATTACATGCTACGCACTGCTCATCCAGTACCAACACCTCCGTGTACCTTATTACTTATTACGCACTGCTCATCCAGTACCAACACCTCCATGTACCTTATTACATGCTACGCGCTGCTCAACCAGAACCAACACCTCCATGTACCTTATTACATGCTACGCACTGCTTATACAGTAACAACACCTCCATGCACCTTATTGCATGCTACACACTGCTCATCCAGTACCAATACCTCCGTGTACATTATTACATGCTACGCACTGCTCATACAGTACCAACACCTCCATGTACCTTATTACATGCTACGCACTGCTCATCCAGTACCAACACCTTCGTCATAGGCAAATGCAGGGGGGGTTTCCGTCTGCCTGGAAACCCCCCTCCCCAGCCCACACCATTATCACAATAGAAATAGTAATATAATAGAGTTTTACAAGTGCTGCATGTTCTTGGAATGGTGCCCACATCTAAAATAAAAACATTCAGCTCAGGCAGGATAGACCTAGTGCCGCACCTAATGACTTACTGTGATTTCTGGTCCTGTATCTTCTGGAATTATGACACACAATACACTTTGTATGACGCATATTAAAGCTGGTTAACTGCTAATTATACCCTCTTCATGGACAGGCCACACTTACTCTAAAATCGAGCATTTGGAAACCCCTCTCTAGAAACCCTGCATTTGCCACTGTCCGTGTACCTTATTACATGCTACACACTGCTCATACAGTAACAACACCTCCATTCACCTTATTAAATGCTACACACACTGCTCATCCAGTACCAATACTCCGTGTACATTATTACATGCTACGCACTGCTCATACAGTACCAACACCGCCATGTACCTTATTACATCCTAAGCATTGCTCATACAGTACCAACACCTCCATGTACCTTATTACATGCTACGCACTGCTCATACAGTATCAACACCCCCGTGTACCTTATTAGATCCTACGCACTGCTCATACAGTACCAACACCTCATTGTACCTTATTACATGCTACACACTGCTCATCCACTACCAACACCTCCATATACCTTATTACATGCTACGCACTGCTCATCCACTACCAACACCTCCATGTACCTTATTACATGCTATGCACTGCTCATACAGTACCAACACCTCCATGTACCTTATTACATGCTACACACTGCTCATCCACTACCAACACCTCCATGTACCTTATTACATTCTACGCACTGCTCATACAGTACCAACACCTCCATGTACCTTATTACATGCTACGCACTGCTCATACAGTACCAACACCTCCATCTACCTTATAACATACTACCACTGCTCATCCAGTACCAACACATCCATGTTCCTTGTTACATGCTATGCACTGCTCATCCAGTACCAACACCTCCATGTACCTTATTACATGCTACGCACTGCTCATCCAGAACCAACACCTCCATGTACCTTATTACATGCTACGCACTGCTCATACAGTACCAACACCCCCGTGTACCTTATTAGATCCTACGCACTGCTCATACAGTACCAACACCTCATTGTACCTTATTACATGCTACACACTGCTCATCCACTACCAACACCTCCATATACCTTATTACATGCTACGCACTGCTCATCCACTACCAACACCTCCATGTACCTTATTACATGCTATGCACTGCTCATACAGTACCAACACCTCCATGTACCTTATTACATGCTACACACTGCTCATCCACTACCAACACCTCCATGTACCTTATTACATTCTACGCACAGCTCATACAGTACCAACACCTCCATGTACCTTATTACATGCTACGCACTGCTCATACAGTACCAACACCTCCGTCTACCTTATAACATACTACCACTGCTCATCCAGTACCAACACATCCATGTTCCTTATTACATGCTATGCACTGCTCATCCAGTACCAACACCTCCATGTACCTTATTACATGCTACGCACTGCTCATCCAGAACCAACACCTCCGTGTACCTTATTACATGCTACGCACTGCTCATCCAGTACCGACATCTCCGTGTACCTTATTACTTATTACGCACTGCTCATCCAGTACCAACACCTCCATGTACCTTATTACATGCTACGCGCTGCTCAACCAGTACCAACACCTCCATGTACCTTATTACATGCTACGCACTGCTCATACAGTAACAACACCTCCATGCACCTTATTAATGCTACACACTGCTCATCCAGTACCAATACCTCCGTGTACATTATTACATGCTACGCACTGCTCATACAGTACCAACACCCCCATGTACCTTATTACATCCTAAGCACTTCTCATACAGTACCAACACCTCCATGTACCTTATTACATTCTACGCACTGCTCATACAGTACCAACACCTCCATGTACCTTATTACATGCTACGCACTGCTCATCCAGTACCAACACCTCTGTGTACCTTATTACTTATTACGCACTGCTCATCCAGTACCAACACCTCCATGTACCTTATTACATGCTACGCACTGCTCATCCAGTACCAACACCTCCGTGTACCTTATTACTTATTACGCACTGCTCATCCAGTACCAACACCTCCATGTACCTTATTACATGCTACGCGCTGCTCAACCAGAACCAACACCTCCATGTACCTTATTACATGCTACGCACTGCTCATACAGTAACAACACCTCCATGCACCTTATTGCATGCTACACACTGCTCATCCAGTACCAATACCTCCGTGTACATTATTACATGCTACGCACTGCTCATACAGTACCAACACCCCCGTGTACCTTATTACATCCTAAGCACTGCTCATACAGTACCAATACCTCCATGTACCTTATTACATCCTACGCACTGCTCATCCACTACCAACACATCCATGTACCTTATTACATTCTACGCACTGCTCATACAGTACCAACACCTCCATGTACCTTATTACATGCTACACACTGCTCATACAGTACCAACACCTCCGTGTACCTTATTACATACTACACACTGCTTATCCAGTACCAACACCTCCATGTACCTTATTACATGCTATGCACTGCTCATCCAGTACCAACATCTCCGTGTATCTTATTACATGCTACGCACTGCTCATCTAGTACCAACACCTCCGTGTACCTTATTACATGCTACGCACTGCTCATCCAGTACCAACACCTCTGTGTCCCTTATTACATGCTACACACTGTCATACAGCACCAACACCTCCGTGTACCTTATTACATGCTACATGCTGTACAAACAATGCCAACACCTCCGTCTACCTTATTACATGCTACACACTGCTCATCCAGTGCCAACACCTCCATGTCCCTTATTACATGCTACACACTGCTCATACAGTACCAATACCTCCGTGTACCTTATTACATGCTATGCACTGCTCATACAGTACCAACACCTCCGTGTACCTTATTACATGCTATGCACTGCTCATACAGTACCAACACCTCCGAGTACCTTATTACATGCTACGCACTGCTCATCCAGTACCAACACCTCCATGTACCTTATTACATGCTACACACTGCTCATACAGTTCCAATACCTCCGTGTACCTTATTACATGCTATGCACTACTCATCCAGTACCAACACCTCCGTGTCCCTTATTACATGCTACACACTGTCATAGAGCACCAACACCTCCGTGTACCTTATTACATGCTACATGCTGTACAAACAATGCCAACACCTCCGTCTACCTTATTACATGCTACACACTGCTCATCCAGTGCCAACACCTCCATGTCTCTTATTACATGCTACACACTGCTCATCCAGTACCAACACCTCCGTGTCCCTTATTACATGCTACACACTGTCATAGAGCACCAACACCTCCGTGTACCTTATTACATGCTACATGCTGTACAAACAATGCCAACACCTCCGTCTACCTTATTACATGCTACACACTGCTCATCCAGTGCCAACACCTCCATGTCCCTTATTACATGCTACACACTGCTCATCCAGTACCAACACCTCCGTGTACCTTATTACATGTTACTCACTGCTCATCCAGTACCAACACCTCTGTGTACCTTATTACATGCTACACACTGTTCATATAGTACCAAAACCTCCATGTACCTTATTACATGATACGTACTGCTCATACAGTACCAATACCTCAGTGTACCTTATTACATGCTATGCACTGCTCATACAGTACCAACACCTCCCTGTACCTTATTACATGCTATTCACTGCTCTTACAGTACCAACACCTCCGTGTACCTTATTACATGCTACACACTGCTCATACAGTTCCAACACCTCCGTGTACCTTATTACATGCTACATGCTGTACAAACAATGCCAACACCTCCGTCTACCTTATTACATGCTACACACTGCTCATCCAGTGCCAACACCTCCATGTCCTTTATTACATGCTACACACTGTCATACAGCACCAATACCTCCATGTACCTTATTACATGCTACACACTGTCATACAGCACCAACACCTCCATGTACCTTATTACATGCTACATGCTGTACAAACAGTGCTAACACCTCTGTGTACCTTATTACATGCTATGCACTGCTCATCCAGTGCCAACACCTCCATGTCCCTTATTACATGCTACATGCTGTGCAAACAGTGCCAACGCATCCATGTACTGTGTGCACTTAGCTGTAGCTTCTGCATTTTTGAGCTTACTGGGTTAAACACTTCACTGGTTTCCGTGTGTGGCTACCACCAGGGGCGGATTAGGAATTCAAATTGGCCCTGGAAAAAACCTGCAGCAAGGGGTGTGGCCGTGTGTGAAATGCTGCGCCCACAAGCTACTCCCCTTGTTTTCATCATGCTGGGGGCATGTCCTCCCCGATTCGGGAGCAGATGGATATGCCCCAGCTCCTCTCTGCAGTGAATAAACACAGCATGTGAATAAGTATTTTCTTAGTATTTCACCTACTGTACTTTTGTAGAAATTGATGATGAATAGGCCCCTAAGTGATGATGAATAGGCCCCTAAGTGATGATGAATAGAGCCCTTGATGAGAAGCACAGACACATTGTTGCATTTAGCGCCAGCATTTTCCATTGCGCTTAACAAATGGGTACACAATAGTAAAACGATACTGGGTAAAACAAACAGATAGAAAGGTGAGAGGGCCCTGCTTGCAAGCTTACAATCTATAGGGAAATAGGAATTTCATACATGAGGGTGTGTAAAGGGGGGTATCCACTAGGCGATATATGCAGGCGATTGCACGATAACGTCGTTGTTATCGTGCAATCGCTTGCAAATCGCGCATGCACCTTTGAATGCAGCGGCCGTGCCAAAATACTGCAAACGGGGCCGACGTGACCCCATTTTCTTGAACGCTTCCTGTCGCTGCCCCCAAATGCCGGCAGCAAGTCAATCATGCTTCAGCTTTGGGGCACTGCGACCAACATTGCAGAAGCAAATATGCGCAGTGCCCCTCCCTAGCAGATTAGTGTGGATACCCATCACCGTCCCTCCTATGCGCCTGCTACATTTCTATACTTGCCAGGATTTCCAGATGGGTCAAAAGAGGCCAATTCTCAACCATCCCAACCCCATACCCCAAACCACCCAAGCAGACCCATCTGGGAGGCTAGCATGTCTACTTCCCCAACAGTCAACGCTCCTATCTGCTGAAAAAGCCTGGACAGTTGGCAGAAAAACATTTTCTAGAAAAGGTTCACCGCCTGGCGGAGCTCACATTAAATAGAAAAGAAAGTGCCATAGTTCCTCTCTAATGTCTGATAACTAAAGAGTAAGTGGTCAGCAATAGTCATTAAGTGGAGTCCAGATGTTTCATCCTATGGGGAACTCAGACAATGTTTGTGCTGCTCAGTGAAAGCTCGGGAGGAAGTGTTGTGACCACTTCTGCCTTTGGATTATCACATGCCTAACAGACTTATTTTATCACGTGTCGGAATACTCTGATATTTCTCTAGATAGTCATCGTCCTTCATCTCGTACATACTGTAGATTTGTATAGCGATTACCATTGAGTGAAGTATCTCATCCTTGTTATAAACCAATCATGGTTTTGCTGTCATTCCTACCAATACTCCAGGGGGCAGGAGTGCTAAGTATAAGGGCCCCGGCCTGTTCTGGGGGCCCGAACCTACAAAAGAGATACAACCACACACCCGCTAGATGTTGAGCAACATCTACAGAGGGGGCCAATCATCACAGCATGGCATGACCCTCGAGTGCTTGGACATACCCCCACTTACTACTGGGGCATGGAGTTTCTCATGTCGGCCCTGGAATAGTGCATTGTGGGCCTGATTTAAAGTTGCGTGTAAATTTGCACAACATAAAACCGGGTCTTGCAGCAAAACTGATACAGTGCACATGCCTACATTTATTACAATAGTATTCATTTAAATTTCCCCTGACCCAAGCTGTGTTACATTATCTCCAGTTGTTAATAGAGTCCACACTAGCAGCCGACTGTATAAAAAAAAAAACACTGGAAAGGCTGTCAAGGGGAGATATATATGCCCCAGGATTTTAGCTTCTGTCTGGTAGACAGAAGCTGATTAGCAGCAACCTTGATTGTCAGACCACCTGTGTGAGGCTGATAAAGGGTGTGTCACTCTATGTAATCAGTCTCTAACTTCCTGGTGAACAGGTCAGAGGACTGTTGAGAAACACTGTGATTACTGAATGTAAGTTCAGTGCTAAAGACTTCTGATTTGTGAGAGGGACAGTAGGTCCTTTCACTCTGATACTGCTTTTATACCTAAATTCCGGGTCTGACCCGGAGGTTGGAACAGGGTTGCAAAGCGGATCAGACCCGGAATTTAGCCGGGGGCCGACCCAGGAAATTCCCGAGTCGGCGCCGTTCACACCGGAGCCGGGTCTACAGTGACCCGGCTCTTCCGGCATGGAAGTGGACACTTGGAGATTACGTCATCTCCAAGCACCACTGAAGCCGGCCAGTCAGGATGCGGCACACTCCAGGTCATCGTGACCCGGATTGCGCCGTGGACTGCAGGGTTTCACGGGTTATTCCCGTGTTAAACCCTGCAAGTTATCAAGTCACTCGACCCGGAAATCCAACCCTGTCCCCTTTTACACCAAGAAGCTACCCGGGTTAACCCTGCAATAACGTGGGTTTTAGCTCTGGTGTAAAAGGGGTATCAGAAACAGGCCAGGATTTACTTTCATGATTTGTTTATTTTTATGCTGAGGTTACTTGTACCAAGGCCCTGGACTGGTGTACTACTACTTGGCTGCTGCATGACAAGTGCAACTGTTTTACCCAGGAGATGGAATCCTAACCCTGATATTGCCACACATGATGGAGAATGCAAGCATTGCACTTTAATTGCAGCCAGAAAAATATATTTTTACTTTAAAATTAAAGTCACAGACAACCTGTTTTTGTTTGTTTTTTAAACTGTTATACTGTGAACTTCTTGGTGGTGTCATCAGCAGATGCTTAGGGCTGCCAGCTTCTGCTTCTCATCTGCACCAAGAGATAATATGGAGGACATAGTTAAGGCCTTGTTGCAGTCTAATTCAGTGCAGCGGGAAGCTATCAAGGCTCAGCAGAAAGCCATCAGGGTGCAGCAATTGGCCATTGAGGAGGGTCGGACTCAACAGCAATTGGATGTTGAGGAGATCCGGGGGCAACAGCACCAAGACTGCAAGGCCTTCAAGAGGTGGTGCAGCATCTAGCAGCCCTGCCTGGAAATGCTTCCATGGATGTCCCAACTAGCTTCAGTACAGTACAGGCCAGTCATGTTCTGACAAAGATGACGGAGTGATGATATCGCAGTCTATTTAACAACTTTTGAAAGAACAGCTGAGAGGGAAAGTTGACCCAAAAAACTACTGGGCAGGCCTTGTAGCACCCATCTTATCAGTGTAGCCCTAAAAAGACGTATTTTAACTGAAACCTCACTGATGTCAAGAATTAAGTTAAACTAAAAACTGAAATTCTAACTCGTTTAGGTGTCACAATGTCTGTTCGAGTTCATCGCTGGGGATACCAAATGGATAAACCTCTCGCTCTGAAAAGTATGACCTCATCCATCTCACCAAGAAGTGGCTACTAGGGGTGTATCTACCCCTTGGACAGGATGGCACTCGCCAGGGGCGCCAGCCGAGGGAGGGGGGCGATCCTATCGGTGCCACCCATGGCCAGGGAGTAGAATCACATACCAGGACATGTTCACTGGGGGGCGCTTAGGGCGATCACCCCCCTGTAACACACAGCTTCATAGTGCAGGGAGAAGGCTGGGGGCCCCCAGCATGAGGTAAAACGGGAGGCGTGACATGCGGCCAGGCCACACCTCCAAAACAGCATCATGTTGTGGGGAATAGGTCACACACACTTTTTGGGCGAATGTGCCTCCTGCAGAGTCCCTGAGCCAGAGGAAGGTGGGCGAGACCGCCTTACAGCAAGTATCTGTCACCTCAATCTCCACTTCCCAGCCACAACACCTTATATCTTCAGCTTAAATCCTTATTTAGCATATAAGCCTCCAGTTGTTTGCTATGGAGCATTGCTGAAGTCCCAGGTTGGAGTTGCATGATCCAGCAGCATTGCATAGATGTCTGTGTGTTCATGCATGACAGCATTTATGTGAGTCCACTGAAGCCGGCCAGTCGGGATGCGGCACGCTCCAGGTCATCGTGACCCGGATCACGCCGTTTAGACTGCAGGGTTCCATGGGTTATTCCCGTGTTAAACCCTGCAAGTTATCAAGTCACTCGACCTGGAAATCCAACCCTATCCCGATTTACACCAAGGAGCTACCCGGATTAACCCTGCAATAACCTGGGTTTTAACTCTGGTGTAAAAGGGGTATCAGAAACAGGCCAGGATTTACTTTCATGATTTGTTTATTTTTATGCTGAGGTTACTTGTACCAAGGCCCTGGACTTGTGTACTACTACTTGGCTGCTGCATGACAAGTGCAACCGTATAACCCAGCAGATGTCGTAATCGTGCAGTCGTTTGCCTGTCTTCTAGTGGATGTGTGCCTTTAGAAGAGGTCATAAAGTAGCGATTCCCTCTCCTGTACTCCACCTCCATTTGTCACTAATTCCAACAGTGCTTTAGCTCTATAATTAGGATTTTAGAAACCATGTACTTATCACAAAACTGCCATTAAAATATCTGTATTTGGACATTACATTAATTTTGAAGGCAACCTAAAAAAAGTCACTCAGTCAGAAAGTTGGCAATAAAATGTCGAAACCTGCAAAATGTCGACATTTCCATTAGGGTCACCGTGTTGCAATTAGGGTTAGTGTTAAAGCTACAGTTAGGGTTACTGTTATGATTAGCGCTAGGGTTACCATTAGGGTTAGGGTTACCATTAGGGTTACTGGTAGTAATATATTTATGGTTACTGTTATGGTTACCGCTATAGTTAGGGTTAGGGTAGGATTACCCACAGGCAGAGCTGTAACTAGACTTTTTGGTGCCCTGTGCCAGAGAGAGCATTGGGCCTCCCCTTCCCCATTTTTAAATAGGGACATAAGATAGTGCAGCTGAAAAAGAGCCATGGCCTCATGGGGAAGGGCCAGGGAGGAGATAAGGGAGGCCAAGAGATGCTGGGGATAAATAGGGACATAATATAGCGCACCTGAGAGAGGGCCATGGCCTCATGGGGAAGGGCCAGGGAGGAGATAGGGGAGGCCAGGAGATGCTGGGGATAAATAGGGACATAATATAGTTCACCTGAGAGAGGGCCATGGCCTCATGGGGAAGGGCCAGAGAAGAGATAGGGGAGGCCAGGAGATGCTGGGGATAAATAGGGACATAATATAGTGCACCTGAGAGAGGGCCATGGCCTCATGGGGAAGGGCCAGGGAGGAGATAGGGGAGGCCAGGAGATGCTGGGAATAAAAGAAGAGGAATCTACAAGTGAGAAAGATAATAGACAGGAAAATTGACAGGCCCAACCAGCGCCCCCTGCCCTGCAGTGCCCTGTGTCATGGCACAAGTCGCATTACCCTAGTTACGGCTCTGCCCTCAGGTTTGGGGTTGGGTTACCGTTAGATGAAAAGCACATTGTCAATATTTCAGCAATGTTGACATTATATGTGTCAACATAATAAATGTCAAAGCGGTTAACGTCGACATAAATGTTCCGCACCCAGAAAGACACTGCCAGTCAATTAAACACAGTGCAAATACAAAATGCTCAAATGGAACAACAATACCTTCCATACACATTTGCATGGCACTATAAACCCCACCTGGGGTTGTGTCACTAGAGACCCTTTCTAGGATATTGGCTCTAGTTGGGGCTTTTGGGATCCCTCCTGTGGTTGGAAAGTCAGATGCCTCACCTGGGGCTCAAAAGTCAGATGGACTGACAACTTGGATGATCCTTTCTGGGTAGACTTTGGACCAAATTTATCTGCACTGCCTTACAGAAGGTCATAGGTTCCATAGACTCAATCAATGGATTGGTCCACTCCAAGGCTTTTTCTCTGAAGGCTAGGAGGAGGTATATCACCACATCATACCTCTATCATAACTCTCTCATCATATATCTCCTTATCATCATATTTGTCCCACATATCATCAATCCCTCAAAATTACATCACCTCCACTATCATCATCCCACAATCATGTCACTTTATATCAACGTGGTTTGTCTTATATCATCTATCCCCCAATATTATACCACCCCTCTCATCATGACTCTCCATGTCATCATTTTGTTCCCCCATATCATCAATTCCCCAATATTACATCATAATTTCCTCATCATGATTCTCCATATCATCATGTTGTTCCCTCATATCATCGATCCCCCAATATTACATTATAATTCCCTCATCATGACTCTCCATGTCATCATGTTGTTCCCCTATATCATTAATACCCCAATATTTCATCATAATTTTCCGTCATCATGACTCTCCGTGTCATCATGTTGTTTGCACATATAATCAGTCCCCCAATATTACATTATTAATCCATCATATTCCCCTCATCATGTCTCTCCACATCATCATGTTGTTCCCCTGTATCATCAATCCCCCAATATTACATCATAATTCCCTGATCATGTCTCTCCACCTCATCATGTTCCTCCCCTGTATCATCAATCCCCCAATATTACATCGTAATTCCCTCATCATGGCTCTCCACATCATCATGCTGTTCTCCTGTATCATCAATCCCTCAATATTACATCATAATTCCCTCATCATGACTCTCCACATCATCATGCTGTTCTCCTGTATCATCAATCCCTCAATATTACATCATAATTCCCTCATCATGACTCTCCACATCTTCATGTTGTTCTCCTGTATCATCAATCCCTCAATATTACATCATAATTCCCTCATCATGACTCTCCATGTCATCATATTGTTCCTCATATCATCAAACCTGTTTTCATTCATTGTGCCTAAGGGCTGAGGTGGAACTAGAGGGGGTGCAAAGAGAGCAGTCACTATGGGGACCAGAGGTTAGAGGGACCTAGGAGGACAAAGTGGCCATCCCTACCCCAGTTTAGCTAATAGACCCGTCTATGGGTTCCATCCCTGCCTAAGGGGTCTGTTGAATGATACATTATATCTCTTTGAGAATCATTACATCAGCAC
Source organism: Taudactylus pleione (assembly GCA_031769625.1). Taxonomy (NCBI): domain Eukaryota; kingdom Metazoa; phylum Chordata; class Amphibia; order Anura; family Myobatrachidae; genus Taudactylus; species Taudactylus pleione. The sequence continues at coordinate 996,360 of JAUIMM010000240.1, forward strand.
TCAATGGACTAACGCCAAACCCCCAAAATACATATCAGTGTCTGTGCACTAAGGTCACTAGTGCAGACTTGTTTAGGGATGGCCATCGGTGGTCTTACTATCAATAGCGATTTAGTAAGCGCCCATTGATGGTGACCAACCATGCAGTGGATGACCATCAATGGTTTCACCAACCAATGGTCATCCCTGCTCTTTGACTGGCCCGTGGGCCAATCAGAACCTGGGGGCGGGGCTTCACGGGTGTCGGGGACGGAGCTGAGCTCTGTGTCCCGGCACCTTGCAGAAAAAACATGAAAAAAACCCATTCAGTTATGCTTTACCATCGATGGAGGGAAACCATCTGGTTCTCCTCCATCGATGGTAAAAGCATTTGGCATCGACCATAAACCATCGATGATTATGAATCATCGATGGACAATGGCCATCCCTAGACCTGTTACTGCTTTGCTAATTACTTTGTCTCAGATCCTTTCTCTTCTGCTGAGCACAGCACTGGATAAGGAGCCATAGGCTGCAGTATGTACAGCAGAAGTGTGGGGCATTAACCTACATTGGAGTTGAGGACATACTATTCCACGATGCATTCCAGAGTGTATTGCACAGCGTGCTGCTTCAGGCAACACCTGAGACAGTCTCTACTAACCCCTCACACAGCTAGACATTTCCTCACACACACTGATGTATTACTTTCCCCAGTGCTGGAGCCGGCAACACGGCTGAAGCCAATAACCTGGGCTCCTGCAGCAGGAAAATAAACGTTCTGTGGGAGTTCCTTTTATTGTACTGCCCACCTACACGCACACACACACATGCACCTGAAGTGTGAGAGAGCAGTCCCAGTACCGGCACACCCCTGCATTCCAGGGCTGGGGTGATAGGAGACAAGCGTGTTACGCCTGAGAATGGGAAACAGGGCAGATAGCTGGAATTCCTCAGATGAATGAGGTGATCAGCTCTGGACACTGGGGCTGATTCAGGTGAGGATGCAAATGCCATCACAGCTGCGATCTCTCACGGATTCGCAATTGCGCTAATATGCTAATAAATCACTCAACGTCCAATGCTTAGAGCCGCCCACTGAGCATCTCACATCCGCTGCTCACACACACAACACCGGAACATGGAACACAGATCAGGCAGCCATCAGAGTAAGGCTAAGCTGCAGCAGGCGCATTCGGTATGAAAAGCCAGCTGCCGCATGACCGGCAGTGCGATTCCCGGCTGCGGCAGCCTGACAAAAGAGCAGAGCCCGGCAGCGGAAGCCCGACAGCGCTGGAAATCCCGATCGTCCCTAAGGTAAGTACACTACTCACTAACCTAACCAACCCCCCTAACCCTAACCCTCCTTTGGGGTGCCTAACCCTAACCCCCCCAAGTGCCTATCCCTAACCTCCACCCTCTAAGTGCCTAACCCTAACCCCCCCTTCCCCGCTGCCTAAGCCTAAGTCCCCCGGGGAGTGCCTAACCCTAAGTTATCCCCGGGGGTGCCTACCCCTAACCCTCCCTCCCCCTAGCCTAACCCTAAATCCCCCCCCCGGGTGCCCTAAACCTAACCCTCCCCACCCCGCGGCTGTCTGCTCCCGGCGTCGGGAAAATGACAGGCGTCTAGATTTTAGACACCTGTCATTTAACCCTAGGCGGGATAGAAGATTCGGGAAGCCGGCAGTCGGGATTGCGGCCGCCGGCTTCCTAAACGTATCCCGCCGCATACAGAGGGGGTCTCCTGACATGCAGAGAGCTCTCCTGCTGTGAGCAAGGGCGCAGTGGCCAATTTATGGACGCCCAGAAAATGGTGTATAAATGGTCCATCACACCTGCGTTTCTCTAACCACCCCCCGTTACCTCCCCCAAACGCTGACTGCCTGCCAATCGCGTGAATCCTCTGGGTGAGCGTAATCGCAGTTTAATTGCTGCACTCGTGCAGTACGACTTACACACATGCGCAATGGCGAACAATGGCTCAGTCTGCATCTGAATCAGACCCAATGTAAGCTCTCATTATTCCCCCTTTATATCAACACACCATTTACCTACGTCATTTGCATTGTTGCCACCCTTGTTATTATTATCATCCGGGAATGAGAATCGGGTAATGTATGGGAGCAAATGACAATAAACACCGGACAATGGACATAAACGTTTGATTTAACCAACTTGTCTGAACAATCATTTTTGTTCGTTTTCAGACATTTGAGAGTAAATGGTCGATTGTCAGTTGCTCCCATAATATCCATTACCAGATTTTCTAGTTGGACAGACAATCTAAAGGTGTATGGCCAGCTTTAGGGACCTATTTATCAGATAATATTTATAGGATATTCCCAAAAACGCCAATTTTCGGGAGATTTCTGCAAATATTAAAAATCCTCCAAATGTACCAGGGAGGGAACATGGGGCGGATTGGGAATTTAAAGTGGCCCTGGAAAATATTTTGAAAGTGGCCTCATGTGCGCGTGCCGAAGGCGCGTGCCCGAAAAAGTAGGTGTGGCCACATGGCAAGGGGTGTGGCCTTATGTGAAATTCCTGCCCATTTTTGTTATGCTGGGGGCATGCCCACCGCTACATGAGCTGATGGATATGCCCCCTATATGCAGGCACACACAAACATACATACTGTCACACACATATGCAGTCACACACATAAACATACATACTGTCACACACATATGCAGTCACACACATAAACATACATACTGTCACACACACAAACATACATACTGTCACACACACAAGCATACATACTGTCACACACATAGATACTGTCACACACACAAACATACATACTGTCACACACATAGATACTGTCACACACATAGATACTGTCACACACATAAACATACATACTGTCACACACATAAACATACATACTGTCACACACATAGATACTGTCACACACATAAACATACATACTGTCACACACATAGATACTGTCACACACATAAACATACATACTGTCACACACATAGATACTGTCACACACATAGATACTGTCACACACATAAACATACATACTGTCACACACATAGATACTGGGCCTGATTCAGACCCGCTCGCGAGCGAAGGACGCTTGCAAGCGGGTCGATGGTGCCCGAATGCGCATGCGCACGACGGAGGGAGCTCGATGGTGACTGACAGCACGCCCCCTTTGGTGGGCGAGATGGGGCGTGGCTGCCAGACGGAGGCGTTCCCATGGGAACGCCTACCGTCTGGGTCCAGGGTCTCGTCGCAAGCCCGATGGTGGCGATGGTCTTGACCATCACGACCATCATCATGGACGCCCGCATAAGCTGTGGGTGGTAACCCACAGCTATGCGAGTGTCCAAGAGGCCGCTCCATTTTTAGGGAGGAGGGCCCTGATTCAGAGCGAGCACTCTGGTCAGAGCGTTCGGCTCTGAATTACGCCCACTGTCACACACATAAACAAACATACTGTCACACACATAAACATAGATACTGTCACACACACAAACATACATACTGTCACACACATATGCAGTTACACACATAAACATACATACTGTCACACACATATGCAGTTACACACATAAACATACATACTGTCACACACATATGCAGTCACACACATAAACATACATACTGTCACACACATAAACATACATACTGTCACACACATAGATACTGTCACACACATAGATACTGTCACACACATAAACATACATACTGTCACACACATAGATACTGTCACACACATAAACATACATACTGTCACACACATAGATACTGTCACACACATAAACATAGATACTGTCACACACATAAACATACATACTGTCACACACATAAACATACATACTGTCACACACATAGATACTGTCACACACATAAACATACATACTGTCACACACATACTCATACATACTGTCACACACATACACATACATACTGTCACACACATAAACATACATACTGTCACACACATAGATACTGTCACACACATAATCATACATAATGTCACACACATAAACATAGATACTGTCACACACATAAACATACATACTGTCATACACATAAACACAGATACTGTCACACACATAAACATACATACTGTCACACACATAGACATACATACTGTCACACACATAAACATAGATACTGTCACACAGATACTGTCACACACACATACTATCACACACATAAACATACATATGGTCACACACATACATACTGTCATACACATAAACATAGATACTGTCACACACATAAACATAGATACTGTCACACACATAAACATACATATGGTCACACACATACATACTGTCATACACATAGATACTGTCACACAAATACTCATACATACAGTCAGGTCCATAAATATTGGGACATTGACAGAATTTTCATATTTTGGCCTCTATTCACCACCACCAATGGCTTTGAAATGAAACACACAAGATGTGCTTTACCTGCAGACTTTCAGATTTAATTTGAGGGTAATTACATCCAAATCAGGTGAACGGTGTAGGAATTACAACGGTTTCTATATGTGCCTCCCACTTTTTAAGGGGCCAAAAGTAATGGGACAAACTAAACAATCCTAAATCTAACTTTCACTTTTTAATACTTTGTTGCAAATTCTTTGCAGGCAATTACAGCCTGAAGTCTGGAATGCATAGACATCACCAGACGCTGGGTTTCATCCCTGGTGATGCTCTGCCAGGCCTCTACTGCAAATGTCTTTAGTTCCTGCTTGTTCTTGGGGCATTTTCCCTTCAGTTTTGTCTTCATCAAGTGAAATGCATGCTCAATCGGATTCAGGTCAGGGGATTGACTTGGCCATTGCATAAAATTCCACTTTTTAGCCTTAAAAAACTATTTGGTTGCTTTTGCAGTATGCTTCGGGTCATTGTCCATCTGCACTGTGAAGCGCCGTCCCATGAGTTCTGAAGCATTTGACTGAGTATGAGCATATAATATTGCCCGAAACACTTCAGAATTCATTCTGCTGTTTTTGTCAGCAGTCACATCATCAATAAATACAAGGGAACCAGTTCCATTGGCAGCCATACATGCCCACCCATGACACTACCACCACCATGCTTCAATGAAGAGGTGGTATGTTTTGGATCATGAGCAGTTCCTTTCCTTCTCCATACTCTTCTCTTCCCATCTCTCTGGTACAAGTTGATCTTTGTCTCATCTGTCCATAGGATGTTGTTCCAGAACTGTAATGGCTTTTTTAGATGTCGTTTGGCAAACTCTAATCTGGTCTTCTTGTTTTTGTGGCTCACCAATGGTTTGCATCTTGTGGTGAACCCTCTATATTCACTCTTGTGAAGTCTTCTCTTGATTGTTGACTTTGACACATATACATCTACCTCCTGGAGAGTGTTCTTGATTTGGCCAACTGTTGTGAATTTTGTCATCCACCACAGTTGTTTTACGTGGTCTTCCGGGTCTTTTGGTTTTGCTGAGCTCTCCGGTGCGTTCTTTCTTTTTAAGAATGTTCCAAACAGGTTGATTTGGCCACACCTAATGTTTTTGCTATCTCTCTGATGGGTTTGTTTTGATTTTTCAGCCTAATGATGGCTTGCTTCACTGATAGCGACAGCTCTTTGGATCTCATATTGAGAGTTGACAGCAACTGATTCCAAATGCAAATGTCACACCTAGAATCAACTCCAGACCTTTTACCTGCTTAATTGATAATGAAATAACGAGGGAATAGCCCACACCTGTCCATGAAATAGCTTTTGAGTTGATAGTCCCATTACTTTTGGCCCCTTAAAAAGTGGGAGGCACATATAGAAACCGTTGTAATTCCTACACCGTTCACCCGATTTGGATGTAATTACCCTCAAATTAAATCTGAAAGTCTGCAGGTAAAGCACATCTTGTTTGTTTCATTTCAAAGCCATTGTGGTGGTGAATAGAGGCCAAAATCTGAAAATTCTGTCAATGTCCCAATATTTATGGACCTGACTGTATATACAGACACATAGTCACACTTATACACATCTATATAGTCACCCACATACATACTGTCACCCACATACACATACTGTCACACTCATATGCAGTCACACATACATACTTTCACACACATATTGTACACATACATACTGTCACACACATATTGTACACATACATACTGTCACACACATATTGTACACATACATACTGTCACACACATATTGTACATATACATACTGTTACACATATTGTACACATACATACTGTCACACACATATTGTACACATACATACTGTCACACATATTGTACACATACATACTGTCACACACATATTGTACACATACATACTGTCACACATATTGTACACATACATACTGTTACACACATATTGTACACATACATACTGTCACACATATTGTACACATACATACTGTCACACACATATTGTACACATACATACTGTCACACATATTGTACACATACATACTGTTACACACATATTGTACATATACATACTGTCACACACATATTGTACACATACATACTGTCACACACATATTGTACATATACATACTGTCACACACATATTGTACATATACATACTGTTACACATATTGTACACATACATACTGTCACACACATATTGTACACATACATACTGTTACACATATTGTACACATACATACTGTCACACACATATTGTACACATACATACTGTTACACATATTGTACACATACATACTGTCACACACATATTGTACACATACATACTGTCACACACATATTGTACACATACATACTGTCACACACATATTGTACACATACATACTGTTACACATATTGTACACATACATACTGTCACCCACATATGCAGTCACACATACACATACTGTCACCCACATATGCAGTCACACATACATACTGTCACACACATATTGTACACATACATACTGTCACACACATATTATACACATACATACTGTCACACACATATACTCATACATACATATATACAGACACACAGTCACACACATATGCAATCACACACATACACATACATACTGTCTGTCACACACATGTCACAAATACACTTAGACAATACTATAGTGTCCCACTTACCTTACACTCTGCGCTCCTCCTCCTCCTCCTCCTCCTCTCAGTGCTCCCATCCATGCTGCTCCTGGCCCTGACAAAAGGGTTAGGTCTAGACAATACAGGGCTGATGGCCCTGTGACGTCACACCCACGTGACTCGGGCTGAAAGGGGGAGGGGCGGGGATGGTAACGGGGGACCAAAAGTGTCCCCTCGCGGGCTCGCTACGCTCGCCACGCTTCGGGCACGGTGGCTCGCTGCGCTCGCCACAAATATATATTCCCCCTCTATGCCCTAGTGGATGGTAACGCAGGAGCGGTCCAGCCTCCTGCAGCGGTCACGTGGTGTCTACGTCACAGAGGTCCTTTCTCCAACTTGGAAATAGCAGCAACCCTGACAAAAGGCAGTCTGTGTAGCTCCGCCCCCTACTCTGACTCCGCCTCCACCATTCTTCTCAATTAATTTCAGATCGCAGCTGCTGTAGCTGCGATCAAAGACTGGGGGGCCCTTCAGAGAGAGGGGGGGGGGACACACAGGGGCACTTGAGCAGCCTCCCCCCGTCTTGCTACACCTGCTGGCTTTATGTTTGCACAATGCACGAGGAGGGGAGGAGGGCGGGGCGATGTACCGAACCTGTGCTGCTGCTGCTGCTTAACTTACCTTTCCTGCCAGTCCTGGGGCCTCTCCACTTCTTACACTATCAGCGGCCCGGGCCTCGGCACTGCTAGTTGTGACAGGCAGCCGGCGGGCTGCCTGTCAAGAAGGAGACTATTAAGCTTTGGGCAGGTGACGTATTATATGGGGCGGGGCCACATGTGACAAGCGGCTCCACAACCCAATTGGCCCACCGGGAATCTTCCCGCTGTAGGTAACGGCCAATCCGCCCCTTGAGGGAACGCAGCAATTATCGGAGGTCCCTCCAATTCCGACAGCAGCCACAGCCCCCATAGGTTATTATTAGCTGTCAGATTTACCAAGCTCCGGAACGCAAAGCATTCTGATGCTTGGAGGATCAGTAGGATAACACCATTGGCTGCCGGAGACCCGTAACAGGAAAAAGTGTCATAGCGTTACACTATCACGCTGACTCCAGCTCTTTGCCAGGCCTGGCTGTTATCAGCAAGAGGATGTTTAGTAAATTTGAGTGAAAATCGTTCTCAGGGGATCCGTAAGGTTAACCATTTGTTTGAGAATTCGGAGATAATGACTTTTCCCTCCATTCAACTTAAATGGGGTTTGCCTAATATTGAGATTTGGAAATACCTTCAATTAAAGCATTTTCTCTCTAGCCTGGCCCCCCCCGAACGCATATAGTTGGGGGAATACTCCATTTGAAAATATGTGTGTATCTCAAGAGTCTCCTTCACGTCCTCTGTCCTCTATTTATACAATGGTGATTGAATGCCTTTTCTCTGTTAGACCAAAATTTATTGCTGATTCGGAATCAGATCTACGGGCTTTAGTAGGAGAAGATGATTGGCCAGAAGTTTTCAGAAATACCTTCTCCGCCTCATCAAATATGTTAGTAATGGAGACACATTACAAAGTCCTCAGACGGTGGTACCGCTGTCCTAGCCAGCTCTCTAGAATGTATCCAGGAGTACCCCTTTACATATTTGGTGGGAATGCTCCTCTCTCAGACCTTTTTGGGACAAAGTAATTGAAACGGCGAGTCTTATTCTCCAAGAGGATTTGCCTTCCTGCCCTAGTTTCTGGCTCCTGAATCTCATTCGTAAACCTTATGCTCATTTCAAAAAGTCTTTATTACGTCATATATTGAGTGCTTCCAAAGCCGTAATCCCTGTCCACTGGAGGACCATGTCGGCCCCCTCCATGTCTAAATGGTATACATGTCTTAATCATTACATGTCTATGGACGATCTAATTTTACCCTATAAAGATAGGGGCCAAAATGTCACTGCGATCTGGTGCCCATGGTTACATTATAAGACGCTCTGTCGTGATTAGGGATGATAACAAATAGACTCTGGAAGATATCCCGCAGTTCACTAGAAGTAGACGGTCGGATGTATAGTTTTTTGCTATCTGGTTGTGAGGCTTCCCTGTTCTCTTCACCCTTACTCATTACCCCCCTTCCTTTTTCTTTTCATTCTGCTGTAATTACTTAAGAATATATATGTTTTGTTATAAAATGTGACCGTATTTTGTATTATTTTTAGCAAATGTGTTTTCGTTTACCGATTGGAATTGTTTGTGACAGATTTGATATTTGATATTTGTATTATGTTTTAGTCCTTCAATAAATACATAATGTAAAAAAAAAAATTGAGTGAAAATATAAATTTTCACGTTGCGAAACTGGGTGAAAAATATTTATTACCTCTACATTAAAGATTGTAAAACATATGCCCCTGGGTCAGATGAAGAGAAGCCGCATGAAGTGTTCTGGGGGGTGGGGGAACATTTAACATGCGACAAGTGAAATGCTAATGCCAAACAATAGGAGGGGCACAGACGGCTGCCCATGACCCCCTACCTGCCCCTAGGATGGCAATCGTTCCGTCCAGGGTCATTGCTGCACATCACACCCTGCCCTGACTAGTCCACTCCTACAAGTACTGTGTTGTGCTCAGCTGTTCACAGCTCCTGTGTGAGAAAGGGGAGGAATGGTAAAACTTCAGTACAGAGGCTTGTATAGCCGGGAGGCATCAGATCTGCTCAGTGCTGACAGGGGAAGCTGCTGCCAGGGGGTGTCCATGTGTTTCTCCAGCAGGAAATGTGTTGCCATTTGCAGGATAAAATTAGGAGGATAGACGGTGTCTCTGGGTTGTGATTCACATACCGCTAACTTTTATAGTGATCAGATTGCATTACATGACATGACCTTGGCTGTTTTGGAAGCCGCTTGGATAACAACAAGACTCAGACTCGACAGCGCAGAATGCTGCTGAATGGGAAACAGACTTTGTAAAGTAACTGGATACACTGGGATCCCTGAGCTCGGATGTAAAGGTGAGTGGAGTTTATTCCGTACCTTCCATCTGGGAAAACTTGGGCTGGCTTTGTTTGCCAATTAAAGGTGCGTACACACTGGGCGATAATACTGAGCGATTGCACGATTACGACATCGTAATCGTGCAATCGCTCAGTAATCGTGCACAAAAACGTGCACTAAAATGTAGGAAACGACCAGCGATGCGCGACAGATCGCCCATGTTCAGGAATGATGGAGGGTGCCTGCGCTGAGTGACTGATCGTTCAGTGTAGGCACCGCAGGGGATCAGTAATGACAGTACGATTACGATGTCGTAATGGTACTGTCTTTCCTGATCGCACAGTGTGTACGCGCCTGTAACTCACTGGTGCTAAGAGTTTTGTTTTGGAAATAAAACCAGTAATGTAAATAATGCAGAAACAGACTATTAGCACACTGTGTCAGTGCATGCTGGGATGTGTAGTTCCACAGCAGCTGGAGTGCCACAGGATGCCTACCCTTTTGATAATGGATGTAATAAATAATGGACAATTATAATAAATTTAATTTCATGAAATAATACATATTTATAAAACTATGCTTGCTGTGCGTCGCTGCTCTTACTGATTAGAGTTATACTTCATTGTGGTTTTTATTAATGATTATTTATGGATCATAAGTGCTGAGTACAATATGGGAATTTATTTAAAGCATACTGTATATGTCACCTGCACACGGTGGTCGCTGCCATGTCCTGGGCAGGTACCTATTGCTTTGCATTGAACCTGTGACACAGTGAATTGATAGGCTACAGCTCATAAATATTGGATCCGCTCACAAAATATCTGTCTCCTCTGTGAGTAGAGGATGGGTCTGCGATCAATATAGTCCAATATAATAAAACTTCCAATTTAATTATATTTAATTATATTATAAAATGACTCTGATAGTCCCGTTATTACATAGCTCTGGGTGTTGCTGCTAACTCATTACTGCTCATTACTGCTTCTGTAGTGATTTATTGCGCTTGTCTCTATTATCTCTCTAGTTATCCAACACTGTATATACACACAGTCTGAGCAATTGGCCACAAATCGGCATAAAACGGACCAGTCTTGGGGCAATATTCAATATGGGGCGATGACGTAATTTTTGCCTATTTCCAATATCCCCGTATTTAATTTAATTGACTTTTCGCCTGTGTGAAAAGTCAATGTAAAAAAACGGGGATAATTTAGCAGGCGATAAAAAAGTACAGAATTGGGGTTTAGGGGTGCAGGCTTAAAAAAAAATAGCCTGCACCCCTGGGAATGGTCCATAAAAATAATTGTGTTAAAAAAAAAAAAATAGGCACAACCCAAAAAATGAATTCAAATTTTGAGGTTTAAAAAAAAAAATAGGGAACACAATTCTAAATTAGCGGAATGGAGTCCTGAGGGTTTCCCTTATATGCGGCAGGTGTTTTCTTCATTGTGGAGTAGCGGCAGGTGCATTTTTTGCAGAATTTTTAATAATCATTTCAAGGACTTAACAATATGCTTGCCCCATTTTCAAGTACCCCAAATTTGATGGGCATAGTTATTTTTCCCCAAAAAAACTTCTAAATGCTCTTCTGCATCACCTTCTTTAAAGCCGCGTTTATGCACCTGCTGCGGCTATTTAAAAACCCAACAGGGGTGCCCATAGTGATCCCCCATGTCTGGACATCTTTAGGGGGGTCCTAGGATGATTTCCCGAAAATTCCCTTTTTTTTTTGTCACCAATCCAAGTTTCGCAGGTTCCCAATTTCGCCGACTTTGAAATTGAATACGGGGAATAGCGGGCACGCACGCAATACTTTTCCGCTTGGAAAACAGGCGAAGGAGGCGAAAAGTCTGGACTTTTCGCCTCAAATTGAATACGGGCCTTGGATGTAATTTCTGGGACTTATAAAATAAAAGCTTCCTGCATACTTCTAACAAGAAAGTGCTGTGGCAGTGAATAGGTTACTATAACATTTTAGATTGTATACAGTATATTCTGAGCATCCTTCTACGGTTATTAAGCAAATGACCCTGGCAGGTGTAATGGTAACTTCAGCTCAGCAAGGAAAAGTATCTGACTGCCTAGAACTATACTGAAAGGCCGGATGCTGCGGTGTTATCAGATACATGACAATGGCGTCTACTCGGCAATAGTGACGATGTTGCCCAGAATATTATCGGACAACATCGTCACAATTTTTTTTTCAATTATTGACATTTAAGGAAGCTATTCAGCAATATTTTCTGCAGGGAGAGCGGTTGTGGTAACGCGCTGCCCCTGCGATGTTACAGAAGGCGTTGTTATCGGTTTCCCAAAACAATACAAAACCTTCTGTGTCAGTCATGCGCTGGGGAACAGTCTCCGTCCATGCTTTGAGGTGACCGCAGAGGGGTAAGTTCAAATACAGCCTGTCCTAAATTGATTGACATGTGTACACAGGCTTTATTTTAGTCTGTATACATGTATTTTGATGTGATTTTATATTTAACATTTATATATACATTTTAAATATAATAGCACATAAATATAAACGAATACAGGCTAATATAAAGCCTGTGTACACATGTCAATCAATTTAGGGAGGGTTGACATGCTCTAGAGTGACTTACCTGACGGCGGTCACCGCAAACCAGGGACGGAGACTGGGCGGAGTTACAAGATGCTGCAGGGACTTATGGGAACATTTCCCTCTGTCCCTGCAGTTTTCGGGTAATTTAATGTATTTTCTTAATTCTGAGATGGCGTTCTATAAAGTAATGATTTATCGAGTAATTTAGCGCTTTTTGCTTTGCTGAATAGCAAAAAGCGTTAAAGCACTGTAGAGATCAATGGCTGATCCCTACAGTGCGGTACTCTGAGATATGGGAATTAATAGAGAAGATAATCGCGTTATCTTTTCCATTAACCCATTGCTGTATATTGGATTTATTTAAAAAATATGGAAATTATAGTTTATTTTAAAAAATCATTGCTGAATACACCCCAATCTGTGCAAAATACAAGGTGGAAGCAGACAAAGGTCCCATTCATCAAATAACTTGTGTTTAATGAGGAGCAAGAGTGAAGGTTGGAACATCTGTGAATGTAACGTTCTGTGCCTATATTACCTAGTGATCTGCTGGCTGTGCCTGTCCTATAATATTACCCAGCGATCTGCTGGCTGTGCCTGTGCTATAATATTACCCAGCGATCTGCTTTCTGCGTTTGTGCTATAATATTACCCAGCGATCTGCTGGCTACGTCTTTGCTATAATATTACCCAGCGATCTGCTGGCTGTGCCTGTGCTATAATATTACTCAGCGATCTGCTGGCTGCATCTGTGCTATAATATTACTCAGCGATCTGCTTTCTGCGTTTGTGCTATAATATTACCCAGCGATCTGCTGGCTGTGTCTGTGCTATAATATTACCCAGCAATCTGCTGGCTGCATCTGTGCTATAATATTACTCAGCGATCTGCTGGCTGTAGCTGTGCTATTATATTACCCAGCGATTTGCTGGCTGTGTCTTTGCTATAATATTACCCAGCGATCTGCTGGCTGTGTCTGTGCTATAATATTACACAGCGATCTGCTGGCTGTGTCTGTGCTATAATATTACCCAGCGATCTGCTGGCTGTGCCTGTGCTATAATATTACCCAGCGATCTGCTGGCTGTAGCTGTGCTATAATATTACCCAGCGATCTGCTGGCTGTGTCTGTGCTATAATATTACTCAGCGATCTGTTGGCTGTGTCTGTGCTACAATATTACCCAGCGATCTGCTGGCTGTAGCTGTGCTATAATATTACCCAGCGATCTGCTGGCTGCATCTGTGCTATAATATTACCCAGTGATCTGCTGGCTGTGCCTGTGCTATAATATTACCCAGCGATCTGCTGGCTGCGTCTGTGTTATAATATTACTCATGATCTGCTGGCTGTGTGCCGCCCACCGCCTGCGTCTCAAATCCGCCGTTTGCATCCAAAGAGGCTGCATCATCCAAGGTCTGAGCAACCCTATGTCCATCGGAACTAAGACGCCGGGGCCAGTACCGCTGCATACAAGGACGCAATCACTGCCTACGACCCCCCCCCCCACCCGAAACAGTTGCATCATTCTGGTGATTTACTCACCACCACCTCATTACCTACCGCAAATGCTCACTGTGACTCCATCAGCATCGCCTCCTCCTCAGGATCAGGTGAACAGTCCTTATAGAGAAGGAACTGGATGAGGCGTAGCATGTAATACGATGATGTTATTTACCGTATTGTATTTGAATGTAAAAGAATAATGTAGAAATCAGAGAAATTTTTTTTAGAGTTCACATGTATCCAGATTACTGTGGGCAACATCACGTTCAACAGAAAGAGGTTACATTGTAACTACGTTATCTGCTCTTATCGGATTTTTGTTGTCTGTTCATTAAAGTGTAATTGAAGCCAATATTTGACATTATAAAGTGTCTGTATATGTATAATATATAAATATATTACTGAGCTGAATAATATAAATGTGTTCGCTATACTTTCTGACACTCCTGTGCAGCTGGCTGTGATATCAGATGGTATAGCTTCTCTACTAGAACAGACAGAGAGTGACTGATAGCTTGGCAGACTTGCTCTGCACAACCGCACTGTGTGAGGTTTGATATATTCATAAACAGAGGCGAAGCCAGTGTTGTCAGAGTAGCGTACGGTGCTATAGCATCAGTACACTATCCTAAAGATGTAAGGGGGTGTCATCTGTCTGCAGTGGATTTTGGGGAGATATTACATCACTTTCTACCTTCGTGGTTCATATCTGAAGATTTCCAGATTGAGATTTTGTGGTCATTTAACTAAGAAATAATTTTAACAAAGATATACAATTATTTTCAACTTATATCAGGATTTCTAAAAAAATAAAAATATATCAGTAACTTCACTGAGCGTGACAGTGACAGGTTTACTAGGGAACTTTGTTACAGGAAATGAGAACTGTTGTTAGGCAAATACTAGTTGTAGCTTTCAGGGAAACCACTTTTGGACATAAATTGTCCCCACTTACCAAACCCGCACTCCAGCTGCAAAGCTCCCCAATTTGGCTGGCAGAACAATAAACCATATCGCAAAATTTGCAAGTGTTGGGGCTTATGTGAGTTCACCAAGAGGAAAGGTCAATGTGCCTTTAATAGATCAAAATGAGGGGACGGGACATTTTTGTTAATCCTGGGTGTCCTCTGCAAGCGTTATATAAAAGCAATAAGTCTTCGGCTTTACTTATGGATATTATTTTCAGGAGTTTATGGGGTCTATTCATTATGTTCATTATCGGGGTCCGAACGGAGCCCGATAATTAACATACTAACTCGCCGCGAGCGCTGGAGCAATTCATCGTTGCTCCAGCACAGAGACAGCTGATCCGCAAATCAGCTGTCTCCACGAGCGGCTTAACTACCATCGGAACAGTGAGACAAGTGCGCATGTGTGACCTACAGGTCACGCATGTGCACAAGAGCTCCGACGTCTGGCGGAAGGAGCCGGACAGAGACGGAGGGTTGGATCCCCTCCTCGCAACCTGGAACTACTTCCCACAGGCAGTGGCGTCCCTACCTCTCTTTTCACCTGGTGCGGGTAGCTAGTAATAGGGGGTGTGTCCTCGCGTGTGGGGGTGGGTCCTCGCGGCCCCTACCCCCGTCTTTTGTCACACTTGGGGTGCCAGAGGTGCAGGCTGCCCCCCGGGGACAACCTGTGTGAAGTGCCGGCCACCTCACTGTGCTAGGAGCTGAGTGCTGAACTTAATGCAGCACCAGGCTCTTGTCACTGAGGGGGAGCCACCACTTTGGTGTCACCCCTCGGCTGGTGACAGCCAGGTGCGGCCTGTACCCCCCTTGTGACGCCAGTGCCCACAGGGAAGGAGTGGGTTGCCTACTATACCTGAAGGTGTGGTAGACTCCAAATTTTTCGGGTAGTCCCCGGCACCCCCAGAAGGGTGGCCGTATCTCCCAAATCCTCCCAACTTCCTAGGAAATCAGCGTAGGGAGAGGGTGGGGCTAATCAGGAACCTAATGATGTGGGAGTCCGGCCTCACCCTCTACAGCAGTAAGCTGCGTCTCTTCATCGGGCTCCTTCCGGCAAGGAGACTTTAAAAGTAGGAAAGTATGCAAATAGTACAATAAATTTAAACCGTTAGATATCTCCGATATACAACAGAAGGACAGACAAGAACAATCGCTGTCAGTGAGCCAGTGCCCTGGGAGGCCTGACAGACAAGACCAGAGCTACTGAGAAAGTTGGGGATGCACTTCTGACTATTATTTTAGGGGAAGGGGGTGGGATAGGAACTGCTTGAATGCCTTCTAGCAGCTTCGAACTTCCTGTACGTGATTGACGCTGTGATTTGTGCAGAAAGTGTTTTATTCTGCACGGCGGCCTCTTATCTGTTTGTTGAATTCTATTTTTGAGGTTTTCCTGAAAGCGGCTGGATGCCAGGAATGTGGTGAGCGAGAAAAAATTCCTATTCAGGAAAAGCAAAAGAGCGTGAACTTTAAATAGTGAATGTGTCAGCGGTGGGCAAAGACTGATGAATGACATCTCACAAAGGACTTTACTATGTCGCATGACGTGAGCGTGTTTACTTGCCCTGAGAACCAAAGGCTTGTCTCTATACTGTGTGCCAGATGTTGTGTAACGTGGTTAGTCAAACCGTCCCTGCACTACTAGGGCAACATGCAATAATACGGGATACTTGTTTATGTTGTCATCACAAAGAGCAGTGAGTGATAAGTACTGAGAGATACACAGCCATCATACAGCAGTGAGTGATAAGCACTGAGAGATACACAGCCATCATGCGGCAGTGAGTGATAAGCACTGAGAGTTACACAACCATCATGTAGAAGTGAGTGATAAGCACTGAAAGATACACAGCCATCATGCAGCAGTGAGTGATAAGCACTGAGAGATACACAGCCATCATGGAGCAGTGAGTGATAAACACTGAGATACACAGCCATCATGCAGCAGTGAGTGATAAGTACTGTGAGATACACAGCCATCATGTAGCAGTGAGTGATAAGCACTGAGAGATACACAGCCATCATGCAGCAGTGAGTGATAAGCACTGAGAGTTACACAGCCATCATGCAGCAGTGAGTGATAAGCACTGAGAGTTACACAGCCATCATGTAGCAGTGAGTGATAAGCACTGAGAGTTACACAGCCATCATCTAGCAGTGAGTGATAAGCACAGAGAGATACACAGACATCATGCAGCAGTGAGTGATAAGCACTTGGAGATACACAGCCATCATGGAGTAGTGAGTAATAAGCACTGAGAGATACACAGCCATCATGCATCTGTGAGTAATAAGCACTGAGAGATACACAGCCATCATGCATCTGTGAGTACTAAGCACTGAGAGATACACAGCCATCATGCATCTGTGAGTAACAAGCACTGAGAGATACACAGCCATCATGCAGCAGTGAGTGATAAGCACTGAGAGATACACAGCCATCATACAGCTGTGAGTAATAAGCACTTAGAGATACACAGCCATCATGTAGCAGTGAGTGATAAGCACTGAGAGATACACAGCCATCATGCAGCTGTGAGTAATAAGCACATAGATATACACAGCCATCATGGAGCAGTGAGTAATAAGCACTGAGAGATACACAGCCATCATGCAGCAGTGAGTAATAAGCACTGAGAGATACACAGCCATCATGCAGCAGTGAGTGATAAGCACTGAGAGATACACAGCCATCATGCAGCAGTGTGTGATAAGCACTGAGAGATACACAGCCGTCACGCAGCAGTGAGTTATAAGCACTTGGAGATACACAGCCATCATGCAGCTGTGAGTAATAAGCACTGAGAGATACACAGCCATCATGTAGCAGTGAGTGATAAGCACTGAGAGATACACAGACATCATGCAGCTGTGAGTAATAAGCATTTGGAGATACACAGCCATCATGGAGTAGTGAGTAATAAGCACTGAGAGATACACAGCCATCGTGCAGCTGTGAGTGATAAGCACTGAGAGATACACAGCCATCATGCATCTGTGAGTAATAAGCACTTAGAGATACACAGCCATCATGGGGCAGTGAGTAATAAGCACTGAGAGATACACAGCCATCATGCAGCAGTGAGTGATGAGTACTGAGAGATACACAGCCATCATGCAGCTGTGAGTAATAAGCACTTAGAGATACACAGCCATCATGCAGCAGTGAGTGATAAGCACTGAGAGATACACAGCCATCATGGAGCAGTGAGTGATAAGCACTGAGAGATACACAGACATCATGCAGCAGTGAGTGATAAGCACTGAGAGATACACAGCCATCATGAAGCAGTGAGTAATAAGCACTGCGAGATACACAGCCATAATGCAGCAGTGAGTAATAAGCACTGAGAGATACACAGCCATCATGCAGCAGTGTGAGATAAGCACTGAGAGATACACAGCCATCATGAAGCAGTGAGTAATAAGCACTGCGAGATACACAGCCATCATGCAGCAGTGAGTAATAAGCACTGAGAAATACACAGCCATCATGCAGCAGTGTGTGATAAGCACTGAGAGATACACAGCCATCATGGAGCAGTGAGTAATAAGCACTGCGAGATACACAGCCATCATGGAGCAGTGAGTAATAAGCACTGCGAGATACACAGCCATCATGCAGCAGTGAGTGATAAGCACTGAGAGATACACAGCCATCATGGAGCAATGAGTAATAAGCACTGAGAGATACACAGCCATCATGCAGCAGTGTGTGGTAAGCACTGAGAGATACACAGCCATCATGAAGCAGTGAGTGATAAGCACTGAGAAATACACAACCATCATGGAGCAGTGAATAATAAGCTCTGCGAGATACACAGCCATCATGCAGCAGTGAGTGATAAGCACTGAGAGATACACAGCCATCATGCAGCAGTGAGTGATAAGCACTGAGAGATACACAGCGATCATGCAACAGTGAGTGATAGGCACTGAGAGATACACAGCCATCATGCAGCAGTGAGTGATAAGTACTGAGAGATACACAGCCATCATGCAGCAGTGAGTGATAAGTACTGAGAGATACACAGCCATCATGCAGCAGTGAGTAATAAGCACTGAGAGATACACAGCCATCATGCAGCAGTGAGTGATAAGCACTGAGATACACAGCCATCATGCAGCAGTGAGTGATAAGCACTGAGAGATACACAGCCATCATGCAGCAGTGAGTGATAAGTACTGAGAGATACACAGCCATCATGCAGCAGTGAGTAATAAACACTGAGATACACAGCCATCATGCAGCAGTGAGTGATAAGTACTGAGAGATACACAGCCATCATTCAGCAGTGAGTAATAAGCACTGAGATACACAGCCATCATGCAGCAGTGAGTGATAAGTACTGAGAGATACACAGCCATCATGCAGCAGTGAGTGATAAGCACTGAGCGATACACAGCCATCATGCAGCAGTGAGTGATAAGCACTGAGATACACAGCCATCATGCAGCAGTGAGTGATAAGCACTGAGAGATACACAGCCATCATGCAGCAGTGAGTGATAAGTACTGAGAGATACACAGCCTTCATGCAGCAGTGAGTGATAAGCACTGAGAAATACACAGCCATCATGCAGCTGTGAGTCATAAGCACTGAGAAATACACAGCCATCATGCAGCAGTGAGTGATAAGCACTGAGAGATACACAGCCATCATGCAGCAGTGAGTAATAAGCACTGAGAGATACACAGCCATCATGCAGCAGTGAGTGATAAGCACTGAGAAATACACAGCCATCATGCAGCAGTGAGTGATAAGCACTGAGAGATACACAGCCATCATGCAGCAGTGAGTAATAAGCACTGAGAGATACACAGCCATCATGCAGCAGTGAGTGATAAGCACTGAGAAATACAAAGCCATCATGTAGCAGTGTGTGATAAGCACTGAGAGATACACAGCCATCATGCAGCAGTGAGTAATAAGCACTGAGAGATACACAGCCATCATGCAGCAGTGAGTGATAAGTACTGAGAGATACACAGCCATCATGCAGCAGTGAGTAATAAGCACTGAGAGATACACAGCCATCATGCAGCAGTGAGTGATAAGTACTGAGAGATACACAGCCATCATGCAGCAGTGAGTAATAAGCACTGAGAAATACACAGCCATCATGCAGCAGTGAGTGATATGTACTGAGAGATACACAGCCATCATGCAGCAGTGATAAGTACTGAGAGATACACAGCCATCATGCAGCAGTGAGTGATAAGCACTGAGAAATACACAGCCATCATGCAGCAGTGAGTAATAAGCACTGAGAGATACACAGCCATCATGCAGCAGTGATTGATGAGTACTGAGAGATACACAGCCATCAGAAGCTGTGAGTAATAAGCACTTAGAGATACACAGCCATCATGTAGCAGTGAGTGATAAGCACTGAGAGATACACAGCCATCATGCAGCAGTGAGCGATAAGCACTGAGAGATACACAGCCATCATGCAGCAGTGAGTGATAAGCACTGAAAGATACACAGCCATCATGTATCAGTGAGTGATAAGCACTGAAAAATACACAGCCATCATGCAGCAGTGAGTGATAAGCACTGAAAGATACACAGCCATCATGGAGCAATGAGTAATAAGCACTGAGAGATACACAGCCATCATGCAGCAATGGGTAATAAGTACTGAGAGATACACAGCCATCATACAGCTGTGAGTAATAAGCACTTAGAGATAGACAGCCATCATGAAGCAGAGAGTGATAAGCACTGAGAGATACACAGCCATCATGCAGCAGTGAGTAATAAGCACTTAGAGATACACAGCCATCATGTAGCAGTGAGTGATAAGCACTGAGAGATACACAGCCATCATGTAGCAGTGAGTGATAAGCACTGAGAGATACACAGCCATCATGCAGCTGTGAGTAATAAGCACATAGATATACACAGCCATCATGGAGCAGTGAGTAATAAGCACTGAGAGATACACAGCCATCATGCAGCAGTGAGTAATAAGCACTGAGAGATACACAGCCATCATGCAGCAGTGAGTGATAAGCACTGAGAGATACACAGCCATCATGCAGCAGTGTGTGATAAGCACTGAGAGATACACAGCCGTCACGCAGCAGTGAGTTATAAGCACTTGGAGATACACAGCCATCATGCAGCTGTGAGTAATAAGCACTGAGAGATACACAGCCATCATGTAGCAGTGAGTGATAAGCACTGAGAGATACACAGACATCATGCAGCTGTGAGTAATAAGCATTTGGAGATACACAGCCATCATGGAGTAGTGAGTAATAAGCACTGAGAGATACACAGCCATCGTGCAGCTGTGAGTGATAAGCACTGAGAGATACACAGCCATCATGCATCTGTGAGTAATAAGCACTTAGAGATACACAGCCATCATGGGGCAGTGAGTAATAAGCACTGAGAGATACACAGCCATCATGCAGCAGTGAGTGATGAGTACTGAGAGATACACAGCCATCATGCAGCTGTGAGTAATAAGCACTTAGAGATACACAGCCATCATGCAGCAGTGAGTGATAAGCACTGAGAGATACACAGCCATCATGGAGCAGTGAGTGATAAGCACTGAGAGATACACAGACATCATGCAGCAGTGAGTGATAAGCACTGAGAGATACACAGCCATCATGAAGCAGTGAGTAATAAGCACTGCGAGATACACAGCCATAATGCAGCAGTGAGTAATAAGCACTGAGAGATACACAGCCATCATGCAGCAGTGTGAGATAAGCACTGAGAGATACACAGCCATCATGAAGCAGTGAGTAATAAGCACTGCGAGATACACAGCCATCATGCAGCAGTGAGTAATAAGCACTGAGAAATACACAGCCATCATGCAGCAGTGTGTGATAAGCACTGAGAGATACACAGCCATCATGGAGCAGTGAGTAATAAGCACTGCGAGATACACAGCCATCATGGAGCAGTGAGTAATAAGCACTGCGAGATACACAGCCATCATGCAGCAGTGAGTGATAAGCACTGAGAGATACACAGCCATCATGGAGCAATGAGTAATAAGCACTGAGAGATACACAGCCATCATGCAGCAGTGTGTGGTAAGCACTGAGAGATACACAGCCATCATGAAGCAGTGAGTGATAAGCACTGAGAAATACACAACCATCATGGAGCAGTGAATAATAAGCTCTGCGAGATACACAGCCATCATGCAGCAGTGAGTGATAAGCACTGAGAGATACACAGCCATCATGCAGCAGTGAGTGATAAGCACTGAGAGATACACAGCGATCATGCAACAGTGAGTGATAGGCACTGAGAGATACACAGCCATCATGCAGCAGTGAGTGATAAGTACTGAGAGATACACAGCCATCATGCAGCAGTGAGTGATAAGTACTGAGAGATACACAGCCATCATGCAGCAGTGAGTAATAAGCACTGAGAGATACACAGCCATCATGCAGCAGTGAGTGATAAGCACTGAGATACACAGCCATCATGCAGCAGTGAGTGATAAGCACTGAGAGATACACAGCCATCATGCAGCAGTGAGTGATAAGTACTGAGAGATACACAGCCATCATGCAGCAGTGAGTAATAAACACTGAGATACACAGCCATCATGCAGCAGTGAGTGATAAGTACTGAGAGATACACAGCCATCATTCAGCAGTGAGTAATAAGCACTGAGATACACAGCCATCATGCAGCAGTGAGTGATAAGTACTGAGAGATACACAGCCATCATGCAGCAGTGAGTGATAAGCACTGAGCGATACACAGCCATCATGCAGCAGTGAGTGATAAGCACTGAGATACACAGCCATCATGCAGCAGTGAGTGATAAGCACTGAGAGATACACAGCCATCATGCAGCAGTGAGTGATAAGTACTGAGAGATACACAGCCTTCATGCAGCAGTGAGTGATAAGCACTGAGAAATACACAGCCATCATGCAGCTGTGAGTCATAAGCACTGAGAAATACACAGCCATCATGCAGCAGTGAGTGATAAGCACTGAGAGATACACAGCCATCATGCAGCAGTGAGTAATAAGCACTGAGAGATACACAGCCATCATGCAGCAGTGAGTGATAAGCACTGAGAAATACACAGCCATCATGCAGCAGTGAGTGATAAGCACTGAGAGATACACAGCCATCATGCAGCAGTGAGTAATAAGCACTGAGAGATACACAGCCATCATGCAGCAGTGAGTGATAAGCACTGAGAAATACAAAGCCATCATGTAGCAGTGTGTGATAAGCACTGAGAGATACACAGCCATCATGCAGCAGTGAGTAATAAGCACTGAGAGATACACAGCCATCATGCAGCAGTGAGTGATAAGTACTGAGAGATACACAGCCATCATGCAGCAGTGAGTAATAAGCACTGAGAGATACACAGCCATCATGCAGCAGTGAGTGATAAGTACTGAGAGATACACAGCCATCATGCAGCAGTGAGTAATAAGCACTGAGAAATACACAGCCATCATGCAGCAGTGAGTGATATGTACTGAGAGATACACAGCCATCATGCAGCAGTGATAAGTACTGAGAGATACACAGCCATCATGCAGCAGTGAGTGATAAGCACTGAGAAATACACAGCCATCATGCAGCAGTGAGTAATAAGCACTGAGAGATACACAGCCATCATGCAGCAGTGATTGATGAGTACTGAGAGATACACAGCCATCAGAAGCTGTGAGTAATAAGCACTTAGAGATACACAGCCATCATGTAGCAGTGAGTGATAAGCACTGAGAGATACACAGCCATCATGCAGCAGTGAGCGATAAGCACTGAGAGATACACAGCCATCATGCAGCAGTGAGTGATAAGCACTGAAAGATACACAGCCATCATGTATCAGTGAGTGATAAGCACTGAAAAATACACAGCCATCATGCAGCAGTGAGTGATAAGCACTGAAAGATACACAGCCATCATGGAGCAATGAGTAATAAGCACTGAGAGATACACAGCCATCATGCAGCAATGGGTAATAAGTACTGAGAGATACACAGCCATCATACAGCTGTGAGTAATAAGCACTTAGAGATAGACAGCCATCATGAAGCAGAGAGTGATAAGCACTGAGAGATACACAGCCATCATGCAGCAGTGTGTGATAAGCACTGAGAGATACACAGCCATCATGAAGCAGTGAGTAATAAGCACTGCAAGATACACAGCCATCATGCAGCAGTGAGTAATAAGCACTGACAGATACACAGCCATCATGCAGCAGTGTGTGATAAGCACTGAGAGATACACAGCCATCATGAAGCAGTGAGTAATAAGCACTGCGAGATACACAGCCATCATGCAGCAGTGAGTAATAAGCACTGAGAAATACACAGCCATCATGCAGCAGTGTGTGATAAGCACTGAGAGATACACAGCCATCATGCAGCAGTGAGTAATAAGCACTGCGAGATACACAGCCATCATGGAGCAGTGAGTAATAAGCACTGCGAGATACACAGCCATCATGCAGCAGTGAGTGATAAGCACTGAGAGATACACAGCCATCATGGAGCAATGAGTAATAAGCACTGAGAGATACACAGCCATCATGCAGCAGTGAGTGGTAAGCACTGAGAGATACACAGCCATCATGAAGCAGTGAGTGATAAGCACTGAGAAATACAAAACCATCATGGAGCAGTGAATAATAAGCACTGCGAGATACACAGCCATCATGCAGCAGTGAGTGATAAGCACTGAGAGATACACAGCCATCATGCAGCAGTGAGTGATAAGCACTGAGAGATACACAGCCATCATGCAACAGTGAGTGATAAGCACTGAGAGATACACAGCCATCATGCAGCAGTGAGTGATAAGTACTGAGAGATACACAGCCATCATGCAGCAGTGAGTGATAAGTACTGAGAGATACACAGCCATCATGCAGCAGTGAGTAATAAGCACTGAGAGATACACAGCCATCATGCAGCAGTGAGTGATAAGCACTGAGATACACAGCCATCATGCAGCAGTGAGTGATAAGCACTGAGAGATACACAGCCATCATGCAGCAGTGAGTGATAAGTACTGAGAGATACACAGCCATCATGCAGCAGTGAGTGATAAACACTGAAATACACAGCCATCATGTAGCAGTGAGTGATAAGTACTGAGAGATACACAGCCATCATGCAGCAGTGAGTAATAAGCACTGAGATACACAGCCATCATGCAGCAGTGAGTGATAAGTACTGAGAGATACACAGCCATCATGCAGCAGTGAGTAATAAGCACTGAGCGATACACAGCCATCATGCAGCAGTGAGTGATAAGCACTGAGATACACAGCCATCATGCAGCAGTGAGTGATAAGCACTGAGAGATACACAGCCATCATGCAGCAGTGAGTGATAAGTACTGAGAGATACACAGCCATCATGCAGCAGTGAGTGATAAGCACTGAGAAATAAACAGCCATCATGCAGCAGTGAGTGATAAGCACTGAGAAATACACAGCCATCATGCAGCAGTGAGTGATAAGCACTGAGAGATACACAGCCATCATGCAGCAGTGAGTAATAAGCACTGAGAGATACACAGCCATCATGCAGCAGTGAGTGATAAGCACTGAGAAATACACAGCCATCATGCAGCAGTGAGTGATAAGCACTGAGAGATACACAGCCATCATGCAGCAGTGAGTAATAAGCACTGAGAGATACACAGCCATCATGCAGCAGTGAGTGATAAGCACTGAGAAATACAAAGCCATCATGTAGCAGTGTGTGATAAGCACTGAGAGATACACAGCCATCATGCAGCAGTGAGTGATAAGTACTGAGAGATACACAGCCATCATGCAGCAGTGAGTAATAAGCACTGAGAGATACACAGCCATCATGCAGCAGTGAGTGATAAGTACTGAGAGATACACAGCCATCATGCAGCAGTGAGTAATAACCACTGAGAAATACACAGCCATCATGCAGCAGTGAGTGATAAGTACTGAGAGATACACAGCCATCATGCAGCAGTGATAAGTACTGAGAGATTCACAGCCATATGCTTCCTTCTATACCTATTGTAGCCTAACTTCTGCCAGGGGACAGAGCATAGCTCTGAGCCAAAGCATTATAGACTAACAGTGACCCCGCCCTCTCTTCCCTCCTGTGCATCACTTGATCATATATTAGTACAGGGACCGGCAATGACTTTGCTGGAGAGGATGCAGTCATAATATCGACACCACAATGTTAACCATTTTGATTTGTTGCAATGTCGACATCGAACATGTTAGGCTGCAGGAGGGGATGTTGGGGTTAGGCACTAGGGGGAGGTTAGGGTTAGGCTACAGGAGAGATGGTTAGGCACTAGGGGCAGGGTTAGGGTTACACACTAGGGGAGGTTAGGGTTAGGGTCAGGCAATAGGGGGAGGGTTAGGCTGTGGGAGGGGATATTAGGATAAGGCACCTGGGGGAGGTTGGAGTGAGGCACTAGGGGGAAGTTAGGAACTAGGGGGGTTAGGCTGTGGGAGGGGAGGTTTAGGCTTAGGCACTAGAGAAAATGTTAGGGTTATACTGCGGGAGGGGAGGGAATGTTAGGGTTAGGCACAAGGGGGATTTTGTGGTTAGGCACTAGGGGGATGTTGTGGTTAGGCACTAGGGGGATGTTGTGGTTAGGCATTAGGGGGATGTTGTGGTTAGGCATTAGGGGGATGTTGTGGTTAGGCACTAGGGGATGTTGTGGTTAGGCACTAGGGGGATGTTGTGGTTAGGCACTAGGGGGATGTTGTGGTTAGACACTAGGGGATGTTGTGGTTAGGCACTAGGGGGATGTTGTGGTTAGGCACTAGGGGGATGTTGTGGTTAGGCACTAGGGGGATGTTGTGGTTATGCACTAGGGGATGTTGTGGTTAGGCACTAGGGGGATGTTGTGGTTAGGCACTAGGGGATGTTGTGGTTAGGCACTAGAGGGATGTTGTGGTTAGGCACTAGGGGGATGTTGTGGTTAGGCACTAGGGGGATGTTGTGGTTAGGCACTAGGGGATGTTGTGGTTAGGCACTAGGGGGATGTTGTGGTTAGGCACTAGGGGATGTTGTGGTTAGGCACTAGGGGGATGTTGTGGTTAGGCATTAGGGGGATGTTGTGGTTAGGCACTAGGGGATGTTGTGGTTAGGCACTAGGGGGATGTTGTGGTTAGGCACTAGGGGATGTTGTGGTTAGGCACTAGGGGATGTTGTGGTTAGGCACTAGGGGGATGTTGTGGTTAGGCACTAGGGGATGTTGTGGTTAAGCACTAGGGAAAGGTTAGGCACTAGGGGGAGGGTTAGAGTTAGCTGTGGGAGAGGAGGTTAGGGTTAGAAACTAGGGGGTCAGTGTTAGGCACTAGGGTTAGGTTAGGATGGGAGGTTAGGGTTAGGCACTAGGGGGGTTACTATTAAGCCCTAGTGGGAGGTTAGGCTGTGGGAGGGGAGGTTTAGGATTAGGCAGTAGGGAAAAGGTTAGATTTATACTGTGGAAGTCATGATGAATGTTGGTGTGTTCAATATCAGCATGCCAAGCATATTGTCATTACGATCATGTCGACATGTTGAATATCGACAAAATATACCACACACGAGCTGGAGAGGGTGGGACGCACTAGTTCATCGCTTTCTGGATTAAGGTTAGACTGCTTCCCCTGGCATTTTGGGGTTACTAATTCATTTTTATGTCAGGCAGGAAGAAATAAATGTGGGTATTCTCAGTAACAAATATACTTAACGCAATATTGCTTTTTTTTTTTTATAGAAATGTAACCTGTCCCGTGAGTCCTGCAATAGGATTATAGGGCCTGATTCAGAGGCGCTCGCTAGATGTGTATGCAAATTAGCACACCCTGTATTTCTTAGAGAGCGATCACATAGTGTATGCAGACACCCACCAGCCTGTTTTAAGATGCCCACTTGTGCACTTCATGTCCAGGAAGTGTAAGCAACCATCGGTACATCGGGTAACATCGGATGCGATCGCAGTACTTGAGGTTGACCATACCTTTCCGCAAGCACTACGAGCACTTCAGTGTAAAAACAAGCCAGGTGACATGTACTATAATGCTGTGTTTTAATTATGTACACCTCTAACACGGCATTGAGATGCTCAGGCACGCCTGGGTTTGCGCCTCCACTCCCCCGTTTGTATTGGCCAGCCCCTGTTACCACCTACAGACGGCTTCCCCTGTCACTCACTGTGCTGGGCTGTCTATGCGCAGCGAGCAAATGCATTGTGAACTTTCGCTAAGGTATGCGCATGCGCAAAATGCATACCATCGGCAGCAGCGAGAGTATGTATCTTAGCGAGCGGGTCTGACCTCCACATAGTCTCTTTCATATTGTCTCTTTCAGCCATTTGGGTAGGGTTGGCCATCGACCATCGATGATTCATAATCATTGATGGTTTAAGGACAAAGTTGGATGTTTTTTTACCATCGATGAGGGGGAAACAGATGGTTTCCCTCCATCGATGGTAAAGCATAACCTATTGTTTATTTTTTTTGTTTGTTTTTGCAAGTAGCCGGGACACAGAGCATAGCTCCGCCCCCAGCACACGCGAAGCTCCATCTCCAGGTTCTGATTGGCTCATGGGCTAGTCAGTTAAAGAACAAGGATGACCATTGGTTGGTGAAACCATTGATGGTCATCCACTGCATAGTTAGTCACCATAGATGGCCACTTGCTAAATCATCATCGATGGTAATCATCGATGGTTAAACCATCGAATGCCTTCCATTCATTTGGGTAACTGGTAAAATCATAGGTGTGAAAAGACATATTGTTATTATTATTTTTAACGTTCCTTTATATAGCGCCAGAATACTTTGAAGTGCTTTACAATTGGGATCACATCCAGCTGTACTGAGACACATGTCCAATAGTGATCCTATTGATTTGGAGACGTTATCTGGCATTGTCGTAGCTGTGGGATCACAAGCATTGCAATATCGGGCCAAATGGCAAATCTAACAAATCTAACAAATTAATAAAGTATTGAGTCATTTTATTATGATTCCCGTATTTAACGAAGATTCTACTTGATCGCTGCTATGTACCAGAATTACATCAAACAGCATTTACTAAAAAATTTAAATAGACATCAAATGATATTTTCTTAGCTTTAAGTTATTCAGTCACACAGTGGATTTGGCAGCAGTCGTTGGCGGATCAGCGTTTTTCCTAAGGGCTTTGTGGCATCCAGGCGATTGTCGGTCGCAGTTAATTTGCTACATTTTGTGTAGCAGTTTTCCAGCCGCCGCCAATCGCGGCATCACCCCTCCCCACCTCAAAATGGACATACTGCGGCTTAGGAGGGACAGCCATCACTATCAGGGACTGACATGTGAAGTACAGATCCTGCGCGTGCGCCGATCATTAAACATCGGACTCGTACGAAAACCATCGTGTTTGCGCTCAAGTTTGAATCAGATCCTACATGCCAATATAACGAAAACCGGTTTCGTTAGACAAAAATTAAGACATAGGGCTCTATTTATTAACATTATTTTTACTAAAATAATGTGAAAATGGTTTTTTTCACACCCTTTTCACATTATTTTAGTATCACCTAAAGTTACTACAGGGCAATTGGAATAGAATTCATAAAATTCTACTCCAAGCACTAATTATCACTTATTTTTAGTAATCAGATCGCATTTCCCATAATTGTAATGGGAAATGTGATCTGGCCAAAGTTACTAAAAATAACATGTGAAAAAATACTGGGGGAAGCCCTTTGATAATACCGCCACCTGGAGGTGACGTTATCCAGGGTCTTCCCCGGTTACTGGACTCCTGTTCCGCTCTAACGTGCAGAGCAGAACCCGGAGCCAGTCTAAGTGGTCAGCTGTGTGGTCTAAACAGACCACACGCTGATTCACTGTAAAAAAAAAAAAAAACTTACCCGAGTCCAGGGACCGGAGTTTGGGGCTCCGGTGATGTCCTCCCTCCGGTCAGCTGGTCTCCCATGCTTCACTGGGGCCTGGTCGTCACCTGACAGGGTCCCAGTGCAGTATGGGATGTCAGCTGACCGGAGCGACAGAGGACATCACCGGAGGCCCGATAACTGCAGGTAAGTGTAATTAAGGGAGGGGGGTGTCACGGGAAGGGGTGGGTCCGGGGGATCCGCGATTGTGGGGGGCGGGGCCTAGCGATAAGGCAGGGCTTGGCGACAGGGGCGGTAGCAGCGGCGGCCGGTCAGCGCATGCGCGGAGCACTTATCACAGTATTTTTTGCGAAAATACCGTGATAAGGCTCCGGAGGGGATTCGCCGGGACAGAGCTTTTTCGCAAGCTCTGTCCCTGCAAGGGATTTGTAGTAAATCCCTGTAATATTGTCTGAATTCACAATGCGAATAGTCGGTAATATCACACTACAATCTGCATTACCACTGCGGATTGTAGTAAATAGAGCCCTTATTCTTCTGCTTTTACAAAAATATTTGATATTTTTATTTTATTTGCTTTGGGAAAGTGTAATAATATATATATGGAACGATGTGAAGGTTTCCATTACTGTACGTTCCCTGAGTCTGTTACTAGCTGCAGTATGTTCATCTGTTTCTGTCAGTCTCTATCTGTCAGTCCCGGCCTCTGTGTTCCCCTAACAGTCTTTATCTGTGTATGGCAGAGTCTATTGTGATATCCAGAACACGCAGCTCATGGATAAGCGGGTAAATCTAAGTCTAGTAGTAATGATGGCAGTAACAAAAATCTTTTAAAAATATAACCCAGTAGGTACAGTATAGTGTAAACTGCCCAGGACAGCAGCCAAGTGTCACTATTCCGCTGTAATGGGAGATCAGTCCTTGCCCCAGAAGAGCTTACAATCTAATTTCCCCACCACAAATAAGTGATGCTATGCACCGCATGATGTACATACTTGCCTATCCTCCCAAAATGGTCGGGAGCCTCCATAAATTAGGGTGTCGCTCCCGACCCCCCGAAAGAGCGGGCAAGTCTCCCGGCCCGCGCAACCCGCACGCACACCCCTTGCCGGCGTCCGCTCCCATCTTGTTGAAGTGGCTGCTTCGGGGGAGCTGATGATGTTATTCGCGCTGAATTGCGTCACACCCCCCTTTACCCCCACCGCTGTGCCGAGCTGGCTGACTCCTCCCAGAAGAGGCAGCCAGATTGTCGGCATGTATGATGATGGATTAAATGGACAAATGTGTAAGATCCAGAGCTGAGTATAATAGCCTAATGAGCAACCTCTGCAGAGGTGTTTTATAGAAGGAATTGGCTTTATACAGTTGTAGCTGGAGTTTCCCCAGTGAGCAGCAACCAGTGTATCAGGCACCAGTATATATGACTTCCATTGCTGATCCCAACCTACCACCTCACGTTGGTGTCCTTTACACGGTGTTGGGTAACCATTTGAAATGTAACCTGCCGTAGCACCATGTAAAGGACACCAACGTGAGGTGGTAGGATGGGTAATCTGTACACTGGTCCACATTCTGGCCACCTCCGCTAAGAGGATAAAGCTGGGTACACACTAGACGATTTCTCGGACAATATGGCGAATTGGACCGACCTATCTGCATGCACAGCAGATGGAGCGACCCAGTTGCTAATGGCAGGAATGTGAATGGTGCTGGTTGGACACTGGATCGTGCTGTGTGTACCGCCCGCCCGATATACTGTATATTGTTCCATCTGACCATCAGGTGTCGGATTGGCGGGTTGTCTAGCGTGTACCCAGCTTAAGCTGCTAACAGCAATGCTCCACCGCTGTGCTCTAACTGTGGAAGCAACTTAACGTGGCTAATCCGTGCATTAGGGTGCTAGACTGCGGCCATCGTGAACACAAATTAAATGTAGCCTTCAATAAATATTAAAAATACAAACACACAATAAATCACACTGCAGAACGAGGTTCGCCCTTGATAAACAAGAAACAATAACAGTTGGTGGGGCCGGCTGATTGATGTTCACGTTTCTGGTTCGCCTGTTTGATAAACTTGGGCTTTTACAGTATATTATCGCCAGGAATTTGTTTTGTGAAAGAACGCAGCTAAAATTAGCATAATGATTGCAAAAACCAAAACTACAGCAGTCTACAGTATGAGAATGCAGCCTCATTAATTGCAATTAAAGTTGATTGTTCCTGCTGTTCCAGTCTGTCACATTTAAGAGACTTACAGGGGTATTCAATATGAAAGTTAACTTCACTGTCGAAGTTAACGTTTCATATCGGAGTTTTTACCTGCGTTAAAGTATCGGGCGCGCTCCCGCTTATGCCCGTATTCAATATAAAATTAACGAAAACGGGAAACTCCGAAGTTGGATTTGTGTAAAGTTACAAATTTTTCCTGAAAAAAATTGTAAGACACCCCTAAAGTTGTAAAAACGTGGGGGATCACTATGGGTACCCCCGTTTTAGCCTTTGATTGAAAGTCGGGGATTTAAATAGCCGCAGCAGGTGTTTTTTTCCCGACATTGAAGAAGCGATG
Organism: Taudactylus pleione; assembly: GCA_031769625.1. Taxonomy (NCBI): domain Eukaryota; kingdom Metazoa; phylum Chordata; class Amphibia; order Anura; family Myobatrachidae; genus Taudactylus; species Taudactylus pleione. Next base: position 1,028,818 of record JAUIMM010000240.1, read on the forward strand.
CAGAAAAGCACTTAGGTTATGTTTTTCATTTTTTTAAGTGGTCCCATCAAATTTGGGGTACATGACAATGGGTACTAGCATATTTTGATGTACCTAAAGTAAGTTTTAAAAAATTCTGCATTTGTGCACCTGCCGCTATAATTCTATTCTTCAAAACACCTGCCGCATACTTGCAGAATAGCTCTGAACCTATTTCCCTATTCTTAAACAATTTTTTCCCATTTTTTTTTCACCCCAATTTTTAAATAAATTTTTTGGGGTGTCACTATTTTTTTTTTTATTATTTTTGACACAGTTCTTTTTTAAATGTCATTCCCAGGGGTGCAGGCTATTTTTTTTAAGCCTGCACCCCTAAACCCCAATTCTGCACTTTTTTTCGACACCTATTCAATGATGAAAAGTTATCCCCGTTTTTTATCAAAGACTTTTCAAAACTGCAATAAGTCTTTCAAATTGAATACGGTGTAAAAGTCAAACCTGCGATAATGAATTCAAAAGTGCGATATTAACGCAAAAACGATGTTATCGCACCAATATTGAATACCCCTGTTAAAGCTTTTATTTTTTTTAAATACTGGATTATTTAATTTTATTAATTTTATTTATTATCGGTTGCTTATATTACGGCAGCATATTACGTAGCCCTTTACAATTGAGAACAGACAGTAATAGAACAAGACTTGGTAATAAACAGTCAGACATAGAGGTACGAGGGCTGTATTGTACTCTGTACTGGGGGCCTGAATGAGAGATGGACGCTGATGAAATTATAGCTGCGATTTTGCACGGAACGCAGCGGTGAAATATGCTAATAGTTCCAAAGCTTGCCGAGCACAAGGAAGCCCACCGCTGCCTTCTCATCTGCGTACGAAGTCGCATACCAGCATAAATATAAGTAACATCGACCAGCAATGTAGGTCTTACAGGAAGGTCTGACCTGTCTCAAGCACAGCGGCTCTCCTGACACGCGTAGAGCTCTCATGCTGCGTAGGAGATCGCAGTGGCTAATTCATGCATTCCCGGATAAACGGTAAGACACGCCTGCGTTTTTCTGACCATCCCCTGTTACCTCTCCCAAACGCTGACTATCTCTCACTCATTTTGCGAATGGGTTCTCTGTGCCTGCAGAACACAGTGCGGCTTACACACATGGGCGATGTCAAGCAATCGCCATTGCGTCCATCAGTCTGTAACACCCTAGGGATATGTGCGTCTGCTGTAGCAGCTGTAGAATTGGTGACAGTCAATGGTAGCAGCTCTGTACACAGATATAGCAGATGGTGCTGGAGCCTGCATGCAGGAGGCTATGAAATAGCAGACTGTAGCTGGAAGCTCAGGTAATACTGCAGGTGGCAGACAGCACACTGGTGTATAGGATGAGCACTGATTACAACAGGTGATTCCTTGTTGCAGAATGGAGAATCCATAGCAGAAAAGAGGAGCACTCTGGGTAACAACGGAGAAGGAATTGAACAGATACACCCAGATCAGGAGCAGAGAACCGCTGCTGACACAGGAGACCAGGAGTGCCTGGAAGACTAGTTGTACTGGCAATGAGCAGGTGGCAGAGAGCCATTTAAATAGGGAACTCTAACACAGGATTGGACATTGAAGTCATGTGCAGTGTAGAGATTCTGTGAATGGCTGTAACAGTCTCAGCTGACCTCAGGCAAGATGGTGGCGTCCATACCGAGCCTGACCGCAGCAACAGGGGAATCCTGAGGTGACTGGCCAGCCGGCACATGCCAGCTTGTAAATCGCCAGCGTGTGGAGGGAGGGTCTATGTACCCGATTTGTGATGGAGGACCCTGCTTGCAAGCTTAAATTCTATAGGGAAATATGGATTGATACACAAGAATAGGTGTACTGTAACCTATTGCATATTGGCCATACTTGTCTACTATTGAATCTTCCTCCCCAGGAGAAAGCCGGGGAGGTGAAGCAGGTAGGCGGAGTTACGGGCGGGGCCGGGCGAATCGAGGTTAAGCCCCGTCCCTTCAGGAGAATTCAATGTGATTACGCATAATTAACATAGGGGGCGGAGCTAAATGGCGCGATTCTCACATAATCGCGTCATTAGGCCCGCCCTCATTGCCTGCTAATATTCTCCCCACTTCACGAGGGCAGATTGCGGGAGAAGTGCCTACCCTTCCGGGGTTGCGGGGGGTTATCCGAAAAATCGTGAGCCTCCCGCGAAAACCGGGAGGGTAGGCATGTATGATATTGGCCCAGCCAGATTGCAGGGAGATCGTGGGGACTGTCACTATGTTGATAACACACCTCTGTTGCACATAGAAGACTAAGGGGCATACTTATTAATTATCAGTCCCCACCCTGATAATTATAATTACTTATCACTGACATTCGAGGCAGCAAGAAACTAATGATCGCCTGATTGTACTAAAATGCACCTGCAGGGATTTGGGCTCCGAAAGGTGAAGGTATTGCATTAGCGTCTCCTTAACTACCTCCTTGGGACCCGTGCGCACTGCTGCACACGCGTGGTCTGCTGACCACACATGCACGAGCGGATCCCTCTCCTAGTAACTCTTGTGGAAAGTAGCCCATAGGCTACAGTGACTATCGCTATCTTCAGAAAACTATTAGTTCCAAAGCTTGATCAATATGACAAGCAGCCCCCATGACCCTGAGCGAGCCCTGAATAGGGTAAAATGTGTAGGTCTCTAATTGTTCACCCCACACACCTACCAACAAGCGACGGTGAATCTCAGAGCCTGGAACCCCTAAGCAAGCCGTTCTTCACACAGCGCTACCTCATACAGCCGCAGGTGCCTGGCAGAGAAGCGCTGAAATTAACACCCTGCAACCCGCATGCGGGCAGCATAACGGGACTCGCATAGCTGAGGGATGACTTCTTCTTATATTGCAATTTGCAATTAGGGGTAGAGATGAGCGGGTTCGGATTTCTGAAATCCGAACCCCCCCCATCCGAGCCGGGAGCCGAGTCCGGCTCGGGTTTTCCCGCCAGACTCGGAACTGAAATCGAGGCAAAACGTCATCATCCCGCCTTCCGGGTCTTGCAGGTTTTGGATCTATAAAAGGTCCCCGCGTCGGCGCCATTTCTCACTCCGGCTGTGGACAGTGAAGAGGGAGGGTGGGAGCTAGGACTGGCTGGGCTGTGTTGTTCTGCTGTTGCCCATAGGGGCTGTGTCCACTCAGTCCATAGGGGCTGACTGGGCTGTTTTGTGCTGCTGTTGTCTATAGGGGCTGGCTGAGCTGTGTTGTGCTGCTGTTGTCCATAGGGGCTGGCTGGGCTGTTTTGTGCTGCTGTTATCCATAGGGGCTGGCTGGGCTGTGTAGTGCAGTCAGTTGTCCATGGGGCTGTGTCCACTCCAAAGTCTATAGGGGCTGCCTGGACTGTGTTGTGCAGTGTCCCATAAAGGCTGTAGTCCTAAAGGGGTGCTGTAGTGTTGTCCAGGGGGTGGTCTATGCATCAGGGGTGCTCCCCCAAAGTGCACTACAAAAAAAATAAAAATATAAATGTTTCTGTGTTTGTGAATTGTGTGCGCAGTAGCCACACGTGCATCAACAAAGTAGCGCCAAGCGCGCGCCTGTGTCATAAATCAAGGGCCGGCTGGCTTGACCATTAAAGGGTGCTGTAACCCCCAAAGTGCACTCCAAACAAAATAAAAAAATATTTTCTGTGTTTGTGAATTGTGTGCGCTGTAGCCGCACGTCCATCAACAAAGGAGCAGCGCCAAGCATGCGCCTGTGTTCCATAAGTCTGTTAAAGGGTGCTGTAACCCCCAAAGTGCACTCCAAAAAAAAAAATTATTCTTTTCTGTGTTGTGAATTGAGTGCGCTGTAGCCGCACGCCCATCAACAAAGGAGCAGAGCCAAGCGAGTGCCTGTGTCATAAATCAAGGGCCGGTTGGCTTGACCATTAAAAGGTGCTGTAACCCCCAAAGTGCACTCAAAAAAAATTACAATTATTCTTTTCTGTGTTGTGAATTGTGTGCGCTGTAGCCGCACGTCCATCAACAAAGGAGCAGCGCCAAGCGAGTGCCTGTGTCATAAATCAAGGGCCGGCTGGCTTGACTGTTAAAAGGTGCTGTAACCCCCAAAGTGCACTCCAAAAACATTTAAAATTATTCTTTTCTGTTTTGTGAATTGTGTGCGCTGTAGCCGCACGTCCATCAACAAAGGAGCAGCGCCAAGCGAGTGCCTGTGTCATAAATCAAGGGCCGGCTGGCTTGACTGTTAAAAGGTGCTGTAACTCCCAAAGTGCACTCCAAAAACATTTAAAATTATTCTTTTCTGTTTTGTGAATTGTGTGCGCTGTAGCCGCACGTCCATCAACAAAGGACCAGCGCCAAGCATGCGCCTGTGTCATAACTCAAGGGCCGGCTGACTTGACCATTAAAGTAACCCAAAAAGTGCACTCCAAAAAAAATGTTAATTCTTCTTTTCTGTGTTTGTATGCGCCTTAGCCGCACGTACAGTATATATCAATCAATATAATTTAAATGGAGGACCACACTTTGTCCCCTAAAAATAAAATAGGGAAAGATCAAGAACCACTTCCTCCTAGTGCTGAAGCTGCTGCCACTAGTCATGACATAGATGATAAAATGCCATCAACGTCGTCTGCCAAGGTCGATGCCCGATGTCATAGTAGAGGGCATATAAAATCCCAAATGACAAAGTTCAGGAAAATTACCTTAAAAAAAACATTTAAATCATATGAGGTTAAACGTAAACTTGCCAATATGCCATTTACGACACGGAGTAGCAAGGAACGGCTAAGGTCTTTCCCTATGTTCATGACTAGTGGTTCAGCTTCACATGACGATGGAAGCCCTCCTCCCGCTACAAAAATCAAACGAGTTAAGCTGGCAAAAGCACAGCGAAGAACTGTGCGTTCTAAGAAGATATCACAAATCCCCAAGGAGAGTCCAAGTGTGGTGGCGGTTGTGATGCCTGACCTTCCCAGCACTGGACGGTAAGAGGTGGCTCTTTCCATCACTTGCACGCCCCCTGCAAGTGTTGAAAGGAGCACCCACAGTCCACTTGCTGATATGCAAATTGAAGATGTCACTGTTGAAGTACAACATGATGAGGATATTGGTGTAACTGGCCCTGAGGAGGAAGTTGGCGAGGAGGATTCTGATGGTGATGTGGTTTGTTTAAATCAGGCTCCGGGGGAGATAGTTGAAAAAGCCCATCACGGTCATGCCTGGGCAGAAGACCAAACATTCCACCTCTTTGGTCTGGCAATATTTCTATCCAAATCCGGACAACTGTCTTGCCATATGTACCATATGTAAAGGTGAGATAAGTAGGGGTAGGGATGTTAACCACCTAGGAACATCCTCCCTTATACGTCACCTGCAGCGCGTTCATAAAAAGTTACTGTCAAGTTTGTCAGAAACTTTGGCTAAGACCATAAGCAGTCCAGGGACACCTAAATCCCGTTGTCCTGTTGTATCCAAGCGCCTGCAAACCACACCGTCAACTCACTCCTCGTCAATTTCCTCTTTAGTCAGGATCAGAAGTAGTCCTGCAGGCCATGTCACTGGCATGACTGACTCTCCTATCCGGGATTCCTCCGGAGGATCCTGCATTGCTACGCCTACTGCTGCTGCTGTTGCTGCTGGGAGTCGTTCATCATCCCAGAGAGGAAGTAGAACACCACTACTTTTACTAAACAATTGACCCTCCAACAGTCCTTAGCGAGGAGGATGAAGTACGACAGCAGTCATCTTGAAGCAAAATGGATAACTGAGGCCTTGACTGCTATGTTGGTGTTAGACGTGCGTCCGGTATCTGCCATTAGTGCAGTGGGATTTAGACAATTGATGGCGGTAGTGTGTCGGTACCAAATCCCGTCTAGATTCCACTTCACTAGGTAGGCGATACCGAGACTGTACAGAGACATCAGAAAAAGTGTCCTCAGTGTTCTAAAAAATGCGGTTGTACCCAATGTCCACTTAACCGCGGACATGTTGGCAAGTGAAACAGGGCAGACTAAGGACTATATGACTGTGACACCCCACTGGGTAGCAGCTCAGAAATGCCAGCTCGTTCCAAGGCAGGCTACGCTGTGTATCACTCGTTTCAGTAATAGGCACAACACTGACAACCTCTTAGAGAAACTGAGGGAAATCATCGCCCAGTGGCTTACCCCACTTAGACTCTGATATCTAACAATGCCACCAATATTATGTGGGCATTACATCTGGGCAAATTCCAGCACGTCCCATGTTTTGCTCACACAATAAATTTGGTGGTGCAGAATTTTCTGAAAAGCAACAGGGGCGTGCAGGAGACGCTTTGGGTGGCCCGAAAAATTTCTGGCCACTTTCGCCATTCAGCGACTGCGTGCCGAAGACTGGAGCGCCAGCAGACACTCTTGAACCTGCCCCGCCGTCACCTGAAGCTAGAGGTTGTGACACGGTGGAACTCAACCCTCTATATGCTTCAGAGGATGGAGGAGCAGCAAAAGGCCATTCAAGCCTATACATCCACCTATGACATAGGCAAAGGAGGGGTATGCACCTGACTCAAGCGCAGAGGAGAATGATTTCCGTGTTGTGCAAGGTTCTCCAGCCCTTCAAACTTGCCACATGTGAAGTCAGTTCAGACACTGCCAGCTTGAGTCAGGTCATTCCCCTCATCAGGCTTTTGCAGAAGCAGCTGGAGAAAGTGAAGGAGGAGCTAAGATGGAGCGATTCCGCTCGGCATGTGGGACTGGATGAAGCCCTTCATTTGCTTTGCTAGGATTCCAGGGTGGTCAATCTGTTGAAATCAGACGGCTTCATTTTGGTCACTGTGCTCAATCCTAGGTTTAAAGCCTATGTGGTGTCTCTCTTTCTGGCCTGCAGAGGTGCAAAGCCTGCAGAGGTGCAAAGACCTGGTGAAAACACTGCCAGCTGAAGCGGAACGTGACACGTCAACAGCTCATTCTTCATTTTCTCCCGCAACTGGGGCTGCCAGGAAACAACTTAGGTATCCTAAGCAACCCGCTGGCGGTGATGTAGGGCAGCTAGGACCAACTTTGGACATCTGGTCCGGACTGAAGGACCTGGCAACAATTTCTGACATGTCTACTGTCACTGCATATGATACTGTCACCATTGACAGAATGGTGGAGGATTACATCGGTGACAGCATCCAAGTAGGCATGTCAGACAGTCCGTACCTGTACTGGCAGGAAAAAGAGGCAATTTGGAGGCCCCTGTACAAACTGGCTCTATTTTACCTGAGTTGCCCCCCTCCAGTGTGTACTCCGAAAGAGTGTTTAGTGCAGCCGGGAACCTTGTCAGCGAAAGGTGTATTAGGTTGCTTCCACAAAATGTGGAGAAGATAATGTTCATAAAAATGAATTATCAACTCTTCCAGGGAGACCAGCCTCCAGAACGTACAGAGGGACCTGTGGTGGTGGATTCCAGCGGGGACGAATTAATACTCTGTGAGGATGAGGATATACACAACACTGAACAGGGTGAGGAATCGGTGGATGAGGAGGATGAGGACGAATTCTTGCCTCCGTAGAGCCAGTTTGTGCAGGGACAGATTAATTGCCAGCTGGTTTTGTGGGGGCCCAAACGAACCAATCATGTCAGCCACAGTCGTGTGGCAGACCCTGGCGCTGAAATGATTGGTTTGCTAAAGTGTGCATGTCCTGTTTATACAACATAAGGGTGGGTGGGAGGGCCCAAGGACAATTCCATCTTGCACCTCTTTTTTTTCTTTGCATTATGTACAGTTTGGGGCCTTGTTTTTCAAACTGCCATCCTGTCTGCCACTGCAGTGTCACTCCTAGATGGGTCACGTGTTTGTGCCGCCCACTCGTGTCGCTTAGTATAGTCATCCAGCTACCTCGGTGCAACCTTTTGGACATAAAAACACTATTGTGAGGTGTGAGGTGTTCAGAATAGACTGGAAATGAGTGGAAATTAAGGTTATTGAGGTTAATAATAGCATAGGAGCAGAAAAACCCACAAATTCTGTGATTTTAGCTATTTTTATGCTTTTTTTCAAAAAAATACAGATCCAAAACACAAAACCCAGAACCCAAAACACGGAAGGGTGGTTGGCAAAACCAATCCAGATCCAAAACACGAAGAAAGATCCAGATCCAAAACCAAAACACGAAAAGTGGCCGGTGCACACCCCTAATTAGGGGGAGATTTATCAAAGCGCAGTGCCACAGTTTGGAGAAAGCAGCACCCCTCCTCCTTTTGCTCCTTGCTCCCACTGCATGCAATGCATACTGTACTGGGCTCTTGCAGGCTCAGTCGTGGCACAGCCAATCGGCGACGTGGCAGCGTGACGTCAGAGGTCATGTCGCTGCAAGTCATCCCCGTCTGTGCTGGGGCTAGCTGAGGAAGGCGATGGAGGCTGGCTGAGGAAGATGATGTCATGTGCGCTGAAAAAGAAGAAGAACGGGAAGGGGGTGGAAAGGACTGTTGCAAATGGGGGAGGGGGGTCATATTACTGCCTTGTTCTGAGTGACTAAAATCCTCATTTCTGCCATGGAAAAAGTACCAACCAATAAGCTCCTAACGAGGCTGTTTAAAAAATGACAGGAGCTGACTGATTGGTATCTCTCTCCAAGCTTTGATAAATCTCCTCCTTAGGGGCAGATGTATGAAGCTGTGGAAAGTGACAAAGTGCAGAGTGATAAATGACCAACCAATCCGCTCCCACCTGTCATTTTTCAAACACAGCCTGTAACATGACAGCTGGTTGGTCGTTTATCACTCTGCACTTTATCACTTTCCAGAGCTTCCTACATCTGCCCCTTAGAGTGATACAAAGGGGTCTATTGATACCTGCAGTCCCTAGGTAAAATCCGCCTCTGCTCCCAACTATGAATTAGCCCCACAGTTGCGTAACAGTCTGTGTTACTTACTATACCCATCCCCTGCACAAAGCGGAGGCAATATTCACTCAGGACCAGCACTTCACGCATTGTCCCCCTTCCTGTTCCCCACCCACTCAGTGGCGTAAGTTCATCCCAGTCGCCCGGAGGCAAGTTAGAGTTGTGCGCCCCACCCCCCTTCCCCCAAGAAAAGGGAAAATAAATAAGGTACATATATATCTATCAATATATATTCGCGCATGTGCGAATAGCGGCAATAAAGATTTATTATTATCGGGACAAGGACCCAATAATCAATAAATATGCCACTTTGGGGCTCCATATTCATTTATATATAAATACATTCAGTTTATATATCCATCACACAGCTTTCTCCGTTCACTCAGATCTCCCCCCCCCACACACACACACAGCTGACTCAGATCTCCCCAAACAGCTTTCTACCCCCTCACTCAGCTCCCCGGCTCACATAGACCCCCCCATACACACACATCCCCCATCTCACACAGACCCCCCCACACACACTCGCACATACCCCCCCACACACACAGCTCTCCCTAATCATTCATATTCCCCACGAAGCGTGAAATAAAAATGCTCTTTAAATATATAACTTTCTTCAGCACCTACCACTCCCCCCACCCCATAGGGCTGCACTTACTATGTTTTTCAGCCACAGTAGCCACTGCTCAGCCTCTCCTGACTCCCGACCGCTCCCCAGTGACAGCCGCTGGCCATGCTGACTTCAGTCCACTCTCCAGTGTCCCCACATTGACAGCTGCCGCGCAGCCCTTACACACCCGTGCCGGCAGCACTGTCTTCCTCCCGGCTCCTCAATAAGGCAGGCTCAGCGTCAGGGAGGGTCAGGGTCGCATGTTATGTGACTTCCGCCACCAGAGCAGTCCAGACAGGGAGGAGGAGCGCCGCTGATCGGGGCTAAGCTCGGCGGCTCGTCTGTTTCAGCACAGGCAGGCACAGCACTGCAGGTACAGCAGGACACGGAACCGGTGACAATGGAGGAGTTGCCCCCTTCAGGGCTGGCGCCTGGCGGCAACTGACTCCTTTGTCTCCGGCAGTTCCGCCACTGCACCCACTGCATTTTAGCCACCTGGGGCCAAATGCCAACCTCACATCGGTATGTAGTCGGCGGACTTAATCCCGACAGCCGGCTTCCCGACTGTCATATCCCGGCTAGGGTTAAATGACTGGCGTCTAAATATAGACGCCTGTCATTTTACCGACGCCGGCATACTGGCGCCCGGCATCACGATCGAAGTGATGCCGAGGGCCTCTGCGGACAGCCACGGGGGCAGGGGGGAGGATTAGGTTTAGGGTTCCCAGGGGGACTTAGGGTTAGGCATCACCCTGGGAGGTTAGCGTTAGGCTATGGGGAGGGAGGGTTAGGCACCCCCCCCGGGGGACTTAGGTTTAAGCGGCAGGGAAGGGGGGGTTAGGGTTAGGCACTCCCCTGGGGACTTAGTTTTAGGCGGCGGGGAAGGGGGGGATAGGTTTAGGCACTTAGAGGGGGGATTAGGGTTAGCCACTAGGGGGGAAGGTTAGGGTTAGGCACCCTAAAGGAGGGTTAGGGGGTTAGAATTAGTTTAGGATATACTTACCTTCGACGATCGGGATTTCTTCCTCTGCCGGTCTCCTGCTGTCGGGATTCCAACCGCCGGGCACAGGTCCTGCGGTAAATCATACTGATTCCCTCACATCATGGCAGAATTTCCCCTAGGTGTATGTAAATGATCTATCACTCACATATACTTCACAGTTGGAAATGTCACTTTGGGGTCTATTCATGAAAGTTAATTATCGGGGTCCGTTCAGATCCCGGTAATTAACATTCTAACTCGATGCGTGCGTACGGAGACAGCTGATCCGAAAATCAGCCATCTCCCCAAAGTGGTGAATCTTTTCACTGCTCCTTTCGTAGCAGTGACATTAGAGCGCATGCGTGGTGGAGGGATCTCTCTTCACAACCCGGGACTCCTTCCGAAGGAGCGGGTTGCGAGCCCGGAACGGGAGCACTCGCTATCTGAAGATGGCGAATGCTCCTGCACTCAAGCTCCAAAAATATTTGTATTTTTGGAGTATGTTGAATTCTGTCCCCATACTAGAGTATGGGGACAGGGGGCCATTCTGGGAGAGAAAGGAGTCTGTGAGATCTCCTTGATGAATGGCCCCATAACTTTATTTCTACAATTGCAGGTGAAAATGTTAATTTTCCCCTGCTTTTGTAGAAATTAAGTGATGATGAATAGGCTCCTTTGTGTGATGTCACTTATTTCGCTCGGTAATGGTCTTTCTGTCACTCCCTCAGCATCCATTAAACTGTACAGTTTTATGAGGTAACATAACATTCCTTTGAAAATGGCCGTATTTCAATCCATGTGACGTGAAGTACAATTGGGATTAATAAAACCATGGTAACAAAATTCTTGTGTCAGGGCTTTGTGCTTGTGACGGCGCACATAGCGCCATAAATCCTGGAATGACTGGACGGTATTGTTCTCCTTCAGAGATTGGGAAACACTTGAATGACAGACATGTGGAGCGCAGTTGGTAGAATGCACTATTTCCTATAAACCTAACACATGAGGCCCCCACCGCACAGAATGACTCGCATGGGGATTGCGTGTTGTTCAAGACGCTTTACTCTAGAGTTCTGTATACTGTATACAGTAAATATACTAAAGGTAAGAATGTTAAATTCTTGCAGACTGTGTGTGTGATTGAGATGCTATATTGTAAGCGCTCTCCCACTTTTCCTGTATCTCAGGGGCCCATTTACCAATGTGTTTTATCATATGCAATGAGTTTTAAAACTCGTTGCATATGATAAATGGTGCTCCAACCAATCAGCTCCTTACTGTCGTTCTTCTCAGAGAACCGGACCCACCCAAACTTCGCAAACCCGGGCCGGGATCCGAGTCCGGTTTGGGCTTTCCAGCCTAACTCGGATCCCAAAACGAGGCAAAACGTCATCATCCCACTGTCGGATTCTCGTGAGTTTTGGATTTGTATTTAAGTCCCACCCTGCGGTGATTGGCCCCATTTGCTTGCTGAGTCCCGGGCTGTCAGGGTTGTGCTTCGTCCAAGGGGGGCTGTGTTGTCCAATACAGGGGTGTGCAGTGCTGGACTGTGCTGAGCTGTTGTCCAATAGAGGGGTGTGCTGTGCTGGGCTGTGTTGTCCAATACAGGGGTGTGCAGTGCTGGGCTGTGTTGTCCAATACAGGGATGTGCAGTGCTGGGCTGTGTTGTCCAATACAAGGGTGTGCTGTGTTGTCCAATACAGGGGTGTGCTGTGCTGGGCTATGTTGTACAATTCAGGCAGGGTGTGCTGTGCTCTGGGCCTGATTCAGACCCGGTCACAAGCGCTGAGCGCTTGCAACCGGGTCGATGGTGGCCCAGAGCGCATGCGCACGACGGAGCTGGCTCCATCGTGCACATGCGTGAGACCCGGATAGCGACGGGCAATCCGTCGATCCAGCTCTCGCACCAAAGGGGGCATGCTGTCGATGTTGAGTGACAGCACGCCCCCTTTGGTGGGCGGGCCGGGGGGTGGCTGCCCAGACGGAGGCGTTCCCATGAGAACATCTACCATCTGGGGGCGGCCCCACTGACATCACAACTGATGTCAGTGGGAGAGCTTTCGGCTCTGTTTGAGCCGAAAGCTCTCTGGGGCTTGCAACCCACAGCAATGCGAGCAGCCAGGAGGCCGCTCCAAAAAAAATAAAAAGATGCCCTGATTCAAAGCGAGCGCTCTGTCAGACCGTATGGCTCTGAATCAGGGCCTCTGTCCAGGGGGTTGTGTTATTCTTAATTTGCTAATCTAGGGGTGTGCTGTCCATGGTTGTGCTGTCCATCTCTTGTGCTGTCCATCCATGGGCTGTAAAAAAAAAACGTAACAAAGTTTGAAAAAAAAATAAATAATAAGTTTAAAAAAAAAGTTGTGTGTTTTTTTTTTTTTTGCTGTACCCCACACTCTGACGCTGCTGGCCATATTGTGAGTGACGCTGTAGGTTCATCATACTGCAGTGTATAATTTGTAAAGTATTGTGAGTGACGCTGTCGGTCAGTAACACCGCAGTGAATTATTATTCATGCAAGTATTGTGACACTGTTGGTCAGTAATACCGCAGTGTAATATATTCATAAACAATATTGTGACACTGTAGGTCATTGATACCGCAGTATAATAGTTCAAATTGATACAAATTGACATGTGTGCTGTACCCCACGTGTGTTTGTTGATATGGAGAATGATCAGCGGAGAGCAGGAGCCACATACTATTGCTGGAGCTGCTGCCAGTGCCATCAGTCATGACAATACTAGTCCGTCTACGTCATCTACTAAAGCCGATGCCCAAGGGCATACAGGGCTTAAGTCAGGACATCTAATATCAAAGAACCAATCTTTTAAATTGGTAAAGAAAGAAACATCAAAGGGAAAGTTATCTGCAGAAAGACATAACATCGGCAATATGCCTTTCAGCATACAAAGTGGCAAGGAAAGCCTAATTTATGACTGGTTCTGCCCCTTGTGATTATGTAAGTCCTTCTCCCTGTAGACGTTTCAAAAAAAACAAAACCGTTAAAGGCACAGGAACCAACTGTGTGCTTCAAAATGTCACAAATCCCAGAGTAGAGTCTAAGGACCTCATTCAGATCCGGTCGCAAGCGCCGAGCGCTCACAACCGGGTCGATGTTTAGGCCCTGCGCACGCGCAGCGGCTGCACTGCGCGTGCACAAGCCCCGGAGCGAGAGAGAAAATCACTATAAAAGGATGTTGATCGACAGCTCGCCCCGTTTTGTAGGCGGCACGCCTGCCATTTTGTGGGCAGCAGCACTGATATCAGCAGTGATGTCAGTGGGGAGCTTCCTGCTCCATTAGAGCAGGAAGCTCCCTGGGGCTTACGGTTGCTGAGACCCAACCTTAGGGTCTTGTCACAAGCCCCGATGGTCGCGATGGTCTTGACCATCGCGGCCATCACCCTGGTCGGTCGCTAAATCTATGGGTGGTAACCCACAGCTTAGCTAGCGACCAGGAGGCCGCATTTCAAAAGTGAAACGGCCACCCTCAGTCAGAGCGACCGCCTCTGAATGAGGGCCTAAGTGTGTCGGCGGGTGCCATGTGTGAATCTGACCTTTCCAAAACTGTACTCGAAGACGAGCCTCCTTCCACCATTTGTGCTTCCTCTGCAAATGTGGGGATGAGCAGCACAAGTCAACATGCTGACATAGAAATTGAGGATGCTTCTGTGGAAGTGCACCAGGATGAGGAGGATATTTGTGTAGCTGACGCCAAGGATGTTGATGATGAGGATGCTGATGATGAGGATGTTGTTTGTGTAAATCAGGCCCCAGTAGAAACAGTTGTTGCCCATGATGAGGAAAAGCCCATTGTCATGCCTGGGCATAAAACAAAAAAATCTACTTGTTATGTTTGGAATAATTTCTGCCCAAATCCGGATGACAATTGTCAAGCCATCTGTACACATTGTCATGCCAAAGTAAGTAGAGATAGGGACCTTAACCATTTAGGAACCTCTTCCCTGTTATGTCATCTACAGCGCATCCATCCAACGTTTGCAAAATTCAGAGACTTTGGCTAAAAAAGTAACAACAAGCAGTCGAGCATCTGCTAGCTTCCTTCTCTTTGCTAGATCCAAACAAATGGCATTTTCACCACCAACACCTTCATCAACAAAATCCTTAATCATGATCGGAACTAGTCCTGCATCCAATTTGATAAGGTTAACCCAGTTCTCCCCTATCCCGGATTCCTCAGAAGAATCCTTGAGCGCTATGCCTGCTGCTGCTGGGAGTGGATCTTCATCCCAGAAGGGGACCAGGAAGACTAGAAGTAGTTCAAAAAAACAATTGACTGTTAAAAAATCCTTTGTAAGGGGGAGCAAGAATGACAGCAGTAACCCAGTTGCTTAGCGGGTCACTGACGCCATGACATCTATGTTGGTATTAGATGTGTGTCCGATATCCGCCATTACTGCAGTGGGTTTTAGACAGTTAATTGAGGTCCTGTGTCCCTGCTACCAAATCCCATCTACTGTAGGTTCCACTTCACTAGAAAAGCAATTCTCAGCCTGAACAGGGACGTTAAAAAAAAACTTAATTTGTGTCTTCCAAAATGCCATTGTACCCACTGTCCACTTGACCACAGATATGTGGACAAGTGGAACAGGACAAATGCAAAATTACATGACTGTAGCAGCCCACTGGGTGGTTGTATTGCTTTCAGTGGCACCAACAGCTGCATCTAAGAAACAGCAGCTCATTCAAAGGCAGGCTACTCTGTGTATCAACGGTTTCACTAAGAGGCATACTGCTCACAACCTCTTAGAAAAACTCAGGGAAGTTATTGCAAAATGGCTTACTCCACTTGGACTCTCCTTCGGGATTTGTGATTTCTGACAATGCCACCAAAATTGTGACAGCATTCCAGCACCTCCCATGTTTTACTCATACCAACTAAACTTGGTGGTGCAATACAGGTTGAGTCTCCGATATCCAAAATGCTCGGGACCAGAGGCATTTTGGATATCGGATTATTCCGTAATTCGGAATAATTTTATATTTCAATGAGGTATTTCATTGATGGGACCCAGGAGTGAAAACCCAAATGCATTTATGTTGCAATACACCTTAAACACATAAAATGTACAAAAAAATCTTTTATTTTGTGCATGAGACAAGGGCCCTCATTCAGAGCCGTACGCTCTGAGCAGAGCGCACGCTCTGAATGAGGGCCGCCCTCCATAAAAATGGAGCGTCCTCCTGGACGCTCGTATAGCTGTGGGTCACCACCCACAGCCTATACGAGCGTGCATTTTGATGGCCGCGATGGTCGTGACCATCGCGACCATCGAAACTGCGAGCCGAAGCCTGCGGTTGAGGTTTTCAACCGCAAGCTCCGGAGTGATTTTGGCTCTATCAGAGCCAAAATCACTCCCACTGACATCACTAGTGATGTCAGTGGGCCGGCTTCTGACGGGAGGCGTTCCCGTGGGAACGCCCCCGTCAGGGAGGCACGCCCCCAGCACGCCCACCAAAGGGGACATGCTGTCAATCAACATCGACAGCACGCCCCCTTTGATCAGACACAACGAGCGAAGGACTTTCCTTCGCTCGTCCCGTCTGGCGCATGCGCACGACGGAGCTCCCTCCGTCGTGCGCATGCTCAGTGCAGAACATCGACCCACTTGCGAGCGGACAGCCGCTCGCGAGTGGGTCTGAATCAGGGCCAAGGTTTCAAAACATATAACAAAGTTTGTTACTATATCAGGTACTGAATTTGAATGCTACCAATAAGCAATAATCTTCTTGCACATACGGTATGAACACATTTCTTACACTTATTCACACATAAGTACTTAACAGTAAACAGTGCACTGTAGTTAACCATAAAACATTTCACATTAATACAGGTACAGTAGAACAGTGAAAACATAATGTGCTCAGTATTACTAAGCAGCATCAGAATACTGTACAGTACCAGCTGTTAAACAACAAATAACAGAAGGGTTTACATCTCAACATACGAAAAAAACATCAGAAGCACTTGAAGAATCAGGAAGTGGGTCCTATAGAGATGAGGAGGAATTCTGCTGGATGGCTTTTCTAAATGTTTCCTGCAAAGTCATCTGCCTCATTAACAACGGTTTTTGTCTTACAAGTCGCTCTTTGATTTTATACACTGACATGACTTCGTGTTCTGTTATGAATGCACGCTGCTCTAGACCTTCAATAAGTCCATCACACATTTTGACCATGTCGTCTATAGACACTTTTTCCGCAGATTGAACAACAACAACGTCATCTTCATCGTCACTATCAAGATCACCTTCGTTCAGAACCATTTCAGCTATTTCACCATCAGTCAATGAATGAATAACTGGAGCCTCATTATCGATGTCAAAAACTTCAGCGAAATCCGTTTCTTCCAGCTTACGGATGGATTCTGAAGGCATATTTCTTGCATATGGAAGGAGGTCAGACATCATTGCTTGCTCATTTGAAATATGGAATCCTTCAAAGTCACCTTCATCATCATCATCATCACTGCTGAACATAGTCGCAGGCCACAGGTTGTGCCAGACATGCTCAATTGTCTCTTTAGTTACTGTGTTCCAAGCACTGGCAACAGCATATATGGCATCCTTTGTGCTAAACTCCTTTTGAAAGCCTTGCACACCCACACCGCTGTTCACTGCTGCTAGCATGCTGTTCAAGAAAGTGTTTTTATATTTACTCTTCAGTGATCTGAGGATACCCTGGTCACATGGCTGAATTAATGAAGTCACATTTGGGGGGAAGTACATGGCATAAACATTATTTTTGATGAGAAGTTCAGCTGAAGGATGAGCAGAACAGTTGTCAAGGAGTAACACAATCTTGCAGTCATCATCCAGTACAGCTTCCCTGCAGTGAGCACGAGCCTCTGGTACAAAATGTTTGTGAAACCAATCGGAAAAGATTTCCCTGGTGACCCATGCCTTTCTGTTAGCATAATAATGGACTGGTAAGAAGTTCACTCCTTTAAAACAGCGAGGACGCAGGCTTTTGCCTATCGCAACAAGTTTACACTTATATGTGCCTGCTGCATTAGCACATCCCAGTACAGTTATTCTGTCCTTGGAATCTTTAATTCCTGTAGGAGCTTTGTCATCAGCTGTAGTCAGTGTCTTTCTGGGGCAATAACGCCAAAACAATGCTGTTTTGTCAGCATTATAGACTTGTTCTGGCATTAGATTTTCATCTGCAATGACCTTGGCAAACTCAAAAATAAATTTCTCCGCTGCTTCGTGATCGGCAGATGCTTTATCACCACAAATCTTGAAATATTTAATGCCGTGTCTTTTCTTAAATTTCTGCAACCAGCCTATTGTATATTCACAGTTCCCTTCAATATTCAGTTCATTGTGAAAAATCTTTGCTTGTTTCATGATCAACATACCAGTAAGTGGCACGTGTTCACTGCGATGCTGACGGATCCACTCTTTCAGTACACGATCTAGATCCACACTTTTAGCATTATGCAGTGTTTTTCTATTAGTTATCAACTTCTGTTGATCACTTTCAGTAAAGAACTTCAACAGTTGAACCTTCTGTTTCTTCAGGTCATATATGGTGGTCACGCCAACACCAAACTCTTCTGTAAGACGTTTCACACTTACACCGCTGTCTAGTTTCTGCAGCAGCTTGATTTTATCTGATATAGTTAAACAGCAATGCTTCCTTTTTTGTTTCTGACTGTCTGCAGGACTTTTTGACATTTTTCACCACTATACAGTGTATTTACACCACAGAGCACTTTCTCCTGGTTAATAAGTACCTGTAAAGACAGTCAACGAGACAGATCGACTTTAGTAAACAACCAGAGTAAATACAAAGTACAGTGCAATGTAGAGTAGGAGTGCACAACATGTGGTCCTCCAGCTTTTGTGGGCTTGCACATTACACATGTTGTGTAGTTCCAAATCAGCTGGAGGGCCACATGTTGAGCACCCCTGCTGTAGAATAAAAGTTGCCTCTTTTGTGCTGAGCCAAAAGCAAAACTTACCCACCAGGGCTTGCAACCACACAAAAGGGTGATGGCGTCCCACAGGTCAGCAAAGGAAGGAAACGCTGGAGCAGGAGTACAGATAGCAGTAGGTCCAACCTCAAAGAAACAGCAGGTAGGATGTCACATAAAGCCGCAACAGCAGCCAAGGCTGGAAGAAATGAAAAAAAGAGAGCTCTGTTGAAAGACAAATATTTGCGTACTACCTTTTTCTTTAAATTTTGCTTCGTATTCGCATCGCAGATGCAGCAAAAAAACACTCTGTGTTAATTATTTTTAATAACACTGCCAACATATCTTACAGACAATTGATAGGGTCCATCCCACAAATCTTAAACCAGTCCTGTCCACAATCACTTAAAGCAGCAACAGTGCAGTTATACCACGGTTTTATGGATTTCTATAAAGCAAAACTTCTGTGAACAGATTTTTAGTTTCACCAAAAAATAAAAGTCAGCAATCGTGTCGATGTCCAGGGCGATTTGCCTGCACCCTGGACATCGCATGATTGTTGGGACACACTACAGTGATTAATCGACAGAACAATCACTTGTTCCGTCCTTCATGAATATGCAAGGCGTGGCATGCAATATCGTGTGATGGCCATGCAGCACGGCCAATCACACGATAATGCATGTGACTGCAGGAGCACGCAAATCGGGCATACACACTGCACAAAATGCCCAATTTGTCAATCCAATTTGGAACGATATAGCTTGTGGGTACGCAGCTTTAAATACATGGAGTCACAGTCACTAATGGATGCCACAGATGGGTGGACAATGCTCATTGCCAGCTGCAGGGAGGGGTATGCCATGCGCAATACAAGCTATAGGAAGGGCTACATCATGCCCTGTGCCAACAGAGGGGGTACACCCTACCTAATGGTGACTGTAGAGGGCGGTACAGAGGGGGTACACAATGCCTAATGGTGACTGTAGAGGGAGGTACAGAGGGGGTACACAATGCCTAATAGTGACTGTAGAGGGAGGTACAGAGGGGGTACACAATGCCTAATAGTGACTGTAGAGGGAGGTACAGAGGGGGTACACAATGCCTAATGGTGACTGTAGAGGGAGATACACAGGGGGTACACAATGCCTAATGGTGACTGTAGAGGGAGGTACAGAGGGGGTACACAATGCCTAATGGTGACTGTAGAGGGAGGTACAGAGGGGGTACACAATGCCTAATAGTGACTGTAGAGGGAGGTACAGAGGGGGTACACAATGCCTAATAGTGACTGTAGAGGGAGGTATAGAGGGGGTACACAATGCCTAATGGTGACTGTAGAGGGAGGTACACAGGGGGTACACAATGCCTAATGGTGACTGTAGAGGGAGGTACAGAGGGGGTACACAATGCCTAATGGTGACTATAGAGGGAGGTACAGAGGGGGTACACAATGCCTAATGGTGACTGTAGAGGGAGGTACAGAGGGGGTACACAATGCCTAATGGTGACTGTAGAGGGAGGTATACAGTGCCAGAGGTTACAACATGCACAAGAAATAGAAAGATTAATATACCTTAATCTAGGCTCAATAGAGCTGAATGTAGTCACTGGTTCCTGGTTCAGCAGGTGTTGTGAGGTAGGGAGACGGCGGGTGCCTCTTGGCTCAGTGGAACAGACTGTGGCCTGCTGGTACCGCGAATAGGGGATGGGTCTGGTGTGTGCTGCTGTGCTCCTGGGGGCAGATGGTGGATGCTCGTGCCTGTCCGGCGGGTGCAGTGCTTGACGCGGAAGGTGGACTGTGGGTGAGCCAGCGAGTGCCGCGATCCTGCAAGCTAGTGCCTGTGCGGCGGATGCTGGGTGGGGTGTGCGGTGCGGTGCTTGCCGCGGGAGGTCTAGCACCAGAGAAACAGACGGTGGCCTATCGGGGACCCGGCGAGTGCTGCGGGTGGGAGCGGTCCTGCTGGGCTCTCTGAAGCAGAGGGTGGCCGCTGGAGCCTGTCTGGCGGGTGCCGCCGGGGTGTCCGCTGGGCACAGTGGAGCTGAGGGTTCCTGGTCTGGTGGGTTGAGGGGTCCGGTGGGTGCTGCTAGTGCCTGTCCGGCGGATGCTGGGCGGGGTGTGCGGTGCGGTGCTTGCCGCGGGAGGTCTAGCACCAGAGAAACAGACAGTGGCCTGTTGGGGACCCGGCGAGTGCTGCAGGTGGGAGCGGTCCTGCTGTGCTTTCTGAAGCAGAGGGTGGCTGCTGTAGCCTGTCTGGCGGGTGCCGCGGGGGTGTCCACTGGGCACAGTGGACCAGAGGGTGGCTGCTGGTGCCTGGTCTGGTGGGTTGAGGGGTCAGGTGGGTGCTGCAAGCAGTGTTGAGTGGGTCCAGCGTGGTGGTAAAGTGCAGGCAGAGTTCCTGTCACCTATCGTGCCCAGAGTCACCTGATCAAGCCCCCGATGACGTCATGACGTCAGGTCACGTGACACTGCTGCCCGAAAACTACGGTTTTCGGAATATTTCGGTTTATGGAATATACGGATATGGGAGACTCAACCTGTATTTTTTTTTAAAAAAGACAGGGCCATGCAGGAGATGCTTTCTTTCGCGCGCAACATTTCTGGACATTTTCACCATTCAGAAGATGGATGTAGAAGATTGCAGCACCTGCAAAAAATGTTGAATTTTCCCTGTCACCAGCTGAAGCAAAAAGTAGTTACAAGGTGGAACTCCACCCTTTATATGCTTCAGCAGATGGAGGAATAGCAAACAGCCATCCAAAGCTACACAACGAACTATGACATAGGAAGAGGAAAGGGAATGTACCTTACTCGAGCTCAGTGGAAAATACTTTCCGTGTTGTGCAAAGTGCTGAAACCCTTCGAAGTAGTCACCTGTGAGGTGATTTCAGACACTGCCAGCTTGAGTACGGTAATTCCCGTAATTAGACTGTTGGAAAAGCAGCTTGAGAAACTGAAGGAGGGGCTGAAATGAATTAATTCTGCTAAGCATGTCGGACTTGTAGATCAAGTCTTTATTTGCTTCGCCAGGGTCCAAGGGTTGTCAGGATCTTACAATCGGATCAATAAATTTTGGCGACCGTGCTGGATCCTAGGTTTAAGTCATACGTCGTGTCTTTCTTCCCAGTGGACACAGATCTGAAGAGATGCAAAGCTGTTGGTAAGGAAATTGTCAAGGCACACCAGCCCGCAATATCTGCTGCATTCCCTTCATTTCCAACAGTAGCCTCCATAGGTTTCTATTGGAGATGCGATGATGTCAGATTTACGAAGCCCTGGAATGGCATTGTTCTGCTGTAGCCTATGGATTACACATCACAAGAATTACCAAGAGAGGGCCTGCCATGCATGCGTGATCTGTAGACCGCACATGCGCTGGAGTCCCAGCACAGAAGTGAGGAGACTGCCGATGCGGTCACTTCACTCCAAGCACATTGCAGGGATGGACTCCTTTCGGAGCCCCTGTCCCTGTGGGCGCTCTTTGATACATTTGACCGGTATGATTGCATATTGCAATGCTAATATGGCGCCCAGATCGCAATGAGTATGTGATCATTGATAAATGAGACCCTAAATTAACAGATCTGGCAAGCTTATGCAGCACAAAGGTCCCATCTTCAGGATGGTACGGTAGCTAGACTGATTATGAGTTTTGTAACCCAAGAGCTTGCAATTTCTTCAGAATCTGTTGACTAACGAAATGTACACTTTTTATGCAATTTTATGTTTTCTCCCTCTACAGATCTGGTGCTACCTTTAATGCAACACGTAGCGCTCTGTACAGTGCCAGCAAAATACTTCTCATTGTGTGTGACATAAATGGTGTTTATAATACACTGCCTGCCATTGTTACTCAGCACTGTGCATTGTTTTCTTGTATGTTTGTCTTTTTTTAAAGGTTGCATGAACTCCTCAGAGTGTTCCCAGTATAAGTTATTACAGGACGCTCTCCAGATTTCGCAGTCACTCATATTCAATGTCATTGATGTATTCACCGATCTCATTATAGCAAGCTCTGCGAACAAGACGGGGGCATCAGTCATTTCCGTTAATGTTGCCATGTGATATTTCTGTTATTTGCTTTTCTCAGGTTTTCCAGTTTCATTCCTATTTTCCCAATCTGTTAGATTGTAAGCTCTTTAGGGCAGGGAGCTCTAACCTTGTTATGCCTGCAGTACTATCTGTAGACCACTATGTGCCTGATTCAGAGAGGTACGCTATTCAGATGTTTGCGCAGCTGAGCGATAATCGTAAATCTGAGCATGCGTCTTAGTCGCACTGCTCATGCCTTTAAAGTCCTTTACCGTAGTCGCTCGCCGCAACTATTTTCATGCAGGGTGACTGACAGGCGGGCACCGTTGGGGAGAGGTAACGGGGAACTGGCGGCAAAGATGCAGGCGTATCGCGACCTTTTTTTCGTGTGATCCAGTTCGCAGATAACATGACTCTAGCATCTCGGCAGACGCGGCCATTTTGTGTTATAATAGGGCTACTCAGAAGTCTGATTATAAAGGATCTGTGACCGATGCTGTCTTTGTACGCAGGTGCCTGGATTTGCAAAGCCACAGGCGGGTGTCTCAATACATAGCCCTACGGCTGTGATATTTGCATATTCTCTCACAGTAGCTGCGTACAGTGGGCCTGATTCAGACCCGCTCGCGAGCGCTATGCGCTCACAAGCGGGTCGATGGTTGATGGAGCCGGCTCCGTCGTGCGCATGCGTGAGACCCGGATAGCGACGGGCACACCGGGTCTCGTACCAAAGGCGGCGTGCTGTCGATGTTGAGTAACAGCACGCCCCCTTTGGTGGGCGGGCCGAGGGACTGGCTGCCCAAACGGAGGCATTCCCATGTGAACGCCTCCATTTGGGGCCGGCCCCACTGACATCACGAGTGATGTCAGTGGGAGAGATGTCGGCTCTGTGAGAGCCAAAATCTCTCTTGGGCTTGCGGCAGCGAGACCCTACCACAAGGGTCTCGTCGCAAGCCCGATGGTCGCGATGGTCTTGACCATCGCGACCATCTTCCTGGCCGCTCGCTATAGCTGTGCGTGGTCACCCACAGCTATGTGAGCGGCCAGGAGGCCACTCTAAAAAACTAGAAGGCCGGCACCTGATTCAGAGCGAGCGCTCTGTCAGAGCGTCCGGCTCTGAATCAGGGCCAGAGGGCCTGATTCACTACGGATCGTTATTCTGCTTATGCGCACGCAGCGCAGTTGCTAATATTAGCGGGGATATGTAAATGTCTGCATTCTCATTGCAATCGCAGCCTACCAAAAGGACGGCCACTTCCCCTTACTCCTATCCGTATACTTGGGCAACATAGCTAACAAATCGGTAACATTGAGTAACATCGGACCCATACGCACAGTTAGTGCAGGTCAGACCTCGCTCAGGTATTGCTAACTTCAGCGCACGCTATGAGGCCTCAGGCTGCGTATGGTATCACAGTGGCTAATTTATGCACGCCCATGCAATGACGTTCAAACGGACAGACACGTCTGCGTTTCTCCTACCACCCCCCTGTCACCACCCCCAAACACTCACGGCCTGTCACTTACTCTGCGATGGATTCCTATGTGCGTCTGTAATCGCAGTGCGATCGCGGCACACTGCAGTGCATACGCATGAGCAGTGCAAATCCATCGGCCGATCTGCGTGTGCTGTTGCAATCGCGATCCGTTCTGAATCAGGCCCTAAGAACGGTAAAAACAAAAGGGAGAAACTGAAATGTTATATCAGTAAACAGTGTCCTCTTACATCCTTGCCGATCGCGCTACAAACGTTTACACGCATCGCGCCATGCGATTACCCGTAGCAGCGTACGCCAGGGTGCACACTGCGATCACACCATGCAATCCTATGGAGTCGCGGGTGCGAATGCAGTGCGTTTATCCGCTCGCGGGTGCACGCCTCGCGCCATGCGTCACGATTTGCCGCGTACGCAGCAAAGATGTAAGAGGACATATCTGTACCTTAAGTTTTCTGGAGAAAGCGGATAATACGTATAAGTCTCTACATAATATAAAATAAAGGGGTCCATTCACTAAGCAGTGTTAGGAGACAGAGTGAAAAGTGATAAGAAAGTGATAAGGTGCCAGCCAATCAGCTCCCAACTGTCATTTTTCAAACACAACCTGTGAGATGACAGTTGGGAGCTGATTGGCTGGCACCTTGTCACCTTTCACTCTGTCTCCTAACACTGCTTAGTAAATAAATCACAGCGATGGACTTTGGGGTCTATCTTTTGATGGTTTAGGCAGAGTAAGCCAAGAAAGCCCTCGGACGTCTGATTTTTCATGGACTTGCGTCACTAAACTAGTCACTGCCCGGCTCCTTTTTGTCAAACATTAATGTGTTCCACAGCTAAACCTTCCTCCACACATGCTCTATACAATAGTGACAACTGTACCAAAATCCATCCAGTGACATAAAGGGGTCTATTTACTAAGCAGTGTTAGGAGACAGAGTGAAAAGTGATAAGAAAGTAATAAGGTGCCAGCCAATCAGCTCCCAACTGTCATTTTTCAAACACAGTTTGTGAGATGACAGTTGGGAGCTGATTGGCTGGTACCTTATCACTGTCTTATCACTTTTCACTCTGTCTCCTAACACTGCTTAGTATATAGACCCCAAAGACTCCTACTTCCACATATGGTGGGACTGTCCGCTGATTTCAACGTACTGGGATGAAGTCATGTCACTGTTAGGTAGTAGCTCTACACCCATTAAGGATCCATCACACGTTTTGCTATGTACACCATTTCCCGACACTTCTATACCCTATATCAGACAATGCGGTCCTGTATTTAACGCTGCTAAAATCTTGATTGCTACTAACTGGAAAAAAACGCATTCACCCCCCAGTCCTGCATTGCTCAATAGAATCTGGTACACTGCTTCCATGGATATATCACTGCTCTCATCCATGACACAGAGCCTGATTCAGAGCCGGACGCTATTTGCGCTCGCTCGTTCAGAAAATAGGAGTGGCTATTCAAATGAACCGTTCGCTCTTTGCGGTCTGTTCACGCCTCTATGTCTGAACGAGCGAACAAAACTTGCGGTCGTTTTTTGGAAAAATATGCCCCCTGGCCGCTCGCATCCTACGTCATGTCCGCTATTTATTAGATTAATCGAGTACATCGCCCAGGGTATGAACTGCTCGCTATTCTTGTGGTTGGTTTTTGCTACCACAATTTTGCGAGCAGTTCTGGCTATAAAATAACCCAGTGACGCGGTCAATGACGCTGCTGTATTAATTATGCACACCCATAAAACGCCCGTTTTGACCTTTCAGCACGCCTGCGTTCTGATCTCCACTCCCCGTTTTCAAGCACCTTCCCCTGTTACCACCCACATACGCCTCATTCTGTCACTCATATTAGCAGGCATTCGCTATTTAGCGAACAAACGATTTTCGGCCGCACTGACTGGTTCGCGCATGCGTATTACGATCCGTACGCATGCGCAGTTGGGCAAACATCGCTTTGTGCGAACGAGTGGCTCTGAATCAGGCCCACAATTTCCACATTTCATGAAGTGTGGGCCCCTTGGTACTCTTACCTTAATAGGACCCTTCCAGGTCTGGTTTGACCCTCATTTTGTACTTTTGAAACTGTTCTATTTATTTTTTTATTTTTTTTATTTTATCAACTCTGCTGCTCGGTCCCCCCCCAAACAAGGTAGTTTGATCTCTTTAATTGTTTTTCCTTTCTATGGCTGTATGTTATTTTTATTTTCTTATTTGCTTGTTATCTACCTTTTGAAAAATAATGAGATTAAAAAAAAGATATCAGAGATTTGCCCCCACAAAGGGCTGCAGAGAATATATTTTGCTAGCGGTGAAGGGCAGTCATCTACCCACCAGCCGGCTACTATCCCTATCCCATACTTGCCTACATCCTGGCTGCTTCCTCCGGGAGGGAACAGCGAGGTCGGCTTAGCAGGGGGCGGGGCCTGTGTAGATGGGCGTGGCCAGACAAATTTCAAGCTGTTTCGGGCGCAGATAACTGGGAAAATGGCCGCCACCATTTTCCCAATTCGTTTTTGCTGCTCCGCACCACCAGTCTGTCACTGCAGAGCAGCACATCAGAATCTGCGGAGAGGTAAGTATAATATTAACTATGGGTGCAGGGAGTGCAGTGTGGGCCCCCCTGGACCCAGGGGCCCGTATGCACCGCACAACTTGCACCAGGCTTGCCTACCCTCCCGATTTGGCCGGGAGCCTCCCGATTTTCGGGTGCCGCTCCCGGCCCCCCGGGAAGGCAGGCAAGCCTCCCGCAAGCCGCCATCCCTCCCTACCCCCCTGCAGAGTTACTAGGGAAACCCCCGCAGCGGGGAGGCCCGGTGACGCGATTCGCGCTGAATTGCGTCATCGTGGCCCCGCCCCCCATTTTACAATGCTGTTTACTCTGGCATTGTGATGAGGGGGCGGAGCGGCGATCTCCCGGCCACACCCCTGGCCCGCACTGGCCACGCCCCCGCAACGGCGTTATAGTGCGGCCACGCCCCCCGCCGTAAGCTGACATTCAGCCCCCTCCCGGAAGGTGGGAGCTGAATGTCGGCAAGTATGCCTTGCATCCATTATAGAGAAGCCTATGATTGTTTAGTATGTGACATAACTTATTTTTTCCTTTGAAAGATCTACACTGAAATGCCAAAAGTCATGTGATGCCTTGAATTGTGTAGAACCACCTCTAGCACGGCGCAGTGGAGCAACTCGAAGTGGCATAGATTCCATAAGTGGACAGAAGACCTCTGCAGAGATGTCTGGATAGCTTCTCACAGCTCTCTGATTTGTAGGTGCAAGATCTTGAGTGCGAATGGACCTTTCCAACACA
Source organism: Taudactylus pleione (assembly GCA_031769625.1). Taxonomy (NCBI): domain Eukaryota; kingdom Metazoa; phylum Chordata; class Amphibia; order Anura; family Myobatrachidae; genus Taudactylus; species Taudactylus pleione. Next base: position 1,056,043 of record JAUIMM010000240.1, read on the forward strand.
TTATAAATATTCGAATGGGTTCTATCCGAGCAAAGGTGGTGGCCACACCATTCATCTGAACTTCCCAGAATGCTCCTCAAACCAAGTTTGGACAACTTGGAACCAATGTCATGGTGGATTATCCATCTGGAATATTCCATTGTTGTGTGGGTACATGAAGTCCATGAAGGGCTGTAAATGGTCATCAAGCAATGCAACATAGCAGTTATCGATCAATGATGTGTTCAGGAGGACCAGTGGACCCATCTCAGGCCATGTGAACACACCCCACACCATTATGGAACCACCACCAGCCTGCACGGTGCCTTGTTGACAAGTTGGTCTAATGGAGTCTCTGCCATGCCCGAACCCTACCATCAGCCCGAAATAACTGAAACCATGACTCATTGGACCACGCCACATGTTGCTAGTACTCCAGGGTCCAATTAGCGGTGTCACAAGCTCAGGTGAAGCGCTGTGTCTCGTATCATAGTGTTAACAGGGGCACTCTTGTGGGTCTTCTGCTCCCACATCCCATGGAAGCTAAAGAACACAGCACTGACCTGCTGGGTATGCGTCTGGTATCTCCTGCATTGAATGTGAATGTGATTTAAGCCAGTGTCCCTTGTCTGTTATCATGGACAATTCCAAAGGAAGCCAGAGTAATAGGTTCCTTCCTCTCTGCACCCACATGGATTCTAATATCGGATGACCATGGGGAGAGTACATACAAAGTAATGGCTGGTGGGGGCAGTGCAGAACCATTCAGGAGAGAAACCAAAAAGTATTTTTACAATAGTAATCTAAAACAGATCTCTAGGATCTGGTACAATTGTATAATGAATTTATTAAATGTACAAATGACATGGTGCCTATCTCTGAAAATGCCAAATCGGGACAAAAGAGGCCCCACCCCTGATCCATCCAGATCCCACCTTGATCCGACTAGAAATGTTGGCTTTTTACCGAAACTCCGAACCTTTTCGAAAATCGTGACCATTGGGTGACATGGGAGACAGTTGCACTATCTTTATACAGTTTATATATGTACCTATCCATTTTCAGTTTATCGCCTGGTAGTAGATATTGTTATAACGTAATCTGACCTTAGTACAATCCTTCCTATACCTTCTAAGTCCTGCCTATACCTTCTAAAATTGACGCTATTTGCGTACGCAGTCATACAGTAAAATAAAAGCCTTCAGATCTTGAAAATGTGTTTCCAAAGCACAAAGTATATTATTCAACATAAAAACAGTAGGTTACACGCTGTGATCTAAAGACAATTTAGCGCAAAGAAATTATACAGACCCAAGGTACAGTTATACATACGCACGCGCACTGGGACCAGTTACCGACATCCATAAGAAACCTCCATCAACAGCATCAGCAAGAAGACTCCAGATTGGAGTCTGTAAGCACATTTATACCCTTACAGGGATAAGCAATACAATAGAAAAGTTTGGCATGGTTTCATTGGTTCCTAGTGCGGGTGCATCTGTTACAGGATATTTAACAGGTTGATTCAAATGGACACAGACCAGCCTCCGACAGCCTATTGTCTCCTTATTCCCCCTGCATGCAAATCTAAGCTCTTAATTTTACAAAGTATATTTTAGTGTTTTAACTCCCTACTGTTCATAAGTTTAGAATGCAGGTTGCGATCTTCTCACTGATGATACCGGAAAGTTGTTGAGAAAGAGTCGATCGGTACAACACCAAACACTGTTTGCTTATCATGTACTAAACCTTAGATACCAAATAATCTTTTATTTCACAACAATAGTAATAAATGAATAAACCCTGAATATTACACTTTGAAGCTATGGAACCTTTTACGTGAGTGTGCAGTGTGTAAGTATTATGGGTTTGGGAAAAGACGCTAGTTAACTTGTGGCAGATGCGTGCGCATGAAGCTAATAAACAGCGTTCACATGTAGGATATCATGCATTCGCTAATGTGCGTTATGTTAACAGCGCAACTGTGCGTAATGTGTGGTGTTTATGCATGTGTCTATTTATGATGGATTTAATATATGTATATATATATATATATATATATATATATATATATATATATATACACATATATATTATCCCTAACTAACATATTTTTCTTAAAACTGCAATGCAATGTGTTATGGGCAGTGAGCTTCACTCTCAAACAGGGTGGAGACCCCCAGCCGATTGCTGGTGCCATCCTGTCTGACAGTGAGTTTAAAAGTTTAGGATACCTGTGTCAGTTCTTTTCAAGCAGATTTCTTACCATTGTTCATTCACTCAAATTCAAGTGTCTGGGCCATATTACAATTGCCACAGCTACACCTGTCCACATGTGGGGTCTCTCCATTTACATGCAAAAACACCCACAATTCCTGGTGTATTGTTTTTTCTAATTACTTTTCTCAGGAAGCTGTTTTTCTAGTTACTATGCAAGGTTGTCCCCAGAATGGGCTTGTCATGGCTTCTAAAAGGATTACCAAAAACATTGCCATCTGTACTTAGCTTGTGAGTTGTAACTTAAAATGGCGCTGGGAGATAAGTCGTAAAATGGCGTCTTGCAGATTCCGATTGTAAAATTTTGCCTCAGCCAATCATCCGGCTTCGACAATATTCATCCTCCTCAGCTCACCATTAATGATGCTCATCCTTAAACTGCAGCCAACAGTTACTGGTAATTCATTGTGGTTTAAGGTGTATTTTGAGCCAAAAAAATTTCTGATATCTCTGATGTTTTGGTATCTCTGTTCTCTGGGATGGACTCTTATCGAAGCAACAGTCCCAGCGACTCGGTTGCTACATTCCAGTGATGAAAGATTCCTTGTTGCTGCTAATAGCAGTGATGAAGAATCTATATTAGTGGGAGGCACACAACAATCTATGATAAATATGCCCCATATTCAGATTCTGTAGCTTGTAGAATGTGTCCCTTGTAATGTGATGTGGACAACAGAACGGTGCTCTAAGCAGCTGGATTTTCCGCCCAGTTACGCAACACATCAATGTGTGGTCAAACACATCCGAAGTTTGGGCTTCTGAGTCGAACCGAGTCCCGGCTCGAATCACTTTGGGGGCCGAGTAGAACAGAGTGCTGACTCGGGTATTCTCGCCAAGTCCGGAACTCAGATCTAAAAACTGCATCTTGCGTGTCTTGGATTGCATTTAAGTCCCTCCCTCGCGAATTCAGGTGCCATGATGCATTCTTACCGACATTCAGTTGCAGGTGGGCGACAATGTGGGGTGGGGCCAGATTAGCTGTGTCATTAAGCCCCGCCCCTTCATATTAACATGCAGATAATCCCGCATATTTGACTAGGGGCGGGGCCAAATGACACAATTCTCATAGAATCGCATCATTAGGCTCTTAGGCTCCGTCCCCTACTCATAGATCCGCCGATCCCTGAGAAAATTCTCCCCATTCTGCTCACTTCACTAGTAAGAGGGTAGAATGTGGGAAAAGTGCCTTCTCTTCTGGCATGGGGGGCTACCCTGAAAAAATCGTGAGCCCCCCGCAGGTCCCTGGAGAGTAGGCAAGTATGTATGAGGCGGTCAAAAAAATTGGCTGGAAATGAAGAATATATATGTTAATAATACTATAGGAACAAAACCGGTCCAAGTTATACCCCTTTCAGACACACCGAGAATCCCAGGAATTTGGCCTGCCTCAGCCAAATTCCCGGGTTGCCGCATATGTCTGAAAGGTACCTACCCGGGAACATGTTCCCGGGTAGCCGGCCCTTCAATCGACCAGGGAATTTCCCGGGTAGACGCTGTAGTGTGAAAGGGGGGTCTCGAGTAAATACCCGGGATTTTGCACAGGAGAAATTCCCGGGTCTGAGCAGGAAATTTCCCGGGTCATATGTCTGAAAGGGGTATTAGCTGATTTTAGCTGTTTTTGTCAATTTAAAGAAAACCAAAACAATTGAGGGTGGTTTTGAGTTTTGACAGACCAAAACGAAAACGCGGCAATTAATTAGAACCAAAACACAGAGGTCTGCGCACATCTCTCGTTTATAGCGGCTGGGTCCCGAACAGCGTAGTAGCAAGGACATGAAGCACAGGGGCAAATTGCAGTCGTGGCCTGAATGCATTTCTTCTGACTGTCCCTGTTTTAATATTGTATAAATCCGAACAAGATCGTTGTAGGTAATTTTAGGATGATTTGTGACCGATTATAGTCATTCATGTCCAAATTGGGGAGTCGCATTGTCTATGGGAACTTTAATTCGACAGGGTGTGAGCGCTGTTAAATGCTGACCGTTGATTTCTTACAGTGTCCTGACAGCGCTTAGAAGAGAGGGGAGCGTCCCATGGCGTCAGGTGATTAACATTAACAGCAGTAAGTTATACAGCCCTCTCTCGATGTAAATGGACATTCATTTGATACCTAGAAGTGCATCAGATTACCAGAAGCCATTTCTACCTGAGCATTAACTTTATTTATATTATTACATCTAAAGCTTTTAGTAGAGAAGGTCTCCGCTCCAAAAAAAAAGTTCCCCCCCAGATCGATATATTTTGTTATGTTATGTATATAATTTATTCAGCAGTACAACTTGTTTAGCTATTAGGGTATTTTTTTTATTGTCTCCAAAATGCTATACATGAGATTTGGCTCCTTACGGATCACTTAGATGAAGGTTGTGTCTGAATCAGCAGAATTCATAATGTTCTGATGTCTGAAACCACATCGGCTCCATAAACTCTCCAGAAACTTTCTACCAATGTACGTTTAGGAACCGTACTAGTGCTGAAAAAGTGATCTCATGACCATAATTCTTTATACAGAAAGTCCTGACAGACTTAGAACCGAACAGCAACCAAAGAAGGTCGGCAGAGGTCTCAAACAGAGCCCGATTATGGGGTCTAGTTACTAAGCAGTGTTAGGAGACAAAGTGAAAAGTGATAAGGTACCAGCCAATCAGCTCTCAACTGTCATTTTTCAAACACAGCCTGTGAGATGACAGTTAGGAGCTGATTGGCTGGCACCTTATCACTTTTCACTCTGTCTCCTAACACTGCTTAGTAAATAGACCCCTAATGCTCTATGGGACCCAGTGCCAGATAAAGATTTGGGCTCCCTTTCCTATGTAAAGTTAAAACATCTACACCTGAAAATGTGCTAACGTACTCTGAGCTCCTCAGTCTCCCCGGGACCCTGAATCGTGAAGAGTCTGGGGACGGGACCCCACTAATGTATATGCGGGGTTGGGGGAAGAGATGCCGGCGGGGGTTACCAAACATCATAAATAAAGGGAATAGGTGGAGGCAGCCAATATGTGGCCAAATCAATATTCATGAGAAGGTAGCCTATCGGATGTTTAGGATCTAGTGACATCACTGAGCACCTTTGTGATGTCACATATGCTAGTAAATCTATTGGCAGCATTCTGGTGAATATTGGTTTAGACCACAAAATGGCTGCATGACGGGGGTCACAACTCACCACTGTTCCACACTTTTTTAACCAATATTTATTACATAGCATAATATTAGCATTTGTGCAACAAATAACCAGCACAATAAGTGCTTAAATTTTGTTGGAAATGCTGGTTTAGGTAGTTACTCTATCATAGCGCATGTGTGTGAAGGAAGCGCCTCCCTATTGCCTCCAGCATTCCATGAAAATAAGCCGGACAAGATGAATGCACTTCATAATTGCCTACTTTTGAAAAAGCATTACAGGGAGATTGTGAAAGCGACACCTATGAGCACGGCGGTAAAGAGGGCGTGTACAGCTACATCTGAGAGGTGTGTCATACATGTGATGGGCGTGTACTGCTACATCTGAGAGGCGTGTCATTCATGTGATGGGCGTGTACTGCTACATCTGAGAGGCGTGTCATAATACTGACTTACATCCAAATGTAAATGAGCCCCAAAGCAATTAGTAATATCTATTTGTTGATGAAAACACACTGATACATTACAAAAATTGCCTGTAGCCACATGAATCATTGGGTCTCATTCAGACCCAGTCGCAAGCGCTGAGCGCTTGCAACCGGGTCGATGTTATGGCCCTGAGCACGCGCAGCGGCCGCACTGCGCGTGCGCAAGCCCCGGAGCGAGAGAGAAAATCTCTCGCTCCGGAGCTCTCTACAAAAGGGGCGGCTGTCGATGGTGATCGACAGCTCAACCAGTTTTGTAGGCGGGACGGGGGGGTGGTTTCACAAACGGAGGCGGGTGCCGTTTTGTGGGCGGCCGCACTGACATCAGCAGTGATGTCAGTGGGGAGCTTCCCGCTCAATCAGAGCAGGAAGCTTCCTGGGGCTTGCGGATGCCGAGACCCTAAGGTCTCGTCGCAAGCCCCGATGGTCGCGATGGTCTTGACCATCGTGACCATCACCCTGGTCGGTTGCTAAGCTGTGGGTGGTAACCCACAGCTTAGCTAGCGACCAGTAGGCCGCACTTAAAATTCAAGCGGCTGCCCTCATTCAGAATGAGCGCTTGCTTCTTGCGACCACCTCTGAATGAGGATCATTGTGCCTTATACCCAATGCAGGGAAATGATACTAATGATCCCATTTGAATGTATATCTCAGTGGGACTGACATGTATCCCTTCTACAGCAAACACTGGACAAGAACTCCAATAATCTATTATGTTACACTATGTTGCAATATTCATAAATTACTTGGTTATAATCCTTTTTGTGGATACCATGGAATTTATTTACTAACCTTTGGGTTTTTGGAGTTGGAGATGTTGCCCATAGCAACCAATAAGAGTCTACTTAACATTTATCTAGCACCTTATAGAAGATAATAGCTATGGGCAACATCTCCAGATCTAAAAACCCGCACTTTAGTAAATATACCCCTTATGCTGCCCATCCATTACATGATATAGAAACAACAGCACGATTACGGCATTGTAAGCGTGCAGTCGTTTCTATATCTGTGATGAGCCTGCACTGAACGAGCAGTCATTCAGTGCAGGCTTATCAATCATCTGGCACCATGCTGAACCTGACGTTATCGTCAGGTTGACCAGCATGTTTGCCCGATGATAGATGTCCAATACGACCAGCGTGCACGCACATCGCTGGTCGTATTAGACTTTAAACTGCACGATTTGCGGTCGATTATCAAGCGATTGAGTGATAACAACAGTCGTTATCGCTCAATCACTAGGTTTAATCGCCTAGTGGATGGGCAGCATTAGTGTCTAGAATTGTTTCTCTTTTATTTACCTATTGTGGCAATGTTTATATATTTATATATTTTTAGTAAATGTTTATGTTTGTGTATTTCCTATTTTCTATTTTACTCCATTTGGTCATAGTCTTGTTTCAGCATGTTAGCACAATTATTGTGGCAGAACGCTGCGGTTCTGTTCTCTATTAGGTAGATAGATACAGTAGATAGATGGATAGATACAGTAGTGAGATACAGTGGATAAATAGATACAGTAGTTACATACAATAGAAAGATACAGTACAGTGGATACATAGATTCAGTAGATAAATCATTGATATACCTTTTTCATTTAAACCCTTTGGAGCGTAACGATTGCCATGGAATGACCTCATAGACATGTAAGGAAGACGGGCGCTAAGTTCAGTTTATAGACCCAGCTCAGTTACAACAATATGAGGATTTGGAAACATTTTTATTTACTTTTCTACTGTCAGATGGTTCAATGGTTTAAATGTATCAGCTACTCAAAGAGCTCAGACTGCTATATCTTCAAACTCACATGGAAAATGGCCACTGAAACCTTCAGCTCACAGGTAGATAGGTATAGATTAGATATAGGTTTATATTTTCTCCAGAATGCATCAAACCTATTAATAACGATATTATCAGTGGGAGGATGTGAATTCAAAACCAATATGTGGTATAACTGTTTAATGAAAAGGCCAAACCACAGGTGATACCCATGTTGTGTGCACTGTAATCACTGCAGGACTCAGCCGCACGCTGCTGTGTGCTGGACACATAACAGCCCTGGCAGAAGTTTGTGTCCGAGGGATATTTCCAACCTCTCCACAAATCCCTTCTTGTGAGTCGGGATCACTGCTGTGTTGGTTAATTCCAGATGATTACTTTGTTTACCAGGGTGTGTACTGTGTACACAATCTACCAAGCTATCTTTTAGATGTGAGACAACATCAAAGGCCGTTATATCTGTAGATCCGGAACCTTGAAATATTTTTGGACAAAAGCAAAAAATTCCACAGAGGGAGGCGTCCATCTTCTTTTAGCTCTGTTTAGGACAAGGCAGGTTATTTATACCCTGAGGGGCCATTCATAAGCACTGCCACCTACTGTACAACAATGGTACAGCAGGTGATTTAAGGACTACTGGGATATTTCACAAGTGTCTCATAGGACAAGTGTCTCATAGCAATGCACTAGGTACATGATAGCTGGAATCTGATTGCTATGGGCAACCTTCACTTGTCATCTGCAGAAGGTTTTAAACTTCTGAGGAAGCCGCCGAGGAGGAGAAACGCGTAGTAACACTGCCACCTGGTGAGAATCTTCTTTTGGAGTTATAATCCCATTCTCCATGGCATCTGTCTTGTCCACAATTGGAGCAGTATTGCATGACTGCATTATAGGAGACACCAGCAGTCGGGAGGTAAGAGACTCCTATAATGCAGTTCCTGGTATATAGCATTCCTAACAGCTTGTGTGGAGTGAGGCGGAGCAAAGCGCTGCTGACTTTAATAGAAACATTCTGCCAAGGTATTTGGCTAATTGCAAACTCATACAGGATTACTAGAGGAATACTATTTCTTGCAGTAGAAACCTTCTGCTTATTAACCCTTTACTAACCCGGGCAGTTGCTATTTGAATGGAAATACACAAGTGGATGACTACAGAAATACTTTTATTTCTGGTTCTACAAAACTTCTAACAATAATTGTTCCCAGGCGGGACAGCTGCAAGTGCTTTGCATGAATAGAATGCCGCTTAATAACAATATTTATTGTGCTACAAAAGTAGTCGTAGTTCAGATTATTTGCAGTATTGGACGTTGTTTTTTTAGCAATTGCAGTATAGTGTTGTATTGAATAGTCATATATTTTTATTTTATTGATTTATTGTTATATTTGTGATTTATGTCTCACTGGCCGTGTGAAAATATGTCAACGTTTTATAAATATAATTGTCTGACAGGCAAGCGCCTTCTATTTACTATGTAATTTCTTCCTCTGTTGAAGGTTTGATGAATCTTCCCCCAGGGCTCAAATGTACAGATACAAAATTTGCCTGGTTCAACAGGTTCTTCTCTCTGTGTTCTATGGTTATATGTTGACTTGTTTATCCAATAGAAACACTGCTTTGTTATGTCTGCTTGATGCTTACTTCAAAATGCATTACATAGCGGTGCCCACTGCGCAGTCTATTATTTATCACAGTAATTTGCCCTCATGGTGGCGCTATAATCTATTGTATATGACGCTGTCCTCTTTCGCCCGACATAACTTATATAAATGGTCTTCCCTCATCAGACTCTGGGTGGGGCGCATGACACATCGCATTTTGCATGTGATGCATCCCGCCAATCTTCCCATGCATACCGGTATAAATAACGCCAGTTTGCATGAAAAAATCACAAAGGATAGAAAGTATTGTATTTGTGGTATTAACCACCGCATTCCAAGCCCCGGAATGTATCACACATGTGGGGAGCGGGCAAACCTCTGAATATGTCAGTTTCTGAGGTTTGACTGCAAAAACTGCAATAGTGCATCCCGCTCCCTGTGAGTTCCCGGTTTCAGAACCATTTTTTTTTTTTTCATCTGTGCTCAATCAGGAGAATTGAAGGGACTTTCCCCAGGCCTCCTAGAAAGATTTGGGTATGGACCCGGCTATCTTGCTGTAGACTCCTGACATCCTCCACCCCACCCTGCCTCTTCTGAGTATGCGTGGTGACAGAGGAAGCAAGGGGGGGTCACAAAGAGGGGGTGATAGTTCCCAGGGCCATAACTAGGATAGTGCGGCCAGTACCATGGTACAGGGCACCGCAGGGCAGGGGGCACTGTCTGGGACTGTCACTTTTCTGTTTATTATCATTCTCACTTGTAGCTTCCTCTTCTGTTATCCTCGGCATCTCCTGACCTCCCCTATCTCTTCCCTGGCCATTCCCCATGAGGCCATGGCCCTCTCTCAGGTGCACTATATTATGTCCCTATTTATCCCCAGCATCTCCTGGCCTCCCCTATCTCTTCCCTGGCCCTTCCCCATGAGGCCATGGCATATTTACCTACTTTGCTGGGCAGCTTTCCGGGAGCAGCAGGAGGGGACCTGCTGCTATCCTCTTCGGGGGGCGGGGCCAGACAATAGACGGCATTAGGCCCGCCCCCTTTACAGAAACCCCCGTGATTCACGGGTCCGTGAGGAGGGGGCGGGGCTAAATGTCACGATTTGCCTAATTTAGCCCCGCCCCTTCCCGACAGACCCGATAATTTCAGGTAAAATCTCCCCATCCTGCCCACTTCACTAGGAAGCGGGAGATATGCCTACTCTTCCGGGATCGCGGGGGGTTACCCGAAAAATCGGGAGCCTCCCGCGATTCCCGGGAGAGTAGGCATGTATGGGCCATGGCCCTCTCTCAGGTGCACTATATTATGTCCCTATTTTATCCCCAGCATCTCCTGGCCTCCCCTATCTCTTCCCTGGCCCTTTCCCATGAGGCCATGGCCCTCTCTCAGGTGCACTATATTATGTTCCGATTTATCCCCAGCATCTCCTGGCCTCTCCTATCTCTTCCCTGGCCCTTCCCCATGAGGCCAGGGAACTATATTATGTCCCTATTTATTCCCAGCATCTCCTGGCCTCCCCTATCTCTTCCCTGGCCCTTCCCCATGAGGCCATGGCCCTCTCTCAGGTGCTCTATATTATGTCCCTATTTATCCCCAGCATCTCCTGGCCTCCCCTATCTCTTCCCTGGCCCTTCCCCATGAGACCATGGCCCTCTCTCAGGTGCTCTATATTATGTCCGTATTTATCCCCAGCATCTCCTGGCCTCCCCTCTCTCTTCCCTGGCCCTTCCCCATGAGGCCATGGCCCTCTCTCAGGTGCACTATATTATGTCCCTATTTAACCCCAGCATCTCCTGGCCTCCCCTATCTCTTCCCTGGCCCTTCCCAAAGAGGCCATGGCCCTCTCTCAGGTGCACTATATTATGTCCCTATTTATCCCCAGCATCTCCTGGCCTCCCCTATCTCTTCCCTGGCCCTTCCCCATGAAGCCATGGCCCTCTCTCAGGTGCACTATATTATGTCCCTATTTATCCCCAGCATCTCCTGGCCTCCCCTATCTCTTCCCTGGCCCTTCCCCATGAGGCCATGGCCCTCTCTCAGGTGCACTATATTATGTCCCTATTTATCCCCAGTATCTCCTGGCCTCCCCTATCTCTTCCCTGGCCCTTCCCCATGAAGCCATGGCCCTTTTTCGAGTGCGTGTGTTATGTCCTTAGATGAAAATTAGGGGAGGTGGACGCCAATGCCCTCTCTGGCACAGTGCACCAAAAAGTCTAGTTACGGCTCTGATAGTTCCCCTTCACCTCAGGGTTCTGCAGAGGCCTCACCCCTTGTAGTTTACGTTATTGTTGGAATGTGAATGGCTTTATTCTGTAGCATCAGTGGTAATACTGTAACTGTTCTATCGTGTAGTTCCCAGAATGCTGTGGTTCTGGTACCATCGTGACTGCTTAATGCTTATCATAAATAGACCAGTTACAGTGTGTTACCAAATAATTTAGCATGAGCAGGGCCATGTTTCTTTCCACGGGGAAAGAGAATGTGGTCCCCACCCCATAGTTGCTGACAATCAGCAGGGGAGGGGGGGCATGGCAGCGGGCTTGATGCATGTTTGGGGGCGCAGCGGGAGGCATGATTGTGCTTTTGCGTCATCGCGAACACAATACAGAGATTCCCGGGAGAGTAGACAAGTACTCCGCACCCTTATGATGATAAACACTTCTCTTTAATGAAATCCCTGTTTACTCTGACCATTAATCTGTTTTAGCAAATGAGGTTTATTAAGTAAACTATGTAAGTTGTATAGAAATAAACAACCGTTTATGTGATCAGGCTCCAAAGATTTTGTTCTCTGTCAACATGACAAAGTGATTTATTATTCCTGTAGGCTCTGTAAGGGGTTTATGTATCAAGCATTGGAAAGCGTGGAGAAGTGGACCAATGGAGATGTTGCCCATAGCAACCAATCAGCTTTGAAGTAGCATTTATCAAATCCGGGGCGGGATGCACTAACGCTGCCCCTTACCGCCAAACATCGCATTCGTACTAATCGCATATACACTAGCATATGCCATCAGTACCGCAAAGGACGGCTCTTCCGATAAGATCTGTCCTTTGCGATCAGCGCTGCGCCCTAGACTTCCGGGTTTATGACCTGGGAGTTCATCTGCGCATGCGCAGAGTGACGCAGCGGCCGTGGGTAATGCTGGGAGGGATCCCTCATACCAGCGCGATGTGGTATAAGCCCAAAAGCTGGCATTACCCTCCGCATCGGAGAGCCGGCGGCCACACATTAGTGCATAATCAAAATTGCGGTAAAACCCCGAAATACGGGGTTTTACTGCATTTTCCATTTTGTACATCCCGTTCCCCGGTCTATAAAATAATAGGTAGGAGCTGATTGGTTGCTATGGACAACTTCTCCACACTTTTCACTGCTAGATACATAAACCTCTAAGTGTTTTTGTCCAGAAAGATAATCTCTGACCCTACGACAACTTACCCATTAGCATTAAATAAATCATGATCTGATTTGTATTTATTCTTTTGCTGGTAAAACATGTAGTTGGGTATGTGGCAGACACCAGCTGTACATGTTCCCGTAACCCAATGGCCATCTGCAAACGGAGCCTTCGCGGCCTGTTGTATTTTGGATGTCGACTGCTCTGTTGAAAGGTCAATTCAAGTGACTGCATTGGGGTTAAAGATTTGTCTTCCATTAACCCCCTCCTAACAGACAGCAAGGGCTGGTTACCGCGTCAGGTCAGGGATAAATGATGGGAGATAATGCAGAGGATAAGGTGGTAACTATGCTCCAATAATATGCAGATCAGCATCAATTAAGTCATTTTTATGGGTAACAATTTATGAAGTCATTGTCACTTTGGCGTGTCATGTTATGGGACCGGCGTAAGTGTGCCCAGCTGAGTACTCACACGTGTTTTGTGTTACTGTTTAATATTGATATTTTCTTTGTCTTCTGCTGTAATCAATATTAGTTTTAGCAGTTCCCTGTACTCCCGTCATTGTGGACGGTGTATATAGTCATTACACAGTGCCGACAGGTGCAGATACTGGGAGGCCAAGGAATTCCCATTAATACTCGTATTGGGAGGTTACTCTGTCTGAGCAGAAACAAAATGATTGGATTGTATGTACCTGAGACAAATGACATCAATAAGTTCCCTGACTAGCAGGAAGACTGTGATTTCTTTATACATTACACAGTTATTTCACAGACTGCTCATGATTAATGTGTGTGTACTCGTTCCATTACAATGGTCCTTACTGGGCCATTACAATGGCCCTTACTGGTCCTTACTCGTAATTTGGTAATACACAAAGCTGATTGTGACACTACTGTAAATCCCAGCATATTTATTTGGTAGCACAAAAATCATTTAGATCTTGATATTTTGTAATGTAAAATCTATGCTGTAGCTAAGATGTAGGAGATCATACGGATCTTATTGCACACAATATATTTTTGTAATAGCAGAGGTTTGATTTTCTTCATCACTTACATTTGCAGCACGGGGAGATTTATTTTGTGGTGCATCCAACAATTCTGTGCAGGGTGAGTTTAGTTATCCAGACAAAATAACTGACTGACAAACCTCACTCCATTGGGCGGGTTGGATGCATAATATCGACAGTCAAAACATTGACACCAAAACATTGTCAAAACATAGACAATCAAAATGTCAACAGGGACTAACTTAGGCATGGTCAAAAGTCAGACAATCAATATTATGGGGCCTATTCACCAACACTAAAATAACGTTTTTAAGGACATTTTCCTTAAATAACGTTATTTTGGTATTCATGTAGCCACTTAGCACAGGAGATATCACAGATATCTCCTTGCTAAGTTCCCCTGTGTTCATTTCCACACTCCCCATACATTAGTACATTAGTATGGGGATGTGGAAATTATGGTATTCATCAAATTCCGAAAATTATCAATTTTCGGAATTTGATGCAGTTACTATTCGCCACTGTGAGGTGGCGAATAGCAGGTGAAACTTACCTGTATCCGCGCGTGCAGGGCACCGACGAGTTCCTCCGGCGCTCTGCTCCGTCCTCAGGCTCCGGAGGCTGGTCAGACATGTGTGTTCCCCAGCAGAGCACAAGAAAGTTTAGACAAAAAAAAAAAAGTTTTTTTTTTTTCTAATCTTGTCATGTGGTCTGCTGGGAAATCACATGACAGAGAAGCAGGACGGAGCCGGAGGCTGCTGCGCGGACAGGTAAGTCGGGGGGGGGGGTGAGTGGAGGGGGGTGAGGGGTGAGGGGGGGATCGGGGGGGTACGAAACTTAACGCATCTGTAGGCAGTGCTACGCATGCGCTGGTTTTACAGATGTAACAGCACTGTTTCCAGATGCGATAAGGTAGTGTAGGCAGGGAAAAGTATCTATTTCCCGAAAAGCTGTCATAACAAAAATGACAGCTTTTCGGAATAGATACTTATGGAGAGGTGGAATGATGAATTCCACCTGTAATTAGCTAGAACTCCATGAGAGTTCTAAAGCTAATTATCTCCAGAGAAGTTTTACGTTTAATGAATAGGCCCCTTAGACTGTTTCAAATATTGATATGGACAAAAAAGCTTGACAGTCGACATACCGAATAGATATTAGAAAACTAAGTTCAAAATATAGACCATTCATAATGTTGAGATATACTGTATATGATTATGGGGCAGATGTATTAAGCCCTGGAAAGTGATAAATGACCAACCAATCAGCTCCTGTCATTTTTCAAACACAAGGGCCTATTCATCAACACTAAAATAACGTTTTTAAGGACATTTTCCTTAAATAACGTTATTTTGGTATTCATGTAGCCACTTTTTACAGGAGATATCACAGATATCTCCTTGCTAAGTTCCCCTGCGTTAATTTCCACACTCCCCATACATTAGTACATTAGTACATTAGTACATTAGTATGGGGATGTGGAAATTGTGGTATTCATCAAATTCCGAAAATTATTAATTTTCGGAATTTGATGCAGTTACTATTCGCCACTGTGAGGTGGCGAATAGCAGGTGAAAAGCCTGTATCCACGTGTGCAGGTCCCCCGACGAGTCCCTCCGGCGCTCTGCTCTGTCCGGAGGCTGGTCGGACATGTGTGCTCCCCAGCAGAGCACAAGAAAGTTTAGACAAAAAAAAAAAAGGTTTTTTTTTTCTAATCTGTCATGTGGTCTGCTGGGAAACCACATGTCAGACCAGCAGGACGGAGCCGGAGGCTGCTGCGCGGACAGGTAAGTCGGGGGGGGAAGGTGAGCTGAGGGGGGTGGGGGGTGGGGTGGGGGTCGGGTGGGGGTACGAAACTTAACGCATCTGTAGGCAGTGCTACGCATGTGCTGGTTTTACAGATGTAACAGCGCATGCGCAGCACTGTTTCCAGACGTGATAAGGTAGTGTAGGCAGGGAAAAGTATCTATTTCCCGCAAAGATGTCATCGCAAAAATGACAGCTTTTCGGAATAGATACTTATGGAGAGGTGGAATGATGAATTCCACCTATAATTAGCTAGAACTCCATGCGAGTTCTAAAGCTAATTATCTCCAGAGAATTTTTATGTTTAATGAATAGGCCCCTAAGCCTGTAACATGACAGTTAGGAGATGAGTGGCTGGTCATTTATCACTCTCCACTTTGTCACTTTCCAGAGCTTAATACATCTGCCGCTATTGCCTAAAATCGCACTACTGAACATCGATAGTCCACCATTGAACATTGTTAAAACACCGATGATCAAAATCGTTTGTATAGAGATAGCCGATGGACGATTTCGATTGGTTAACAAGCTTTTTTTATGTTTAGCTCTGTGTTCCATAACCTCAATTATCGTCAACGACAGACAAAATTAAAAAACGTATTGACAGATGGAAATCAATCATCGATAGAGAAACAGTACTTATTTTAAGCCCTAATGATTGATATCAATGGTCATCGGGGAGCATCAGGCATGCGTGACATTGATGATCGATGCCATTATTTATTTATATATATAAACCTAACCCTCCCCCCCCCGCGCAGATGTCCACTGCGGCACCCGGCATCACTTCGTTCGGGATGCCAGGCGCCGATCTCCCGGCGTCGGTAAAGTGACAGGCCTCTACCTTTAGACGCCTGTCATTCAACCCTCGCTGGGATTAAGTAGTCTGGAAGCCAGCGGTCGGCATTTAGACCGTCGCCTTCCAGACTACATCCCAGGCCAATGCCATTTTAAACAAAGTTGATTAAAAAAAAAAAAAAAAAGAGCAGTCAGCAGCGTGACAGTTGGAGCTGCTGGGTGACGCCATTGAGCAGCGTGACGCAGATAGAGATGCGCAGCTGAGAGGGAGAGAGTAGATGAGACCTGTGCTTCCAAGCATGGATGAGCTGTTCTTACCTACATTGGTAACATAAAACCATTTATATGTCCATGAGTTTGAATAATGAGAGTTAGGAGCTGATTGGTCGGTACTTTGGGGGAGATTTATCAAATCTTGGAGAGAGAGGTAAAGTACCACCCAATTAGCTTTGACCGGTCACTTTTCGAACACGGCCTGTACAATGGCAGTTAGGAGCTGATTGGTTGGTACTTTATCTCTCCACTTTATCTGTCTGCAAGGCCCCCTCCTCTGAGCCACACCCCACCCCCAAACCCCACATATTACCTTGTTCACACAGACCCCTGGGGCATCCATATTATACTTCCCTTGTTCCAGCAAGCGGGTCCTGCCTCCTCTGTGGCGCCATCTTCTTATAGTTATATTCAGGAAGATGGCAAATGCGCAGAAGAGAGCAAAGTCTCTTTCCTTTCACTGCATGGCGCCATGGCACCGCACACCCTGCACCCATTATAAATAAGCCTATGTCAGAAGGTCCTTCCATCAGAGACGTAACTCCAGCTTGCACCCATACCACACCACCAGTATCCTCACCTTAAGTGGGTATCACATATATTTATATAAAATAACATTTGGAGAACAATGGTAAATAGACGCCTTACTGCTAATAATAAGAATCTAGTTTACTATACTACACTTGACCTTGAGGTACTGTGCATACGACCTGTGACTCTTACAGAAGAATGCTCTGAGTGGGCACTTTATAAACTGGACATTGGCCCTCATTCAGAGCCGTACGCTATTTGCGTTAGTTCGTTCAAAAACAAGGGGTGGCTATGCAAATGATCCGTTCGCACATTGCAGTCTGTTCACACCTCTAAGTCTGAACGAGCGTGCAAAACATACGCTCGTTTATTTGATAAAAACGCCCCCTGGCCGCTCGCACCATACGTCATGTCCGCTATTTATTAGATTAATCGAGTACATCGTACAGCGTATGAACTGCTCGCTATTCTTGTGGTTGGTTTTTTCAACCGCTATTTTGCGAGCAGTTCTGAGTTAAAAAAAACCAGGTGACGTGGTCAATGACGCTGCTGTATTAATTATGCACTCCCTTAAAACGCCCGTTTTGACCTTTAAGCACGCCTGCGATCGGATCTCCACTCCCCGTTTTCAAGCACCTTCCCCTGTTACCACCCACATACGCCTCATTCTGTCACTCAAAATAGCAGGCACTCGCTATATTGCGTACAAATGATTTTCGGCCGCACTGACTGGTTCGCGCATGCGTACTAAAAACCGTACGCATGCGCAGATGTGCGAACATCGCTCGGAACGAGCGTACTGCCGCTAGCGAGTGGCTCTGAATGAGGGCCATTGTTTGATATTGTGCAGAAACGTGTTTAGGGATGCATCTCTATTGCATAATGCTTACGCTTCTGTCTGAAGTTCTCAATTGTCTTCTGTTTCCCACGTGTGAACACATTGCAGCACTTTAGCACAACAGGAAGGAAACTCTGCGTTCGGCAGCTACAGAAGCGTAAATCAGTGTCAAACATCTGTTACTCATTTCTGATCGCAGAGAACTCCTCTGTCCCATCAGGACTGGGACCTCGTTTACCCTGTGTGGGCAGCTATTGGCTAATACCACGAGCAGATCTATTACACTGTACAAGAAATAAACCCAACTTTTTAATTCGTTTCCTTTCTAAAAATAGTCACAATTTACTAATTTGAGGTCAAGAAAAACAAATACTGTATGACTTCACAATTTGTTTTATTAGCGCTAATTCGTGAGCTACACTATTTGCGCTATATGTACTTCAGTAATATAATCGTAGAAAAAAAAATTAATTTTAAAATAAACTTGATATTTTCTTGCTACAACATAAATTACAGTTGTTTCAATGCAGTCACTGGCGAATAAGAACACAAAACCTAAACAACATACTACAACAATGGAAAGTACCCTCTACAGGACATAGTGGCCTCTGCATGAGAGCGCTTTCTCTTTGCTTGTCACTTGTACTCCTCGTCTGGGGCATCTCTTGTCACTGTCCAACAGTAGTCAGCTGACTGTCCTGGTGGAGTCGCTCACCGCGATCGTCACTCACAGAATCGCAGGTGTCAGGGAAGACGTCCAGATGAGAGGCCAGAAAGTGGTTTGTGAGTGACATGTTGCCGCCTAATTGATGATACTTTTCTAGAATAATTTTTTTTTCCCATGGGATATTGCTTTATATCCCCTCTGACTTTATGAAAAACATCTGTGACTGGTAAATACCAAGTAGTAAGGAAGAGCACCTAAAGATTTTCCTGTACGGCGCCCTTTCTATTGTGCTTTCCTAGGCAATCAGGTAATGTGGCTGCCTGATTAATAATCTCCCCCCTAAACATTCATCGTCAGTCTATTGGTTGCCTGTCTTTTACCGTATTAAATATAACATACTTTTACTTACACATAATGCCATTAACTAAAGGACACCAACATACATCTCTTCACTTATCTCACAATATTTCCCAACCCAACCTCTCCGTTCAGCAAAAGATCTCCATCTCTCTTCCTCCCGCAAGACATGTTACCATTCATGGTTACAGGACTGTATTCGGGCTGCACCCACTCTGGAATGCTCTCCCACGCACAATAAGACTTTGCTCTAGTCTCCAAACCTTCAAGCGTTCCCTGAAAACTCATCTCTTCAGACCATCTATCAATCCCAGAACCATCCACATAACCGCCATAGGCTATCCTACCCACTACATCTCCAATATACAGTCCACACATAACCTCCATCAGCTATCCTACCCAATTACACCCCTACTATACAGTCCACACATAACCTCCATAAGCTATCCAAACCAATTACATTCTCTCTATACAGCACACACATAACCTCCATAAGCTATCCTACCCAATTACATCCCCACTATACAGCACACACATAACCTCCATAAGCTATCCCACCCAATTACATCCCTATATACAGCCCACACATATCCTCCATAAGCTATCCTACCCAATTACATCCCCTCTATACAGCCCACACATATCCTCCATAAGCTATCCTACCCAATTACATCCCCTCTATACAGCACACAAATATCCTCCATAAGCTATCCCACCCAATTACATCCCTATATACAGCCCACACATATCCTCCATAAGCTATCCTACCCAATTACATCCCCTTTATACAGCACACACATATCCTCCATAAGCTATCCTACCCAATTACTTCCCATCTATACAGCACACACATATCCTCCATAAGCTATCCTACCCAGTTACATCCCCTCTATACAGCACACGAATATCCTCCATAAACTATCCTACCCAATTACATCCCCTCTATACAGTACACACATAACCTCCATAAGCTATCCTACCCAATTACATCCCCACTGTACAGCACACACATATCCTCCATAAGCTATCCTACCCAATTACATCCCCTCTATGCAGCACACACACATATCCTCCATAAGCTATTCTACCCAATTACATCCCCTCTATACAGCACACACATATCCTCCATAAGCTATCCTACCCAATTACATCCCCACTGTACAGCACACACATATCCTCCATAAGCTATCCTACCCAATTACATCCCCTCTATGCAGCACACACACATATCCTCCATAAGCTATTCTACCCAATTACATCTCCTCTATACAGCACACACAACCTCCATAAGCTATCCTACCCAATTACATCCCCACTATACAGCACACACATATCCTCCATAAGCTATCCTACCCAATTACATCCCCTCTATACAGCACACACATATCCTCCATAAGCTATCCCACCCAAATGCATCCCCTCTATACAGCATACACATAACTTCCATAAGCTATCCTACCCAATTACATCCCCACTATACAGCACACACATATCCTCCATAAGCTATCCTACCCAATTACATCCCCTCTATACAGCACACACATATCCTCCATAAGCTATCCCACCCAATTACATCCCTATATACAGCCCACACATAACCTCCATAAGCTATCCTACCCAATTACATCCCCACTATACAGCACACACATATCCTCCATAAGCTATCCTACCCAATTACATCCCCTCTATACAGCACACACATATCCTCCATAAGCTATCCTACCCAATTGCATCCCCTATATACAGCCCACACATATTCTCCATAAGCTATCCTACCCAATTACATCCCCTCTATACAGCCCACACATAACTTCCATAAGCTATCCTACCCAATTACATCCCCACTATACAGCACACACATATCCTCCATAAGCTATCCTACCCAAATACATCCCCTTTATACAGCACACACATATCCTCCATAAGCTATCCTACCCAGTTACATCCCCTCTATACAGCACATACATATCCTCCATAAACGATCCTACCCAATTACATCCCCTCTATACAGTACACACATAACCTCCATAAGCTATCCTACCCAATTACATCCCCTATATACAGCCCACACATATTCTCCATAAGCTATCCTACCCAATTACATCCCCTCTATACAACCCACACATAACTTCCATAAGCTATCCTACCCAATTGCATCCCCTCTATACAGCATACACATAACTTCCATAAGCTATCCTACCCAATTACATCCCCACTATACAGCACACACATAACCTCCATAAGCTATCCTACCCAATTACATCCCCTCTATACAGCACACACATATCCTCCATAAGCTATCCTACCCAATTACATCCCTATATACAGCCCACATATAGCCTCCATAAGCTATCCTACCCAATTACATCCCCACTATACAGCACACACATATCCTCCATAAGCTATCCTACCCAATTACATCCCCTTTATACAGCCCACACATATCCTCCATAAGCTATCCTACCCAACTACATCCCCATTATACAGCACACACATAACCTCCATAAGCTATCCTACCCAATTACATCCCCTCTACAACACACACATAACCTCCATAAGCTATCCTACCCTATTACATCCCCTCTATACAGCACACACATATCCTCCATAAGCTATCCTACCCAATTACATCCCCTCTATACAGCCCACACATATCCTCCATAAGCTATCCTACCCAATTACATCCCCACTATACAGCACACACATAACCTCCATAAGCTATCCTACCCAATTACATCCCCTCTATACAGCACACACATAACCTCAATAATTTCTCGTACTTCACTTTCACATCCTCTGTGTGTCACAGTTGGTGCTAGCGGGTTACCTGTATCAGGTGATGAGCTGGAATCACTGGAGGCCGGCTGGACTGGAACCATGGTTAACATGAATAGCTCTTTATTATAAGAAGTGGGTAGCAGTGAGAACTGCCTTTGGTGATGAGTGACTGGAACTGGAAACTGGAGACGTTGGAATGAGACCAGAAGGAACTTGGAGGGACCGGACTGGGACCGGCAGGTAGGCTGACTGAGCTGGTCGGGATACCAGTAGATGAGCTTGCAGATGGATGGTAGCACGGAACTACTTGGTGCAGCTAATGAGCCGTGAGGTGAGTGGACTTGGAGGAACCGGACTGGGACCGGCAGGAAGACTGGTATCTGGATGGCTACGTGGAGCGGCCGATTAGCCGTGGGTAGACGCTGGTAGCTGGGGGGCTACGTGGAGCGGCTGGATAGCCGTGGGTAGATGCCGGTAGCTAGGTAGCTACGTGGAGCGGCTGGATAGCCGTGGGTAGACGTTGGTAGCTGGGTGGCTACGTGGAGCGGCTGGATAGCCGTGAGTAGACACTGGTAGCTGGGTGGCTACGTGGAGCGGCTGGATAGCCGTGGGCAGACGCTGGTAGCTGAGTGGCTACGTGGAGCGGCTGGATAGCCGTGGGTAGACGCTGGTAGCTGGGTGGCTACATGGAGCGGCTGGATAGCCGTGGGTAGACGCTGGTAGCTGAGTGGCTACGTGGAGCGGCTGGATAGCCGTGGGTAGACGCTGGTAGCTGAGTGGCTACGTGGAGCGGCTGGATAGCCGTGGGTAGATGCTGGTAGCTGAGTGGCTACATGGAGCGGCTGGATAGCCGTGGGTAGACGCTGGTAGCTGGGTAGCTACGTGGAGCGGCTGGATAGCTGAGGGTAGACGTTGGTAGCTGGGTGGCTACGTGGAGCGGCTGGATAGCCGTGGGTAGACGCTGGTAGCTGAGTGGCTACGTGGAGTGGCTGGATAGCCATGGGTAGACGCTGGTAGCTGAGTGGCTATGTGGAGCAGCTGGATAGCCGTAGGTAGACGCTGGTAGCTGAGTGGCTACGTGGAGCGGCTGGATAGCCGTGGGTAGACTCTGGTAGCGTGGAAGCTACTTGGTGCGGCCTGGGAGCCGTGGGTGAGAGATGGTAGCGTGAAAGCTACTTGGTGCGGCCTGGGAACCGTGGGTGAGGGATGGTAGCATGGAAGCTACTTGGTGCAGCCTAGGAGCCGTGTGGAGAAGCTGGCAGCGTGGAAGCTACGTGGAGCGGCCTGGGAGCCGTAGGTGAGAGTCTGGTAGCGTGGATAGCTGAACGCAGCAGGCTTACGGATAGCACTGGTCTAGGAACCAGCAGGAGCCTGGGACATACTGGCACACAGAGGTACAGCTATAGCACAATCAGTACACCACGGAACGTAACACGATGTTCAAGCACTGAGTGCTATTAGAGGAGGATCTATATACCAAGAGTCTGGCAGCGATTGGTGGATGCAGACAGGTGGTCTGGTAGTGGCATTCAGAGTGGAGCAAGACACAGCATGCAAAAGTAGTATTCATCTCTGCAGCTCAGAGAATCAGGACCACACCTGTGATTCCAATTAAGACTAGCAATGCTCACAGACAGAGCAGGGTCCAGGTGTTTAATCAGTGTGGAGAGATGAGAGTTCTGCACACACAGAGATGTAACAGCCAGCATGATTCAGCCAGAGCAGATGTCCCAAGAGAATTACAAACACAGATCCATGGAGCAGCTGGCAGAGGTAAGTCACAAAAGGTAAAAACTAGCCAGGATTGTGACAGTACCCCCCTCTTCAAGGGTGGACTCCGAACACCCAGGCAAAACTTCCTTCAGAAATACAAGAAAGCTTCCAAAAGACTCGAAACACCAGGACAACTTGGAAAATTTCTAAAAAACTTGGCTGAGCCTGTCCGATATCTTCAAGAACTTGAAACTTTGAGAACTCTAGAAGGTGCTTGGAAAATTGTTTCCTGAGGTAATTTGCTCAAAAAATCTTTCCTTGGAGAGCATAATGTCAATCAACTTAAACAAGCCATCTTCCTTAATAACCTTGACCCCAAGACTCTTTGCTTTCTCTCGCTTGGTTTTTCCACCGAAACGACCCATAACGAGATAATCGATTTTACTGCATATCTTCTCGGAAACTTTACCTCCGTAACTCTCAATTAACAACTTGGCTTCCTCCTTTTCTATGGACTCAAAATATCCCACGATCACAAAGGTTAATCCCTTCAAGCATCTCTCTGTTCCTAGAGGAATTTGCATAGTGTTAAGGAGAGTAGCTGAAGAATTTTCCTTTTTCAGTAAAGTAGTTTTTACAGGTAATTCTTGGGAGAACGTATGACTAGGAAGAACATGGTCTGATACCAAATGGTTGTCGAGGAAAGGAGTATTGTCATGCACAGGATCGAATTCAGAATCAGAATCCATGTCCAAAGGAAGATAAGAGGAGTTAACATGACTTGGAAACCTAGAGGACTCCGGAGATGGGCAGAGGGAAACCCAACCAACTCTCATGGTATCATGTTGTTGGTCTCTAAAAGTTCTTTGAGTCTTCTTCTTTCGGACTGATTGATCCTGTACCATATGATTTTGAGAAGGGAGAACAGCGGGGTATGCGAGTTTAATATCTGAAGGTGCTGAAATAACTCTAGAATATTTATCAGAACGGGTATCTGGAGATGGAGATATAGGAGCGAATTCTTTAAGAAGGGCTGTACTGAAGGCAATTACGTCTTGTAGAATTGGATCCTTGGACTCAATGAGTGGGTTAGCCCACTCCAAGGCTTTACCTCTAAAGTGCATAAAAAGAAACTTGACGATGTTGGTGGGAGTAATACCACAGGTAGGATTGGTTCTCATTAGGGCATCATAATGCTTAAGCAATACGGTGTACTGGGACAGATCATCATCAAAGGTCATGGACACTATATCATCCTGAGCTACCGCATTCTTTTCAGGAACTGAGAAGGAACCACTTAGAAATTCTTTAACATGATGATTAGATGATTCAGCCGAACTTAATAGATGTTCTTTCATAGACAGGACAGTGTAAATTTCCACCAAGAGTGTGGAACTTGAAATCTGCTCCTGGAGGACGGGACTTGAAACCCCCTCTTGGGGCATGAGACTTGGGACCTCCTCTTGGGGTGTGAGACTTGGGACCCCCTCTTGAGGTGCGAGACTTGGGAACCCCTCTTGGGGTGCGAGACTTGAGACCCCCTCTTGGGGCATGAGACTTGGGACCTCCTCTTGGGGTGCGAGACTTGAAACCCCCTCCTGGGGTGCGAGACTTGGGACCCCCTCTTGGGGTGCGAGACTTGGGACCCCCTCTTGGGGTGCGAGACTTGGGACCCCCTCTTGTTTTGTGAGACTTGGGACCCCCTCTTGGGGTACGAAACTTGGGCCCCCCTCTTGGGGTGTGAGACTTGTAACCCTCTCCTGGGGTGAGAGACTTAAGGTCCCCTCCTGGAGTACAGAACTTGACACTCCTTGTTGGAGTATGGGACCCAAAATCCCCTTCTGGGGAAGCTGACTCGACTTTTCCTTTTGGGGTATGGAACATGAACCCCCCTTTTGGGATGCGAGGACAGAGACTTCCTCCTGGGGTGAGTGACTCAAAACCCCTTCTTGGGTTACGAGACTTGAGGACCCTCCTGGGGTAGCCAACTGAAGTCCCCTACCAGAGCAGGCAGAATCCGGGTTGGGACCGGAACGGGCAAAATCCAGGCTGGGACCGGAACAGGCAGAATCCGGGCTAGGACCGGAACAGGCAGAATCCGGGACAGGACCGGAACAGGCAGAATCCGGGACGGGGCCAGAACAGGCAGAATCCGGGATGGGACCGGAACAGGCAGAATCCGGGCTGGGACCGGAACAGGCAGAATCCGGGCTGGGACCGGAACAGGCAGAATCCGGGCTGGGACTGGAAGAGGCAGAATCCGGGCTAGGACCGGAACAGGCAGAATCCGAGACGGGACCGGAACAGGCAGAATCCGGGACAGGACCGGAACAGGCAGAATCCGGGACGGGACCGGAACAGGCAGAAACCGGGCTGGGACCGGAACAGGCAGAATCTGGGACAGGACCAGAACGGGCACTGAGACGTTGACACCTAGAACCACTGCTGGAATTGCAAAGGGAACAGTCTTTGATAAAGTGGTCAGAAGCTCCACAATAGCGACAGAGATGTAAATCTTTACGCCGCTGGCGTTCAGCCACAGAGAGCTTGGAGCATGGGTAACTTTGATGTCTCACTTTACTTGGCATGGAAGAATCTTTGGTTCTTAGAGATTCCCAGACAGAGTTTTTAGTTGAGACAGAGGTAGCTCTAAGAAATTCAGGAAGGATCTGAAAGATTTTACTGAGCAGAGCCTGTAGCTGTTCCAGCAGTTGATGGAAAGTAGTTAGGGGTTCAGGTAAGATTTGGGTATCATCTAGCCGGTTAGTCAGAATTTGCAGAAGCTGTAGTACTTGATGCTGTACCGTCTCCTGTGAATCCAAATGAGTGATTAGGTTACGGAAAGCACTTGATCCAGGATTAAGTGCTTGATCCGCTACCATCGTTAGGCTTGAACATACTGTCACAGTTGGTGCTAGCGGGTTACCTGTATCAGGTGATGAGCTGGAATCACTGGAGGCCGGCTGGACTGGAACCATGGTTAACATGAATAGCTCTTTATTATAAGAAGTGGGTAGCAGTGAGAACTGCCTTTGGTGATGAGTGACTGGAACTGGAAACTGGAGACGTTGGAATGAGACCAGAAGGAACTTGGAGGGACCGGACTGGGACCGGCAGGTAGGCTGACTGAGCTGGTCGGGATACCAGTAGATGAGCTTGCAGATGGATGGTAGCACGGAACTACTTGGTGCAGCTAATGAGCCGTGAGGTGAGTGGACTTGGAGGAACCGGACTGGGACCGGCAGGAAGACTGGTATCTGGATGGCTACGTGGAGCGGCCGATTAGCCGTGGGTAGACGCTGGTAGCTGGGGGGCTACGTGGAGCAGCTGGATAGCCGTGGGTAGATGCCGGTAGCTAGGTAGCTACGTGGAGCGGCTGGATAGCCGTGGGTAGACGTTGGTAGCTGGGTGGCTACGTGGAGCGGCTGGATAGCCGTGAGTAGACACTGGTAGCTGGGTGGCTACGTGGAGCGGCTGGATAGCCGCGGGCAGATGCTGGTAGCTGAGTGGCTACGTGGAGCGGCTGGATAGCCGTGGGTAGACGCTGGTAGCTGGGTGGCTACATGGAGCGGCTGGATAGCCGTGGGTAGACGCTGGTAGCTGAGTGGCTACGTGGAGCGGCTGGATAGCTGTGGGTAGACGCTGGTAGCTGAGTGGCTACGTGGAGCGGCTGGATAGCCGTGGGTAGATGCTGGTAGCTGAGTGGCTACATGGAGTGGCTGGATAGCCGTGGGTAGACGCTGGTAGCTGAGTGGCTACGTGGAGCGGCTGGATAGCCGTAGGTAGACGCTGGTAGCTGAGTGGCTACGTGGAGTGGCTGGATAGCCGTGGGTAGACTCTGGTAGCGTGGAAGCTACTTGGTGCGGCCTGGGAGCCGTGGGTGAGAGATGGTAGCGTGAAAGCTACTTGGTGCGGCCTGGGAACCGTGGGTGAGAGATGGTAGCGTGGAAGCTACTTGGTGCGGCCTAGGAGCCGTGTGGAGAAGCTGGCAGCGTGGAAGCTACGTGGAGCGGCCTGGGAGCCGTAGGTGAGAGTCTGGTAGCGTGGATAGCTGAACGCAGCAGGCTTACGGATAGCACTGGTCTAGGAACCAGCAGGAGCCTGGGACATACTGGCACACAGAGGTACAGCTATAGCACAAGCAGTACACCACGGAACGTAACACGATGTTCAAGCACTGAGTGCTATTAGAGGAGGATCTATATACCAAGAGTCTGGCAGCGATTGGTGGATGCAGACAGGTGGTCTGGTAGTGGCATTCAGAGTGGAGCAAGACACAGCATGCAAAAGGAGTATTCATCTCTGCAGCTCAGTGAATCAGGACCACACCTGTGATTCCAATTAAGACTAGCAATGCTCACAGACAGAGAAGGGTCCAGGTGTTTAATCAGTGTGGAGAGATGAGAGTTCTGCACACACAGAGATGTAACAGCCAGCATGATTCAGCCAGAGCAGATGTCCCAGGAGAATTACAAACACAGATCCATGGAGCAGCTGGCAGAGGTAAGTCACAAAAGGTAAAAACTAGCCAGGATTGTGACAGTGTGTGACTGAGTTATACAGCCCACCTCTGCAAACTGGCTAGACCATTATGCGATAGGCAGGGCCGTAGCTAGGGTAGTGCGGCCGGTGCCATGGCACAGGGCACCACAGGGCAGGGGGCGCTGTTTGGGTCTGTCAAATTTCTGTTTATTATCATTCTCACTTGTAGCTTCCTCTTATTTCATCCCCAGCATCTCCTGGCCTCTCCTATGTCTTCCCTGGCCCCAGCATCTCCTGGCCTCTCCTATCTCTTCCCTGGCCCTTCCCCATGAAGCCATGGCCCTTTTTTGGGTGCATTATGTCCCTTTGAAAAATGAGGGGGGCACCAATGCTCTTTCTGACACAGGGCACCAAAAAGTCTAGTCACGGCTCTGGCGATAGGTAACATCTATCTTTGTGTATCACACTCCAATTTCCCTTTAGAGTGTAAGGCTGCGAGCAGGGCCCTTATACCTCTATGCAGGGGCATATTTATAATGGGTACAGGGTGTGCGGGGCTCAACGGCCCCTGGGTCCAGAGGGGCCCGCACCGTACACCCTGGTCCTGTAAAAACGGCTGGAAAATGGCCGCCGCGGCCATTTCCCCGGTGACCTGCGCATGCGCTATAGACTCTGGGCACACTCTAGTGCCCAGAGTCCATAAGTGCGGCACTCAGTGCGCAGCCGGCCTTTGGACGGAGAGAAGGGGGCCCATGTCGGAGACTGCGCACGGGCCCCCTCCTCTCTAGAAACACCCCTGCCTCTATGTCTGTCTGCTATTACCCAGTCATGTTTTATTACTGTTTGTTTCCAATTGTAAAGCACAAGGGAATATGCTGCATTATATAAGTAACTGATAATTACTCGCCGAGCTTCCTGCCAATCTGTACAAAGAACAGCAGCAGCAGCTTATAAAGCTCCTGAACCAAAGACAACGCTAAGCCTGAAGCCTGGTGTCTGATACTCTGTTTATTTTATTTCTGGAAGTGACACATTGGTTTCAGCTGCTCCGTGTCCTCCGCTCATGTAGTGATTGAGACCAAATGTTCCAGCGGCTTGGACATTGCACCGTCTATAATTACTCTGGGATATATACGGTGACTCATTGTCTGCTGTAAAGGGGCTGATACTACCCAACAATATATATCGCCAAATGTGTTTTACTGCAATTTACCAATTACTCTACTTCTATTTATTACTGTAAGTATTCAGCAGGACACATTTATTCATAGTGACCAGTCGAATGTTCTATCACGAGCTCAGTACACAGACAACAACACATTGCCCCCCCCCCTCCCTCCAACTAAATGCAACATTTGCTGGTACCGCAGCCGGTGGGTATACTGCCGCCTTGGCATAAATTCATGCTACCCCACCATTTTCAAAGGGACATAATGCACCTAAAAAAGGGGAATGGCCTTATGGGGAAGGGCCAGGGAAGAGATAGGAGAGGCCAGGAGATGCCGGGGATAAAAGAAGAGGAAGCTACAAGTGAGAATAGTATACAAAGGTGGGATAAGCGTGAGTATAACTAAGAATACTATGTTTTTTGCTGTATGGCTGTTGATGACAGCCTTGTTGCTGGGCAGATTATAAGGCTGTCTGGTCAGCTGTTTGGGTGAGCCAATGATATTGCTTGAGGGAGTGGTCAGATGATCAGTATATATTGGCTTGTGTGAGCATGGACAGCCTCTTGGTTCCTGGATCTTTGAAACCCACCATCCCACCCGTTACTGTTTATGTTGTGTCATACTAACTTTTTCTTCCCAATTCAGGGGAGGCGCAGCATGGCGGGAGTACGCTGCAGCTCAGTGGCTTTATGTGGCGTAAGATACGTTGTGGGGGCACTTGCCCTCCATGAACCTGGCGAATTTGTCCTGCTCCGCAAGGGGGGACCCGGGCGCTTTTTGTATGGAAGCGTCTCGGATTGGCCCAGGAGGGAAGTGGGACCCTCGCAGCGTTAGTGCGTCTTGAGGGGGGACGTGTCAGTCGTTCCCCGAGTATTTTGAGCAAAGTAAAAGCTAGAACTGAGCCTGCAGCGTCTCTTTGCCACCCTGGTTAGGTTAATTAATTATAAATAAAAGCTGTGACCTTTTAGCCAAGCTCTTGTTGTCTGTGTCGTTATTTATTAGTTTAAGTTAAGTAAGCTATACAAGGTTGTTAAGGGTTAGAAGCAATAAACCAATGTATTTCTTATAATAAACAAAAAATTTACAGACCCAAACAGCGCCCCCTGCCCTGCGGTGCTCTGTGCCATGGCACACATTTACAGGATGATGACCAATGCACTGGCAGGACGATCGCAGAGGCCAGCAGAATTCGATTCACAGCCCACGTAGACCTGCCAGGTCAGAGCCAGCCTGTTACCCGGGATGATGCCGGCCAGTAACCCAGGCTGAAGCCAGCCAGTGCCCAGCCAGGAACCCACCACCACCACAACATCTGCACTTCTCCAGGGAAGCTGACCACATGGTGCTGCTGCTGCCCTCTCCCCAGCGGCAGCCACAGCAACACGTCGTTACACCTGCTGGGCTCAGCCCCGGCCACTGCCGGCAGCAAGACAGGCTCCGGGGCAGCGCTCCACCCCGCACACCCGCTCATCACCTGGGAACAGCAGATGGCGGGCGGTGCACAGGGCTGGAGGTGCGCACAGGACAGTCACAGGACAGGTAGAGCGCGATGATGGGTGATGTCACGCCTGGGGTGGAGAGTGTGAAGCGCCAGCGCTCTGCTATTTGCTCCACACACTGATGTTCCACCCTCTCTTCTCTGCTCTTTGCCCAGTATGTTGTGTAGTCATGGGGGGGTGGAAGCGGGTGTAGAGAGGTGCCCACCGGGAAGGCAGGTTTTCCCATGTCTCAGCCGGCATGAGTGGCTTCCAGGAGAGAGGCAAGACTGTGTCCCCTCTCAAAGGCAGCCTCAGCTGGCTGCCCATCAGGTCCCGGTGCCCTTAGGCAGCTGCCTAGTGGAAGCGCCGGCCCTGATTATTATTATTATTATAATTATTATAAATAATAATAATAATTAAATTAATACATAAAGTCAATGCAGGATTATAATAAAAATATGCATTAATCAATATATAATATGCACACTGGACTTCTTAAATTACATTAACCTTTAAGAGTCCGTAATGGCTATTTCCCTGTAAAGTTACAGTCGCCTGGCGCAAATAGGGTTGTTTCTTCCTTTTCCACCTATTTCAGCAGGATTACACCCATTTATAGTGCATGGCTGACGGGTGCAATATGTTGCTCCCTCTGATTGTCACTACTGGGTGGATGCACATCCAGATCACACATTAGGAAGCCTAGGATCGTGCCAGGGACCAGCGGGCACTGCGTGGCCCAGATTATCCTGACAGTTTTTGATGTTTTTTTTGATAGAGGGTTAATGGGAGCCAAACCAAAAAGTTGCCTAGGGCTGCATGGGGTCTTGGTCTGGTTGGATGGGGCATTCTTTGCTGAATGTTGCTAGTGCTTTTATTTAGTGCTCCTCTAGCTCCCCAGAGCTTTGCGGCACCAATGTCAACTGCCTGTACTGCCTACCCCTCAGTGGCATCGCTGGGGGGGTGTGGACCACACCGAGTGATACCAACACAGCAGAGCAGCCGTTATGGATGACGCAAGCATTGGATGGGCAAGCCCCTAGCGTGACGAGAACAGGGCTGTGACACGCGATCACGCCCCCAAAATGTCATCCACCAGGGGTAGTGGCATTGCGGACACAAGGCCAGTCTCTGGGTGATACCACTGCTACTCCTTATCCCATCCTTTCAGCAGAGCAGTGTTTTGATTTCCAGCATAGAACACTACTGTGCATATCCTGGCACTCATTCCACATATCATGCAATTCATTTCCACCGAGCCCGGGCTTTCGGAGATTATTTTCATTATTATTATTAGCAAATTGCATGGAATCAAGAGATTCAGCAGGCAGGCTAGCGTTTTACCCACAACGATGCTCCCTGCAGTTTGCGTAAACATTTTTACTAATGTTTAGAAAATAAAATGTAATCTGCACAAATGCTTATTTGATGTTTTACATCCCTGTCAATCTGTAGATACTAGCGGAGCAAATGTCTTGTAATGTAAAACAGACACTAAATGAAAGTTCTTTTTATTTTAACATTTATTTTGTATGGCGCCAGCATATTTAGTTGCGCTTTGCCAATAAGATTATGTATAAAGTGCCTGATTAGCTCTCTTATGTGGTCTAAGGCCCTGATTCAGACCCGCTCGCAGCCGCTGGCCGCTCGCGAGGCCTGTGGGCGTGTTTTTTTTTTTTTTCTCTGGCCGCTTGCAAAGCTGTGGGAGACCACCCACAGCTTGCGCAAGCGGCCAGGAGCCTGACGATATTAAAATTGAACCTCTATATACCCCTGCCTGTACCTTCTAAAATCCTTCCTATAAACCTCTAAGGATGACGCTAATTTGCGTACGCAGTCATACAATAAATAGAGACTCCAGACTCAGAACATGTGGTTCCGAAGCACAAAGTATTATTCAAGTAAAAGTACAGTCAGTTACACGCTATGATCTGTGTACAATTTAGCGGAAAGGAATTATACAGACCCAAGTACAGTATACATACGCAGCGCTTCCGGACCAGATGTTAGGTATCAGCAAGAAACCCCTCATCTGTCAGCATTCAGCAAGAAGACTAAAGACCCAGTGTTTGAGCACACATATTTATACCCCCCAGAATAGACAGGACAATAGAGAAGTTTCTTGCTTATGCCATTGGTTCCCATGGGGGAACCATCTGTTACAGAGCGTTTAACAGGCTGGTTCAAATAGACTCAACCCAGCCTCCAACAACTGGGGGTCTCTGCCCTCCCACCCCCTAACAGTCATCCTAACAGTTGTTCATAAAATATACATTTTGTTGCTTGTAGTCTCTGCAGTCTATAAGTTGAGAATGCATGATGCGATCCCCACACCGATAGTACCGGAATTCTGTTGAAAGAGTACGCATCAGTACAAAACCAAACACGGCTTACTTAGCATGTATAAAACCTTAGTTATCAAATATCTTTATTTCACAGCATTTATACTAACTGAACAAACTTAAATCTTATACCTTAAAGCTTATTAAACCTTTTATGTAGATATGTAATGTGTGAGTCTGCAGGGTTTGATATAAAGACGCTAGTTAACTTGGGGCAGATGCGTGCGTATTAATGTGTGTATGAGAAATGGTGCACTTAACACCTAGCAGTGTGGATTGCTGAGCATTATAGTTCCACAT
The DNA here is from genome assembly GCA_031769625.1 of Taudactylus pleione. Taxonomy (NCBI): domain Eukaryota; kingdom Metazoa; phylum Chordata; class Amphibia; order Anura; family Myobatrachidae; genus Taudactylus; species Taudactylus pleione. The sequence continues at coordinate 1,089,247 of JAUIMM010000240.1, forward strand.
GCCCCCTGTCTCAGCAGCCCCCACCTTTCCTGTGTTCAAAGGAAAAGCTCTTTTGTTCTCCCAGACTCTTGTGTGAATGCAAATGTATTACCCCAAGCTGTGAAGCTGGGGCCATCCTGTCTGGGTGTGGGGCTAAAACCTGTTTAGGATTCAGACAAATCCAATTGTGTAGATCAATGCCTGGATTATATTACAATTGCCACAACTATACTTGTCTGCATACAGGGATTCCCAATTTGTATGTAAAAACACTCATTGTCTATTCTATTTACTTTTACTCAGGAAGCTGTTCTTCCAGTTGCCCTTGGTAGATTATCAAAAACATTGCCATCTGTACTTAGCTTGTGAGTTGTAACTTAAAATGGCGCTTGTCGCAAAATGGCGTCTTGTAGATTCTTGTTTCTAAAATGGAGTCTAGCTGCCATTCGCAAGATGGCGTCGTGCACGCTTCAATTTTAAACTGATCTTGTCTCAGCCAATAATCCAGTTTCAACAAGCTCATCGCGATAATCGCAACCATCGGCCTTGCGACGAGACCCTGTGGTAGGGTCTCAGCTGCCATAAGCTGACACTACTGACATCAGTTGTGATGTTAGTAGGTCCTCCCTCAAACGCTTAGGAACGCCTGCGTTTGGCCAACCATCCCCTCTACCTGTCTACAAAACGGGGCGAGCTGTCACTCACCAACGACAGCCGCCCGTCTTGTAGCGAGCCCTGTAGCGACTTAACTTCAGTCGCTCGGCGGCACTCGCGCATGCGAACGCCGGACGCAGCACATGTGCAGATCACGAACATCGAGCCGCTTGCGAGCAGCTCTGAATCAGGCCCTAAGGTTAATGAAGAGACCTGTAAATACCAGATTGATTCACCTGCTGATCAGAGATCGACGCTAACGCCACCACAGCTGCGACAATACGCAAATGCCGCAGCCACCCGGATTTGTACCGAGACTCTCGCCGGCGGCTTCGCAAATTCATTGGCCGCAAAACAGTTGATAATCAGCGTTGAGAATCAATATGGTCACCCAGGAGAATGGGCGCGGGAACTGAGACGTCGAAGCCATTTTTACTGCGTACGGGATCGTAGTCACAGGCTGAAACATTCCGCAAAAACAGGCGGTGTCACGCCTGCATTTGAGCCTCCCCCCATTGCTTCCCAAAAACAGTTCCTGCCTGTCAATCACTTTGCGAATAAATGCTCACTGCGAGCGACAACGGTCATATGCGCAGTGCGACTCCGATGCTGGCACAGATTACGATAATCATTCAATTGTGTAAATATCCTCAATTCGTCTACAGTATCTCTGAATCAGACCTAAGTCACGGAAAAACGCCGTCTGACACAACCCATCTGTTGTAACGAGATACATTGCAGGTTCCAGTAGTGACTCCGGAGAATAATTTGGATGGCTACTCATATAATACAGCTAAGAAATCTCGGCATGGGCCAATAAAGGTGACAGACATCGGTTCCACAATCTCCAGCACAAGACAGCCAAAACTTCCATTAAGATTGTTATTCAGACCAGAAAATACAGACTTTTATTAAGGTCTTAATAGTATCCTAAATAAAACCTCGTAATGTTGTCTGACTGATGTTTACAGTTTATTTCATAAGATGAAAAACATGTTTTTTTAATATTTACTATTTATTCTTTCTTAATTTTTAAGAAAATGTGTTGTTTTTTTTAATGACATGGGGGCCAGGATCGCAATTGTGATCGCAGATCCGTAATCACACGCAATGCATCTGTGACATATGCTAATGTCTGCCACCGCTCAGCCAGCACAGAGACGCCCCCTGTTACTTTCTCACATCTGTAACACCTCGCAGTCCTGCGTACACATCGGTAATCGAAGTTCATCGGCCCGTCACGCACAATTACATGCAACGACGTTCAAACGTACAGGCACGCCAGCATTTCTCCAACCACTCCCCCGTCACCACCCCCAAATGCTGACGGCGCACTCGCAATGTGGTGTATACGCATGAGCAGTACGCAACCATCGGCCGATCTACGCACGTGGTTGCAATTGCGATCCGTGCTGAATCAGGCCTTGGTTTATTATTGTAGCCAATTACTCATTAGACAGGCATATTACCACATAGAGATTTTTTAGCCACTGACACTCTATAGAGAATAGGACATTTTTAAAGGGGAAATCCTGCATAGAGCGTCGGCTGTCGGCGTGCTGCGTCACAGTATCTGGCGCCAATGCTCTAGAACAAGGATAGGTGACTTTTTTTCTTTTGGGTGCCAGACGTTACTATATTTCACACCAAATGTAATATTTTTTTTTTTTTAAAAACAGGCATAAATATGACCAAATAGATGCATTTTGCAAAGCTGAAGACCTGTCAAGATGTGTCGTGCTCTGGAAGGGTAGCATACTGTGCAGGGGCGTATCTATAATGGGTGCGGCGCACATGGGCCCCCGGCCTGCACACCCTGCACCCATATAATTTAAAACTCACTTGTCCGTGGTCCCGCGCTGGGTGTCAGCGCTGCACAGAACACCGGAAAATAGTCGCCGCGGGCATTTTTCCGGCGTTCTGCGCATGCGCAGTAGACTCCGGGCACACTCTAGTGCCCAGAGTCTACTGCTTCTGCGGTGGCCAGCCCGCTGCATCCTTCGGCCGCCGGGGAGACAGGAGGGGGCTCTGCACATGGGCCCCCTCCTCTCTTAAGACGCCCCTGATACTGTGTGTGCCAGCTTTACGCCCAGAGAAAGCAGTAGTATGTGCGCCAGGTAGACACCACAATGTGCTTTTGTATCCCGGTCCTCTGCGCTGAATATATAATATCTGTAATATGTGTATTATGGGGCGCCCTGCGCGGTATGAAAGTTCATTTATACAGTATATTTGATAAATAATGAAAACTCCTCAAACCCCACTGCAGGATCCGAATGTAATTAGTCTTGCTAAAAACGCTTATTAAATTACCTGTTTGACTAGTAAATATGGTTGTCCTGGATATTTTCGGGGGAACCAATAGTCATTGAGAATGCTGCCTATCACTCATTAGGGGTCACTTTATAACCAGTGTATCTGAGGCACTGGTAATTAGTGTATGGGATCGGTATGAAACACCGCCAGACGGCAACAGAAGATCCCGACAGGTAAGTTTTTTCACTATTACTAACCCTCTCCCTCCACCCCCCCTAACCCTCCCTTAGGGGTGCCTAACCCTAACCTCCCCCACCAAGTGCCTAAACCTAACCCCCCCTTCCCCGCAGCCTAAACCTAACCCTCCCAGGGGGTGCCGAACCCTAACCTCTCCCCCCAGGATGCCTAACCCCCCTTCTTCTAGCCTAACCCTCCCGGGAGTGCCTAACCCTGTCCCCCTGGGAGCCCCTAACCTAACACCCCCACACGGCTGTCCTCGCCCGTAGCCCGGCTTATCCCTAGGCTTCCGGCCTAGAGATAATGATAGGCGGCGGGATTTCGACGCCTATCATTAGTCCCCTGTCGGGATTGCACAGTCGGGTAGCCTGCAGTCGGCATTTCGACCGTCTGCTTCCTGACTGCATCCCTAGTGTATTAATAGGCTAATAATCTCACTTCAGGGGTGGTGCAAGGTATTGGCGTTCCCCATAGCAAAATTAGAGAAAGAGCCTCCACCAGAAGAATAGGGTTGGGAACCTTGGGACCAAGGGTGAAACTACAATAGATGCAGCTGCCATGGGACCAGAGGCGGTTTAAGAGAGGAGGGGGTCCGTGTACAGGCTCCAATCGGGCCCCCTCTTCTCCGGCGGTGCAGTAAACTCTGAAATTGTGCAAGAGCCTACTGCCACATTTCCGGGACATCTCTACTGCGCATGTGCGTATAACTGGAAAAAGGCTGCGGTGGCTATTTTCCAATGGTTTCTATAGCTCTGCAGCCATCGCCGGGGCCGACGGAGCGGTGATTATACTTATATGGTTGCAGGGTGTACGGTGTGTAAGCCCTCCTCGACTCAGGGGCCCATGTGCACTACACACCTTGCTTATGTTATAGATACACCCCTGCATGGAACCCCCAAATGAGCAGGACCTGTCTTCCTGGTCTGCTCCATGTTTCTATGTGGGGAGGGGTTTGCCAAGGAGTTGTACATAGGGTCCCTGCTTGGGATGGTATGAATTCCTATTAATCTTTATACCCTAAAGTCGCTATTTAGCGTTGCAAGTCGCACAAGAAATAATTGGTTTCCAGACTTTGAGTGTAGTTCCAAAGCACAAAAACTTATTATTATATAAAAAGCATTCAGTTACACGCCTTGATCTAAATACAAATTAGCGCAAAAGATTATACATATACAAGGTACAGTCGATACATACGCATGCGCTCTGGATCCAGATTTCCCAGTATCAAATGTGAAACCTCTGCCAACAGAAAGAAAATGATGACTAACTACCAGATATAGAGCGCTTGCATATATACCCTTACAGAGAATGGCAATACAATAGAACAAGTTGGCATAATCCCATTGGTTCTTGCTCGTGGATCTTCCATTACGAGACAGCCCATAGGTCAGTTTGTACTGTAGTAGTTGAGCCCTCCAACGGCTCTTTGTGTGTATCTTCCCGCCGAAAAACAAGTCTAAACTGGCTAATAAATATTACATTACAGAGTCCATTTCAATGCCTATCTCTCTATGATCCATAACTTGCAGATGCATGTTGCGATCTCCTTGCTGATGGAACCGGAAATCTGCAAACAAACAGTGGTTTAGAATGGCACCAAACACGGTCTGCTTATCATGTACTAAACCTTAGATACCAAATATATGTATTTCACAATAGAGTTGATAATGAATAAAACCTCTAATATTAACCTTAATGCTAGGGAACCTTTCTGTGTAAGTATGCAATATGTAAGTGTGGGGATATTAAGAAACGACGCTAGCATGCGTTGTGCGTCTACATGTTTGTGAAGTACACCGTGGTACGTGCTTTGCGGGGTTGTTCATATTATGTGTAGTAATAAATGTACGTATTGTTTTTGTCAGGACTTTTAACAGTGTTCTATTGCGTGGGAAGAGCACGACGCTAAATAACAACAGCGCCGTATATTACTGATACTGTGTGGGGAACCCAAAATAGCGCTGTGTAGCCATTCGCAAAATGGCGTCGTGCAGATTTTGATTTTACAATTTAAGTCTCAACCAACTATCCAGCTTCGACAATGGAGACAGTGGCGGCCGTTTCACCGCTGGTTGCCACCACCACGTGTAGACGGAAGGTGCTGTTTTTTTACTTTTAACATTTGTTGAATCTTTTCTGCTAAAAGTGACCTAATTGTGTTATTCTAAGCAAGGGCCTTGTCCATGGCAGAATGTCTTATTACTACGGAACATTACACAGCGAAGTGACTGGACACCTAACCCCGGTGACCCTTGGGATATCATCACTTCTTCCTGTACTTTTTAGCTTCTAATCTTGCTCGATGAGCAGTCTGTGTACGGAAGGAAGTGTTGCACATATGTCTCCCCCATTTGTATATATTCACCCACAGATGGAGGGGAACTTAGTTTCTACAAAAATAGCACCTGCAATTACTTCCATCTATTAGACCGTTCCCTTCCATTCTACCCACAAGGACATTCATTGTAAACTTCTTTTATTTTCAGAGAACTGGGACAGGGAGCCGGAGCTTGTGACAGTGATATTTTTAAAGATAAACACACAACAGTAGATAAATGATATTTCCCTGGCTGCCCGCCTATATGTACGCCATAAATAAACTCTTAACTGTTTCTATGGCAATTCAGTTTAATTTTTGTGTTGTGATGCAGTGATTGGCTGAAGGTTGGTCTAGCCCTGTAAACATTCCAAGGTTCTTATTGGCTGCAGTTTTGTTCGGGAATATTCTAATTGGCCTGATTGGCTATATATTGGTCTATGCCTGTGAACAGGCAGCTGATTGGCTGCAGATTTGTCTGTGAATGTTCTAACGTTCTATTTAGCTTCAGATTGGTCTAGACCTGTGAACATTCCACGGTTCTGATTGGCTGTAGGGTTACCCTAGGTGAATGTTCGAATGCTGTGATTGGCTACAGGTTGCTTTTCCACTGGACTTTCCGGTATTCTTATTGGCTAAACTTCTATAGTACTCAATGAAGGTCTTAGTACTGGCAAATTGATGATGATGCTGACATTGTGCCATTGCAATGCCATAAGAACACCCACAAGGGCACACCACATCGATGTTAAGTCACCTAAAAATTGCATATTTTTGTTTGCAGCCCTATCACAGTGTGTTTTAAAATACAAGATTTCAGGGTTACCATAAATGCGTCTTGGGCGCGCATTAAATCATGGCCATCGGTCAAAAGTTGAATTGGCACCAATGTCTCCTCTTGATCTGTGAATTTCAACTTCCATTTTTAGTCAATCTGTTACTTTAAACCAGCTGGAGGGCGAAACCTAACGCAGATACTGTCCCTGGTTAAACTTGGATCCAGATAACCCAAATCCTTAGTATCTTTGTGCAAATTAATGTTACTTTTAGCAGCTAAACCATGTTCCACCGATTTAATCTTATTTTAAAATGAGAATGATTAAATTAAGGAATTACATCTAAAAGGAAATGAAATATATGCCATACACGCATTAATTGACCATTTAATCAGGATTTATGGGTTTAGGAAAATGAATAAATAAAAAAAAAAGTTTTAATATCAGTAATGTTCTATCTAATAATTCCTAGTTGGGCTGACCATGAATTCTGAGCAGTTGGTCGTTGCCTAATAAAAATAGGTCTGCAGATGGATTTGGGGTTGATTACATTACAGTAAGAGCTTTGATCCGCAGTAGTAATTCGTATGTTTTAAATCATTTGTTTTTTGGCATCTTCTTAGAGTGCATTCCATGCAAAAAGCGTAAGTTGTTCCTAAATTAATTGTGCTGTTTCGTCTGCCCCACTTAACTTTCCACATTTTAATATTGATGCTTGTTGTTTTCATTTTTCTATGTTAGCTGATTAAACTGTGTGGTTTAAAAGTTACTATATGGTAGTCTAGGCTGCAGGGTCTAAAGGGGAACATCTACTAGGCGACCAATGAAGGACTGAACGATAACAATATCGTTATCGTTAAGTCGTTCATTAAACTGTGCAGTACCTACACTGAACGATATGTCGCTCAGTGCAGACACCCTCCCTCTTCCCTGAACATGGTCAATCTGTCGTTATCGGCAGACTGACCGGCACGTTCAGACGATGATTGATGTCGGAAACGACCAGCAGGAGCGAGCATCGCTGGTCGTTTCCTACATTTTAGTGCCCGATTCATGCATGATTAATGGACGACTGAATGATAACGATGTCGTTATCGTTCGTTCGTCCATTAATATCTCCTTGTGGATGTGCGGCTTTAGTGGGGACAGGCGGAAGAGCAGGCTCCTTGTTCTATTATCAAAAATACTTTTAGCCTGTTTTCTTCTGCAGATCTATAGACCTCTTTCTCCAGTGATGAGGCTCATCTCCACACGTTCTCCAAATTATTTTTCTAGAGCAGGTGAATGATACTTACCTGAATTAATAAGGATTAACTTCATCTCTTCTCTGTGCCAGTCTCCTTTATATTTGCAGGAATGATCAAATATAGGGGTATATTCATGTAAAAGATGAAGGGATTACCGGTAATTAACACTATGGGGCATATTCAATTAATTGTCACGCTGGATGGTATTCAATTAGCAGGGATTCCACGCGCGGGTGTCCCTGAGACCCCGCGCGCGAGTCCCCGCTGTTTGACTTTACCTCGCACCTCATTTAGGTGCGAGGTAAAATCAGCGTGAGGCCGCCCTATTCAGCCTCGCGCGAGAGGTTATTGCACACTGATTCCGCAGTTCTCGCGGAATCAGTGTGTTCTCGTGCAAGAGTCCCGGTCTAATGACGCTGGGAAATAGCTATTTAATTGAATAGCTAAACTGCGCATCGCGGGACTTTAGCCTTACAATTAGCCGCGGGTGAAATCCTGCAGCTTAATTGAATATGCCCCTATATATTGCATCATATCGATGCAGTATATAGTAGTTCTAAGGTGGTACTCACAAATACTTAGCTGTTCGGCAAAGCAGTCCGAAATGCAGGCCTCCATGATCCTGGTGTCACAAGTCGTGGTCGCGACTAGTATCCTTCAAGTAGTTTCAGGAAGGTTACTCCAGTTTTTCCTGTCACTAGGCGATCGGCACGTCTCAGGAAGTGACATGTCGTCCACAGTGCAGCGTGATTGATGCTGCCTCCTATTTGTACTCATTGGACTTTTGCCGCCGCGCTGACTATAGCGTATCTGTGACTCCCATCTGCTTGGCTGCATGATCAGCATTCTGGTCCTCCTCGTGGTACACCGCCATGCTGCCATCTGCTCTCCAAGCCGCAGCACCAACTACTAACTTTGCTATCATCGGCTTTTGGCGCAACTTCGGCATATTTGCCGCACCAACAGCTTCCGCGCTGTTATCAGCTTTCCAGCTTCCTCTACGGCTTCTAAGCCGCACCTACACTGCTGTGCTGCCATCGGCTCTCCAAGCCGCAGCACCAACTATTTACTTCTCCACCATCGGCTCTTGCCGCACCTTTGGCACACAAGCCGCATCATCAGCTCTCAAAGCCACAACATACTACCTGTCTATCTACTAACGGCTATTGCCGCACCATTGGCACACAAGCCACATCATCGGCACATTTGCCGCACCATCGGCTCTCAAAGCCACAATATACTAACGGTCTATCTAGTAATGGCTATTGCCGCACCATCGGCACATTTGCCACATCATCAGCACATTTGCTGCTTTGTCAGATCTCAAAACCATAAACATATCATCAGACTATCTACTAATGACTACTGCCACACCATTCACACACAAGCTGCACCATCGGCACGTTTGCCGCATCATCGGTGCATTTGTCGCACCATCGGCTCTCAAAGCCATATCATACTACCTATCTACTAACGGCTATTGCTACACCATGTTCACGTTTGCCGCTTCATCGGCACACTTGCCGCATCTCACCTACTGCATAAACTCCTTCTTCCCACCTCAGGATTCCAGTTAACACTCCTGTAAGCTGCTACTACTCCGAGCAGTAAGTCCAGGCGGCCGCCTAAGTACCGGTGAGTTTATTATCTCTAAGGAAACAATGGGCAGTTATTGGCGGAAGACCTCGCAGCCTGAAGTTCTAGTTGGCTTACTAGGGGTGGTCACTGGCAATCATAACACCTGGGGAGGAAAACAGAAGAGATGCAAACTGCTGATCTTCTGGCTGGTGGCTGAAGACTGTGCCCCTGTACTCCAGCGTCCATCAGCAGCCTGCACAGGAGCAGCACAACGGTAGTAGATGGTGCTCCGTGGCCAGCAGCAGTAGATGGTGCTCCGTGGCCAACAGCAGTAGATGGTGCTCCGTGGCCAGCAGCAGTAGACCGTGCTCCGTGGCCAGCAGCAGTAGACCGTGCTCCGAACCATCTACTGCTGCTGGCCACGCAGTGAGGAGAACTGTCCCCAATGCCCGTTCGCAGCATGGAGGAGGGCGGACCGACGCCTTTCCCAGCCTCCATGCAGCACCATGTGCTATGTCGGCTAGATGGCGTCAGGAGGAGGCAGCAATGTGGGGAGGTCAGTCATTCACTGGCCTGGTCTCTGATGCGGGGCGGGGAACATCCCATCTCTCCCCAGCTGAGCTGACTTAGAGATCTGTGGGCAAGCTGAATAGCCCGGGCTCCTCCTGATTAGCGGGTGTAGCAGAAGGGGGGTGGGCAGAACAGGGAGATGGCAGGGAGACAGCTGTCTTCTCTGCTTATCTCCCTTCAGGAGGCTCCTTACACCATCCTGAGATGGAGAATATTTTTTGTGAATCGAAACGAAAAGCTGAGCTTTCTGCACTTCTATGAATCGCTCTCCCCATACTTCACCGCTGGAGAATCTCAAATTTCTCCATGGTGACCCCTTCTATGAATAGGAGAATGCAGTGAATAGCCAAGTTATCTTATATATAAAACTAATTGGTATAACTATGTATACACAGTAGTGTGATGTTTGTTTGTCTGCACGGTTATGCATTCGGACACCCCTGCACTAATTGGGTTGAAACCAACGCAAGGTGGTCCAGTTGGATCCTGGCCAGCTTTTAAGGGGGGTTGAGATCCCGGTCGGACCTCCCATTGATATATATGCTGGGCAGAACTTTGACCGGGGGGGGGCTGCTTTGGACCTTCCACTGCATGGATTTGAATGAAAACTTCACAGAGGGCTGGCAATTGGTCTGGGATGCCTAATGGAGTGGTTGAGGTCTCCGTCGGACCTCACGGCAGAGTGTGCCAGGCAGAACTTTGACCCATGGAGCCTATCACGGGCCTTCCACTGGATGGATTTGGACAACATCACATAATAATAATTAAAATCTTGAAGATTTAAACCCGGGCAGCGCCGGGCACTTCAGCTAGTCACTGATAAAGGACTTCTCATTGCTACACGAATAGACCCCATAATGCTGTATGATGAATCTTTAGTGAACCTAATGTTAGACTATTCCCCAATTTCCCTCATCAATAACCACAAACTGATATAATTTACTATTTAGTTTAGGCTGAGATGGGCTGAGGGCTAGATTTATCAAAGATTGATATTCATGTTATCATTACTAATCTTAAATGGTGCTCCAACCAATCAGCTCCTGTCATTTTTCAAACACATGACAGTTAGGAGCTGATTGGTTGGCACACCATTTAAGATTAGTAATGAGTGATAGCAAGAATATCACTCATTGATAATGAGGCCCTCCGAGTTGTACTCTAAGCCGATGTTCACGCAGTCTTCTCAAGGATAGTCCCATTGCGTACATGCCAGCTAAAGTTTGTGAGAGCATTCGCAATGTCTCAGTGATATCAAGATCCTGCACAGACCACTGCGATCCATGGTATGGGCGTTCCTGGGTGGAGCCGAGGTTGCTAACAGTGTTTGCAAACTCGGAACCAGCCCATGGGCATGTTACGGGAGCCCCTGGGGTGTGTCTGCACTCACGGCTGTGTCCCCAATAGCAGAACCTCAGTCTCAGAGGCTGTTTTCAGAGCAGCAGTTGACCCGGAGTCCGATGGTGGGTTCTTCTCCCCTGGAGGGTCTGCACACAGCGCAGACAGGGGAAGTGGTTGCAGTAACGCTTCCTCAGTCCGTTCGCATACCATGTCAAGCGGGGAGCCTGTTAGCAGGCATTACAGTATTTTTGCATATACATGGTGAACGTTAACGCAGTTGAGAATGCAATAGTGCAAAACTCTGTATCATGCCCTGAAAGCCTCATGGGAGATTCTTTTTTTTCTATTTTTAATTGTTCACAAAACCTGCGCAATTTTGTAATTTCTTATAAAATACTCCTCACTTGAATCAACTAGAATGATCAGTTTAGTGGCTGTTCTAAAGAGCAAGTACGAATCATTGGACCCCACATACTTATGAAATCTTGTACATTACAAAACTACTGTATATAATATACCCACAGTGCTAGTATTCTGTACCCGTCTTTCGCTGGATCGCAAACACGCAACACATATAAATAACTTGATCTGTATTGATACCCGTACTGGTTGTGCCTGTATCCTGGGGGGGTTTCTATCCCTTGCCCCCCTAACATCTCTCTTTCCCCCTTCCCTCATTTCTCTCTCTTCCCTTCTCTTATCCTGTGTGTCTCTCTCCCTCTCCCTCTCCCTCTCTCTCTCTCTGCCAAGGGACACTTATCTCCAATCCAGGGACAACCGGCTGTAGAGTACCCTAAATGGATTGGGCAAATGATGGCGGCAGTCGGGATTGCGGCACTCACAATACCGACAACGGCATCCGACAATTGGAATCCTGATACCCCAAGTTAAGTTCCCCAACACTAACACCATCCCCCCCCACGCAGCCTAATCCTGACCCTTCCCCCTCTGCAGCCTAGCCCTCCCCTAGTGCCTAAACCCTAACCCTCCCCTTAACCCCAATACTTACCCTTGGGATGTCAGCAGTCGGGATTCTGGCACTGGTATTAGGAGCGCCGGGGTGACAACTACATCCCCCATAAATATATCCAGTGTGATGTCTGGTTCATTCTTTAGTTGCGCTGACATTGCTTAGGAGAACACATCAACTCTATGTTTCTTCCATCGTATTGAGTGTAAATCAGAGTTAAGGTGACTTTTTGCTGGTCTACTAGGTAACAGATTTTCTCTGCCCAGAATACAGGTTGGTGGATTTATAAGATGGCTAACAGACCCCGATGAACCGCATGACTGGCTAGGTCCAGGCTATCATGTGTGAACCACTCTGCTGCTTTATAAGCATGCCGGCCCAATATGTCACCGCTCTTGTGTGGCGTCCGGCGCCTACGTTTGCACAACTGCACCTGTTAGCATAGCAAAGTCATTTGATTTAGGAGTCAAGATATCAGCGTGATCAGGGTGTAAAAGTTTGCACCATATTAAGGGAGGAGATTGGGGGGATGAGATGCGCTCCTTGCAAAGCAGCTATTGAGATTTATGTAAAGTTTCAGATAAACAGGAGAAATTTGCAGGGTCTTCCCTGCTTTCAGAAAAGGAATTCATTGTCCATGTCTTCACGGTACAGCCTGCATCACGTAATGATATCTGCACCTGGAGATGATAAGATTCCAGTCTCCTGTAGCTTCTGGTATTAGTGGTAACAGATTCCTAGAATTGTTTTACTTGTAGACAAATCCTAAAGGAAACATGTGGAACCTCTAATGGTTCTTGTTACAGCAGTTTCTCTGTTTTCTCTGTACAACGCCGGCCACGTTCTATCAGGATACTAAAACACAGACATCAAGGACCGTCTGGGCAGGCTGTACCGATAACTCTGCATAAATCTAGAAAATAAGCAGACGTTTCCCCATTTAATGCATTAGACACAATACAGCTCTGGAAGTAGATGGAAGGAAAGCAGACGTTCTTCCCAAGCAGCTGTAATAGGATTCCGGTCCTGATTACTATAATTGTATTTTCTCCTGCTGTCTCTGTATGATATGTTCATTTACGTGTTTCGTATTTCAATTCAAATTATGTCCAGATACCACTGTATAGTCTCAGACATTACCATCTCTTCTTCACGGATCAGGGAGTAACAGCTGCAAGATCCATATATTATACTACTCAGTCCCACCCCAACTTTCCTGAGATATATATATAGTGTGATATAGTCAGGGTAGGGGGTCCCTCTCCTGGGGTAGATGGACACCACCTTACACACAGCAGCCAGGAAACAGCACACCAGTCCAGGGTTTTTCGTGCAAGCTGGTCGGAACCAGTTTTATTGTGCAACATAAACAACAAAATAAACAAAACTTAAAAATAAGTCCTAGCCAGTATGGGCACCAACTAGACAGGGTATTCCCTCTATACAAGTGGCAGGGCCTACTGCCTTACCACAAACACAAACACAGCACTTTCAAATATCACAGTGTCTCTGAACAAACCTCAGTGTCTGTTCTCCCCAGGATGTGTAAGCCACTGATCCAAAACCTTAACACAGCTATATGAACCACTTGCAGGTGCAACTACTAATCAGCCTGCTCTCAGACTGAAAGGCAAAACACCTGGAATGGCCTGTGGATGGATCCCTCCCTTCTCTTCTCACATCCAGACCCCTAGGACCCATTATTAAGCTGACACTTCTGGTTTGTTTGGCATAACAGACTTTGGTTTTTAAAACACATATGATAGGAATCTGGGACACACATATATGCCATCCCAGACTTCTCCAGTGCTTCTACCACAATATATATATATATATATATATATATATGTGTATATATATATATATATATATACTTTAGTGTGTGTGTGACTATAGACACATAACTATGTAGACATACGAAACCATACGAGATTTTATTGACGTCACTACTTTGTCGGTCCACCACGTGCAGTGATTACTGCAGACGCCCTTCTTGGCAAACTATCCCAAAGTTCCTGGACAACAGCAAGAGAGATATTTTTTTTTTTTAACATCAATAGTTTTTATTGAAGGGATACAGAAATGAAAAAAGGAGGGGGAGAAAAAAAAGGGATAGAACATAATACATACAATGTATAAACTAAACATATGTAAAAAAAACAAATCTTACAATAGTAAATTAGAGATCAATAAAATAAAAATGACATCAAGTAACATTAAGTGGACTGTGCACCCTAACCCTCCGTCACGTATTCATGCCATGGCACCCAATTCACAAATGGAGACGATAGTAAAATTAAAATGTACTTTATGAAAAACTTTTAAGACCGAGGGGGGCAGGGGCTGTTTCTAAAATTGGGGTAAAGCGGCACGCGCTGCTAAACAGATATGACAAAGAACATAGCGGTGATGAGATTGAACCGCCGCAGGAAATATGTGTAACTAGGCTAGAGCTGGAGATGGGGTCAAAGATAGGTTCAACACCTTATTATTATTCAATTGAAAAACCTGTACCCAAAAAGCCTGGAGGAGGGCACAGGACCAGAAATTTAAAATACATGGCCCACCTCACCACATTGCCGCCAGCAGTATTTAGAACAGTATAATCTATTTAACAATTTTACATGCATTTCAGAGTGGTTTAAACATCCAGACGTACAATAAGATGAAGAATATATCTTACCCCATTGACCATCAGAAAGCGAGAGGCCAAGATCAGCCTCCCAGCGTTTCTGGGCAGTTGATTTGGTATTAGGCAGTAGATCTAAAAGAATTTTGTACCAAAAGGAGATGTCGCTTTTAGTGCCAATTGAGTGCATACGAGCCGTGACTATAGAGGCGAGGGGACAAGGAGGTTCCCAGGGACGTGGTAAACTATTGAGCCAATGTTGATTTTGAAAATAATGAAGCAATTCAGAATGTGGAAGAGATTATCGCTACCGAAGAAGGGAAAAAGGAAGCAAAACCGTACCGTCTTCTAGACTCTAGAAGGTCGTCTAAGGATCTTAAGCCACATGTTTGCCAGCGGGAGAGATTGAGATTAGGTATATCTTGCAGGCTGTATGTTTTGCCAAAGTACAGTGACCACATGCGCATTAGCAAACAATCGCACGATCTGAGTAAAAATCGCCCTTGCGTCCATCTCTGAATCAAGCCCAGTGTGTGTATGAAGCCAGGCCCTCAGCCCCAGAACCTGTGTAATTAAAGAGTGTCCCGGTTTTATGGGATTGTTTGACAGTGTGTGTATGAAGCCAGCCCCTCAGCCCCAGAACCTGTGTAATTAAAGAGTGTCCCGGTTTTATGGGATTGTGTGACAGCGTGTGAACTGCAAACCTAAGCAAATACCTAATTCTGGTCAAACTACACCACCATGCCAAATTTGGTGGAGCTAGGTCCAAAACTCTGGCCGTGCATAAAGGACAAACAGACAGACACACACTTTGTCACTTATATACAGTGTAGATATATACAGTATATAATATATATATACACACACAACTGGGCAGCACATCTGGCGTAGTGGTTAGCATTACTGCCTGACAACACTGGTCATGAGTTCAATTCACAGTCATGGCCGATCTGTGTGGAGTTTGTATATTTCCCCTGTGCTTGCATTGGTTTTACCTGGGTGCTCCGATTTCCTCCCACACTCCAAATATATAATGGTAGGTTAATTGTCTGCTGACAAAAATGACCTCTAGTGTGTACGTGTGTCCTGTGATAGGGACTATAGACTGTAAGCTGTACAGGGGCAGGGACTAAAATTTGTTATGCTGACTTGAACTCAGTACCTGCACTATACTGTATATAATATATAAATGGAGTTTGCATACATTCACTATTATATGTTTATGAATGAAAGATTGTGCACCTCCGGGATTCATAAGTCCGATCCAAATGTTTGCATCCATTAATGCCATTCTCCCAGTATGTTATCTTTTTTTGTTTGCATTGGAAATTAGCATTAAATGGTAAAGAGAGGATACTTAGATGGATGATGGCCCATACAATGGTACAAAAGGAGCTAATGGCCGGGCGGATATTCAAGCAGAAGCTTGCAGGAAATGAAGAGGAAAGATGAAAAGCTGGTGAGGGGAGATTATGGGTCTCCCAGATTGTTGCGATGGTTGGAAATATCCCTACTTTGGACAGATGATTTAGGAATACAGCGCTCTCCTTCATCCAGTGGGGAAACATGTTAGTCGGATCACCAGGTCAACACCACAGCAGAGAGCAGATCTGGTGCCAATCCTTACAGAAAGGGATTGATACCAGATCCAGGAGAGTCTAGGCCTGGGAGTCTGATTTATTTGGAGGGACTATGACAATAATAAATGTCAGCATGAACTCGTGAAAGGCCGGCTTTGTCTAAGGAGGTAAATTTGTAACCGGATCTCGGTAGCGCAGTGGATGTGATGTAAGTCGCATAAGATGAGCTTAGTAGGCGTAGGGGTAAATGCAGGTACCTGGAGAGGGAACTGGGTAAAGGTTAGATGACAAAGGGTAGATATAAATTTAATTTATGCAGGGCGGAGTGAGTTTTTAGTCATGTACCAGAGGAGTCGGTAGTTATAGATTAATAACCTTGTAGATATCCTGGAAAGTCTGTACTTGCTGAAGACGTTAAGGCTATGTACATACTTGCATTTATCTTCTGTATTTTATGTCTGTAACTAGGTGTGAAGTTAAAAAACCTATATATTTGCACACTGATGCTTGTGTTTCCCTGCAGCGCGTTCTTTATAACACTTCCGTTTTCAAGCGTCAGATGCGCATCTTTATGCAAATGAGAAAAACTGTATTTCCAAATGCAGTTACATAAAAGCAATGAAGTTCATAAGTGTTTTTATTTATATTTTCACATGTCTAAAATAAATTGCAAACGCCAGTACCCAGCCTGAGCTACGCAAGGGTATTCACGCAGAACTGCAGAGTAACTTGTTGCAGAAAGATTTAGGCTAAATGGCAAACAGGGCTGGTGAAGGGAGATTGTGGGTCTCTAAGATTGTTGCGATGGTTGGAAATATCCCTACTGGTCAGATAATTTAGGAATATAGCTCTTTCCTTATCCAGTGGGGAAACACGTTACTTGGATCACTGGGTCAACACCATAAGACTAGCAGAGAGCATATGTGGAATAGCAGAGTACATCTAATGTAGGTAAATATAAGGCTAGGCGCTGGCTGGATATAACTGCACTGCTTGCACAGAAGGCTGAGGACTAGCACACAGTGTCAGGCGGTGGCTGTAAAGGCGAATGCAATCCTGGGATGTATAAACGGAGATAAATGCAAAGGCTCATACCGAGGACAGTAGGGGTCATGAGTTGCAAATGGAAGAGGGAAGGTTTCACCATCAAAATAGCATAGGGAGGGGATCTTTACTGTAAGGGCGGTAAATAATGTGTGAAATTCCTGATCACATGTGGTGCTGGTGACACATTCACAAACACAATTACAGATTTCTGAAAGAAAAACATATGGGGGCCTATTAATCATCAGTTATTTTTCACAAATGCATGTGAAAATTAACATTTTCACATACTTTTGTAGAAAATAAGTGTAAAAGTTATTCATCAAGTTCCGAAAAAGCATTTTTTTCGGAACTTGATTGTGTTATTGGACACCACTCTGAGATGGCGTTCAGCCCCCTATAACCTTCACAGGCTGATGTTTACACGGCAGACTGTGAAGATTTACAAGGCAACCACACAGCACAGGGATCTATTCAGACAGATGAGCCGGGCCAAGGAGATACGGCGGCATGAAGGAGGGGGTTCAGACACCCGTGGGGGGGGGGGGTTGTGAAGTCCGCAGCCTGTCCTCAAGCTGCTTAAAGTCAGACGGGAGGCTCGCACACCCTCATGGAGGCAGGGGAGACTCGCACACCTGCTGGGGGGGAGGGGGGCCGGAGCATACTCCCACGAGTGGGGGGCTCGGACACTCGCGGAGGGTGGATTGTACACCCGCCTGAAGGGGGGGTTGTGAAGTCCGCAGCCTGTCCTCAAGCTGCTTAAAGTCAGGCAGTGAAAAGTTTCTCACTTACGAAAAACTGCTTCGTAGAAACAGCAGTTTTTCGGAAGTGATAGTTTAGGGCAGGAGGCATGATGAATGAGGCGTGACTGTGCGTTCGCGTCATCACAGCCCTGCCCCCGCTATGCAATTTTGAGACTACTGGCATTGTGCAGCAGGTGGGTGTGGCCACGATGACTCGATTCAGCGCAAATCACGTCATCGGCTCCCCTCGAACTGCTCACTTGTATAAGTGAGCAGCTGTTGGGGAAAAGTAGACGCCATCTGGGGGTGCAGGGGGATGCATGGTGGTGGCAGCCGGCCAGGAGACTTGCCCACTCTTCTGGGCGGCCTGGAGCGCCCCCTGATTTTCGGTAGCCTCCCTGCCATTGCGAGGGAGTAGGCAAGCATGTTTTATCCTCACAATATATGGTATAGGTGACCAGATCCAAACGTATCATTATATTGTATGCGACACCTGCCAATCACCTCTTGTAGTATGGTTACTTCAAAGCATTAGAAGAAACATGGCGGTTGGTAGTTGTTGTTGGTGGTAGTTGTTGTGGTTGGTAGTTGTTGTTGGTGGTTGGTAGTTGGTGGTGGTAGTTGTTGTGGTTGGTGGTGGTTGGTAGTTGGTGGTGGTAGTTGTTATTGTTGGTAGTTGTTGGTTGGTAGTTGTTGTTGTTTGGTAGTTGGTGGTGGTTGGTAGTTGTTGGTTGGTATTTGGTGGTGCTTGGTAGTTGGTGGTGATGGTAGTTGTGGTTGGTAGTTCTTGGTGGTTGGTAGTTGGTGGTGGTGGTTGGTAGTTGTTGTTGGTGGTAGTTGTTGTGGTTGGTAGTTGGTGGTTGGTAGTTGGTGGTGGTAGTTGTTGTGGTTGGTGGTGGTTGGTAGTTGGTGGTGGTAGTTGTTATTGTTGGTAGTTGTTGGTTGGTAGTTGTTGTTTGGTAGTTGGTGGTGGTTGGTAGTTGTTGGTTGGTATTTGGTGGTGCTTGGTAGTTGGTGGTGATGGTAGTTGTGGTTGGTAGTTCTTGGTGGTTGGTAGTTGGTGGTGGTGGTAGTTGTTGTGGTTGGTAGTTGGTGGTTGGTAGTTGTTGTGGTTGGTAGTTGTTGGTTGGTTGGTAGTTGTTGGTGGTTGGTAGTTTTTGTTGGTAGTTGTTGGTTGGTTGGTAGTAGTAGTAGTCTGCAAATATTTGTATTGATAAAATATATTTTGTTAGCATGAGTTATTATAATTGCTGTGATAAATCCTCATTCGAGCATAGAGCTATGTTGTGACACATTAATCATTGATCCTGATGGTAATAGAATAGAATGCATTATCTCCATCTGCATTCGCTCTGTGCTCAGTCCTGATATTAGCAACCTCTGATTCTCTCCCCCCTCATTTTATCTAGACCCATCACTGCGGTAATAAGGTTGTCTCTTCCCAGTGATCCGGTGCAGACTGAGCTGACACAGGGATGGTATCTGAGGCAGAATACTTACATTATTTCTGTATTTATGGCACCTCTCCAACTCTCCAAATTCATTATTAGCCTACAGAGCAGAGCTTTGGGTCTGGACAGTGCAGCCCTGACTTCTGTGACGGAACCTGCAGGTACTGTACTTCTGTTATTTTTATGAGAGAACATTCTACAGTACATTTACAGTATATTCTTCTTACAATTATGTTGTGCTGCAAATATTGATTTTATATTGTTTCGCTTCCGTCCTTTGTTTATAATTTTCCTAGTGGTGGAGAAAATGTATTTTGGGCCATAAGAAAGAAATATGGATTTTACCAGATACATTGGGTAATTCCTTAGTTCATTCCCAAGTAAGAACTGATTTATGTACTGTACGTTTGACTGCAGTAAGTAAGAAGTTATATAAATCCAGAGGATATACCAGGTATGGAAAAGTGAGACGCTCTGCTGCATCGATCAGCCAAAAAGTGGTTGGGACAGTGCAATGCTCTGTAGATCTCAATCTGTAGTCATTTTGTCTATTCATATCTGTGTAGAGCAGTGGTTCCAAAACTTTTTAAAATCACGGCACCCTAGAGTATCAGCATTGTTTTCACGGCACCCCTAAGTTTGAGTTTGTTATTGAGAAATTCAGAAAAAAATATGTAGTAAAGTGACGTAAATTGTGCTGACCTGTCATCCTTAGGTTCAGTTATGTGGTGGTGGACAGGTTTGTTCTTCTGTTTGTCCACATATTTACATTAAATTGATATGATTGAGTGCTGGACCACCAACCTGAGGCACCCCTGCAAGTGTCCCGAGGCACCCCAGGGTGCACGGCGCACAGTTTGGGAAGCACTGGTGTAGAGACTGGCATTGCATAAGTTTTGCGGCTTCATCCAGGAATAAATTATGATATTTAATTCTGTTTTGTAGCATTTTATATTTATTTGGACTAAGACGAGACAGACGAGCCTTAGAAATGTGTCTCCAGAGACTTGGAATTGTATTTAAAATGAACTGTTAGTCCTGATAAAGTAATAACTGTACATACTACAGTACTCAGCAGTACATACATTACACCGTCATGGATATTGTTATATCTGCTTATGGGATGTAGTTGGGATACCTACAGCCGGGATGCCGGCTCTCGAATTCCCGGCAGTGGTGGCCTAAGCCAGAATCCCGACAGCCGGTATGCCAATCATAAGTATAGCGGGCCGGTTAGGTGTTAGCTGCAGGGGAGGGGGGGGGTGTTAGGATTAGATGCCATGGGGGGAGAGTGGGGTTAGGGTTAGGCTACAGGGGAGGTTAGGGTTAGGCTACGGACAGGGGGGGTTAGGTTTAGGCACCACTGGGCAGGGGATTAGGCACTAAGGGGGAGGCAGACATGGAGAGAGAGCGACGCTGGTCATGAAGCAATCAAGGCTCTTGGATCGGCAGCCAATCAGCAGTGGCAGCTCCCGATTGGCTGCCGTTCCGCAAGCTCCGATTGGCTCGCGACCGTTGTCAGATTCCAATTGTGCCGGCGCTGTCTGTCCATTTCTGCCACTGCCTGCCGATGCTCCAACTGTAATTAGCTGGTGGCCAGGCACCAAATCCACACCTACTGGCTGCTGATGGAACAAAGGGGGATGCGAGAGGTAGCTGGAGGGACAAAAGGAGGTGAGTTGTTTGGGGGGGGGGCATAATCTGTAAAGGGCATTACCGTGTGGTATAATGTGTAAGGGGCATTACTGTGTAGTGTAAGGGGCATTACTGTGTGGCATAATGTACTAGGGACATTACTACTGCATGGCATAATGTGTATAAGGGTTACTTCTGTGTGACATAGCCTGAATAGGCTCTGTGTGACATAACATGAATGGGTTCTGTGTGACATAACATGAATGGGTTCTGTGTGGGGGCAAATGTATGTGTTTTTTTCCTATCAGATATGGGGACACACCTTATTGTCATAAGTGTCCTAGAACAGAAAGGATTTAAGGTCAAGATCGCAGGGAGCAAGTGCATAGTACAAACTAAGAGAAAGACTGTAATAGCGATAGCAACCCAGTCCCAGCATCTATACGTCCTAGACACAGAAGTGCGGTGACGGTCTTTGAGTCAAAGACTGTGGCACAAGCAGCTCGGCCACCTGGATTATCATAACATCCAGAAACTCCATGAAATGGTGACAAGAATAACCGTGAGTAACACAGACAGACTGACATACGAAAGTTGTATAGTGGGTAAGTAAGCCATTGTCCCTTTATAAAGTCAGCAACCACAGCTGAAGTGCATACAGACGTGTGTGGCCTGATGGAGGTTAAATAAATAGATACAGATACTTTGTAATGTTCATCGATGACTTCAGAAGAATGACACGTTTACTTCAACAAAGCAAAGAGTGAAGTAATAAATAAAATTGCAGAATGCAAGAGATCAGTAGAATCTCAAACTGGTCAGAAGATAAAAGTCTTGAGATCTGACAATGGTGGAGAATACTAAAATAGGAGCACAACAACCTTTTTAAAGAAGTATGGAATTGATCATCAACTAACAATTGCATACACGCCAGAACAAAATGGTGTAACTGATAGGCTTAGAAATGGGAACAATCAATATTGATCAGCATACAAACATTGAAGCAATATATGAGAAGTATGGAATGTCAGATGCAAAGCCAATGAGTACTCCCATTGATGAGCACTAAACTAACCAAAGCCATGTCTCCCTCAAGTGAAGCCGAGGTAGAGGACATGAGAGATGTACCCTATCAAAGCGCTATTGGAAGTTTAATGTATGCCAGTTTAGCAACTCGAGACAATTTTCTATTAAACCAGGGAAGTGACATTGGACAGCAGTTAAAAGGATATTCATAAATCTGAAAGGTTCATCTTCCTTAAAACTAGAATTGTTCCAAATTTTTCTGTGATGCCAACTGGGTTTCAGATGAGGATGAGTCATTCCTACAGTACACTAGATATCTATTTGTGTCAGCAGGCACAGGCATCTGCTGGACAAGTAGAAAGCAGCCCACTGTATCCCTGTCCACCACTGAGGTGGAATATATGGCACTTACAGCAGGAATAAATAGAGGCCACGGGGTATATTTACTAAAGTGCAGGTTTTTAGAAGTTGAGTTGTTGCCCATAGCAACCAATCAGCTTGTACTTATCATATATCTAGCACCTTATAGAAGGTAATAGCTAGAATCTGATTGGTTGCTATGGGAAATATCTCAACTTCTAAAAACTCTTCATTCATATACCAGTAACTAAAAATTAACCTTTAATAGAAATTAATTAAAAACAGCTAGCACTGCATTGGTATAAATCACAGGAACACAAGCTGTACCGCTGGACTTAGAAACATGAAAATCGGGAAGTATATTACTTCCATGATGTAGGTGCCCACTTAGAAAGGATTTTTCAAAATTCGACTCCTAAGAAGGTGAATAGGGCTAAAATGTTTCCTCCCTCTATGCAAAGTCCTGTCTGACTGACTCATCATGGCTGCAGCACAGTTCAGAATTCAAACACCAACTGTCACCCCAAGTGCTGCCAAACATCACTGGCAGTTGGTGTGGCTCCCCTATTTGAATAGAGAGGGTAGGGAATGTGTTACTACAGAGGTGAGAGAGGAAAATGTGTTACAACAGCAGTGATAGGGGAATGTGTTACTATAGAGGTGAATGAGGGAATGTGTTACTACACAGGTATGGGACTACACAGGGGAGGGAGGGGAATGTCAAATGTGTTACAACACGGGTGAGGGAGGGGAATGTGTTACTACAGGGGTGAGGATAATGTGTTACTCCAGAAGTAAGTGAGGGGAATAAGTTACTACAGGTATGAATGAGGGTAATGTGTTATTACAGGTGTGAGGGAGGGATTGTATTTCTTCACAGACGAGGGAGGGAAATGTGTTTGTGATGCTCTGGAAGTTAGTATAGTAATGCACCACTAGCCCTAGGTTCACGTGTGTTCGGTATGATTCTGTGGCCAATCTCGCCGTAGCTAAAATGGGACACACCGTGACAGAGAGGCAAGCCTCAGTAACACCCCCTTTTGCAGACTCAGTGACCAATCAGGAAGGAAGGTACAATGCAATTATTATAATTGCAAATGGTTAAACAACAGTTAGTGTGGAGTTTTTAAAAAAACAATAGAATAAAATCTTACAGATTTCAATACCAAGGTAATTACTTAACACATCCCTGTCCTCTACCGGTGACCCCAGCTGGCAAGTAGATATCAACAAAAGAAACACAATTGTCACAAATCTTTTCGTTACTAAAGAAGCGAGGAATCGCGGGAACCCATAAACTATGCTTGGAGCAGTAGTTCATCAGCAGATTTGCAGCACTTAAATACAGTCTTTGCTAACACTTGGCCCTTGCTGAGAAGAATAGAGTAAAACACATATGCATATGCCACACGCTGCCAGGGTTACACAGGGTTAAAGAAGAATTACTTTCATATACTGTACATTGCATTACAGATCCAACATTTAAAGTATTTAACAGTAGAAATACCCAGTGCTTTGCAAAATGCAACATTCAAATGAGGAACCGGCCAGAATGGATATACATTACATTAGCATAAACTGTCCCTGCAGTAGATACCGGCAACCAAGCAGTGCATTAAAGACATTTACACCACTACCAGCGAATACATATACATTTCATGGCATGAAAAACAGCATTTACAGTCATTACAATTGCATCAGACATGGACTGACGCAATTAACCAAGTCATGTCCCCTCCCAGCATGAGCTGGTAGTTCACAAGAAAAATTATTCACACACCAAGTAACACATCTAGACAGAGGGAGGGGATGTCCTATCCCTTCCCCCCTAAATAGTAGCGCACCTAACATAACACACAAATGAACAGCTTAAACAGAATCTGTCACTGCTACTTGCCCCTAAGATAGCTCACAGTAAATACTATACTAATAAAGGGATTGGACAGCCTGACTACCTGGGAACCTCTTCCCACAGCTGCTCGGAGGCAGCACTAACCCTAATATGGGGGGGGGGCTCTGCTAAATAAACAACACCCAGGGGTAAGGTAAGAGGGGAACAGGCCAAACATCAGATAATTTCTATGTGGCAGGGATGAGGAGTAGTTGCAGGTCTCACCACAGGCAGGGGCTCTTCCGCCCAATACGATTCCTGGGTTTGCCAACCGCAAGCCCAGGATGCTGTGCACCGCGCCAGGCTGCGCTATGTCTGGCAAAGCAGTGAGATCCAGGTACAGAGTATGTTACCAGGGCAAGGAGGGGGTCCTCTGCTGTCCGGCAGTAGCAGAAAGGCAGCCTCTCCTAGCTGGGATCTTCTTAACAGCAATATTCCTTCCTCCTATGGCGGCAGTCTCCTCAATGGTTCCAGAAGCAGTGTCCTCTCCTGGGGCTTGCAGAGGGGTCCTCCATGTCACCCATCAGCAGGGGCTGTACTCCTTGATGCCCCCGCTGGCCAGCGGTCCTCTCCGGGGTCCTCTGAGGTGACACCGTCCCCTGCAGGGTCCCTGCCTGTAGTGGCTGTGTCCAAGTCACGCTGCGGGCAACATCTCCACGGCCCCGTAGTCTGCGCCTCGGCGCCGGTCCTCTGGATCTTTGGGCACTTCTCCGGGCAGCCCGCAGCATAAGGGGTCCTACAGCCAACCCATTAGGTCCTGACTGGACTTCTCTCCAGGTCCTCTTCAGGCTCAGCAGGGCAGTCCTCCACACTCCGGTCCTCTCCTCCTCAGCAGCGATCCACCCCAGTGGCAGCAGCGCTCCTTAGTCAGCGGCAACGTGACCCTCTCCGACAGCTCCAGCAGGTAAGTGACAGTGGTCTATATGACCCGGCTCCTGATGCACTGAAGGGGGAATAACACAGGTCATCTCCCCTCCAGCAGTGGTGTCCTGAGCGGGGTGTTCAGATTCTCCAGCCCTCTGCTGCACTCCATACCGGTGGCACTTTCCTAGGGGGTTGGCAGGTCCAGCCTCAACCCGCACTGTGCCACAAACATTCTCCACCACAACAGCAGCTGCCAGGCTCCGCCCCTCCAGGGCTCTGGGGAGCCATATTTATCACTTAGGTGCCTTTTCTGACCCTCCTCCCTGGCACGGTCCAGCAATAATTATTGGACCAGGGACCCAGTAGCAGTCCACCCACAGGTCCCTCTGCCCTGCAACCTGGGGGGACCAATCAATGGGGGCCTTTTTAGCAGGCTCCCTAAGTTTTCAGGCTGGCTGACAGATCTTCTCCCTGGGCTGCACATGCTCAGAAGCAGCCAGGGACAGTGGGGTCAGCTAAAGTTCATCAGCCCTGGCAATTACAGTGTATGGGCACTATTATCTGTATGTACATAAAAAAAAAACAATATTGGGGGACCCTTATTTGGGCACAAATTTGGGGGTACCAAATGTTTCTACGGAGGTGGGGGAGTAGACTGTGTTAGTACACAGGTGAGGGAGGGTGATGTCTTACTTTAGCAGTGAGGGAGGGGATGCATTACTATAGAAGTGAAGGATTAATGTGTTACTGGAGTGATGAGATGGAAATGGAAACAGTAAATATCTAAGGTCTACCTGGGTAAAATCGTGTAGATCAGCTAGTATATATAAAGAGGGAGGGAGGGATGAATAATGTGAAGTAAAAAGTCTCAAAACCAATTCAATAAAAGGTGCACATGTAAATGTAAAGTGGAGAGATTTGTGTAATCACCTGAAAAGAGAAAGATGATCAACTGTGAGGCAAAATATGTGAAAATAGTGGCATAAAAGAAAGAAAATAGATGTATTATATAGCACCACTTAACCTCATATATATTGTTGCAGTCTGGGGAACCCTATATTTCATATATAACATGTCACAATGTTATAAAGGCAGTATTTACAGACCTCATAAGTATTTGATCTCTGTGCAAAAGACTGCAAGGTGATGGTAGTCATAAAATGAAAAACCATATGGAACATTTCATAATAACATAAAGGCATTGTACATGTGCAAGCAGATCACATACAGTATAATCTACACAGGTAAAAGAAGTACAGTATTAGAAAAATAGAACCTGTGCTGTTAGGTAGGTTGTAATCTGCTGTCCACCGTTTGCCAGCAAGCATTGAAGGGGGGATGACAGATTTAACACCACAGGCACAGTAGAAGTAAAGTTAGTACGGAATCTGCTGTCAGGGTTCTCGCTAGGAATACACCATGGTGCATGTAGCAGTGTAGGGTAATATCAATGGGAAGCCACTGGTGAGAGTACAGATTAGTGAAGCAAAGGAAGATACCTGTATGAAGTAATTCCCAGAGTGTGAGAGGTAAGTGGTGCTGGGGGTCCTCTGTGAGCATAAGGTTAGGTCTAAAGTGAAGTATGCTGAAGGACCTCTGATGACACAACCATGTGACCAGCGATGGCTTGAATCTAGTATCAACTGTGAGCACAAAGCTACAACCTACTATAATTACTACAATTACTACATTTACTACAGTGATGCCTGGTATAATAGTGGCAATGTGAACTTGTTTCATATGATTGACACACAACATGACCAATCGGGTGAAACTGATTGGATGATATAGAATACCATAGCAAAACAAAGCCATGTGAGCTTTGAGCATCGGGGCTTAATTAGAGGAGTAAACAGGGGGGACATAATCATCTAATTTGCTTGATTGGCATCTCAGTCGGTCAATCAAAAAGTAAGTGGTATATAGTATGGCAGGTAAATAATTAAAACTGCAATAGTCAGGTGACACAAACATAAATCTTGCCTAGTTCTGCAAATAGATATCTATAACAGACAATGTAAAAAGAGGCATCATTTAATAAGACTGCAGCTTATGACCAATGTTATGAATAATGTAGCATATAACCTCACATATCACCTGATACCAGATAAATGTATACAGTTACTGTAGGGTGTTAAGTCTCATCAAAGTTAAAAAAAAAATAACATGAGAAATTCAAATAAAATGTCTGTATATAGTTATCATGATAGATTTGACATATCAAAAGGAAGAGGAATGCACAACTACTATGTGAAAATAATAAATAAAAATATAAAAATAAACAGTAAATAATGCAAATAAAAAATAATAACATATAGAATTAGTGCGTAAAGCAATAAAAAAGGTGAAATGTGTCAATAAAGCGAGTGCATGTACTAAAACAATAATTGGTATGCATATGGTAAGTAATCTTGTGATTATGAAACTGCGCAGAGATGTGTGAATTGTTAGATATATAATGAAGATAATAGTAAAAAGGTTAATTTTAAGGTCAACCAGAAGCAGAAGGAACAATATATTATACAATAAAGTAAAAAATGATAATATAATAAAATAAATAAAATAGTAGATAACATAGTTGATCAATAGTGTTAAGGTGATGAAAGGGTGTAAGATGTCACCAAGATAATTACCACAGGAAAAATAAAGCCACAACTAACAAAAAAGATGAAAATTATGTGAGCTTCATTTTCTGTAAACCTGAGGAAGCCGGTCTCATTTTCCCAATATGCTCCAGTATGCATTGTTTTAAAGGGCGTGAAGTTAAACCCACATACCCCTTGGTGCAGGAACATTCTGAGCATTAAATTACTGCTGTTTTTTTGCAATTGATGAACTGTTGAATCGCATGTTTATTGCCAAAACGGTCTGTAATTGTATCTCTCACTTAACTTAGGCCCTCATTCAGAGCCGTACGTTCTGAGCAGAGTGCACGCTCTGAATGAGGGCCGTCCTCCATAACTATGGAGCGTCCCCCTGGACGCTCGTATAGCTGTGGGTCACCACCCACAGCCTATACGAGCGTGCAGTTTGATGGCCGCGATGGTCGTGACCATCGCGACCATCGAAACTGCGAGCCGGAGCCTGCGGTTGAGGTTTTCAACCGCAAGGCCCGGAGTGATTTTGGCTCTATCAGAGCCAAAATCACTCCCACTGACATCACTAGTGATGTTAGTGGGCCGGCTTCTGACGGGAGGCGTTCCCTTGGGAATGCCCCCGTCAGGGAGGCACGCCCCCAGCACGCCCACCAAAGGAGGCGTGCTGTCAATCAACATCGACAGCACGCCCCCTTTGATCAGACACAACGAGCGAAGGACTTTCCTTCGCTCGTCGCGTCTGGCGCATGCGCACGACGGAGCTCCCGCCATCGTGCGCATGCGCAGTGCACAACATCGACCCACTTGCGAGTGGACAGCCGCTTGCGAGTGGGTCTGAATCAGGGCCTTTGTTAGTACATGCCTTGCAGTGACCGCATGGAAAGGATCCATTCATAGTGGTGGTCTGTGCCAACTAATGGATACACTAGACTCCAAATGTTGTTTAAGATCTGAATCAAGCAGGGCCAGTGTTTTTGTAAGATAGATAGGGGAGTTTGCCAATCATTACAGAAATTGCCAATGAAGTGAATCTTTTCCTGTTCTTTGGTGTTTTGGCTGTTCCAGAAGATAAGAAAGTCTCTAGGTATTATGGATATAGAGTATTGGGCTCTTTTAATAGATCTGTTGCTGTAACCTCTTACCCAACCTATTAGCCCGTTCTTTGCTTCTAATTTGGAATGTGAACTCATTTAAGCAATTTCTTCTTTTCCTCAAAATTTTCACCTTTAGGTATATTGTTTATTGTAGGTGGGAAGTGGAAGCTGCCATGATGCAGCAAACTTTTTGAATAGCCGTTGTCTTTGAAATATAGGTCCGATGTCAATGTCCATGTTGTATCAATGCAAATAAATACCTATAAAGGTAATAGTCTTGTTACTGATTTCATATTTCATATGTAAATCTGAGGTTCAGTGCGTCGGCTTATAACATATTCAAGAATTCATGGAATTTCTTCACTGTGCCATTCCATATGACCAATATATCATCGATATATCAAATCCATGCTAGGACAGGTGTAGTATATGCATCCAGGTTCTCACAAAAAAACATGTTCTCACTCCCACCAGCCAAGGAATAAATTAGCAACAGTGGGCACACATGAGGTGCCCATGGCAGCCCCCCTTATCTGCAAGAAGAAT
This sequence comes from Taudactylus pleione, assembly GCA_031769625.1. NCBI lineage: Eukaryota > Metazoa > Chordata > Amphibia > Anura > Myobatrachidae > Taudactylus > Taudactylus pleione. Next base: position 1,118,632 of record JAUIMM010000240.1, read on the forward strand.
TAATTGTTGAATGTTAAATCACTTTTGTATAGAATAAATTCAAGAAGTGTCCAGATAAAATCAGGGAATTCTGATGTGCCCTCCATCTTAAAAGTATTTAATGGCTCTGATGCATTGATCATGTTGGATGCTGGTGTATAGAGTTTCCACGTTGATGACTGCAAGTTAGTAGCCTTCATTGAATTTAATATCGTTCATTTTTCTTAACACATTAGAGGTGTCTTGGGCATAAGAGGTGAGTGTTGAAAAGGTGCTGACCTGTTCAGACAGTTCCCCAATCCCAGATACTATGGGTCTTCTGGGGGGCTCAGTCTTATTATTGTGTATCTTCAGTAACAGGTAGAACGGTGCGACTTTAGAATTAGTCACTTTTAAATATTCATATTAATGTCTGGAGATGGTTTCAATGGTTCTGTTACACCTGAGGGTTGAGTTTGGTCAGAACAGGTGTGGGAGGCTGAAGAGGAGACTTGGGAGGCGTGAATGAATCTGGGTGCCTTGAGCCAGGACATGTATTGATGTGAGGAGGTAGAGGAACTGCAGTGGATGATGGGCCCGAAGGCAAGGACATTAATCTCGGCATTGTGAAGAGGGGGTGGGGCTGTCACGTCCATGCTCCGCCCCCATTGATGAGTCTCTTGCCGGGCCCTGCCCCTTTTGCAGCTGCACACACCCCCCCCCCACTGAAGAAGCCCGACAGTCGGCAAATATGGTCCAGACTAGATTATACTGTCCCCAGCTTCTATTCCTATTGCACATTTACCATTGTCTGCTGTATAATGCAGATTATTCTGCCTTAGTAGCGTATTGACTGTTTAGACCAATATTGCATTAAGTTTTATAAAACGGATTGAAATAGCATCATGGTGAGTAAACATCACAGTCCGGTGGGCAACGGCCATTTTTATCCCACAATAGAATTTCCATCTTGCTCCAGCTGTGAGTTGCCAAGATGGGATCTTGGAGCTCATTCAGACCTTCTCGCTAGATGCGTTTGCGCGCACGATGCATATGCAAATTTGGGAAGGCAGGAGATCGCATGGCAAGGCTTAAGCACACCCACTATGTCTTGGCGTGCGATCGCTCTGTGTATGCAGATGCCCACCAGCTTGTCTTAAGATGCCCACTTGTGCACGTCATCTCCTGGAAGAATATGCAACCATTGGTACATCGGTTACCATCGGAAGCACTCGCAGCACTTGACCATTCCCTGCCGCAAGCACTGTGAGCACTTCAGTGTAAACCCAGCCAGGTGACGTTTATATGACGTTGCCTGTTAATTATGCATGCCTCTGAAACAGCGTTGAGACGCTCAGGCATTCCTGCGTTTGCACCTCCACTCCCCCGTTACTAGTGGCCTGCCCCTGTCACCACCCACAAACGGCCTCTCCTGTCACTCACTCTGCTGGGCAGTCTATGCGCAGCAGGCGAACGCTTGCCGATCTCCCGCAGTGGTTCACGTACACGCATTGCGATGCATACGCATGAGCAGAATGCAAACAATCGGCTGGCGAGCGGGTCTGAATCAGGTCCCTTGTCCTTTTAACGGGAATCTATCAAACACCTTACATGTGCCCTTTAGAAAGCAGCATTTCTTGTGCCAAATGTAAACCAGATTTAAGCACACAAAGGTGTCGCATGTAATGAGGGCAATCCCGCACGCTTATGATTAATGTTATAGAAGGAGAAAAGAAGACTCTTTGTTGGGGGCAATCTAGAAATAAATCTTAATGAATTATTGAAGAAATTAAAACTTAACATTTATTCTTATATATTATAATAGATTATGTACAATACACTACATATAACATACAGACATACAAAAACACTAGTCAGTGGGTGCTGACTAGGATATCACACACTAAGAGTGAAAAAATATATATTTTTTTTTTTGTGCAAGTTGCACCAAGGTAATTGTATGAATAGTAACTAATCAGTTACTATTAGTCATGGCGAATATTTATAAAATTGCAACAGCCCAAGTAATATTACTCACAAAAAGATTTTTTTATTTAAACATGAAATTAATTTAAAAAAAAAATGAAATAAATTGCCTCCTAATACTGCACAAATGGCAACTGGACCCTGTTATCTGTTAAATAACAAAAAGTGGAGATCCAAGTGTATAGGCAGAAATATGGGTTATATATTCAGAGAAACTGGGAAGTTGGATCACCAAAATATAACATAATATAACCAAGACACTGATCGGTACTCTTAAACATTATACCTATCTTGAATATACTCAGAGTTTACATAGTAGGTTTCTGTCAAATTGTACACAGATTAAGTATATCCAGCATGGGTCCCATAGGAAACACAAAGCCACAAGAGTAGAATAAGGTTGCGGTAACACTCTGGTAGAGATAAGCTGGCCACACACTAGACCAACTTACATCCAACCAGCCAACTAGTTCATTGGTTGGAATGAAAATCTGGTAAGGAATGAAAGCAAATGACAATCAGCAATTTGTTCCCAAACGCCGGAAAATGGGCAAAAACTGTTGTTTGAACAAATTGTTTAGATAAAACATTTAACAAACTTGTCTGACGACCATTTTCATCTGTTTTCTGGCATTTAGGAGCAAATTGCTGATCATCAGTTACTTTCATTCCTTACCAGATTTTCATTCCAACTAATCAACTAGTTGGCTGGTTCGACAGATAATCGTTAGATGTGTGGCCAGCTTTACTGAAAGGCTGACATATGTGTGTCACCAAATTGGTAAAATAGTATCAGATATGTGTGTCAATTCCCTAAACAACATTCCCACCTTGATTGCAAGAAAATATTTTGTTATTTATTCAACATAAACATATGGATAAACTGCTACAGCTATTATTGAATCCAAAGGGAAATAACTGAACACATAATACTGTTTGCAATAGGCAAAGACTAAAAGAGCCCAATAATAGAGTTCTATTAACCCTAAATGATGAATTGGGGATCACTCCAAGTCGCAATAATAAATCTATCACAATGTCACCTAAAAAAAAGGGAAGGAAATCTTTTTGCATTGTAACGGGTTAATAGCATAAATTCTTAAAAAAAGAAAATCCCAATAGGAATTGCAAGAGACAAATTATTGCAAAACAATACAGAGTACTGTCAAGAGGTAACTTAAGAGTTGTAAAGATTCTGTAGTAAAGGGACCCAGATATTGTCTCCCCCCCCCCGTTTCTGCTGTCTCCACGTCTTGTGTGACACAGAGGTATCGATTCCTACCTATCTATACACTCTACAATTGTCGCTATTTAGCGTTATGAGTCGCACAAGAAATAATTGCTTTCAGACTTTGATTGTGGTTCCAAAGCACAAAAAGTTATTATTCACCATAAAAGCAGATAGTTACACGCTGTGATCTAAATACAATTAGCACAAACAAAATTATACAGTCACAAGGTACAGTCGTTACATACGCATGCGCTCTGGATCCAGATCCCGGCATCAAAGGTGAAACCTCCGTCAATAGCAAAGAAAGATGACTGGGATCTAGTTTCAGAGAGCCTGCATATATACTCTTACAGAGATAGGCAATACAATAGAACAGGTTGGCATGATTCCATTGGTTCTTCTTCCTGGTTCTTCTGTTACAGTACAGTTCAAAGGTCAATTTGTATGGTCACAGTCCAGCCTCCAACAGCTCTTTGTGTCCATTTTCCCGCTGCATAACAAATCTAAACTGGCTGCATTACAGGATGCATTTTAATTAGGGATTTGCAGGCTCGGTTCTACTCGGTTCCGTTCGGTTTTTTTTCCCGAATCTTATTGGGTTTCAGCTGTCACGAGTTTTGGATAGCCAATAAGATTTGGTAAAAAAAACGAACGGAACCGAGTAGAACCGAGCCTGCACATCCCTAATTTTAATGCCTAACTCTCTATTATTCATAATTTGCAGGCACATGTTGCGATTTCTTCACCGATGAAACCGGAAATTTGCAAAGACACAGTGGTTTAGAATGACACCAAACACGGTCTGCTTATCATGCACTAAACCTTAAATATCACATAACATGTATTTCACAGCATTACTGATAATGAATAAACCTTGAATATTACACTTTAATGCTAGGGAACCTTTTTATGTAAGTGTGCAGTGTGTAAGTATAGGGGTATTAAGAAAAGACGCTAATTAGCCTTGTGCGTCTACGTGTTTGTGAAGTACACCATGGTACGTGTTTTGCAGGGTTGATCATATTATATTTTATGTCAATGTTTGCATTTATATAATGGGGACTTCTAACATTGTTCTATTGCGTGGGAATCGCACAACGCTAAATAATAGCATCGCCGTATGTACTTATTTGTGAGATTCGCTTTAAAATGGCGCTGGGCGGCCAGTCGCAAAATGGCGTCTTGCGGCCATTCGCAAAATGGCGTCGTGCAAATTTAATTTTTAACAGATTCTGTCTCAGCCAATCATCCGGCATTGACAGAGGACATGGGATGAGAGAACGGAGTTGGCAGCTGGTGGGAAGAAAGGGAAAGAGCACTTCTGCTGTCAGTGTGCACAGACCGCATCTATACTGATATCATTGACATTGCCGGACAAGCGCGGTCGGCAGACTGATAAGAAAGTGCAGATATGTACCTGTGCTAGGACAGTTCAATGGAGATTCCTCTCAGTGCCGGCCATCTGAAGTAGCCGTAGGTATAGTGTCGGTGCTTCTGAATAAGCACAACGGCAGTGTCTGGAGCGGCTGATTGCCGTAAGTGCAGAGACAGGCCGGCTAATGTTACAGTTCGGGCGGCTGTGCAGCAAGGAGGGAGGGCGTCCTGCAGTATAGGGCAGGTGAGCAGGCGGCGAGGGACTGCACCGAGCGTCTCTCAGGCAGTCAGCGGGATGGTGCCCGGCCGGCCGAATCACGTTAACAAGCCTTGTCATGTGATTCGGCCGGCTGGGCACCATCCCGCTGACTAATAAATAAAATATTTTCTTGCAATCACAGTGGGAATGTTGTTTAGGGAATTGACACACATATCTGATACTATTTTACCAATTTGGTGACACACATATGTCAGCCTTTCAGTATCTCTACCAGAGTGTTACCGCAACCTTATTCTACTCTTGTGGCTTTGTGTTTCCTATGGGACCCATGCTGGATATACTTAATCTGTGTACAATTTGACAGAAACCTACTATGTAAACTCTGAGTATATTCAAGATAGGTATAATGTTTAAGAGTACCGATCAGTGTCTTGGTTATATTATGTTATATTTTGGTGATCCTACTTCCCAGTTTCTCTGAATATATAACCCATATTTCTGCCTATACACTTGGATCTCCAGTTTTTGTTATTTAACAGATAACAGGGTCCAGTTGCCATTTGTGCAGTATTAGGAGGAAATTTATTTCATTATTTTTTGGAATTAATTTCATGTTTAAATAAAGAAATCTTTTTGTGAGTAATATTACTTGGGCTGTTGCAATTTTATAAATATTCGCCATGACTAATAGTAACTGATTAGTTACTATTCATACAATTACCTTGGTAATACTTGCACAATTTTTTTTTTCACTCTTAGTGAGTGATATCCTAGTCAGCACCCACTGACTAGTGTTTTTGTATGTCTGTATGTTATATGTAGTGTATTGTACATCATCTATTATAATATATAAGAATAAATGTTAAGTTTTAATTTTTTCAATAATTCATTAAGATTTATTTCTAGAGTGCCCCCAACAAAGCGACTTCTATTCTCCTTCTATAACATTGTAATTCTCTGACTCAGGGGAGCACCGCCAACTCTTGACCCTTTTTCACAATTTGTGTACTATTACCTTAATCCTAGTTGTTTTTTTTCTAATATTATTCCACCCCCCAATTTGTGCAACAACGACTATCAGGGACGGTGTTCTTTCTCTGTTTTTATCCTGTGTGGGCCCCAAAACCCTTTTCTTCATCGCTTATGATTAATGCAAGACATAAGGCTAAATTGTGAGGCATGTTGGGAGAGAAACTGTAAGGTTTTATTCATGGAATAGAGAGATTGAACTCCGATGTGATGATTATACATTGGCACACGCGCCGCATAGATCCTGCCACTCTACCGAAAAAATGAAGCGCAAATTCAGCTTTGTGTTGGCGTCTCCAAAAGTGCGGCTACGAGGCACCTTGATGTGCCTGGGGTGACAGTCTAAGGGGTACAGAGCCCAGGAGTTATTCTCTACACACCAGGGGGCCGAGGCATCATCAATGGCCCCCAATATCCTACTCACCTCAAGTTGCTCTGTAAAGCAGCTGTCACCGCAATCAGTAACAATGCTACAGAAGTAACAGTGATACTTACCAGTGCCAGTCCATCCGACTGTGCGACCGCGGAGCACTCAATGTGAAGGCGGCGTAGGGAAAGAGTGGGGCTCCGGGAATCAATGCCATCTTCAGTTTTTGTAGTCTGAGAATATTAGTGTTTCCGCATGTGTAACTGATCACATAAGTTATGATGAATATGCCCCCAGTTCTCCTCTGTGCCATAAATGATTTCCAGTTACTGAGAAATTAGACTGGAAGTGCTCTATGGTGCCCTCTGCTGCTCCTACGTGTTATTTCAGTGTCTGTAACAGGCAATTGTGCTACCCGACAGCAATGTCATTTACACAGATGCACTAGAGAAATAGATTAAATTGCATGTAACTAATATGTTATTCTAATGCAGTTTCTTATGCATCTTAAAGCATTTTCCATACATTGCCATTGTTGCCGTACATTACTGTATGAAGAATAGGGCATACTGTGATGTCAAATCTGAAACTCTTTGTTAATTGTATTGTTATCTTTTATATCTCCTATATTTAGTGGATTTTTTTTGTCCACCTGTTAAGGCCTAAAAAGTGCATTAAATACAGATAGAAGTGATTGGTGGCGGATTTTTCCTCGGGGCTGCAGGGCTGGTGTTTCGGGGGATACCCGCAAATATTAAGTATCACCGGAATGTATGACAGAGGGACCGCAGCAAATTTCACCACATATACCGCTGTTCCCCCCCCCCCCCCTTTTCCGTCAGCAGCCGCAGCCCCCATAGGTTTTTGTGTGGGCTGCAAAGCGGTCAGATTTACCAAGCTAGTTTGGCTAATGCCATCCGTGTGCTCGTCCTCATGTTGTGTACAGGTGAGAGTTCAGAACGGCCTTCCCTCCCCTGTGACTCACCTCCTCTTGCTCTACAAGGGGAAACCATCTAAAGACAGAAACCAATGCGCTTCTAGCTATCATTTATCTAGTACATTCTATAACATGATAGGTAGAAGAGGATTAGTTGCTATGGGTTACTTCTAAGGCTGCCCTCTTTAGAAGGTTTGATGCACCTCACCCACAGTGAGTTGTCCTACCCCCACCCTGTGTCCTGTACCTTACCTAGTCTGTTGATTTATTGCTTTGTGTTGTTCCTAGATACATCAGCTTGCATTGTATTGTACTTACTGTATGAGTTACACAGTTACTATGTATAATGCTTGTACGGTACTGCGGAAACCTTGTGGCGCCTAAAAAACTAAGATACAGTAATAATACTTTTCCTGCATGACCTGCAAAAGTAGATGCAGGCTGTGTTTTTGGGAGTAGTTAGAAGAACCCTACTTATTGCAGATGAAATTTTGAAAAACTCCACAAGGTTTTCCCTATTCAGTTTCCAGGTAGAAAATGAGTTGCAGTAATTTCTATAGGAATTACAGCAACTATTTTCTCGCAGCTTCAGAGCAGGTCTAAAATATAAAAACATCCCTATTTTAAGCTAAAAATGTTGGGACCCCTTCAGAACCCCTTGGCCATCCCCTCTAATGACTAATTAGGCAATTGGAAGTTTTCAATTTCAGTCTAAATGGTCCAAAAAGTACATGTCATTTTTAGTTGTTAAAAACAATAATGGCCTCAAATGACACCAAATAATATTTTTTCTGTTCATTTGTGCACCCCAAATTTAATTAAAGCATTTATATAAAGAAAAAATAATTGCTTTATCTGTTTGGGTTTTTTTAAATTGGCCTAAAATTACCCCCAAAACTACCTTTTTTTTCCTACTTTTTTTTTGTATTTTCGTTTTATTAGTTTGTAAAGAAACGAAAAAAGTTTGCTTTTTAGCAATTTTTTTTATAAAAAAAAAATGCTCAAATCAGCCATTTAATGTAAAACAATATTTATATTTTTTCTTTGGGACAGTTATAACCACTATTACTGTTACCAGTGCTATTCTTCAGCAGGAGCTCCGTTCCAGAACCTCTCAATAACAATGGCGTATGTCCTGGGCTAAAATGTATTTTCCATAAGATAAGTTTCATTTTAAAGTCCCCTTTGAGTGCATTCTTTCTAATATATATATTTATATATATATATATATATATATAAAATATAGATAATGTGTGTATATATATATATATATATATATATATATATATATATAAAATTGTTTTTCTACCCACAGTTACTGAATTTTTTGTTTCCAGAAAAATAGCCCTGCTGTTACCCGATAATGTTTTTTATATATATATTTTTTAGGGTACAGGCTGCTCACTATTTTTTTTACACTTCCTGCAACCGATGTTTTTCTATTGGATACTGCCAGTATTGGCAGCACACGTACACTGTAATCGCAGTAACAGAAAATTGGGGGCGATTCCCGAGTACATTTTTGCAGGTAATATTGAATATGCCCCTATTTGTGCCTTTTGTTATACAAGAGGTGAAGAATTAAACGCATTTCTGCAAAACATAATTGCATATTTACTCGTGGAGTTATCAAAAATCCATACCACCCAAATGTTTAGAGGGAGAGTCTGAGTCTGTATCCTAAATTTCCTTCCAGCTAGTCCCTCTGTTGGGCTTTATGTGTGATAAAAGTAGGGATATATATACACCTCCCAGTAGAGACTGTTGGGCTCCAGTCTTTCCTGACTCGCTGGGTTTGTGGTTGTCTGTAGTAAGCAATTTGTTTAACAATTTATATACAGAGATCTCCCAAAGCATTTGCCGCAGATCTCTAAACAACTAGTGCACTTGTAATGCGTCTTTGTGTAACGAACCTGCGGCGTTTGGCTAAATGAAATGTTGTGAGTTTTACTACCCTTTATTTTACAGTATATATTAATTCTGCAGATTTGTGTCTATAAATAGGGTATCCGTTATTTCAACATTCTACTTGAAAATCTGAAAAGAGGGAAGTTTGATGTGTTATCTGTCACACAGCCTAATTTTACCACCCATTCTCAGTTATTCTTCAGAGAGGAAGGAACTGAATTGCAGCTGGTAAGGACCCCGCTCTACAGGCTGAGCCCTGCGCCGACGGAGAGAGACAATAAATCAGGTATTTGTTTTTTTTCTCCAATTTTACTGTATTCTATGACCAATGTCCCTCTCACCTGCACACAAAATGTGTCAATGTCAGTGTGGTCTGTCCATATTTATAGTAGCTGCATTGTATTAGATTGTAAGCTCCCTGGATCAGGGCTCTCTCTTCTACTGTCTTTTTGCCTGCTCCCACCTCGTCCACTTTTGGTTATGTCCTTTGCCAGTTCTACATGCAGCTTTGGGACGGTACCGAAGCCTCTACTAACGCCATCTAAGGTTTCCTTTAGGTTAGAAGTGCTTGGGTGCCCATTTACCAAAATCCACATATAAAAAGTAGTCGTGCCCCTAAAATTTCTCCAACTCTCACAATGCAATATGTTTATATATGGCACAAATGCATTAAGAATTGTGTGCTGGACAGAGCTTGTGAGAAATCTCTTTCCGGCGAATAAGTACTTGTTGCGTAAAACACAGCTTTTGCGCCTTTAGTTCTGTGTTGCTTACCGGCCATAATTAGCACTACATGGCACTGGCAAGTGCTGGACGGACAGGCGGATGGATTCCTCCTGAGATCTCCCTCTATCAAATAATGAGACCATTACCAGAGACAGATACCATGGGGCCCTCGACAAAGTACTGATTTGGGCCTCTTTCTCTTTTTGCTTCTCAAAAAAAACCACACTTAAAAATGGGTTTAAACAATCTGGTTCCCACCAGGTCCTAGGCCATACTTGCCTACCCTCCCGATTTGGCCGGGAGCCTCCCGAAAATCGGATGCTGCTCTCGGACCCCCCCTGGATAGGCAGGCAAGCCTCCCGGCGACGGCTGACCTCTCCCCCCCCCCTTCTCATGGTTACAAGACAAGCCCTCACAGCGGGGGGAGGCCGATGACGTGATTCTCGCTGAACTGCGTCATTTTGGCCTCACCCCCAGCTTCACAATGCGGCAATCTCGGCATTGTGTAGCGGGGACAGGGCCAAAATGCCGCAATTGTGTGGCCACGCCCTCGCTCCACCCGCATATGCCAGGTAAGATGTCTGCACACGCCCCCCTGCTATGCCGATCTGGCTGCTCCCTCCGGGAAAGGGTAGCGAGAATGTCAGCAAACATGTCCTAGGCCAGAGCTTAGTTCTGTAAGGGATGATCCAGCTCTATAGGCCTCCACCTCTCCTCCAGTAACTCCTCCAGTTACCCACAGCCGGGTAGCAGACTGTAGGGCAGTTGCGCCTCTGGAGGTCTCAATCGGTCCCATCCAGTTCTTTAGAGCTACATGACAGTAACATGGCGCCACTAAAGAGGGCTGTACGGAGTTACACTGAACGGCGGCTTACAGGAGACTCAAAATATAGTACAGAGCGCCATGCGTTTAAGTGACTTGACAGGAATCAGAAAAAAAAGTTATGTGAGGGCGCAGCCACAGGGTAGTTTTATTTCACAGCTGGGGCCCTGCACTCTTGGTCCAACATTGGCAGTAGGTGTACCAGGTTAATCATTAACCCTAGGGGCAAGAGCCCGTCTTACCAAGGTGTTGCCTCTCATACCTGTAGATAAAATATAGATTGTTTTTTGTAAGAATTGTAATGATCTATAAACACCTAGCGTTATATGCTAAACTGCAGGGGTGGGGAACCTTTGTTCTGCCGAGGGCCATTTTAATATATATAACGTTATTCGCAGGCCTGGTGCAGGCCTTGCCCCCTTGACCACACTTGCCGGTGATTACAGCAATGCCCGGGCATCGTTGTGACCGTCTGAAGTGTCCTAAGGGCGCTCCAGGTGGCACTGCTGCATAGATTCTGGCTGCCATTCAAGGCACCCTGATATCCAGATGAGGCTAACAGAAAAAATCTCAGAGGGCCAGACTAAATGATTCCGGGGGCCTTATACTGCCCCCGGGCCTGAGGATTCCCACCCCTGTGCTAAAGCTTCAAAAACAGACAAGTGGAGATGTTACCCATAGCAACCAATCAGATACAGTCTATCATTTTCAAGAATGCAATAGAGAAATGATAGCTAAAAGATGATTGGTTACTATGGGTAACACCACCACTTTTCATGTTTAGTAAATCTACCCCCTAGGATCTAAATAATATTTATGTTATAGCTACAGTATATGAAGGGAATCTAAAATAAGTAGTTAATGCCGACTAGAAATGTATAAATATAAACAAAACATTTTCCACTTCAGAGAAAGAAAATTGCCACAAAAAGGAATATTATGGGCATAATTAATTCATTTTGCCTTTTTATTCCATTGCAAAACTTTATTTTGCTTTTTAAATAATGCAAATGGGTGCATAAAAAAAAGGTTTTATACCGCACTATGTAAAACATATATAAAATATGCATATCACATGTAAAAATATACACCGGCAGTTTGCAGTGAAATAATCAGCATGAAATTAGAAATTTTTAGAAACCGGAGTTTGGAAATGAGAAATTTACAGTGTGACGCTGGCGCCATCTAGTGGTCAGCAAATAAATCACAAGCACAGCAAATTAATAATACAGTCATTTAAATCACTTCCAAACAGGGGCATAAGAACGATTTTATGTTGGAGGGCAACATAAAATTGTTCTGACACCCCCCCTTTCCTTCCTCCCTCTCGCTTAATTGGGTGCGTAGGGACTGGAGCGGCAGCCGCGTACGGTGAGGGGCTGTGCTTTATAGCAATAGGCTAGGCTGCACAGGCTCTGCACCGCACATTGCAGCTCATCCTCCATGTGGTGCAGCCTAATGTTATATAGCACAGTCATGCGCGTACACCGCGCCTTTCAAATGTTTTGGAGGGGTGCAAGCCACCCAGTTGCCCCCCAGGTTCCGAAACCCATGATTAGAAATGAACACAAAGCCTTATTATTTTGTATAACTGCCCCTACATAGGCGATCACCTTGGTGACTGCGCACGCATAATAGCAGGGGTCCAAACCCAGAAGTACAACGATTGCCTCAGCAGCCTGTAAGAGGTAAAGGGCTTGCTATTAGAGCCCTCTGCCCCTGCATGTGAATATTGGAAAATTCCAGCCATACTTAATTTCTTATTGCTGCGATATGCGACGATAAGTAATTATAATCATCAGCGCCAATTGCCGAATATGGGTAACTTTGCTCCTGTACAGAATATCTCTCCTTCCTCTCCATGTGACACCTTGAATTCAAATGGCGACTATGGGGCATATCCAATTGACCACAAGATTTTGCTCGCAAAAGATTACATGGACCACATGACCAAATATGGATTACCGCGGGTATACGCATTGCTGATACCATGATATCCAATTTAAGAAAATTTGTTTCAGATTTTTTTTACGGGCAAAATCCCACGTGGGAAGATGCAGCCACACTCACCAGTGTTCCAGCGCTCCTCTCCCGGGTGCAGTATGCCCCACACACACATAACTGACAGGGGGTCTCACTCACACAGGAGACACACACACATAACTGACAGGGGGTCTCACTCACACAGGGGACACACACTACTGACAGGGGGTCTCACTCACACAGGGGACACAAACACTACTGACAGGGGGTCTCACTCACACAGGGGACACACACATAACTGACAGGGGGTCTCACTCACACAGGACAGACACACACTACTGACAGGGGGTCTCACTCACACAGGAGACATACACACTACTGAAAGGGGGTCTCACTCACACAGGGGGTCACACACATAACTGACAGGGGGTCTCACTCACACAGGGGTCACACACATAACTGACAGGGGGTCTTACTCACACAGGTGACACACATACTACTGACAGGGGGTCTCACTCACACAGGGGGTCTCCACACTACTGACAGGGGGTCTCACTCACACAGGGGGTCTCCACACTACTGACAGGGGGTCTCACTCACACAGGGGTCACACACATAACTGACAGGGGGTCTCACTCACACAGGGGACACACTACTGACAGGGGGTCTCACTCACACAGGGGACACACACAGTACTGACAGGGGGTCTCACTCACAGAGGGGACACACACATTATTGACAGGTGGTCTCACTCACACAGGGGTCACACACACTACTGACAGGGGATCTCACTCACACAGGGGTCACACAGACTACTGACAGGGGGTCTCACTCACACAGGGGTCACACAGGGGGTCTCACTCACACAGGACACACACACACTACTGACAGGGGGTCTCACTCACACACGGGACACACACATTATTGACAGGGGGTCTCACTCACAGAGGGGACACACACATTATTGACAGGGGGTCTCACTCACACAGGGGACACACACACTACTGACAGGGGGTCTCACTCACACAGGGGACACACACACTACTGACAGGGGGTCTCACTCACACAGGGGTCACACACACTACTGACAGGGGGTCTCACTCACACAGGGGTCACACAGACTACTGACAGGGGGTCTCACTCACACAGGGGACACACACACTACTGACAGGGGGTCTCACTCACACAGGGGACACACACACTACTGACAGGGGGTCTCACTCACACAGGGGACACACAGACTACTGACAGGGGGTCTCACTCACACAGGGGTCACACAGACTACTGACAGGGGGTCTCACTCACACAGGGGTCACACAGACTACTGACAGGGGGTCTCACTCACACAGGACACACACACACTACTGACAGGGGGTCTCACTCACACAGGGGACACACACATTATTGACAGGGGGTCTCACTCACAGAGGGGACATACACATTATTGACAGGGGGTCTCACTCACACAGGGGACACACACACTACTGACAGAGGGTCTCACTCACACAGGGGACACACACACTACTGACAGAGGGTCTCACTCACACAGGGGACACACACACTACTGACAGGGGGTCTCACTCACACAGGGGACACACACACTACTGACAGAGGGTCTCACTCACACAGGGGACACACACTACTGACAGGGGGTCTCACACACACACTACTGACAGGGGATCTCACACACACTACTGACAGGGGGTCTCACACACACAGGACACACACACACACTACTGACAGGGCGTCTCACACACACAGGACACACACACTACTGACAGGGGGTCTCACACACACAGGACACTCACACACACTACTGACAGGGGGTCTCACACAGACTACTGACAGGGGGTCTCACTCACACAGGGGTCACACAGACTACTGACAGGGGGTCTCACTCACACAGGACACACACACACTACTGACAGGGGGTCTCACTCACACAGGGGACACACACATTATTGACAGGGGGTCTCACTCACAGAGGGGACATACACATTATTGACAGGGGGTCTCACTCACACAGGGGACACACACACTACTGACAGAGGGTCTCACTCACACAGGGGACACACACACTACTGACAGAGGGTCTCACTCACACAGGGGACACACACACTACTGACAGAGGGTCTCACTCACACAGGGGACACACACACTACTGACAGAGGGTCTCACTCACACAGGGGACACACACTACTGACAGGGGGTCTCACACACACACTACTGACAGGGGATCTCACACACACTACTGACAGGGGGTCTCACACACACAGGACACACACACACACTACTGACAGGGCGTCTCACACACACAGGACACACACACTACTGACAGGGGGTCTCACACACACAGGACACACACACACACTACTGACAGGGGGTCTCACACACACTACTGACAGGGGGTCTCACTCACACAGGGGTCACACAGACTACTGACAGGGGGTCTCACTCACACAGGACACACACACACTACTGACAGGGGGTCTCACTCACACAGGGGACACACACATTATTGACAGGGGGTCTCACTCACAGAGGGGACATACACATTATTGACAGGGGGTCTCACTCACACAGGGGACACACACACTACTGACAGAGGGTCTCACTCACACAGGGGACACACACACTACTGACAGAGGGTCTCACTCACACGGGGGACACACAGACTACTGACAGGGGGTCTCACTCACACAGGGGACACACACTACTGACAGGGGGTCTCACACACACACTACTGACAGGGGATCTCACACACACTACTGACAGGGGGTCTCACACACACAGGACACACACACACACTACTGACAGGGCGTCTCACACACACAGGACACACACACTACTGACAGGGGGTCTCACACACACAGGACACACACACACACTACTGACAGGGGGTCTCACACACACTACTGACAGGGGGTCTCACACACACAGGACACACACACACACTACTGACAGGGCGTCTCACACACACACACAGGACATACTGTATAAACACACTGACACTCTTCACAGACCCCGGCAGCACCCCTCACACACTGATACCCCTTTTACACCAGAGCTAAAACCCGGGTTATTGCAGGGTAACCCGGGTAGCTCCTTGGTGTAAAAGGGTTGGAGTGACCCGGGAATCCAACCCAGATAACTTGCAGGGTTTTACACAGGAATAACCTGCGAAACCCTGCAGTGTAAATGGCGTGATCCGGGTCAGGGTGACCTGGATGGTGCCGTTTGCCTGCCGACTGGCCGGCTTCAGTGGCACTTGGAGATGACGTCATCTCCAAGCGTCCACTTCAAAGCCGGAAAAGCCGGGTCTGCAACTCCGGTGTGAACGGCGCCAACTCTGAAATGTCCTGGGTTGGGGCCTGGGAAATTCCGGGTCTGATCCGGATTGGAACCCTGTTCCATCCTCCGGGTCAGACCCGGAATTTCGAAAATGAAAGAGGTATGACAGACAGCGACAGCACACACACAGGACACACACTGGCAGGGGTCCCACTCCCTCTGCTGGAGCAGACGGAGGCGGAAGACTTCAGTCAGGGAAAAGGAGGAGGAGGACAGCGCTGCAGCATCTGAGTAATTAGGGACTAATTAAGATAATTGGACATTTGCAATTGCTTAATTAGTCATTGGGGCTTCCAAAGGATTCCAGAGCAAGTGGCAATTATTTTTATTTAACATATGGATTTTAGGAAAAATTACACCTGCTCTGAAGGCACTCAAAAAAAAAAAAAGTGAGCTTTAAAAATTAAATAAAAACCCAGCACCCAATCGAATACCCAAAATCTTGCACCTAAGGGGCATATTCAGTTAGGCTCTCTGCACAGGGGCGTATCAAGAGAGGAGGGGGTCTGTGCTCAAATCTGCGGGAAAATGGTCGCTGCGCCAGTGCGGTGTGGGCCCCCGGGACCCAGAGATTTGTGTGCACCGCATACATTCTGCGCCCATTATAGATGCACCACGGTCTCCGCACATCTTACATCTATATGTGTGACACGGCAGCAGGTGCACATATAAAGGGTTACTTCTAGCGTACTGATATCACGCCCCAGAACAATAATTAGGGGCACATGCTGGCCTCCAATCCTCCTTTAAATAGATGCCCGTCCAAATCCACGATTTAAGGTAACATTCTTGGACAAGTATCATGCGCTACAGGGTTAAAGCTCTTTAATCCAAGCGCCGCCAGGATTCAACGAGGGTAGTCAGGATTTATCACAGATTGGTATTATTGTGCGAGTAAGCAGGACCTTAATTAGGTCTATAATATCAGAAATGTATTATGCAATAATACTAAATATATGCACGATGTGATATAGTAGTGTAAGATAACCTGCAGATTTTCTCCAATAGTGCCAGTAAGCACAATGTACAGTCACAGCGTATTAACTGTCATTTATTTATTTATTACCAGTTATTTATATAGCGCACACACATTCCGCAGCGCTTTACAGAGAGTATTTGCCCATTCACATCAGTCCCTGCCCCAGTGGAGCTTACACGCTAAGGGCCTGATTCAGAGCCGGACGCTATTTGCGGACGCTCATTCTGAAAAAGGGGCTGGCTATTTAAATTAAGCACTCACTCTTTGCGGTCTGTAGACGCCTCTATGTCTGAGCGAGCGTCCGAAAAATGCGCTCGCTATTTTCTAAAGACGCCCCTTTTCCGTTCGCATCATACGTCATCTCCGCTATTTATTAGATTAATCGGGAACATCGAAAGGCATCTAAACTGCACGCAGTGCTTGTGGTAGGATTTACTTGCCGCTATCACTGCGAGCAGTTCAGGCTAAAAGACAACTAAGTGACGTGGTCGATGACGCTGCTTTGTTAATTATGCACACCCATAAAACGCCGCTTTGACCGTTTGACACGCCTGCGTTCGGATCTCCACTACCCCGTTTTCAAGCACCTTCCCGTTACCACCCACAAACTCCTCATTCTGTCACTCAAATTAGCAGGCCCTCGCTGTGTTACGAGCGCACTATTTCCGACCACAATGACTGGTTTGCGCATGCGCATTGCGAACCATACGTATGCGTAGTTGTGCCAACATCGCTCAGAGCGAATGAGCGGCCGCTTACGAGTGGCTCTGAATCAGGCCCTATATTCCCTACGACATGCTCACACACATACACACTATGGGTAAATTTTGTCAGGAGCCAATTAGCCTACCAGTATATTTTTTGGAGTGTGGGAGGAAACCGGATCAAACCCACGCAAGCACAGGGAGAATATACAAACTCCACACAGTTAGGGCCGTCATGGGTAGTGAACCCACGACCTCGGTGCTGTGAGGCAGTAATGCTAACCATTACACCATCTGTGCTGCCCATGTAATATAATTTAGCAGTCTGCAAAACCAAACAGAGGAGGCACAGGTAGAGACCACAGTAGCAGAAACTATCACTGGTAAGTGTACTAATCCCTCCTTGCCCTTTAAACTTGCAGGACCCAATGAAAATGTACCCGCACAGGAGTGTACTCAGTGCCTTAAGTCACTAGGCCGAGATATGGAAGGGATTTTCCACCATGCTTTATTTTACTACTGTTTGCTCTGTGCGTTTCGGCCCTGTCTTTATAAATCACCAAAGCTGACTATATAGTTTTTTGGGGGAATCACTGCAACGCTGGTCTCTGAGTACCACACCTCCCAACATGACCCTCTCCAGGAGGGACACAATGCTCTGGTCCTGAACTTCCCTGGTAAGAGGTGGGGCTGCAGCGCAGTTCAAAATTCAAATAGGGGAGCCACACCAACTGTCATTTCACACACTGCCAAACATCACTGGCTGGGACTCACTGGCAGTTGGTGCGACTCCCCTATTTGAATTTTGGACTGTGCTGCAGCCCCACCCCTGGAGCCTCCACCAATCATAAATTACCAGGGAAGTCCAGGACCAGAGCATTGTGTCCCTCCTGGAGAGGGTCATGTTGGGAGGTATGGAGTACAGTTGCATCCAAGGACAATAGAAATTAACGACTCAACAGGAGACATAAAGTTTTGGCTAAAAAGCACAGAATGAAACCAGAAACTAAAGGTAGGCACAGGAAAGCATCTGCATGCCAATAAATTTAATTAACCCGAAAGTTCACAACTATTGTAATATTTTGTGTTAATTTTAAAGCCATTTTCTGCTGGAAATTCAGCCGTCATTTAAGTCCTCTTTGAAGGCGAATTTCTCAAGTGAGATTGGAAAGATTACATTCTATAGCCCTCCGTGCACTGGGCCTGATTCAGACCCGGACGCTATGCTGCGTTCGCTCGCATTCATCGATTTTTTTGCAATCTGCGCATGCGTATGAGTCACAATGCGTGCTCGCAAACCAGCCAGTGTGATGGGAAAGTGCTCGCCCGTAGCCCGCCGTCGGCCGCTATTTTGAGTGACAGATAGTGGCGTTTGTAGGTGGTAACAGGGGAATGTGCTTGAAAACGGGGGTGTGGATGTGCGAACGCAGCCATGCCCGACCGTCAGAACGGCGTTTAATGGGTGTGCATAATTAGCAAAGTAGCGTCATTACACACGTGACTAGGTTGTATTTTAGCCAGAACTGCTCGCAATGTTGTGGTGGGAAAAGGCTACCACAAGCACTGCAAGCAGCTCCGATGGCTCTTGATGTTCCCGATTAATCATATAACTGCCGGAGATGACGTGTGTTGTGAGTGGCAAAGGGGTATCTTTATACAGGTGCGAGCGCATAGTGCGGCTGCTCGGTATTACTTAGTGGGCGGCTTTACGCGACGCAGTGCGAGCACATGATTTAAATAGCCGGCCCCTTTTAGCCAGCGAGCGGACACAAATAGCGTCCGGTCTGAATCAGGCCCACTATTCACTGCAATAGAGGACAGCAGGATCGCTGTTCGTGTTACAATTTGAAGAAAAAAAAAAACACATCCAAGTACCAATGCTCCTGACTGCAAGTGTAAATCCTACAGAGTATGGTGGCCATTAGGGCCAATGGTAGCCATTAGCATATCTGTACGCTAGTATTAGGTGGTGTTTTGATGGCAGTGTATAAGGGGTCTAAGGCAACAGAAAAAATACTAATGATTTGCAAATTGCTTTATTATACTTTTAGGTGGACATAATTTTGCAACTACAATTTGTGGACATCTCCTTCACTACTTGTTTTATTTTTCCTTTCAGGTCCTGACGTAACCATGTGACCTCCCCCACCTGCCTCTAAAGCATGGACAACGTCACGTCGGTGGGGAAAAATTGCACTTTTCATGAGGAGTTTAAGCAAATCCTCCTTCCCGTGGTCTACTCTGTGGTGTTAGTCTTCGGTCTTCCACTGAACTTATTCGTCATCCTTCAAGTATGGCTGTCGAAGAAAGCCCTGACCCGCACTGCCATCTACACGCTGAACCTGGCTATGGCAGACTTTCTCTACGTGTGTTCCCTCCCTCTTCTCATTTATAACTATGTCCAGCATGACTACTGGCCATTCGGGGACTTCACCTGCCGCTTTGTCCGACTCCAGTTCTACACAAACCTGCATGGCAGCATCATGTTCCTCACCTGCATGAGCTTCCAAAGATACATGGGCATCTGCCATCCCTTCTCCGTCTGGCACAAGAAGAGAGGCAAGAAGTTTACTTGGGTCGTCTGTGGGGTGGTTTGGTTCATCGTCATCGTCCAGTGTATACCCACCTTCCTGTTCGCCTCTACAGGGATTCAGAGAAACCGGACAGTCTGCTATGACCTGAGCCCCCCCGCGCTCTCTTCAAGCTATTTTCCATATGGCATAACGTTGACTATAACTGGCTTCTTGATCCCCTTCATTTCCATCTTAGCTTGTTATTGTGCCATGACCAAGATTCTCTGCCAGAAGGATGACCTCGCCGATGCGGTGGTGCGTCGGAGGAAGGACAAAGCCGTCCGCATGATCATCATTGTGGTGATCGTCTTTGCCATAAGTTTCTTCCCTTTCCATCTCACCAAAACCATATACTTGATTGTACGCTCCAAGACCGGCGTCCCCTGCCTGGAGTTGCAGACTTTTGCCATTGTGTATAAATGCACCAGGCCTTTCGCCAGCATGAACAGTGTCCTAGACCCTATCTTGTTCTATTTCACGCAGCAGAAGTTTCGGCAGGGCACCAAATCGCTGCTAAGTAGAGTCACCAACAAGTGGAAAGTTGACACAAGCACAAAGAGTCAGTTATGACAATCAGAACCCGAGTTAATTGGAGACCCTGAGCTTTAAAAGGAATCTACGTGAGGTTGCTCCTTGGCAAATGAGCGATCGCAGTATAGCATAGCTGTTCGTATATTCCAGTGGAGGTCATTTTGGGTAATGAATAAAATTGATCAGCGCAAAACTGTCTGAGCATTTGTTGTAGGACATTTCATAAATTTATTCATAAAGAATATTACTAAGAATGTAAAGACAATTAGCTTTCATGTGGCTATGTAACAAGTACCAATACAATAAAATCAAAAATCTTAAATCCTTTAAGTGGGGATTAGCTGCGATTCTGTGCCCGGGGCTATTAAATTGCAGGCTGCACTTAACATGGATTTCTGTTCACCTCTTCCTGAGTCTTGAATAGCAATTTGTAGGGCGTTAACCCCTCAGCTCCAGGTACTTATGGCGGAATCTACGCACATTAGCCTCAGATTACTGTGTGAGGAAGAGGGCTTGTAGGTGTAGCTCCAGATGTAAAAGTCCGAGACTACAACCCTTTCTATCCCATAAAATAACAAGGCTAATTGAATCCGGCCCTGGGTTGGAAATTAAATATACATCTAATTGTGGTGTCTGTTATTTGTTATGAGATCTGTGATTTGTAATATTTTACAGATTTAGGGGCATATTCAATTAGACTTGAAAAGTCGGAGAGTTTTCGCCTACCGTACTTTTCACTGACCTTGCGTGTTCTGGAAGCGAAACATTTTCGTGCACGGCCCCGCTTTTCGCCCTATTCATTTCCAAAGGACGCAAAAACAGGACCCAGCAAAACGCAAACAGGTGAAAAGTATTGTCAGATTTGGGGAAATCAGCCTGACACCCCCCAAAAGATGCATTAACATTGGGGATCAATGTAGATGCCCCCGAATAACCCTACTGAAGTTATTTGGGATACTTAAATGCTCTCAATAGCTGATAATTAGCATCTTTGCATAAGTGGTGAAGAATAGCATTTAGCAGTTTTGTTTTGTTTTTTTAAGTAACTATTCCCAGCAAATTTGGGGTACATGAAAATCATGGTTAAAAATCGCAAAAGTTAAGTTTTAAAAAACCCACCTTCAGCAAGCACCTGCAATCAAAAAACACCTCACCCATACTTGCAAAGCTTATTTCGCTAGATTTTAAGTTTGTATCCCAACTTTGTACTTTTTCGCCCCCTTTTTCAAAGCCATTTTTTTGGGTGTTCTTCAAAAAATTTTAGGATTTTTTTGACACAGGTAACCTTTGGGGACCTGTCCCAAGGGTGCAGGGTGGTTTCCCCACCTCCGCAATTCTGCACTTTTTTTCACCTTGGTTTCATAGGCAAATCTTTTTCGCCTATACCAATGCATTGACTTTCGGCGTAGGTGAAAAAGTCTTAGGAATTTAATACAGGGATAAGTTTTCGCCTGGCGAAATGACGTCATCGCCGAAACTTTTTCGCCGAAAATGGCTTATCGCGGCTTATTGAATATGCCCCTTAAGAGGCTTATTCTGAGTTGGGAGCAAAGCAAAAAAAGTAATGTTGCACTGCAGGAGGAAGGGGGAGGGGTGCAGATGTAAGATGTGCAGAGAGAGAGAGATTTTGGCAGGGCGAGTGTCCACATCCAAATCTAAATTGCAGTGTTAGGATAAAGGTGTCCAGCATTTGTGGGCTATATGCAAAAGCAGCCGGTATTCACCCTGCATGCAAAAACAATACATGTATTTGCACCCTTTTTCATTGCAGCATGGTTTGTTCCAGATATAAAGTCACTTTTTTTTTTGTTTGATCCCAGAATCAGCCCCTAAAATGTACATGTATGATTGCCATTCACAATTCAGATGCACATGCCTAAAATGTGACAGAGAAAGACGTGTAATGCTGTGATAATGTTTTGTAAGTTATACTGCTAGAATCCTGATTACTGATCTCATCACTTTTCTATTATACAGAAATACATGGCTCATACACACACATACACTAAAGCTGGGTACACACTAAATGTTGTATTTACCCAGTTATCCGACGGGCAACCCCCCGCCAATGGGCAGTTATAGCATGCGGCCGGTACACATTAGACGATCCGGTGCCTGAACGGCGCATCTCACTGCATGGGGTAGTCAGCCGCACCGTCAGGTTGAGCTGTATGTAGGGCCGACCAGACGATGCGGCTGACGACCTCACGGGAGCGCTTACCGCCCAACATAGTCGGTGCACACTGCACGATTTGTCGTTCTGATCCGTCAGAAGTTGCCGAATCATCCAAAATATCACTAAGTGTGTACCCAGCTTTACTGCGATACAAAATCACAAGCCGCTTTCTATATACACTGTAATCCTTATAACATACAGTAGGGGGTGCTCTACCCCATATGTATTAACTATTGAGGCTGCCTTGGACATTAGATTGACCACAACCAGGTCATGTATTATATAGAGATTTTAATTATTTATATTTCATTATGTGAATATTTCAATGATTACAGATACTTATGATTAATGTGATTTAAAAACCATTGAAGGGAAGATCATGAATATTCAGTGTTATAACCTTATGAAATGTGAATTATCAAATATGGATACTATGTTCTTAAATAAATATATTGTGGCATCGATATATAATCTACTGATTTTATGAATAAAAGAAAAATGCCAATTCAGCTGTAAAATCTCAGGTTATTCAGATCTGTCACATAACTGGATCTTCTTTATTGAAATATTTCAATCTTAAATGCCATAGGGACAGATTCTATCAGCCGCGACTTCTGTTCTGCCAGGTAAAGTGCCCAGAACTAATTAGACTTGCAAGCAGCCCTCGAGAAGAGCCAAGGCTACAGCTAACACTTATTTCTGCTCTAACCCATGCATCGGTTATATTACTCTTCACCAAGCAGTGCCGGATTAACAACATGGAGGCCAGAGGTATCACCCAGTGACCCCCACACACAGAGCCATAACTAGATTTTTTGGTGCCCTGTGCCAGAGAGAGCATTAGCACTCCCCCCCCCTCCCCCCATTTGTTAAACAGGGACATAAGATAGTGCACCTGAGAGAGGGCCATGGCCTCATGGGGAATGGCCATGGAAGAGATAGGAGGGGCCAGGAGATGCTGGGGATAAATAGGGACATAATATAGTGCACCTGAGAGAGGGCCATGGCCTCATAGGGAAGGGCCAGGGAAGAGATAGGAGAGGCCAGGAGATGCTGGGGATAAATAGGGACATAATATAGTGCACCTGAGAGAGGGCCATGGCCTCATGGGGAAGGGCCAGGGAAGAGATAGGGGAGGCCAGGAGATGCTGGGGATAAATAGGGACATAATATAGTGCACCTGAGAGAGGGCCATGGCCTCATGGGGAAGGGTCAGGGAAGATAGGAGAGGCCAGGAGATGCTGAGGATAAATAGGGACATAATATAGTGCACCTGAGAGAGGGCCATGGCCTCATGGGGAAGGGCCAGGGAAGAGATAGGGGAGGCCAGGAGATGCTGGGGATAAATAGGGACATAATATAGTGCACCTGAGAGAGGGCCATGGCCTCATGGGGAAGGGCCAGGCAAGAGATAGGGGAGGCCAGGAGATGCTGGGGATAAATAGGGACATAATATAGTGCACCTGAGAGAGGGCCATGGCTTCATGGGAAGGACCAGGGAAGAGATAGGGGAGGCCAGGAGATGCTGGGGATAAATAGGGACATAACATAGTGCACCTGAGAGAGGGTCATGGCCTCATGGGGAAGGGCCAGGGAAGAAATAGGGGAGGCCAGGAGATGCTGAGGATAAATAGGGACATAACATAGTGCACCTGAGAGAGGGCCATGGCCTCATGGGGAAGGGCCAGGGAAGAGATAGGGGAGGTAAGGAGATGCTGGGGATAAATAGGGACATAAGATAGTGCACCTGAGAGAGGGCCATGGCCTCATGGGGAAGGGCCAGGGAAGAGATAGGAGAGGCCAGGAGATGCTGGGGATAAATAGGGACATAATATAGTGCACCTGAGAGAGGGCCATGGCCTCATGGGGAAGGGCCAGGGAAGAGATAGGAGAGGCCAGTAGATGCTGGGGATAAAAGAAGAGGAAGCTACAAGTGAGAATGATAATAAACAGGAAAACTGAATGGTCCAAACAGTGCCCCCTGCCCTGCAGTGCCCTGTGCCATGGCACAGTTCGCACTACCCTAGTTACGGACATGCCCACACAAAGTTACATCACCAGTGTGGGGAGCAGTGTGGTATAATGTGAACTGGTTTTTCTCTGTGGCATAATATGAACGGGGGGCACTACAGTGTTCAACACGTTTGTGGTGCCAGAGAGTATTTACACATGCTTTTTAATAATGATATACTGGTAATAACATCACCAGTACTTTACCAGTATATCATTTTGACAATGTTATGCCCCCCATCAGGTCAATTGCCCATGGCCCCCTACAAACCTTATTCCGGCTCAGTCCTCACCCTTACATTAATTTCTAGACCTATGGTTCCTACATTTTTTGGACCCCAAAGTGTCAGTGTGTTGGAACCACAACTTTTTACCCAGAGCCCTTGGTCTAGGACCAGACGAGGGATGGTTTCCGATGGAATGTATTGCATACGTTACCCCAGAAGACAGATTTTAGGACCCCACTTGTGATCTGTAATCAGCAGTTGGACATTTGTGTAGACTAATAAAATCAGCATTAGGGGCGACCTGGATTTTCATGTAGGGTAAATTCTTCTTGCAGTTGTCAAATAACAATTTGTTTATCCTCTTAAGCATCAAATACATGTAGTATGGCTGTAAACATATTAAACACTAAAAATAAATTTTGTCTAACACAACACACAGTGGACCTCATTCAAAGTCAGTCGTATGCGTCCGCTCGGTCGTACCCAGTGATGTTCGCTAAACTGCGCATGCGTAAGTTTCGCAATGCGCGTGCGCAAACTAGCTGTTACGATCGGAAATTTCTCTCTCCTTGAACTTGGCCAGATCGTTAGTTTGAGTGACAGCATGAGGCGTTTGTGGGTGGTAACAGGGGAAGGTGCTTGAAAACGGGGGAGTGGAGATCCGAACGCAGGCGTGCCTAATTATCCGAATGGCGTTTTATGGGAGTGCATAATTAACTAAGTAGTGTCATGGCACATGTGACATTGGTGGTTTGTACACTGACCTGATTGTAGTGCTTAAGAGAGGGTATGGTCAACCTTAAGCTCTCCGAGCAGCTCCGATGGTCTCGATTAATCCTTATATGCCCGGAGATGACGTCTTTTGTGATCGAGAAGTGGCCGTGTTTTTAGTCTTATGGCCGCATCCTCCCCTCGCTCGTCCAGCTAACGATCCCATCTTAACGACGCAACTTGCGAGCGCATCATTTGCATATCCGGACCCTTTTCCTTTACGACCGTGCGGCCGCAACGACCGACTCTGAATGAGGTCCAGAGTGTCATTTAAGAGCTACAGACCATGGCACAGCAGTGCAGATTATATTTTGCAATGATATGCGTTTATGCGCCCCTGTTTTGTGCAAATGTACCAAGATGGCTTCAGATGCGGTGTGTGCAAACGCCTGCGTGTTTTGATTGAATATATGTGCACGTAACTGCAGATCGGGCGTTGTTGCTGGTTATAGGATCACACCGTTAAAGTGCAGAGTGTAGCTTGATCCAGGTATAAATGTGTGTAGCCTTCATGATATACCCTGAACAGTCAGCATTTATAGACATGACAGTAAATATCAGGGTAGCACAGGCCTGGCAGCAAAGAGGAACCATTAGTATAACGTATGAAGGCCACGTGTAGCAGCAGACGACACTGGGAGGATGGGGTGAGGCCAGTCTGTGACGGTGAGTTAGGGGAGGAACCTAGGAGATCCCTGTGCACAATATACTCTATATTTTAGCAGTAAGAATGGATTTATCTGTCCCACATTCCAAAAGTGTGTGGGAGGAGGGGATTGATTTAAATAAATAAATATCATTGTATTTTGTTTTGCAATTCATACACACTGGTTATTACTGCTAATCATTTTCCAGCAATACACGCTTTGCTGTGCACAGAGAAGATGCGCTGAGAGATAGATTTGGGAGGGGGGAGTGTCCACATCCAAATCTAAATTGCAGCGTTAGAATAAAGCTGTCCAGCATTTGTGAGCTACATGCAAAAGGGGATGGGTATGAAATCCCGGCGGCTGAATAGCCTACAGGTGAATGCCGTCGCTGGAGGCTCGAAACAGCAGAATCCCGACTGGGCAGGTAAGTATGGGAACCAGGGGCTGGCTGGCAACTTTTAGCCTGGGGGGCAAATGCATGCAGGCGGCCCTGGCAGAGGGGTAGCGTGTAGCCAGGGTGCCCAAAGAACATGCGTGCTACGGCGCCCCCCTCAAGTGTTCCAGGGAGGAGGCGGGTCCATATGGGATTAATGTAAAGTAAAAATAAAGATTAGGAACAGCCCCATCGTGGTGCCCATATGCAGTGCCCCCCTGTGCCCCAGGAGAGGACCCCCTTATGCAGGCCTCCAGTAGTGCCCCCAGTAGTGATCCCCCTATGCAGTGCCCCTAGTAGTTGTCCCCTCCCCTTGTAGTGCCCCTAGTAGTAGTAGTCCCCCCCTTGTAATAGTAGTCCCCCCCCCTTGTAGTGCCCCCAGTAGTAGTCCCCCCATTGAAGTGCCCCCAGTTATAATCCCCAGTAGCGATCCCCCCTTGTAGTACCCGCAGTAGAGGTCTCCCTCTTGTAGTGCCCCCAGTAGTAGTCCCTCCCTCTTGTAGTGCCCCCAGTCCAGTAGTGGTCCCCCCCCTTGTAGTGCCCCCAGTAGTAGTAGTCCCCCCCCCTTGCAGTGCCTCCAGTAGTAGTAGTCCCCCCCTTGTGGTGCCCCCAGTAGTGGTCTCCCCCTTGTAGGGCCAGGCTCCTCCCCCCCAGTAGACACACGTAGTAAAAAAAAAAAAAACACTTACCTGAATCCCCGCTCTCGCCGTCACCATCCGCTCCTCCGTCTGTCCTTCCCGGGCCGGGCCGCTCTGCATTATGGGGGAGACGTCATAACCCTACCCTTCTCCCACCTTAACCCTCCCTTAGGGGTGTCTAACCCTAAAACTCCCGGGGTGGTGCCTAACCCTAAGTCCCCCCGGGGGTGCCTAAACCTAAACCCCATTTCCCACACCCTAAACCTAACCCTCCCGGGGGGGTGCCTAACCCTAACTCCCCCTTCCCCTAGCCTAACCCTCCCCAGGGGGTGCCTAACCCTAAGTCCCCCCGGGGGTGCCTAAACCTAAATGCAGCTAACGCTAAGCCTGTCCCTGCTTAGCATTCGGGAAGCAGTCTGTCGGGATTCCGTCGTCGGGCTAAAGATAGACGTCGGTATTTAGATGCCTATCTTTAGTACTAAATCGGGATTTCGACACCGGGATTCCGTCGGGATTCTAACTACATAGTGCCATAACTAGGGCAGGGCGAGAGAGGCACGAGCCCTGGGTGCCGTGTGACCGGCGGCGTGGGGGGGGCCCGCCGGCCACGGTACCGGCCCGTCCTAGTTAGCCAGTGTAGTGCCGACCACAGTGACTGCGGTCAGCGCTACACATTTACACAAGACCGGCGCTAGGCTTCCCTGCGCCGGTCCTGTGCTGCACAGCCGAGCCCCTTCCCTCCCCGAGCGCTTGCCCAATAGCGCCAGGAGGAGGGTGGCAGGTGGGCTCATGCTGTGCATTCTAACATACACATCGCCGCCAGCGCCGCGGCGACGTATGTGTTAAACAGCAGCCAATGAGAGTCAGATAGACTCTCATTGGCTGCTGCAGCGCCCACTGCAAGAGCCGGCTCCTGCAGTGGGTAATGGGAGAGACGTCATGACGTCTCTCCCATAATGCAGAGGGCACTAGCCCTGGAGGACTGACGTGCGGACGGCGGCGGGAGCCGGAGCATGGATTCAGGTAAGTATTTTTCTTTTATTTATTGTTTTATTTTCAGTGTGTATTTGTCGGGGGGGTTTCTATACTGGGGCCACTTATACTGGGGGCACTAATGGGGAACTTAGACTGGGGGCACTTATACAGGGGCACTAATGGGGGCACTTATACTGGGGGCACTTATACTGGGGGCACTAATGGAGGGGACCTATACTGAGTGCACTTATACTGGGGGCACTTATGGAGGGGACCTATACTGGGACACTAATGGAGGGGACCTATACTGGGGGTACTTATACTGAGGGCACTAATGGAGGGGACCTATACTGGGGCACTAATGGAGGGGACCTATATTGGGGGCATTTATACTGAGGACACTAATGGAGGGGACCTATACTGGGAGCACTTATACTGGGGGCACTAATGGAGGGGACCTATACTGGGGGCACTTATACTGGGGGCACTTATACTGGGGACACTAATGGGGGGACCTATACTGGGGGCACTTATACTGGGGGCACTAATGGAGGGGACCTATACTGGGGGCGCTTATACTGGAAGCACTATACTGGGGGCACTAATGGAGGGGACCTATACTGGGGGCACTAATGGAGGGGACCTATACTGGGGCACTTATACTGGAAGCACTTATACTGGGGGCACTAATGGAGGGGACCTATACTGGGGGTACTTATACTGAGGGCACTAATGGAGGGGACCTATACTGGGGGCACTTATACTGAGGGCACTAATGGAGGGGACCTATACTGGGGCACTAATGGAGGGGACCTATACTGGGGGCACTTATACTGGGGGCACTAATGGAGGGGACCTATACTGGGGGCACTTATACTGGGGGCACTTATACTGGGGACACTAATGGGGGGACCTATACTGGGGGCACTTATACTGGGGGCACTAATGGAGGGGACCTATACTGGGGGCACTTATACTGAGGACACTAATGGAGGGGACCTATACTGGGAGCACTTATACTGGGGGCACTAATGGAGGGGACCTATACTGGTGGCACTTATACTGGGGGCACTTATACTGGGGACACTAATGGGGGGACCTATACTGGGGGCACTTATACTGGGGGCACTAATGGAGGGGACCTATACTGGGGGCGCTTATACTGGAAGCACTATACTGGGGGCACTAATGAAGGGGACCTATACTGAGGGCACTAATGGAGGGGACCTATACTGGGGCACTTATACTGGAAGCACTTATACTGGGGGCACTAATGGAGGGGACCTATACTGGGGGCACTTATACTGGGGGCATTAATGGAGGGGACTTATACTGGGGGCATTAATGGAGGGGACCTATACTGGGGGCACTTATACTGGGGGCATTAATGGAGGGAACCTATACTGGGGCACTTATACTGGGAGCACTTATACTGGGGGCACTAATGGAGGGGACCTATACTGGGGGCACTTATACTGGGGGCACTAATGGAGGGGACTTATACTGGGGGCATTAATGGAGGGAACCTATACTGGGGGCACTAATGGAGGGGACCTATACTGGGGGCACTTATACTGGGGGCACTTATACTGGGGACACTAATGGGGGGACCTATACTGGGGGCACTTATACTGGGGGCACTAATGGAGGGGACCTATACTGGGGGCACTTATACTGGAAGCACTATACTGGCGGCACTAATGGAGGGGACCTATACTGGGGCACTTATACTGGGAGCACTTATACTGGGGGCACTAATGGAGGGGACCTATACTGGGGGCACTTATACTGGGGGCACTAATGGAGGGGACTTATACTGGGGGCATTAATGGAGGGGACCTATACTGGGGCACTTATACTGGGGGCATTAATGGAGGGGACTTATACTGGGGGCACTAATGGAGGGGACCTATACTGGGGGCACTAATGGAGGGGACCTATACTGCTGGCACTAATGGAAGGGACCTATACTGGGAGCACTAATGGAAGGGACCTATACCGGGGGCACTAATGGAAGGGACCTATACCGGGGGCACTAATGGAAGGGACCTATACTGGGGGCACTAATGGAAGGGACCTATACTGGGGGCACTAATGGAAGGGACCTATACTGGGGGCACTAATGGAAGGGACCTATACAGGGGGCACTAATGGAGGGGACCTATACTGCTGGCACTAATGGAAGGGACCTATACTAGGGGCACTAATGGAGGGGACCTATACTGGGGGCACTAATGGAGGGGACCTATACTGCTGGCACTAATAGAAGGGACCTATACTGGGAGCACTAATGGAAGGGACCTATACTGGGGGCACTAATGGAGGGGACCTATACTGCTGGCACTAATGGAAGGGACCTGTACTGGGAGCACTAATGGAAGGGACCTATACTGGGGGCACTAATGGAAGGGACCTATACTGCTGGAACTAATGGAGGGGACCTATACTGGGGGCACTAATGGAAGGGACCTATACTGGGGGCACTAATGGAAGGGACCTATACTGGGGGCACTAATGGAAGGGACCTATACTGGGGGCACTAATGGAGGGGACCTATACTGGGGGCACTAATGGAGGGGACCTATACTGCTGGCACTAATGGAGGGGACCTATACTGGGGGCACTAATGGAGGGGACCTATACTGGGAGCACTAAGGGAAGGGACCTATACTGGGGGCACTAATGGAAGGGACCTATACTGGGGGCACTAATGGAAGGGACCTATACTGGGGGCACTAATGGAAGGGACCTATACTGGGGGCACTAATGGAGGGGACCTATACTGCTTGCACTAATGGAAGGGACCTATACTGGGGGCACTAATGGAGGGGACCTATACTGGGGGCACTAATGGAGGGGACCTATACTGCTGGCACTAATGGAAGGGACCTATACTGGGAGCACTAATGGAAGGGACCTATACTGGGGGCACTAATGGAGGGGACCTATACAGCTGGCACTAATGGAAGGGACCTATACTGGGGGCACTAATGGAGGGGACCTATACTGGGGGCACTAATGGAAGGGACCTATACTGCTGGCACTAATGGAAGGGACCTATACTGGGGGCACTAAAGGAGGGGACCTATTCTGCTGGCACTAATGGAAGGGACCTATACTGGGAGCACTAATGGAAGGGACCTATACTGGGGGCACTAATGGAGGGGACCTATACTGCTGGCACTAATGGAAGGAACCTATACTGGGGGCACTAATGGAGGGGACCTATACTGGGGGCACTAATGGAGGGGACCTGTACTGGGGGCAGTAATTTAGGGGACCTCTACTGGGGGCACTAATGGGGGGGACCTCTACTGGGGGAACTAATGGGGGGGACTACTACTGGGGGCACCACTGCGGTGGACCACTACTGGGGACACTCCATCGGGGACCAGTACTGGGGGCACTGCATAGGGGGGGCTACTACTGGGGGCACTGCATTTGGGGGGACTGTATAAGGGGCACTACTGGGGTTAAGGTGCATATGGAATGGAAAGGAATGTTCAGAGTGATGAGAAAGGGGTATGTGTGTCAGGTTGACACCCCCATTTTTAAGTGGCCATGCCCCTTTTGACCACACCCATTTTTTGCCACTCACATAGAGGGGGAGCACCATTTTTACATTTGCCACTGAACTACATTCCATGCAAAAGCAGCCAGTATTTACCCTGCATGCAAAAACCAGACCAAGCATGGTTTGTTCCCGATATAAAGTTACTTTGCTTTTTTGATTTGATCAGATTGTCAGATTGAGCTGCATGTAGGACCGACCTGCGGTTTCTTGGTAGTAGCTTTAGAGTTTAATGCTACGAAGTCACCAACAGAGACTGTGGGCCTGATTCACCAGCAATCGCAACTGTGTTTACGCACGCAGTCGGCCGTTTTGCAGACTTGCTAAGTATTACGGATGTGTTTAAGGTAAAGTGGGCCTACTTATGTTAGGCAGCTATGGCATTGCAATCATTAGCATATCATCGCAGTGAGACTATGGGCCTGATTCAGATCGCCTCGCTAGATGCGGCTGCTCGCTCCCGGCGTATGCAAATTCAGTTAAGTGACGTCAAGGCAGGCGATCGCACGGCAAGGCATAAGCACGCCCACTATGTCTTGGCGAGCGATCACTTTGTGTATGCAGACGCCCACCAGTATGTCTTTAGCCGCCCACTAGCGAACGTCATCTCCAGGAAGTATATACATCCATCGGTACATCGGGTTCCATCGGATCTGACTGCATCGCTTTCGGTTGACTGTACCCTACCACAAGCACTGCGAGCACTTCACTGTATAATTCAACCAGGTGACATGTACTATGACGCTGCCTGTTAATTATGCACGCCTCTGAAACGGCATTGAAACACTCAGGCACACCTGCGTTCGCAACTACACTCCCCCATTACTACTGCCCTGCCCCTGTTACCACCCACAAACGGCCTCTCCTGTCACTCATTCCACTGGGCTGTCTTTGCTGCATGCGCAATTGCATAACATCGGCCAGGAACGAGCGAGCTGCCGCTTGCGAACGGGTCTCTATCAGGCACTATGTGCGTAAACACTGTTACAATCGCAATAGCTATCCTTGCTGAATCAGGCCCTGTATTGGCCAAACTACTGCAGTTTCAAGAGCGCAAACCTGTAGAGACTAATGCTGAGAATTATGTTCTTCTGTCAAAAATCACAAAATGCCTAAAACACCAAAGTACAGATGTTCACAAAATGTGGACATAGCGTCTCAGAGTTCAGTGTGAGTGAACCAAATGGCACCTCATCAGATAAACGTGAGAATGAGTCACTGAGACAACCACTGCAGGGACTGTTGGTACATGGACTCAGGAGCCATGGTTCACTTTAACTATAATGAGAGTTTGTTGAAGTCACTAATTTCAAAAACCCAGCTTTTACCCGGCATTTGAGTTCAGACAGAAGAGCAAATTACCGGGTCAAACATTTCTTCCTGGTAATTGGCTGATTAACACAGGTATTTCTTCTGTCTGAAAGGGTCAACCCGTATCCAGTCATTAGGTCTATATTGTCTAGATAGACAATGTTTGGGTAGACAATGGAAGATAGACAGGCAATAGGTCGACAAGGACTGAAGGTCGACACACTAAAGGTCGACTAGTAACAAGGTCGACAGGTACTGAAGGTCGACATGGTCATTAGGTTGACACTCATATGGTCGACATGCAAAAGGTCAACACATGTTTTTGTGGGTTTTTTAGCCCTAATCTTCACCCTAACCCTCCCCTTGGTGCCTAACCCTAACCCTCCCTCCTGGTGCCTAACCCTCCCTCCTGGTGCCTAACCCTAACCGTCGGGGTAAGTGCCTAACCCTAACCCTCCCTCCTGGTGCCTAACCCTAACCGTCCCTTCTAGTGCCTAACCCTCCGGTAAGTGCCTAACTCTAACCCTCCTTCCTGGTGCGTAACCCTAACCGTCAGGGTAGATGCCTAAACCTTACTGTCCCTTCTAACGCCTAACCCTAACCCTAAACACTCCAGGCTGCACCTGGCATATCATCTACAGCCTATACTTGTTTTAACCCTGTGTCCTATGCTACCTGTTTCTGCCTGGTTAATAAACCAACACCTGGTTAAGTTGTCTGCTGTGTGGGCTAACCTCCATTTGCGCACTGCACCCAACACCACCGTATACTTTGCCAATACCGTAATCTAGAGGTCTCTCCCACCATCCCAAAGGTCAGGACTTTCTTCCCGATTGATGGGACTGTTGGGAGGTAAAAGTGTATCCATATACACCTATCCTCAAATCGCACCAAACAGCCCCATTTGGCACGCCATGGATTTTGCAACTAAGCCACGCGTCCCACCACACAGTTTTATACAGAATGTGCCCCTCATTCACATCGCTAATGTGACAAAAGTATAATGAATGAATATCCTGGGCACTGTGCGCTGCACGTGGTTTAGCCTGGTCTTTTTTTACGGGCGAGGGGGATTGTCAGGAGCTACCTAGCACTGCAGAAGGGAAAGGCACACCCCCAGGTTTTGGAGGGGGCATGATTATGTCTCCAAGATTTCCCATGCCACTAAGTATCCGGGCCCCATACTGTATATGTCTCAATGGTGTCACACAAGCTCCTTAGAGCAGGAATATGGACCTCCCAAGGAACCCTGCAAGCACTCATGCCGTCCCCTTGCACCTTGGACAGCAGCACCATTTACACACCACTCATTATGGCCCCATGTGACCGGATGATCTCGCTCTGCCAGGTGTTCATAGGTTTTTTATTTCTGTTAGAATGTAGTGTGGTTACTCATCCCTGAGGGGGCTTACTTCCCCACGTCTAGGGATTCCCGCTCGCCATCAGTAACAGCCTGTAACTGACTCCTCCCACGGCATAGTGGGTGGGTAACGCTGTGCCACCACCAGGCTCTTACCACAGCACCTGTTACTGTGTACTTCTGGATATGTTACAAATCTGAGATACATTTCTACATTTCATGCTCCCTCAAGCTGCCCAGATTGGTTCCCCTCCGGCCCTCCATCCTCTGTGATCATCTTCTGTCACCTCCCCTCCAGCCCTCCCTTCTCTGTGATCATCTTCTGTCACCTCCCCTCTGGCCCTACCTCCTCTGTGATCATCTTCTGTAACCTCCCCTCCGGCCCTCCCTCCTCTGTGATCATCTTCTGTCACCTCCCCTCTGGCCCTCCCTCCTCTGTGATCATCTTCTGTCACCTCCCTCCGGCCCTCCCTCCTCTGTGATCGTCTTCTGTCACCTCCCCTCTGGCCCTCCCTCCTCTGTGATCATCTTCTGTCACCTCCCCTCCGGCCCCCCCTCCACTGTGATCATCTTCTGTCACCTCCCCTCCGGCCCTCCCTCCTCTGTGATCATCTTCTGTCACCTCTCCTCCGGCCCCCCTTCCTCTGTGATCATCTTCTGTCACCTCCCCTCTGGCCCTCCCTCCTCTATGATCATCTTATGTCACCTCCCCTCCGGCCCCCCCTCCTCTGTGATCATCTTCTGTCTCCTCCCCTCCGGCCCTCCCTCCTCTGTGATCATCTTCTGTCACCTCCCCTCCGGCCCTCCCTCCTCTGTGATCATCTTCTGTCACCTCCCTCCGGCCCTCCCTCCTCTGTGATCGTCTTCTGTCACCTCCCCTCTGGCCCTCCCTCCTCTGTGATCATCTTCTGTCACCTCCCCTCCGGCCCCCCCTCCACTGTGATCATCTTCTGTCACCTCCCCTCCGGCCCTCCCTCCTCTGTGATCATCTTCTGTCACCTCTCCTCCGGCCCCCCTTCCTCTGTGATCATCTTCTGTCACCTCCCCTCTGGCCCTCCCTCCTCTATGATCATCTTATGTCACCTCCCCTCCGGCCCCCCCTCCTCTGTGATCATCTTCTGTCTCCTCCCCTCCGGCCCTCCCTCCTCTGTGATCATCTTCTGTCACCTCCCCTCCGGCCCTCCCTCCTCTGTGATCATCTTCTGTCACCTCCCCTCCGGCCCTCCCTCCTCTGTGATCATACTCTGTCACCTCCCCTCCGGCCCTCCCTCCTCTGTGATCATACTCTGTCACCTCCCCTCCGGCCCTCCCTCCTCTGTGATCTTCTGTCACCTCCCCTCCGGCCCTCCCTCCTCTGTGATCATCTTCTGTCACCTCCTCTCCGGCCCTCCCTCCTCTGTGATCATCTTCTGTCACCTCCCCTCCGGCTCTCCCTCCTCTGTGACCATCTCTGTCACCTCCCCTCCAGCCCCCCCTCCTCTGTGATCATCTTCTGTCACCACCTCTCAGGCCCTCCCTCCTCTGTGATCATCTTCTGTCACCTCCTCTCCGGCCCCCCCTCCTCTGTGATCATCTTCTGTCACCTCCCATTTCCTGTCAGAGTGATTACATCCACTTCTCACCTCTTTAATTCCCTCCCCTCTCTACCCTGTGATCGGCTCTATGCCCCTGTCCACTCCTCTTATTGGTTGTGTATGAATCCCCTTCTGTTTCTGTACCTGGAAGTGTCGTGCAGTGAGGGCGGAAGTGCGGTTTCCTGCCCATACAGTCCACCAAAAGAACTCAGTTGTCCCCTTGGGGGCACGCCTCGCTCTCCATACTTCAGGCTCGTTAGCTCGCTTCGCTCGCCACAATATTATATTTCCCCTCTATGCCCATGTGGATGGTAGGGAATGACATTGGACAGTAACTAATGACGTCATGGTACAGAAACAGAAGGTGATCTATCCACTACCCTTTCTTATTGGCTTCTGTCACCACCCCTCTCCTCTCCTTCACTTATTGCAGGCTTGCCTACCCTCCCGATTTGGTCGGGAGCCTCCCGATTTTCGGGTGCTGCTCCCGGCCCCCCGGAAAGGCAGGCAAACCTCTCGGAAGCCTGCGACCCTCCTGACCTCCCCCCAGAAAAAACTAGAAACCCCCGCAGCGGGGGAGCCGGTGATGAGATTAACGCTGAATCGCGTCATCGTGGCCCCGCCCCCTGCTTCACAATGCCAAAAATAATGGCATCGAGAAGAGGGGGTGGGGCCACGATGACACGATCACGCAGCCCCGTCCCAGCTCCACCCCCAAAGTGTCGTAAATGGCCGGCTCTGGCCCCAATGTGCCATCAATGGCCGACTCTGCCCCCCGCTGTTAGCCGATAATCAGCTCCCTCCTGGAAGGCTGGAGCTGATTGTTGGCAAGTATGTCTTATTGGCTTCTATCGCTGGCCCTCCCTGATAGACTTTGCCCTTCCCCTCTCCTTTCTTATTGGCCATTGTCACCTCCCCTCTCCTCTCCTTTTCTTATTGGCTTCTGTCACTAGCCCTCTCTGATTGGCTTTGCCCTTTCCTTCTCCTTTCTTATTGGTCTCTGTCACCTCCCCTCTCTTTTCTTATTGGCCTCTCTCACCTCCCCTGTCCTTTCTTATTGGCCTCTGTCATCTGCCCTCTCCTTTCTTATTGGCCTCTGACACCTCCCCTCTCCTTTCTTATTGGCCTCTGATACCTCCCCTCTCCTTTCTTATTGGCCTCTGTCACCTCCCCTCTCTTTTCTTATTGGCCTCTCTCGCCTCCCCTCTCCTTTCTTATTGGCCTCTGTCACCTCCCCTCTCTTTTCTTATTGGCCTCTCTCACCTCCCCCTCTCCTTTCTTATTGGCCTCTGTCACCTCCCCTCTCCTTTCTTATTGGCCTCTGACACCTTTCCTATCCCCTCTCCTATTTTATCCCCTCTCTCCTTCTCTCCTCGTTCATCCATTGTGCTTCAATGGACTTATAATTGAAGTTTAGGATTTTACATCAATTACCATCAGATGTGTCACTTTTAAGGTATGAGTAAAACAAGTCACTGCTTTGCTATATAAAGTAATGGAGGTGTTCCCAGGCATGACCACAAAATGTTGTTTGAAAGGTATTTTAAAAAATATTCGGAGACCTGAAGTAATAATAATGGTGGTACACAGAACATGACATGGTTAGTAAAACTCACATTAACATACTGTAGGTGCAATGTATATTTGTGAAGTAGGAGCATAGCTGAGAATGGAGCTTGCCATAGGTGTTCCCACTCCAGTAATAGCTGCTTGGGGCAGTAATTGCAGTAATAACCTGTGCACCCTGTATAATCTCACTCTAGCACATATACTCTGTCACTTTAAGTTAAATATATAATGCAATATCCTGTATTGAGTAATAACAATGATTCAAAGGAGATAACAGTCAGATCCTAGGTGCTATACATAAATAAAACAGTACCAAAGCAGCTACCCCATAATGTCAGATGGGAAACAGTCGGGAAGCCGGTGGACGCAATGCCGAACGCTGGCTTCCCGACTGCTTAATCCCAGCAAGGGTTAAATAACAGGCGTCAAAATCTCGACGCCTGTCATTTTACCTACGCCGGGAGACCGGTGCCCAGCATCCCGATCGAAGGGATGCCGGACGCGGACAGCCGCTTTTAGGTTTAGGGCTCCCGGGGGGGACACAGGTTAGGATCAGGCTAGGGGAAGGGGGGGCTAGGGTTAGGCACTCACGGGGGGAGGTTAGGGTCAGGCAACCCCCTCTGGGACTTAGGTTTAGGCGGCGGGGAAGGGGGGGGTTAGGTTTAGGTACTTAGAGGGGGGATTAGTGTTAGGCACTTGGGGGGGAGGTTAGGGTTAGGCACCCCTAAGGAGGGGTTAGGGGGGGAGGTTAGGTTTAGGCACTTAGAGGGGGGACTTAGGGTCAGGCACCCCCCCAGGAGGGTTAGGGTCAGGTTAGGGGAAGGGGGGGTTAGGGTTAGGCACTCACGGGGGGAGGTTGGGGTCAGGTTTAGGCGGCGGGGAAGGGGGGGGTTAGGTTTAGGCATTTATAGGGGGGATTAGGGTTAGGCACTTGAGAGGGAGGGTTAGGGTTAGGAGATAGATTAGGTTAGTTTATACTTACCTTTCGACGTTTGGGATTTCCACCATGCGGCCGGGGGTAAATGATCCTGCATCACTAAAGCATTCCATTCCCCCTATGGTACCTCCATGCCCAGTGCGGTACTGCCACTATTTGCTGCTTCTCTCTTCATTTCAGTATTCCCCCACAGGCTGGCCATACCCCACTGGCACAGTTCAGTACAGGGAGGGGGCGCAATGACATCCACTTTCTCCGGGCGCCATGGTTCCACGCTACTCCTCTGACTGTATATGCACACATTTAACATTATTCCTAATAGATGGGGGAGTGGTCATTCCTCTGCGCCTGAGACCACCTGGACAGGTAACCACACCCCAGATGCGGTCAAGTCAGTACCCAGGGATGGTTCCCTGCAAGACTTACTTTCAGGATTTTGCTGGGCGACCTTGTCACCTTCTCTGGACGAATTTGGGCTCCAGAGACAAGATGCCCTGGCCGCAGTCTCCTGGCCACTGAGTGCGAGCTCTTTGGAGCTCAGGGTCTGATTCAGAGCCGCTCGTAAGCGGCCGCTCGTTCGTTCTGAGCGATGTTCGCACATCTGCACATGCGTATGGGTTTTAGTACGCATGCACGAACCAGTCAGTGCGGTCAGAAATCGTGTGCTCGCAATATAGCGAATGCCTGCTAATTTGAGTGACAGGATGAGGCGTTTGTGGGTGGTAACAGGGGAAGGTGCTTGAAAACGGGGAGTGGAGATCCGAACGCAGGCGTGCCAAACGGTCAAAACGGGCGTTTAATGGGTGTGCATAATTAACAAAGCAGCGTCATTGACCACGTCACTTGGTTGTCTTTTAGCCTGAACTGCTCGCATGATTGCGGTAGGAAAATGCTACCACAAGAATAGCGAGCAGTTCAGACGCCATTCGATGTACTTGATTAATCAAATAAATAGCGTATGACGTATGATGCGAGCGGCCAGGGGGCGTTTTTTTTCAAATAGCAACCGCAAGTTTTGTTCGATTGTTCAGGCATAGAGGCATCAACAGACCGCAATGAGCGAGCGCTTAATTTAAATATCCGGCCCCTTTTTCGGAACGACCGTCCGCAAATAGCGTTCGGTTCTGAATCAGGCCCTCAAGTAAAAGAATTAGCTGACTGTGCTGGCCAGCGCTCCCTGCACCTCCTGATACCACTCTGATGCAGGAGAAGACATTCCTGTTCCTTGTAAGAGGACTGGGAGAACCAGCAGCTCACAGAGAGCTCAAGATCCCCCTAAACCACCAGGAAAGTGAACTTATACTTTTTTTGTGTAGTTATACATCTGAACACATTATAAGCACGGCTGCAGTGCTCTACAGCAAAACAGGTTAACCGCTTCAGTGCCGCGGCCACCATCTTAGCCATGTGGGGGGGAGAGAGGAGCTGGCAACGGGACTCGGGACTCGGCCACCGTCTCTGTATCTGCTATTGTACTAAACCTACTGTATCTATAGGAATCATTTCAAGCATAATTTACCTTAAACCACAGCAACTAGATACTTGCTTTCTTCCTCTACATTAGATAGATAAAAGCAGGGGCATAAGTTGATACAAATTGGGGATCCCTGTATGTAGATAAGTATAGTCGTGGTAATTGTAATATAACCCAGGCATTGATCTACACAATTGAATGTGTCTGAATCCTAAACAGGTTTTAGCCCCACACCCAGACAGAATGGCCCCAGCTTCACAGCTGGAGGTAACACATTTGCATTGCAGTCTGAAACTGTGAGTGAGGAATGATATGTGTGTGTATGTATGTACGTGTATGTACGTGTGTGTGTGTGTGTGTGTATGTATATATATATATATATAGATATAGATATAGATATAGATATAAATATGATAAGTCCATCATAGATGGAATCTCATGCATAAACACCGCACATTATGCACAATTGAGCTGCTAACATGACGCCCAGTAGCGAATGCACAATATCCTGCATGCGAATGCTGTTTATTAGCATCATGCGATTGCATCTTTCACCATTTCACATACACACATTAATACGCACAATTGCGCTGTTAACTAATCGCATATTAGCGAATGCATAAGACCCTGTATGAAAACGTTGGTTGTTAGCTTCATGCGCACGCATCTGCCCCAAGTTAACTAGCGTCCTTATATCAAACCGCTCATACTTACCCATTACATATTCACACATAAGGTTTAATAAGCTTTAAAGTATAAGATTTAAGTTGGTTCAGTTAGTTTAAATGCTGTGAAATAAAGATATTTGATAACTAAGGTTTTATACATGCTAAGAGAGCCGTGTTTGGTTTTGTACTGATGCATACTCTTTCAACAGAATTCAAGTACTATCGGTGTGGAGATCGCATCATGCATTCTCAACTTATGGACCGCAGAGACTTCAAGCAACAAAATGTATATTATATGAACAACTGTTAGGATGCAGCATGGGGCTGGGAGGGAAGAGACCCCCAGTTGTTAGAGGCTGGGTGGGTCTATTTGAACCAGCCTGTTAAATGCTCTGTAACAGATGCTTCTCCCCTGGGAACCAATGATATCAGCAACAAACTTCTCTATTGTCCTGTCTATTCTGGGGGGGTATAAATATGTGTGCTCAAACACTGGGTCTTTAGTCTTCATGCTGAATGCTGACGGACGAGGGGTTTCTTGCTGTTACCTAACATCTGGACCAGAGGCGCTGCGTATGTATACTGTACTTGGGTCTGTATAATTCCTTTGCGCTAAATTGTACACAGATGATAGCGTGTAACTGACTGTACTTTTACTTGAATAATACTTTGTGCTTCGGAACCACATGTTCTTAGTCTGGAGTCTCTATTTATTGTATGACTGCATATGCAAATTAGCGTCATCCTTAGAGGTTTATAGGAAGGATTTTAGAAGGTACAGGCAGGAGTATATAGAGGTTCAATTTTAATATTGTCAGATGGGGGCTCATCGAGTGAAGTCACTTACCTACTCACACGGCACATACGGCTATCAATATCTCAGCAAAGGGTGGAGTGGCCACATACAGGGTTTTCCTGTAACCGCTTTGTGCTGAAAAATCGCTATCCGTTTTCATGTGAGCAAAGGAAGCTGACTAGAATCCAGGGACAAGAGAGGAAAAAGTTTGTTTTGATTTGTTGATAGAACCTAACATTTAAAAGGGTGCCACAGTATTGAGTACGCGGCTGAGTCGCAGTTTGCGCACAGTAAAGACACACTTTTGCATACGCAGCTAAAAAGTTGTTTCATACGGTTGTGTGGTAGTCGCATTATTTTGTATGTGACTGGTCACACAATAGCGTATACGTACTTCCGGTTGTGCTGCCACGGTGTTTAAACAAAGCCGTTGAGGTTTACATTTTTCAATTGTTATCAATATCTGGGTTAACGTGTATTTTTCTGCGCGGGAAAAAATGTGTAACAGTGAGTATGTGTTGGACAGTTAAGGGTATCGTATGATCCTTAAGGGCTAGGTGCAAGGGTTAGTCTAGCCGCTCGGTAAGTAGCTTTACCGTTCTATACACAGTAGCAGGTGTACATGTTGTCTTTGTTGTAGAGAGGTGCATGGAAGTGGCCGACATATAAACTTCCATAGGTGTGGAAGTTGCCTTACTAAATCTTATCCGGGTGTGGAAGTTGCCTTTTTCAAATCTTATCCAGGTGTGTGGGCGCCGCCGACTTAAATCGTCCACAGGTAAGTGAAAGTATCTTGATTGACTTTCACCAGTTTAAATCTTTATTGAAAAGCGTAGGATTTTGTCTCAGAATGGGAGCCATGCAAACAGTAGAGATGTTAGACAATGATGTGCTGCTAATGAAAGCTCCGATTGGATTGGCCCATTGTATTATGCATACTAAGTACGGTACTTATGCAATAAGGTATTGTGATGTATGGTTTAAAATGACGATGAAGAGTGTTAGACCGTTTCCCAGAATTGGTAGTTTTGATAAGGATGTATTAGATAATGT
Organism: Taudactylus pleione; assembly: GCA_031769625.1. NCBI lineage: Eukaryota > Metazoa > Chordata > Amphibia > Anura > Myobatrachidae > Taudactylus > Taudactylus pleione. The sequence goes on from JAUIMM010000240.1 coordinate 1,161,505, forward strand.
CCGGGATCACATCAGTTTGATGCGCTCCTGAGAGAAAAAGGTCAAATATTGTGAATGTTTAAAATTGTGGCAGCATGAAGGGGATGCGTGGCTTAAAAATGTGCAAGCAACGCAAACTAGCGTCGCGAGTGCATTGCCAGAAAATACATCCGCGACGCTAAATTGCAATACGGGAGAGCCGCAAAATGGCGCGCACATGCGGAAAGGTAGCATTGTGGAGAGTATTGCCAGCAGTTCACGCTCACCTCCCCCACCTTATGTGGATGGAGCTGCAAGTACAGTTACCAAAAATACCCATAAAATTGAAACAAGCAACTTGTACCCCCTCTTAAGTAACCATAAAGAAAATGTTTATGATGTGGATGATGAGCCTATTGTAATGTCTGCCATTTCCCATGCTGTACAGATGATAGATGCAGCATCACCACAATCACGGGTGGTGCCGCCATCTCCATCGGTAACAGCGAGGGAAGTGTTAAAACACTCTGCACCCGTAGAGGAAGTTGTTAATACCATACGTAGCAGCAGCAGATTAAACCTCCAGCTAGGTAACCAGGTCAGAGGTAGCATCGCTGCCGGTCTGCATCCCATTCGGACGATAACTGTTCCGAATGGAAATGCAGATGCGAACGGTGTAGTGCCCACGAGGGAAGTAGTAATGCATTGTCCCTGGACAAGAGCAGAACTAAATTCCATCATAAATGATTTCCCCGATCCCAAAAAGGAACTAGCCAAATGTCAAAGATTTTTGAGAAATTTGGGTAGTTCTCATGAGCCAACTAATAAAGAGTGGCGTGTGGTGTTAGGGCCTGTCTGCCACGTAATACCGGCGTGACAAAATTTATCACGGATTGTGTATTGGATGGTGATGTTCCCTTAACAGTCCAAGTAAACAAGGTAACATTGTAACTCAATTGGGTGTATATTTTCCAGTAGTAGTTAACTGGAACAAAATTTTCACAATTAAGCAAAAGGAGAGTGAAACTGCAGAATATTATTGCGACCGGGCTCTGCAGGCTATCACCCAGTACACTGGGATAGAAGATATTAAAGATAGCACTCACCACAGGGGAATGATAGTCATGGTACTCATGGACGGTCTGAAAGACGACTTAAAGACTCGGGTTCTGACCTCACAACCTGGCTGGAAGGGAGTCACAATAGATAACCTCATAGAGTCTGCCATAGAACATGATAAAAATATCACAAAGAAGAGAGAGACCCAGAGCGAAAAACTAATGGCTGTCAGTATCCAAGCTCTGGAAGGAATGACAATAACATCACAGCCAACCGACACACCTGCACCTGAACAATTACACGTCCTCACCAATCCTACACCACAGCAAACACATCCTTACCCCACATATCATACACAACCACAGGCCTCATACTACCCACAAACTTCATACCTCCCACAATACCCTTATCCTTCACATCCTTACCCATACCCACCCATCTTTTCCTCTTGCTCAACTCCCACAACAATCCTTTCATCCAACCCGTTCAAAATTATGTTTTAACTGTCACCAAGTGGGACACACAGGGGCGCCGAGAGGGTGGGGGAGCGGGTACAGATTACCGGGGCCCAGGCTTCCTGAGGGGCCCGGTGGGGGCTAGGGTCCGGCGCCGCTCCCCCTCCCTCAAAGCAGCCCAGTGGAGACTGTTGAGCACCAGCCACAGCAGTCTCCTATGCCTGTGGGGGGAGCAATCACACTGATCGAGCCCCCCTGGCTTTGAGCAGGGCTGAGGGGGCCCAGAGCGCCCCCCTCCCCAGCGCGCAGCGCCGCTTCGCAGTGCTACAAACCTTTGGGTTTTTTTCTGGGAAGGGGGCGTGGCCACGCCTCCCAAGATTAGGTCACGCCCCCTATTACCCGAGCCCACCGCGGCTCTCAGCGGGCCTGGGGACACATAAGTAAGTACTGCAAAGTGAAGAACACCACACAGGAACACGAGTTTCCCATGGGTTCATAGGTAACCCCAGTATCTTCTCCCAGGCCTTATATGACTGTTTACAATCTTTTCAACCTATCAATGGATCTGTTCTAATGTAAAATGTGGACGATTTATTGTTGTATTTTAGGTCATGTTTAAATGATATTAAACTGTTTTGCTTTATCTCCCACTTATAGGACACAAGATTGCTAAGGATAAACGGCAGCCATGCCATGCTGAGGTCGACTACTCGGAATACTATCCAACCCAGTGGCCCAGACATTATTTAGAGCAGTAGCTATTAATAACAAGATGTAATTGCAGGAACCTGTATGCAGATACTATATCCCTAGAAATATTAAAAATTATAGGGGGACTTATTTTACAGGTGACGATTCCAAGAACATGTGTAAGGTGATGGGTAACAACACTAAGATTATCCCAGACTGTCTTTTCCTTTATTTGCCCCCCTTTGAGATACTGTCCAAACAGGCAGCCTCATGTGAAAATATGATAATGAGGTTACTGTGCAGGGTCTCACGAAGATGAATGAGAATAACCAAAATTGAAAGTGTTATTAACTAACATGTCTAATACAACCTGTCATGATGTCAAATCTGGAGAATTTGTTATGATCCAAAAAATTTTTTAGCTCCGGTTTTGACTGTTCGGTGGAAAGGTCCGTATCTGACGATACAGCATCCTCAAAGGGTGGCCGAGGAAGATACGTAGGTCCATTCCACTCACTATAGGGAGGTTAACCAACCAGTGGAGATACAAGGCGGAGACAAGGCCGATAACGTGGACCTGTCGATTGCGAGCTTGTGCTGGAAGGATTAAAAAGGTGACGGTGAGATATCTGAGCTAAAGAAATGTGTAGATCAGTGCTTCCAGCAATGGAGTGGTCTGCTGTGGTCATCCTAGTTCTTTTTTTTTTTTTCCAGAGTTTTTGTCGTGATGATCTGTTTGGGGATACTCAGTGTCTGTGATGGGGGACCTATAAAGGAGATGTGAGCTGATGGCGGAGCTGATGGAGTGGAGTCAGGAGGAGTGCAATGCCAATCAGGGGAGTGTCTGACCAATTTTAGTATTGAAATGGTTATGTTATTTGGGAAGAATACTTCCAGAAGTTATGACCCTCACACATATTGAAATGCTTGGTATACATAAAAACACACCATCACCATATCTTCACACACAATATGAACACAGAGGCAAGAGAAACATGATACCTGGTGATGTGCATAAAGCCACTCAGTTAATTAGTGAGACAACCGGCTTCCAAGTTTTAGTCGCATTGGATCCCACCAGGATCACTCGGGGAACACTAAATTTTAGATATATTCAGGAACTTGCTAAATTGATAGATAATATCACCAAGATGTACGATGACACATTCAGGTATACAGGGAGAGAATTGCAAGCGTACAAGAAAGAACTGGTGCAACACAGGCTAGTGTTGAATTATTTAACTGCAGTTACTGGAGGATATTGCGTACCGTTAGCCACCCAATTTGGAGTAAAATGTTGCACCTATGTCACCAATGATACCAGCGACCCTAAGGAGGTGATAGACCGGAAGATGGATGAAATTATGCAGCTAAAGTGGGAATTTCGCAAGAACCATAATGCTTCAGTGGCTGAAGTAGGGGAGAAGATAGAAGGATGGGTGTCATGGCTGAACCCAGTGAAATGATTCTCAGGTCTAGGGGAATGGGTCCAGGAAGTGATCGCCAGCATAGGCAAATTCTTAATCCTTATACTGATTGTCATCATAGTAATTGGCCTATGCATCCGGTGTGTTCCTATTGTGTTGAAGTGTGGAAAATTTAAAAATAGAGTAAAATGAAAGAATTAAATTATGATGGTGGCCAGTATGAATACCGAGGTAAATACAGAACTGCATTACAACCCTGAGCTAGGAAATACCATCATTTAATGTATTATATTTAGACATGCATAGAATGTATTATTGAAATGTTATTTTTAAAACATCTCAGATAATGTAAAGTCTCAATTCCCCTTCAAGACTGCTTTTATAAGACTGGTGCATCCCCACACATTTCACATGATCTTCCAAGATCCGCAGTGTGCGTATAATAGTAGTTTTATGTCCCCACTCAGAGACACATTATTGATGGATTAAGAACCACCTTGTGCCATCCCATAATAATACTAAATAATATATAAATGTAAGCCTAAATTAAATTTTAAGATTAGATTGTGATAGCATGTTGTTCGCTATCAAAGGGTGGGACTGTCGAAGCTGGATAATTGGCTGAGACAAGATCAGTTTAAAATTGAAGCGTGCGCGATGCCATCTTGCGAATGGCAGCTAGACTCCATTTTAGAAACAATAATCTGCAAGACGCCATTTTGCGACCAGCGTCACTTTAAGTTACAACTCACGAGCTAAGAACAGATGGCAATGTTTTTGATAATCTACCAAGGGCAACTAGAAGAACAGCCTGTGAGAAAAAGTAAATAGAATAGACAATGCACCAGAAACTGTGAGTGCTTTACATACAAATTGGGAATCCCTGTATGTAGATAAGTATAGTTGTGGCAATTGTAATATAACCCAGGCATTGATCTACACAATTGAATGTGTCTGAATCCTAAACAAGTTTTAGCCCCACACCCAGACAGAATGGCCCTAGCTTCACAGCTGGAGGTAACACATTTGCATTGCAGTCTGAAACTGTGAGTGAGGAATGATATGTGTGTGTGTATGTATGTACATGTATATATATATATATATATAAATATGATAAGTCCATCATTGATGGAATCTCATGCATAAACACCGCACATTACGCACAATTGAGCTGCTAACATGACGCCCAGTAGCGAATGCACAATATCCTGCATGCGAATGCTGTTTATTAGCATCATGCGATTGCATCTTTCACCATTTCACATACACACATTAATACGCACAATTGCGCTGTTAACTAATCGCATATTAGCGAATGCATAAGACCCTGTGTGAAAACGCTGGTTGTTAGCTTCATGCGCACGCATCTGCCCCAAGTTAACTAGCGTCCTTATATCAAACCACGCATACTTACCCATTACATATTCACACATAAGGTTTAATAAGCTTTAAAGTATAAGATTTAAGTTGGTTCAGTTAGTTTAAATGCTGTGAAATAAAGATATTTGATAACTAAGGTTTTATACATGCTAAGAGAGCCGTGTTTGGTTTCATACTGATGCGTACTCTTTCAACAGAATTCTGGTACTATTGGTGTGGAGATCGCATCATGCATTCTCAACTTATGGACCGCAGAGACTACAAGCAACAAAATGTATATTTTATGAACAACTGTTAGGATGCAGCATGGGGCTGGGAGGGAAGAGACCCCCAGTTGTTAGAGGCTGGGTGGGTCTATTTGAACCAGCCTGTTAAATGCTCTGTAACAGATGCTTCTCCCCTGGGAACCAATGATATCAGCAACAAACTTCTCTATTGTCCTGTCTATTCTGGGGGGGTATAAATATGTGTGCTTAAACACTGGGTCTTTAGTCTTCATGCTGAATGCTGACGGACGAGGGGTTTCTTGCTGATACCTAACATCTGGACCAGAGGCGCTGCGTATGTATACTGTACTTGGGTCTGTATAATTCCTTTGCGCTAAATTGTACACAGATCATAGCGTGTAACTGACTGTACTTTTACTTGAATAATACTTTGTGCTTCGGAACCACATGTTCTGAGTCTGGAGACTCTATTTATTGTATGACTGCATATGCAGATTAGCGTCATCCTTAGAGGTTTATAGGAAGGATTTTAGAAGGTACAGGCAGGGGTCTATAGAGGTTCAATTTTAATATCGTCAACCCTCCCTCCTCCTCCTCTCCTTGTGGTGCCCACCTCCTGCATCCCTTTCTCCCTCGCCCACTCTCCTGGAGGTGCCCATGTCCTGCATACCACCTGCCCACACACAATCCTGGTGGTGCCTGCAAACGCCCGATGCTGTGACAATCCCCCCGGCATGTCAGTCTCACCTTAGTGCTCAGATGCTCACAGCCCAGACACAGCAGAAGCCTGGAGTAGCCTTCCTTTTCAAAAACTTCTTTAAGCTGGGGTGGTAATTACTGGAGCTGAGAGTTGTGGTAGGGGCCAGAGTACACTCTAGTCTGTGCGCCAGCCACTGGTTTGAGCAGCACTCCATAGCGGCCGTGTGACTTGCAGTACTGCTAGAAAGGTTGGGGTGGGCAGGGACAGGCATGGGAGGCTGAAGGTGGAGATCAGAGATATTGCAGTGGATGTTGGGCCTGAAGGCGAGGACAGAAATACAAAGAGGCCTATTCATCATAACTAAAACTTCTCTGGAGGTAATTAGGTATAGAACTGGCATGGAGTCTTACCTAATTACCGGAGGATTCATCATTCCTCCTCTCCATAACTACCTATTCCGAAAAGCTGTCATTTTTGCGATGGCAGCTTTTCAGGAAATACATAGTTATCCCTGCCTATACCTACCTTACCGCAGCTGTAATCAGTGCTGCACATACGCTGTTACATCCATAAAACCAGCGCATATGCAGCACTGCCTACAGCTGCGGTAATTCTGTGTGCCCCCCGCTCCCCCCTCCGCTCACCTCCCCCCCGTCCCCGACTTACCTGTCCGCTGCAGCCGCCTCCGGCTCCGTCTGCTGTGCTGACACTGTGTTCTCCAGGCAGAACACAATAAAGTTTAGGAAAAAAAAAATGTTTTTTTTTTCTAAACTTTACTGTGTTCTGCCTGGAGAACATAGTGTCAGCACAGCAGACGGAGCCAGAGGAGAGACCAGGGAGTGCTGGAGGGTGCAGAGGAGGACCTGCCCACGCTGACGCAGGTAAGTGTCACCCGCTATACGCCACCTCACAGTGGCGAATAGTAACTCCATCAAATTCCGAAAATACATAATTTTCGGAATTTGATGAATACCGTAATTTCCATATCCCCATACTAATGTGCTAATGTATGAGGAGTGTGGAAATTAAGGCAGGCGGACTTAGCAAGGAGATATCAGTGATATATATATATATCAGTGATATCTCCTGTGTTAAGTGTCTTCATGAATACTAAAATAACGGTAATTAAGTAAAATGTCCTTAAAAATGTTATTTTAGTGTTGATGAATAGGCCGCAATGTCTTTATTACACAGTATGTTGGGATGAGAACTGAAGGTGATAATACTGAATGAAAGAGCAGAATCGGATTGGGAACGATGATGCTAGATTGAGAGCCGGATTGGTTTAAGACCGATGTTGAAGAATTAAGGAACTTGATTGGTTGGGGCCGATGTTGATGAGTTGCAGTACTGAGTCGGTCTGGAAGCCGATGATAATGAATTACAGTACTGGATCGGTTTGGAACCGATGATGGAAGTATTGGCTGGGACCGATGGGTAGAATTATCGATGGACCGATGGTTGGAGATATATTGACTGGGACCGATGGTTGGAGATATATATCAGCTGGGACCGATGCTTAGAGATATATCGGCTGGGACCAATATTTGGAGATATATCGGCTGGGAATGATGGTTAGAGATATATATGCTGGGAATGATCGTTGGAGATATATCGGCTGGAAACGATGGTTGGAGATATCGTCTGGGACCGATGGTTGGAGATATCATCTGGAACCGATGGTTGGAGATATCATCTGGGACCGATGGTTGAAGATATCATCTGGGACCGATGGTTGGAGATATCGTATGGGACCGATAGTTGGAGATATCATCTGGGACCGATGGTTGGAGTTAGGAACAAGTCTCAGTGGATAACCCAGACTGACGCACAGATGGAATGGAGACTTGCAACCAGACTTGGAACTGGAATCACAAGGACTGGAACCGTTCAGATACAGAGTACCTGGGAGCTCAGCACCAGCGCTGTAGCTAGACGGCAGTGCGCCCTGTGCAGCACTGCCGCCCCTCTCACTCCCTCTCCGCCCCCCTCCTCCCCCCCTGAGCGCTTACCCTTACTTCCGAGGGGAGAAGGGAGGGCGGGATCCTGCGCCGACATTCACTGTGCGGCACGCACCACTGCCGGCGGTCTCTTCCTGCAGACCTCCGGTGCAGAGAAGTGTGTGACCGGTACCGCTGGAGGATTCCGCCTGTGCGGAGGCACCGGCCGCACCACCCTCCCTACGGCCCTGCTCAGCACAGAGCTGTAACTTCAGCAGAAGCGACGTTGTACTGGCAATGGAGGCCAGTCAGGAAAAGGAATTTGTAGGGGTGAATCCCCAGGGATTGGATGCTACGATCAGCTGGTCTGGGAGTAGCACTCTAAGGGCGGGATGTAATAGAGTTCGAGTTTTTAGTCATTTCAAACTCGCAGATTCTCGCACATTTGTTTGATCGTGTTTCCCATAGAATGCATGCGATGTAATGGGGTGCAATTTTTTTCGCCATTTTGCGATTTCGCGTGCGTGTTCTCGCGAGAATACAGATCCGGAAGAATGCGGGTTTTTTTGACCAACCAGAATGCAAGTTTCATTTCCTGTTCTGTCGAGTTTAAACAAAGTCACTCATTGGCCCTCCAAAGTCTCCTGATGCCTACCTCACACATCCTATATAAACCCCTATCCTCCATTTTGTCCTTTGAAAGGTAGTGAGGAGTTTTGTGAAGGAGTGGTGAGAGAGAGTATAAAGAAAGCCTAGAATTATATTGTTATTGTGCTGCACCATGGCATCCAGGAAAGCAAGAATGGTGGCCAAGATGGTGGATGAGGAGGAGGAGGTTAACTGAAACCTGATATTGGTGAGGAGTTGAGCAGTGAGGAGGTGGAGGAGCAGGAAGTGCAGGAGCTGGAATCTGAGGCTGAGGGTAGTGTTGAGGATGAGGAGGCTGAAGCACCCCCAGCCCCTAGGAAAACACGTACTGGGCGTAATATACGCTTCAGTTATGATGAAAATTGTGTCCTGGTCCGTGCAATAGTACCTGTTTTTCCAAACCTACTTGGGGCACAGTCACACCAGACGTCTGCAGCGCGGCGAAAGAAGACGTGACATAACATCACTGATGGAGTGAGTGAATACCGGCGTGACCTTAAAAATATCAAAAAGCGCTATAATGATGTTAAAAGGAACACAAAAGAGAAAATGGCTGAGGAGCATAGGCAGCGACGCATGACAGGAGGAGGACGAGCAGTGAGAGTTCACTTCACTCCATATGAACAGGAGGCCGGATTTTGCACCTGAGGTTTTTCCTGGTCCACATATTGTAGACACTGACCGGCCAGCAACCCCTAGGCTGGCCGGTCACTGTCTTTTCTTAAAAGTAATGTAGATCCCATTTTTCAATTTGGGCCCGTATTCAATTTGATTCGCACCCGCGATACTTTTCCGCCTCCCGGACTTTCCGCCTACTTCGCCTGTTTTGCAGGCGGAAAAGTATCGCTGGTGCGAATTAAATTGAATACGCCTCATAGTGATCCCCCATGTCAGTGTATCTTTTGGGGGTGTCAGGCTGTTTTACACCAATCTGACAGGATTTTTCGCCTGTTTCAGTTTTGGCGGGTGCCCTTCTTGTGTCCTTTCCAATTCAATACAGGCCATTTTTTCAAATTGATTTCTTTTTGTCTAATCTCATTTTTTTATTTATTTTATTAAAACACAGCTGCTGCACCAAGGAGGTCAAGAACTCCTTAAAGACCTCACAGGGAAAGGTCAATGGAGCAGGCTGGTGAGTTAAGCCAACGTTTGAAAAACCCACTTATACAGTTTTTTTTTTATTTTTACATTTTTGAAATTATAAAAAATGTCACATTACTTAATTAACCTTAGCATTGTGACATTAAAGTCTACAATAATAAAAATGTTGAAATTATGTTCTACACGTATTATTTATTTTAAAGCATTAATTGAAAGGTAATGATAGAGATGTGTACACATACATAGCCTCCTTGCATGTTAAACAGGCCTTTTAATTTTTATGGTTTTTTTTTATTATACTATATACATTTTAATTGTAACAAGGGCCCTGATTCAGACCCACTCGCGAGCGGCTGTCCGCTCGCAAGTGGGTCGATGGTCTGCACTGCGCATGCACACGATGGAGGGAGCTCCGTCGTGCGCATGCGCGAGATGCGACGAGCGAAGGACTTTCCTTCGCTCGTAGTGTCTGATCAAAGGGGGCGTGCTGTCGATGTTGATTGACAGCACGCCCCCTTTGGTGGGCGTGCCGGGGGCGTGCCTGCCAGACGGAGGCGTTCCCAAGGGAACGCCTACTGTCAGAAGCCGGCCCCACTGACATCACTAGTGATGTCAGTGGGAGTGATTTTGGCTCTGATAGAGCCAAACTCACTCCTGGCCTTGCGGTTGAGAAACTCAACCGCAGGCTTCTGCACGCAGTGGCGATGGTCGCGATGGTCAAGACCATCGCGACCATCATCCTGCACGCTCGTATATGCTGTGGGTGGTGACCCACAGCTATACGAGCGTCCAGGAGGACGCTCCATATTTATGGAGGTGGGCCCTGCTTCAGAGCGAGCGCTCTGGTCAGTGCGTCCGGCTCTGAATCAGGGCCAATGTGTTTTATTTGCACATCAATGGCAAAAGAATGCACAAGCAGCTTCTGCTGATTCCAATGATATGCGGCATACCTATAATTCTGGACAGACAGCGGGTGTATCTGCATGCCAAATGCTACGTTACAGTGTCATAAGCAATGCTACTATAACGTAGCATTTATCATGCAGATACACCCGTTGTGTCACTTTATTGCAGTCACTACTGAATGTACCTGGCTTTTTTTTTATATATATATATATGAGAAACTCAGACTCCAAAATTAATCCTACCACACTTTTAAACATTTTAGTTCTACTAGATTATATTTTAATTTTTCAGGACCATCATGAGTTTCTGTGCCTCCACTGCGGACCACACCACCAGCGTCTAGGGTCCCAGAAAGTCATTTTGGCTTGGTGGCCTACATGTCTAAGGAGGAGGAGGAGGAGGAGGCTGAGGCAACAATTCCTCTTAGTCCTGTGGAGGCAACAAGGCAAAATCCACCTGCAAAGCACCAACAGCCACCAACACAGCAACCAGCACAGCCACCCACTCCCAGTGCAGATGAAGCTGGCTCAGTCCCTGCACACCTTCCGTCAACACCAGATGCAGTACATGGAGAGGCAAAAAATACAAATGGACAGCATCACACACCAGCTCAGGAAGCTAAATAGGACCTCCGCAGTAGCCCAGGGGACCCGCACCCGTATGGCTAGTGACTTCAGTAGGCATCTGGTGGAGCTAACACAGGCCGCCAGAGACCAAAATGATGCCATACGGGAGCAAACACAGGGCCTGATTCAGATCCAGACGCTCTGAACGATCACCCGCTCTGAATCAGGGCGTGTTTTTTTTTTTTGCAAAGCGGCCTTTTGGACGCTCGCATAGCTGTGGGTTACCACCCACAGCTTATGCGAGCGTCCATGATGATGGTTGCGATGGTCAAGACCATCGCGACCATCGGGCTTACGACGAGACCCTGCGTTAGGGTCTCGCTGCCGCAAGCCCAGGAGTGATTTTGGCTCTATCAGAGTCAAAATCACTCCCACTGACATCACTAGTCACTAGTGATGTCAGTGGGGCCGGACCGAGACGGTAAGTGTTCCCATGGGAATGCCTCCGTCTGGCAGCCACGCCCCCGGCACGCCCACCAAAGGGGGCGTGCTGCCACTCACCATCGACAGCATGCCCCCTTTGGTGCGAGACCCATAACGACGGCTACCCCATCGTTATTCCGGTCTCGCGCATGCAATGCGCTCTAGGGCTCATCAACCCGCTTGCAAGCACTCAGCGCTCGTGAGCGGGTCTGAATTAGGCCCACAGTCCTTTGTGGCATTACAAAGGGAGCTGGTGGCACCAAGGGCCCTTAGTGAAGTGCCATCAGCATCTACACCCAGCTCACAAGACACCAGTCCCCAAACAGCCTCACCTATGAGTCCCCCGAGACAAAGTGCCCATACACGGGGGGGTGCAACTACAGGGTCAGGGAGGGGTAGAGGCTCATCTGCCTCATAGTAATTTTTCCTGATACTTACTAGCATAGTTGCCAAGTCCACTTATAACAAGCGGAATTGGGCTTGTTATTTTAGCAAGTTGCTTGTTGCTTATTTTTGGGCTTGTTTTTGTAGTGTGCATTGCCGAGGCACCCCTGGAGGTAAGTAAATGTATGTGTGTGTGAGGGAGGAGTGAAGGGTTGTGTCTGGGGAATAGAAGGCAGTAGTCAGTGGACACGGTGAAGTTGGAGGGGGCAGGTATGAAGGAGAGATAAACTAGATGATAGAAATGAGGCAGGTACATGGGGGTAAGTTAATATGACTGAGGCTGTTATAGAGAGGGGATCATGGAATTAGACAGGTGATAGAAATGAAGGAGGTAAAGAAGAGGGGTGAGAAAAATGCGGAGAAGAAGAGTCAGGTAAAGGAAAGATGGGTACACATTGCGAAATCTTATCCCCATGACTTTTTGCCGAGGGCGAAAAGTCTATGCAAAAAAACGGGGATAATTTTTCAGCACACAATGGGGTTTGAAAAAAAGTAAAGAATTTTGGCTCCTAATCGAATATGGGTTCGATTTACACACTTTTAAAAGAATTAAGAATTATGAGTATTTACATCCTTAAACAGGTGATTTTACACTTATAGGCAATATTTATATAAGTTTATGGATTGAAAGATTCCTTTGTAACCTTTTTGAATTTTTTTTTTTGAATTTTTAACATACAACTCTCCATTGTCACTTTGGTCTATTTTTTAGTGCGATTATGGTAATGTTTTATGTGCGAGTTTCAAACTCGCACCCTATTACATTGCACGAGTTGTATGTACAACCTGGGGAAACATCTGGATGCGAGTTTGAAAAATGTGTATTTGGAAAAATGCGAGTTTGTAGGATGCACGCTATTACATTGGTCGAGATTACAAAATGTGAGAGTTTTCCAGCAAACTCGCAAAATCTAAAAACTCGTCCTTGCACAAGTAAAAAAAAAAAACTTACCTGTATCCCTGCTCCCGCACCGTCCGCTCTGCTGTCACACGCTAAGGAGGGAGTCGGAAGACGGAGCTCATGTGTGAGCTCCAGCCGGCTCCCTCCGTGCAGCAGCCAATGAGAGTCTGTGTGACTCTCATTGGCTGCTGTAACAAGCACACAGCTGCCGCTGGCGGCTGTGTGTCTGTGTCTGTGTAGGGCAGAGCGCTATCACTGCGCTCTGCCCTACATAATAGGAGCCCTGATGTCGGATTCTCTAGTGAGAATCCGACATCAGGCGGCCGCCGTTCGGCCCCGAACGGGGATCCGAGTCAGGCGGTGAACACCCGAACAGGGTTCGGGTGGACTCGGATCCCCAATGTTCAGAGCGGTTCGGTTTCCACAGAATCCGAACCGCTCATCTCTACTCGCTATAGCTGTGGGTGGTCACCCACAGCTATGCAAACGGCCAAGAGGCCGTTCTGAAAAAAAAAAACGGCCCCTGATTCAGAGCGAGCGCTCTGCCAGAGCGTCCGGCTCTGAATCAGGGCCTCTATTACATCCCGCCCTAAGTGGTGGAGGATAGTCAGGTGACTGAATCCAACATGGCTGTACCCAAACAGAGGTGTGCAGCCTGAGTGCTAGCATGGAGAGTAAACACACTGAGCATAGAGCAGTAACCGCGTGGATAGACCTCATAGCCAGCGGACCTCAGTGTTAGCTGGAACAACACCACAGGGTAAAACATAAGAGAATATGGGAAAAATGAGTCCGGATTGTGACAGCCCCTTCAGAACTGGCGCCCGTGGACAACCGACTCCATTATTTCCGGTACTTCCGCAAGTGGATAAAAGCTAATTACCATCACTTAAATGCAGTATGGGTAATGATCCCTAGTGTACACTATTGTGTCACTTGGGGCGATCCTGATGTTGCAACAGTAATCTAATAATGAATTGTATTATTGTTTATTTGCCCAGCTCTGTACAGAGAATATTCTTTCATCACTGACAAGGACACAATGTTTATGACCAGCAGTGTCTGATATGTATATAAATAGGTTACGCTTCTGGTCTGACCCCGGCACTCGGCTATTATTATCAGTCTAGTTTTAATGTGATGAGGACACTAATCTAGTTATAGACCTTTATCGGCTGCTGTTCGTACAGAGGGACTAGAGCGCTGGACGATGTGATGCCGCGTCGCCTGCTATGGCATTGATGGAACAGTCTGTAGCTGATAAAACAATCATAGCGTATTTTTACACCGACCTCTGTCTATATAAATAGATTTTCCAGGCTTCCACGGCTACGGATTGCAACCGGTCTGACCACAGTTAAAGAAGTAAAGCTCCATTTGCACATAGATACTTTTGAAAACCCACCAAGCAATTTCTGCAGAAGAGCTGGTGATGGTCTGACCGTTCGGAAGGATTACGCCATGACAGTCCCAAAAAACGGACAGCATGACCATACCTGCAGATATCTGCACCTTAGTCTTTTTGGGAAGGGGAGAGGAGTGTTTCCACTCGTTGCTCATTTCTTTGGTCTACAGGTAGATCCAGCATTCATCCATAGTCATGAGATGTGTAAAGAAATTCTCTTCATCCTGCTCTAACAGAGTCAACATCCGCTATGAAATTTCACACGAAGTTTGCTTGTGAAATGGGGTCAGCAAGCGGGGAGCTCATCGTAATGACACCTTACACATGTGCATTTACTCATGCATAATCTTCCAAACACTTTCATAACTAAAGCTGGATACACATTAATTGATATGTGTACCCAGCGATGCGAACCCTCCCACCGATGGGCCGACATATCGGGGAGGCCCGTACACATTAGACGGTCCAGTGCCCGATGTGTTGGCCCCTGCCACTACTCGCTGCATGGGGTTGTCAGCCACATCGTCAGGTTGAGCTGCATGTAGAGACGACGTGACGATATGGTTGACGACCAAACGGGAGCGCGCAACAACCGACATAGTGGGTACACACTAGACGACTTTGACGATATGTCTGCCCAATCCGTTGGAATTGAGAAAATCGTCCAAGAAATCATCTAATGTGTACCCAGCTTAAGGCCAACTTCTTTGATGATCACTTCAATGGCTACTCGTCTGTCCAAGGACAAGAGCCTCCCGTTTCTTCACCGTGTCAAGATCATCCATGATTGAGGGTCTCCCGGATCGAGGTTCATCTGCACTGGCGTAACTAGGGTATTTGGCGCCCAGGGTAAGATGAAAAATGGCGCCCCCCAACTGTGTGCGCGTGCCAATAAAGTGGGTGTAGGCACTTGCCACAAGGGGCGTGGACTCTGCCACCGTTTCTTTTCACTCTTGGAACATTCCTTTCCATTCCATATGCACCTTAATGCCCCCCAGTCGTAGTGCCACTTATGCAATGCCCCTAGTAGTAGTGCCCCTTATGCAGTGCCCCCAGTAGTAGTGAATGTATTACCCGGCAGCGGTGTGTTTGTTTTACTGCGTAGTGCCATGGACTGCACCTGGACAGAGACCAGCGGCAGTGCGCGCCCCCTATAACCTCAGCTTATCTCCTGTGCTCATCCCAGCATTAAGTATACTAGTCTCTCACTCTGATTACTATCCCATATCTCAGCTCCAAAACCTCTAATGCTTGCCTATACCCGCCTTACACCTACCGTGCCCAGGTCGTTCCAGCATTCTTTCCCAACACTCCGCAGAGACAGCCCTGACTATGAGAAGTGTATGATTGATTACTGCTAAATCTAAAAGCCCTTTACTCACTTCTAAATCTCCAACATCTCTCTCTGCTGCATGTGACACTGTGATCCCTCTCTTATACAGACACTACAGTCCCCAGATGCTCAGGACATGGCCCTATCCTGCTTCTCATCCTACTTATCAAATCGTTCTTTCAGTGTTTGCTCCTCTGCATTTAGGGCAGCATAATGGTGCAAGTTGTGAGCCGTGGTGAGTGGCTGGGTCCAATATGAAATCATTTTGGCCCCATTTCCTCTTAGACCCGCGATTCACGGGTTTCTTTAATAAATGATGCTGTCGTTGTTTGCCTGTATGTGTGTGTGTAGTGTGTGTCGGTGTGTGTGTATGTGTGTAGTCTTTGTGAGTGCCTGTCAGTGTGTGTGTAGTGTGTGTCGGTGTGTGTGTAGTCTTTGTGAGTGTCTGTCAGTGTGTGTGTGTGTGTGTGTAGTCTGTGTCACTGCCACCATCAGGGGGGTACAGCCGGAACTTAGGTACCGGGCTCAGAGGGGGCCCCGCACAGTGCAGATGATCCTGCCTGGGAACTGCTACAGTCAGATGTCTGCCTGTAAGCACAGAGGAGTTTGCTGTTAGGATCAGCGGCGCCCAGCGGGCCCCCTGTTACTGTGACTAGTGGCATGCACTAGCCTTCTCATAGGAGGGCAGAGCAAAGGCTCCAGCACTGCTCCATTCACAGGGCAGAATTCAATTGTTTTCATCCCCTATCGCGCCCGACGGGGCTATTCTATTCTTGCTCCTGTCGGGCGCGATCAGCTGCCAAGCGCTACTTTTCAGCTCGCAGCCCCTGGGGGATGAGAGCTGAAATGTGCGAAAAGTGACATGTTTGGGCGCCCAAACATCACTTTTCGCGATCGCGCCCAGCACTTTGGTTGGGTTTAGCTGCTTTGAGAAACCGAAAGCTTGCATAAGAAAAGAGGTGTTTTAAACCTCTAGGATGGGGGCAGGCATGTATGCAAATTACTTGTGGGAGTTAGCCTATGGCAAGCAGGGGCGGGTTTGTAACAGGAACATTATATAGTGGGATAAAAGTGTGGCCAAAGCCTCTTTGTTCCAGATTCCTCCAGGACAGGGAAGTGCATTTTGTCAGTTGTCATTTTCCTTAATAAAACTCTCTTAGTGCTTCTCCTTCTTCTCTTCTTCTCTCCTCCTTTTCCTGATTGTATTTAGTCATTCTTTTCATTTACTTCATATCATTGCTTTTACTTTTCCTTTCTGTCCTCAATCACTGTCTTTTCTGATTTCTTGTTCTGCTGGGGGTGGGTGTAGCTATGTCCTGCCTAGTAATGAGCCTCCCCAGACCCTGGTCCCTGGCTCCACAGTGCCCCCATGTTATTAAGAGCTGCAGGTGTGGTTCCCCTATTGATAGTTCTATCCCCCCTCAGGCTGCTGCAGCTTTGTGGAAGGTGTGCCAGTGCGGGGGAGGGGTACTTCCCTTTAGTCCTTAATGCCCCTGGTCAATATCATCTTTGTGGCTGCAATGGCCAGCACCATAGGCAAATGCAGGAGGGGTATATGAGTGCCTTGCCTGAACCACCCCTCAGCCCACACCATGATGACTACAATAGAAATAGCATATAATACTAAAGTTGCATGTTTTTTAGGATCCCCTCAGTGTCACAAATGAAATAACTAGCACTACAGTCCCTGTTGATCTTTTAAATGTGTCAGCCAGTAGAAAAAGTTAAAAAGCCAGTAATGAATATTGTTGTGCACCAACTAGATCTGGAAAACATGCACTGTACGGGGTGCACTGATATGGACCACCTATTGGATCAATTATTAATACTGGATAATACACCATCCAGTACATAAGGGGACCAATCTGTGCATCTATGTCCAGGACAGTGCATGGTTTCTTTTTCTGCCCTCTCCCAGATTCCCCAACTTGCTCATATGATCTGTAAAGGAGCCGGCACATGAAATAAAAAGATTCAGCTCAGACAGGATGGCTCTACTTCTACATATAATTGCTTACTGTGTTTGCTGGTCCTGTATATGCCAGAATTATATCATTCAGTACATTCGTATGATGTATTTTATAGCTGGTGTAAGTGCTGATTATGCCCTCTTAATGGTAGAAAACAGTTGCAGCAAACAGTGTCAGTATTATGCTGGGCATTGAGGTATCATTGGGGGAATAGAATGCTTTAGTGATGCGTTATATGACAGTAAGGGGTAATGGCTTTGACACTGCTTTATTTATCTATAGCACCTAAGATCTAGCTTTTATCTCCTTTGAATCATATTATCAGCCAATAGAGGAGATTGTATTATATACTGTATTCTGAGCATTTAACTTACAAAATAGACAGAATACATGTGCTACAGTGAATTTCTACAGGGTGCACAGCTTATTATTGCAATCACTGCCCCAAGCAGCTATCACCGGGAAGCTCCATTCTCAGCTATGCTCCTACTTCGACAAATATACATTGCTGGAGGTCACGCAGCCTTCGCGTCCTGCCTATGAGGGGTACAACGCGAGCAAAGCAGCTAGTTCAGTTCGTCAGGGCTAACAGCAGGCGTCTGGGGAAAATGCTTCGCCTTTAATAATTCCACCTGTACGCAGGGACGAAAATGTCGTTTTCGTCACCTCTGCTTGCGATGTGGTGGCAATCACCCAGTTGCCAAGTGTTTCAAGGGGGGTGCCCAGCAGCAGCCTGCACAGCCAGCAAAAGGCACAAGTGCTAAGTAAAGTTCCATCCCCTGTCCGTGTCACAGCGATAGCAAAATGGTTGAGTTGGTACCCGGTTCTGCAGGACGCAGAATTTTCGTTAAAAGGCTTCAGTTTTGGTTTTCGTTTACCTATTTGCAGGGATGTCGACACATATTCGCCTAGAAATTTGAAGTCTGCCTTTGAATTGCCTCACATTCTTAGGGAAAAAGTGGCTGGCGAGGTTAGCGCAGGCGCATTGCTGGGCCTTTTCCAGAACCCCCATTAGGGATCTTGTGAATTCCCCGGTGGGAGTGGTTCCCAAGAAAATTCCAGGAAAATAAGGGCTCATGCAACATCTGTCTTATCCGCCAGGCTCGTCAGTAAATTATGCCATACCAGTTGAGGTTTCCTCGGTGGTGTACCAGTCTTTTGACAATGCTTTGGACGTCATTAGGTGTTATGGTCCGGGCGCACTGATGGCTAAGATAGATGTTGAGTCAGCTTTTCGTCTACTTCCTTTGTACCCAGAGTCATTCCAGTTTATGGGTTTTTAGCTTGGACAACGGATATTGCATAGACAAATGCTTGCCTATGGGGTGTTCTGTGTCCTGTGCGTTTTTCGAGCATTTTAGCACCTTCCTACACTGGTGCGCGGAATTTATTTATTTAATTTTTGCGGTAGTCATGGAATAGCCCACTATCTCGATGACTTTCTGTGTGTCGGCCCTTCCGGTTCAGGCAGATGCAGTTATCTTTTGTTTTCTTTACGAGCGCTGTTTTTTCATTTGGAGTTCCCGTTGCTGTGGACAAAACGGAGGGCCCTTCCCCTTGTCATTCCTGGGTATCGAGATCTATACCTTGGCGGGTTCTTGTCGCATTCCTCTCGATAAGCCTGTCAAGTAATGCCATAGCGGAATGCACGGCTTCCAGTAGAATTACCCTGCGGCAGGCGCAATCCCTCCTGGGCCTGTAAAGTAATTCCAATGGGCAGAGCTTTTTCACGTAAATTGGAAAGGGCCACGGCTGGTGTCACTAACCGAGACATTTGCTACGTTTATCCTCAGAGATTAAGCAGGACCTCTCTGTCTGGGTCTCGTTTCTTCGGGATTTTAATGGCGTTCGGTTGTGGATGTCTCCAGCCGCTGACAATTTGCAGCTGTTCACCAACGCAGCAGGCACCACGGGGTTCGGATGTTACCTTGATGGCTCCTGGTGCGTTGGCCGTTGGCTGGAAGAATGGGTGGGAAAGGGTTTGACTAAGGACTTACTCCTTCTCAAACTCTTTCCCATAATGGTTTCCTTGGAAATCTGGGGGGAATGGTTACGCAATCACAGCATCATTATCAGGTGTGACAACCTGGGCATGGTCCATGCGATACAATCAGCAACATGCGGCTTCCCTGCTGGTTTTGCGCTTGCTAGCGCAGCTGTGCTCACATGTTTGCGCTGTAACATCATGTTTATGGCAAGACACGTTCCTGGGGTGGAGAATGAGATAGACGATGCGTTATCACGTTTCCAGTGGGCTAGGTCCCGATCTGTGGCCCCTGGTGCTGACGTTGTGCTTTGCCCCTCTTATGTTTGGCAGGTGATCGAGCCGGCATGGAGGGCTTAGCAGAACAGTCTTTAGCCCCCTCCACGTTGCGAGCATATCGGCAGGCATGGAATGAATGGGAAGATTATTCCCGTAGCAGCAAACAGGCAGGTAAGAGTCAGCATCGTTCGATGCTTTCTTTTATTTGGAGTCTCCGTTTGGCTGGCAGATCCAGGGCTTCTGTTGCGCGCTCTTTGGGGGGCATTGCATTTTATTGTAAATTGAAGGGCCAACCTGACTTTACTAAAAGTTTTCTGATTGTGAAGGCTTTAAAGGGTTGGGCACGGGTCTCCCGGCCAGTAGCTGACCGTAGGAGACCTGTGGACGCTCATCTGCTTCCGGCAGTATTAGGGGCGGTTCTCGGAGTGGCTCTTACTGCATATGAGGCGGTCCTGATTCAAGTGGTGTTTTCGGAGGCTTTTCACGGCACCTTGAGGGTATCGGAGCTGGTGGCATCATCCAAATGGGTTGATGCCGCCATGCTCCTCTCGGATATCCTGGTCAGTGAGAGGTCTGTTCTCTGTAGGATTCGGCAGTTGAAGACCGACCAGACTGGTAGGGGTAGGTGGATCTCGTTGGGTCCATCTAGGGACGAACAGATCTGCCCCGTGGCACTAGCTATGCGGTATGAGTTATTGCGGCCGGATGTTCCTGGTTCATGACTCATGCATATGGACAGGACTCCGCTTACCAAATACCAGTTTGGTTGGTTTTTGAAGAGGTGTGTATCAGTTTTAGGCCTCCCGCCTCAAGATTTTGGTACACACTCGTTTCTGATCGGAGCCGCAACTTCGGCGGCAGCTGCGGGTTTCTCGGCATCAGAAATTAAGGCCCTAGGACATTGGAAATCGGATAGTTATAAAGGTTACATTCGACCTAGGCATGAAGGCCCTTT
The DNA here is from genome assembly GCA_031769625.1 of Taudactylus pleione. Classification (NCBI taxonomy): domain Eukaryota; kingdom Metazoa; phylum Chordata; class Amphibia; order Anura; family Myobatrachidae; genus Taudactylus; species Taudactylus pleione. Next base: position 1,182,316 of record JAUIMM010000240.1, read on the forward strand.
GTTTAAAGTCATTTCACAGTCTGTTCCGGTTACGTTTATATTTTATGCTTGCCTGGTTTTTGTCTTGTCTCATGTACTGTCCTGTCTTGTCTGTTACCCCTGTCCGTCCTACTCGGGATTAGCTACTCGCCATTGCTGGCAATGGGAGTCTTGAGGGATTTTACAATTTTTACCTGAACTGACGGATTCAATTCGGCTATTCTCAATCATTTAATTAGGCCATAGTCCATCCCTCAGCAGGTTTTTATTTTACCTCTTGCCGAGTTCACCTGTTTTTTCCCAATTCCCCCCCACCCATTCTTCCCCTTTGTGTCTTCTGTTTGTCTCAGCCACTTCAAATAGTAAAGTCGGCGACCAATAGAAAATTTTTCTTTTTGGCAGATACTCACTTATGTTCTATCAGATCCCACTAATACACCATAACATTTTATTGTTTTATGACAATTACTAATTTTTTATTTACTGCTTTCCTCCACCTTTAGGATTGCTCTTTGACACGCAGGACATTTGGGTTATAGGCCACTCATATATTTTCTGGGCTGCTAGGTTTGAGTTCAGATCAAGCTCCAATTTTTGAATATTCAGCTAGGGTCCGTTGGATAGGTTCCAGAGGTATGAGATGGCATTCCTTTTGTCCTAAACTGTTAGAGTATGCAAGGCTTTTTGGTAGGCCACGTATTTTGGTGGCTTATTTAGGAGGCAACGACTTAGGGCAGAGGTCCACTGTAGAATTACGAGTTGATATTGTCAACGATTTGGCGAGGGTGCTATTGGCCTGGCCCTTGTGTAAATTAATTTGGTCTTGCATTGTACCTCGACAGGTCTGGCGTGGGGTTAGGAGTTTTCCTGCTAATGACGAAGCTAGGAAGAAACTTAATTTCGCAGTTGCCAAATTTGTGATGGCCAATTATGGCCGTTTCATTTACCATAATAACATTCAATTTCGATTTAGTTATATGTATAGACCTGATGGAGTTCATTTAACAGAGGAGGGTTTGTCATTGTTTATTGGGGATCTTTTTGAGGAGTTGGCGTTATTGGGGTTGTACTTGGTATGGTGGCGGTACGGCGGTTCTATAAGCTGAACCTTGCTGTGGCGGGAAAGAACGGCAGGTCGCCAGTCCGGGTGCAATTATGATTTAAGGGCGCTCCCTTCGTTGACTGGTAGTTGGCTGTACCAACCTAACGGGGGGCAGTATCACCACCTAAATGGGTGGGAAGTCAAGATGGGGGTGAGCGTTACCTTTTGTTGATGATATGAGTTACATGGTTATGTGTATGCACTCTGGGCGATCTACGCCTGCTATGCCTTTTGTTGTTTGTGTGTGGGCATAGCAGATCTGGCTGATTTCTGGCCGTCCTTTCTTTGCCACCATACATCCTTAAATAAATAATAATTATTATTGCTCCAATAAATCGCCATCAAGTTATCTGCCAAATCCACGTCTCAGTGTCTTTATTTTATGTTAGTATGATAAGTGGTTTGCACACATGACAACACCTCATCCGATAGAAGGTTTAGAGAAACCGAAAGATTGCATAAGAAAAGAGGTGTTTTAAACCTCTAGGATGGGGGCAGGCATGTATGCAAATTACTTGTGGGAGTTAGCCTATGGCAAGCAGGGGCGGGTTTGTAACAGGAACATTATATAGTGGGATAAAAGTGTGGGCCAAAGCCTCTTTGTTCCAGATTCCCCACCCTCCCTCCCCTATAAATTTTGGTATGTTGTGGGTTTGGTTTTGGGTGGCGGGAAAGAACGGCAGGTCGCCAGTCCGGGTGCAATTATGATTTAAGGGCGCTCCCTTAGTTGACTGGTAGTTGGCTGTACCAACCTAACGGGGGGCAGTATCACCACCTAAACGGGCGGGAAGTCAAGATGGGGGTGAGCGTTACCTTTTGTTGATGATATGAGTTACATGGTTATGTGTATGCACTCTGGGCGATCTACGCCTGCTATGCCTTTTGTTGTTTGTGTGTGGGCATAGCAGATCTGGCTGATTTCTGGCCGTCCTTTCTTTGCCACCATACATCCTTAAATAAATAATAATTATTATTGCTCCAATAAATCGCCATCAAGTTATCTGCCAAATCCACGTCTCAGTGTCTTTATTTTATGTTAGTATGATAAGTGGTTTGCACACATGACAACACCTCATCCGATAGAAGGTTTAATGCGGCTAAACCTGACCTCTATGGGCGCGATCAGCGCGAAGAACGGCAGCAATTGAATGGCGGCCCGCGATCTCCTGTCACTTTAGACGGGAGATCCGGACCGCGTAATCAATTGAATTCCGCCCACAGTCTTCGATATTGCGTCTATGCCAGGCCACCTGTTCTTCTTTCTCCCCTGCAGGGCATGAGATCAGTGTTGCCAACTCTGAAATGGAAAACAAGCCTAAACCAATCCTAAAAAGCCCGATAAAAAAGCCCAATGTATGGGGGTGTCTCTTTGTCCTCACTTTATACCTGCCTAACTTCCTTTATTCCCCCTCTTCTCTAACCTAAGTATGTTAGTGTGTACACAGCCTTATTATCTGCCTATATTGCTTTTCTCCCTCTACACCAGCCTCCATATTGTTACCTCCTCCCTCTTTTCATTCCTCATTCCCTTGCCAGTCTTCAGATGGGTACACACTTGCCGATGTGTGTACCCAGCGATGCGACGCCCGACCATGCAATATATTCTGTACGATGTGGTGACCAAACGTCCGATATGTCGGGCACCGGCTCCATCCACTATGCCAGCGTCGGCATCTGGGTCGTTCCATCAGCCCTACAAGCAGGCCGACGGATTGACCCCGATGGACGACCCGCAGGAGTGCGCAAGTGTCACGCATAGCGGGTACACACTGGCCGATGTGGACAATATGTCAGCCCAATCAGCAGGATCAGGTGACATATCGTCTAGTGTGTACCCACCTTTCCTTTACCTCACTCTTCTTCTCCTCATTTCTCTCACCCCTCTTCCTTACCTCCTTCATTCCTGTCACCTGTCTAATTCCATTATCCCCTCTCTAACAGCCTCAGTCATTGTAACTCGCCCCCATGTACCTGCCTCATTTCCATCATCAAGTTTACCTCTCCTTCATGCCTGCCCCCTTCAACTTCACCCTGACCACTGCCTCTATTTCCCAGACACAACCTTACCCCCCTCCCTCATACACACACACACACATTTACTTACCTCCAGGGGTGCCTCGGCAATGCATATAACAATGGCAAGCCCAAAAACAAGCAGCAAGCAACTTCCTAAAATAACAATCCTAATTCCGCTTGTTATAAGCGGACTTGGCAACTATGGATGTGATAAGTTCCCCTCTCCCCGCCCCCTAACTGAGTCCCGTCCCCTCCCTCTCTCCTGCTCTGCCTGGCCTGTCTGTCTGCATGGCAGGTGGAGTGTGAGGTCCCTTCTCCCTGCTTCTTCCAGAGTCTACTCCCCTCTGAGGCCCCGCCCTCTCCTGCGTTGATGGGCCTCTCCATGTCCCATGCGGGCAGCAGCCGGTGTGTGAGGAACACATAATGCTGCAATCAGAGGTAAGTACCCCTTAGGGTGATGTACTTATTCATGTTATGTGGGTGAGGTGGGGGTTCGTGCTGAATCACGTCATCGCGGTCCCGCCCCCTGCTTCACAATGGCATTGGGAGGAGGGGGAGGAGCCACGATGATGCAATTGTGCAGCCCCGCCCCCTGGCTCTGCCCCCAATCCAGCATCAGTGTCTGGCCATGCCCCCCGCAGTATGCAGGCATTCATCTCCCTCCCGGAAGTTCAGGTGGGTTGGGGGGTATAGTAATGTATGAAGGGGGTGAGGTGAATGTATCTGGGGGGGTGTAGTTATGCATCAGGGATTGGAAGGGGGGATGAGAGATAGGCTTAAGGATGTAATATATCAGGGGGTGTGTATACCTATTTTATCTGGTAGGGAAAGTAGGTTAGGGTGTGTAGTATTGTATTGTGGGGGTGTCATATACTAATAGTTTTTTGGGGATTGTGATGGGTTAAGGGTTGTAGTATATAAGGGTGGTTGTGTAGTAGTATTTTGTGCCGTGTGGTATATTAATATGGCGGGTTGTATACTATGTTCTTTCAGGATATATTGACATTAGTGTGTGTGTATATACATATATATATATATATATATATATATATATACAGTCAGGTCCATAAATATTGGGACATTGACAGAATTTTCAGATTTTGGCCTCTATTCACCACCACAAAGGCTTTGAAATGAAACAAGATGTGATTTAACTGCAGACTTTCAGATTTAATTTGAGGGTAATTGCATCCAAATCAGGTGAACGGTGTAGGAATTACAACGGTTTCTATATGTGCCTCCCACTTTTTAAGAGTCCAAAAGTAATGGGACAAACTAAACAATCCTAAATCTAACTTTCACTTTTTAATACTTTGTTGCAAATCCTTTGCAGGCAATTACAGCCTGAAGTCTGGAACTCATAGACATCACCAGACGTTGGGTTTCATCCCTGGTGATGCTCTGCCAGGCCTCTACTGCAAATGTCTTCAGTTCCTGCTTGTTCTTGGGGCATTTTCCCTTCAGTTTTGTCTTCATCAAGTGAAATGCATGCTCAATCGGATTTAGGTCAGGTGATTGACTTGGCCATTGCATAACATTCCACTTTTTAGCCTTAAAAAACTCTTTGGTTGGTTTTGCAGTATGCTTCGGGTCATTGTCCATCTGCACTGTGAAGCGCCGTCCAATGAGTTCTGAAGTATTTGACTGAATATGAGCATATAATATTGCCCGAAGCACTTCAGAATTCATTCTGCTGCTTTTGTCAGCAGTCACATCATCTATAAATACAAGGGAACCAGTTCCATTGGCAGCCATACATGCCCATGCCATGACACTACCACCACCATGCTTCACTGATGAGGTGGTATGTTGTGGATCATGAGCAGTTCCTTTCCTTCTCTTCTCTTCCCATCACTCTGGTACAAGTTGATCTTTGTCTCATCTGTCCATAGGATGTTGTTCCGGAACTGTAATGGCTTTTTTAGATGTTGTTTGGCAAACTCTAATCTGGTCTTCCTGTTTTTGTGGCTCACCAATGGTTTGCATCTTGTGGTGAACCCTCTATATTCACTCTTGTGAAGTCTTCTCTTGATTGTTGACTTTGACACATATACACCTACCTCCTGGAGAGTGTTCTTGATTTGGCCAACTGTTGTGAAGGGGTTTTTCTTCACCAGGGAAATAATTCTTTTGTCATCCACCACAGTTGTTTTCCGTGGTCTTCCGGGGCTTTTGGTGTTGCTGAGCTCTCCGGTGCGTTCTTTCTTTTTAAGAATGTTCCAAACAGTTGATTTGGCCACACCTAATGTTTTTGCTATCTCTCTGATGGGTTTGTTTTGATTTTTCAGCCTAATGATGGCTTGCGTCACTGCTAGTGACAGCTCTTTGGATCTCATATTGAGAGTCCACAGCAACTGATTCCAAATGCAAATGTCACACCTAGAATCAACTCCAGTCCTTTTACCTGCTTAATTGATAATGAAATAACAAGGGAATAGCTCACACCTGTCCATGAAATAGCTTTTGAGTTGATAGTCCCATTACTTTTTGTCCCTTAAAAAGTGGGAGGCACATATTTAAACTGTTGTAATTCCTACACAGTTCACCCGATTTGGATGTAATTACCCTCAAATTAAATCTGAAAGTCTGCAGTTAAAGCACATCTTGTTTGTTTAATTTCAAAAACATTGTGGTGGTGAATGGAGGCCAAAATCTGAAAATTCTGTCAATGTCCCAATATTTATGGACCTGACTGTATATATTATAAGGGCAAAGTCGTGCCCTTATATTAATGCTGAATCAAAGAAAAATGGAAATCTCCATAGAGAATTCCGAAGGGGGGTGCAGGGTGTTTAAAGGGCTACACCTCAAAAGTTATTGGAGGTACCAGGCTGAAATTTAGCACGGGTTGGTAGAACTGTCGCTCGGTGCTGCATGCCAAATTTCAGGGGGGGGAAAAAATGAAAAATGAGGATTTGGGAGTAGAGCTGTAACTAGACTTTTTGGTGCCCTGTGTCAGAAAGAGCATTGGCGCCCCCTCATTTTTCAAAGGGAGATGATGCACCCAAAAAGGGCCATGGCCTCATGGGGAAGGGCCAGGGAAGAGATAGGAGAGACCAGGAGATGCTGGGGATGAAATAAGAGGAATCTACAAGTGAGAATGAGAATAAACAGAAATTTGACAGGTCCAAACAGCGCCCCCTGACCTGTGGTGCCCTGTGCCATGGCACTGGTCGCACTACCCTAGTTACGGCCCTGTTTGGGAGTAATCTAAAGCCCCAACTGTCACTTTTTTCTGACACTCTGAGTTAGAACCACTTTTCTGCTGTTCTCTATGGGGGATTTTTGGGAAGGCATAACTCTGGGTAGGGGGCGAATTTAGATTTGAGGTTTGTTTTATTAGGTAGCTATTGGTCCAGAATAGGGTCTTTTGGGGTTCAGGTATTTGAGAAAGTTACAGGTTTTAAACTATTACCTCACGAATCGCCATTATAGAGATAGAAAATTTAAATTCCTTGCACAGCCTCAGTAGAAGCCTCCAGCAGGTGTAGTCACTGTGGCTTCACTTGCGTTCAGTAAGATTGCTGCCTTTTGTGGGCAGTAGCGGGATCTGGGACCGGGAGGAAGAAAGTGGTCGTTAACTGCGGCTGGGACCCGGGGGGTAGCGGGTGTCAGCTGTGGCCAGGACCCATGGACTGTAGCGGGCATTAGCGGTGGTGGCGGTGCGGGTGGCAGTGGCAGTGCAGGTGGCAGGACCCGAGGGAGGTAGCAGCACACAGATGCAGGCTTGGATCTGGAATATCCGTGATACCTGCATTTGTGTTTAAGTAAACAAACAGAAGCAGGGACGGGTCAGTGAGACCCATCTGTGCTTCTGTGTTTAATTAAAAAAAAAACCTGTGTAAAAATAAATTAACAAAGTAAAATGGCGTGGCCCCATCCCCAAAGACAACAACCAGCACCGGGCTTTGGAGACCCAGTACCGGTTGTGCTAAATACAGGGGACAAATGACGTAGAGGTCCCACGTATGAAGTATAACCAGCATCAGGCTTTTCAGAACGATTCCTGGTTGCAAAAATATGGGAGGACAAATGACATAGGGGTCCCCCGTATTCAGCGCAACCAGCACTGGGCTCTGAACCGGTCCTGGTTCTGGAAATACAGGGGGAAAAATGTGTAGGGTTCCCCTGTATTTACCAGAACCAGCACCTGACCCTTTCTAGTGGGAGAGTGATGCCACAGCCAAGGGAGCCCTTTCACCGGACCCCCAGCCGAAGCATCACCCCTGACTGCTAGTCAACCCAGGCCGGGGCTGACTAGCACCTAACCTGGAACAATAGCTACCTAATAAAACAAACCCAAAGTGTAAATCTGCCCCCTATCCTAAGTTATGCCTTCCCAAAAATTCCCCATAGAGAACAGCAGAAAAGTGGTCCTAATTGAGTGTCAGAAAATACTGACAGTTGGAAATTTAAATTACTCCCAAGACCTCATTTTTTATGTTTTTGCCCTGAAATTTGTCATGCAGCATCGGCAGTTCTACCAGCCCATGCCAAATTTCAGCTCCGTACCTCCAATAGCTTTTGACGTGTAGCCCTTTTAACACCGTGCCCCCTGGCGATTTCTCTATGGGAAAATTCAGCTTTTTTCGAGAGGACCCCTACGTCGCTCGTTAAAAAAAAGTTGTTCTTTCTTCACAGTCAGGAGAGGATGCAGAGAACATGAAAAAAGATGCTCTGGGGGGGCGTGGCTTGGTGGCCATTTGGAGGAGACGTGTGCTGAATAGGCTCCTACAAAATGTGACATCTAGTGCCCGTTTTGACTAGCCTCACCCTGACCCAGTGTCCCCTGTGGGTCCCTGTAAGTTCAAGGCACCTGTGAGCTCCCGGTGGTAGCAGCCACGGAACCAGAGAGGGTCTCCTACCTTCTTGCAGGTTGTGGCCTAACGCTCACCTTGAAGCCGGAACCTCGATTTTCGCCGCCAACCTCGATTTTCTCGGCGGATCGCGGCCACGCGGTGATGCTGAAGCCCGCCTGCCCGCTGCAGAGGTCTCCCCTGCTGACGCGGCTGTCGGGTGCCCGGAGGACCCTACTTACTTGCCCTCTGGTCCTGCATTGCAGCCTGGAGGTTGCTTGGGACCGCAGACGGAGTGCGCCCGCCATCTTGGTCCACCCTGATCAGCCTGGAAGTGGTAAGGGAGCTGGGGAGCACTCCGGTGAGCAGTGATTGCCAGTCACTGCTAGATATACTATCCCTACTGCTGCTGCTGCTTCTTGGCGTGTGGCTTCCTGGCCAACCTCACTCCCTTCACCTTCAGCTGCCCAGCAGTTGTTACCCCTATCTGCAGGCAGGCAGAATAATTAACCCTCACAGGACCAAGCCAGAGGGAAGGCTCCTGTTACTTGGCTTTTATTTTGAAGCAAATTTGTTCTTTTCACACAATAGCCACTAGTTTATATAATATTAGTGCTTTGCCCAGTGCCACAGATATTTACAGGATAGTGCCAACTGAATTATATGTTCTTACATAGGTGCTATGTTGTGATCAATCACTATCAGGGGTATTCAATATGGAAGCGAAAAGTCCATGCTGGACTTTTCACTCCACATCGGAGATATTTCTGGGATAAAGTATCGGGCGCCCGCCCGCATTATCCCCGTATTCAATTTGAAAGCTACGAAAACGGGACCCGGCGAAGTAAGATCGGCGAAAAAAAATGAACTTTACCTGGAATAAATTGTAGGCCCCCCCTAAAGTTGTAAAAACATGGGGGATCACCTGCAAATGAAAGTCGGGGTTTTTCTACATTGCTACCATACTTATCCATAATTACAGCTCCTCTAGCTCCCTCTGGTGGTGGTTTGTTGGAAATTCACCATAATCTAGTTATTTTTATTAAATAATCATTCCGAGACTGTCACAATTAGTTTCAAGCACACTTCCCAAATGCAAGGTTGGTTTGCGGCATGTAGACAACCTTATTGGTTTTATTGCTTTGTTCTGACACAAGACCACGTCCAGTTCTGTTCTCTGATATGATGTGACGACATTCCCGATGGCTGCCTAGTTCCATAGAAGGGACGGTACCTAAAGATGGCCCTAATTTTCTCCTAACTGGTTGAATAAACGAGAATTGTACACAGATTGTTTCTCATGACACATACTTACTGTACGTCTTAAATCCAGAATGGTGGAAAGACAGGAAACAAAAGTCCAAGTCGGAAGTAGGTAGTAGATCCTACAGCGGATCTCATCAAGATATGCATCAGCTTCTAAAATCCGCTGGTACAAATACATCAGGCGCGACTTCAATGCCATCCTCCCCTACTTTATCTTCCTCCACATACAGATTATCACCGGAAGATATTCAGCCTACTAGTACTCCTGCTTCCACAATACGTGATGAGATCAGTGAAATCCATTCTCATGTTAGATCATTGCCTACAAAACAGGACTTTCAATCTCTGGAGACCAGACTACAGGCCACTATCCGCCAAGAAGTGGCTACCATTCAATCGGATATGGCTGAACTGGCGAATAGGATAGACGATCTGGAGGATCATAAAGAGGCGTCCAGTGATGCTTTTCTGCAATTCACAGATGTTCTTTCTCATCAATAATCCGAGATTCGTTCTCTTAAATCACGTATAGATGACTTAGATAACCGCGGTAGACGCAACAACATCAGAGTACGAGGCCTCCCTGATGATGTTAGTCCAATCTTACGGAAGCACTCATGAAGATCTTTGGCGAGATTCTGGGCCTAGACCCTAATAGTGAGATCCTGTTTGATAGGGCGCATCGTGCTCTCTGTCCTAGAGGTTTACCTACCGACAAACCCCGCAATGTCATTTGTCGCCTTCATTATCACACCCAAAAAGAAGCCATCTTGCAGAAGGTACGCCAACTTGAAGAGGTTGATTTTAATGGTGATAAGATTCAGCTGTTTCCGGATCTATCATGACATACTTTGCAACAAAGGAAAACCCTGAGACCACTAACGGAACAACTTTGCACGCATTCCCTGAGATATCGCTGGGGTTTTCCGTTCAACATACAAGTCACCCACAATGGGAAAAGTGGACCCAGTGCCACTTCCTGACTGGGAGGCCTTATAAAGCCCTTTAGTGATTGCTTCCCTACCCTCAGAAGGAGACTGTTGGCAACGAGTATCCAATACAAAGCGGAAGACAAGACATCCATCTCTACCAGCACATTCGGAAGAGACTTGATCATCTCATATTAGAGATTGGTGAGATTGTTCCAATTCTTCTTTATCTAATAAGGATTTAGATCCTAATCCTATATTGAAATGCTTTGATGACAATACTTATTTTCTTGCTCTTCATACATTTCTATATTTCTAAATAATCAGTAATTTCTGTGATGTTTTTACATTATGTATCTGTCAGATTTATATACGTACAGTTCTCTTTGATATTTCCTTGATAGGAGTTAATTTAACCTTATTTTATATTACTATGTTTGAATGGGTTGTTACTGTTACCGTCCCTCCAAACCCCACTGTACTGCATTCTACAATATCCTGGACATGGAGCATATTTTTGTCTCCTGGTTATCCAGATGCAGCATTCTGATGTTTCATTTTCTATCTATATTTACTATTTGAAATGTGTATTTTCTTCCTTTTTTCCTTTCTTTTCTCCTTATCCCATCCCTCCTTACCCCCAAGGGAGACTTGTGTAGGTGGGTGACCAATAATATGTTTAGGTGGGCTGTATGTTACGCTACTTGCACATTGACAAAGTATGTCTAGTCGAAAGCCTGGGTTAAAAATTGTTTCTATTAATGCTAATGGATTAAATATCCTGGAAAAAAGATCCCAAATGCTTCGGTCTTTTCGTGTGGATAAAGTTGATATAGCCTTTATACAAGAAACACATTTTAAAAATGGGTATGCCCCTCCCTTAAAGAATTATTATTACCCACATGCATATACTAGCGATAATTCAGCCGGCAAAACCCGAGGTGTTGCTATTTTGTTTGCTCACCATCTCCGGATCTCTGAGGTCTCCACACATAGGCCCTCATTCAGAGCCACTCGCATACAGCAGTACGCTCGTTGCGTTCCGATGTTGAATAACCGCGCATGCGTCGGTGTAACAGTGCGCATGTGCGTACGGCAGATTGCGAGCTTTTTTGGTCTCGTTCGTCAAATAGCGTACAGGAAGTGACCTGTCAAATGTGATTGACAGAACAGGGCGTTTTTGGGTGTTGACGGGGGTGGAGATGGAAAAACGCAGGCGTGGCGAGGCGTTTTTGGGGCGTACATACATTAGCAAATGCGAGCGTAAAATGCGTTCGGACTGACTCATACGTCACTGGATGATCCTCTTTCCCTTCAAAATGCTCGCACAGCTTAGGGTCTGGATTACTCGACCACATTGGCGATGGCCTTCTCCTCCGTCCCGGGACTCCTCGATGTTGTTGCGATTAATCGCGGGAGGGCTGAAAAGCAATTAGTGTTGGATTGAAAACCGGCTTGGTATGTGTTTGGAAATCAGTTTTTTGGGATAGCACAAAACCGTACGCAGGTGGAAATCAGAGCTGCTAATGTCAGGATGACACAATCAATTTGCGTACATTTGTGAGGGTTTATTTTGCCCTCAATTTGGTGGTTAGGGCCTATTGTAACAATAATGTCATCATGTTTTAATTTTCGCACCATTTTATTTTTGCCTCTTGAATTTGCCTCGTTATATGATTTTTTAAACGTTCCTTAAAGAGCCCTTTTTTGTTTTTTTTTGTTTTGTTTTTTTTCCAGTTTTTGCCTTTTGGTCCAGGATTCAATTTAACCCATTTGTACAATAATTTCACAATCCAATGTCAGATTTTTTGTTTCAATTTATTGCTCAAACAAAATTAAAAAAAATAAAAAATTTGGGATCATCTTTTTTTGCCAAAGATATGTCCCAAAATCAAACAAATTGGCCCAACATAACTGTTGACATAAACATACAAAAAAAATTTAAAAACATTTCACAAGAAAGGAGAGGGAAGTTTTGACCAGAAAGGAATATGAGCCAAGCACAGAAGGATTGTGGGAAAAGTCACCATTGCTGTCATCGTTTTTTCACCCGTTTGGATGGGGGAGGGAGGGCGCCAGACCGGGTCCGGGATGTCATCGGGCTGGCCTGTCCAGAGGCAGATGTTGTGGCCTCTGGACTAGGCACAGGGCTAGGCACATTTGGAGGATTGGCTGATGTTGTGCCAGAGGTGGAGGATCCTGATGTTCCGGCAGGAAGGGAGGTCGACTCCACCATGTGCTGGCGAACGAGCTGCTCCAGGGCATTGGTGATGCGGATGTTGGCCCTGGTATTTTCCGCCAGGGCCTGACCAATGGTCACGTTGGCCGCAGCATTTTGCTCCAGGGCCTCAGCCACCCGTAGCAGACTGGCGTCCATCCTCTGCAGAATCTCCGTATGGAAATCCGATTTGAAATTGAGTTCTGTGGGGAGGGACACTGCCTGCGAGGGGGATTGCCCTGGACTGGCTTCTGCAGGGTCCTCAGCCGGATGTACTGGTTCCTCCCCTGCCGAGCCAGCAGAAATTCGGCGGCCAAGGCTCCCCTCTGGAACAGACTCATCCGCCTGTGTCTCTGTTAGGAAAAAACAGAAAAGCCTCACATTAGAATCTACATATTGGCACAATAACATTTCATAGTTGATAACATCCAAAGATTTACCTGGGACAACATGAGGAGCCGCAAAGTCTGGCATGTCCGTATCCATGTTGGACACGCCAAACACCTCCACAGGCTGCACACACCCCTGTGCCAGCTCTTCTAAATCGGTCAACTCCAATGACACAGGGGTGGGACCCCCACCTGTCCCCCTTGCATGCCTAGCCCTGTCCGCGATTTTTTGCTTTAGGCGATATTTGAAGTCGCCCCATCTGTGGGAAAAAATGGAAGCCATTATCCTTTATTTAAAATGGTGTTTGTTTTTAGGGGGGGCAAGTGTTTACTTACCGCCGTTTGACATCCCGGGCTAGACGGACATAATCACCCACCCTATTGACAGCAACGGCTACCTCTTCCCACATTCTCCCCTTCTGGCTTAGACTCATATTCCTGTCTGCCTGTGGCAGGATGTCCACACACTTCTGTATCAAAACCTCCATCTCCTTTCTTGTGAAATGTGGCTGCCTTTTTTTTTTGGCAGCTTTGGCCGGAATACTGGGCCCGGCAGCCTCTTCCATGTCATCCTCCTCACCTATTTGTGTAAATATTCAGATTTCTCAAAATCACAACTTGCCCAATCTTATGTTTCAAATAAATCATTGATACAAAATGCATGAAAGACTTACCGCCTGACTCTTGGGCATTGTTTCCCTGGTCTGTCGCCATGTCTGAGGTCCAATCCAGAAATACCCCAGAATTTTAATGTGTTTTCGTGACGTATTTATACATGCGTCCTTATTTTGCGGCCGCATCATTGATTGTGCGTTCCTATGATCCCTCCTTAATTTGTGCGGGAAACGAAACACTATTTATGGCTTGGTGTGTCTCGAGTCGAGGTTGCGTTTTTGGATTGTTGGAGGATACCTTGGCTGGAGTTTATTGTTTGCGTATAAAGGAGTTGGCGGTTGGAGATTATTTTGTTTGGTAGATTTGCGTTTTTATTTTCCGTTCTCTTTTTTGTTTTTTATTTTTTTTACCTCGTTTCTTGATTTGGTAAGTTTTGTGAAGTCTAACTTTTGATCAATTGTTGTTTCATTGTGTTTCTTCATTTTTGTAAATTTTGGATCAATAATTTCATATATTTTAGCTTTTGATTAATTTCGGACCCAAAGACCTTTTGATTTGGACTCTTATATATTTGCTCTTGGTAAGTCCATTTTTTATCTTGTATTTGTGAACTAATTAGCGCATTTTTCACAGTTTGTATAGTGACTTGTATTTGCGAACTAATTAGCGCATTTTTAATACTTACTATTGTGACTTGTATTTGCGAACTAATTAGCGCATTTTTAATACTTACTATTGTGACTTGTATTTGCGAACTAATTAGCGCATTTTTAATACTTACTATTGTGACTTGTATTTGCGAACTAATTAGCGCATTTTTAATACTTACTATTGTGACTTGTATTTGCGAACTAATTAGCGCATCTTTAATACTTACTATTGTGACTTGTATTTGCGAACTAATTAGCGCATTTTTAATACTTACTATTGTGACTTGTATTTGCGAACTAATTTGCGCATTTTTAAATGCTTATTAATAATTTTTTTTTTTTTTGAGGTTGCCCTTTCGCTTTTTGGGCAAACATTTCAACCCATTTTGATGTACTGTGTGCAATGTCGTTTTGCTCTTTTGCCAAATGTGTGTTTCGCATATTTTAAGTTTGGTCTATCACAAAATTTAGAAACAAAAATGCACAGAGTGAAATTTATCAAATAATTTTTGTGTTTAATTTCAGTTTGGACGTATCATGACAATACCCCGGCATGTAAGCAGCAATGGATGGTATCATCAAGCTAAGTTGTTTTGAATTTTCTTTTGGGGTGGGTCCAAAGCCTTACATTCCAATCTTGCCATTTCAGGTTGATCTAGGGCGGATTGTTCTGGCCATGCTCCCGGAAGCCGACCGACCTCAATCTCGTCCCAGGCGTAGGCATCGTAGGCGTGCAAGGCCCCAGATATTTCGAACACGTGTCACCCTTTTTGGAATGCCCGATGATGAGGTTTTAAGATGCTACCGTCTTCCTCCCAAAATCATCATAGACACTCTCTCATTAATAGAGAGTGATCTGGAGCGGCAAATTGACAGTCCTACAGCAATACCACCACTTACGCAATTTATGGCGGTGTTACATTTCTGTGCCTCAGGATCGTTTCAAACAACGGTGGGAATAGTGGCGGGCATCTCACAATCCTCCTTTTCCCGGATCCTGAGGGCAGTGATGGAGGCACTTTTCAAGCACCTCCATCATTTTATTCAAATGCCTTTGGATATGGGTGCCCTTAGTGTGGCCAAGGCCAATTTTTACCAAATAGCTGGCTTCCCACACATCATAGGGGTTGTGGATGGTACTCACATACCACTTCAGCCTCCAGCACGGCTGGAGGCCATATTTCGAAACAGGAAACACTATCACTCCCTGAATGTAATGGTGGTATGTGATGCCTCCCTCCAGATCCTGTCCCTGAATGCAAAATTACCAGGAAGTGCACATGACTCCTTCGTCATCCGGCAATCAGGGATATGGCACAAATTAAACAACCTACAAGCTGGTGATGCGTGGCTTCTGGGTAAGTGGAGACCTTTAGTACATAACAATGTTAAGCTTGATACACAGTGATCCTGATGTTGTCTATTCTTTTTCACAGGAGACAGTGGATACCCTTGCATGCCCTGGCTGCTCACTCCTTACTTGGCTCCCACACCAGGTCCACAAAGTGAGTTTAATACCGCACTTACAGCCACCAGGCTGGTCGGAGGTCAGTATGTGGGGGGGCCATACGCGATGATGTGGTGGCCCGATATTTTAGGTAATTATTGATCAAACAACAGTGTGTATACCCAATGTGTTACGGTTTTTTAACGTTCATCTTTTTTAATATTAATTCTTGCACCATCTTCTGTTTGTTTGCATAATCTTTGGCACTCCCACGATGACTACTTCCTGCTACCCTTCAAAAACCTTTCTGTGGAAACTTCGGGAATATATTCTGACACCAATATTGCAACGCCATATTTGTGAAATCATGTGGGCATGGACCTTCGTCAACCAGTTCTTGATTTGTTGTGTGTTTGTTTATTGTTTTTGGTATGTGGAGTTTTTCTGATTATCACTGTGTGTTTTGTTTGTGAGTGACCACTTTGTATTTTGATTTCTGTTGTGAATAAATATTTGGAGAGTGTAATTTGTTTCCTTTTTGGGCACGTTAGAAGCAAGTGTAACCAAACTCCCAAACGTTAATTTTACCTAAGGGGTAACCCAGTAATGAAGCAAGTGGAGCTAAAATGTAATATGTTTTCGGGGTACTAACCAACACAACAAGGAATCGTGTACAATCAGTTGCCTTCGTAAGATTGTCCTAAGCAGTTTGGCCACCAAATAGGAACCTGAAAAATGGTGTAAACTATCATGTTGACCACCACAAAAAAGGAAAATGACATTGGTACTGGGAGGTGTTTCTTGTGCCTGTTTGCATTCAAAATACAACACACAATCTGTAGTGAGTTTCTGGGGCAAACCTTGCTTGAAGAGTCTACTTATGTCAGTGTAAAGAATCTTGGATTTACTCCAAACGCATGAGACAGAGCTTGATTTTAAACATATTTATTAAGAAACAATTTAAAAAAAAATTAAAAAAAAAAATTAATTCCGAAGGAGGACCAACAGATGGTCAAGGGCCTGCATTAGCCCGGTGACCTGATCCCGCATACGGCCCACACAATTCTCAATCTGTTCCCGACGCCTCTGTTCCTCTGTGGGTGACAAAAGTTTGGGGATTAATAAATCGATAATGAAGCAACATTGTCAAAAAACAAGCAAACACAAACTTACAAGCTTGTGGGCCAAAAATACATTACACGGATAAAACCCAGAAGCCCAAAATGTCGTATGCCAAAAATACAAGGGCCCTCAAAAAAGGCACACAGGTGTGATATGTGTATGGTGACATCAGCAGGAACAGGTAAAGACAACCCCCAAAAATACCCTAAGGCGAAAAAATAAAAAAAAAATGGGGACGACACATGATTACATACAGTTTGTGGTGTCCAAAATAAACTTTAAAAACATACCGTTCTCCAAAACGAGAGAGCCAGAAGCCACTCCCTGGACCACCTCGGAGGTGGCTACATTCCCCAACCCTAGGGGCATGGTGTTTTCGCCATCCAGGGAGGGGGTATTTGGAGGAGGGACGGATGGAGGAGAGGGGGAATTGGGCTGGAGGGGAAGTAGGGCAGAAATTTCGGCCACAGGGTCTGGGGAGGAGGGGGGAATTGGGGGTTGGAGAGAGGGGCCGGGACCGGCGTCTTGTGTGGCGATGCCGCCGTAGTGTTTGCTGTGCCCCTAAAAAATGACCAAAAAATTGTTGTTAGTTTCAACAGGAAACCAAAAAAAAAAATTAAAAAAAAATATAGGACAGACATGAAAACATGCACATGCAGATATGACTACAATGACTCAATAGGACAGACATGAAAACATGCACATGCAGATATGACTACAATGACTCAATAGGACAGACATGAAAACATGCACATGCAGATATGACTACAATGACTCAATAGGACAGACATGAAAACATGCACATGCAGATATGACTACAATGACTCAATAGGACAGACATGAAAACATGCACATGCAGTTAGGGCCCACAAGATAAACTTGAAAACCACAGTCCAGAACACTTACTTTCCGCAATCTGCATGCGAAAGCATGCCAGCAAGCGGGGCGTCCGCCGGTGCAGGTCCGACCACCTGCGCTCCAGCTGGCCAATATGTCGGCGTGAGCCGAAGGAGCGCAGGCGTCGACGTACCTCCGCATATGCGGAACGCTTGCGCCTGTTGGAGATGGGTGGAGGCTGACTGGTGATCCTCCTGTCCATCACCTCCGTCAGCACCAGCAGTTCGCGCCTGGTGAATGCGGCGGATCTCATGATGGCAATGGTGTTTTTTTTACAAAATATTTTTAATAAAGCACCACAAAAAAATTTGATTGGCTAATGTATTTGGGAAATTAACAGGACAAATTCTATTGGTTAGTGTATGAGTCATGTGTTCGACAGGGCCACAAATCTCTGGAGAGTTATGATTGGCTTGATGCAGTGACATGCGTAAGCAAATTTAAATAAAGAAATGAACCACAGAAAAATTGTGGGGAGACAAACAAATAGAACAATTGTTTAATTGGGGCTAACATGTCTTTGGAACAATTAAAGCGAAGGTTTCAGCCGTACGTATTCTGCGACCAAATACAAACACGGACAAGATTAAAGTTTATTGCATTGTATTGAAAAAAAAAAAACAATTAAGCTAATTGATACATTGATTGGCATGATACGATTGAGGGAGGTAGGCCGAAAAAACGAGCAGGTAATCGGAATCTGACAGTCCCACTTCCGGTTTGTACTTGTGCGTGCGTTCCCTTCAAGCCATTTCGGGGATGTACGCTCGCTATTTGGCACGCTCGTTAGTCAGAGGAGGGGTCGCCTGAGTTTGGGGCGGATTTTTAGCTGCGTAGGAAAAAACGAGCGAGTGCTTGAATTTAAATATTTTTTTACGTACAGCGAACGTGCGTACGCCCACTTGCGAGTGGGTCTGAATGAGGGCCATAGACTTGTAGAGGGTAGAGGTCTTCTGGTTAAATGCACAATTCACCACCAGCGTTTTTCTTTATTAAATCTTTACACGCCCAATTCTGGGCAGCCTTCCTTTATTGCTTCAGTTTTGGATAAAGCCGATACTTTTTTGGAAGGGATTATAATTGTTGGAGGTGATTTAAACTGGCCCCTTGATCCCATTCAAGACACCTCTAATAAAGCATCACATAGGCCGGGGAAGGAGTTCAGACGGATGAGAGGCACTCTACACGACCACCAGCTGGCTGATTCCTGGCAAATAGCCCATCCAGCTGAATCCGATTTCACCTTTTTCTCCCGTCCACACCACACTTATAGGATTTGATTATTTATTTTTAAGTCACCGACATTTACACCTCATATCTGATACTTCAATAGAATCGATCACATGGTCTGACCATGCACCAGTTTTTCTTACACTCTCCCTCCCCCAGCACTCGCTCAACCCTTGGTTATGGCGTTTCAATGATCTTCTCTTACAAGAAGCTTATTGTAAATCCCAGATTGAGTCCCCTTTAGATTCTTATATTGAACAAGATGACCAAGACGACATTTCCAAGGTAACGGTCTGGGAGGCACACAAATGTGTTCTGCGGGGTAAATGTATACAATTAGGTTCTTATCTAAAAAACAGAAAACACAACAAAGAGATGCTAACATCAAATCCCTAGAAACATCACACAAAGCCTCTTTATCTTCTTATTACTATTCTAAATTAGAGAAAGCTAGAGCTGCCCTCCAGATAAAATTAAGTTGTCATATCAGAAATGTCGCAATCGCTTCTATCAATGGGGACATAAACCGAGCTAAGGCATTACGTGAGCAGGGTGCAGTCACATTCATACAAACCATAAAAGATGAAAATGGTCACACCCATAATGAGACTAAAAAAATTGCTGAGTCCTTTCGTTCCTACTATACTAAACTTTACAATTAAAAAAAAACGCAGGTTATAACTCTGATACTTTCAATCATCAAGAAGCAATATCATCGTACCTCCATTCACTTAATTATCCCACGCTATCTCAAGAAGAGGTTGATATGCTTGACTCACCTTTTCTTGTTGAAGAAGTTGACCATGCGATTTCCTTCTCCCCAGCTGGTAAAAGCCCCGGTCCAGATGGATTCTCTTCAGCCTACTATAAGGCTTTTAAGGATAGACTGACTCCCAACCTAACTCGTGCTTTTAACTCAATTTCAGGTATGACTCGTTTCTCTAAACAATCGCTTGAGGCACATATCACTGTCCTGCCTAAAGAAGGTATATGCCCTAGTTACAGGCCTATCTCACTCCTCAACATCGACTTAAAGATTTTTGCTAAACTCTTGGCCAACCGGTATCTTGTATTTATGAAGTGACTTTTTATATTGAATTTTTTTTTGTATTACTCAAAATGGAATAAGCAATTGTTTATATGTGTATACATCTTCTCTATGTGTATTTCATTTGGAATTGCTTGGTCCTTTTTCAATAAAAACAGTTTGCATAAAAAAAGAAAAAAGATGCTCTAGGTGCTGAACTTCAAGGGATTTCTCCATCATGTTCTGCAGTGTGGAAAGGTTTCATTCACATGTTTTCTATAAAGCAGTTCAAAGTTACAGCCTTCAAAGTGTCTGGCTGTAACACCCACCTTTGCCAGGAATTACCAAAGATTATTACAAGCAAAGGATTCATCTGTCCGGAATCTGTCTGGGAATTCATGGATCGTATTTGGCCTGAATGCACTAAGACATCCAGTGATTCTGTCACTGTGTTCTGTAGCCGACTTTATTCCTACCTGAATCGCAAGCTGAAATACGGAATAGTAAGCACAGACAACATGGAGGCCTTTGTTATTCCACTGCCTGCATGCCAACCAATACCTCCCAGACTACACCCACTTAGCAACCAGGTCTTGATAATGACCATCCCCATCTTTTGCTAGGCCTTCTTCCAAACCATGCATCCTGGACTTCCTGTCCAAAAAGGGTGAGCAGGGTACAGAAAGAGGAACTAGATGTTCCCGATAACATTTTTTTTCATCTATGATGATGTGGAGAGATAAGAGCTTCAGATATTGGAACAGGAGCTCCCACCTGTTTGGCTTCCCTGCAGAGAACAGAGCTCTGTTCCTCAGGAAGTGTCTATGCCTGAGCTGATAGGAGATGGCAACACAAAATAACAACAACTATAATAAAGTGTCCACTGATAACCAGCCTGATCCCTTAACAGCAACATACCCCATATGGCCAACTCATAACATGACACCCAATTTGCAGCCTCCTCTTCCTTATGACACTAAGACAGTCGCCATGGTTGATCAATCAGCCATGTGTGGTCCACCCAATTTTTGGCCTTCTACATTCTAACATATTCACATATCTAAGAAGTGGACAGTGGGAACAATGGCAATTTGAAGCCACTAACTAACTCTGTTTTTTTTAATGTCCCTGTACAGGTTGAGAAATTCCGTTACAGAACAGAGAAGGTTTGCAAAGTATTATTTAAGTCAATTGTTTATTTTTGGAAAGCACGCTTCCTGGTCCCCTTCTGGGATGAAAAAATCCACTCCCAGCAAGCAGGCATGGCACTCAAGAAAGAATCACCAAGAAAGACACAATGTAAGACTTAAACCTTAAATCTGAAATGTTGCATTTGCTGCTCTGTTCCACTTGTTCACATATCTCATATGGTTAAGTGGACAGTGGGAACAACGGCAGTTTGAAGGCCACTAACTATGTTTTTTTATGTCCCTGTGCAGGTTGGGAAAAGCCTTTATAGAAGATTTGCAAAGCATTATTTAAGTCAATTGTTTATTTAATTTTTTTGGAAAGCACTCTTCCTGGTCCCCTTCTGGGATGAGAAAATCAACTCCCAGCAGCAGCAGCCATGCTCAATGATTCATCTGTGGGAAGGACTGATGTAAATGTACTGTATCACATTTTTTTGTAAATGCCTCCTCCCCTCCCCTTCTCCCTCATAAATTTTCTTTTGAATCAAAAAAACTAAATTAAATTTACTACCAATCAACCCTTCCTGTCCCTGCCCTACGTTCAACTACATACATACTCCAACTCCCTCAGGCCTCTCTTGAATAATAAAAGTGTTTCCTGATGTGCCATGTTTGAAGTTGAACTGCGATGTGTTTGTGCCGCCCACTGCTGCAGCTTAGCTTACTCAGCCAGCTATCTTGGTGCAAACTTTGGACCTAAACAAGATGAACAAATAAATATTGCGAGGTGGTCAAAATTGACTGGAAACGAGTGTAAATAAAT
The DNA here is from genome assembly GCA_031769625.1 of Taudactylus pleione. NCBI lineage: Eukaryota > Metazoa > Chordata > Amphibia > Anura > Myobatrachidae > Taudactylus > Taudactylus pleione. The sequence continues at coordinate 1,203,952 of JAUIMM010000240.1, forward strand.
TATTGAGTTTATTAATACTGTAGGAACAAAAAAAATGCCCATGGTATGTGATTTTAGCAAATTTTGTAAACATTTTTACAAAAAAATCCAGATCCAAAACCAAAACACGGAGGTGAGGTTTTGGCAAAACCAATCCAGATCCAAAACCAGGGGAGATCCAGATCCAAAACACGGGGGTCGGCGCACATCTCTAGTATACAGTGTCCTCCATACGGGTAAAGGCAGCAGTGCAATGTGCAGGGACTGGCACTAGAGGGCGATGGGCGATGTGCTATTTAAAGAACTGGATTGGGGTTCTCACTTACAAAGCTCAGTAATGGTACTTTGTCCAGCTTTGAATTAGGGATGGGACATCGAAAGAAAATATTGGAAGTAACATGGTTTTTTTGTTGTTTTTTTTTTTTAGCAAACTCTATACTAGAGACTAAAACACTTCAAAATAATTTTTAGACTATGTCTATCTTCATGGAGGCAAACAGTATACATATATATATATATATATATATATATATATATAGTATATATACAAATGGTGCAAAAATGTCAAGGATGTCAGTCAAGACCATCGCGACCATCGGGCTTGCGACGAGACCCTAGTGGTAGGGTCTCGTTGCCGCAAGCCCAAGAGTGCTTTCGGCTCAAACAGAGCCGAAAGCACTCCCACTGACATCACTTGTGATGTCAGTGGGGCCGGCCCCAGACGGTAGGCGTTCCCATGGGAACGCCTCCGTCTGGGCAGCCACGCCCTCGGCCCGCCCACCAAAGGGGGCGTGCTGTCACTCAACATCGACAGCATGCCCCCTTTGGTACGAGACCCGGAGCAACGATTTGCCCGTCGCTATCCGGATCTTGCGCCTGCGCACGATGGAGCCGGCTCCATCGGGTGCATGCGCACTGGGCCACCATCGACCTGCTCGCAAGCACATAGCACTCTCGAGCGGGTCTGAATCAGGCCCAGTGTCACAAATAAAAATAAAAAACATTGGAAAAGCAGGGAAAAACATCGGGGGAGAAATCTTGCAATGGTGATGAAACATTCGATCCTAAACATTGCAGCGTTGAACATCGAACATCGGTGCCATCTGACCGATGTTTCCTATGAAACATCAAATGATTCCCATCCCTACTTTGAATAAACCTTATAGCTGCCACAGTGTCGGACTGGGGCATGAAGAGCCCACCGGGGGAATGCAGTGGTAAGGGCCCATGCTTACGGGGTGTGGCCAGCCCCCACAGATGCTCGGCTAACCAATAGGCAAATCTTGGTGTAGTTTCTATAGAAAAGAGCCAAGCACCCATTTTAATCAGTGGTCCTGCTCTACCAGGTAACTGACAATCTAATACAGTAACAATGTATGATTTGAGGTCTGGAACCTAACACCTAGAAGAGGGGGTGGCCCTCAGGTGTGGGGCCCACCGGGGATTTCCCCTGTACCCCTGTGGCCCAGTCCAACCCTGTGCTGCCATGTGACAGTCCTCATAAAGAAAACAGAATAAATAGCAATAGGTACAAAATGTATCAAATGCAGACATAAAACACAATAAAGAAACTGCCATGTAACAGAACAGAGCTCCCCAGCTGGTATCCTGGGATGGGTCAGTATAGTTGGGTACCCGGTATGTGGACAGAGCGATTGCACCCTAATGTGTGACTGCAGCTCATAACACAACGAATCGCGTCACCAGCAAAAGTACATTTATACATAGGGCATAAATAGCTATAAGACAGCAAATGAACCTATAATATGGTATATGAGGATTTATGATGCATGTGAGACTATATAAGGAGGATATGGGCTATATCATGGTATATGAGGTTATATAATGCATGTGAGGTTATATAAGGAGGATATGGGCTATATCATAGTAAAGTATATGAGGTTATATAATGCATGTGAGGCTCTATAAGGAGGATATGGGCTATATCATGGTATATGATGTTATATAATGCATGTGAGGTTATATAAGGAGGATATGGGCTATATCATGGTATATGAGGTTATATAATGCATGTGAGGTTATATAAGGAGGATATGAGTTATATCACGGTATATGAGGTTATATAATGCATGTGAGGCTATATAAGGAAGATATGGGCTATATCATGGTATATGAGGTTATATAATGCATGTGAGGTTATATAAGGAGGATATGAGTTATATCATGGTATATGAGGTTATATAATGCATGTGAGGTTATATAAGGAGGATATGGGCTATATCATAGTAAAGTATATGAGGTTATATAATGCATGTGAGGCTCTATAAGGAGGATATGGGCTATATCATGGTATATGATGTTATATAATGCATGTGAGGTTATATAAGGAGGATATGGGCTATATCATGGTATATGAGGTTATATAATGCATGTGAGGTTATATAGGGAGGATATGAGTTATATCATGGTATATGAGGTTATATAATGCATGTGAGGCTATATAAGGAAGATATGGGCTATATCATGGTATATGAGGTTATATAATGCATGTGAGGTTATATAAGGAGGATATGAGTTATATCATGGTATATGAGGTTATATAATGCATGTGAAGGTTATATAAGGAGGATATGGGCTACATCATGGTATATGAGGTTATATAATGCATGTGAGGTTATATAAGGAGGATATGGGCTATATCATAGTAAAGTATATGAGGTTATATAATGCATGTGAGGCTCTATAAGGAGGATATGGGCTATATCATGGTATATGATGTTATATAATGCATGTGAGGTTATATAAGGAGGATATGGGCTATATCATGGTATATGAGGTTATATAATGCATGTGAGGTTATATAAGGAGGATATGAGTTATATCATGGTATATGAGGTTATATAATGCATGTGAGGCTATATAAGGAAGATATGGGCTATATCATGGTATATGAGGTTATATAAGGAGGATATGAGTTATATCATGGTATATGAGGTTATATAATGCATGTGAGGTTATATAAGGAGGATATGGGCTACAGTATATCATGGTATATGAGGTTATATAATGCATGTGAGGCTATATAAGGAAGATATGGTCTATATCATGGTACAATATATGAGGCTATATACAGTAATGCATGTGAGACTATATAAGGAGGATATGGGCTATATCATAGTAAAGTATATGAGGCTATATAATGCATGTGAGGTTATATAAGGAGGATGTGGGCTATATCATGGTACAGTATATGAGGCTATATAATACATGTGAGGCTATATAAGGAGGATATGGGCTATATCATGGTATACAAGGTTATATAATGCATGTGAGGTTATATAAGGAGGATATGAGTTATATCATGGTATATGAGGCTATATAATGCATGTGAGGCTATATAAGGATTATATGGGTTATATCATGGTATATGAAACTATATAATGTACGTGAGGCTATATAAGGAGGATAGGGGTTATATCATGGTATATGAGGCTATATATGCATGTGAGGCTATATAAGGATTATATGGGTTATATCATGGTATATGAGGCTATATAATGTTATGTGAGGCTATATGTAAGGAGGATACAGGCTATATCATGGTATATGAGGCTATATAATGCACGTGAGGCTATATAAGGAGGATATGAGTTATATCATGGTATATGAGGCTATATAATGCATGTGATGCTATATAAGGAAGATATGAGTTATATCATGGTATATGAGGCTATATAAGGATTATATGGGTTATATCATGGTATATGAGGCTATATAATGCATGTGATGCTATATAAGGAGGATATGGGCTTTATTATGGTATATGAGGCTACATAAATCATGTGAGGCTATATACTATAAGGAAGATATGGGCTATATCATGGTATATGAGGCTATATAATGCATGTGAGGTTATATAAGGAGGATATGGCCTATATCATGGTATATGAGGTTATATAAGGAATATATGGCCTATATCATGGGATATGAGGTTATATAATAGATGTGAGGCTATTTAAGGAGGATACGGGCTACATCATGGTATATGAGGCTATATAATGCATCTGAGGCAATATAAGGAGGATATTGGCTAATTCATGGTATATGAGGCTCAGTGGCATAACTAGGGTAGGGCGAGCGGGGTGCGTGCCCTGGGCGCCGTGGGACCGGCGGCACGGGGGGGCACCACCGGCCACGGTCTGGCCCGCCCTAGTTAGCCACCAGTGTAGCGCCGACCGCAGTGAGTGCAGTCAGCGCTACACATTTACACAGGACCGGCGCTAGGCTTCCAGCGCCGGTCCTGTGCTGCACAGCTGAGCCCATTCCCTCCCCCTGATCGCTTGCCCAATAGCGCTAGGAGGCGGGATCAGGCTGTGCATAACACACACATCGCTGCCAGCGCTGACGGCGATGCGTGTGTTAAACAGCAGCCAATGAGAGTCACATAGACTCTCATTGACCTTTGCAGCACCCACTGCAAGAGCCGGGCTTCCGTCCGGCTCCTGCAGTGGGTAATGGGACAGACGTCATGATGTCTCTCCCATAATGCTGAGCGCGCCAGCCCGGGAGGACTGGCGGGCGGCGGCGGCGGGAGCGGTGTCGCGGTCCGGAGCAGCAGCGTGGATTCAGGTAAGTATATTTTTATATATATTTTTTTTAAACCTGTCTGCACTACTGGGGGCACAACGGGGGAGGGGGGTGGCTACTACTGGGGGGACCTCTACTGGGGGTGGGGGCACAACAGGGGAGGGGTGGCTACTACTGGGGGCACCATTATTGGGAGGACCTCTACTGGGGGGGGCTACAACAGGGGGCACTTAATCGTGACGTGGAAGCTCTACTGGGGACTACTACTTTGGGGGGAACTACCACTGGGGGCATTATAAAAGGGGCCTACTGCTAGAGGCACTGCACTGGGGGGACCACTACTGGGGGCAATAATAGGAAGGGCCACTACAGGGGGCACTGGATAGGGGGGATCACTACTGGGTGCCTGCATAAGGGGGACCACTACTGGGAAAACTGCATGGGGGGGACTACTGCTGGGGGCACTATATAAAGGTCACTGCATAGGGGGGGCACTGCAACTGGGGGCACTATATAAAGGGCACTGCATAAGGTAGTGTTGGCTAACCTTGACACTCCAGCTGTTATGGAACTACATAACCCAGCATGCACTGCTACAGTTTTGCTATTAGGGCATGCTAAAACTGTGGCAGGGCATGCTGGGATATATAGTTCCACAACAGCTGGAGTGTCAAGGTTAGCCAACACTGGCATAAGGGGATAACGCTACTGGGCGCACTGCATTGTGGGGACTGCTACTGGGGGCACTGCATAAGGGGGAACACAACATGGGGCACTGTATTTTGGGGGGGCCACTACTGGGGGTACTGAGTAAGGGGAACTCATTGGGGGCTGTATAAGAGGGACCACTACTTGGGGATACTGTATAAGGGGCACTACTATGGGCCTGCATAAGAGGGACTACAACTGCATACTGGGGGTACTGTATAAGGGGTACTACTGGGGTTAAGGTGCATATGGATAGGAATGTTCAGCGTGAAAATAAAGGGGTGTGTCATGTAGACACGCCCCATTTTAAGTGACCACGCCCATTTTTGGGCGCGCGCACATCGGGGGGGCTCCCTTTTCAAATTTGCCCTGGGCTCCAAATACCCTAGTTACGCCACTGATGAGGCTATATGATGCATGTGAGGCTGTATAAGGAGAATATGGGCTATATCACAGTATATGAGGTTATATAATGCACGTGAGGCTATATAAGGAGGATAGGGGTTATATCATGGTATATGAGGCGATATAAAGAGGATATGGGCTTTATCATGGTATATGAAGTTATATAATGCATGTGAGGCTATATAAGAAGGATATGGGCTATAGCGTGGCATATAAGGCTATATAATGCATGTGAGGCTGTTTAAGAAGGATATGGGCTATATAATGATATATGAAGCTATATAAAGATGATACGGGATATATCATGGTACAGTATATGAGACTATATAAAGAGGCCTATATCATGGTATATGAGGTTATATAATGCATGTGACGCTACTGTATATATGGAGGATATGGGCTATATTAGGTATATGACATTATATGATGTATGTGAGGCTATATATGGAGGATATGGGCTATATCATGGTATATGAGGCTATATAATGCATGTGAGGCGATATAAGGAGGATATGGCCTATATCATGGTATATGAGGCTATATAATGCATGTGAGGCTATATATGGAGGATATGGGCTATATTAGGTATATGAGGTTATATATATATGGAGGATATGGGCTATATTAGGTATATGACATTATATGATGCATGTGAATCACAATATCTCCACCCACAAGTAAAAACATTTTTATTAGTACAAGAATAAGGATTTTTTTTCCTTTACAGGGGCATTCCTATCATGAGACCAACGCCCAGGACCAACCACTGTGGCTGCCTACACTCAGTGGCGCCATCTTTCCGGGCGATATATATTCGGAAAATTGTTCCACAGTTTTTGCTCTCTTCTGCGCCTTTCGCCTCTGGGACCAGGTATGGGGGAGGGGGCGCTGCTTGGTGAGTGGGGGGCAGCTGCACATGGCTGCCCCAGCTCTTAAGATGTCCCTGTTGCTTTAAACACTTATCGAGTAACCTCATGCCAGCTGCACCCACCATGAAGAGCACAGATAGTTTTTTTGCCCAGTTAAGGTGAAGGGAGGCACATTCCAGCAGTGCAGGAATTGGTGAATGATATCACACAGCAGGAAGTGACATCGTTTGCTCTTCAGCTCCCTGTAAATCACCTTCCCTGCATTCTGGCACTGCTTAGTCACCCACATCAATAATTATTCTGTAGAAACTTGGGAAGAAATTTGTAAAAAGTAAACAATTACGCAAGAACTTTCTAAAGACACTGGCCGTGAAGGAATTAAATTCCAGACATACCAGTGCTGTGAAGTCAGTGAACACAATTGACCTCGTTTGCAAAATACACAGTCTGTGCCACGCGATATGCCTTGGTTTAGCACCGATGCTCCTCTATGATCCTTCCAGCCAGGACTCTAACTAGGGGTGGGTGAGCGGTGCCGTCATGGCGCCATCCAGGGAAGCAGGGCCTCGGGTTCAGCACTGTTGCTGCCCCACGGCACCTCCATTTGGCTTGCAGGGTGCCTGGATGCGCAAGGAGCACCCCTAGGACTCTACGGGTGCTCAGCTTCTTCCTGGATGACTTCATGTGATCTGGGGTGGGGCTGGCACAAGGTGGATTCAGCACCGGAGTTGGGCTCACTGCCGCCCTGTGTTGCCCTGCCCTCGACCACGTGACGTCACGCGAGGACGCAGGGCCGCTGGCAGGAGAAAATGGGGAGCTGCCCGGACATTCAGTGCCATTTTCACTCTTTACACCTTATCATTTACAATACAAGCAGCAGGTGCAGGGTAAGACATGAGGACTGTTCCAAAATTTGGAATATGGGTACAAACCTGTGTGAAGAGCAGACACAAAAATAGAAGAATTTGCATATGCTGAAAAGCACAAATCCAATTGACAACGCTTCAGGTGCCCATACGCGGTGCGATTTTTTTACATGAGTTTTCGATCGATTGGAATGACCAATCATGTAAAAAGTGCCGTGCGTGGCCATGATAACGATGCTGATGCTCGCCTCCACCGTCGTACATCATCATTCGCAGATCAGCTGAACCGGCAGGAAGATATCGACCTATCTTTCACGATTTGAATGACATCGTTCCGTGTGTGTGCACACGGAACGATGTCATGCACTTAGGGCTGCCATCAGATATTGTGGGACCCAGGACTGACAAAATAGGCAGGGTCCCTGGGCCCACCCTCCCGGGACTGCTAAGTCTAATTAATTATGACTTACCTTATCACCTTATGCTTCTTCCTTCTGGCTTCTTCACCTCCAGGGCTGGCTGGCGCTGCTCCTCACACGCCGCGGTGCATCTGACATCACCCATCCAGTGGCGTGAAGTCATGCACCCCATCTCCAAAGGACAAAAAAATTAATTAAACAAGTGCAGGGGCAAATACAGGAAAATATATATATATATATATATATATATATATATATTAGGGGTGAGCGGGTTCGGATTTCTGAAATCCGAACCCCCCCGAGCCCCCCCGTTCCGAGTCCGATCCGAGTCAGGCTCGACTTTTCCCGCCTGACTCGGATCTGACATCGAGGCAAAACGTCATCATCCCGCCTTCCGAGTCTCGCGGGTTTTGGATCCTATATAAGGTACCCGCGTCGGCGCCATTTTCTCACTCGGCTGTGGACAGTGAAGAGGGAGGGTGGGAGTTAGTGCTGTGTAGTGTAGTGTAGTGTAGTGCTGCTGTTGTCCACTACTTCAAAGTCCATAGGGGCTGGCTGTGTTGTGCTGTGCTGCTGTTGTTAATAGGGGCTGTGTCCACTACTTCAAAGTCCATAGGGGCTGGCTGGACTGTGTTGTGCAGTCAGCTCTCCATAGGGGCTGTGTCCACTCCAAAGTCCTGTGCAGTGTCCCAGTCCTAAAGGGGTGCTGTAGTGTTGTCCAGGGGGTGCTCTGTCCATCAGGGGTGCTCCCCCCAAGTGCTAAAAAAATAATATATTTTCTGTGTTTGTGAATTGTGTGCGCAGTAGCCGCACGTGCATCAACAAAGTAGTGCCAAGCGTGCGCCTGTGTCATAAGTAAAGGGCCGGCTGGCTTGACCGTTAAAGGGTGCTGTAACCCCCGAAAGTACACTCCAGTCCAAACCAAAAAAAAATTATTTTCTGTGTTTGTGAATTGTGTGCGCAGTAGCCGCACGTGCATCAACAAAGTAGTGCCAAGCGTGCGCCTGTGTCATAAGTAAAGGGCCGGCTGGCTTGATCGTTAAGGGTGCTGTAACCCCCGAAAGTACACTCCAGTCCAAACCAAAAAAAAAATTATTTTCTGTGTTTGTGAATTGTGTGCGCAGTAGCCGCACGTGCATCAACAAAGTAGTGCCAAACGTGCGCCTGTGTCATAAGTAAAGGGCCGGCTGGCTTGACCGTTAAGGGTGCTGTAACCCCCGAAAGTACACTCCAGTCCAAACCAAAAAAAAAATTATTTTCTGTGTTTGTGAATTGTGTGCGCAGTAGCCGCACGTGCATCAACAAAGTAGTGCCAAACGTGCGCCTGTGTCATAAGTAAAGGGCCGGCTGGCTTGACCGTTAAGGGTGCTGTAACCCCCGAAAGTACACTCCAGTCCAAACCCAAAAAAAAATTATTTTCTGTGTTTGTGAATTGTGTGCGCAGTAGCCGCACGTGCATCAACAAAGTAGTGCCAAGCGTGCGCCTGTGTCATAAGTAAAGGGCCGGCTGGCTTGACCGTTAAGGGTGCTGTAACCCCCGAAAGTACACTCCAGTCCAAACCAAAAAAAAAATTATTTTCTGTGTTTGTGAATTGTGTGCGCAGTAGCCGCACGTGCATCAACAAAGTAGTGCCAAGCGTGCGCCTGTGTCATAAGTAAAGGGCCGGCTGGCTTGACCGTTAAGGGTGCTGTAACCCCCGAAAGTACACTCCAGTCCAAACCTAAAAAAAAATTATTTTCTGTGTTTGTGAATTGTGTGCGCAGTAGCCGCATGTGCATCAACAAAGTAGTGCCAAGCGTGCGCCTGTGTCATAAGTAAAGGGCCGGCTGGCTTGACCGTTAAAGGGTGCTGTAACCCCCGAAAGTACACTCCAGTCCAAACCAAAAAAAAATTATTTTCTGTGTTTGTGAATTGTGTGCGCAGTAGCCGCACGTGCATCAACAAAGTAGTGCCAAGCGTGCGCCTGTGTCATAAGTAAAGGGCCGGCTGGCTTGACCGTTAAGGGTGCTGTAACCCCTGAAAGTACACTCCAGTCCAAACCTAAAAAAAAATTATTTTCTGTGTTTGTGAATTGTGTGCGCAGTAGCCGCACGTGCATCAACAAAGTAGTGCCAAGCGTGCGCCTGTGTCATAAGTAAAGGGCCGGCTGGCTTGACCGTTAAGGGTGCTGTAACCCCCGAAAGTACACTCCAGTCCAAACCAAAAAAAAAATTATTTTCTGTGTTTGTGAATTGTGTGCGCAGTAGCCGCACGTGCATCAACAAAGTAGTGCCAAGCGTGCGCCTGTGTCATAAGTAAAGGGCCGGCTGGCTTGACCGTTAAGGGTGCTGTAACCCCCGAAAGTACACTCCAGTCCAAACCTAAAAAAAAATTATTTTCTGTGTTTGTGAATTGTGTGCGCAGTAGCCGCACGTGCATCAACAAAGTAGTGCCAAGCGTGCGCCTGTGTCATAAGTAAAGGGCCGGCTGGCTTGACCGTTAAAGGGTGCTGTAACCTCCGAAAGTACACTCCAGTCCAAACCAAAAAAAAATTATTTTCTGTGTTTGTGAATTGTGTGCGCAGTAGCCGCACGTGCATCAACAAAGTAGTGCCAAGCGTGCGCCTGTGTCATAAGTAAAGGGCCGGCTGGCTTGACCGTTAAGGGTGCTGTAACCCCCGAAAGTACACTCCAGTCCAAACCTAAAAAAAAATTATTTTCTGTGTTTGTGAATTGTGTGCGCAGTAGCCGCACGTGCATCAACAAAGTAGTGCCAAGCGTGCGCCTGTGTCATAAGTAAAGGGCCGGCTGGCTTGACCGTTAAAGGGTGCTGTAACCCCCGAAAGTACACTCCAGTCCAAACCAAAAAAAAATTATTTTCTGTGTTTGTGAATTGTGTGCGCAGTAGCCGCACGTGCATCAACAAAGTAGTGCCAAGCGTGCGCCTGTGTCATAAGTAAAGGGCCGGCTGGCTTGACCGTTAAAGGGTGCTGTAACCCCCGAAAGTACACTCCAGTCCAAACCAAAAAAAAATTATTTTCTGTGTTTGTGAATTGTGTGCGCAGTAGCCGCACGTGCATCAACAAAGTAGTGCCAAGCGTGCGCCTGTGTCATAAGTAAAGGGCCGGCTGGCTTGACCGTTAAAGGGTGCTGTAACCCACAAAGTACACTCCAGTCCAAACCAAAAAAAAAATTATTTTCTGTGTTTAGCCGCACGTATATATCAAATCGATATAACATAAATGGAGGACCAAACTTTCTCCGATAAAAATAAAATAGAGAAAGATCAAGAACCACTTCCTCCTAGTGCTGAAGCTGCTGCCACTAGTCATGACATAGACGATAACATGCCATCAACGTCGTCTGCCAAGGCCGATGCCCAATGTCATAGTAGAGGGCACATACAATCCCAAATGGCAAAGTTCAGGAAAATGACCTTGAAAAAGACATTTAAATCAGCTGAAGAGAAACGTAAACTTGCCAATATGCCATTTACGACACGGAGTGGCAAGGAACGGCTAAGGTCGATCCCTAGTATGTTCATGACTAGTGGTTCAGCTTCACATGACGATGGAAGCACTCCTCCCACTAAAAAAATCAAAAGAGTTAAGCTGGCAAAAGCACAGCGAAGAACTGTGCTTTCTAAGAAGATATCACAAATCCCCAAGGAGAGTCCAAGTGTGGTGGTGGTTGCGATGCCTGACCTTCCCAGCACTGGACGGGAAGAGGTGGCTCTTTCCACCATTTGCACGCCCCCTGCAAGTGCTGAAAGGAGCACCCACAGTCCACTTGCTGATATGCAAATTGAAGATGTCACTGTTGAAGTACAACAGGATGAGGATACTGGTGTAGCTGGCGCTGAGGAGGAAGTTGGCGAGGAGGATTCTGATGGTGATGTGGTTTGTTTAAATCAGGCTCCGGGGGAGACAGTTGTTGTCCGTGGGATGAAAAAGCCCATCACGGTCATGCCTGGGCAGAAGACCAAACATTCCACCTCTTTGGTCTGGCAATATTTCTATCCAAATCCGGACAACAACTGTCTTGCCATATGTACCATATGTAAAGGTGAAATAAGTAGGGGTAGGGACGTCAACCACCTAGGAACATCCTCCCTTATACGGCACCTGCAGCGCGTTCATAAAAAGTTACTGTCAAGTTCAGAAACTTTGGCTCAGACCGTAAGCAGTCCAGGGACACCTAAATCCCGTTGTCCTGTTGTATCCAAGCGCCTGCAAACCACACCGTCAACTCCCTCCTCGTCAATTTCCTCCTTAGTCAGGATCGGAAGTAGTCCTGCAGGCCATATCACTGGCATGACTGACTCTCCTATCCGGGATTCCTCCGGAGGATCCTGCATTGCTACGCCTACTGCTGCCGCTGCTGCTGTTGCTGCTGCTGCTGGGAGTCGTTCATCATCCCAGAGAGGAAGTAGGAACACCACTACTTTTACTAAACAATTGACCCTCCAACAGTCCTTAGCGAGGAGGATGAAGTACGACAGCAGTCATCCTGAAGCAAAACGTATAACTGAGGCCTTGACTGCTATGTTGGTGTTAGACGTGCGTCCGGTATCCGCCATTAGTGCAGTGGGATTTAGACAATTGATGGAGGTAGTGTGTCCCCGGTTCCAAATCCCGTCTAGATTCCACTTCACTAGGCAGGCGATACCGAGACTGTACAGAAACGTCAGAAAAAGTGTCCTCAGTGTCCTGAAAAATGCCGTTGTACACAATGTCCACTTAACCACGGACATGTGGACAAGTGGAACAGGGCAGACTAAGGACTATATGACTGTGACAGCCCACTGGGTAGATGTATCACCTTACGCAGCAACAGCAGCAGCGTCACCAGTAGCAGCATCTCAGAAACGCCAGCTCGTTACAAGGCAGGCTACGCTGTGTATCACCGGTTTCAGTAAGAGGCACACCGCCGACAACCTCTTAGAGAAATTGAGGGAAATCATCGCCCAGTGGCTTACCCCACTTAGACTCTCCTGGGGATTTGTGATATCTGACAACGCCACCAATATTGTGCGGGCATTACATCTGGGCAAATTCCAGCACGTCCCATGTTTTGCTCACACAATAAACTTGGTGGTGCAGAATTTTCTGAAAAGCGACAGGGGCGTGCAGGAGACGCTTTGGGTGGCCCGAAAAATTTCTGGCCACTTTCGCCATTCAGCGACTGCGTGCCGAAGACTGGAGCGCCAGCAAACACTCTTGAACCTGCCCCGCCATCACCTGAAGCAAGAGGTTGTGACGCGGTGGAACTCAACCCTCTATATGCTTCAGAGGATGGAGGAGCAGCAAAAGGCCATACAAGCCTATACATCCACCTATGACATAGGCAAAGGAGGGGGTATGCACCTGACTCAAGCGCAGTGGAGAATGATTTCCGTGTTGTGCAAGGTTCTTCAGCCCTTCGAACTTGCCACACGTGAAGTCAGTTCAGACACTGCCAGCTTGAGTCAGGTCATTCCCCTCATCAGGCTTTTGCAGAAGCAGCTGGAGAAAGTGAAGGAGGAGCTAAGACGGAGCGATTCCGCTCGGCATGTGGGACTTGTGGATGAAGCCCTTCATTCGCTTTGCCAGGATTCCAGGGTGGTCAATCTGTTGAAATCAGACCACTACATTTTGGCCACCGTGCTCGATCCTAGGTTTAAAGCCTATGTGGTGTCTCTCTTTCCGGCCGACACAAGCCTGCAGAGGTGCAAAGACCTGCTGGTGAACACACTGTCAGCTGAAGCGGAACGTGACACGTCAACGGCTCCTTCTTCATTTTCTCCCGCAACTGGGGCTGCCAGGAAAAAACTTAGGTATCCTAAGCAACCCGCTGGCGGTGATGCAGGGCAGGCAGGACCAAGTTTGGACATCTGGTCCGGACTGAAGGACCTGGCAACAATTTCTGACATGTCTACTGTCACTGCATATGATACTGTCACCATTGACAGAATGGTGGAGGATTACATCGGTGACAGCATCCAAGTAGGCATGTCAGACAGTCCATACCTGTACTGGCAGGAAAAAGAGGCAATTTGGAGGCCCCTGTACAAACTGGCTCTATTTTACCTGAGTTGCCCCCCCTCCAGTGTGTACTCCGAAAGAGTGTTTAGTGCAGCCGGGAACCTTGTCAGCGAAAGGCGTAGGAGGTTGCTTCCACAGAATGTGGAGAAGATGATGTTCATCAAAATGAATTATCAGCTCTTCCAGGGAGACCAGCCTCCAGAACGTACAGAGGGACCTGTGGTGGTGGATTCAAGTGGGGACGAGTTAATACTTTGTGAGGATGAGGATGTACACACTGAAGAGGGTGAGGAATTGGTGGATGAGGAGGATGAGGATGACATCTTGCCTCCGTAGAGCCAGTTTGTGCAGGGACACATTAATTGCCAGCTTGTTTTGTGGGGGCCCAAACGAACCAATCATTTCAGCCACAGTTGTGTGGCAGACCCTGGCGCTGAAATGATTGATTTGTTAAAGTGTGCATGTCCTGTTTATACAACATAAGGGTGGGTGGGAGGGGTGGGTGGGAGGGCCCAAGGACAATTCCATCTTGCACCTCTTTTTTTCTTTGCATTATGTACAGTTTGGGGCCTAGTTTTTCTAACTGCCATCCTGTCTGCCACTGCAGTGTCACTCCTAGATGGGTCACGTGTTTGTGCCGCCCACTCGTGTCGCTTAGCATAGTCATCCAGCTACCTCGGTGCAACCTTTTGGACATAAAAACACTATTGTGAGGTGTGAGGTGTTCAGAATAGACTGGAAATGAGTGGAAATTAAGGTTATTGAGGTTAATAATAGCATAGGAGCAGAAAAACCTACAAATTCTGTGATTTTAGCTGTTTTTATGCTTTTTTTCAAAAAAATACAGATCCAAAACACAAAACCCAGAACCCAAAACACGGAAGGGTGGTTTTGGCAAAACCAATCCAGATCCAAAACACGAAGAAAGATCCAGATCCAAAACCAAAACACAAAACACGAAAAGTGGCCGGTGCACACCCCTAGCTTAAATACAGGGGACAAACGACATAGGGGTCCCCTGTACTTAAACACAACCAGCACCGGGCTAGTCAGAACCAGAGCTGGTTGCCAAAATACGGGGGACAAACGACGTAGGGGTCCCCCGTATTCTGCGCAACCAGCTCTGGGCTCTGATCCGGTCCTGGTTCTGGAAATACAGGGGAAAAAAATGAGTAGGGTTCCCCTGTATGTTCCAGAACCAGCACTGGACTTTTTCTAGCGGGGGGCTGATGCCACAGCCAGGGGAGCCCTTTCACCGGGCCCCCCAGCCGCAGCATCAGCCCTGACCGCTAGTCAGCCCAGGCCGGGGATCCCTGGAGAGCTGGGGACCCCCCCAATAAAGGGGTCACCCTCTCCAGGGCACCCCAGGCCCAGGCTGATAGCCCGGGGCTATCCCCGCCACCCCTGGTGGCGGTGGGTGGCGGGTTGATTGTGTGGTGTGGTGTAAATAAAGAATATCAAACATTGTCTTTACAAGTAGAACTGCAAGTCCCAGCAAGCTTGCCCCGCATGCTGGTACTTGGAGAACCACAAGTACCAGCATGCAGGGCATTAAGGGCCCACTAGTACCTGTAGTTCACCTGTAAAAAAATGTTTAAAAAAAACACAGGACACACACACCGTGACAGTATAAGTTTATTAAACATACATACACACACACACATGTACACATACTCACCTATGTAACCTGTAGCATCGGTCCACTTGTCCGGTAAAGTATCCCTAGGGGACCTGTGAAAAAAAACATACTCACCATCTCCTATGCGAGGTTCTGTCCTCTTCGTTCCAAAGTAGGCATCCCCGGACTTGGCAAAAAAAAAAAACGAAAACGCGATCCACGAACTTAGTAGAGAGCTTAGCGGCGGGGTATCACCATGGAAACCCCGCTGCTAAGCGTTCATTGGCTGAGAGAGGCCATCTCCCGTCTCTCTCAGCCAATGAACGGCTCCCTCCATTGTAGTCAATGCTGGGAGCCGCAAGGTTATTAAAGTTTACCCTGCGGTTCCCACCATTGACTACAATGGAGGGAGCCGTTCATTGGCTGAGAGACGGGAGATGACCTCTCTCAGCCAATGAACGCTTAGCAGCGGGGTTTCCATGGTGATACCCCGCCGCTAAGCTCTCATTCGGGAAGTACCGTTCTATAGAACGGTACTAAGTTCGTGGATCGCGTTTTCGTTTTTTTTTTTTTGCCAAGTCCGGGGATGCCTACTTTGGAACGAAGAGGACAGAACCTCGCATAGGAGATGGTGAGTATGTTTTTTTTCACAGGTCCCCTATGGATACTTTACCGGACAAGTGGACCGATGCTACAGGTTACATAGGTGAGTATGTGTACATGTGTGTGTGTGTATGTATGTTTAATAAACTTATACTGTCACGGTGTGTGTGTCCTGTGTTTTTTTAAACATTTTTTTTACAGGTGAACTACAGGTACTAGTGGGCCCTTAATGCCCTGCATGCTGGTACTTGTGGTTCTCCAAGTACCAGCATGCGGGGCAGGCTAGCTGGGACTTGCAGTTCTACTTGTAAAGACAATGTTTGATATTCTTTATTTACACCACACCACACAATCAACCCGCCACCCACCGCCACCAGGGGTGGCGGGGATAGCCCCGGGCTATCAGCCTGGGCCTGGGGTGCCCTGGAGAGGGTGACCCCTTTATTGGGGGGGTCCCCAGCTCTCCAGGGATCCCCGGCCTGGGCTGACTAGCGGTCAGGGTTGATGCTGCGGCTGGGGGGCCCGGTGAAAGGGCTCCCCTGGCTGTGGCATCAGCCCCCCGCTAGAAAAAGTCCAGTGCTGGTTCTGGAACATACAGGGGAACCCTACTCATTTTTTGTCCCCTATATTTCCAGAACCAGGACCGGATCAGAGCCCAGAGCTGGTTGCGCAGAATACAGGGGACCCCTACGTCGTTTGTCCCCCGTATTTTGGCAACCAGCGCTGGTTCTGACTAGCCCGGTGCTGGTTGTGCTTAAGTACAGGGGACCCCTACGTCGTTTGTCCCCTGTATTTAAGCACACCCAGCACTGGGTTACTAATGCCCGGGGCTGGTTGCTCTTTTTTGGGGGGGTGCACGCCATTTTTTTCTTTTTTTACACAGGTTTTTTTTTTTTTTTTTACCACAGCAGCACAGACGGGTCTCACGGACCTGTCATTGCTCTGTGCCAATCACACAGATGCATGTAGCACGGATCTCCCGGGTTCGTGCTACATGCAAATGGGCACCATAACGCTGATTGGCTTCCTGTCTGCCACTGCAGTGCCACTCCTAGATGGGCCACGTGTTTGTGCCGCCCCCTTGTGTCGCTTAGCATAGTCATCCAGCTTCCTCGGTACAACCTTTTGGCCTAAAAACAATATTGTGAGGTGTTCAGAATAGAGTGGAAATGAGTGGAAATTAATGTTATTGGGGTTATTAATAGCGTAGGAACAAAAAAAGGCCCATTTATGTGATTTTAGCGTTTTTTTTTTATTTTTTAAGAAAAAATCCAGATCCAAAACACAAAACCCAGAACCCAAAACACGGAAGGGTGGTTTTGGCAAAACCAATCCAGATCCAAAACACGAAGAAAGATCCAGATCCAAAACCAAAACACAAAACACGAAAAGTGTCCGGTGCACACCCCTAATATATACACACTAACACAGACATATACAGTACATACACACTAACACAGACATATGCAGTACATGCCCATATATACACACTAACACAGACATATACAGTACATACACACTAACACAGACATATGCAGTACATGCCCATATATACACACTAACACAGACATATACAGTACATACCCATATATACACACTAACACAGACATATACAGTACATACCCATATATACACACTAACACAGACATATACAGTACATACACATTTATACACACTAACACACGACATATACACTAACACAGACATATACAGTACATACCCATATATATACACACACAAACAGACATATACAGTACATACACACTAACACAGACATATGCAGTACATGCCCATATATACACACTAACACAGACATATACAGTACATACACACTAACACAGACATATACAGTACATACACATATATACACACTAACACAGACATATACAGTACATACACACTAACACAGACATATACAGTACATACACATATATACACACTAACACAGACATATACAGTACATACACACTAACACAGACATATA
The DNA here is from genome assembly GCA_031769625.1 of Taudactylus pleione. Lineage (NCBI taxonomy): Eukaryota > Metazoa > Chordata > Amphibia > Anura > Myobatrachidae > Taudactylus > Taudactylus pleione. The sequence continues at coordinate 1,221,953 of JAUIMM010000240.1, forward strand.
CAGTACATACACATATATACACACTAACACAGACATATTTATTACTTACACTTCTGCACACCAGCTGGTTGCTAATGGGTGGCGGGCACCTTGCATTATTAGGCCCTACCCCTAAGGAACAATGCGATTTGCGGGTGTTCGGGGGGCGTGGCTTGACACTGGCTCCGTCCCCATTTTAAGCTGACTGAAGAGGGAAGTAGGGGAATCGTGATGGAAGGGGGAGGGAGGGGTTTCTCAGATTGGAGCAGGTCTACTTAATCAAGTTGTGCACACTGCATGCTGGTAGGCGGTAGCAGCGCCCCACTCCCTTTTCATTCAAGGGGGTAGTGCGGGGGACTATGCAACAGTTGCAGGAGCAGGCCCGGGGCCCCTCCCATTCTGCCAGTGTCCGTGCCCAGGACTCGAGTACTGGAAGTCCCCCCCTGATGGCGGCCCTGCATGCACTATACAGATGGACTAGGAAGATCCGTGCTACATGCATCTGTGTCATTGACACAGAAGCACGGACGGGATCAATGAGACCCGTCTGTGCTGCTGTGGTTAAAAAAAATATATATACATTTGTTAAAAAAAACAGTGTGTCCATCACCTTCCACCCCCCAAAGAGCAACCAGCCCAGGGCTTTTAGTGACCCAGTGCTGGTTGTGCTTATTTACAGGGGACAAATGCGGTAGCACTGGGCTAGTCAGAACCAGCCCTGGCTGCCAAAATACGGGGGACAAACGACGTAGGGGTCTTCCTTATTTTGCGCAACCAGTACTGGGCTCTGATACAGTCTGTTTCTGGAAATACAGGGGGGAAAAATTAGTAGGGTCCCCCTAGATTGTCCAGAACCAGCATCCAGACTTTTTCTAGTGGTGGCCTAATGCCACAGTCAGGGGAGCCCTTTCACCGGGCCCCCAGCTGAAGCATTAACCCTGACCGCTAGTCAGAACAAGCCGGGGACCCCTGTCCAGGGCTATCCCCGGCATCCTGGCCAGTGGGTACCGGGTTGATTATGTAGTGTAGTGCATTTGAAAGTGTTGAAAATATTGTCTTTTGCTGTGGTCCCAGCAAGTCTCCCCTACATTCTGGTAATTGGAAAACCACAAAGACCAGCATGTGGGGAATTACGGGCCCACTGTATTTCCACAGCAAAAGCAATATTAAAAGTACAAAGTAAAAGTTTATTAAACATACATGCACACACACATGTACACACACTATCTCACATACTCACCTATGTATCCCTGAAACCCCTTGCGTCCTCTTGTCCATATAGAAAATCCATAGAGTACCTGTAAAAAAAATATCCATACTCCCCTTCTCCTATGCGAACTTCAGGTCCTCTTCGTTCCAAAGTAGGCATGGTGAGAACAGCAAAGGTAACTTAAGGTTACTTTCGCGGTTCTCACCATTGACTTCAAAGGTGACAAATGCTCATTGGTTGAGAGGCGGAAAGCTTGCCTCTCTCAGCCAATGAGCGCTCAGCGGCGGGGTTTCCATAGTGAAATCCCGCCGCTGAGCTCTCATTCGGGAAGTACTGTCCTTATAGGACGGTGCTAAATTCTGTGGGTTCGTGAAATGCGTGTTTTTATTTTGCCAAGACTAGGGGTTCCTACTTTGGAACAAAGAGGACTCAAACTTTGCATTGGAGAAGGTGAGTATGGATATTTTTTTACAGGTACACAGCAAAAGACAATATTTTCAACACTTTCAAATGCACTACACTACACTACATAATCCACCCGGCACCCACCGCCCAGGGGTCAACAACAAGAAGCACGCCCTTGTGGTCCCAAAACATGTTGTTTAGAATTTCTTAGAAGGTGGGGGCGATGCGTGTTTCCATGTCATGAATGCTTTTCACATGATGCACCCACGTTTCATCACCTTTAACAATACGCTGCAGGAACTGCTCTCCCTCCTCATGGTAACGTGCCAAGAACACAACCTATTGGTTTTGTGAACTTCTGTGAGTTATTCGGAGCCCAGCGTGACCACTTTTTTTCCTGTACCCCAGTTGCTCATGAACGATATTGTGCACAACACCCACTGAGATGTTCAGTTCATCAGCAATATTGGGACAGTATGACTGACATGAGGGGCAGTCTAATAGTTGTGAAGGGAAGCAGTGGCTACCGGCTCTGGTCTGGCGGGGAATTAGAGTGAAATAGAGAACATTACACACATGAGAGGTCTTGTTACCTTACTTATTGAACCACCCTCATACAATATATTTTATTGGGGCCTGCCCTAGAACAATGGCACATTGTCAATAACATCTCCGCTAGTAAAAAGTGCTTTAAGAATTGCACAGATTGGACTTGTGGATTCATGCACTGGGGCGGGGCTAATGATGTCACAGCAGCTCAAATAGCTACAGTCTCAGCTTTTGACCTACGTGAGATGGCACCAGGGCTCTGGGCTTAATTTAGAGGTTAACCTAAATTCGATATTTACGTAAATCCCCAAGTCAGTCGCAGTACGCCAAAGCTGCAGCATGATTGACATGCTGGCGTTTGGCGAGCGGCAACAGGGACCATTCCAGAAAATGGGGGCATGTTGGCCTTGTTTTCTGGGCGTGCCAAAGTCAGTGGATACATCCTGAGAAGCATCACCGCTGGCCCCAGCTGCGTGATTTTGCCGAACATCTTGAGTAACCTGAAACCTTTTCACAAAACGTCAGTAAAGCGTCTCCGTCCCCACCAAGAACAGCTGGTGCTTGTTAATGTGCCCCACTCTCAGAACATGACATCACCCTCTGTATTTATAACGCTATAAGATGTTTACTCTCAGCAACTGCAACAAACCATCACGGACTTCACATCCGATTACACGTCTTGGCTTCTGACACACCTCATTAGGAACGGAGTATTTCTATATTCCATCATTTGGCCTTTGTTACGCGGCTGCCCGGACCATCTGTTTCGTAGTATGTGCTGTACACAACGCCAGGACAACTCAGGGCAATGTTTAGAAGCCGTTTCCCAGAGTCACAGAGCTAAGGGAAGGCACGAGCGGGTAACCCAAGATGCATGAAACAAGGAACATGGACCAGTCCCAGTCTGTGACCACAAATGACCTGGCATAAAGGAAACAAATTTATTACGGCCGGGTGATGGAAATCCTGAAGGGCTCATCCTTGTAATCTGCGTTATAGAATGCTGGAAAAAGCTGTGTTTACTAACAAAATAAACAATTTTTGGCACATAGCTAAGAAAGCAAGTGTAAGAACTCTGGGAGGAATATTCCCCTCCTCTGAGACATGAGATTTCATATACATCCGGTGAGGCCATGTTCTGATGGCTGAATAATATCCTTCCCAGTTTCAGGCCTAGAACTAATGAAGATTTCCTGATGGTTCTGTAAAACTGGACAACTGTGAGTGTTGTTGCTTTCCTGAGGGTACTTTCCATGCAACCTTTTTTTTTTTAGATCTGGAGGTACAGTATAAGCAATTTGTACAAATGGATTGGCATTGCAGTGGTTGACGAGCTGGTATGCAGTCGGGAAGCCGGTGGACCTAATCCCGACAGCCGGCTTCCCGACTGCTTAATCCCGGCGAGGGTTAAATGACAGGCGTCTAAATCTAGACGCCTGTCATTTTCCCGAAACCGGGAGACCAGCGCCTGGCATCCCGATCGAAGGGCCGCAGAGTGCGGATAGCTGCGGAGGAGGGAGGGTTAGGTTTAGGGTTCCCGGGGGGGACTTAGGGTTAGGCACCCCATGGGAGGTTAGGTTTAGGCTAGGGGATGGGGGGGTTAGCATTAGGCACCCCGGGGGGGACTTAGTGTTAGGCACCCCCCCCCGAGGGACTTAGGTTGAGGCTAGGGGAAGGGGGGGTTAGGTTTAGGCACTTAGAGAGGGGAATTAGGGTTAGGCACTGGGGGGGGAGATTAGGGTTAGGCACCCCTAAGGGAGGGTTAGGGGGTAGAAATAGGTTAGTATATACTTACCTTGGACGATCGGGATTTCCTCCTCTGCCGGGATGCCACTGTCAGGATTCCAACCGCCGGGCATGGGTCCGGCGGTAAATCATACCGATTCCGACGAGCTACATCAGCAGTTATTAGCTTAACTTCATCTCAAAGAAGTTCAAATGGGAGTATTCGCTCTCTCTACTCTTTGCCTGTGATAAAACTCCTTACATATGTTGACTGGTGCTCCAGCCAATCTGCCCCCAACTGTCACCTGTTTGAAGAATGACGGTTGGGAGCTGATTGGCTGGAGCACCATTTATCGTACGCAGCGAGTTTTATCACTTGTTGTGAGTGACAATAACACTGGTGGATAAATGAGGCCCTAATCGCTCTGACCTGCCCGTCCTCACTCACACTTTCCACTCCCACAAGAAACCATCTCTTCATCTCTCTCCATTTACCGCCACTTTCCTCTCCTCCCCTTTGCTTCAAAATTACTTGTCAAGTTGTTGTATAACTGCCTAAGGGCCTGAATTAGCGCTGTGCGCTAATACTGCCGGAGCTGTAGTGTTTTCAGCGGAGGATTTGCGGAAATATGCTAATGGAACAATCGCCGGGACTTGTACTGAGATGCCCACCGGAGCCATCGCAGCTGTCCGCAATTGCGTACACGTACACAGCATCGGACACAGATCATGCAAACATTGACTCCTTGGGTGAGTCACCCTATGGTCACCCAGAATGGACGTCGCAACTGTGACGCCAAAGGCCTGTTTCCTGCATACGGGATTGCAGATGTATGATGTGACACGCACCTGAAACGGCCGTGACACACCTGCATTTTTAGCCGACACTCGCCATTGCCTCCCCCAAACGCTCCCTGTCTGTCAGTCACACTGCAAATAATGACTCTGGGGTATATTTACTAAAGTGCAGGTTTTATAGAAGTGGGGTTCAGGGTTGCTGACATTTGGCTCCCTCCTTCCAGGAGGGAGCTGTCGGGCAACCACACAGGGGGCATGTTACAGCAAAAAGGGGGCGTGGCCTGGAGCATACAGCATCGTTAATGGCATTGTGAAGCAGGGGCTGTACTACAATGACGCGATTCAGCGCGAATCGCCGGGGTTTTTTACAGCCGGCTTGCTGGGGCCGGGAGGCTTGCCTGCCTTTCCGGGGAGCCTGGGAGTTGCTCCCGATTTTCGGGAGGCTCCCGGACGAATCGGGAGGGTAGACAAGTATGGTGGGGATGTTGCCTATAGCAACCAAATTATCTTCTAGCTGGTGCTAGGTAAATGTTAAGTAGAATCTGATAAACTCTCTGTCATCAGATCACCCCACGCACTCATTCACACACGTACTCCATCTTATACTAAAATAAACACACTGACACCAAAATATGCCGGGAATGGGTCAACTTTATTTTTATAAACATTAATCTATATGACTGAACTATTTATTAGACTAATCCTAACTCTCAGATTATTACTAATAATAAATGGTGGCAGGGATACGAACAGCATTGGCACAAGCAAACGTAAATATAAACCTGTATAGAAAATAACAAACTCTGGCCTAAACAGTCTTCAGAAAAATAAGATTCTCGGGACCAACTGCCCCCTCCCACTACAACTCGCAAGGTCATAGGCCTACTACCTGACCCTGCGGGGACTTCAACTTGGGAAGCCACCTATGCTGCCAAGAAGGACGGAACCCACCTGGGCCAAGTCTCCCAAACTCGCCCTCACACCTCACCAGCCACATGGGTAACTCCCCAGGCCCTAAAATATGCTGAAACCATCCTCCGAAAAACAAGGTCGTTCGCAACCAGGCCATAACCAGGACCAAAGACCACAGCCGCCACCATTACCAGAAATAGCAAAACTAGGCATCTAAACCCCTTAATGCTTCGATTAAATCCCGCACGAACAACTCCAGCCCCCCTCTAGATAGGTGGACGCCATCACTGCAGTACAAATGACGTTCTGGAAAGGAAATCCCCGGGTGACACGCTACAGCACCACCTCTGCCCCGCACAGCTCTGCCAACCATAGAATTAACACTCCATCTGGATTCCTCAAAGGCCACCAGACTCAACACTCCCCTCCAATGCACCCTGGACACAATATTGGACCAAATCACTCTACAAAAGGGCCAACTATCCATCAGCCCTAACAAGTCCCTGTGAATGGTCATGGAGAGATCTAAACATGAACGTGTGGTAACGTCGTTGCCACCCAAATGCAAAATCAAAAACCTTGGATACCCAAAGCGAACCACCAAATCCGTCAAGAGAGCCTCCAATTGTTCCCGCTTAATACCACGCTGTACAAACCACCTAACATTAGCCAATTCTGGCAACTCTATAGACTGTAAAATCACCTCTGAAATGGGCAGCTAATAGACGCAAGAGTGCCCAACCACCCAAACAAAGCTATCATCCAGTCGACAACCTGGTAGGAAAATGTGAAAAAAGAGGTTAATATATGATGTAAAATTCAAAACAAAGGAACTCGCAGCCAAGTGAAAATCTTATTTAAAAGGGGAGCCTAGCTAACCACTAAAGCCTATTTATTCTGAAAAACCCTAACAATGGGGAAGATGGACAGAAAAAAGGGGGAATCCCAACTTGACCTGAGGCAAAAACACAAAGGCCACGATTAACACCAGTGATAAAACAAAAATTCCTTAGTGGCGAGTAGCTAGTCCCCAAGCTGGGATGGGAAGCAACCGGAAAACTGATGCTACATGTGAGCACCGTCCTTCTGCCATAGGCCAGGCGTCACCCCCATACCGGAGTACCAGTGCAAAGCCCCGCAGGCAAGAGTCACAGGTCACGGTCCCAGAAAGCATGTGCAACGTCACAATACCCCCCAAGCTAGCAGCCAGCAGCAAACAAACCAACCACAACCAAGGACAGAAAAAACACCAAAGCCACTACAAGAGCCACAGAAACCTGTCCGTGACCCTTGTGGCGCTAAAATGCCTTCTCACATCCTTTATCTACAAAGAAGGTCGGCCCTGAAACATTGCACACTGCCCTTAAGGTCCCCGAACGTCACTCCGCATGCCAGGAAAGGCCGTACCATTAGCCCCACCCCGTGTAAGCACCCGCGCCATGAAACTTAAAGAAAGGCAAGAATAGAGGAACAGCACTCTTACCTCTAGAACCCTGGCTCATGAGGAACCGACTCCATGGTTCCCAAAATGCTAATAGGGCCTGATATGTCCCAGGGACCAATGTGCTAAAGCCTCCAGTCTGGACGAATTACCTGCCAGACATAACCGGGCATAACTCACCAACGGGGTTAGCAAAAGGGCCAAGCCTTCTAAACCTCACCCAATCACCGCATCTGCAACCCCATTCTCCACCCCCGGAACGTGACGCGCGCAATAGGAAATATTAAATTGCAAGCAGCGCAAAACAATCTGGCCAATAATTTGAATGGCAAATAAACACGCGTCCCGCTGCCTGTTAATCGCCTACACCACCCCCAAATTATTGCACCAAAAAATTACAGCACGATCCTGCAATCCAACCACCCAAAGCCCCAGTGCCACCATAAACGGGAATAATTCCAACAGCAAAAGGTTCCTAGTTAAACCCTCCTGAACCCAGTCATCAGGCCAAGGCACAGCACACCATCGACCCCCTAGTAAAGCGCCAAATCTGGTTGACCCCGCCACATCCGTGAATAGCTGAAGCGCCACATTAGAGGTTGGTGGAGCAGGCCAAATTCGCACCCCATTAAAATGTTCAAGAAAACTATCCCAAACCAGTAAATCTCTGCGAATTTCCCCTGACAACCGCAAGAAATGATGAGGGCTACCCGCATTTGGTGTCAGTCGCTCCATCTTTCTACAGAAAACCCTGCCCATAGGTACCACCCTATATGCAAAATTAAGCAAGCCCAAAAGCGATTGGGCTTGTCTCAGCACCAACTTACCCATTGCCAGGGCCAATACGATTCCATCATGCAGACGCCGAATCTTATCCGCCAGCAGGCGACAAAACCCTCCATCCGTGTCAATCTCTATGCCGAGATACGAGAGTCTAGAAGTAGGCCCCTCAGTCTCTCCTGCTATGGGCATCCCAAACGCCGAAAATAATGCAACTATATCACGCAGCAACAAGGCACATCTACCAGAATCGCATGGACCCACCAGGAGAAAGTCATCTAAGTAATGCGCAATATCCGATTCCCCAGATCCCGTAGCCAGACAACAATGCAAGAAGGTACAACATTTTTCAAAATACTCGCAGGAAATGGAACATCCCACGGGCAAACACCTGTCAAAGTAGAACCTATCTCCAAGAAGAAAACCCATAAATCAAAAAAACCGACGGATGAAGGGCCAGCAGGCAAAAAGCGGACTCTATATCCATTTTACACATTAAGGCCCCCTGCCCAAATGAACGAACTATATCGAGCACCTCATCAAAAGACTGATATACAACTCGACACAACCTTAATGATGCCTCCGGAATGGCATCATTAACCGACCGCCCCTTGGGGTGCGAAAGGTGCTGAATGAAATGGTATTTGCCCGCCAACTTCTTAGGGGCCACCCCGACCAGAGAAAGAACAAAACCTGGAATTGGAGTCTCCTTGAAAAGCTCAACAGTCCTCCCAAACTCTATTTCCTTGTCAACCTCCCCCTGCAAGATACCAGGCACTTAATTGGCTGAACGAAAGTTCTTTCCCTTCCTCAAGTGTACTAACCCAACCACAGGGAGCGGGAAACCCCCAGTAAACCCGTCACGCAAAAAGTCTACATCAGACTTTAGCGGGTAAACATCCAGCCAGACCGACATTGCCCCTATGCAGACGGGTGTGGGGGCCCTACTACGAGTACAATCCTTGATGGGATGCCCTCCCCCGCAGCGGATGCAAGAGTGGCGAAAACAACATTTTGCCCCCAGAGCACATTGACCATTGTTAAAGGCAAAAAAACTTACCACGCTCAATTCTAGCCGACAATGCCCTAGACCCCACACCAGAGGCTCCAGCGAAGCCACCTAGGCCCCACCTCGGGGGTGCTACATCCTGCTGTAACCGCTGCGGCTGAGTAAAATCAACAAAGATCTCAACGTCCTTGGTAGTAAAGTCGATAATAACCCTGCCATGCTGCTTGCGCCGAAACTCCACATCATACACCCTCCAAGCGCAACCCCTCGCCGTGGTAAACAATTCATGTTTCCACCCCTGAACCCCCTTTTTTCTTAGCCGCACTCCACGACTTTTTGGCTTGACTAGTGAGGACAAAGATTTTATAACGCCCTTTCCTGATATGATCTCTCACCCTAGGAAGTAACCCCCTCAAAACCGCCGTATTTGTACACAACATTCCCTCCGAAACCGTGGAATCCACTGACAGGCTGCTGCTAGAGGACCGATTCTTGCGCTTATGTCTCCTAGTCCCTTTGTTCCTACTCCTCCCCGAACTGGAGGAAGAATCTGTGGAGGTAGAAGTGAAACTATGCGCACCAGAGCCCGCGCCAGACCGCCCCCGCCCACCGACGCGCAGCGCTACCTCACTACTTGAACCACTCCCAATCTGGGTCTGCAGAAGACTCACCAGAACTCCCCGACAATGTGGGGTCTGCTGCTACAGCTGCATTCTCCGTACGATCAACTCGTCTCTCGGTAAAATTTCCCGGGAACCGTCGTCACCTGTGGGTACAGAATCATAAGCCCCCAACACCATTCCAGTGTCCCCTTGTCCCCCAGGAGCAGAACCAACAGTGTCTAGTAATCTCTCTGATTGCACCTTACCCCCATTATGAAGCTGTTATATTTAAAAAATAGAATACAAACATTTAAATGTGATCATTAGTATCATTTCCCTGCATTGGTTATAAGGCCCAATGATCCCTATGGCTACATGTATTTTCTGTAATGTATCAGTGTGTTTTCGTCAACAAATAGATATTACTAACTGCTTTGGGGCTCATTTGCATTTGGATGTAAAACAATTTTATGACACGCCCCTCAGATGTAGCAGTACACGCCCACTTTACCACCGTGCTCATAGGTGTCGCTTTCACAATCTCCCTGAAATGCTTTTTCTCAAGTAGGCAAGTCTGGTAGTAGTGGCAATAGTCCCATCAGGGTCTGACATGGCTTACACTCCCATCCTTGATTCGGGTAAAAGAAATGTAATAAAAGGAATATATTCAAGATACAATACCAGCAGCTGGTAGGAGTGGGAACAGACTTGGCACGATTAGTTTAGTACAGTTATAAAACACTCCAGCTATGCATAAATTACCCAGCACTGATATGCAGTCTTTCAGATGATCATAAAGAAAGAAACCAAATAACAATGCAGAAAACATTCTTCTAACATTGCGCAACGAACAGTTTCGCAGGTGAGAAGTATAATAAGGCAAAAGTGTCATTCAAATATACAGAGAGCCTGCAGCACGGTTACTGACATTTTGCATAAAGTTACGTTTATATGATATAAATTACATGCAGGGCATAACTAGGTATTTAAAGGCCCCATAGCAAAAGTTTGTAAGGGCCCCTATGTACCACCCAATGATGGAATATATATCCTGACCACCGGAGCTGCTCTGCCGGGGCCGTTAAACATCGGAGTTGTACACAAACCATCGGGTTTGCCATGCTAATCTGAGTGCGATGTACAGTACTGTAGGAGAGAGGCTGTTTTAAGTTGTTGGATTGGGTGTGCCAGAACGTGTCAACATTCAGAATGTCAACACTATAATGTCGACATGGAAGAGATGTCAGCATTGACATAATGGGGCATATTTGATTAGACGCGAAAAGTCGGAAAGGTTTTGCCTGCCGTACTTTTCGCCCACTTTGCGTGTTTTGGTGGCAAAAACTTTTTGTGTGCGGCCCCGCTATTCGCCCTATTCAATTCCAGAGGACACGAAAACGGGAAAATAACTAGTCCTAGCAAATTTGGGGTACATAAAAATGGGTGCAAGCATGGTTATAAATCGCAAAAGTGAAGTTTTAAAAAAACCTTAAAACGCACCTTCAGCAAGCACCTGCAATAAAAAAAACACCTCCCCCATACTTGCAGACCCCCCAAAGCTTAGTTTGCTAGTTTTTAAGTTTCTACCCCAACTTTGTACTTTTTAGCCCCCTTTTTTTAATGTAATTTTTTGGGGTGTTCTTCTATTCTTTTTTAGTTTTTTTTTTTATGCAGTTAACCTTTGGGGGCCTGTCCCAAGGGTGAAGGGTGGTTTCCCCACCTTTACACCCCAAAACCGCATTTCTGCATTTTTTTCCGCCTGGTTTCATAGGCGAATCTTTTTCGCCTATACCGATGCATTGACTTTCCGTAAAGGCGAAAAGTCTTTGGAATTGAATACGGGGACACGTTTTCACCTGGCGAAATGACGTCATCGGCGAAAATTTTCAGCCGAAAATGGCTTATCGCGGCTAATTGAATATGCACCAATATCGGAATTGCCAGAATGTCGACACTGAATGTCGAGTGGCGTGGTACTGGGAAGGCGGCTGAACGTTCCAGAGGTGAGTATGCCTAATTCTAACCCTAATTCTATTATCAACATGGTGTCATTGCTGAGATATTGTCGACATTCTGAATATATACCGTTGATTTGCTGTGCGTTCCGCCTCCCCGTTGCCAGCTGTTTTGTCTTCTGGACCCATCAGTCCTTGATAAAAAAAGCTTGAATTACAAAAATAAATAAACATAAAACGCCCAGTCCGGGGAGAGAATGGCGCTGGTTAAAGACGAAATGTTAGCTCTCAGCTATCGGAAATGTTCAGATTTACGGCGCAGCCTGTGAGTAATCTTTACAGGCCATGTGCAAACAATTCACAGGAAAACATTCGGCGGCCGTGCTTGTATTTGCTTATGGAAATGATTGCTTGGATTCTTTTTGTATGTGCCAGGGAAATTCGCCAGCTCTCGTTTAAGTTTACAGATCATAACCGAGTAAGTACAACATTGGATGTCATTTCGGCATTAAAGGATTAGGTAAATGTTGGTACGTGTTCAGCGTTCAGACTGAAGGTTATTGTGGCGTTATAGTTGTCCTCGGGCTACTTAATGCCCTATCTCAATAATTCTTCGATCACCGAGAAAATACAAGAGCTTAAACAAAACCCTCTGCAGCAGAACGTGTTTTTGCATGCCCTTCCAGCCCCTGATTCTGGTTAGTAGGGCAAGCTGGCACTTGTAGTTCCACAATTGCTAGAGCACCACAAGTTGCAGTAAAAATCTGTGATTTGTAGTGACCGTGGGAAAAACATACTTTTTTCGTGGAATAACTGTTTACTCTGAAAATCAGCAGTACACGAGTTGACATGCTGCCATATTTCTGTGTGAGTTTGTCCCTGATTGAGCATTGAGTAAGTTATCTGTATTATCAGAGCTACCTGTTGTGCGGTCATGCATGGTTTCTATGGAATTAATGTTACAGCATGGGAATTCTTGAATGAGCTGACATCCAAATTTGCCGGCCATTACCACTAGGTGGTAGTGTTTTACCCTACGTGGAATTGAAGGCCATGTTCAGAGATGGACGCTGATCCTCTGCTGCTTCAAATATGTACTGTGACACAGTTAGGTTAGGGGGTCCCTCTCCTGGGTAGAGGACTCCTTCCTTACACACACACACAGCAGCAGGGAAGCAGCACACCAGTCTGGATGCAAGTACAAGCTGGTCGGCGCCAGTCTTTATTGTACAATGTCAGAAACATAAAGAAAACATAAATATAAATCCTAGCCCTGTCGTGGCACTAACTTCACAGGTAGTTCCCTCACTACCAGAACCTGGCAGGGCCTAATGCCCTCGCCAGCAACAAAAGCACAGCACAACACTCACAGTCAGGTATCCAAGTGTCTCTGAGCAAACTCCCTGTCTGCTCTCCCAGGTGAGACAATCAGCCCTAAACACGCTAGGCTTATATTGGCCACTCTCAGGTGGAAAACTAACAATCCTGTTACCAGGCTGCGAGAACCAAAACCTGGAGTGGCCGTGGGTGGAGCCCTCCCTCTCCTCTCACCCACAACCCCCAGGTCCCAAACCGGCTTTTCAAAAAGCCGAAACTCAAGCCTGCTACACTGCAGACTTTCTCCTGGGGGTTTAAAACACAAAAGACAGGAATCTGGGACAAATGTACCTGCCACAGACCACTTTACCAGTGATCCTATCACATATCCCCCCCCTTTGTTTCGACCTGTGGGGCGGAACAACTGAAGCCCCCAAACAATGAACGCGTGACAACGCGTCAGCATTGGCCAGCTGGCTTCCTGGCCTGTGTTCCACTGAAAATGTAAAAGTTTGTAACGCCAAGAACCATCTTGTAATTCTCGCATTACTGTCCTTATTTTCAGACATCCACTTCAGAGGGGCATGGTCAGTGATCAATTTGAACTTTCTTCCTACCAAGTAGTACCTGAGAGCCTCTAACGCCCACTTTATGGCCAACGCCTCCTTCTTCACTGTGGCATAGTTTCTCTCATGTACATTCAACTTTCTGCTAAGATAGAAAATAGGGTGTTCCTCACCCTCCTTGTTCTGGGACAGGACCGCTCCTATACCTACTTCTGATGCATCGGTTTGTACCATGAATTCCCTTTCAAAATTAGGAGTCATCAGGACTGGTTGGGAACACAACGCTACTTTCAACTCCTGAAAAGCTTTCTCTGCCTCAGGACTCCATTCTACCATGACTTTTCGTTTGTCTTTGGTCAGGTCAGTCAGTGGGACTGCCATGGTGGCAAAGTTGGGTATAAACCTCCTGTAGTACCCCGTAATTCCCAAGAAGGCTCTCACCTGCTTCTTATTCAGAGGCCGTGGCCAGTTTTGTATGGCATCAACTTTATTGAGCTGAGGCTTTATCAGGCCTCTGCCAATGGTGTATCCCAGATATTTTACTTCCTCCATGCCTAGACAACACTTTTTTGGGTTGGCTGTCAAACCTGCCTTATAGATGGAGTCCAACACTGCTTGCACCCTGGGTAAGTGAGACTGCCTATCAGGACTATGAACGACCACGTCATCCAGATAAGCAGCCGCATACCGTCTATGGGGCCTTAGAATCCTGTCCATCATTCTTTGGAAGGTAGCAGGTGCCCCATGTAGCCCGAAGGGCAACATCTTGTACTGAAACAAGCCCTCTGGCGCTGAAAAAGCTGTCTTTTGTTTGGCGCTCTCGGTTAACGGTACTTGCCAATACCCTTTGGTTAGGTCAAGAGTGGTTAAATACCTTGCCGTCCCTAGTCTCTCAATCAGTTCATCCACTCTTGGCATCGGGTAGGCATCGAATTTTGAAACACTGTTCAACTTTCGGAAGTCATTGCAGAAACGCACACTCCCGTCGGGCTTTGGAATCAACACAATGGGACTTGACCATTCACTATGTGATTCTTCAATAAGCCCTAACTCTAGCATATTTTTAATTTCTTTTGACACCGATTCTCTTTGTGCTTCTGGTAACCTATAGGGCTTTAGATTAACTTTAACCCCTGGGTCAGTGATGATGTCATGTTTAATGACCAAGGTTTTCCCGGGTACGTCAGAGAACCGCACCCTATTTCTAATCAGAAACTCCTTGATCTCTTGTTGTTGAATTGCCGACAGGGTTTTTGCCACTGTCACTTCGGGAACTAAGGGCCCTGGACTTACTGGAGGGTCTCGGGCGGCCGACAGTACCGTTCTATCTTTCCAGGGCTTTAACAGATTTATATGGTATATCTGTTCCGGCTTTCTTTTCCCCGGCTGGTAAACTTTGTAATTGACCTGCCCCACTCTTTCTAAGATTTCAAAGGGCCCTTGCCATTTAGCCAAAAGTTTATTTTCCACAGTGGGAACCAATACTAACACTCTGTCCCCAGGAGCAAAGCTGCGTAACCGAGCATTGCGGTTGTATACCCTCTGCTGTGCCTGTTGAGCCTGTTCCAGGTGCTCTCTCACTATCGGCACTACGGCAGCAATTCTCTCCTGCATTTGAGAAACATACTCAATCACCGTTTTGTAAGGACTAGACTGCCCCTCCCATGTCTCTTTGGCAATGTCTAGTAACCCCCTTGGGTGTCTCCCATACAACAAGTCGAAGGGTGAAAACCCGGTGGAGGACTGGGGAACTTCTCTTATGGCCAACAATAAATACGGCAATAAGTAGTCCCAATCCCTACCATCCTTGTCGACCACTTTCCTAAGCATGTGTTTTAACGTCTTGTTAAACCTCTCGACCAGCCCATCGGTTTGGGGGTGATAAACCGAAGTTCTTAACTGTTCGATTTTGAACAGGCGGCATAACTCTTTCATGACTTTGGACATAAACGGTGTACCCTAGTCAGTTAGTATCTCCTTAGGTATACCCAGCCTGCTAAAGACATGAACAAGCTCTCTGGCAATGGTCTTGGTTGACGTATTGCGCAACGGGATCGCTTCCGGGTACCTGGTAGCGTAATCCATTATGACCAGAATATACTGGTGTCCCCTGGCAGACTTCATTAAGGGTCCAACCAAATCCATCTCTATTCTTTCAAACGGCACCTCTATGATAGGCAATGGAACTAGTGGACCCTTAAAATGTGGCCTGGGAGCATGATACTGACACTCAGGGCAGGATGCGCAAAAGTCAGATACCTCTTTATGAAGCCCGGGCCAGAAAAACCTCTGCATTATTCGCTCAGTGGTTTTCTCTACCCCTAGATGGCCTGCCATTATATGACCATGGGCCAGATCCAACACTGTTCTTCTGTAGGCTTTGGGAACTATTAGTTATTCCACAACATCTTCCCCCTTCTTAGTCACCTGATATAACAAATCCTGACACATTGCCATGTGGGGATAGGACAAAGGACTATCAGGGTCTACGGGTTTACCATCAACTACTTTTACATTCTCCCTGGCTTTTACCAAAATAGGGTAATTCAACTGCTCGACGGCAAAGAACTCTCTTCTGACCTCTAAATCAGGCAGACGATCACCTGGCCCAACAACACTTCCCACCTCAATGGGAGGCACATCAGTTGGTGGGCCACCGTCACGTTCCGCATTCTCTAGTTCGCCAACCATAGTAGAAAAAGGGAATAACTCTGACTCAGAAGAAACTCCCTCCTCCACTACATCGACAACCTTCTCAAATGGATCGGGTTTATTCACCTCTGGAACAAAACGGCTTTCACACAACTTCCAGAAGTGAGCAAAGTCTCTCCCCAATATTGCATCGTACACCAGACCATCCACCAAACCCACAGAAACTATAGCAGAGCCACATGGGGTCTCGATGTTCACCTCGGCCGTAACATAATATCGAGTATCCCCATGTATGCAGGTCACACCAACAGTTTTCCCTGTATGCCTCAAGGGGTTCACCAGCTCAGCTTTTATAAGTGTCACCAAGCTACCAGAGTCTAACAGTGCCTCTACTCGGTTGCCATCTACAGTGAGTACACACATGTGCTTATCAGTCTCAGCCTGCCGGTCAGCCATACAGGCTATCTGTGCAAAGAAAGACCCCCTGCGGTAGACATGAGCAGTATCACATTGCATAGGTTCAGTTGTAAGTGCACAATTAGCGGCAATATGGCCGAAGCCACCACATCGGAAACACTGAGTCATATTAATGTCTAGTCGTTTACGGGGCAAGAACCTTCCTGGCCTGGCAGGCCTGTCTCCAGGTTCTACACCCTCAGTCTTAGGTACATTCCACCGCCCAGCACCCTTCTCCCCTGGAACAGTCTTACCAGTGTCTCTGGGAGTTCGTCGGTGCGCCATCGGGGCTCGGTGGGGCATACTCATCAGCTCCTCAGCCGCCACGTACCTCTCCACCAGCTCGACCAACTGGTCCGTGGACTTAGGGTCTGCATGGCTCACCCACTTGCGCTGAGTCACAGGTAATGATCGCAGGTACTGGTCCATCACGACCCTTTCCATGATCTGTGGTCCCGTCAGCGTCTCGGGCTGTAGCCATTTTGAGGACAGATGGACGAGGTCATGCATCTGTGAACGTGGAGGCTTGTCCTTATGGAACTCCCAGCGGTGGACCCGTTGGGCACGAACAAAGGTGGTGACTCCCAAGCGAGTTAGGATCTCCTGATTTAGTTTTTTATAGTCCTTGGCATCAGCCAGGCATAAGTCGAAATATGCTTTTTGTGGCTCCCCAGACAAAAAAGGTGCCACCAGACTTGCCCACTGCTCCTGGGGCCAACTCTCCCTTTCGGCCGTTCTTTCAAATGCGGCGAGATAGGCCTCCACATCATCGCCCGAAGTCATCTTTTGGAGGAAGTGACTGGCTCGTACGGAGTGAGTGGTGGTGGGAGGACCAGTATTAACATCTCTGGGCAGGGCGACCAGGTGCTGTACCACCTCTCTTATGGCCTGGCTGTTTTCCGCTAAGGCCTGGCGGGTTTCCTCAATGGCGACCTGTTGAAGTCTGTTAGTCTCCTGCTGAGCTCTGGTAGATTCCTGCTGAAGTTTGTTTGTCTCCTGCTGAGCTGCTGTAGCTTGAAGCAAGGCCTTAATAATGTCCTCCATTTTGTCCTGGGGTGTAGGTTGGAAGCTGAACCTTGCCTCTCTGAGCATTGGCTGACGCCTCCTCTATGGGACTCCAAGGACACAGGGTTATTTCCACACTCACAAATTGGGTGTCTGTCGCTTTAATTTTTAAACGGAAAGTTTTCCTCTCGCTGCAACTTTAGTGTGTGTGGGTGCCCGCATTCTCCACCATATTGTGACACAGTTAGGTTAGGGGGTCCCTCTCCTGGGTAGAGGACTCCTTCCTTACACACACACACAGCAGCAGGGAAGCAGCACACCAGTGTGGATGCAAGTACAAGCTGGTCGGCGCCAGTCTTTATTGAACAATGTCAAAAACATAAAGAAAAAATAAATATAAATCCTAGCCCTGTCGGGGCACTAACTTCACAGGTAGTTCCCTCACTACCAGAACCTGGCAGGGCCTAATGCCCTCGCCAGCAACAAAAGCACAGCACAACACTCACAGTCAGGTATCCAAGTGTCTCTGAGCAAACTCCCTGTCTGCTCTCCCAGGTGAGACAATCAGCCCTAAGCTTATATTGGCCACTCTCAGGTGGAAAACTAACAATCCTGTTACCAGGCTGCGAGAACCAAAACCTGGAGTGGCCGTGGGTGGAGCCCTCCCTCTCCTCTCACCCACAACCCCCAGGTCCCAAACCGGCTTTTCAAAAAGCCGAAACTCAAGCCTGCTACACTGCAGACTTTCTCCTGGGGGTTTAAAACACAAAAGACAGGAATCTGGGACAAATGTACCTGCCACAGACCACTTTACCAGTGATCCTATCACAGTACGCAAATGTCGCATGCGCTGGGATTTGTATTGAAGCGTCCACTGGCAGCTTTTCAAATTCGAGCGATTGCATACAATGCCGCAGCATGAGTCGCAGATCAGTTGATTTATCATAGTTCTTCTGAGTAACCTTATGCTTACCCAAAATGTCCGCCAAAACGAAGACACAGGAGCATTTGCAGCTGTGTTACGGGGTCGCAGTCTGTGACACGCCCCCAAAACAAACGCTATATGCCTGCGCTTTCGTCGCCACTCCCCCGTTAGACCATCATAAGCACCATTGGAAGTTGCACTAAGCCCTATAGCAGGCGCAGTCTCTGGGTTTATAAGGCGTCTTGAGTGAGCGATTGTGCGTCTGTAGATGCAGCCGCTGTCAGCGACATGCCAGCGACACGCCCACGTCTGCCTAGCCACCCTCCCCTGTTACCTCCCAGAAACGTCCACTCAAAACAACAATCCCTGCTTCCAAATTCGTTCTGCTTCTCGGTGTGGTAACAATCGGTGTGACGTGGGCGCATGCGCAGTACATAACATCGGTCAACTGCGCTAATATCGGCAAAGCGTACCACACCAGAACCAGACCAATGATGTTTTACCTACACATAAAATACACGTACAGCTTCCACAGAGCACCAATTATTCCGGGTTCAAGAAAACTGCAGATATATGCCTCATAATATAACGGAGGTTTGGGCTAGAACCGAGGGCACATAAACTTCTAGTCAGGGATAGAGGGGTTATATAAAGTTAGGGGTATGTTTGTGTTCTGACAGTGGGTCGGCAGCAGTGATAGGATGAGAGGTTAGGAGGCGTGTTATGGGAGAGGGTGTGGTGATAGGATGAGAGGTTAGGGGTCGTGTTATGTGAGAGGGTGTGGTGATAGGATGAGAGGTTAGGGGGCATGTTATGGAGAGGGTGTGGTGATAGGATGAGAGGTTAGGGGGCGTGTTATGGGAGAGGGTGTGGTGATAGGATGAGAGGTTAGGGGGTGTGTTATGTGAGAGGGTGTGGTGATAGGATGAGAGGTTAGGGGGCGTGTTATGTGAGAGGGTGTGGTGATAGGATGAGAGGTTAGGGG
Source organism: Taudactylus pleione (assembly GCA_031769625.1). Lineage (NCBI taxonomy): Eukaryota > Metazoa > Chordata > Amphibia > Anura > Myobatrachidae > Taudactylus > Taudactylus pleione. Next base: position 1,241,224 of record JAUIMM010000240.1, read on the forward strand.
GCATGTTATGGGAGAGGGTGTGGTGATAGGATGAGAGGTTAGGGGGCGTGTTATGTGAGAGAGTGTGGTGATAGGATGAAAGGTTAAGGGGCGTGTTATGGGAGATGGTGGGGGGCAGAGCCGTAACTAGACTTTTTGGTGCCCTGTGCCAGAGAGAGCATTGCCCCCCCTCTTCATTTTTTTAGTATGGACATAGAATAGTGCACCGGAAAAAGGGCCATGGCCTCATGGAGAAGGGCCAGGGAAGAGATAGAGGAGGCCAGGAGATGCTGGGGATGAGAAAAGAGGAAGCTACAAGTGAGAATGATAATAAATAGGAAAATTGACAGGCCCAAACAGTGCCCCCTGCCCTGCGGTGCCCTGTGCCACGGCACTGGTCGCACCACCCTAGTTACGGCCCTGGTGTGGGGAAGCTTTGTATGTAACTCTGCCTCTTTGACTCTGATCTCCCACCCTCCATCCCCTATTGTGTCTTGTGTTGGCTTTATTTCATAGTAGGGAAAGACCGGCAATATTGAAGCGTCCATCTTGCGGCAGTATTAGCGGTGCACACCCCTTCAATGCACTGATTAGGCTGAGTTCACCCTACTGGGGTCAGCGGCACCTCTCAACCGAGCGGGCATGAAGGGTGCATTGGCATGGGTGCCGGATGCCGCATCACTTGCTTAGAAAGGGATCGTTGGCCATTGCAAGTTTTAGTATCAAACTTCCCCATGATGTTTATGATAGTTGGCCCTGGTGAGTTGTGACTTCCTTTTGCCTAAGACAAGTGGACGCTGGTTGTTTGCCGTTATTTCTTCTGCCACCGTACTTATCATTGTAACAAGATAAAGCTGACCATTTATTTTTGAAGGGCATAACATGGTCTCGTGTGATTATTTTAGTTAAGTATAGTTTAAGTTTGTAGGACACATCTATCATCTGACGATAGATAGTTTAATGAGATGAAATAAAATAACAGACATACGGAACTGGCACGATTACGACGAGATTACTGCTAAATTTAAAAAGTGTCAATCAGTTGTAAGGCAAAACCATCGTCCGTTTCGTTCCAATGGCTGCTTTCCGACGGTGGCGATGTCACTCCCACCGTGCGCACCACAAAGGAGAAACTCTGCGTCCGTAGCACTTGAGAGATGCTCCTTGTGCATGAGCGGACTACGGGCCCGATCGAGAGACGGACGGAATTGCAGAGACGCACACAAGCGGCTGTATAATTCCGTCCATCTAAAACGCAGATGCAGCCGTAGGTATCTGTAGGAAACAAACACCTCCTTGCTGCATCCGCGTGATCCCAGCGCTGTGACCGATGTCTCAGCCTGGGATCACCATCGGTCGCAATGGTTGCTCCTTTGGCCAGGCTGCGGTAGCTGAAGCCTGTGCGTACATTTCTAATAACAATATGAGCTTATATGAGCCCCACTGTCAATAGGTTGAAAGTCCCACAGTTCCGCCATATTGGGGAAGGGCTGTTGTGAGAGTAAAAATAAAAAATTTGATTTAGGGGGAATAATCCACAAAATGTACAGGAATAACGTGGGGGGGATGGGTCCTGTTTCTCCAGATTACCGATTTCATCGCCAAAGGGTAAAGGCTCGCTTGTCTGCATGATGGCGATTGTATTCCCCCCAATGCGCTTAGATGTGTGGCCTCAGCCATGGTCGTGTCTATAATGGGTGCAGGGTGTGCGGGGAACATGGGCCACACCGCACACCCTGCACCCATATTACTTACCTCTCCAGAGTCCCATGTCAGCGCGGTGGTCCGGCGCTGTAAAACGACTGTAAAATGGCCACAGCGGCCATTTTCCCGTCGTCTGCGTAAGTGCAGTACAGAGAAAATGGCCGCCGCGTCCATTTTCCCGGTGACCTGTGCATACACTATAGGCTCTGGGCACACTCTAGTGCCCAGAGTCTATAATTCCGGCGCTGGCCGCACACAGCTCAGTGCGCTGCAGGCTGCCGGGCGGAGAGGAGGGGGCCCGTGTCTGAGACTGCACACGGGCCCCCTCCTCTCTAAAAACGCCCCTGGCCTCAGCGACTAGTGCCACTGGAAACTATTATGAAATGTTGGCAACTGGACCCTGTCTGCTCATCGCATTCACAGGCCGCATTCAGGAATCATCTGTAAATGAGGGCATCCAAACAAAAGGAGATCAGCAAACTGGTTAGAATTACTTATTTGGATATTTGCAAGAGAATCTGTTGCATCATCCAAGTCTCTTTTATTAGTACTTTGCTCAGGGCTCCCAATCTCCTGCTTTTACTGGAAATACCCCAGAAAATCACGGATTCCCGCGCAGAAGCGAAAGCCAGTCGGCTTCATTCTGATATGTGACAACGCCCGGGTCCACAGAATGCACAGGACAATGATACCTACAGTTAAGGAAGGGGTTGTCCACAAGTGCCGTGAACGAAAGCATTTGACACACCTACAGAACAGAGGGCAATGATTGGCCTTCCCCTGCATACCTGGGCTGGGACCCTTACACAAGCCTGGTATCGGGTAATTCGTTCCTGTTCCTCCCTCCTCTTGGCACCCCTTGCCACCAGCTACAACATGCGACATAGCTACTGATCTGATCGTAGTTTATTCAGAGATCATGTCAAGTGTGTGCAGAGCCGGTCTTAGCCAAATTAGTGCCCTAGGCAAGATTTTGGGCAGTGCCCCCCCTCCCCGTGGGATGGCTTCACAGAAGGGGCATGGTCTCGCCGTGCTGTGGCACCTTCCCCCATTGTGCTGTGCACCCAATACAGATTACAGCACAGCACCCATCACAGCACTCCTCCCCCAGCACAGATCACAGCACCCATCACCCCTATGCCAGCACCTCTTCCCAGCACAGATCACAGCATCCCTCTCCCATCACAGCACAGATCACAGCACCCATCACCCCTATACCAGCACAGCACAGATCACAGCACCCATCACCCCTATACCAGCACCTCTTCCCAGCACAGATCACAGCATCCCTCTCCCAGCACAGCACAGATCACAGCACCCATCACCCCTATACCAGCACAACACAGATCACAGCACCCATCACCCCTGTCCCAGTACAGCACCCATCACCCCGGCCCTCACCTAACACAGCACCCCCCTCTCTCAGTGCAGTATGGTGTCAGCACCCATCGTATTACCCAGCACCCCTATCCCAGAGCAGGAACCCCCATCACCCAGAACAACACCCCTTACCCAGCACCCTAGCCCTCACACAGCACAGCACCCCCCCTCTCCCAGAACAGCGTGGTGTCAGCACCCACCCTCTACCAGCATCCCTATCCCAGCAGAGCACCCCTCTCCCAGCAGTGAGCACCACAGCACCCCGATCCACTCCCAGTTCTACACTTACTTTACTTGAGCGCAGCCTGCACAGCTGCCCGAATCAAGGTAGCGTACAGCAAGGTGTGACTCACTACTCTGAGCTCCACAAAGGACCATGGGAGGGGCTACTGCAGGTGCAGCAGTCCTTACGTGGCCATTTACTTATAGTTCTGAATGAGCCTCTGCCCATTCGCAGAAGCTCCTACTGATCGCGGTAGCAGGCAGGGTAGGCATTAAACACACTATTGAATTTATGAAAATCATTGCAGAAGTGTAAGCTCTCATCGGGTTTTGGAATGAGTACAATGGGACTTGACCACTCACTGTGTGTCTCATTTATTATATCTAATGCCAACTTTTTAAAATTTCTTTAGACACCGATTCACGCGGGGCTTCTGGTATTCTATAGAGCTTTATGTTAACCTTAACCCCTGGTTCAGTGATTATGGGTCTGATTCACAGGTGTACGCTAATGCAAACGCATTTGTGAATTTTGCCACTCAGCAGTTATGCATCAGCAATGCTGATGCAGTTTTTGTATTGAGACGCCCACCGGAGCCCTCGAAGCTTCCGGCAGCTGCATACACAAACGTAGCATTGTACGCAGATCCGTAAAACATCGACTCGAGTGAGTCGATGGTCATGGTAACTGAGACAATGGAGCTTTGTACTCTGCGTGCGCAACTGCACACTCTGGCTAATACTTGCTCAGGAAACAACCCCACCACACGCCCGCGTTTTTTCAATAGCAAAAGTGCAGATGCTCACATTCTCCACTATGTGTGGCAGGATCAGGGTAAGGCGGGTGCACTATCACACAGAAGCCAATTAAGGCTACATCAGTCAAGGGTCTTGGTACAAGTATCCGCTAGTTGTATTTTTCAGCATTAAGATAAATAAAACATAAAAGAAAAGCTTAGCCTGTCTAGCTCTCACTAAGCAAATCATTCCCTCTCTCAGCATGGAGGAACCAATCACAAAAACAGTATTAACACAGAACTTACAGTCAGTAATCACAGTGTCTCTCAACAGGCCTGCTGCCTGCTTCACAGGTAGTGAGAGATTGAGACTAGCAATGGACACACCTTATATCAGCCTCTCACAGGTGCTTTGACAATTAATGTTGCTAATCAGTGCCTGTCCTCCAGACACAAGCCAGGAACCTAGGTCACACATAGCTCCCACTAACAACTTGTCTGTGCTGCTATCACAATATATATATATATATACACACACACGCATTAAACCAGTTTAAAGTTGATATTTTGGCAGTTGGTTGCAGTCTTTTGTATCTAACAAATGACTGACACACAATGACGGGCACATGTGAAGGGGAAGGCACGCTTTCAGCACACACAGAGCTGCCAGAGAGTTGACTTTCCTTTTGTGAGGAGCGGATCACCGCTGACCCTGCAGACAATGCAAGCCCTAATATATGGGAGTGTCAGCAGTGTGTCTCTTGTACATTGGGGCACGAGATTTTTATTCACATTATCCCATCACAAAACACCGTCCTGACAATGGGCTACACATATAAACAACCTGTAACACTCAGCGATCCCAATATAGAAGGCAATAAGTTGACGTTTTCTGTGCCATTCCCGACTGTCCGGGGTAACCATGTAATGGCAGCCATTTTATTTCTGTGTTTTACTTCAGGATTTCATTATTTCGCTCATTCACCTTTTCGATCAGCTTTTTATTCATCTCTCGTAAACAAATGTGGGCCTACAAATTCAGATGCAGAGTATTGCAGCTGTGACTGCATGTTTTGGCGCAGCGAGACTGCATCATTATACTAATGACGTGGTCTATGGACTCTGTACAGAGACTTCTACCGGCCGTGTCGCTCATCTGCCACTGTGTGCATCAGTCGCACCATCGGACATTTTACCAGCACTATGGAGGCGCAGAAAAAACGCCTGAATGTGGCTGCCAGTGCCAGTGCAACAAAAGACGCATTGGCCGGAAGTGAGATGCCTACAACACGCCCTGTTACCTGCCAGGAACGCAGACCGAAATTGTCCCTCTCTGCGCCTAAATTTATTCCGCGACTCCCAGCGGTAACCATTGGGATGCAGGGATGCACTGTTCGGCTTGCACACATGCGCAGACTAAACACAATGGCGTCCAAAATCACCATTGCATCCACCTCTGAATCAGGCCAAGAATCCCCTACTGGAGCACAAGCCAGAATTTGTTGCTCCAAAATAGCTAGAGTGCCATAGGTGCACTGGCATACAGCCCTCCGCAGAGTACACTTACAGTCAAACTGTCCTCATATGCTGTACATGGTACTTAAACCACCTTACAAAATTTCCCAGCCAGCCCCTGGGCCCATGTTGGATACCCTGGTTGCCCGCAGGGCTGGTCGCCATATTGCAGGAGGCCCACGTGACCCAAGACTACATTTCCCAGAAAGCACTGGGAAGGTGGGCCTTGTATGAAAGGCAGAAAGCCGAGGAGAAGCGCTCAAAAGTAACAGCTAAGCGTACAGAGCGGATACGGGGAGGAGATGGTGATAGGCCCGATACTGAGTGCCTGGGCGCAAATGGGAATGGACGGGGAGGAGCTGTGAGTGTTTGAGCCGGAGAGCAGGGAAGTCGAGCTGGCCCCTGCAATTGAATTTCCCTGGTGGGCTCTTAATGCCCCAGTCTGACACTGACTGTGATACACACATGGCTAGAGATGGTAGCCTCTACACCTGGCAGTAAGGATGGCCTCCAGTGGGGTGTCCATCGATGGTTACCATCAGTGGCTGCTCCAGAGGTGGGGCTGCAGCACAGTCCAAAATTCAAATAGGGGAGTCACACCAACTGCCCTTCCAAACATCGCCAGCCGGGACTCACTGGCAGTTGGTGTGGCACTCGTATTTGTATTTTGGACTGTGCTGCAGCCCCACCTCTAGAGCCTCCACTGCTTACCATCGTGTGTCCAGTGATTACCATAGATGGCACAAAAACCATCTATGGTGAACCATTGATCTTTGCACCCATCGATGGCCACCACTGCTGGGGGCACGGCGAGCAGTGGGCCAATCAAAAATGGGGATGGGGCTTAGCGACCACTGGGGGCAGGGCTAAGCTTTGTCCCAAAAAGAAAGACAAAAAAAAACATCGTCTCCCACTCGTCCATTGATGGTGGAGAACCATGGGCTCTCTGCCATCGATGGCAAAACCATCAGCCATTGACAGTTAACCATCGATGATAGCTAACTATCAATGGTCAATGACCATCCCTACCTGGAAGCTCCCCCGTGCGTCTTTTGACTGGTTGTGATATAAATTATGTCCGCATCAGGGGACACACATTGGCGGAGCCGCCAGTGAGTCTCTTCCAGGCACCTTTTGGAATCTCACTGATGCCAATGTGAGGCTTGAGCAGGGTGCAAGGGAATGCAAAACCCCTAATCCTCCGGACCCCAAAGCAATGGCATCCCCTGCAACCGCTATAGTTATGCCACTGTCTCAGCACCTCTGTTCTCAGGACAATTGTGTTTCCCTGCCCTGACTTTATCTCACCCTCTATATTCCCTCATATAACATTACTTGCTATCACCTCCATGACCACCTCCTTGACTGTTGCTGTGTTCAGTGCTCTGAATGCCATAACACATACTATAGATGCCATTTCCAGAAGAATATTTTCTTTCTTTGGTTTCGTCTTGCAGATAATAACCTCACACCCCCCCCCCAACCCCAACGTTTGCATTAAATGCAAGTGATCAAGCCACAGAGCTACACAAAAGTGAACCTAGATATATACCTTGCCAATAAAGTAAGACAGTCTGGTTAAAGCTATGCAATCGCGACATTCATGCAAATGATCAATGTTTTTCAACTACGTCAAAGTCGCGAGAAGGTAGCACAGCACATGCGTCAAATGGCGTGTGCGTAAAAGTCGCACTATAGATTGAGACGCATGGACTCAGAAGTGTATTGGAAAGCTAATGGCTGCTCCTGGGCCGTGACTGGGTGGAGTGTCGCGAGCTCGACGCAGATGTGGTCGCGGACTTGGATGCACAATGGGGTACATTGGAGGCCATACTCTATCGGGCAATCTGCACCTAGCACGGGGCTGGTGCAAATTTTTGGTGGTGCGGCAGATGGTCGCGTCTAGACTCACCAAGCAGTATTTCAGCGTGTATAGATGCTGGCAGGGGGCATCCCAGTCCTTGCGCATCCCACACAACAGGGAAGGGCTTTTTCAATCAACATCGACAGCTCGCCCCCTTTGGAAAGAGACCCACTACGACCGGCACCCTCGTGCGCATGCGCACTGGACAAACATCGAGGCGGCCGTGCGGTCGTAGACCGTACGGCCGCCTCTGAATAAAGGCCAAAGTCTCAGATGCAAGTGCGGCCGAAGGCGAAGACGCGGACACAGCAACTTCCAAAATAGAGTCAGTCCCTTTATGTGAAATGTGGACACGCCGCTGGCTGGAAATCTCCTGAGGTGTTGTAAGTACTGGCCAGCCAATGGAGGGGACAGAGTAGAGTAGAGGAAAAGTAGAGGTGTGGAAGTGAGGACTGCCCGACGCTAGAGGCTGTGGCGCTGCTCTGACTATTTAGCCGCGTAAACGCCTCTGAGGCGCCAGCCAACCCGTGTCCCAGCCTTGAAAGCAGTCGGCCGCCCCAAAGAAGTGAACGCTGCCATGTAAGCCTTAGCCATTTTAAACCACGAGGTTGAGCTGAGTCAAGAGTGATTGACACTTGTAGGTGATTTTGTTCTTTTCCCTGGTGATTATTGAGCCTATTGTGTGCGAGGTGTTATTATTGCATCATTCATCTTGTCTTCTGGAAATTCCCTCCCTCACTATAATTATTTTCGTTATGTTGTTGTCCTGTCGTTTGTTGGTGGCGGGAATAAAAAAATGTTTATTTGTGAATAGGGTATTTTTATATTATCTGTGTGCGCTCTCCCCACAAATGATGATGTATCAGGGTCTTTATTTTCCCGACCGGAAGACTGGTCTCCTCCCGTCCTGGCGTGCTTTGCGAATTTGGAGAGAGTTGAACCCCAATGCTTGACTGATTGCCATTGTCTTGTTTGTTTGTTTTTCTTTTTTGTTCGCCACCATACTAACATTTTAATAATTCTTGGGTCTAGTTACTAAGCAGTGTTAGGAGACAGAGTGAAAAGTGATAAGGTGCCAGCCAATCAGCTCCCAACTGTCATTTTTCAAACACAGGCTGTGAGAGGACAGTTGGGAGCTGATTGGCTGGCACCTTATCACTTTCTTATCACTTTTCACTCTGCCTCCTAACACTGCTTAGCAAATAGACCCCTTAATTTGATATAAAAAAAAATATATATTTTAAAATGCCAACTCCAGCTTTCATGAGTTGTTATTAATGTATTAATTGTTACATATTTATAAAACGACAGCCTTCAACCATTAGTTTATTAGATGTTGGACCAGCCCGGATGGCATATGCCTAGTAGTCCCCAGTCCAACCCGCCTGTGATTCCACCCTTATATTTTCAAATGCAGTGTAATGATATCACAGAACTGCAGTAATCATTTCTCAATGCCCTCCAATGAAATCCTTTATTGTACAAGTTAGTGTTGTCACCTGACCTATATTTTACCATATTTTACCAGCCTTTTTAATATATTACACTGCATCATACTTTCCAACTCTCGGGGATATTCCTGATTATTTGGGGCGTCCTGGGAGGAGTAGGTTCACCCTCCGCAGTCGCCTGCATCTCCCCTAAGGGAGCCAGTAAGCATTATAGCTATGGCCCTCATTCAGACCCGGAAGCAAGTGGCCGTTCGTACGTTCGGCGTACGTACAGAAATATGTTAATTCAAGCGCTCGCTCGTAATTTCGAACGCAGCTAAACTTCCTCCCCAAACTCTACCGACCCCTCCTCTAACTAACGAGCGTGCCAAATAGCGAGCGTACATCCCCAATGTGGCTTGCAGGGAACGCACGCACAAGTACAAACCGGAAGTGGGCCTGTCAGATTCCGATTACCTGCTCCTTTATTCTGCCTACCTCCCTCAATCGTATCATGCCAATCAATATATCAATTAGCTTAATTGCTCGTCAATTTTAGTTTTTTTTTTTTTTTTTAAATGCAATAAACTTTACTCTTGTCCGTGTTTGTGTTTACCCGCAGAATACGTACGGCTTAAACATTCGCTTTTATTTGTCAAAATACATGTTTGAGGCAATTATCCATTTGTTTTCTTTGTTTTTACCCACGCATATTTTACTGGGTTCATTTCTTTATTTAAATTAGCTTACGCATGTCACTGCATCAAGACTATCATAACTCTCAATAGATTTGTGGCCCTGTCGAACACATGACTCATACACTAACCAATAGAATTGGTCCTGTTAATTACCCAAATACATTAGCCAATCAAATTTATTTTCGGGTCTTTATTAAAATTGTTTTATTTAAAATACACCATTGCCATCATGAGAGCCTCGGCATTCACCAGGCGCGAGCTGATGGTCTTAACCGAGGTGATGGACAGGCGGATCACCAGCCAGCCTCCCCCCATCACCAATAGGGAAAAGCGTTCCGCATATGCGGAGGTACGTGGCCGCCTGCGTTCCTTCGGCTCACGCCGCCAGATCGGGCAGCTGGAGCGCAGGTGGTCCGACCTGCAACGGCGGACGCCCCGCTTGCTGGCATGCTTTCGCATGCAGATAGCGGAAAGTAAGTTTTTTTTACTGTGGTTTTCATGTTTATCTTTGTGGCCCTAACTGCATGTGCATGTTTTCATGTATGGCCTATTTATTCTTTGTACTCATATCTGCATGTGCATGTTTTCATGTATGGCCTATTTATTCTTTGTACTCATATCTGCATGGGCATGTTTCCATGTATGGCCTATTTCTTCTTTGTACTCATATCTGCATGGGCATGTTTTCATGTATGGCCTATTTATTCTTTGTACTCATATCTGCATGTGCATGTTTTCATGTATGGCCTATTTATTCTTTGTACTCATATCTGCATGGGCATGTTTCCATGTATGGCCTATTTCTTCTTTGTACTCATATCTGCATGGGCATGTTTTCATGTATGGCCTATTTATTCTTTGTACTCATATCTGCATGGGCATGTTTTCATGTATGGCCTATTTATTCTTTGTACTCATATCTGCATGGGCATGTTTTCATGTATGGCCTATTTATTCTTTGTACTCATATCTGCATGGGCATGTTTTCATGTATGGCCTATTTATTCTTTGTACTCATATCTGCATGGGCATGTTTTCATGTATGGCCTATTTATTCTTTGTACTCATATCTGCATGGGCATGTTTAAATTTTTGGGGGGTTAAAAATTAGCGTTTAACAAGGTCATGTTCTAAAATAACCACAATTTGTTTTCCATCATTTAGGGGCAGAGCGAAAACTACGGCGTCATCGCCGTCAAAGACGGCGCTCTCGGCCCCTCTCCCCAACCCCTAGCCAAACATCCTCACCCCAAAATACCCTAAATTCCCCCTCCTCCCCAGCCTGCACAGACCCTGTGGCACATCCATCTGTGCTACTTCCCCTCCATCCCAATTCCCCCTCCCCTCCAACCACTCCTCTCGTGACTACCCCCTCCCCTGAATCCGAAATCACCCCTCCCACCTCGTTGGGGAATGTTGCCACCTCCGAGGAGGACGAGGGAGTTGATTCTGGGCCAGGCGTCATTTTGAACGGTATGTTTCCCTTTTATCCTTTTTTGTGTGTTAAAATGTTTGGATCTAATCCTGTGTCTGTGCCTTTTACTTATTTTGGTTTGTCACAAGTTTGGGTATATCTCTGTTTGTCTTTACCTTTTACTGCTGATTTCCCCATAAACATATCCCACATGGCAAAACTGTTTTTTTTTGTTTTAAATTTTTTGGGGTGTCCATTTTTGTGTCCTTTGGTTTTTTCGGTTAAATGTGCTTTTGGTCACAATATTGTCATTTTTGGATAGCTTTGTTTGGCTTGTTTTTTTCAGGGGGTTTCATTAATTATGTATTAAGCCCCACACTTTTCTAACCCACAGAGGACCAGAGGCGTTTGGCGGACCTAGCCGGGTGCGTCCAAGTGATGCGGGGCCACGTGATCGGCCTGCTGCTGGTCCTTGACCGTATGGCTGGGCTCCTGCGTCCATAATTTTTTATTTTAATTTAAAAATATTTTTCAGATTAAAAATTTTAAACTTACAGTTCAGTCTCATTCCTTGTCTCCAAATCTTAGATTCTTTACACTGACATAAGTAGACTCTTCCAGCAAGTATTTGCAATTAATGTCATAAGATTGTGTGTTGTAGTTTTTTAGGAAACAGGCACATGAAACAGCTAACAGTAACAATCTGCTTGGGCTTTTTTTGTGTGGTACAATTTTTATATTAGTACATTTTACATGTTCCAATTTGGGGGGCAACCTGCTTAGCCCGAGATTCCAAAGCCTACTGATTGTACATAATACCTTTTGGTGTTGGTTTTGACCCAGAAAGCATATTTAAATTTAGATCAAATTGCGACATTACAGGATTAACCCTTAAGCAATTTTAACGTAAATTTGCAAAATTACACTCTCAAAAAATGTATTCAAAACATAACTATAAAAACCAAAGTGTTGGCTCACAAACAATACACACAGTGATAACAAAAAATACAACCCATCAAACACCATATGAAAAAAGTAAAGAAAAATCAATAACTGGTTGACGAATGAGCATGCCAACATGATTCCACAAATGTTGCGTTGCAATATTGGTTCCAGAATATATATCCAATGTGTCCCCATGAAGGTTTGTTTTGGGTAGCAGGAAGTAGTCATCGTTTCAGTCCCAAAGATTATGAAATCAAACAGAAGATGGGAAAAAATAAATGAATTAATTAGATGGTCTCCAAAAATCCTTACCACATAGTGTCAAATAACTTCTTTTGTGCAAAAAATTACCTAAAATATCTGGCCACCACATCATCGCGTATGGCCCCCCCACATACTGACCTCCGACCAACCTCGGGGGGGCCATCCTCAGGCAAGGCATCCTCTGGCTGCATTGGGACACCACTCCTTATGGCGATGTTGTGAAATATCCCACACAGGACCACAATTTTCTAAACCATATCCAGCAAATACATGAGCTCGCCACTAGAGCGGTGGAGGCATCTGAATCGGCCTTTTAAAAGGCCGATACAGCGCTCCACCACTTGCCTGGTGGCTGTAAGTGTGGAATTATAATTACTTTGTGGCCCTGGTGTGGGAGCCAAATAAGGAGTGAGCAGCCAGGGCGTGCAAGGGTAGCCACTGTCTCCTGTGAAAAAGAAGTGACAACATCAGGATCACTGTGTATCAAGCTTAACATTCTTATGTACTAAAGGTCTCCACTTACCCAGAAGCCACGCATCACCAGCTTGTAGGTTGTTTAATTTGTGCCATATCCCTGATTGCCGGATGACGAATGAGTCATGTGCACTTCCGGGTAATTTTGCATTCAGGGACAGGATCTGGAGGGAGGCATCACATACCAGCATTACATTCAGGGAGTGATAGTGTTTGCGGTTGCGAAATATGGCCTCCAGCCGTGCTGGAGGCTGAAGTGGTATGTGAGTACCATCCACAACCCCTATGATGTGTGGGAAGCCAGCTATTTGGTAAAAATTTGCCTTGGCCACACTAAGGGCACCCATATCCAAAGGCATTTGAATAAAATGATGGAGGTGCTTGAAAAGGGCCTCCATCACTGCCCTCAGGATCCGGGAAAAGGAGGATTTGGAGATTCCCACCACTATTCCCACCGTTGTTTGAAACGATCCTGAGGCACAGAAATGTAACACCGCCATAAATTGCGTAAGTGGTGGTATTGCTGTAGGACTGTCAATTTGCCGCTCAAGATCACTCTCTATTAATGAGAGAGTGTCTATGATGATTTGGGGCGGAAGACGGTAGCGTCTTAACACCTCATCATCAGGCATTCCAAAAAGGGTGACACGTGTTCGATATATCTGGGGCCTTGCACGCCTACGATGCCTATGCCTGGGACGAGATTGAGGTTGGTCGGCTTCCGGGAGCATGGCCAGAACAATCCGACCAAGATCAACCTGAAATGGCAAGAATTGAATGTAAGTTTTTTTTTACCAAAAAAAATTGAAAAATTACTTAGCTTGACGATACAATCCAATGATGCTTACATGCCGGGGTATTGTCATGATTTTCACAACCTATAAATAAAAACAAACAAACAATGCAACAATTTAGGGTGGACATTTAGGAATCTAAATTGGGTGCAAGACAAAACATAAAAGGGGATAAACACACATTTGGCCAAAGAGCAAAACGACAGTGCGCAGACGACCACAATTTGTGCCCAAAATTCTAAAAAAATTGCTAACGGGAAATCACAACCAATTTCAAGTAAAAAAATACGAAGATAATAATGCGCTAATTAGTTCGCAAATACAAGTAAAAAAATACGCAGATAATAATGCGCTAATTAGTTCGCAAATACAAGACAAAAAATAAGCAGATAATAATGCGCTAATTAGTTCGCAAATACAAGACAAAAAATAAGCAGATAATGCGCTAATTAGTTCGCAAATACAAGACAAAAAATAAGCAGATAATAATGCGCTAATTAGTTCATACATTTAGGAATCACAAAACCAAAGGTTAAAAGTGTAAGGTCAAACAAAGTTGCGTTCAAAAAAACATGAACATTTAATAAACGCCACACCTGCGTTTTTCCATCTCCACCCCCGTCAACGCCTAAAAACGCCCTGTTCTGTCAATCACATTTGACATGTCACTTCCTGTACGCAATTTGACGAACGAGACAAAAAAATCTCGCAATATGCCGTACGCACATGCGCAGTGTTACACCGACGCATGCGCGGTTTGTCAACATCGGAACGCAACGAACGTACTGCTGTTAACGAATGGCTCTGAATGAGGGCCTATATACTTATTTAGTGTTAATTGACCAAAAGCATTGTGTTAGCTCTATTGCACAGAGGGGGGTATCCTGTGTGCACAAGTTAGTATGGAAATATCACTTTGATGAAGTTATTCTAATGAAATCAAATTGCTGTGTAAATTCAAATAGACCATTTGATTCTGTGTGTTAAATATTGAGGAAGAGCTCAATTGTCAGATTCCTGTCAATCGAAATTATATTTATTGATGCTAATTTTAAATCCAAGATTTGTGAACTAGCTTTACAGTAAATGGTTTAAAGAGTCGGGGAGCTGGTTTACCCCCTGACGACTTTGTGTGTTTATTCCGTGTAAAATAAGGACTTTGGGCCTGATTCAGACCCGCTCGCGAGCGCATAGCGCTCGCAAGCGGGTCGATGGTGGCCCAGTGCGCACGTGTGCAAGCCCCGGAGCGAGTGAGATGTTGATTGACAGCTCGCCCCGTTTTGTAGGCGGGGAGGGGGGTGGCCGTACAAATGGAGGCGTTCCCGAAGGAACGCCTGCCGTTTGTGGGCGGCCCTACTGACATCACTCGTGATGTCAGTAGTGGACTTCCGGCTCTATTAGAGCAGGAAGTCCACTTGGCATTGCGAGTGGTGAGACCCTACCACAAGGGTCTCCTCGCAATGCCGATGGTCGCGATAATCACGACCATCGCCAGGCAGCTCGCACAAGCTGAAGGTGGTCACCCACAGCTGCGTTTTTCCATCTCCACCCCCGTCAACGCCTAAAAACGCCCTGTTCTGTCAATCACATTTGACATGTCACTTCCTGTACGCAATTTGACGAACGAGACAAAAAAATCTCGCAATATGCCGTACGCACATGCGCAGTGTTACACCGACGCATGCGCGGTTTGTCAACATCGGAACGCAACGAACGTACTGCTGTTAACGAACGGCTCTGAATGAGGGCCTATATACTTATTTAGTGTTAATTGACCAAAAGCATTGTGTTAGCTCTATTGCACAGAGGGGGGTATCCTGTGTGCACAAGTTAGTATGGAAATATCACTTTGATGAAGTTATTCTAATGAAATCAAATTGCTGTGTAAATTCAAATAGACCATTTGATTCTGTGTGTTAAATATTGAGGAAGAGCTCAATTGTCAGATTCCTGTCAATCGAAATTATATTTATTGATGCTAATTTTAAATCCAAGATTTGTGAACTAGCTTTACAGTAAATGGTTTAAAGAGTCGGGGAGCTGGTTTACCCCCTGACGACTTTGTGTGTTTATTCCGTGTAAAATAAGGACTTTGGGCCTGATTCAGACCCGCTCGCGAGCGCATAGCGCTCGCAAGCGGGTCGATGGTGGCCCAGTGCGCACGTGTGCGAGCCCCGGAGCGAGTGAGATGTTGATTGACAGCTCGCCCCGTTTTGTAGGCGGGGAGGGGGGTGGCCGTACAAATGGAGGCGTTCCCGAAGGAACGCCTGCCGTTTGTGGGCGGCCCTACTGACATCACTCGTGATGTCAGTAGTGGACTTCCGGCTCTATTAGAGCAGGAAGTCCACTTGGCATTGCGAGTGGTGAGACCCTACCACAAGGGTCTCCTCGCAATGCCGATGGTCGCGATAATCACGACCATCGCCAGGCAGCTCGCACAAGCTGAAGGTGGTCACCCACAGCTGTGCGAGCGGCCTGGAAGCCGGAATTAAAAAAATAAGGACGCCCTGATTCAAAGCAAGCGCATGCAAATAGCGTGCGCCTCTGAATTAGGCCCTTTGTAAGGACAGAGAATCATCAGCTTAAACATAGTGTATGTATATAATATGAACTTTTTACTGCTATTATTATTACTACTATCCCTAATTTATATGCATCACCTTATAAAATACATAATCAAAACAAGAAAAAGGTGCAAAAGACTTACAGTAAGAATCATTGCATGCAGGGACGTAACTAAGGGATTCGGTGCCCAGAGAAAAGGAATAAATGGTGCCCCCTGCCCCCCCGTACATCAGAGACACAGGCCTAATTATCCCATAGGCCTAGTGCCCAACAACCTGGTGGTCTAAGGAGGGATTAATGGTAGCCTACCTGTCCGGTCCTCAGCCGCATTCTTCTGCCGCTGGCAGCTCTTCTGTCTTGAGCCCTGCGTCTGCCACGCCCGCCAGAGCTCTTCCCGCAACGTCTGCATCCTCCGCCTGCCGCCGCTGAAACAGACTTTTCAGACCAGTGTCGCCTGACGTCAGATGCCGCGGACGGAGCCAGCCGAGACGTGGCGAGTAGCGATTGGCTAGCCGCGGCCGCTTTCTGTTGTTGGTTGCCGGTCCACAAGGCGGTACTGGCTTGCGGCCAGCACCAAATTCAAATGGCCGCCGGTCGGCGAGCTGCACCCAGCTCGCAGCCGGCGACCAAAATGTCACCCGCCACTGGGAACAGCCCGGTGAGATGAGTATCTGGAGCAGGGAAGCACAACCATGGGTGAAGCTATCAAGTCCTCATGCCTATTTAAATCACAGTTACTTCATGAGAAACTTTTTGCACAGTAGTCTCTGATGAGAGTCCGTGTATGGCCCCAGTGCTGATGATGAGCATTAAAGTCGCTAGGTAACTGGCCAGGACCCAGCCGTCGCATTATAAAACACAAAGCAAAAAGTTCCTAGAAAGAAAAAAAATAAATAACCACACAACTGACTAATATTGTTTAAAAAAAAAAAGCTCAGAGATTGACAATTTTTTTTTTTTAGCAGTGAATTAGGTCTTAAGGACACGATTTTGTCTTTTATAAAAAATATTTTATTAAACAGTTTACTATAGAAATATAATTTCTTTTTCAAATGCATACACTATAAACACTTCTAATCTATTTATAACTTATATAAATGGGCCATCCCTAATTAACGGTCCTGTATAGAAATTCTTAATCGTAAAATGGGATCGCCATCATCTAAATGATACCTGAAAGTATCTAAATATTAATATCAATAAATATATTTAAAAGGCAAAAGGACAGCTTTCATAGGGCTTTCAGCTCTGCGGCCTGGGACCATACCCTGGCTACAGCAGCTTTACCTTACACTCAGTTGCTGTTCCCCTCTCGGCACTGGGGGTACAGGGAGTTGGCTCTCCTGGACCCCCAATGTGCGGCCACAGCTAGTTAACTAGTGCTGCACAGGAAGCCGGCTAGCCTGGTCCCCTTATGTGCAGCACTTTGCCCTGGAGTCCGGGAGCAGGTCTGGGCTGTGCTCCGTCTGCCCCCCGCTCTCTGCATGGGGGTATCGGGAGCCAGCGCTCCCGACCCCCCATGTGTGGCCAAGCTAACTCGGAGGGCTAGATAGCCAGGAGCTAAGCTCCCAGTCCCCAGCAGTCAGGGCACACTCCCTTTCACCGTGCTGCACTGGGACATGGCTTCCCCGGTCTCCCAGTGTATGGCCACTCAGGCCTGCCATCCGCTGAGTGGCCGCAGCGAGGGACCAGCGGCAACCCTGTGGAGCCGGGGCTCCCGGTCCCCAGCGTAGAGCCCTCACTGCCACACCACCGCAGCTGCCGGAGATCATCCGGGGGGTCGCGCGCCCACATACCGTCCTCTGGGTTAACCCCATTCAGCACTATGGCTGCCATTAATGACAAGGAGGCAGGGGGTGGGGAGTGGCTGTGGGACTGGGACCCGGCCACACTCGTATATCTAGAGCTGCCTTACCCACTTTCTGTCTTTCCTCCCACACCCCGCTCAATCCATTTTTAGTTTGGATTCCATTCTCTCCACTTCACTGAAACTGCCCTCATAAAAGTCAGCAATGACCTCCTTGCTGCCAAATCCAAGGGCAACTACTCCCTGCTCATTCTTCTTGACCTCTCTGCTGCTTTTGACACTGTGGACCACCCTTGGTCTGTGGGACACTGCCCTTTCTTGATGTCCTCCTACCTCTTTGACCCCTCTTTCTCTGTCTCCTCTCATGACTCCCCAAGTTTCTGTTCTGGGACCTCCCTTATTCTCCCTCTCTACATCCTCTCCAGGTGAACTCATCAGCTCTTTTGGCCTCCAATATCATCTCAAATCTACCTTTCCTCCCCTGACCTCACCCTCTCTCTCCTCACTCCTATCTTCAACTGTCATGGATGTCGTAGCAGTTTCTTAAACGTAACATGTCTCAGACTGAGCTGATCATCTTCCCACCCTCCCACATAACCTCACCTCCCGCAATTTCTTTATCAACAGCACAATTATCTCCTCTGGCTCCAAAGTGCGCTGTCTTGGTGTTACCCTGGACTCCTCCATCTCCTTCAAACCTCACATTCAGTACCTTTTGCAGACTTTCTGTTTCCACCTAAGAAATATTTCTAGGATCACACCCTTTCTAACCCTGGAAGCAACCAAGACCCTCATCTATTCACTAGTCATCTTCAGATTGGACTACTGTAACCTCCTCCTATCTGGCCTCCCTGACTCCTCTGCAATCTGTCCTCAATGCTGCTGCACAGCTCATTTTTTTTCTACAAACATTCTACATCTGCCTCCCCTCTCCTGCAAACCCCTCACCTGCTCCCATTCCCCTTCAGAACCCAATTCAAGCTTCTCACACTCACTTACAAAGCCCTCACCCATTCCTCTCCAATTTACATCTCTGTCCTCATCTCCCTTCACACTCCTGTCTGCTCATTTTGCTCCACACATGAATGCCGCCTCTCTTCCTCCTGATTACTTAATCCCACTCCCGCCTCCAATATTTTGCCTGTGCTGCTCCCCCCCTCTGGAACTCTCTCCCTATCAGACTTTCCACCTCTCTACAAATCTTCAAAAGGGCTCTCAAAATTAACTTCTTCATCAAAGCCTTCCAGCTCTCATCCTAACCTGCTGCTCCATGTTCCTTCCTCACTGGCTTGCCACTCTGTCACCCCTGTCTGTCTATCGGTCTGCCCCTCCCCTTTAGACTGTACGCTCTCACGAGCAGGGCCCTCTTCCCTCATGTGCTCCTCCTTACCTTTACTTACACTATCTTATACTCCCTACAATGCCACCTAACCTTTGATTGCTGCCGCCCTGCTGGTTATCTGAGTGTTTTGATCACAGACGCGGCAATGTTTATATACCGTGTACTTGTCCTGCGTTGTTTTGTTCTGTAAGTCACTGTTTTCTTGTTTTCTTCATTTGTAAGGCTCTGCGGAACCCCTGTGGTGCCATA
This sequence comes from Taudactylus pleione, assembly GCA_031769625.1. Lineage (NCBI taxonomy): Eukaryota > Metazoa > Chordata > Amphibia > Anura > Myobatrachidae > Taudactylus > Taudactylus pleione. The sequence goes on from JAUIMM010000240.1 coordinate 1,260,607, forward strand.
AAAATAAAGGATAATAATATATGGAATTAGCAGATGGAATTACAATATGTAATACTTTGAGGCATGCATATTAATATTTCAGATATATCGGATATCGTTGTATCACTATTTGGGACACATTGGGGGGCTATAAGCCACCGGGTATAAACCACCAGGGGAAGTGCTCTGCTGTGTTTCCATTTTCACCATGGGTGCTCCACTCTGCAGATGTGGGGTGGGGGGTGCCGCCGCGCTGAATGATTGCTACAGCCAGCCGTGATCAGCACACACTGGGGAAGGATCTGAGGGTGGCAGAGGGGTCGGATGGTCCCTCTGAGATTGACGCAGCTGTGGACATGGCTGACTGGTCGCATCAGATGTGACTGTGCCAGGCTAGTGTTTACTAATAAGCACCCAGTGAATTCACACTGCGATAAAGTGCAAACAATTATAAATAAGTAGGATAACCCGGGGCCTGACATCACCCCAAACAAAATAGAAAGGGAGCATATATGACTGCAATCATCGGTACCAATTCTGGTGGGAAGATCTATCCTCTTTACGCCACCATATATGGAGCATCGAGGGAGATGTAATAAACATTTTAAAGAAGTGGAGGTTACCTATTGCAACCAGTCAGCTTCTAGCTAATATTTTATAGAAAATTCTATATAAATGATAGCTACAATCTGATTGGTTACCATGGGCAACACCTCCACTTGTCCTCTTTAAAAAGGTTGATGCATCTTCCCCATAATCTGCTGCTTCCATTACCAGGTGTCTCTTCCTCTCTCTTTAACCTGCTTCCCTGGCCCCCGGTCCCCCTCATTATCTACTTCAGACTTCTCATGCTCACATGTAAATCCTTCCCTTCCTGTATCTCTAACCTCACTCCTGTCCACACTACCGCCACGCTGCCATCCCACTGATCACCGACTCACATCCACACTACTATCCCACTGACCACCAACTCACCTCAACACTACCACCATGCTACCATCCCACTGATCACCGCCTCACCTCCACACTACCATCCCACTGATCACCGACTCACCTCCACACTACCACCACACTGCCATCCCACTGATCACCGACTCACCTCCACACTACCACCATGCTACCATCCCACTGACCACCCCCTCACCTCCACACTACCATCCCACTGATCACCGACTCACCTCCACACTACCACCACGCTGCCATCCCACTGATCACCGACTCACCTCCACACTACCACCATGCTACCATCCCACTGACCACCCCCTCACCTCCACACTACCATCCCACTGATCACCGACTCACCTCCACACTACCACCACGCTGCCATCCCACTGATCACCGACTCACCTCCACACTACCACCACTCTGTCATCCCACTGATCACAACTCACCTGCGCACTACCGCCACGCTGCCATCCCACTGATCACCGACTCACCTCCAAACTACCACCACGCTACCATCCCACTGACCACCTCCTCACCTCCACACTACCACCACGCTGCCATCCCACTGATCACCGACTCACCTCCACACTACCACCATGCTGCCATCCCACTGATCACGACTCACCTCCACACTACTGCCACGCTGCCATCCCACTGATCACCGCCTCACCTCCACACTACCACCACGCTACCATCCCACTGACCACCTCCTCACCTCCACACTACCACCATGCTACCATCCCACTGATCACCGACTCACCTCCACACTACCGCCACGCTGCCATCCCACTGATCACTGACTCACCTCCACACTACCGCCACGCTGCCATCCCAATGATCACCACCTCACCTCCACACTACCGCCACGCTACCATCCCACTGACCACCTCCACACTACTGCCACGCTGCCATCCCACTGATCACCACCTCACCTCCACACTACCGCCATACTGCCATACCACTGATCACCTCCTCACCTCCACACTACCGCCACGCTGCCATCCCACTGATCACCTCCTCACCACCGCCACGCTGCCATCCCACTGATCACCTCCTCACCTTCACACTACCGCCACGCTGCCATCCCACAGATCACCTCCTCACCACCACACTACTGCCACGCTGCCATCCCACTGATCACCGCCTCACCTCCACACTACCGCCATGCTGCCATCCCACAGATCACCGCCTCACCTCCACACTACCACCACGCTACCATCCCACTGATCACCGCCTCACCTTCACACTACCACCAAGCTGCCATCCCACTGATCACCGCCTCACCTCCACACTACTGCCACGCTGCCATCCCACTGATCACCGCCTCACCTCCACACTACCGCCTACCGCCACACTACCATCCCGCTGATCACCTCCTCACCTCCACACTACCGCCACGCTGCCATCCCACTGATCACCGCCTCACCTCCACACTACTGCCACGCTGCCATCCTACTGATCACCTCCTCACCACCGCCATGCTGCCATCCCACTAATCACCTCCTCACCTCCACATTACCACCACGCTACCATCCAACTGATCACCGCCTCACCTCCACACTACCACCAAGCTACCATCCCACTGATCACCGCCTCACTTCCACACTACCGCCACGCTGCCATCCCACTGATCACCGCCTCATCTCCACACTACCGCAACGCTGCCATCCTACTGATCACCTTCACACTACCGCCACGCTGCCATCCCACTGATCACCACCTCACGTCCACACTAACGCCACGCTGCCATCCCACTGATCACCGCCTCACCTCCACACTACTGCCACGCTGCCATCCCATTGATCACTGCCTCACCTCCACACTACCGCCTACCGCCACATTACCATCCCACTGATCACCTCCTCACCTACACACTACCACCATGCTACCATCCCACTGATCACCGACTATCCTCCACACTACCGCCACGCTGCCATCCCACTGATCACCGACTCACCTCCACACTACCACCACACTACCATCCCACTGATCACCTCCTCACCTCCACACTACCGCCACGCTACCATCCCACTGACCACCTCCACACTACTGCCATGCTGCCATCCCACTGATCACCACCTCACCTCCACACTACCACCACGCTACCATCCCACTGACCACCTCCACACTACCGCCACGCTGCCATCCCACTGATCACCTCCAGACTACCGCCACACTGCCATCCCACTGATCACCTCCTCACCTTCACACTACCGCCACACTGCCATCCCACAGATCACCTCCTCACCACCACACTACTGCCACGCTGCCATCCCACTGATCACCGCCTCACCTCCACACTTCCGCCATGCTGCCATCCCACTGATCACCGCCTCACCTCCACACTACCACCTACCGCCACACTACCATCCCGCTGATCACCTCCTCACCTCCACACTACCGCCACGCTGCCATCCCACTGATCACCGCCTCACCTCCACACTACCGCCACGCTGCCATCCCACTGATCACCTCCTCACCACCGCCATGCTGCCATCCCACAAATCACCTCCTCACCTCCACATTACCACCACGCTACCATCCAACTGATCACCGCCTCACCTCCACACTACCACCAAGCTACCATCCCACTGATCACCGCCTCACTTCCACACTACCGCCACGCTGCCATCCCACTGATCACCTCCACACCTCCACACTACCACCACACTGCCATCCCACTGATCACCACCTCACGTCCACACTACCGCCATGCTGCCATCCCACTGATCACCGCCTCATCTCCACACTACCGCAACGCTGCAATCCTACTGATCACCTTCACACTACCGCCACGCTGCCATCCCACTGATCACCACCTCACGTCCACACTAATGCCACGCTGCCATCCCACTGATCACCGCCTCACCTCCACACTACTGCCACGCTGCCATCCCATTGATCACTGCCTCACCTCCACACTACCGCCTACCGCCACATTACCATCCCACTGATCACCTCCTCACCTACACACTACCACCATGCTACCATCCCACTGATCACCGACTTACCTCCACACTACCACCACACTACCATCCCACTGATCACCTCCTCACCTCCACACTACCGCCACGCTGCCATCCCACTGATCACCGCCTCACCTCCACACTACCGCCACGCTGCCATCCCACTGATCACCTCCTCACCACCGCCATGCTGCCATCCCACAAATCACCTCCTCACCTCCACATTACCACCACGCTACCATCCAACTGATCACCGCCTCACCTCCACACTACCACCAAGCTACCATCCCACTGATCACCGCCTCACTTCCACACTACCGCCACGCTGCCATCCCACTGATCACCTCCACACCTCCACACTACCACCACACTGCCATCCCACTGATCACCACCTCACGTCCACACTACCGCCATGCTGCCATCCCACTGATCACCGCTTCATCTCCACACTACCGCAACGCTGCAATCCTACTGATCACCTTCACACTACCGCCACGCTGCCATCCCACTGATCACCACCTCACGTCCACACTAACGCCACGCTGCCATCCCACTGATCACCGCCTCACCTCCACACTACTGCCACGCTGCCATCCCATTGATCACTGCCTCACCTCCACACTACCGCCTACCGCCACATTACCATCCCACTGATCACCTCCTCACCTACACACTACCACCATGCTACCATCCCACTGAGCACCGACTTACCTCCACACTACCACCACACTACCATCCCACTGATCACCTCCTCACCTCCACACTACCGCCACGCTGCCATCCCACTGATCACCGCCTCAGCTCCACACTACCGCCACGCTACCATCCCACTGACCACCTCCACACTACTGCCATGCTGCCATCCCACTGATCACCACCTCACCTCCACACTGCCGCCATGCTGCCATACCACTGATCAACTCCTCACCTCCACACTACCGCCACGCTGCCATCCCACTGATCACCTCCAGACTACCGCCACACTGCCATCCCACTGATCACCTCCTCACCTTCACACTACCACCACACTGCCATCCCACAGATCACCTCCTCACCTCCACACTACCGCCACGCTGCCATCCCACTGATCACCTCCTCACCACCGCCATGCTGCCATCCCACAAATCACCTCCTCACCTCCACATTACCACCACGCTACCATCCAACTGATCACCGCCTCACCTCCACACTACCACCAAGCTACCATCCCACTGATCACCTCCTCACCTACACACTACCACCATGCTACCATCCCACTGATCACCGACTTACCTCCACACTACCACCACACTACCATCCCACTGATCACCTCCTCACCTCCACACTACCGCCACGCTGCCATCCCACTGATCACCGCCTCAGCTCCACACTACCGCCACGCTACCATCCCACTGACCACCTCCACACTACTGCCATGCTGCCATCCCACTGATCACCACCTCACCTCCACACTGCCGCCATGCTGCCATACCACTGATCAACTCCTCACCTCCACACTACCGCCACGCTGCCATCCCACTGATCACCGCCTCAGCTCCACACTACCGCCACGCTACCATCCCACTGACCACCTCCACACTACTGCCATGCTGCCATCCCACTGATCACCACCTCACCTCCACACTGCCGCCATGCTGCCATACCACTGATCAACTCCTCACCTCCACACTACCGCCACGCTGCCATCCCACTGATCACCTCCAGACTACCGCCACACTGCCATCCCACTGATCACCTCCTCACCTTCACACTACCACCACACTGCCATCCCACAGATCACCTCCTCACCTCCACACTACCGCCACGCTGCCATCCCACTGATCACCTCCTCACCACCGCCATGCTGCCATCCCACAAATCACCTCCTCACCTCCACATTACCACCACGCTACCATCCAACTGATCACCGCCTCACCTCCACACTACCACCAAGCTACCATCCCACTGATCACCTCCTCACCTACACACTACCACCATGCTACCATCCCACTGATCACCGACTTACCTCCACACTACCACCACACTACCATCCCACTGATCACCTCCTCACCTCCACACTACCGCCACGCTGCCATCCCACTGATCACCGCCTCAGCTCCACACTACCGCCACGCTACCATCCCACTGACCACCTCCACACTACTGCCATGCTGCCATCCCACTGATCACCACCTCACCTCCACACTGCCGCCATGCTGCCATCCCACAAATCACCTCCTCACCTCCACATTACCACCACGCTACCATCCAACTGATCACCGCCTCACCTCCACACTACCACCAAGCTACCATCCCACTGATCACCGCCTCACTTCCACACTACCGCCACGCTGCCATCCCACTGATCACCTCCACACCTCCACACTACCACCACACTGCCATCCCACTGATCACCACCTCACGTCCACACTACCGCCATGCTGCCATCCCACTGATCACCGCTTCATCTCCACACTACCGCAACGCTGCAATCCTACTGATCACCTTCACACTACCGCCACGCTGCCATCCCACTGATCACCACCTCACGTCCACACTAACGCCACGCTGCCATCCCACTGATCACCGCCTCACCTCCACACTACTGCCACGCTGCCATCCCATTGATCACTGCCTCACCTCCACACTACCGCCTACCGCCACATTACCATCCCACTGATCACCTCCTCACCTACACACTACCACCATGCTACCATCCCACTGAGCACCGACTTACCTCCACACTACCACCACACTACCATCCCACTGATCACCTCCTCACCTCCACACTACCGCCACGCTGCCATCCCACTGATCACCGCCTCAGCTCCACACTACCGCCACGCTACCATCCCACTGACCACCTCCACACTACTGCCATGCTGCCATCCCACTGATCACCACCTCACCTCCACACTGCCGCCATGCTGCCATACCACTGATCAACTCCTCACCTCCACACTACCGCCACGCTGCCATCCCACTGATCACCTCCAGACTACCGCCACACTGCCATCCCACTGATCACCTCCTCACCTTCACACTACCACCACACTGCCATCCCACAGATCACCTCCTCACCTCCACACTACCGCCACGCTGCCATCCCACTGATCACCTCCTCACCACCGCCATGCTGCCATCCCACAAATCACCTCCTCACCTCCACATTACCACCACGCTACCATCCAACTGATCACCGCCTCACCTCCACACTACCACCAAGCTACCATCCCACTGATCACCTCCTCACCTACACACTACCACCATGCTACCATCCCACTGATCACCGACTTACCTCCACACTACCACCACACTACCATCCCACTGATCACCTCCTCACCTCCACACTACCGCCACGCTGCCATCCCACTGATCACCGCCTCAGCTCCACACTACCGCCACGCTACCATCCCACTGACCACCTCCACACTACTGCCATGCTGCCATCCCACTGATCACCACCTCACCTCCACACTGCCGCCATGCTGCCATACCACTGATCAACTCCTCACCTCCACACTACCGCCACGCTGCCATCCCACTGATCACCTCCAGACTACCGCCACACTGCCATCCCACTGATCACCTCCTCACCTTCACACTACCACCACACTGCCATCCCACAGATCACCTCCTCACCCCCACACTACTGCCACGCTGCCATCCCACTGATCACCGCCTCACCTCCACACTTCCGCCATGCTGCCATCCCACTGATCACCGCCTCACCTCCACACTACCGCCACGCTACCATCCCACTGATCACCGCCTCACCTTCACACTACCGCCACGCTGCCATCCCACTGATCACTGCCTCACCTCCACACTACTGCCACGCTGCCATCCCACTGATCACCGCCTCACCTCCACACTACCACCACGCTACCATCCCACTGATCACTGCCTCACTTCCACACTACCGCCATACTAGCATCCCACTGATCACGACTCACCTCCACACTACCGCCACGCTGCCATCCCACTGATTACCTCCGCACCTCCACACTACCGCCACGCTGCCATCCCACTGATCACCACCTCACCTCCACACTACCGCCATGCTGCCATCCCACTGATCACCGCCTCACCGCCACACTACCGCCACGCTGCCATCCTACTGATCACCTCCACACTACCGCCATGCTGCCATCCCACTGATAACCACCTCACGTCCACACTAACGCCACGCTGCCATCCCATTGATCACCGCCTCACCTCCACACTACCGCCTACCGCCACATTACCATTCCACTGATCACCTCCTCACCTCCACACTACCACCTCGCTGCCATCCCACTGATCACCGCTTCACCTCCACACTACCGCCACGCTACCATCCCACTGATCACCTCCACACTACCACCATGCTGCCATCCTACTGATCACCACCTCACCTACACACTACCACCATGCTGCCATCCCACTGATCACCCCCTCACCTCCACACTACCACCACGCTACCATCCCACTGATCACGACTCACCTCCACACTACCGCCACACTGCCATCCTACTGATCACAGCCTCACCTCCACACTACCGCTGCGCTGCCATCCCACTGATCACCACCTCACCTCCACACTACCGCCATGCTACCGTCCCACTGATCACCGCCTCACCTCCACATTACCGCCACGCTACCATCCCACTGATCTCGACTCACCTCCACACTACCGCCACGCTGCAATCCCACTGATCACCGCCTCACCTCCACACTACCGCCATGCTGCCATCCCACTGATCACCACCTCACCTCCACACTACCGCCATGCTGCCATCCCACTGGTCACCTCCTCACCTCCACACTACTGCCACGCTGCCATCCCACTGAACACCACCTCACCTCCACACTACCGCCACATTAGCATCCCACTGATCACCTCCACACTACCGCCACGCTGCCATCCCACTGATCACTGCCTCACCTACACTGCCACCACGCTACCATCCCACTGATCACCTCCTCACCTCCATACTACCGCTACGCTGCCATCCCACTGATCACCGCCTCACCTCCACACTACTGCCCCACTGCCATGCCACTAATCACCGCCTCATCTCCACACTACCGCCATGCTACCATCCCACTGATCACCAGCCTCACCTCCACACTACCGCCATGCTACCATCCCACTGATCCACGCCTCACCTCCACACTGCCGCCATGCTGCCATCCCACTTATCACCGACTCATCTCCACACTACCGCCACGCCACCATCCCACTGGTCACTGTCTCACCTCCACACTATCGCCACGCTACCATCCCACTGATCACAGACTCACCTCCACACTACCGCGACGCTACCTTCCCACTGATCACCGACTCACCTCCACACTACCACCACTTTGCCATCCCACTGATCACCGCCTCACCTCCACACTACCATCCCACTGACCACCTCTTCACCGCCACACTGCCATCCCACTGATCACCGCCTCACCTCCACACTACTGCCACGCTACCATTCCACTGATCACCGCCTCACCTCCACACTACTGCCACGCTACCATTCCACTGATCACTGCCTCACCTCCACACTAATTACAGTAGAGCTTATTTCCCCTTCACGCTAGGGACCTGGAAGTGAGTGGAAGTGCAGTTCACGCCCATTAAGGCCAGTTAAAGAAGTAAGTTGTCCCCTCGTGGGCTCGCTGCGCTTGCCACGCTTCGGGCTCAGTGGCTCGCTACACCCGCCACTTGGTTATATTCTCCCTCTATGCCCACTTGGATGGTAGGGAATGACGCTGGACACTGGCTGATGATGTCAGGGTCCTCTCCATGAAGGGGATTTAGACACAACCCACTAATTACCTCCTGTCACACCCACCTTTCAAAATTTCTTTAGCCTCACCCCCCTCCTTTGAAAGCATACTGCCTATTCTATGGGGCAGAATCAATTAAAACATGAGCTGCCGTCAGCAATTCAGGTTGTGCATATAACAGCTTATTTATCACTGACTGAGGAACTTGGAGTTGTGTACCCGAACTGGGATGTAAGACAGAGACCCCTGAATCAGTAGGTAGTTTGAAACTGGACGGTTTAATATAGTTTCTGCTCATACAGTAATAAGAGGAGACTGTGATATGAGATGAGATAATAGAGATAACGCAACTAGAAGATGCTGAATAAAACTGTAGAACAAAGGACCTCATTTAGAGCCGGTCGCACAGAGCATGCGGTCGGTCTGAATGAGGGGAGGACGTCTTGAATTTTCAAGACGTCCTCCTTTGCGGTGGTAAGGCTGTGGGTTAACACCCACAGCCTTACGACCGCCTAAGGCGATGGTCAAGACCATCGCGACCATCGGGGCTTACGACGAGACCCTAGGGTAGGGTCTCCCTTGTCGTAAGCCCCGGAGAGCTTTCAGCTCTGTCTGAGCCGGAAGCTCTCCACTGACGTCACTAGTGAGGTCAGTGGAGCCGCCCCCAAACGGTAGGTGTTCCCATGGGAACGCCTCCGTTTGGGCTGCCACCACCCCGGCCCGCCTTCCAAACGGGGCGAGCTGTCAATCAACATTGACAGCTCGCCCCCTTTGGATCGAGACCCGCTACGACCGGTGCTGTCGGTCGTAGCGAGTCTCACGCATGTGCACGACGGCGCCGGCGCCGTCGTGCGCATGCTCTGTGGGGGGCAATCGACCCGGTCCGAGCGCATCGGCGCTAACGACCAGGTCTGAATGACCCCCAAAGTCTCTGAATAGTCTCTGGACTTTGAAAAGGAACTGTAGGAAGAAACTGTAGACTTGGAACTAGAAGAACTTGAAGAACTTGGAATTGAGGGCCTGATTCAGAGCCACTCGTAAGCGGCCGCTCATTCGTTCCGAGCAATGTTTGCCCAACTGCGCATGCGTATGGATCGTAATATGCATGCGCGAACCAGTCAGTGCGGCCGAAACTCGTTTGTTCGCTAAATAGCGAATGCCTGCTATTTTGAGTGACAGGAGGGGGCGTATGTGGGTGGTAACAGGGGAAGGTGCTTGAAAACGGGGAGTGGAGATCAGAACGCAGGCGTGCTTAAAGGTCAAAACGGGCGTTTTATGGGTGTGCATAATTAATACAGGAGCGTCATTGACCACGTCACTGGGTTATATTATAGTCAGAACTGCTTGCAAGATTGTGGTAGGAAAAACCAACCACAAGAATAGCGAGCAGTTCATACGCTGGTCGATGTAGTCGATTAATCTAATATATAGGGGACATGACGTAGGATGCGAGCGGCCAGGGGGCGTAGTTATCCAAAAAAACGACCGCAAGTTTGGTTCGCTCGTTCAGACCTAGAGGCGTGAACAGACCGCAAAGAGCGAACAGTTCATTTGAATAGCCACTCCTTTTCTCTGAACGAGCGAGCGCAAATAGCGTCCGGCTCTGAATCAGGCCCTGACTCCAGACTGGCGTAAGGAGTGAACTTGAAGAACTTTGAATTTGACTCCGGAATGGAGTAACGAGGAGTGAACTTGAAGAACTTGGAATATGACTCCGGACTGGAGTAACAAGGATTGAACTTGGAGAACTTGGAATTTGACTCCGGACTGGCGTAACGAAGATTGAACTTGAAGAACTTGGAATGACTCCGGACAGGAGTAACGTCGATCGAACTTGAAGAATTTAGGATTTGACTCGCTGTGCTGGTTAGCACAGGTAACACACCAGGAACTCAGGAACATAAGTCAAGACCTTGGAATTTGCCTTGCAGTGCTGGGAAGTACAAGTTTCACACCGGGAGCTCAGGAACATAAGTCATGCAGCAGCAATGGACATTGTTGTACTGGCAACCAGCATGTGTTACAGGAAGGTCTTTTATACCATCAGGCTGAAGCGGATTGGCTGAGGCAACTTGAGACTGCTGCTGACTGGATGCTCGATTATCACCTGACCTGGCCAAAGATGGCTGCGCCCATGTTCTGGAAAACTTGTATACTGGCGTGCCGTGCGCACATGAATCTGCGGCAGAGGGACACAGGCAACATCGGGGATGCTGCAGACGATCCTCAAGCAGAGGCTCCATATCGGAAATCACAGGAGCAGTAGGCCGATGGCTCAGTGGACCGCGATGGCACAGACGTATGGGAAGATGCAGGGGTCTGGGGCGGAGGTCTCTAGCAAGCCCGATCAAAACCATCGCGACCATCATCGTGGGCGATTGCTATAGCTGTGGGTGCTCACCCATAGCTATGCGAGTGGCCAGGATGCCGTTCTGAAAAACCAGAGAGCTGGCCCTGATTCAGAGCGAGCGTCCGGCTCTGAATCAGGCCCCGAGACAGCCTTCTATGATTTGCTGAGCATAGCCAACAAAGCCTGTTCTGCTGGCTTCTAGGCCTATGAATTTTCCCTAAAAGCTCTCCTGCCTACGTTGAAACTGTAACTATCCTGAGAGGAACTACAGTATGATCGCTGAGCCAGAGATGTGTTACTCCTTTGGAATCTGCAGCACCCCAAATGGGAACTGCGCTTATTAAACACTGAATGAACATTTTTTAAATATTGGATAGTGCTGATATTGCAACTTGATACTGTACCATCCTGCCTCTACTGATACTGTAAATATCCTGCCTCTACTGATACTGTAACCATCCCGTCTCTACGGATACTGTAACCATCCTGCCTCTACTGATACTGTAACCATTCTGCCTATACTGATACTGTAACTATCCTGCCTCTACTGATACTGTAACTCTCCTGCCTCTACCGATACTGTAGCTCTCCTGCCTCTACTGATACTGTAACTATCCTGCCTCTACCGATACTGTAACTCTCCTGCCTCTACCGATACTGTAACTATCCCGCCTCTACCGATACTGTAACTATCCTGCCTCTACCGATACTGTAACTCTCCTGCCTCTATCGATACTGTAGCTCTGCTGCCTCTACCGATACTGTAACTATCCTGCCTCTACTGATACTGTAACTCTTCTGCCTCTACTGATATCGTAACTCTCCTGCCTCTCCTATGCTGTAACTCTTTTGCCTCTCCTATGCTGTAACTCTCCTGCCTCTATTGATACTGTAACTCTCCTGCCTCTACTGATACTGTAACTCTCCTGCCTCTATTGATACTGTAACTCTCCTGCCTCTACTGATACTGTAACTCTCCTGCCTCTCCTAAGCTGTAACTATCCTGCCTCTACTGATACTGTAACTCTCCTGCCTTTCCTATGCTGTAACTATCCGGTGTCTATTGATACTGTAACTATCCTGCCTCTCCTATGCTCTAACTACCCTGTCTCTATTGTGCTACAACTATCCTGCATCTCCTATAATGTAACGATTTCTGCCTCTCCTATATTTTATCTATACTACCTTTGCTATATTTTATCTATCCCACCTCTCCTATGCTGTAACTATCCTGCCTCTACTGTTACAGTAACTATCCTGCCTCTACTGATACTGTAACCATCCTGCCTCTACTGATACTGTAACTATCCTGCCTCTACTGATACTGTAACTATCCTGCCTCTACTGATACTGTAATCATCCTGCCTCTACTGATACTGTAACCATCCTGCCTCTAGTGATACTATAATCATCCGGTATGCAGTCGGGATGCCGACGGTCTAAATGCCGACCATCAGCATCCCAACAGTCTAATCCCAGCAAGGGTCTAATGACAGGTGTCAAAATCCCAATGCCTGTCATTTTACCTACACCGGGAGACCGACGCCCGGCATCCAGATCGAAGGTAAGCCGGGCACCGGGAGCGAACAGCTGCGGGGAGGGAGGGTTAGGTTAGGGGCTCCTGGGGGGGATTAAGGTTAGGCACCCCCCTGGAGTTTTAGGGTAGAGCAAGGGGGGTTAGGGTTAGGCAGCGCGGGGGAAGGTTAGGGTTAGGCACCCCCCCAGGAGGTTTAGGCTGCGGGGAAGGAGAGTTAGGTTTAGGCACTTACAGGGGGGGTTAGGGTTAGGCACTTGGGAGGGAGTTTAAGGTAAGGCACCCCTAAGGGAGGGTTAGGTTAGTGAATAGGAAAATACTTACCTGTTGGGATTAGAACCGCCGGTCTTCCAGTGTCCAGTGGTAAATCATACCGATCCCGTATCAGTAGAGACAGGATAGTTATCTATTGATAATGTCATTATTCTTCCTTTCCAATGCTGTAACTATCCTGCCTCTACTGATACTGTAATCATCCTGCCTCTTTGATCCTGCCTATATAGTAACTATCCTGCCTCTACTGATACTGTAACTATCCTGCCTCTGCTGATACTGTAACTATCCTGCCTCTACTGATACTGTAACTATCCTGCCTCTGCTGATACTGTAACTATCCTGCCTCTGCTGATACTATAACTAATCTACCTCTACTGATACTATAACTATCCTGCCTCTACTGATACTGTAACTATCCTGCCTCTACTGATACTGTAACTATCCTGCCTCTACTGATACTGTAACTATCCTGCCTCTACTGATACTGTAATTATCCTGCCTCTGCTGATACTATAACTATCGTGCCTCTACTGATACTGTAACTATCCTGCTTCTACTGATACTGTAATTATCCTGCCTCTGCTGATACTGTAACTATCCTGCCTCTACTGATACTGTAACTATCCTGCCTCTACTGATACTGTAATTGTCCTGCCTCTGCTGATACTATAACTATCCTGCCTCTACTGATACTGTAATTATCCTGCCTCTGCTGATACTATAACTATCCTGCCTCTACTGATACTGTAACTATCCTGCCTCTATTGATACAGTAATTATCCTGCCTCTGCTGATACTGTAACTATCCTGCCTCTACTGATACTATAACTATCCTGCCTCTGTATACTATAACTATCCTGCTTCTGCTGATACTGTAACTATCCTGCCTCTACTGATACTGTAACTATCCTGCCTCTGTATACTGCAACTATCCTGCCTCTGCTGATACTGTAACTATCCTGCCTCTGTATAATGTAACTATCCTGCCTCTGCTGATACTATAACTATCCTCCCTCTGTATACTGTAACTATCCTGCCTCTGCTGATACTGTAACTATCCTGCCTCTGTATACTGTTACCAACCTGCCTCTACTGATACTGTAACTATCCTGCCTCTGCTGATACTGTAACTATCCTGCCTCTACTGACACTGTAACTATCCTGCCTCTGCTGATACTGTAACTATCCTGCCTCTGCTGATACTGTAACTAATCTACCTCTACTGATACTATAACTAACCTGCCTCTACTGACACTGTAACTATCCTGCCTCTACTGACACTGTAACTATCCTGCCTCTGCTGATACTGTAACTATCCTGCCTCTACTGACACTGTAACTATCCTGCCTCTGCTGATACTGTAACTATCCTGCCTCTGCTGATACTGTAACTATCCTGCCTCTACTGATACTGTAACTGTCCCGCCTCTGCTGATACTATAACTGTCCTGCCTCTGCTGATACTGTAATTATCCTGCCTCTGCTGATACTATAACTATCCTGCCTCTACTGATACTGTAACTATCCTGCCTCTATTGATACAGTAATTATCCTGCCTCTGCTGATACTGTAACTATCCTGCCTCTACTGATACTATAACTATCCTGCCTCTGTATACTATAACTATCCTGCTTCTGCTGATACTGTAACTATCCTGCCTCTACTGATACTGTAACTATCCTGCCTCTGTATACTGTAACTATCCTGCCTCTGCTGATACTATAACTATCCTGCCTCTACTGATACTGTAACTATCCTGCCTCTATTGATACAGTAATTATCCTGCCTCTGCTGATACTGTAACTATCCTGCCTCTGCTGATACTGTAACTATCCTGCCTCTACTGATACTATAACTATCCTGCCTCTGTATACTATAACTATCCTGCCTCTGCTGATACTGTAACTATCCTGCCTCTACTGATACTGTAACTATCCTGCCTCTACTGATACTGTAATTGTCCTGCCTCTGCTGATACTATAACTATCCTGCCTCTACTGATACAGTAATTATGCTGCCTCTGCTGATACTATAACTATCCTGCCTCTACTGATACTGTAATTATCCTGCCTCTACTGATACTGTAACTATCCTGCCTCTATTGATACAGTAATTATCCTGCCTCTGCTGATACTGTAACTATCCTGCCTCTACTGATACTATAACTATCCTGCCTCTGTATACTATAACTATCCTGCTTCTGCTGATACTGTAACTATCCTGCCTCTACTGATACTGTAACTATCCTGCCTCTGTATACTGTAACTATCCTGCCTCTGCTGATACTGTAACTATCCTGCCTCTGTATAATGTAACTATCCTGCCTCTGCTGATACTATAACTATCCTCCCTCTGTATACTGTAACTATCCTGCCTCTGCTGATACTGTAACTATCCTGCCTCTGTATACTGTAACTATCCTGCCTCTGCTGATACTATAACTATCCTCCCTCTGTATACTGTAACCAACCTGCCTCTGCTGATACTGTAACTATCCTGCCTCTGCTGACACTGTAACTATCCTGCCTCTACTGACACTGTAACTATCCTGCCTCTACTGATACTGTAACTATCCTGCCTCTGCTGATACTATAACTAATCTACCTCTGCTGATACTATAACTATCCTGCCTCTACTGACACTGTAACTATCCTGCCTCTACTGACACTGTAACTATCCTGCCTCTGCTGATACTGTAACTATCCTGCCTCTGCTGATACTGTAACTATCCTGCCTCTGCTGATACTGTAACTATCCTGCCTCTACTGATACTGTAACTATCCTGCCTCTACTGATACTGTAACTATCCTGCCTCTACTGATACTGTAACTATCCTGCCTCTACTGATACTGTAACTGTCCTGCCTCTGCTGATACTATAACTGTCCTGCCTCTGCTGATACTGTAATTATCCTGCCTCTGCTGATACTATAACTATCCTGCCTCTACTGATACTGTAACTATCCTGCCTCTATTGATACAGTAATTATCCTGCCTCTGCTGATACTGTAACTATCCTGCCTCTGCTGATACTGTAACTATCCTGCCTCTGCTGATACTGTAACTATCCTGCCTCTGCTGATACTGTAACTATCCTGCCTCTGTATACTATAACTATCCTGCCTCTACTGATACTGTAATTATCCTGCCTCTATTGATACAGTAATTATCCTGCCTCTGCTGATACTGTAACTATCCTGCCTCTGCTGATACTGTAACTATCCTGCCTCTGCTGATACTGTAACTATCCTGCCTCTACTGATACTATAACTATCCTGCCTCTGTATACTGTAACTATCCTGCCTCTGTATACTGTAACTATCCTGCCTCTGTATACTGTAACTATCCTGCTTCTGCTGATACTGTAACTATCCTGCCTCTACTGATACTGTAACTATCCTGCCTCTGTATACTGTAACTATCCTGCCTCTGCTGATACTGTAACTATCCTCCCTCTGTATACTGTAACTATCCTGCCTCTGCTGATACTGTAACTATCCTGCCTCTGTATACTGTTACCAACCTGCCTCTACTGATACTGTAACTATCCTGCCTCTGCTGATACTGTAACTATCCTGCCTCTACTGACACTGTAACTATCCTGCCTCTGCTGATACTGTAACTATCCTGCCTCTGCTGATACTGTAACTAATCTACCTCTACTGATACTATAACTATCCTGCCTCTACTGACACTGTAACTATCCTGCCTCTACTGACACTGTAACTATCCTGCCTCTGCTGATACTGTAACTATCCTGCCTCTACTGACACTGTAACTATCCTGCCTCTGCTGATACTGTAACTATCCTGCCTCTGCTGATACTGTAACTATCCTTCCTCTACTGATACTGTAACTGTCCTGCCTCTGCTGATACTATAACTGTCCTGCCTCTGCTGATACTGTAATTATCCTGCCTCTGCTGATACTATAACTATCCTGCCTCTACTGATACTGTAACTATCCTGCCTCTATTGATACAGTAATTATCCTGCCTCTGCTGATACTGTAACTATCCTGCCTCTACTGATACTATAACTATCCTGCCTCTGTATACTATAACTATCCTGCTTCTGCTGATACTGTAACTATCCTGCCTCTACTGATACTGTAACTATCCTGCCTCTGTATACTGTAACTATCCTGCCTCTGCTGATACTATAACTATCCTGCCTCTACTGATACTGTAACTATCCTGCCTCTATTGATACAGTAATTATCCTGCCTCTGCTGATACTGTAACTATCCTGCCTCTGCTGATACTGTAACTATCCTGCCTCTACTGATACTATAACTATCCTGCCTCTGTATACTATAACTATCCTGCCTCTGCTGATACTGTAACTATCCTGCCTCTACTGATACTGTAACTATCCTGCCTCTACTGATACTGTAATTGTCCTGCCTCTGCTGATACTATAACTATCCTGCCTCTACTGATACAGTAATTATGCTGCCTCTGCTGATACTGTAATTATCCTGCCTCTATTGATACAGTAATTATCCTGCCTCTGCTGATACTGTAACTATCCTGCCTCTGCTGATACTGTAACTATCCTGCCTCTGCTGATACTGTAACTATCCTGCCTCTACTGATACTATAACTATCCTGCCTCTGTATACTGTAACTATCCTGCCTCTGTATACTGTAACTATCCTGCCTCTGTATACTGTAACTATCCTGCTTCTGCTGATACTGTAACTATCCTGCCTCTACTGATACTGTAACTATCCTGCCTCTGTATACTGTAACTATCCTGCCTCTGCTGATACTGTAACTATCCTGCCTCTGTATACTGTAACTATCCTGCCTCCGCTGATACTATAACTATCCTCCCTCTGTATACTGTAACCATCCTGCCTCTACTGATACTGTAACTATCCTGCCTCTACTGATACTGTAACTATCCTGCCTCTACTGACACTGTAATTATCCTGCCTCTGCTGATACTGTAACTATCCTGCCTCTACTGACACTGTAACTATCCTGCCTCTGCTGATACTATAACTATCCTGCCTCCCCTATGCTGCAACTATCCTGCCTCTGTATACTGTAACTATCATGCCTCTGTAAAATGTAACGGGAAACAGTCGGGAAGCCGATGGACATAATCCCGACCGCCGGCTTCCTGACTGTATAATCCTGACGCCTGTCATTTTCCCTACACCAATCGAAGGTAAGCCGGGCGACGGGCGCGGACAGCCGTGTGGGGGGGTTAGGTTTAGGGTTCCCGGGGGGGACTTAGGGTTAGGCACCCCCCCGGGAGTTTAGGTTTAGGCTCCCCCGGGGGGAGGTTATAGTTAAGCACCCCACCGGGGGACATAGGTTTAGGCGGCGGGGAAGGTAGGGTTAGGTTTAGGCACTTAGAGGAGGGATTAGGGTTAGGCACTAACTATCCTTCCTCTATACTGTAACCATCCTGCCTCTGAATACTGTAACTATCCTTCCTCTATACTGTAACTTTCCTGGCTCTGTATACTGTAAATATCCTTCCTCTATACTGTAACTATCCTGCCTCTCCTCTACTGTAACTATCCTGCCTCTGTATACTGTAACTATCCTGCCTCTCCTATACTGTAACTATCCTGCCTCTGTATACTGTAACCATCATGCCTCTGTATACTGTTACCATCCTTCCTCTGTATACTGTATCATGTCTCTGTATACTGTAACCATCGTGCCTCTGTATACTGTAACCATGGTGCCTCTCTATACTGTTACCATCCTTCCTCTGTATACTGTATCATACCTCTGTATACTGTAACCATCGTCCCTCTGTATACTGTAACTATCCTGCCTCTCCTATACTGTAACTATCATGCCTCTGTATACTGTAACTATCCTGACTCTGGCCCTGATTCAGAGCCGGACGCTCTAACAGAGCGCTCGCTCTGAATCAGGGCCGTCCCTTTGAATTTAAGAGCGGCCTCCTGGCCGCTCGCATAGCTGTGGGTGACCACCCACAGCTATAGTGAGTGGCCAAAATGATGGTCGCGATGGTCAAGACCCATGGGGACGCCTCCGACTGGGCATCCACACCCCTGGCACACCCACCAAAGGGGGCGTGCTGTCACTCACCATCGACAGCACGCCCCCTTTGGTGCTAGACCCATAACGACGGCTTTCCCGTCGTTATACGGGTCGCGTGCATGCGCACGACGGAGCCGCCTCCGTCGTGCGCATGCGCACTTGGCCAACACCGACCTGCTTGCGAGCGCTCAGCGCTCGCGAGCGGGTCTGTATACTGTAACTATCCTGCTTCTGTACACTGTAACTATCCTGCTTCTCCTATACTGTAACTATACTGCTTCTGTATACTTTAACTATCCTGCTTCTCCTATACTATAACTATCCTGCTTCTGTATACTGTAACTATCCTGCTTCTCCTATACTGTAACTATCCTGCCTCTGTATACTATAACTATCCTGCTTCTGTATACTGTAACTATCCTGCTTCTCCTATACTGTAACTAACCTGCCTCTGTATACTGTAACTATCCTGCTTCTCCTATACTGTAACTATCCTGCCTCTGTATTCTGTAACTATCCTGCTTCTCCTATACTGTAACTATCCTGCTTCTCCTATACTGTAACTATCCTGCCTCTGTATACTGTAACTATCCTGCTTCTCCTATACTGTAACTATCCTGCTTCTGTATACAGTAACTATGCTGCTTCCCCTATACTGTAACTATCCTGCCTCTGTATTCTGTAACTATCCTGTTTCTGTATACTGTAACTATCCTGCCTCTGTATACTGTAACTATCCTGCCTCTTCTATACTGTAACTATCCTGCCTCTGTATACTGTTACTATCCTGCCTCTGTATACTGTAACTATCCTGCCTCTCCTATACTGTAACTATCCTGCCTCTGTATACTGTAACTATCCTACCTCTGTATACTGTAACTATCCTGCCTCTCCTATACTGTAACTATCCTGCCTCTGTATACTGTAACCATCGTGCCTCTGTATACTGTAACTATCCTGCCTCTCCTATACTGTAACTATCCTGCCTCTGTATAGTGTTACTATCCTGCCTCTGTATACTGTAACTATCCTGCGTCTTCTATACTGTAACTATCCTGCCTCTGTATAATGTTACTATCCTGCCTCTGTATACTGTTACTATCCTGCCTCTGTATACTGTAACCATCGTGCCTCTATATACTGTTACTATCCTGCCTCTGTATACTGTAACTATCCTGCTTCTCCTATACTGTAACTATCCTGCTTCTGTATACAGTAACTATGCTGCTTCTCCTATACTGTAACTATCCTGCCTCTGTATACTGTTACTATCCTGCTTCTCCTATACTGTAACTATCCTGCCTCTGTATACTGTAACTATCCTGCGTCTTCTATACTGTAACTATCCTGCCTCTGTATACTGTTACTATCCTGTCTCTCCTATACTGTTACTATCCTGCCTCTGTATAATGTTACTATCCTGCCTCTGTATACTGTTACTATCCTGCCTCTGTATACTGTAACCATCGTGCCTCTATATACTGTTACTATCCTGCCTCTATATACTGTAACTATCCTGCCTCTGTATACTGTTACTATCCTGTCTCTCCTATACTGTTACTATCCTGCCTCTGTATAATGTTACTATCCTGCCTCTGTATACTGTTACTATCCTGCCTCTGTATACTGTAACCATCGTGCCTCTATATACTGTTACTATCCTGCCTCTGTATACTGTTACTATCCTGCCTCTGTATACTGTAACCATCGTGCCTCTGTATACTGTTACTATCCTGCCTCTGTATACTGTAACTATCTTGCTTCTCCTATACTGTAACTATCCTGCCTCTGTATACTGTTACTATCCTGCTTCTCCTATACTGTAACTATCCTGCTTCTGTATACAGTAACTATGCTGCTTCTCCTATACTGTAACTATCCTGCCTCTGTATACTGTTACTATCCTGCTTCTCCTATACTGTAACTATCCTGCTTCTCCTATACTGTAACTATCCCGCTTCTGTATACTGTTACTATCCTGCTTCTCCTATACTGTTACTATCCTGCCTCTGTATACTGTAACCATCGTGCCTCTATATACTGTTACTATCCTGCCTCTATATACTGTTACTATCCTGCCTCTGTATACTGTAACTATCCTGCTTCTCCTATACTGTAACTATCCTGCCTCTGTATACTGTTACTATCCTGCTTCTGTATACAGTAACTATCCTGCCTCTCCTATACTGTTACTATCCTGCCTCTGTATACTGTAACCATCGTGCCTCTATATACTGTTACTATCCTGCCTCTGTATACTGTAACTATCCTGCCTCTGTATACTGTTACTATCCTGTCTCTCCTATACTGTTACTATCCTGCCTCTGTATAATGTTACTATCCTGCCTCTGTATACTGTTACTATCCTGCCTCTGTATACTGTAACCATCGTGCCTCTATATACTGTTACTATCCTGCCTCTGTATACTGTAACTATCCTGCTTCTCCTATACTGTAACTATCCTGCCTCTCTGTACTGTAACTATCCTGCTTCTGTATACAGTAACTATGCTGCTTCTCCTATACTGTAACTATCCTGCCTCTGTATACTGTTACTATCCTGCTTCTCCTATACTGTAACTATCCTGCCTCTGTATACTGTAACTATCCTGCGTCTTCTATACTGTAACTATCCTGCCTCTGTATACTGTTACTATCCTGTCTCTCCTATACTGTTACTATCCTGCCTCTGTATAATGTTACTATCCTGCCTCTGTATACTGTTACTATCCTGCCTCTGTATACTGTAACCATCGTGCCTCTGTATACTGTTACTATCCTGCCTCTATATACTGTTACTATCCTGCCTCTGTATACTGTAACTATCCTGCTTCTCCTATACTGTAACTATACTGCTTCTGTATACTGTAACTATCCTGCCTCTGTATACTATAACTATCCTGCCTCTCCTATACTGTAACTATCCTGCTTCTGTATACAGTAACTATGCTGCTTCTCCTATACTGTAACTATCCTGCCTCTGTATACTGTTACTATCCTGTCTCTCCTATACTGTTACTATCCTGCCTCTGTATACTGTTACTATCCTGTCTCTCCTATACTGTTACTATCCTGCCTCTGTATACTGTTACTATCCTGTCTCTCCTATACTGTTACTATCCTGCCTCTGTATAATGTTACTATCCTGCCTCTGTATACTGTTACTATCCTGCCTCTGTATACTGTAACCATCGTGCCTCTATATACTGTTACTATCCTGCCTCTGTATACTGTAACTATCCTGCTTCTCCTATACTGTAACTATCCTGCCTCTCTATACTGTAACTATCCTGCTTCTGTATACAGTAACTATGCTGCTTCTCCTATACTGTAACTATCCTGCCTCTGTATACTGTTACTATCCTGCTTCTCCTATACTGTAACTATCCTGCCTCTGTATACTGTAACTATCCTGCGTCTTCTATACTGTAACTATCCTGCCTCTGTATACTGTTACTATCCTGTCTCTCCTATACTGTTACTATCCTGCCTCTGTATACTGTTACTATCCTGCCTCTGTATACTGTTACTATCCTGCCTCTGTATACTGTAACCATCGTGCCTCTGTATACTGTTACTATCCTGCCTCTATATACTGTTACTATCCTGCCTCTGTATACTGTAACTATCCTGCTTCTCCTATACTGTAACTATCCTGCTTCTGTATACAGTAACTATGCTGCTTCTCCTATACTGTAACTATCCTGCCTCTGTATACTGTTACTATCCTGTCTCTCCTATACTGTTACTATCCTGCCTCTGTATACTGTAACTATCCTGCTTCTCCTATACTGTAACTATCCTGCTTCTGTATACAGTAACTATGCTGCTTCTCCTATACTGTAACTATCCTGCCTCTGTATACTGTTACTATCCTGTCTCTCCTATACTGTTACTATCCTGCCTCTGTATAATGTTACTATCCTGCCTCTGTATACTGTTACTATCCTGCCTCTTCTATACTGTAACTATCCTGCCTCTGTATACTGTTACTATCCTGCCTCTATATACTGTTACTATCCTGCCTCTGTATACTGTAACTATCCTGCCTCTGTATACTGTAACTATCCTGCCTCTGTATACTGTAACCATCGTGCCTCTATATACTGTTACTATCCTGCCTCTATATACTGTTACTATCCTGCCTCTGTATACTGTAACTATCCTGCTTCTGTATACTGTTACTATCCTGCTTCTCCTATACTGTTACTATCCTGCCTCTATATACTGTAACTATCCTGCCTCTCCTATACTGTAACTATCCTGCCTCTGTATACTGTAACTATCCTGCCTCTGTATACTGTAACTATCCTGCCTCTGTATACTGTAACTATCCTGCTTCTGTATACTGTAACTATCCTGCTTCTCCTATACTGTTACTATCCTGCCTCTATATACTGTAACTATCCTGCCTCTCCTATACTGTAACTATCCTGCCTCTGTATACTGTAACTATCCTGCCTCTCCTATACTGTAACTATCCTGCCTCTGTATACTGTAACTATCCTGCTTCTGTATACAGTAACTATCCTGCTTCTCCTATACTGTAACTCTCCTGCCTCTGTATACTGTAACTATCCTGCTTCTCCTATACTGTAACTATCCTGCCTCTGTATACTGTTACTATCCTGCCTCTGTATACTGTAACCATCGTGCCTCTATATACTGTTACTATCCTGCCTCTGTATACTGTAACTATCCTGCCTCTGTATACTGTAACTATCCTGCCTCTATATACTGTTACTATCCTGCCTCTGTATACTGTAACTATCCTGCCTCTGTATACTGTTACTATCCTGCTTCTCCTATACTGTAACTATCCTGCTTCTGTATACAGTAACTATGCTGCTTCTCCTATACTGTAACTATCCTGCTTCTGTATACTGTTACTATCCTGCTTCTCCTATACTGTTACTATCCTGCCTCTGTATACTGTAACCATCGTGCCTCTATATACTGTTACTATCCTGCCTCTATATACTGTTACTATCCTGCCTCTGTATACTGTTACTATCCTGCTTCCCCTATACTGTAACTATCCTGCTTCTGTATACAGTAACTATCCTGCCTCTGTATACTGTAACCATCGTGCCTCTATATACTGTTACTATCCTGCCTCTGTATACTGTAACTATCCTGCCTCTGTATACTGTAACTATCCTGCCTCTATATACTGTTACTATCCTGCCTCTGTAGACTGTTACTATCCTGCCTCTGTATACTGTAACTATCCTGCCTCTATATACTGTTACTATCCTGCCTCTGTATACTGTTACTATCCTGCTTCTCCTATACTGTAACTATCCTGCCTCTGTATACTGTAACTATCCTGCCTCTATATACTGTAACTATCCTGCTTCTGTATACTGTAACTATCCTGCCTCTATATACTGTTACTATCCTGCCTCTATATACTGTTACTATCCTGCCTCTGTATACTGTAACTATCCTGCCTCTGTATACTGTTACTATCCTGCTTCTCCTATACTGTTACTATCCTGCTTCTGTATACAGTAACTATGCTGCTTCTCCTATACTGTAACTATCCTGCTTCTGTATACTGTTACTATCCTGCTTCTCCTATACTGTAACTATCCTGCTTCTGTATACAGTAACTATCCTGCTTCTGTATACAGTAACTATCCTGCCTCTCCTATACTGTTACTATCCTGCCTCTGTATACTGTAACCATCGTGCCTCTATATACTGTTACTATCCTGCCTCTGTATACTGTAACTATCCTGCCTCTGTATACTGTAACTATCCTGCCTCTGTATACTGTTACTATCCTGCCTCTATATACTGTTACTATCCTGCCTCTGTATACTGTAACTATCCTGCCTCTGTATACTGTAACTATCCTGCCTGTGATAAGTGTTGGTAATGAATTGAGTCCATGGAGTCAGGCATAGGACAGATGCTCTGATTTGTGCAGGCTGGGTACAATGCATGGATGCACACAGGGGGAGTGGAAGGGTTAAAGCTATTCATCTGTGCTGTGTAGGAGAAGCAGGGACTGGCACATTCTGAGTGCACAAATAGGGGAGGAGGGGGGCACTTCCTGTGTCCCAGGCAGGAGAGGAGCGTGCACAACATGCCCAGATTCCTGCACTGTCTGCTGCTTTGTGTCCTGAGAACACGGGAGCTGTCCGAGTCCCCCCAGGTCAGACTTTACTGAGGGGGCTGAAAGTTCTGCCTCTCTGGGCGCCCCTGTCCCCTGACAATGGTGCAGACAAATTCCTGGGCTCTGTAGAGCCTGTGAAATGCAGACTGCAGGAGAGATGTGAAGGGTAAGGAAAGTCTTCTCTGCTCTTTCTATTTCTTAACAGGGGACAATGAAAACTTTGAACCTGAGCGGAGCAGCCGGGACTGTGCAGTTTGCCTGCTGCTAATGTTCCCTCCTGCCTGCTCACTCCTGGGCTGGACTCCTTGTGGGTATGTGGTGGGGATCAGTCCCATCAGATTACTAGTTTTGTTCCCTGTATGTATTTTGTGTATAAGCCTTTGTGTCTGATCTGTGCCCCAGCTGCTATACCTGACAGACAGTAGCTTTAATCTTTCACTGTGCAAACGTTGTTTCAACAAACCTTGCAAAGGAAAAAAATAGGGTTTAAGGGGGGGCGAGTGATCTGCTTATTATGGGTGGGGAGTTTAATTCATTCTTGTATAACCCCCCCCCTCCTCTCTCCCTTTTTCCTAATTTAGGGAGTTTGTGGCAGACTTGGGGTTGCAAAATATTTAGCAATCTGCTCCCTCTCCCGATGTGATGCAGGTCTCCTCATCAGGGGGGTTTGCTGTGACGTCATAATTCTCTGGGGAAAAGAAAGTTTTTGCATGAGAAAGTTTCTGAAACTTACAAACTCTCTGTCTGTTAACTCTTTTGTCCCCCCAAAGGATCGACAGACGTAGCTACTTAGAGTTTGTGCACGAATCTAAGACCACCCCAAGTAATTTGTTTTTTTTATCCCCCTTATTGTCTGTTGTTCGCTTAATATTGGCTTTGTATGTCTTCAGTGATGTCAATAGGAGACTATCATCCTGTTTGCTGAAGAGGAGAAACACTGCCCTAAATATTTCCCTTGACAGCTGACATGTTGAGGAGATGTAATTTTCTTCTTCTGATTATTATGTGATGTGTACAATTCATGATTAGTTGTAACAAAGTCTGCAGAACATTACATCTTCTAGAGTATAATCTTGTTTGGAATGTACAGATCATAGCACCTACAGTGTATGAGAAAGAACTAGATTAATATTAACCAGTGAAGTGACAGATTTGCAAATCAATGTCTCTATCAGTATGTTCCACTGAAACTACAAGTCCCAGCATACTTTGACAGCCTGGTTAACCCAGGATTAGGCGTTAGTTAATGCGGGATATTTGCAAAACACAATTAATTAGTCATCTGTACTTGGAGAAATTAATTGGAAGAATCTTTTAAGTTATAAAAGGTAAAGACTTTAAGCATAAACTAGAGACTTTATAGAAGAATGTAGATAAAGAAACTTTTTTTATGTCTGCGTTGATTTGCATATAAGTCTTTGGCCAATTACTGATTCTAAATGAAATGAAAAAAATAAAATAATGGCTAGATGCAGGGCAGTATTTAAACACTAGAGGGTGACAAAGTGCAAGTTTTTGTATATGTGTGTGTGTGTGTGTATATGATATATATATCATATACACACACACACACACACACACACACACTCGTATTAGTTTTTGATGCATCAGATTCCTCCACATTGTATTAAATATTGTACAGAGTTACTTTTTTTTTTTTTTAATTATTCTTAAAGAGGTATGCACAGAGTAAGTTTAGCTCAACTGGGGAGGTTTGTTAAGTTCTGTATAATAATTGTAACCTCTGCATTTTATAGGGACACATTACCAACCAGAATGCTCTCATACTCGCCTGTCAAACCGAGCCCCTTTTAACTCAAACCCGGCTGGCTGTAGGGATTTTTCTCCCACATAAAATCAACCCACAAGACGGAAAAGGATTATTTATACAAATCCAGATTGCAGAGATGTGTGAGGTTGGGATACTAGAGAACCATGTCTCGAAACCCGACAGGAACTAATGTGGAATTATTTGCTGTTACCGTTAAAAAGATGAAGATTTTGTGGGCTTTTCTTCACCGTCTTTCTGAAACTCACTTGTAATAAAAGATGTTTAAGGACGTCAGATTTTTTTATTTCCTTTTGGATGGATTTTAATTTATTTTTTGGAATTGTTTTTTTTTTTTCCTTATATTTTATTTTAACTTTTTTTGGGGGGGAGTTGTTTCTTCTCATTCTGGGGGATAAAAAGCAGGAGCGGCCCGCTGGCTTCGTGCGTTGTCAACGATGGCTGAGAAAGACGCAGAGAGGAAAGTTCGTATATATAGAAGCGTGTCTTTTAAAAAACTGGGAAACTGGAATGCGAAAGCTTTTAGTGAAGAGGAAGGCAGGGAACTGGCCGGGAAAGGAGATGTCACCCAGCCCACTTGTCAGAAAGCACATCGCCCCCCTGCCAGAACCCTCAGCCTAACTAGGAAGGTGTCCAAAATATCAGCAGCCAGCAGTAATCAGAATGTACCGACAGTCCGCCAGCTTTCCCAGCACTTCTCTCCTCACTCCAGGGAGGATGAGGCACTAAGTGATGATGAAAACTTTAGCCGTGTGGATCGTCTGAAAAGGGGGTGCCAAGCTGGTTCTCCGGACAGCAGTGCCCCTGTAGAACCTCCGTACAACAGCCAGCTTAAACAAGACACATTACATCCAGCGGAGTGTGATGGCCGGTCCCTGGCGATGCCAGGTAAGTCCCACGATTTTGATAACCTGAGGGAAGCACAGAGCTCAGGGATCTCACTCGATGAAGTGAACTCGTATTGTAATTTTCTGCATCAGCCAGATAACCGAGAACTGTTTGTTGTGGAAGGGGCTAACTGGCCTAGCGTTACTGAAATGAGGAAACTTTTTGGGGAGAGTAATCGGAAACCACCCACTAGGGCCTCTTCCCTACCAGACTGTGATGAACACAGACTCTCCTGTCCGCCGGTATCTCATTTAAAAGAGATGACAGTGACGGAGCCACAGAGGTACAGCCCGGTAGAAGCTACAACTGCTAAAAGCTTTAACCATTTCACCAAAGACCAATCCTCTGGCCTGTCGTCCCTGCCCAAAAACCCATCTTCAAGGATGGAAGGTAACTATGGGCGAACTCTAACAGAAAGCAAAACAGACCAACAAAACTTGTGTATGGATACAAAAGAGCACCGGATTATAAACACTGGTTCCAAGCCCCAGCCTCCTCCCCCTCCTCCAAGAAGCTGTATCCCGTTTGGACTGAAAGCTCACACACTTTCATCTGGTCTACCTAAACAAGAGGCAAGACAGCAATCAGATAGTTTACATTCCTGGCATAGTTCAAGCAAACCACAGACAGCCCCTTCCAATGTCAGACTCAAAGACAGCTCCAGCGAGGATGAGCTGCTTAGAAACACCTTGCTGCTACCCACACAGGTCAACAAGAACGGTTCTAAGGTCAGATCCCAGGAAATCTCTTCGGGAAGTGAAGAGGAGAATGACCTTGAAGTCCTCAGGGAAAGCCTCAGGAGGCGCTCTGTTAGAAAGAAAAAAAGAGACACGTTGGCCTGTGATGACAAAGAATCTGACGATGGTGATGGACACTTTGTGGTCAGTGCAGCACATGACGTAGGTCATGGTCCCAGCTTACGGGAAATGCCGGGGCAAAAACACAATGCATATCCTACACTGACTCATAGCAGTCCAGCTACAGTAGGCCGTTTAGATGTATGTCCTGCAGAAATAGTCACAACTAACGCTCCACATGAAGCACCTAAACAGCATTACAGAAACCTAGCTGAAGTAGGGACTCCAGCAAACCCCGGACAGCTGACCACCGTGTCTCCTCTCCCAATTGTATCTAGAGTTGCAAAAGTTAACATTCCACCCTTTTTGCCAAGCCCATGTGGCTCTAGAAGCAGCAGTAGATATTCAAGCACAGAAACACTTAAAGATGATGAACACTTCAATCCCTATTACTCTGGGCAGTCCCGTAGCCTCCAGGGAGGAGTTAATGTTCACAGATCACCAAGTATTGGACAACATGAAAGGCAACTAGTCCGCCCTAGGTCAAAAATG
The DNA here is from genome assembly GCA_031769625.1 of Taudactylus pleione. NCBI lineage: Eukaryota > Metazoa > Chordata > Amphibia > Anura > Myobatrachidae > Taudactylus > Taudactylus pleione. The sequence continues at coordinate 1,290,581 of JAUIMM010000240.1, forward strand.
CCTTCTAATGTTGTAAAACTGAAAAACGAGAGTATTTCCGACGGTGCACATTGTGACCTCGGACATGACTGCGCCAGACAGCAGAAGTCAATGTCCAACCCAGATATAGCCTCAGATACACTTGGGCTCCTCAACTTTTTGAAATCTGACTTTTCAGACTTGAAACTGAGAAATAAAGGGCGTGGAACAAGTGACAAGGATGGAGCGTGCTCCAGGCATGAGGACAATCAGGGCACTACCGCACAGCAAAACCTGGTTGTCCAAGGAAAATCCACTGGACAGAATAGATTGCAACAAGGGATCCGCCCAACATTAAAAGACCTAACTGCGACCTTACGCAGAACAAAATCCTTTACATATTCGGACAAGTTGGGGTCCCGACAGTCGATCTCTCATAGCTCCATGAAGCAGAGTTCATCAGAAGTGATGCTCGCCAGTACGGCAGATAGTGATGGCCTACTTTCACACATGGAGGCCACGAGTGTTGTACGAAAAAAAGATGAAGGTGGACCAGACACAACAGCAGACCAGTACATCCAGGAAGCCAGACAGGTGTTTGAGAAAATAAAGCAGATCGGGTCTCGGGAGGACTATAGTTTTGATCAGGAGGTCAGGGAGCATCTACAAAGTGACAAAATGTCCTGTGTTCCGCTGAGTGTTGGCGACAATAGTGATCAGACCTTTCCGAAAAGATTTACACCAGATGAAGTTGTGTCACATAGGAAATCCTTAGACTTGAACTTACCTGGCCACGAGTCTAGTATGACCGACGAAGGGATCGTTACTGAAGTGGACCCTACGCCTTGTGCTTTATACCGAGATCTCGGACAAACACTCACAGTCTGGAAGTCAGCAGGAGCTTCCCAAGAAGACGGTGAATATTTGCATTCACGTAATGCAGACTTCCAGATCGTTTCAGCTACTGATGGTTTTGAAACTACTACATGCTCTGAAGTTACTATGAACAAAGACAACTCCCAAGGACCTTTGGATGCTCCACCCACACCTGGAACAATCAGACGGAGAAGAAAATTCCCATCGCTTGGTAATGGGGGGACAGACTCTAGTAGTGCGAGCAATGGCGAGTGCGGGAGTGAGAACTATCGCTCTCTCAGCGATCCAATGCCCCATCGGCGGTACTCGATCACTGAAGATCCCCAGAGCTTCTCTGTGGACAGCAACCTTCTAGGATCGTTAAACTCTAAGTCTGGTATCTCCGATTCTTCAGCCATTGCTCTGTCCGAATGCACCGGTAGTGCTGCTAGTGTACTTTCCTTCAGTAGTGATGGGATTAAAGATTACAATACCGTCATCCAAAATATAGTCAGTCAACCTGGAGCTCTTGATAAAGTAATTGATGAAAAGGGCAATGGCAAGACCATTAAGAAGAAGTCTTTCAGTGACCCAAGTCGACGCGGAGAATTGTCCCCTGCTGGACTAGAAGATTCCAGTGAGCCTGCAAAAGATTTGGAGCAATCCATCCTAGCCTCCAGTAGTGAGCCTATTTTAACAGAGCAAAGAGATGAGTTGGAGGAACTAGAGGAATTGGAAGAGGAGGTGGAAAAGTTGCACTCTCAGTCAGAGTATCTGTTACCTGCTGAGGGCGATGAAAATGGGGTGGAGGGAAACCAGAACCTTAGTTTTGACCCAAACCTTGTAAACGTGTTATCTCCTAGGATGGTTAGACGCAGTTTCAAAAAACGTTCTAATAGAACCAGTAGTCATGATGGCAACCTCGAATGTGAAGACCCAACAGAGGCACTTAGAAAACCAAAACAGTCCAACAAACATGTGCGACACGCAAGCGAACCAGCAACGTTTATTCCGATCTCCCCTCCTGAGTTTAAGGTGCTCGGGCATGCATGTGCCCAGCTGACCAAACCGGAGTCTACCAGGCACCCAATAAAACAATATCCAGTTTTGATAACCCCCTTATTAGAGGATGTGTCCAAACCGACCACAACTGGCGACTCTAATTCCTTCACCAGCATGGATATTCCTAGGACAGCGCCAAGCACTCCAACTACAGCAGAACCAAAATTACTGAAGACTCCCAGGCCCCTTGAGGAGTCCAGCAATAGAAGCAAGCCCCATGTGGTAAGTGCAAACGTTTTTTAATTTCTTTTTTGTTTACTTTTTTGCGTGGATTTTGTTTGCGACTTTGAGCTGTATTCTGGTGCTTTTGAGTATGATGTGACAGTACGTTTCAGTTTGTTGTAGCGGACAGTGAGCTGTAGGTCGCCAGCTGTTGTGAATTTAAAAGCTGTATGTCCACAGCGGCTAGTGAGTAGCAGACAACCAGAGAATGTTCTAGAGCAGTGGGTCCCAAACTTTCTTGAATCACACGCCCCTAGAGTATCAGCATTGTTTTTCATGGATCCCCTAGGCCAAAATGTTTCTTTTTGAGAAATTCATCAAAAATTCATCAATTAAGTAAATTGTGATTACCTGTCATTCTAAAGCTGGGTACACACTAGAAGATTTGCCATCCGAATCCGCGGATCAGGATGGGCACATATTGAGCACATTTGTCTAGTGTGTACTCACTATTGCCCTATGGCCCCCCGTTTGGGAACCATTGTTCTAAAGCCTGTGTAATTATTGCTGCATTTATCACATCTGTGTGAAGGTTTAGTGAGTGTCCTGCTTTTGCAAGGATGTTGGACTGATATAGGGGCATATGTATCAAAGCTTGATGTGAGATAAAATTGTGAAATATATATCACCAACCAATCTGCTCCAAACTATAATTTCTTACCAGCCTGCAAAATATAAGCTAAAACTAAAAGCTGGTTGGATATATATATATATATATATATATATATATATTATAGTCACAATTTTATCTCACATCAAGCTTTGATACATATGCCCCATAGTGTCATGTGATATGAGGTTTTTCTATCTCCGATTCTAGAAGACTTTAGTGTGTCTTAAGAGGGAAATGTTCCCCATATTATCAACCAATCAGCTTATAGCTATCATTTATAGAATGTATTTGATAAATTAAAGCTAGAAGCAGATTGGAAAACTGTACTGTGCATTTTGGAAGGTGCGCTACGTGTTCTCCTGCATCTGTTGTAAGGCGCATTGAGGCACCGGACCCAAACATCTTCCTGTCGGACACTTTTATTCACCAATGGATTTCAACTGGGTTATTATTCAACCTTTACCTCATCACACCTAGTTTTATAAATGTACTTTAACTCGCGACTTCTGTGTTTCTCTTGTTACAATTTGTACCCATGTCATTAATTTCACTTGCAAATATATTTGTAGCAACAGATAGAGACCATTTTATATATATATATATATATATATATTAGTTTGTACCAGTTGCGTACAGTCGGAGGCAGACATTTTGTGAACTCAACCAATTTCTTACGAGAAGATCACTCCTGTGATGTCATTGACTCCATGAGAATTCACAGGCTCCAGGCACAAAATGGCTGCTTCCACTGTCTACTGACATATTTGTGCGGCAAGAGCTTAGCCTTCTTGCATGCAGTCTATTAATGAATTCTATCCTTACTATTAAATTCCACAATTAGTATAGAAAGTATTTACTGGAAGGATATAACTGAAAATATTTTCTTGCTTAACAGCCTTGTTTGACAGGGAGGGGTCGGCTGGCCCTGATAAGGACTCATTACCTGCTATGCTGATGACAGGTTAATAATGGAGCTTTGCAGGGGACATTTCTCAGTGTGTTTTTTTTTTTTTTTTAATAATTAATATGTGTTATTTATTGATGGTTGTTCTGGATGTTGACTTGGTTGTTTACAAGTAAAAATAATTTTTCTTTTCCTGAGCGATAGTGGTACAAATTCCAGGAGGCTGGAGGCTAAGCCACTGACACAACTTAAAGAGCGCACACCGTGGCTCATATTTTTTTTCTATTCTATTACTTCAAAAGTTCCACTTTGAGCACCGCAGACTCCATTTTTGTATATTACGTGGCCTGACAATGCTGAATACATTGGGCACATTTCTGCTTGCTTTGTTTTTAGTGGGTAGTTAAATATTATGTGGGGAATTCACTTGCTTATTGCAGCCGCAGTGACTGGGATCTATTCAATTGTTTTTGGGCGCCATTACTAACTGCGGATTTCTGCTCGCAGCCCCCCCAGAGGTGCGAGCAGAAATCCGCCCCAAAGTGGAACTTCTGGGCGCCATAACCGCATCGCGCCCGGCCTTTGGGCGTCTTAACTGGCGCTTTACAGGGCTAATCCCATGCATTCTTGGCGCGAGAACAATGCCGTCGCGTCCAACCAATTGAATAGCTCTTGTCACGTTAGATGGGCGCTACGTGCGTGAGAAAATAATTGAATTCCCTCCTCATATGTTGTTTTATTTTAGGCTTTCTATCTGTAAGGTAATTGGCTCCATTGGGCAACGCTGTTATACTGATATATGTTGAGTATGCCATACTGTAAGCCAGGGCTGGTACATTGGCACACGATGGGTGTGGTACATGACACATTTACAGGTTAGAGGCCTCTGTGGTCCGGTTATTGCCCACAATCGGTTGAAATTAAAAATAAATAAATATATATATATACATCAGAGCATACAGGTGCCATTATGGTTTGGGTGTGGCAGGCTGAACGTGGACAAATAGTCATTAGAGCCCACTTTGCTCTAACCATAAAGGAAGCTGTAGGTCTACATTATGGTAGCCATTGTTTGAGGTCTTGCACTCATTCTTTTGTTATTCTGTATGAGACGCCGCACCGATTCCGCAGAGCCGCGCACATCTGTATGAGAGGCCGCACCGATTCTGCAGAGGCGTGCACAGTGGCGTTACATAGGAACAATATTAAATGCAAGAGTTTTCAATCTAATAATCATATTTATCTATTTAGTCATTCACATCAGCCACATGTACACGCTAAGGATAATTTTTTTATTTATTTTTTTTCGTCCGAAGCAAATTAACCTACAGTACCAGTATGTTTTTGGTGTGCCGGGAGGAAGCCCACGCAAACACAGGGATAGCAGACAAACTCCACACAGATAAAGACTGGGATTTGAACTCAGGACCTCAGTGCTGAGAGGCAGCAGTGATAACTGTACCTGTGTTGCGTTCTATCACGTTTAATCCGATTGAAACGCCTTTACAGCAAGTTGGCTGTAAAATGTGTTAGATCTGTACTATTAGCCTGTAGCCTCTGGAGTCATCGTTGGCCGAAAAGAAACCTACGCAATTTGTATGTCATAGCCCGCAGGATCTTATTTGGTAAATATATGAATGGAAGAAAAGTCCTATAGCGTTTTCGTTGGCGTTCTCCCCGGCAGTACGTTTTTGAACGCATGGGGGAAACCTATGTAAGTGTTGCGGCAGTACAATGTAAGGGCCGGAGTTTTAGTCAAAAATACATTTTGATTTTGGTGTAGATTTTGTAATGTATTCTATATTCGTTCCATGTTTTACGGCAGGAGTGCCGCAACGGGGAGAAAGAGATGTATTGTTTCGGCCACTTGCGCGCACTATAACTCGCCGCACAATATTACACACCTGAATACAGACACTTCCGCCCTAGGCATGCGCTCGCTGACTTCATCAAAGCTTTTTATCCTTTCCCCTCTGTAATAAGTTAATCTTAGTCGGGTTGAAGGCATAACAGGAATGTGAGTAATTGGATTATTTTTATATTTTTTTTTTATTTTCTTGGAAAAAATAAATAAATAAATATATATATAATATATATATATATATATATATATATATATATATATATATATTTTTTTGTTGTTTTATTTTTTTGCAAAGCTCAACTATATGTGCCAATCTATTAGGCGGAGTCGTGCTTGAATGGTGTCATTGCATCCGTTTGTTCATTATTGACTGGTTGTGTGCAATTGGGATTGCAGGTCATACACTTTTTTATTTTATTCTCTCATAGGGGGATTTGTATCAAAGCTTTGAGAGATACAAAGTACCAAGCAATCGGCTTCTAACTGTCACTTTACAAGCTGTGTTTGATTTGATAAATCTCCCCCTTAATAAGAAAACCTTTTCTATCACACATGCTTTTAGCTATCTGTCTGTCTGTCCAGCAGTTCTTACATGCACAGTAAATCGTGGAGTGTCCACGACACCAATAGCTCTGTACACAATCCCTCTACCAGAAAAGCCCACAGCGAACAGTAGCACTTCGTAAAGCTGAGCCTGTCGGTGTCAATCACTGTGACACTGCTGGCGTAGACCTGCGTCGTACAAAGGCTTGTTGGGGTGACGCCATCTGGGCTTATTTGGATAAACTTGCTGTGCAGGCTGTTTTGTCTGTATATACATGTGTAATACACTTGGGGAGGGGATATATCAAACCTTATAGAGAAGTAAGTAGTCTGTGCCTCAGTGACATACTGTAGATTGCAACCTCATAAATCCAGGTTCATCCCTCAGGAGACCAGCCTCCATTGTAATATTCATGTTTGTAGAGCTTAAATCATTTCTGGTTTAGTTTTCTGTGTTAGCACTGAAATAAAATGTTAGTTTTAAATGAATGAACAGATTTAGTAGACCTACTAATTACTTTAGCTGCAGACCGTATGACGTATTGTGTACTTTCAGAATTAACCATTATTATGCAAAGATGATAGTTTGTAATTCGGCTACTCTTCTTTAGTAACGTGAGCGTTTGAGGCTGGGCTGGTGAGCCACACATGGAAGCACCATAGCTGTTTTGGTCTACAGCATAATCCTTTGTTTTGCCTGGACACTTTCCAGTGAACTTTGCCAGTAGAAAAGTCTCAACTTCTGGTGATGAATTGTTTTCTCTGGGGTTGCACCTCCTCCATCTCTCCTCCTGGAAGAACAAGGTTTGGTTCTGGCCTGGGTTCCTTCTTCCATAAGGCCAGCATACTGTATGTGTTCCTTCCTCAGATGTATGTAGACTGTGATGGTGTGCGGTGGCTTAGGTTTTCAATGGAAATCTCATTCTGTTGACTTGAGGACACCAGGGGATGAGGACCTACTTTGTGAGGCCTGGTCTTTGGTGTTTCTTTTATATTGTGATAAACTTCAGAATTAGATTATATAAATATTGTTGTTAATTACATTACATAACACCTCAGACTGTCAGCCCATCGCCAACAACTCAAGGCTTAGATGGGGGCCAACTGTCAGCCCATTACCAACAGCTCAAGGCTTAGATGGGGGCCTACTGTCAGCCCATCGCCAACAGCTGAAGGCTTAGATGGGGGCCAACTGTCAGCCCATCGCCAACAGCTGAAGGCTTAGATGGGGGCCAACTGTCAGCCCATTGCCAACAGCTCAAGGCTTAGATGGGGGCCAACTGTCAGCCCATTACCAACAGTTCAAATCTTAGATGGGAGCCAACTGTCAGCCCATTACCAACAGTTCAAGGCTTAGATGGGGGCCGACTGCTGTCCCATTACCAACAGTTTAAGGATTAGAAGGGCGCTTCTGACAACTCATCATCAAAAACTCAAGGCTTTGATGGGGCCAACTGACCGCCCATTGCTAACATCTCAAGGTTAACAAATGCCTCTGCCAAAGACACACAAAAGGCCCAACAGATGACCGGTGGTGTCGCTGACCCCAGTAGGGTAGAATCTGCCTAGACCTATGTATTTGCGGTGAGAGCACCTTAAGACTAGAGATAGATATCAGAATCCGATGGTTAGCAACCATCAATGTTCCCGATCCAATCTAATTGCGGCTTTTCGATGGTTGTCAACCATTGGATGCAGCTTTCATGCCCATTCGATGACTGATAGTCTTGTATGTATCTGTGAACACCTGGAAGTGGTATCTGCAGCTCAGTTTATATGCACAAAGCTCCGACTGCTTCTGCTCATGCATATAGTAACCACTGATGGTTATACCATAGAATGATATGAGGCGATAGCTAGTAGTATTGCATCACTGGATTTGATGTTGGAAGCCTGGCAACCATTCGATGCCAGGCTTCCAATCTCCATCCCTACTTAAGATCTACGACAAGAAAGCCACCGTTACCGTTCATTAATGCAAAATAATAAGGCCGACAATTACAATAAGTGGGTGAGAAGCACCAAACATGCAAAATACCCCTCAACCAGGAAATCATTATTGTAACATACCTCCCAACATTTCAATGTTGGAAGGAGGGACAGGTCGCGTGCGCGACAGAAAAGGGTGCGCGGCCTAAGTTAAAAGGGGCGCAGCCTGTTGAAAATGGGGCGGAGCCTCATGGCTTCCCCCGTTTTCGTCAATTTGGGGCGATCCCAGCACTCTCCGAGATGCTGGGCAGCCCCCAGGCCGTCTGTTCACATGAGAACAGATGCCGTGTGCATGGACACGGCATCTGTTCTCCTCCTGCACACTCGGTATGTGCTCTCCCCAACTCCCCCCCCCCCCCCCCCCCACCGCGGGACACTGCGGCCCGTGGGCGGGACAGTCCCAGAAAAACGGGACTGTCCCGCTGCTGAATGCGGGACAGTTGGGAGGTATGTTGTAAACCAGCAACTGGGCCTCAAAACTCCACCCACTAAATGTAATAGGGCTACACAAATCAGGCCACAAAAAGGGGGCCCCCATTTTACTTTTTAACCCCTTAAATATATTCTAACACAGCCTAGAAGTTTAAATTCTGCCAGGCATAAAAAATGCCTTCTGTCTTCCTTCTAAAGTGTGATTAATTGCTGAAGATCAGTGGTTGATGGGCCCATATTAAGCTCACAGCCTTATTCTTTCCTGTAAACCTTTTCTGCAACTAATTTGCCTCTGTAGCCGGGATTAATGTGTTTGGTTTCCAGGGCAGATTCTAAATGGAAATCTCATTAAGTGAACTTGGTTGTACAGGATCTGCAGTGACCTTCTGGGAATTCAGCCTGCGAATAGCGCTACAACCACAGAGCGCGCTGCTAAGGATATAAGGCCTGGCTCTTATGCTTTCTGCCATCTCAGTAGGTGAACACAAAGAAATGACGTTTTCAGCCAACTTTTCTTACTATTCCTTCAGAAAATTTCCACTCTGTTTCATTTCAGTTTTATTGAAAAATTAATCTGGCAGCCGTTGCAGAGCTGCCAGGTCTCCGTAATCGACGTAACGCGTCACCAGTCCTCTGCGCCATAAGGCCGTATATCTTCTCAGCAGTTTATAGTTAGTTTCACTTGATCATTAACCTGGATAAGTGCCCAGAGTACTAGGGACATGGAGTTGTCCTGGGCTTACGCTGTGCCCGAGCAATCATTCTAGTAGACGGGCTGTGCAGCCTGCAGTAGGGATGGACATCGAAAGCCGGTGTTTAGAAACCATCAATGATTCCGATTCAATGGAAGTACTTTTTCCATCGAATACCGGAAATTCGATGGTTGCCAGCCATCGGATGCAGCTTTCTGATACCCATCTGGTGGCTGGCTGTGGAGGGAGAGCACACACTGCTGTTCTGCATAACAGCGCAGCATGAGAATAGATGCCGCGCACAAGAGCATGCCATCTATTCTCAGAGTCGGGGGGAGCTTGGGGGCATCCTAGCATCTCCGAGAGTGCTGGACACACCCCACAGTGACGTGGGCAGGGGTTGCAGTGAGGCTCTGCCCCTTTCCCACAGGCCATGCCCCCCTTTTTGGCCGGTAGTATAACCATCGCGATGATTATACTATCAAATTGTTGTGATGCGATGGCTAGTTGCCATCGCATTGCATGATTTGATGTTGGAATCCCAGAAACCGTTCAATGCCAGGCTTCCGATGTCCATCCCTAGTGCATTTACTGATGGGATATAGGGCTTTATTCAGAGGCGGCCGTACGGTCTACGACCGCACGGCCGCCTCGATGTTTGTCAAGTGCACATGCGCACGAGGGAGCCGGCTCCTTCGTGCGCATGCGTGAGACCCGCTACGACCGACAGCGCCGGTCGTAGCGGGTCTCTTTCCAAAGGGGGCGAGCTGTCGATGTTGATCGATGTTTGGAAGGCGGGCCGGGGAGGTGGCAGCCCAAACTGAGGCCCCACTGACATCACTAGTGATGTCAGTGGAGAGCTTCCGGCTCTGACAGAGCCAGAAGCTCTCCGGGGCTTACGACAAGTGAGACCTTACCCTAGGGTCTCGTCGTAAGCCCCGATGGCCCTGATGGTCAATGACCATCGCGACCATCACCCTAGCGGTCGTTAGAGCTGTGGGTGTTAGGCTGTGGGTTAACGACCGAAACAGAGGCGGCCGGTCAGTTTCTGAGCGACCGCTTGCATCCTCTGACCGCCTCTGAATGAGGGCCATAGTCTGTGCATATGAAAATATCTCCCCCTCCCTACAGGTGCATCTAAATATCTTCTGCTCTAAAAAGTTCTGAAACCTTTACATATAGGTTTGTCAAAACTAATACTGACACTTATAGAGGCCTATTTATCATAAAAAATGTGCGGGATACCCGCAGATATTAAATATTTCCCAGATGTACTATGGAGGGATCACAGCAGATATCTCCCATATCTGCCGCGGATATTAATCCGTATATGCAGCCCCCATAGGTGTCTATGGGGGCTGCTGTGCTGCCGGATTTGCCAAGCTCCGGAATGCAGAGCTTGGCTCCGATAAGATTACACCATGTCCAGATAGCATTACTCTATAGTAGCCTTTGGGCTACTAATTTGCTATTTTTTGGGGGGAGCGCTCACTCACCCTGTGACACAAATGCCCATTGGCTGTCGGGTACCCGATCCGAGAAGCGGTGTGATAGAGTAACGCTATCGCAATACTTCCATCTCTTCCCCAGTCTTATAGGAGCTTGTCTCCTGGCAAGAATAATTTTGCGCCATCAGTCAAGAGTTGACACAGCTTTTAATATGTATAGAGATATGCTGCCAATACTAATATACAGAGCCATACCTTTAGCCAAGACTAATATACAGAGCCATACCTGCTGCCATTACTAATATACAGAGCCATACCTGCAGCCAAGACTAATATACAGAGCCATGCCTGCTGCCAATACTAATATACAGGGCCATACCTGCTGCCAATACTAATATACAGAGCCATGCCTGCTGCCAAGACTAATATACAGAGCCATGCCTGCTGCCAAGACTAATATACAGAGCCATGCCTGCTGCCAAGACTAATATACAGGGCCATACCTGCATCCAAGACTAATATACAGAGCCATACCTGCTGCCAAGACTAATATACAGAGTCATGCCTGCTGCCAAGACTAATATACAGAGCCATACCTGCTGCCAAGACTAATATACAGAGCCATACCTGCTGCCAATACTAATATACAGAGCCATGCCTGCTGCCAAGACTAATATACAGAGCTATGCCTGCTGCCAAGACTAATATACAGAGCCATGCCTGCAGCCAAGACTAATATACAGAGCCATACCTGCTGCCAATACTAATATACAGAGCCATACCTGCTGCCAATACTAATATACAGGGCCATACCTGCTGCCAAGACTAATATACAGAGCCATGCCTGCAGCCAAGACTAATATACAGAGCCATGCCTGCAGCCAAGACTAATATACAGAGCCATGCCTGCAGCCAAGACTAATATACAGAGCCATGCCTGCAGCCAAGACTAATATACAGAGCCATGCCTGCAGCCAAGACTAATATACAGAGCCATGCCTGCAGCCAAGACTAATATACAGGGCCATACCTGCTGCCAATACTAATATACAGGGCCGTGCCTGCTGCCAATACTAATATACAGAGCTGTACCTGCTGCCAAGACTAATATACAGAGCCGTACCTGCTGCCAAGACTAATATACAGGGACATGCCTGCTGTTACGGCACATATACAGAGCCATACCTGCTGCCACGACTAATATGCCGAACCATATTTGGTACAGAGCCATAGAAGGCGCCGCAACTAATGTGCAGAGCCATAGCTAGTCCCAAGACTAAAGTACAGAGCCATACCTGGTAAATATGCTGTATACTTTTTTTCTCCAGCTTTACATTAGTGTCACATGTGAAGTGAATTTCACGTCCTATGTTTATCTTACATTTGCCTGTGTCATATGTCAAAATAAACTACATACAAATAAAATCAGCTGTTTGTAATACATACAAAGTATACAAATAAGGACTCGTCGTGTTTTTTGGCATCACTGTGGAATGAGGGTTTTTAAAGGAGATTTTTTTTCCTGGAACCTCCCATCAGAGTCCTGTGACCGGGATCTCTGCCATGGGATCCGCGAGACGCTCGCCCTCACCGCACACAGCAACCCTCCAGGGCTACGGCCTGTTGCATCACCCTAACAACTGCAGAATTTGGGGCTCATGCAGAGATGTATACCTCCCAACTGTCCCGCATCTCGGAGAGTGCCGGGCACGCCCCAACAGTGACGTAAACGGGGTGCCGCGAGGCTCTGCCCCATTATCCGATGTGCCGCCCCAGTTATGATAAATCCCACCTCTTTTCGTCCGCAAACGCCTTTGGCGCGGGAACTGTTCCTCCTTAGTAAGCTTCAAAGTTGGGAGGTATGGAGATGTAATATAAATGGACGTACACCTCCTAACAGGCGCGTATACGGTTAGGTGCTGGTCTGAATAAGAAGCATTTTCATTAATACGCCCCCTCGTAGAACGCAGTCTATGTCATAGCGCCTCTCCATTCATAAGTGTAAAGCGTATGACTGCGTTCTTTGTACGTGTGCGCTTATATTCTGAACATGTGCAGTACGACAAGACACGCTACCCAAACAGTAGTGCATTGTAGTATGTGTCAGCCATCTTGTTTGAATTGTCTTTAGCTGCTGTCGTCATAGAAGCCACCTCCAAAGGCTGCATCGCAGCATCAAATCCTCCAGCCGGGCTGAGAAATCTATAATGAAGTGCTGAGTGTGTAAACAGGAAAAAGACGAGTACATGAGTGATTATTACATCCTGCCAAGGGACAGGCGGACGGCATCGCCCACAAGATTGCCCCTAATCCCTTCTGGGATTCTTTTCTCTAATCATACTGTACGGTGAGGAGAGTGACTGGTCTGTTTAGTACAGAGATATATATGGCTACATGGGAGACGGAGGCCATGATGATAATGCCGTGTGAGCTTCCAGCGCACATTGCGCAGCTTTGTAGTATCCTCGCACTGCAATTTTCTGGGTCATTTTAGGGGTTTCGGCACAAAATGTGTCATCCAGAACCTCTTAGCTCGATTGCACATTGCAGCCATTTTATTTATTTGTAGCATCCATTATTGTTTGAGTATTCGGTCAGGAAACCTCCTGGAGATCCTCAAGTGCTGACTATCACAGCTTGGCCGATACATTCTGATATATTAGGAAAGATGTTAAACTTAAACCACGGAATCTCATTTGGGACAGCGATCGCAGTGACTACGCAGACACCCATCGCCGAGCGTTTAAGAGACGTGCCGTTTGTAGGAGGTGATGAGGGGTGGTCGGGAAACGCAGGCGTGCCAGTGCGTTTGAACGCCGTAACAGGGGCGTGCATAAATTAGCCACTGCGATGCCCACCGCAGCCTGAGGCCTCATAGCGTGCGCTGAGGTTAGCAATTCCTGAGTAAGGTCGGAGCCTGTGTAAGTGTGCGTGAGGCTGCGATGGTACTCCACTGTACCGATGGTTTTGCAGTCTTGCTAAACATTACGGATGTGTGTAAGGTAAGGTGGGCGTCGTTATGTTGTGCTGCGGCAGCATAGCGATCACAATGGATTAGCATACTATCGCAGTGAGACCGCGTGTGTAATCGCTATTGCAATCGCAGTTGCGATCCGTACTGAATCAGGCCCTATCTTTTGATATTCTTAATAAGATATTCAAACAAATACTCTCAAGTAGAATTTTATCTGTTGTCAACTTGTTGTGTGGGGAAATTCTCAGCTAAATCAGATGTAATAGAATACAGGATGGATCCTTCTTGCTTAGGGGGAGATGTATCAAAGCCTTGGAGAGAGACAGGGCGGGATGTACTAAAGGGGAAAATGTGGTAAAACTGTATTTTCGGGGGATTTACTGCATTTTCCATATATACAAAGCATGCATGCATTCTGGTGCTTCGTCCTGGTGGGCAACGCCATCTGCCAGAGGCATTACCTAATAGAAGCCTTTGGGCTTCTTTTCGGGACTCTCCCCCTGAGAGGGATCCCACCACCCCACCTGCGGCCTTCTAGGCATGCGCAGAAGGACGACAGAGGGACTTCTGCGTGTTAAACTCGGAAGTGCCTCTATTCGGGGGCATCGCAAAGGACAGCGCTTATCGGGAGAGCTGTCCTTTGCGATATTTAGGTACATACCGCGGTAATCAATCGCGGTACGTACACTATGAGAGGCTGGATGTACCGCATCGCGGACGCGATGCTTAGTACATCGCACCTATAAAGTGGTTGGAGATAAAGTACCAACCAATTAGCTCCTAACTGTAATTTTTCAAACACAGCCTGTAAAGTGACAGGAGCTGATTGGTAGGTACATTATCTCCATCCACTTTATCACTCTCCATGGCTTGATACATCTCACCCCATATCTGAACTTTTTGTCTTGGTCCTGTTCTAAACTGAAGAAAGGGGTTGTTTGTAGCTTGCACCTGGGAAGAGACGGCACATTCCTGGGATCCAGTGCGTAGCTTACCAGAAGGAGGTTTTGTGACTCCTGAATGTGATGTTTACCAAGGCACGCGCGTGCAGGTCATCCGTACGGTTAAAGACTCTCTGCATTACTTGGCACTGTTCCACCGGAGTGTTAGAGATTCCAGGGAACAGAGAGCACATCCATGTGTTGCTTCATGACGGGCTGACATGCTGTGGTCCTCGCTTCTTCTGTCTACCATCTTGTCACTACCGCCCTTAGGGCCTGATTCAGAGCCAAAGGCTCTGACCAGAGGGCTCGCTCTGAATCAGTGCCCTCCTCCATGAAAATGGAGCGGCCTCCTGGCCGCTCGCATAGCTGTGGGTGACCACCCACAGCATATGCGAGCGTCCATGATGATGGTCGCAATGGTCTTGACCATCGCGACCATTGGGCTTGCGACGGAGACCCTGCGGTAGGGTCTTGCTGCCGCAAGCCCTGGAGTGATTTTGGCTCTATCAGAGCCAAAATCACTCCCACTGACATCGCTAATGATGTCAGTGGGGCCGGCTTCAGACGGTAGGCGTTCCCATGGGAACGTCTCCATCTGGCAGGCACGCCCCCGGCACGCCCACCAAAGGTGGCGTGCTGTCAATCAACATCGACAGCACGCCCCCTTTGGTGCGAGACCCGGAGCGATGGAGAGCCCGTCGCTCGCCGGGTCTCGCGCATGTGCAGTGGGGGAACATCGACCCGCTTGCGAGCATCCTACGCTTGCGAGCGGGTCTGAATGACCCCCTTATTCAGCAGCCTCCAGTGGTTAGATACTACTTTGGAATTTCAGTTATTTGGTTGTTTTTTTGTTTCACATGAAGGAAGGCCTGCCAGAGAGAACAAGGGGTAAATTTACTAAAGTGAGAGATTTTATAAGTTAGTTTAAAACGTGATGTTGCCCATAGCAACCAATCAGATTCTAGCTATTATCTTCCAGAAGGTGCTATTTAAATGTTATGTTGCCCATAGCAACCAATCAGATTCTACTTAACATTTAAATAGCACCTTCTGGAAGATAATAGCTAGAATCTGATTGGTTGCTATGGGCAACATCACTTTTTAAACTCCCTTCTAAAAACTCTCACTTTAGTAAATTTACCCCCAAGTGTTCTTAGCCGATACGTAGCCAGGACAAAAGTAACTGGACAATATGTTGCGTGCAGATGGGCATCGTTGCAATGTACGGCAGCGCCTCACGCAGAATTGAGTTCCCCCTTAATGCGGGAGAGATTGTACTGTATATTGTGAGATATATTTAAATTCAGCAGTGATTAAAATACGTAGCTTATGCCTGTTTTTTATTTTTTTTTAAAACTGCAAAAGTTAATAGTCGTCCCTACATACTTTGCTGCTAATGGGGTTGGTGTACGTATGACATATTTATAGTTGTTCACATCAACCTAAAGGTTTTTCACAGGTGCTTGTAAAGCGGGGGGGGGGGGGGGGGAGTTTACTCTCTGGACTTCAGATGGAAAAAAATATATAATAATTGCTGGAACTATGCAATAAAAACCAGCAAAAAGGCTTGAATGCTACATGATAATAATAGAAATCCAGAGGTCTTTGGTGTATGTATTAGCCAAAGTCAGGGACATTCGCAAAATCGGATGTGTCCTCGCTCGTCTTGCTGCAGTCACGCCAAAATAGCCCCTCTCGGCATGCCTGGTCCCGTGAGTTCTGCTAGCACCGGGCATCTTTTTCTGCCGAAAAAGCGTCTAAGGGCCGTATTCATTTGATGCGAAGAGCCGAGATCCTGCGAAAAAGTATCGCGGATTGCGACTTTTCGCCAGGTGGAAACTTATCTGTATATTCAGTTGCAAACACTTTTTTCGCGTACACGAAAACGCAATGCAATGTAGTAAGCGAAAAAGATTCGCCTCTGAATAGGTGAGAAGAAAAGTGCAAAATTGCTATTTTGGGGTGCAAAGGTGGGGAAACCACTCAGCACCCTTGGGACAGCCCCCCAAAGGATAACTGCGTTAAAAAACCTAAAAAACGAAACAAAAAAAAAACGGTGACGAACACCCCAAAAAAGCACTTTGAAAATGTGGGTGAAAAAAGTGCAAAGTGGGGGTACAAACATGAAAAGTAGCTAAATAGACTTTGGAGGGGGGGGGGGTCTGCAAGTATGGGTGAGGTGTTTTTTTTTTTTATTTTTTTTATTGCAGGTGCTTGCTGAACGTGCGTTTTTTTTTTTACGTTTCTTATAACTTAACTTTAGCGACTAAATATGCTTGCCCCCATTTTCAAGCACCGCAAAATTGACATGGTTACTTATTTTCACAAAAAAAACAACCGCTTAATGCTATTCTTCACTATTTGTGCAAAGACGCTAATTCGAAGAAATTGACACACCTTAAGTACCCCAAATAGCTTTATTGTGGCTATTCCGGGTCATGTACATTGATTCCCAATGTTACTGCATCTTTTAGGGGGTGTCAGGCTGATTTCCCCAATTCTGACAACACTTTTCGTCTGGTTTGCATACATTGGGTTGTGTTTTCGTGTCTTTTAGAATTGAATACGGCGAGTCGCGGGTACGAGCGCGATAAGTTTCCGTGGCTAAAATACGCGATGTAGGCTAAAAGTACGCAAGGCGAAACTTCATCGCGTACGCGACACTAATTGAATACGGGCCTATGTCGCAAAGTGATGCGGCTAGGACGCATTAGGAAACTGTGCTGTTATGTGACACTTGTATATCTGTGTGCGACTGAGTCTCTCAATCAACATACGAAGTGCTGCAAAGTTCTGTTTACAGACTCCGTCGCACACAGATATACAAGTTAAAATAATCAGCACAGTCTCCTGGTGCGTCCTAGTCGCATTGCGACTAATGCTGGGCATACACGGCCAGATAAAATGTCTCAGACCGACAGACATTTTATCTGGCAGCCTGCCAGCCACAGATATCGCCGGCATACACTGTGAGAGAAATCTCAGTGTATCAGCCCGACATCCATGCTCCGCCCCCGGGGGAGGAGACCTTTCCCTCTTCCTTCCCCTGACATCCGCACTCCGCCCCCGGGGGAGGAGACATTTCCCTGTTCCTTCCCCTGACATCCGTGCTCCGCCCCCGGGGGAGGAGACATTTCCCTCTTCCTTCCCCTGACATCTGCGCTCAGCCCCCGGGGGAGGAGACCTTTCCCTGTTCCTTCCCCTGACATCCGCACTCCGCCCCCGGGGGAGGAGACATTTCCCTGTTCCTTCTCCTGACATCTCCGTTCCGCCCCCGGGGGAGGAGACCTTTCCCTCTTCCTTCCCCTGACATCCGCACTCCGCCCCCGGGGGAGGAGACATTTCCCTGTTCCTTCCCCTGACATCCGCACTCCGCCCCCGGGGGAGGAGACCTTTCCCTGTTCCTTCCCCTGACATCCGCACTCCGCCCCCGGGGGAGGAGACATTTCCCTGTTCCTTCCCCTGACATCCGCACTCCGTCCCCGGGGGAGGAGACATTTCCCTGTTCCTTCCCCTGACATCCGTGCACCGCCCCCGGGGGAGGAGACATTTCCCTGTTCCTTCTCCTGACATCTGCGCTCCGCCCATGGGGGAGGAGACCTTTCCCTGTTCCTTCCCCTGACATCTGCGCTCCGCCCCCGGGGGAGGAGACTTTTCCCTGTTCCTTCCCCTGACATCTGCGCTCCGCCCCCGGGGGAGGAGACATTTCCCTGTTCCTTCCCCTGACATCCATGCTCCGCCCCCGGGGGAGGAGACATTTCCCTGTTCCTTCCCCTGACATCCGCACTCCGCCCCCGGGGGAGGAGACTTTTCCCTGTTCCTTCCCCTGACATCTGCGCTCTGCCCCCGGGGGAGGAGACATTTCCCTGTTCCTTCCCCTGACATCTGCGCTCCGCCCCCGGGGGAGGAGACATTTCCCTGTTCCTTCCCCTGACATCTGCGCTCTGCCCCCGGGGGAGGAGACATTTCCCTGTTCCTTCCCCTGACATCCGTGCTCCGCCCCCGGGGGAGACCTTTCCCTGTTCCTTCACCTGACATCCGCGCTCCGCCCCCGGGGGAGGAGACATTTTCCGATACACTGCCCGATGCGGCCGACAGTTTACCGGGTAAATATTGCATCGGACGGGCATGCTGGACAATCCCCCACACGCTACAATTATCGGGGCGATCCGCCGATATCAGGCAGATCGCCCCGATAATTGTAGCGTGTATGGCCAGCATTGGATGCATTTTCGGTAAGAAAAGACGCCCGACACTTGCACAGTTTAAGGGGAGCTGACGGCTCACTCACACCAGGCATGTCGCAGGGTGGCATCTTGAGGCTAGATGAACAAGGACACATCTGTAAATGGCAGTGCACCATTATGAAATGAAAATTGAGAGGTGCCACCGGCATCTCGGAAAAGTGGGCAAGTCTCCGGCTTTTCCCCCTGCCAGCCGCTCGCACCTCCTCGCAAGAGGCCAGTTCGGAAGGCCAAATGACACGGTTCGTGCTGAATTTGATGATCGTGGCACCGCCCCCTACCCCGCCATGCAATGTTTGCTTTTTCAGCACTGTATAGTGGGGAACGGGCCACATTGATGCCATCGTGCCGCCATGTGCCCCCGAACAGCCCACGGACACCAAGCCCCCTCTGTGCCGACAAGTATGCTGTAGATTTCATAGGGTATACGTTCACGAAGCCAGCGGACGGAATCTCGACCGCCGGCTACTAGACTACTTAATCCCGGCGAGGGTAAAATGACAGGCGTCTAAATCTAGACGCCTGTCATTTTACAGACGCCGGGAGACCGACGCCCGGCATCCCGATCGAAGGGATGCCGGGCGTGGACAGCCGCGCAGGGGGGGGAGGGTTACGTTTAGGGCTCCCGGGGGGGATTTGGGGTTAGGCACTCCCCCGGGAGGTTAGGGTTAGGCTAGGGAAAGAGGGGGTTAGGGTTAGGCACCCCCGGGGGGAGGTTAGGGTTAGGCACCCCCCGGGGGACTTAGGTTTAGGCGGCGGGGAAGGGGGGGTTAGGCTTAGGCATGGGGGGGAGGTTAGGATTAGGGGGTAAAATTAGGTTAGTTTATACTTACCTGGGGACGATCGGGATTTCCCCCTCTGTCGGGCTGCCGTTGCCGGGATTTGAACCATGCGGCCAGCGGTGAATCATACCAATTCCATTTGATAGTAACGTTCACTCTCAGGGCCTGATTCAGAGCCGCTCGTAAGCGGACGCTCGTTCGCTCCGGGCGATGTTCACATAACTGCGCATGCGTATGGGTTGTAATACGCATGCGGGAACCAGTCATTGCGGTCGGAAATTGTGTGCTCGCAAAATAGTGAATGCCTGCTAATTTGAGTGACAGAATGAGGCGTTTGTGGGTGGTAACAGGGGAAGGTGCTTGAAAACGGGGAGTGGAGATCTGAACGCAGGCGTGCCAAACGGTCAAAATGGGCGTTTTAAGGGTGTGCATAATTAACAAAGCAGCGTCATCGACCAGGTCACTTGGTTGTCTTTTAGCCTGAACTGCTCGCATGATTGCGGTAGGAAAATCCAACCACAAGCACTGCGAGCAGTTCAGACGCCTTTCGATGTACTCAATTAATCTAATAAATAGCGGAAATTACGTGTGATGCGAGCGGCCGGGGGCGTTTTTTAAAAAATAGCGAGCGCATGTTTCGTTCGCTCATTCAGACATAGAGGCGTCAACAGACCGCAAAGAGCGAGCGCTCAATTTAAATATCCGGCCCCTTTTTCTGAACGGGTGAGCGCAAATAGCGTCCGGCTCTGAATCAGGCCCTCAGTGCTGAAATATACACGCAACAGGAAAGTGAAGCACTCAACTCCCGTACATGAACCTCTCTCTGCTCCGTGCAAGTCCAGCCTTTCAGCTCCACATCAATCGCATTCTTCAGAGATTAACTTTATAGTTTACATATCTACGGAGCATTGTTTATCGTCTTAATATGATGTCATGTTACCACAGGCGATCAACACACACAAAATATAAAAAAAAAATGTAATGATTTCAAATTGTAAATTGTGTTTTTAGGTTTGTTTTTGTAAATTCTTTCTAAAATCAGGTATTTAACAAAAAAAAAAAACAAGGCCGTTGTCAGAGGGACAAAAGCAAGTTTTGTTGTGAATTTGTGTACAGTGGAAAACCACGTCCAAGTGTTCTGGATTGTGCGAAGAGGCAGCGTTGGAAGTGGAATTTAATTGTGCAATATGATCTGAATTTAATTCCTAGAGTATAACTTTTTGGTCCAGGTTTTTCTGGCATGGATTATTTGTCCTAATGGCCGGCTTACTGACGTTACCTTTAAATAATGGATGACCCTAATTGCGCTGTGAATATGTGCGCTGCCCCTTGTCGGCTTTCAGTTTCTTTGTTCTTGTATAGACTCTCTTATATGTTTTAATAACATTATCTAGTTCTATTATGTTCATACTTGCCTACATTTTGAGTCTCTCCTTCGGGAGCAGCCCAGCGCTATGCGTCACTAAGTCCCGCCCCCCAAGGGAAATTCCACAAACCGTGTGTTAATCGAGAGAAGGCGGGGCCAATATGATATTTTCTTAGAAACACATATTGACTCCGCCTCCTTCGCTGTTTACCCGTGATTCTCGGGATTATCCTCCCCATAATGTCCATTTCACTAGGAAGTGGGCAAGAGGCGTCTACTCTTTCAGGGGTGCCCGCAAGTTCTGGGAGAGTAAGCAGGTATGATTATGTTTGGACTACCCATATATATTAGTTTATTTGATAAACTCCCCATCGCCTGAGGAGTGCTCGCTCCTAACAGTGCAGGGTAAACCATCAACCATAACCATAATGAAATAACGACACAGAGACTTGTATAAGGGGAAAGGAAGGTCAGCTTTATTTATTTATCTAATTAAACTATTTCATGTATAACTGAACTAACTAATAGAAGAATAAAGAAAGACAGACACAGTATGGTGGCGAAGACAGAACGACCCCACAATGCAAGATCACCAACTGCATACTCACACCCATCTTCTAAATGGGAGGCGAGCAGTCAGCCCATTACCACGCCCAAGGTACCCACCTCCCACCCCAATGACACGACGTGAGGCCCGTCTGGTTAGGTAGCTGCCGCTGACCCCAGTAGGGTAGAATCAGCCTAAGCCATGTATTGGAAGGGAGAGCACCTCAGGCTCCAAAGACAGATGGCGACTGCTACCGTTCTTTCCCGCCGCAAGAAAAGCCGACACCAAGCAACTCAATGAATAAGGGAGGGAGGGCGGGAAACAGCCGACCAGAGAAATTTCTATAAAATGGCTGCCAAGTAGCAACTCTGAAATAGCACTGACACACCCCCTGCCCAATCCTATAGGCTAACCAAACCTAACCCCACCCCACAACCCTACCTCACTAAACAACTAACCCCTTCTTGTCCAGAGGCCGTCATCCACAGGCTTGGGTGTTTAATTAACTCCTTGCATATGAAATGCACTCCGTCCTACTTACTTGGCAACAGTCTTTCCATGTTGGTGCACTAGTACATGTTGGTAGCTGCCCAATCACTTCAGTAATATCACTAACGTGCATGAAAGGGAGGGGTTATTCTATACAAGAAACAGCACAAGGTATTCCCCCAGCACTCGTAATGAAATCGGCAATAAGATTTTAAAGACTACATAGTGGTAGATAATTCAGAGATCTCAGTGGCATATATTTTGCAAACAATATGGCTAAGCCTCCGGGCCACTTCATGTTGGTGCACTGTAAGTTTTTTTAGGGGGTTTCCATGGTTAGTGGCCAAATATGTGTATATCTTTTTGTGCCCATCACAATACATACTTGCCTAGTTTTTTTTCTGTCTCCAGACTGGGAGATCCCCCACCCCCATGGCGCAGTGATGCAATTCATGCCATAGCGCAGCTGGGGTGGCGCTTACTTTTGAAAAAAAAAAAAAAACTGCAAGATTGTGAAGCAACACCCCGGGGGCGTATTTATAATGGGTGCAGGGTGTGTGGGGTACACGGGCCCTTGGGTCTAGGGGGGGCACACACTGCACATCCTGCACCCATATTATACTTGCCTCTCCGGTGACCCACGCCGGCACACGTGTCTGCGCCCAGAGCAGGCTTGCTGACATTAAGATCCCTCCTTCCGGGAGGGAGCTATCGGGTTTACAGGGCTGGGGGCGTGACGTGGCCAAAGGGGGCGGGGCCCGGCGCATGACGCGGCGTTGAGGGCGGAGCGCACGATTGTGTCATTGTGGCTCCGCCCCCTCTTCACAATGTCGTGATTAATGGCATTGTGCAGCCGGGGGGCGGAGCCACAATGAACGATTGTTACATAAAAGCACAGGGGGGGGGGGGCGGACACATCGCCAGGGCTGGGAGGTTTGCCTGCCTTCCCAGGAGGTCGGGAGCGGCTCCTGACCAAATCAGGAGGGTAGCCAAGTATGGCCCAGAGTCTATTAGTGTGGCGCTGGCCGCGCACCGCTCAGTGCGCTGCTGACTGCCGGACGGAGAAGAGGGGCCCCGTGACGGAGACTGCACACAGGCCCCCTCCTCTCTAGAAACGCCCCTGGCAACACCTATGAGTGCGTGGTAAAGTGGGCGTGTACAGCTACATCTGCGAGGCGTGTTCTGAAATCGACTTGCATCCAGATGTAAACGAGCCCGAAAGTAGTCAGTAAGATCTACATGTTAATGAAAACACAATGATACTTATCAGGGCTTCTCATGTACTGCGTTTTGCAAGTGGTTTCATATAAATGGCCACGAGAAACCTTATTTGAAAATGCATGTAGCCATAGCGACCAATGCAGGTGAATGATACTGATGATCCCATTTGAATGTATATATCTGTTGTTGTTTTTTTATTATAATAATATAATATATAGTAATGCATGCGCAGTAACAGCCACGCTATCGCGAATGCCAATAGTGCAAGGTGAAGATTAGGGAGAAAGATTAATCCGGGACAGAGGTTGGTAAATTAATGTGAAAATAACAAAATTCACAATGCGAGTTTAATCGTTACTTTCACCTCACAAACGCAATTTAATTGCAGATTGTGATAAATAGGGCTGTTAGAGCTCTCATCAAGTCATGTGATGGCACTAGGGGAGGGTATCACAGTCTCTCTAACTACATCATGTGACTGTGGTTACCATAGCACTGAGGTGATATCACCGGTTTCCAGTGAATTAATTGTCCGCTTTCTCACGAATAGTAGCTTAGCCAATAAAATGGCTGCCTGCCACCTCGTGAATTGCCTGGTGGTGAATGCAGCTTTTTCATACGTCCTAATATTTAGACGATCGCTTTGGCAAACGCTGCTCCTCAACTCAAGGTAGGTTTTACTTTTTACCTTTGCCGACCCTTAAGGTAGCAGGATGACAAAATGGCGTTGCACCTAAAATATGAGCGTGCTCAAGGCGACATTTAAATGGAGCTGGGGGTTCATAGCCTGGCCCAAATGCAACGGTTTCCTCTCTTTGCTAGGCTGGATATTAATATTTAGTTAGCAGTATTTCTCCTATTTCCTAACACAGAGCAGCTGGATGATTCTATTTTAAGCAGGAAGGCCTCCTCTGATTTCTCCAGATCGTAACATGATTGCGAGGCAGCGAGTTGGTAAATCGGAATATTTTTCTTTCTTTAACTAAAAGTCTGCTGGAGGTGTTGGGCCGCTTATGTAAACCGCACTGAAGACTAATGCCCATTTCTGGCAACTTTAGGAATAGATCAATTAACAGATGTTATGCTCGGGTGGGAGGACACAGCTTGTAGAAGTGATTCACTCAGGGGCCTGTTTATCACCTAAATCCAGCTAAAATAAGGCTATTTGCTATTTAACAGCATGCTAAGCCGACAAAGGCTATCCCAGGCGATAACCCTTGATGTCCGCCTCCAGCAGTGGCCTATATTAAAAGGATGGCCTCGCTATTTGTACATCCCCATTCCTCTGAATGAATTCGCCATCTCAGGAGGACGATCACAATGGTGATGGTACCGCGAGTACCAGCAGCAGTAACACATGGCATCGAAGGGGTATTTTAGGAAAGGGGAAGGTGGCAGATCTGTCCTTTGGGGGGACTTGAATAGTGACCGAACATGAGGTGACCCACGTTCCGGTGGAACGTGACCACTCCCATCCTGCGCACACAACGCCCCTTTGGAACATGTAAGTGTTGGGAGGCATGTGACCAGGTCAGACAGACAGACAGGTAAGTATTGTTCTTTAGCAGTAGCCAGTGGCCATGGTTGCTGTTGGTAAGCAGGATGGGAATGTTGCCCTGTTTACCATGCCATATAGAGCCACCTGGTTACCACAGAACACAGAGAAGGAGGAATGTCAGGGAACAGCTAGAATGAGACGCAGCTTATATGTAAAAATAGAAGACATTCCTCTGGAATTAAATCATTTTTAGGCAAAACTGACACAGTCATTACAATAACTTGTCTTAAAGGAAAACTCAACCTGAAAACCACGAAAGAGACGGAGGAGAAAGAGGCACCGGTCAAATGTCCTCCTCCTTCTAGAAACTTCTGCCAGTTTATAGTATGATGCATTGTGTGATACATTAGGTTATGCAGGAACAGGCGTGTGTCTAGTAGTGCGCTGCAGGAACAGGCGTGTGTCTAGTAGTGCGCTGCAGGGACAGGCGTGTGTCTAGTAGTGCGCTGCAGGGACAGGCGTGTGTCTAGTAGTGCGCTGCAGGGACAGGCGTGTGTCTAGTAGTGCGCTGCAGGGACAGGCGTGTGTCTAGTAGTGCGCTGCAGGGACAGGCGTGTGTCTAGTAGTGCGCTGCAGGGACAGGCGTGTGTCTAGTAGTGCGCTGCAGGAACAGGCGTGTGTCTAGTAGTGTGCTGCAGGGACAGACGTGTGTCTAGTAGTGTGCTGCAGCAACAGGCGTGTGTCTAGTAGTGTGCTGCAGGGACAGACGTGTGTGTTGTAGTGTGCTGCAGGAACAGGCGTGTATCTAGTAGTGTGCTGCAGGAACAGGCGTGTGTCTAGTAGTGTGCTGTAGGAACAGGCGTGTGTGTTGTAGTGCGCTGCAGGGACAGGCGTGTGTCTAGTAGTGCGCTGCAGGAGCAGGCGTGTGTCTAGTAGTGTGCTGCAGGGACAGGCGTGTGTGTTGTAGTGTGCTGCAGGAACAGGCGTGTGTCTAGTAGTGTGCTGTAGGAACAGGCGTGTGTGTTGTAGTGTACTGCAGGGGCAGGCGTGTATCTAGTAGTGTGCTGCAGGAACAGGCGTGTGTCTAGTAGTGTGCTGCAGGAACAGGCGTGTGTGTTGTAGTGTGCTGCAGGAACAGGCGTGTGTGTTGTAGTGTGCTGCAGGAACAGGCGTGTGTGTTGTAGTCTGCTGCAGGAACAGGCGTGTGTCTAGTAGTGCGCTGCAGGGACAGGCGTGTGTCTAGTAGTGCGCTGCAGGAACAGGCGTGTGTCTAGTAGTGTGCTGCAGGGACAGACGTGTGTCTAGTAGTGTGCTGCAGGGATAGACGTGTATCTAGTAGTGTGCTGCAGGAACAGGCGTGTGTGTTGTAGTGTGCTGCAGGAACAGGCGTGTATCTAGTAGTGTGCTGCAGGAACAGGCGTGTGTCTAGTAGTGTGCTGTAGGAACAGGCGTGTGTGTTGCAGTGCGCTGCAGGGACAGGCGTGTGTCTAGTAGTGCGCTGCAGGAACAGTCGTGTGTCTAGTAGTGTGCTGCAGGGACAGGCGTGTGTCTAGTAGTGTGCTGTAGGAACAGGCGTGTGTGTTGTAGTGTGCTGCAGGAACAGGCGTGTGTCTAGTAGTGTGCTGTAGGAACAGGCGTGTGTGTTGTTGAGTACTGCAGGGACAGGCGTGTATCTAGTAGTGTGCTGCAGGAACAGGCGTGTGAGTTGTAGTGTGCTGCAGGAACAGGCGTGTGTGTTGTAGTGTGCTGCAGGAACAAGCGTGTATCTAGTAGTGTGCTGCAGGAACAGGCGTGTGTGTTGTAGTGTGCTGCAGCAACAGGCGTGTGTGTTGTAGTCTGCTGCAGGAACAGGCGTGTATGTTGTAGTTTGCTGCAGGATCAGAAACATATAACATATAACTAGAAGCATAAACATGCAATATAGTATGGTGTATGTACATAGGGCCTGATTCACTACCGTTTGCAATAGTGAATACGTACGCAGTTCAACTGTGATAGTATGCTAATTCATTGCGATCGCTATTCTCTTGCAGCACTACAGATAAGCGCCCACTTTACCGTACACACATCCGTAATGTTTAGCAAGACTGCAAAACCATTGGTACAACAGAGTACCATCGCAGCCTCACTCACACTTGCACACGCCCTGACCTTACTCAGAAATTGGCAACAACCACGCAAGCTATCAGGCCTCGGGCAGCGTAGGCTATCGCAGTGGATAATTTATGCACGCCCCTGCAATGGCGTTAGAACGTACGCTTGTGTTCGCCAAACAACACCCCCCCCGCCCCCCCACACCGCCCCGTCGCCTCCCACAATGGCACTTCCTGTCAAACACTCGATGATAGTCGGGGGGTGTTATGAGAGAGTCCTCCAAAATCACAGCTGTCTTGGAAAAAGCGGGACGGTCGGGAGGTATAATAGTGTGATGCTGCCTTCCACTTAAACTTATCATTTAATATGATGGGAAAATCCATATTGAGTGCTATCTCGGGTATGCCTCGTGCCTCGATGACGTCACTTGTTCCCTCGTAATTTGCACAGGTTCTCAAACTCTGGGCCTGATTCAGAGCCGGACGCTCTGACAGAGCGCTCGCTCTGAATCAGGGCCATCCCTCTGTTTTTTAAGAGCGGCCTCCTGGCCGCTCACATAGCTGTGGGTGACCACCCACAGCTATAGCTATAGCCATGATGATGGTCGCGATGGTCAAGACCATCGCCACCATTGGGCTTCCGACGAGACCCTTGTGGTAGAGTATCGTTGCCGCAAGCCCTGGAGTGCTTTTGGCTCAAACAGAGCCGAAATCTCTCCCACTGACATCACTTGTGATGTCAGTGGGGCTGGCCCCAGACGGTAGGGAACGCCTCCGTCTGGGCAGGCGCGCCCACCAAAGGGGGCGTGCTGTCACTTAACATCGACAGCACGCCCTCTTTGGTACAAGACCCGGAGCGACTGTTTGCCCGTCGCTATCCGGGTGCTGCGCATGCGCACGACGGAGCCGGCTCCGTCGTGCGCATGCGCACTGGGCCACCATCGACTCGCTTGCGAGCGCTCAGCATCAGGCCCCCTGTCCTCAGGACCCCAAAGAGTGCATGTTTTCCAGGTCTTCTCACAGAATCGCAATTGAAACAATTAGCTCCCCCTATGAATCTTTTAAAATGTGTCGGTGCGTAATGAGTACACCTGTGCACCTTCTGGGTGACCTGGGAAATGTGACCTGTGTGGGGTCCTGAGGACCGAGTTTGAGAACCACTGGAGTATAGATCAGTTCTGAGAACACTTGTATATAACACCCATATAAGTATTTGCACTCTCTCTATATTTGAGTGATTATGTCAAATATTTAGTACCTATTTATAAAGTACAAGTTTATTCAGTTATTCCGAGGTGACCCCCAATCACATGAAGTTTGCTTCCCTTTTTAGTCTATTGAAATAGCTGTCGCTGCTTTTGTGCTTAAAACAGAATCGCAGGGAGTGTTTTCTGATGGGGCTAAAAATGGCCATTACTAAGTCTTTCTAAAAACAGCTTTCTACTTATCTCCGCTCTAATTATATTTCACTACATTCCTTCCTGAATTTGGTATGGGCCCGGCACTGACACTTCATTAAACACAGAGCAGCTTTTATATAATGACTGTGATCTTCTCCTGTGAACATATTGGGCCTGATTCAGCAAGGACCGCTATTCCGTACGCAGCTGCGACTGTATGCCAATACCTGCCAAAGCGGCTGAGCTTAGAGACGCAGAAGCGGCAAGTCTCAAGCTGCATATGCAATGGCAGTGGCTAATTTGTGCACACCCATGCAATGGGGTTCAAACGGGCAGGCACACCTGCGTTTTTATGACCGCTCCCCTGTCACCACCCCCCAAACGCTACTCTGCAAAAGACCTCAGTTGCCAATTGCACAGACCCCAATGGTTACAATGGACAATTAACACATCCAATTCCATTGACATCAAAGCTAATTGCAGGACAACGCAAGACTGCAGACACAAGTTTGCCTACTTCTACTGGATGTAACACGTCACCGGAGAGCGTCCCACTCTTGCCTGGACCGGACGGGCGCAGATACCCTGTTGCTCTTGAATAGGGGGACTGGCTGCAGCAGCTCCGTGGCATGCTGTCCACCATCTTGGAAAGTCCTCAGAACAGCCGCAGTGAGAACTTTTCTTTGAAAGCATCGGACTTAACCAAAGTTCAGTGCCCGGCTGTGTACACTCACCTGTGTCCCATTCACTGTCAGATCTTCATCTCTCCTTTGTGGAAGCTGAATTCTTGGCTCCTGGGTTCCCTGTGCCTCCACTTTCCACGCACTGTGTATAGCGATTCCAGATATTATTGCCTGGTGTCCAAGTGTGCATCCAAGCCGTCTCCAGTGTTACAGATTGTTGGTGCCTCACACCTCGCCGCCCATTATACTTTTGCAAAGCTTCCCCAGTTTACTTTTGCTACTGGGGCTACATTTACTAAGTGGCGGGTTTGGTGTAATTTAGAACCCGCAGAAAGCCGCCGCTTTTAATACATACTTACTGATTTTCTGGCAGCCCCCTCGTCTATGTTACTGGCATTTTAAAGCAGGGGGCGGATCTGCCATGACGCCATTCTGCGCAAATCAAATCACCCCCCCCCAGGACCGCCCACTTTCGCTAGCTAAGTGAGTGTTACTGGGTGGCACTTGCGGCAGTGGCCATTCAGGGAGAATTACCTACTCTTGCGAGGGACCCATGAGCGGCGCCCAATTTTTCGGCAGGATCCCGACCGTCCCAGGAGAGTAGGCAGGTTGTTTTAATGTCAAATTGCTGCCATTTACTAATGGGTGGTTCTGATGTGTAAACATAATCTGCTATCGATCCCCCTCGGATTAGAAATGACAGCCCACCGCGGCATGTTCTATACGATGGCGGTTTCTAATAAAAGAGCTGTGGATTATAAGCCATTCTATTCATTTATTGGTGCTTTTATAGAAACATTGGGCCTGATTCAGAGCCGTTCGCTATTTGCGTTCGTTCGTTCAAAAACAAGGGGTGGCTATTCAAATGATCCGTTCGCACATTGCAGTCTGTTCACACCTCTAAGTCTGAACGAGCGAGCAAAACATACGCTCGTTTATTTGTTAAAAACGCCCCCTGGCCGCTCGCATCCTACGTCATGTCCGCTATTTATTAGATTAATCGAGTACATCGACCAGCGTATGAACTGCTCGCTATTCTTGTGGTTGGTGTTTGCTACCACAAACTTGCGAGCAGTTCTGGCTATAAAATAACCCAGTGACGTGGTCAATGACGCTGCTGTTTTAAATATACACACCCATAAAACGCCCGTTTTGACCTTTAAGCACGCCTGCGTTCGGATCTCCACTCCCCATTTTCAAGCACCTTCCCCTGTTACCACCCACATACGCCTCATTCTGTCACTCAAAATAGCAGGCCCTCGCTATATTGCGTACCAACGATTTTCGGCCGCACTGACTGGTTCGCGCATGCGTACTAAAAACCGTACGCATGCGCAGATGTGCAAACATCGCTCGGAACGAGCGTACTGCCGCTAACGAGCGGCTCTGAATGAGGGCCATTATTCCCATAGAGACAGACCACTGTGGATTAGATGCTACTGTATTCATATTAATTTAATTGTGCTGCTATTTCTTATAGAACGTAGCATTTACCTGACATCACAGATACAGAATACTGGCCAGCAACTCCCTGAAATAGCAGCAATCTCCCTGTCTCCCTGAAGAGCCTAGTGATCTCCCTGATTGCACCTTACCCCCATTATGAAGCTGTTATATAAAAGAAAAAAACAGATAAATATATTCAAATGGGATCATTAGTATAATGTCCCTGCATTGGTTATAAGGCACAACATAGGGATCATTGGGGCAGATGTATGAAGCTGTGGAAAGTGATAAAGTGCAGAGTGATAAATGACCAACCAATCCGCTCCCACCTGTCATTTTTCAAACACAGCCTGTAACATGACAGTTGTGAGCTGATTGGTTGGTCGTTTATCACTCTGCACTTTATCACTTTCCACAGCTTCATACATCTGCCCCAATGATCCCTATGGCTACAGTACATGTAAGTTCTGAAATGTATCAGTGTATTTTAATCAACACATAGATTTTACTAACTGCTTTGGGGCTCATTTACATTTGGATGCTTATCAATTTAATGACACTCCTCCCAGATGTAGCAGTACACGCCTATCACATGTATGACACGCCTCTCAGATGTAGCAGTACACGCCTATCACATGTATGACACGCCTCCCAGATGTAGCAGTACACGCCCACTTTACCGCCGCGCTCATAGGTGCTGCTCTCACAATCTCCCTGAAATGCTTTTTCAAAAGCTAGTATGAGCTACAGACAGCCGGCTACACTCACTTTGTGGGTCTGAGAGTAGTGTAAGTGGAGGAGAAAGTTGTACGAACAAGTTATAAAGTGATTGCAAATTGTGGTGATTTTTTTTTTTTTTTTTTTAGATTGTCTGTCTTGTTTTTTGTTCTGTTTATTGTCTACTGGAGGAGTGTTTTCCATATAGTGTGGTTTTTTTTTTTTTTTGTTTGTTTGGTTTAAGTTTTGTGTGTGACTGTGGTTTATGTGTTTGGCGTTTTATTTATTTTTACATATTTGTTTGTGTATTTCTGTTACAGACCAATCATGTGTGGTGAGAGATCCTCCATAACCCAATTGGATGAAATTTCTGTCAATCAATCTTGCTTTTCAAAATCCGTTAATTTACCCGCTCTTTGTATGGTTTAAAACATAAATGGTGCTTTGATATTCTATTGTACAGTGTGCTTTCTCTGGGAGTTTACTGCAATTTTGGCCTTAGTAAGTCGGCATTTTGCAAAACTGTCGTGATTTAGAACCCGCCGCCAGGGGTGTTTTAAGAGAGGAGTGGGCCGTGTGCAGTCTCAGTGCTGGCCCTCTGGCTGGGCACTGGGTGCAGTAGATTCTGGCTTAGTGCCAGAATCTACTGCACATGCCCGGGTCTCCAAAAAAAAAAAGGCAGGGACAGCAGTAATGCGAATGCGCGAGTCACCGGGAAGATGCCCGCCGCCATTTTCCCAGTGATTTTTTTTTTGCTGCTCTGCAGTGAGAAACTCAGCACTACAGAGCAACACTGTGGAGACTACGAACAGTTAAGTATAAGACTGTATGGGTGCAGGGTTGTGCAGTGTGGACCCCTCTGGACCTAGGGGCCCGTGTACGCTCCTGTCGGCCACTTAGTAAATTTTGTGTCATCTGTCCATTTCATGCTGTGTGTTCTGCAGTACCATCTACAGTCCTCATCAGTGATAGGCTGGGGCTGTAATTCAGCTCGCGCAGTGGAAAGGGGGCGTGGCATGACTTGGGGCAAGTCATGGGGGGCATGGTCTCACGGCAAGCCCCCATCTAAGCTGTTCAAACAGGCATTCACATGGCTGTACATGTGGGCATCGGCCCTCCCCCGCGCGAATGATTTAGACCACACAGCTGATCACAGGGGCCGGCTCTGCTCCGCCTGTTAGGATACCCGGGGAAAGCCCTAATAATGCCATCTGAAGGTGGCGTTATTATCACAGGGCTTCCCCCTGTATTTTATTCACAATGTATTTTTAGTAAATCTGAGCAGATCACATTTCCCATTACAAGAATGTAAAATGCGATCGGCTTACTAAAATTATATGAATTGAAGGGATTAGGATAGTTTTTTTTAGTTTTTCACGAAAATTACTCCAATTGCCCTTGAATAAATTTACTTGATATAAAAATAATGTGAAAAGAGGGTGAAAACACCAGTATTCACATTATTTTAGTAAAAATATTGTTAATAAATATGCCCCCTAGTGCTAACTCAGCGGGTTGCGACCTGCAGGCTTCCGGCAGTAAAGTCCGGAAGCATCACTGCACACGTAGCAAAGTAGCAAAGTAGCATCACTGCACACGTAACTTGGTTGTTTTTTATCCTGAACTGCTCGCAGTGCTTGGGGTAGGTTAGGTCAACCCCAAGCGCTGCGAGCAGCTCCGATGGCCCTCGATGTTCACGATTAATCAGACTCTTCCCGGAGATGACGTGTGCTGCGAGTGACAGGTGGGAGGTTTTATAGTCCAGCGTACGCTAACTGCCGTCGCTCACTAAGACATAGAGGGCGTCCTTACAGCGCAAAGAGCGATCGCTTGATTTGCATACCCGGACCCTTTTTGCAGACGACCGATCGCATCTTGCGGGAGACTCTGAATGAGGGCCATAATCTTCACTTGATCCTGGTTGTCTTTAGAATAAACAAACTCTTAAAAACTTAGGGCCTGATTCAGAGGCGCTCGTTCCGAGCGATGTTTGCACAACTGCGCATGTGTACGGATCGTAATACGCATGCGCGAACCAGTCAGTGCGGCCGAAAATAGTTTGTTCGCTAAATAGCGAATGCCTGCTATTTTGAGTGACATGAAGAGGCGTATGTGGGTGGTAACAGGGGAAGGTGCTTGAAAACAGGGATCCGAACGCAGGCGTGCTTAAAGGTCAAAACGGGCATTTTATGGGTGTGCATAATTAATACAGCAGCGTCATTGACCACGTCTCTGGGTTATTTTATAGTCAGAACTGCTCGGATGATTGCGGTAGGAAAAACCAACCACAAGAATAGCGAGCAGTTCATACGCTGGTCGATGTGCTCGATTAATCTAATAAATAGCGGACATGACGTATGGTGCGAGCGGCCAGGGGGCGTTTTTATCAAATAAACGAGCGTATGTTTTGCTCGCTCGTTCAGACTTAGAGGTGTGAACAGACTGCAATTTGCGAAGGGATCATTTGAATAGCCACCCCTTGTTTTTGAACGAACGACCGCAAATAGTGAACGGCTCTGAATCAGGCCCCTAATTAGCATTTCAGTGGGTTCAAAAACATTTTCTCCCCACCCATGGTCTGTGAGACAGCAATTTCTGCACCGTTTAGGCTGGTTGTCATTGCTCCTTTCAGCAGGAAGAGGCACGGCAGCAGGGTCTGCCTGAAACCTACCCGTTTCAGTTTGTTGGTGTTCACATACAGGCTCTTCATTTATTTTTGTCCTCTAAGCGAGATGTATCAAGCCTACCAAACAGAAAAGTAGAGACGTTGCCCATAGCAACCAATCCGCTTCGAGGTGGCATTTATCAAGTACATTCTTATACCTGTCTCATTTTTTCTCCACTTGTCCACTTCTCCTCCTCTCCTTAGAAGGCTGGATAGGTCTCCCTCTAAATTGCTTTAATCCAATTCTACATTTTGGAATGAGAACATGGGCTAGGGGTCTATTTACTAAGCAGTGTTAGGAGAGAGAGTGAAAAGTGATAAGAAAGTGATAAGGTGCCAGCCAATCAGCTCCCAACTGTCATCTCACAGGCTGTGTTTGAAAAATGACAGTTGGAAGCTGACTGGCTGGCACCTTATCACTTTCTTACCACTTTTCACTCTGTCTCCTAACACTGCTTAGTACATAGACCCCATAGTTTTCTCCCAACCCTTGTCCCTCCCCTGAAAACCCTCTTGCACTGTCGCTGAAGGCTCTTGTAGAGCATTAGTGAGTGGGACATAACGCCCAACTCTCCCATCAAACGTCTGACTGCTGGGGTCCCCCAGAACTGGATCTTCCCAGTCTAAATTGGGACAGTTTAGCGTATTCCTACAGCTTATCGACTTAATTACTGTCTTCTGTATTCTAACTTACCTCAGGCAGACCCCCCCCCCCCCTTCTCCTCAGCCCATCGGCTCACAAGTCACAGCTTTGTGACCGACTAACGGCTGTCTTTTCATTTACAAGGAAAATACTGGTCAGGGCATTTATAGGGGCATGTAACACCTTGGTGACTTCTAAATTAGTTCTAATGCCCTTATATTACAGCGTGAGGTTCATTACCCCATATATGAGCCAGTTCTGGGGCGGGGTTTGAAACAAAAATCTTGCACGTTCTTGAGTGAAATATATTGTCCCCAAATAGACAGAAAAGCAGATTCCAAGTTGCAATTTCCAGGAATCACTTCAGAAAAGGACAATTCATTATAATGAGAATCAGTGGGAGCCTCCGGCCGGCCTGCCTGTCCGTGCCAAGTAGTGAGAAATCTGTGATCGCGGGACAGTTCTTGTGAAGACGGTGTTTGTATATAAGAGGACGTCAGTCCTTGTCTCACACAGTATGTATTAGGCTGTGATTTGCTGGTCACGGGGCGATTTTGGCGAGATTGCCACTAGATTTGAAACTAGTTCCCGCTTTAAATCTAGCAGCAATCTCCTCCAATCCCAGAACTAACGAATACTCTACACACTCTGGCCCTGATTCAGAGCCGGACGCTCTGACAGAGCGCTCGCTCTGAATCAGGGCCGTCCTTCCTAATTTTAGAGCGGCCTCCTAGCCGCTCGCATAGCCGTGGGTGACCACCCACAGCTATAGCGAGCGGCCAAAAAGATGGTCGTGATGGTCAAGACCATCGCGACCATCGGGCTTGCGACGAGACCCTTGTGGTTGGTTTCTCATCTGCCGGAAGCCTTGGAGTGCTTTCGGCTCTATCAGAGCCGAGAGCACTCCCACTGACATCACTAGTGATGGGAACGCCTCCGTCTGGGCAGCCACGCCCACCAAAGGGGGCGTGCTGTCACTCACCATCGACAGCACGCCCCCTTTGTAGCGAGACCCAGACCCAGCTTGGCCGTCGCTATCCGGTTCTCGCGCATGCGCACGACGGAGCCGGCTCCCTCGTGCGCTTGCGCACTGGACCAACATCGACCTGCTTGTGAGCGCTCAGCGCTCGCGAGCGGGTCTGAATTAGGCCCTCTATTCAGTTAAATCTAGTTACCTTGATAATTCCTCTCTCCATTACCTTTCCCAACTAATGACACCCCATTAGATTTTCCCATTGGCAGATTTTTATTGATGGGGGAAACTGAGAAAAGAGGGCGACTAATGCGTTGCTAGGAAGACCCACGTTCCAGGCTCAGAAGCTGCTTAATGTGGTGAGTAAACAGTGTTTCCCATTAAAATCTGTGCATCCACCAACTCAGCTTCTGACAACTTTTTGTCTTAGAAAATAGAAGAGTCTAGTTACTAAGCAGTGTTAGGAGACAGAGTGAAAAGTGATAAGAAAGTGATAAGGTGCCAGCCAATCAGCTCCCAACTGTCATTTTTCAAACACAGCCTGTGAGAGGACAGTTGGGAGCGGATTGGCTGGTACCTTATCACTTTCTTATCACTTTCCACTTTGTCTACTAACACTGCTTAGTAAATAGACCCCTAAAACTTTATTGGTCTATAGGAACCAGTGATCACTTTCTCCAGTAACAAAGCCAGGAGAGGGGTCGTTATCACTACTTCCTCCTATTTAACAACCGAAGTCTCATATGGTACCTGTAGTTCCGCAGTTCACCAATAGCCTGCTGGCCACACATGCACATTTCACAGTGACCCTACGCCTACAGGGCTCATCTGCCACTAAAGCAAAGAAAATCCCAGCAGAGGTGCAGGGCAGGGATGACTATAAATGACTCTAATCAATGGTTGATGATTTTTTTTTTTTTTTTGCACCATCGGTAAGACACAATCGATGGTCGAGCCACATTCGCATTGTGGATTCAGTACTAAACATCGGGAATCAGACACTGATGTTTACCACCGATGAAACCACTCACCATCCGACCATCGATGATTGATGGCCTACCCTAGTGTAGTGTTTTTTTGGCCAGGTCTTCAAAAGGAGTCCCAGGTAGGTGACTCGCGGTGCAGGTAAAATCTGTATTAGTGCCAGAAGTTTTAATTGACGCGTGGTTTACATAGATAGATCTGTTGAGCTGGGGACAAACTAAACGAAGTGGGTACCCAGCGATCACAAACTGTTGTACAGTATTTTGCTGACCCTGAATCCATATACTTGAGCCGGCTGTTTACAGTTATATATATATATATATATATATATATATATATATATATATATATATATATATATATATATTACACTTACCAATGTCTGTGGCTCTTTGCCGTAGGACCCAGCACACATTGCTATCACATGGCTTTATAGGAATGACCTTCATATTTAATGTTTTTACTTGTTCTAGGATCATTTGATTAAGTCAGAAAATCAGGAATCTTTGGTGAAAGTACTCGGACACTCATTTTCTCTTAATAAGTACACAGGTAGATAGATGTTTGTGTGTGTGTGGGGGGGGGGGATACTGTACATTGAGCAATTAATTATCCGTGCGTCCCTACATATATAAAGGCAAACTTGGGACCAAATAAACACCACCCAATCTCTTCCCAACGACCAACCTACTTTACAAACTATCACGCTCACCTTTTTTTTGCAAAGCTCCGCCCACTTTAGTGTCAGCCCTGCCCCCTTTTGAGGTCCGCAAAGCCAGACTGTCCTGGGGCAATTGACAGGTTGTGCCGACTGCCGATATCCACAGACATGTGAAAATGCTGTTATTTGGCACGCTCCTGAAGTCCAATAATAATTCAACGGGGGGCTTATTAATCAATATACGCATGATGGTAAAGACTTTCTATTGAGGCTTATCAAAGCCCAGACTTAGGCTTCCAGTAGCAGATGCGATGTAAAATAACGGAACAAAAAATAAATAAGAAATAGAAGAATAATGCAATTTTTAAAAATTATAATTTAACAATAAAATGCCTTCGTTTAGCAATAATAAATTATATATATATATATATATATATATATATAACCAGTAGCCATCCTGAGAAGGTGTTGGCGTTTGGATAAGAGCGAGTATTTGTTACATAGCCATCGCTGGCCGGGGGGCCTCTGTCTACGATAAACAGGCAAACGGGGCACAATTTGCATAAGGATTAAAAAATGCAAATGAGAATATCTGTTGCAGCCCCGGGTTCCTTATTTCCGAGCTATCTATGAGACTTTGTTAAAGGTTATAATAGCGATACAGACAGTACATTGTGAGCAACATAGGTTATATGTAAAATCCTAAATTGAGCCAGTGCAAAGTAAATGTGACGGTGGACTGTGCTTTGTTGGTCTATAGGGGCTGATTCAGCAAGGATCGCACCTGCGATTACGCACGCAGCCGCCCGATTTTTGCATACTGGGTATGCATCGCAGTGTGTGTGCATGACCCCGCCACTGCCATCGGGACTGTGATCGCAGTGACTACGCAGACCCATCGCAGAGTGATTGACAGGAAGTGTCGTTTGGGGGAGGTGACGGGGGGTGGTCGGTGAAACGCAGGCGTGTCAGTACGTTTGAACGCGGTTACATGGGCGTGCATAAATTAGCCACTGCGATGCCCTACGCAGCCTGAGATCTAACTGCGTGCGCTGAGGTTAGCCAATTCCTGAGTATGGTCAGAGCCTGGGTAAGTGTGCGTGAGGCTGCGATGGTACTCACTGTTACTGATGGTTACGCAGTCTTGCTAAGTATTACAGATGTAATGGATTAGCATATCATTGCAGTGAGACTGTGTGCGTAATCACAGCCACGATCGTACTGACCATACTGAATCAGGCCCTTTGGCCCTGATTCAGAGCCGGACGCTCTGACCAGAGCGCTCGCTCTGAATCAGGGCCCTCCTCCATTAATATGGAGCGTCCTCCTGGACGCTCGTATAGCTGTGGGTCACCACCCACAGCATATACGAGCGTGCTAAAAGATGGTCGAGATGGTCTTGACCATCAGAATTGTGAGGGAAACCCTGCGGTCGGGTTTCCCAGCCGCAAGCCCTGGAGTGATTTTGGCTCTATCAGAGCCAAAATCACTCCCACTGACATCACTAGTGATGTCAGTGGGGCCGGCTTCAGACGGTAGGCGTTCCCATGGGAACGCCTCCGTCTGGCAGGCACGCCCACCCAAGGTGGCGTGCTGTCAATCAACATCGACAGCACGCCCCCTTTGGTGCGAGACCCGGAGCGATGGAAAGTCCTTCGCTCGCCGGGTCTCGCGCATGCGCACGACGGAGCTCCCTCCGTCGTGCGCATGCGCAGTGGGGACCATCGACCCACTTGCGAGCGTACTGCCGCTCGCGAGTGGGTCTGAATGACCCCCTTTGTCTCTTGTGCAAGACATACACTACATAGACCCCCCAATATGTGCCTGTATTGTGGAGTAGATGGATCTATGGGGGAGATGTATCAAACAGTGTAAAGCCTGAACAAATGGAGTTGTCCATAACAACTAGGGCCTGATGCAGAGTCGCTCGCTCGCACTGTGCGTTTGCAAGCGGCCCGATGCTCTGCGTATGCGCATACTTCGTTCTGTGCGTGCGCAAACTACACACTGCGATCGCATCCCTCTCGCTCGCCCAGCAAAGGCAGCCCAGTGTAATGAGTGACAGGAGAGGCCGTTTGTGGGTGGTAACAGGGGCAGGACACTAATAACAAGGGTTGGAGATGCGAACGCAGGCGTGCCCGAGTGTTTCAACGCCGTTTTAGAGGCGTGCATAATTAACAGGCAGCGTCATAGCACACGTCACTTTCCATTTTTTTTACCCTGATTTTCCTCGCAATGCTTGCGGTAGGGTAAAGCTACCACAAGCACTGCGTTAGCATCCGATGGTGCTCGATGTACCAATGTTTTAATACACTTCCTGGAGATGACGAGTGCTGGTGGGCGGCTCTGCCTGTGCGATTGGGCGTACGCTCAGACAAAGTGCCACTCGCTAAGACACGGTGGGCGTGCTTATGCCTTGGCGAGCGATCGCTTCCCGTGGCGTCACTTTGACAAATTTGCATACGCATCCAGCGAGCGTACGCAGATAGTGAACGGGTCTGAATCAGGCCCCTAATCCGTTATTAAGTAACATTTTGTAGAACATACTTAATAAATGCTCGCTTGAAGCTGATTGGTCGTTATGGGGAACTTCTCCACTCTTATACTGCTTGTTATATCTCTCCTAATATCTCAACAAGGGTCCTCAGTCCTCACATGCGCTTATGTGGGCCCACTAAAATTCTGCATACTGTATACGGAGCTTCTCTGCGCCTGATTCAGACCTGCCCGCGAGTGTTGAGCGCTCGCAAGCTGGTCGATGTTGGCCAAGTGCGCATGAGCACGACGGAGGCGGCTCCGTCGTGCGCATGCGTGAGACCCGAATGACGATGGCCAAGCCGTCGTTATGGGTCTCGCACCAAAGGGGGCGTACTGTCGATGGTGATTGACAGCACGCCCCCTTTGGTGGGTGTGCCGGGGGCGTGGCTGCCCAGACGGAGGCGTTCCCATGGGAACGCCTACCGTCTTGGGCCGGCCCCACTGACATCACAAGTGATGTCAGTGGGAGTGCTTTTGGCTCTGATAGAGCCAAAAGCACTCCAGGGCTTGTGGCAGCGAGACCCTACCGGACCATCGCGACCATCACTTTGGCCGCTCGCTATAGCTGTGGGTGGTGACACACAGCTATGCGAGCGGCCAGATGGCCGCTCCAAAAAGGAGGAGGGACGGCCCTGATTCAGAGCGAGCGCTCGGTCCCATAGGCCACATGAATCCGCGGTAGAGAAAGTATTTAAATGTATCAACATGAGTAGGAGCTTCCGTAACTGTCAAATTACATACCAATTGCGTCATCATCACGGCCACCGGCCCACCCCCTTTACCGCGACACGTCCACCCCCCTGCTCAGACGACCTCCCAGAGGGGGTGGCCAGTATGTCGGCAAGTATGGTTAACTGGCTTAAATGCACAATAGCCCCAGTGGCCGAATTATCGTGAACAGAACAAATACTCGCTGTCCTATGTTAATAACTTTTGAACCAATTATTTGAGCCATACCCCCCTGAGGGCTGGGACAATGCTCAGGAGGGAGCTGGGGTACGTATAGTGTTACTATACACAACCACCACTTGTTATATTTAAAATTATTTTAGGGAAAAAAAAAAGGAAAAAGGTGTTTTGACTTTTTTGAGGCCCTTTTAGCCGTAAGTTCCGGCGCGCGGTTGGAGAATATTGCTGTACGGTTAATTAATGGCTTAGTTCACAGGAGCTTCCACTCTAAACTCTCCTGTTGGTCAACTGCAAGTTTAATGTGGGGGGGGGGGGGGGGGGGGCGGTGGTGTCAGGCGCTTCCTCTGTCTCCCGGCCCCCAGTGTTCGCAGTCTGTGAGCTGCACTATAGGCTCAGGCAGGAGAGGGATTTATAGCTGCCTGGAAGGAGAGAGAGGGGAGGGGGAGCAAGGCGCAGGGTTTGTTACTCTTGTGACCTAACCATCTGGAAAGCAGAAGCTGTTGGGTTGAATCCTGCATGAATAAAACTGAAGAGAAAACCATCCATATTTGGTGAAAGAGCTCTGGGCCCGCAGTGTTCCCAGCCCAGTTTTAACTCGCCCCTGTCGGGTCCTTTAACCCTCGCCACCCTGCACAGCGGCTTCCTGCACCGGCAGCAAAGTGGTTAAAGCCAAAGGACACCATCACTATATAAGATACTGTTCAAATAGTTGGGGGGGGGTGCACCAAAAAAACAGACTGGGTATGCAGTCATATGAACGAGTTCACTTTAACCCAAAGAGCTTGCAATCTGTTTTTAGCAATCCCAATATGTGATGATTATAGCTGTTGTTTGTTTTCACATATGTATTATTGGGTGTGATATATTTTGTCAACATTCACCCCTGGCCCTGATTCAGAGGCGCACGCTATTTGCCTGCGCTCGCTCTGAATCAGGGCGTCCCTATTTTTCTTTTTTGACCGGCCTCCAGGCCGCTCGCACAGCTGTGGGTGACCATCGGGCTTGCGAGGAGACCCTGTGGTAGGGTCTCAGGTCTCGCAAGCCCGAGTGGACTCCTGCTCTAATAGAGCCGGAAGCTCACTACTTACATCACTAGTGATGTCAGTAGGGCCGCCCACAAACGGCAGGCGTTCCTTCGTGAACGCCTCCGTTTGTGCAGCCACCCCCCCCTCCCCGCCTACAAAACGGGGCGAGCTGTCGATCAACATCAACAGCCACCCCGTCTTGTAGCAAGCCCTGGAGCGAGTGATTTCTCACTCGCTCGCGCGCGCACGCAATGACCCACCATCTACCCGCTTGCGAACGCTATGCGCTCGCAAGCAGGTCTGAATCAGGCCCTCTATGCGGTCCATTTTATATTCTATCTTCCCAACGCGGAATGATAGATCGTGCGGATCACATACAGTGCGCTTGCCGTGTTTGTATGATTCCACTCTGGGAATTGAAGGTCCCAGTGAGACTTCCTAGGGGTATGACAATGAGATTGACGTCTTTAAGCATCAGACTTCCCACTTTACCCAACCCAGGACGTTGGTCTGCACATCCTGGGGGGATGTAGTCCGGAAGCTGACGCTCTAAATGCCGACCGCCGGCTTCCAGACACTGTAATCCCGACTAAGGACGAATGACAGGCGTCTAAATCTAGACGCCTGTCATTTGACAGACGTCGGTAGACTGGCGCCCGACATCCCGATCGAGCAGATGCCGGGTGCCGCAGCGGAGAGCCGGTTAGGTTTAGGGCTCCTGTGGCGGACTTAGGGTTAGACACCCCCCCCGGGAGGTTAGGGTTAGGCTAAGGGGAGGGAGGGTTAGGTTTAGGCACTTAGAGGGGGGGTTAGGGTTAGGCACCCTAAAGGAGGGTTAGGGGCTAGAATTAGATTAGTTAGTAC
This sequence comes from Taudactylus pleione, assembly GCA_031769625.1. Classification (NCBI taxonomy): domain Eukaryota; kingdom Metazoa; phylum Chordata; class Amphibia; order Anura; family Myobatrachidae; genus Taudactylus; species Taudactylus pleione. Next base: position 1,332,829 of record JAUIMM010000240.1, read on the forward strand.
TTACCTTTAGGACGATCGGGATTTCCTCCTTTGTCGGGCAGCCGCTGTCGGGATTTGAACCGGCGGCCATGCGGCCGGTGGTAATACATATCACACCCCTCCTGGAAGTGTAGGAGAGCTTACTGAGATTCGGGAGTCTCTGCAAGAGTATGGCATGTAGTACAGTGTGTACAGTCCATAAAGATTGGCGGCCTGCTAGTACCTGGGAATGTAGCTCTATGATGCACTGAGCGCCAACCAGCTGATCTCGCTACAGGGCACTGACTTCTGGCCACATATTGTCATGTGGTGCCAGTGCGCTACATCTTGTTGGGGGGCCATGAGCAGACCCAGCTACAGGGGGGTAAAAGGGGTACACCCGTGCCGGGCCACGAGGTTCTGAGGGACCTCGAGGGCTCAGGGTCACAATCCGCATCTGCCATGGGCCCGTTGGCTAGTGTCATCGTGGCCAAGTAAAATAGTTACCCCCCGGCCCCCCTCCCAACAGGATAACCCCGGCGGCCCGCCAGTCTAGTCACTTGAGTGGCCGGGCGCTAGCACATATCGTGCCATGATGCTGCGCTGGCCCTGTATCCCTGGCCTCCCGCCGCGACATCCATCCACCGAGGAGCCGCGAGGCCAGGTACTGGTGGATTGTGGAACCGACCGCCAGCCGACGGACATGCCACACACAGACAGGCCAGCTGTGTGCCTGCAGCGCTGCACATTCACTGTCTGTCCCAGCGGATGTGTATAGGGGGAAGTGACATCCATGACGGACAGTGTTTCAATTTTATTAAGCTTGATACAGTGCCCCTTTTTCTATATATACACACACTATATACACACACACTCTCAGGGGGTGATTCAATTTGTTTTTCGCCCACAGCTGATGGTGCCGGGCGCCCGACAGAGCAGTTCAACTATTGCGCCGCGGGAGCACACATCTCTGCTTGCAGCCCCCCGGGCAGGGGAGCAGGAATGTGCGATAAATCAGGAGTTTGGGCACCCAAAGAAGAACTTTAGATGGGTTTAGCCACTTTACGTGGCTAAACCCTGTCTATTTGGGCGCGACATGCACGACATGTATGGGCGCCCAAAAACAATTGAATATCGCACCTCTATCTCCCGTCACTTTAGACAATAGATAGGGCGGTGATCAAACTTTTGAATCACCCCCTGAGACTTTTAGTGAAGTTCATATATTTGTTCCAAACACGCCAACATTTCAGGGCCTGCGACCCCTTTTGTCAAGGTAACCTCATATATCTTGTATGGTTTCCTGTATCTGCACAATTACAGTGTCTTATATTTGGTGATGCATGTATTGGGAGGGATGTGTGGGTTGTGTTGAGTGGGGGGGGGGGGGGCATAACTGGCCCTAAGATTTCTGTTGCCAGCCCTGGCTATGAGACCCTTGTAGTTGGGATTACAAGTGGATTACACAGGAGATCCAGTGCAAAGGGACTGTCTATGTACAGTAACTTCCCATTTAGAGATGGTTTTATTTTAAGGAGCTACAAATTTCCTGCAGACATTACTATCCATCCAGCGCTCGGCCTCTCCTGGGAATTGCCGGATGGCCCCGCCCCAGGCCCTGGGAGCAGTCAGTGATTGGCTGGGTCTGCGTTATGTTTCTGCCAGACATGGCTAGTTGTGCAACAGCCGGTGATTAGGTGTGCGAGACTGACAGGTAAATAGTGTCGGAGTGACAATGTGTACAATACGCTCTGTGTGTGCAGGTGATGGATGGCTTGTATGTGTACGCTAGCAGGTATGTATAGAACAGGTGGCTGTGTATTGTGTGCGCGCGGCTCAGACTGACAGCTGAAAACAGGAGGAGATTGTAGGTGCCCTGTCACAGTTTTAGCATGCCCTAATAGCATACTTGCCTACCCTCCCGATTTGGTCAGGAGCCTCCCGAAAATTGGGTGCCGCTCCTAGCCTCCCGGGCAGGCAGGCAAGTCTCCCGGCAGCTGGCAACCCCTCCTGCCCCCCACCGTATTTACCAGAGAATCCCCGGCAGCAGGGCAGCCTGTGACGCAATTCACGCCGAATCGCTTCATTTTGCCCCCCCCTGCTTCACAATGCCGGGATTAAAAATGACGCGATCGTGTGGCAACGCCCCCAGTCCCGCCCACGTGCCGGTCATGCCCCCCGATTTTGCCGATCTGGCTGCCCCCTCCCAGAAGGGGCATCCAGATTGTCTGCGTCTCTGCCTAATAGCAATTTTTTTAGGGTAACCCCCCGCACCCCCCGTAGAATAGGCACTTCTCCCGCATTTCTGACCGCTTCCTAGCGAAGTGTGCAGATTGGGGAGAATTTTCCCAGAGATTGGGGGTCCCCCGAATAGGGGGCGGGTCTTAATAAAGCAATTCTACAAAAATCGCCTAATTTTACCCAGGACCCCTATTTTATACATGCACTATTCGCAGCGATTTGACGCGAGGAGCGGGACTTAATGACGCAAACCGTCAAGCCCCGCTCCCCCACCTATAGTCAAGTATGATTTGCACGCGTGACGTGACACACTTCATCCGAAAGAAGAAATAAAACTCACAAGTGAATTATGTTATAAATATTTTCCTGGAAAACCGAGGGTTAAACGTACCTCCCAATCGTCTATATTGGACCCGAATTCTATTCGCTTCCAAAAAGTGTATAGTTTCTAATTATCTTATATCATCCCTCCTGTAAGTTGGGGTTTCTTGTGCTGCGTTCTACGGGGATTTGCACGGAAAAGGTGCGCGCGCTTATTACGCCAGGAAATGTAATTCTCCGGCAGTAATTCGCTCTCTGGCCATGTGACAGGCTGGGAGCCACGGGTTAAGCGTTAGAGACATAAGTGCAGAGGGTACGAAGGAAAAAAAAAAAACGTTTACGGCCTGAGAGCCTGGGAACAAATTAGGGAGTATCTCTGGACAACTGGAAAACAAACACGGAGCTCTAGGGCTGCGGATAAACATTCTGCTATTATTAGCAACTGAAATAGATTCAGAGATTTGGATTTTTTTTTTTCTTTATTTTTTTTTGTCGAGAAAAAAAAAAAAACTATGCAGCGCTCGCCCCCTGCTTGGGATCTTTTACCCGTGGGAGAAAAGCTTTATCGGCAAATATCTGCAGATTTCCGGAGGAGACCAGGCCATGTGCCATCTAGGGTGGGAAAGGAATACACTGGAATAATACAAAAAAAAAAAAGTAAACTTTTTTTTTTTTTATCTTTTCCAAAAATTATTAATTCATATAAATTGTATAATTTTATATTGTGCATATTTTGGGCTACTAGGTAAAAGTTCAGTTGAAAGTAAACAGAGTGTTTGTGTGCGTGTGCCTTGTTTCCAGCGCTGTAAATATGGGGAATAACATACAGCAGAGCAGCATTTCCAGAGAGGATATGCTGTGTAGCACTAGCCGCGTGACCTCGTAGTGTCGCTAGTTCTCACTGAGTCGACAGGATGGGTATGTAATCGTGATGCATATTTGCCGACATTTACCTTTTTCCTCCCCGGAAGAAGCCCAGGGGAGTGACGCAGATGTGAGGTGTGGGGGGCGGGGCTGGATGGGTCATGTCATTAAGCCCCGCCCAGCCGCTGTAATTTTCCGTGAACGATGCATAAGGGGTGGGGCCAAATGACATGAATCTCATAGGATCGCGTAATTAGTTCACGCCCCTACTCGCAGGACCCGCCGATCAACAAGAAAAGTCTCCCCATTTTGCCCACTTTACGAGGAAGTGGTCAGTTTACGGGAGAAGTGCCTACCTTTCCGGGGAAAATCGTGAGCCTTCCGGGAGGGTAGGTATGTATAATGTAATGTTGACACCAGAGTGTTGACATGGTCTGAATGTCAACATGGACAAAATGTTGGCAGTAAACAGGTCGACATACACAATGTTTACATGGTTATGTGTTACATATGCATACCAAAGTTGGTGTGTGAACCTAGGCGCTTGAACCTGACGATGAATATACAGTCAGGTGCATAAATATTGGGACATTGACAGAATTTTCATATTTTGGCCTCTATTCACCACCACAATGGCTTTGAAATGAAACAAACAAGATGTGCTTTATCTGCAGACTTTCAGATTTAATTTGAGGGTAATTACATCCAAATCAGGTGAACGGTGTAGGAATTACAAAGGTTTCTATATGTGTCTCCCACTTTTTAAGGGGCCAAAAGTAATGGGACAAACTAAACAATCCTAAATCTAACTTTCACTTTTTAATACTTTGTTGCAAATCCTTTGCAGGCAATTACAGCCTGAAGTCTGGATCGCATAGACATCACCAGACGCTGGATTTAATCCCTGGTGATGCTCTGCCAGGCCTCTACTGCAAATGTCTTCAGTTCCTGCTTGTTCTTGGGGCATTTTCCCTTCAGTTTTGTCTTCATCAAGTGAAATGCATGCTCAATCGGATTCAGGTCAGGGGATTGACTTGGCCATTGCATAACATTCCACGTTTTAGGCTTAAAAAACTCTTTGGTTGCTTTTGCAGTATGCTTCGGGTCATTGTCCATCTGCACTGTGAAGCGCCGTCCAATGAGTTCTGAAGCATTTGACTGAATATGAGCATATAATATTGCCCGAAACACTTCAGAATTCATTCTGCTGCTTTTGTCAGCAGTCACATCATCAATAAATACAAGGGAACCAGTTCCATTGGCAGCCATACATGCCCACGCCATGACACTACCACCACCATGCTTCACTGAGAGGTGGTATGTTTTGGATCATGAGCAGTTCCTTTCCTTCTCCATACTCTTCTCTTCCCATCACTCTGGTACAAGTTGATCTTTGTCATCTGTCCATAGGATGTTGTTCCAGAACTGTAATGGCTTTTTTAGATGTTGTTTGGCAAACTCTAATCTGGTCTTCCTGTTTTTGTGGCTCACCAATGGTTTACATCTTGTGGTGAACCCTCTATATTCACTCTTGTGAAGTCTTCTCTTGATTGTTGACTTTGACACATATACACCTACCTCCTGGAGAGTGTTCTTGATTTGGCCAACTGTTGTGAAGGGTTTTTCTTCACCGGGGAAATAATTCTTCTGTCATCCACCACAGTTGTTTTCCGTGGTCTTCCGGGTCTTTTGGTGTTGCTGAGCTCTCCGGTGCGTTCTTTCTTTTTAAGAATGTTCCAAACAGTTGATTTGGCCACACCTAATGTTTTTGCTATCTCTCTGATGGGTTTGTTTTGATTTTTCAGCCTAATGATGGCTTGCTTCACTGATAGTGACAGCTCTTTGGATCTCATATTGAGAGTCGACATCAACTGATTCCAAATGCAAATGTCACACCTAGAATCAATTCCAGACCTTTTATCTGCTTAATTGATAATGAAATAACGAGGGAATAGCCCACACCTGTCCATGAAATAGCTTTTGAGTTGATAGTCCCATTACTTTTGGCCCCTTAAAAAGTGGAAGGCACATATAGAAACTGTTGTAATTCCTACACCGTTCACCTGATTTGGACGTAATTACCCTTAAATTAAATCTGAAAGTCTGCAGGTAAAGCACATCTTGTTTGTTTCATTTCAAAGCCATTGTAGAGGTGAATAGAGGCCAAAATATGAAAATTCTGTCAATGTCCCAATATTTATGCACCTGACTGGTTTATATACTTTTTTGCATATATATACAATGTGTTACTTAGCATGAATATCTCATATGCATCAAATTTATAACACATTTATTGGAGTTCCATAAAATACATACAATAATATAGAGACATAAAACTTTTACTGGATATTCATGTGCAAAATGTCCCTTGTGGGTCTTTGATTAAAAAGCTCTCACCCTTTTAGGTGGTTGCGGTGGGCTAGCGCTCTATAGCTGTGGGTCCCGGGCACCGCAACACGCTTCGTGTGGAGCCCCATCAGGGTTTAGTGCACCAAAAGGTAATCCAGATCCAAGTATGTGGTCCGCACAACGCGTTTCGGAAAATCCTTCATCATGAGATATTCATGTTAAGTAACACATTGGTTTATAATTTATATACTTTTTTCATATATATATATATATATATATATCGTCAGGTTCAAGTGCCTAGGTTCACACACCAAATTTGGTATGCATATGTAACTTTAGGGAGTGGTTGTGTTGCTCTCAAGGTGTATCCTGTTTATTGCGTAAGCAGTGGTGCCACTAAAAAACATAATTTGTATATGGTTATTATATGGACATTGTGATGATGTAAAGCCATGGTTGAAAGAACAAAAAGAAGAGTAAAAATATAAAGTAATGGCACAAGTTGCAGGAGGGTATAAGACCATAAATGAAGGTAACATGAATACAACATACTCCTTAAAGACCTAGGGGGAGATGTATCAAGCCTTGTAGAGAGATAAAGTACCAACCAATCAGCTCTTAACTGTCTTTTTTTTTTACAAACACTGTGTCAGGTTGCATAGTCTACCATGTCTCCATGTTTAAATGTTGACATCCTGAGGTTGACGACGATTATAGTTAGGTGCCGTCTGGAGGGTTAGCGTTATGCTGTGGGGGGTGGTTAGTGTTAGGCACTAGCGGGAGGGTTAGAGGTATGGATTAGGGATAGTGGGGAAATACTTAAAAACAGACAGTCCCTCAGAGGTCTGACCCGGAAGTGATGGTCACATGACCGTCCGCACTGGAGCTGCTGGGAGAAGGTTAGAGACCACTAGACCACCAGAGATGGTTTGTTGACAGTTGATCATGTCATCATGGTCACCACCGACATGCTGCATGTAGACTGTACCACCATGTTGACATTCTCATGTCGTCCTGATGATGTTGATATGATTACTGTCAACAAATCATAACACATAACACACCCTTCAAACACGGCCTGTAAAATGACATTTTAGAAGCTAATTGTTTGGTACTTTAACTCTCTCCGAGGCTTGATAAATCTCCCCCTAGTTCAAGCTGCAGAGCTATTCTAGGTCCTAAATAACATACAGTATTTATCTTTTTTATTTATGCAGACCTACAGATGTGTCCACAATATTACCTCCGTGCGCTACAAGTTGCATTAAACATAACACATGAGCGCCGTACAACTCTGTATCGCCGAGCGACTTTTCTTGTAACTTGTTACCTTGAAATACATCTTATTCACAAAGTGAGGCAAATAGGACACACAAGCAGCTTCTGCTGCTGAAAATTATATGCATGTTCTGTGTGCAGCTGCGGGTGTACGTATCTGCATGCGATATGCTATGTTACAGTGTCAGCGGCTGAGAAATGCTACGTTACAGTGTCAGCGGCTGAGAAATGCTATGTTACAGTGTCAGCCCCTGCGAAATGCTACGTTAGTGTCAGCGGCTGAGAAATGCTGCGTTACAGTGTCAGCGGCTGAGAAATGCTACGTTACAGTGTCAGCGGCTGAGAAATGCTATGTTACAGTGTCAGCCCCTGCGAAATGCTACGTTACAGTGTCAGCGGCTGAGAAATGCTACGTTACAGTGTCAGCGGCTGAGAAATGCTACGTTACAGTTTTAGTGCCTGCGAAATGCTGCGTTACAGTGTCAGCCCCTGCGAAATGCTACGTTACAGTGTCAGCGGCTGTGAAATGCTGCATTACAGTGTCAGCGGCTGAGAAATGCTACGTTACAGTGTCAGCGGCTGAGAAATGCTGCGTTACAGTGTCAGCGGCTGAGAAATGCTGCGTTGCAGTGTCAGCGCCTGCGAAATGCTGCATTACAGTGTCAGCGGCTGAGAAATGCTACATTACAGTGTCAGCGGCTGAGAAATGATGCGTTACAGTGTCAGGAGCTGAGAAATGCTACGTTACAGTGTCAGCACCTGCGAAATGCTGCGTTCGTGTCAGCGGCTGAGAAATGCTACATTACAGTGTCAGTGGCTGAGAAATGCTACATTACAGTGTCAGTGGCTGAGAAATGCTGCGTTACAGTGTCAGCGCCTGCGAAATGCTGCGTTAGTGTCAGCGGCTGAGAAATGCTACGTTACAGTGTCAGCGGCTGAGAAATGCTACGTTACAGTGTCAGCGGCTGAGAAATGCTACGTTACAGTGTCAGCGCCTGCGAAATGCTGCGTTAGTGTCAGCGGCTGAGAAATGCTACGTTACAGTGTCAGCGGCTGAGAAATGCTGCGTTACAGTGGCAGCGCCTGCGAAATGCTACATTACAGTGTCAGCGGCTGAGAAATGATGCGTTACAGTGTCAGGAGCTGAGAAATGCTACGTTACAGTGTCAGCGCCTGCGAAATGCTGCGTTAGTGTCAGCGGCTGAGAAATGCTACATTACAGTGTCAGTGGCTGAGAAATGCTGCGTTACAGTGTCAGCGCCTGAGAAATGCTACGTTACAGTGTCAGCGGCTGAGAAATGCTACGTTACAGTGTCAGCGCCTGCGAAATGCTGCGTTAGTGTCAGCGGCTGAGAAATGCTACGTTACAGTGTCAGCGGCTGAGAAATGCTACGTTACAGTGTCAGCGGCTGAGAAATGCTGCGTTACAGTGGCAGCGCCTGCGAAATGCTGCGTTAGTGTCAGCGGCTGAGAAATGCTGCGTTACAGTGTCAGTGGCTGAGAAATGCTGCGTTAGTGTCAGCGCCTGCGAAATGCTACGTTACAGTGTCAGCGGCTGAGAAATGCTACGTTACAGTGTCAGCGGCTGAGAAATGCTACGTTACAGTGGCAGCGGCTGAGAAATGCTGCGTTACAGTGGCAGCGCCTGCGAAATGCTGCGTTACAGTGTCAGCGCCTGAGAAATGCTGCGTTACAGTGTCAGCGGCTGAGAAATGCTGCGTTAGTGTCAGCGCCTGCAAAATGCTACGTTACAGTGTCAGCGGCTGAGAAATGCTACGTTACAGTGTCAGCGGCTGAGAAATGCTGCGTTACAGTGGCAGCGCCTGCGAAATGCTGCGTTACAGTGTCAGCGGCTGAGAAATGCTACGTTACAGTGTCAGCGGCTGAGAAATGCTGCGTTACAGTGTCAGCGGCTGAGAAATGCTACGTTACAGTGTCAGCGGCTGAGAGATGCTGCGTTACAGTGTCAGCCCCTGCGAAATGCTACGTTACAGTGTCAGCGGCTGAGAAATGCTACGTTACAGTGTCAGCGGCTGATAAATGCTGCGTTACAGTGTCAGCGCCTGCGAAATGCTGAGTTAGTGTCAGCGGCTGTTTTAGCAGGCAAATCTCTTCACTGGCAGTGGGGCTACCATGAAGATAGGTAGACGCCCTACCTCGATAGAAAATACATGTTTTCCTCGCGGTAAATAATTGTTCTCCCTTGCATAAATGGATCCGATAGTGACACACTCCGACCTCTGGGCCTGATTCAGAGCCGCTCGTTCGCTCCGAGCGATGTTCGCACAACTGCGCATGCGTATGGGTCGTAATGCCCATGCGCCAACCAGTCATTGTGGTCGGAAATCGAGCGCTCGCCAAATAGCGAGTGCCTGCTAATTTGAGTGACAGGATAGGCGTTTGTGGGTGGTAACAGGGGAAGGTGCTTGAAAACGGGGAGTGGAGATCCGTACGCAGGCGTGCCAAGCGGTCAAAACGGGCATTTTAAGGGTGTGCATAATTAACAAAGCAGCGTCAACGACCACGTCACTTGGTTGTCTCTTAGCCTGAACTGTTCGCATGATTGCAGTAGGAAAATCCAACCACAAGCACTGCGAGCAGTTCATACGCCTTTCGATGTACTCGATTAATCAAATAAATAGCGGAGATGATGTAGGATGCGAGCGGCCAAGGGGTGTCTTTACAAAATAGCAAGTGCATGTTTCGTTCGCTTGCTCAGACATAGAGGCGTCGACAGACCGCAAAGAGCGCGTTCAATTTAAATAGCCGGCCCCTTTTTCTGAACGAGCGAGCGCAAATAGCGTCCGGCTCTGAAACAGGCCCTCTGTGCAGTGTCCCAGCTTCATCCAGTCCCTGTACTGTGATAGGAGCCATGTACTGTATTCTCTACTGCAGTGGTGCCCAAACCTGTGGTGGGGGACAGGGTTGTGCTTCTGTTTGTCCATATACTTTATGAGTGGCAGCGCTGGTTTTGCCTATCACATTGACCATAAACAATTTGATTTGGTCCTGGACCACACACCCGCGGCACCCGTGCAAGTTAGGGAACCGCTGCTCTACTGTACTGTATTCTGTTTTACCACAGACAAACTTCCAGCAAGCGGGAACATTGTGTCTCCCATTCACTCCATACATGCCTACTCTCCCGATTTGGCCGGGAGCCTCCCGAAAATCGGGTGCCGCTCCCGGCCCCCCGGAAAAGTAGGCAGTTCTCCCGACTTCTTCAGTCCCCCCGCAATGTAGCGCTAAACCCCCGCTGCGGAGGGGCTGATGACGCGATTCGCGTCATCATAACCCCGCCCTCTGCCTTGCAATGCCGGAAATATCTGCATTGTGTAGCGGGGGCGGAGCCTAAATGACGTGATCGTGTGGCTCCGCCCCCAACCACTGGTAATGTCTGGCCACGCCCCCCTATACAGGCCCCACCCCCCTGCTAAACCGACCTGGCTGCTTCTTCCCGGAGGAAGCAGCCAGGATGTAGGCAAGTATGATTCACTCTCATTACTGAAACTCACGGAATCTGGACTGTGAAGAGAAAAACATATTATTCTGATAACATTCAATGGGTCTATTTACTAAGCAGTGTTAGGAGACAGAGGGCCTCATTCAGACCCGCTCGCAAGCGGGTCGATGTACTGCGCGTGTGCAAGCCCCGGACCGAGAGAGAAATTCTCTCGTTCCGGGGTTAACTACAAAAGGGGCGGCTGTCGATGGTGATCGACAGCCCGCACCGTTTTGTAGGCAGGGTGGCGGGGGTGGCTGGCCAAACGGAGGCGTTCCCTGCCGTTTGGGGATGGCCCCACTAACATCACTCGTGATGTCAGTGGTGAGCTTCCGTCTCTATTAGAGCCGAAAGCTCACTGGGGCTTGCGGCAGACGAGACCCTGTCACAAGCCCGGATAGTCGCAATGGTCTTGACCATCGCGACCATCAACCTGGCCACTCGCTAAAGCTGTGGGTGGTCACCCACAGCTTAGCGAGCGGCCAGGAGGCCAGCACTTTACAGAGAAGCGGCCGCCCTCATTCAGAGCGAGCGTTCGCATTTTGCGAGCGCCTCTGAATGAGGTCCAGAGTGAAAAGTGATAAGAAAGTGATAAGGTGCCAGCCAATCAGCTCCCAACTGTCATTTTTCAAACACAGTGAGATGACAGTTAGGAGCTGATTGGCTGGCACCTTATCACTTTCTTATCACTTTTTCACTCTGTCTCCTAACACTGCTTAGTACATAGACCCGTAAGTCTTTTTCCTTCCACAGTACAGTGAGCGCCAACAAGCGGCGTTACTATGGTAACACCGCCCAGCAGGCTACAGGCATCCTTCACATAAATCAAAATAAATGTGTAAGTAAAGATACTTCAGTTTGAAACACAGGACACTTTTTTTTCTTTTTTTTTTAACTGACCGTGTTTTAAAAACATCCCCCGTCTCTGATTAGCTATGTAACAAACAACCCCTCTGATATCGCTATGCTGTTATCTAGCCTTGTGACTGTACTGTACAAGTAACTCGCCTAGGTCGTATTGTGATATATTGTAAAGTTGCCTGAGTGCTGCCCCTTTCCTTTGGAGATGTATGTAACGCTAGGCTGGTGCACGTATCACAGCTTCCTATAGGGATCCCTCCAACAGTCCTAAACTGACCTCGGAACTGGGGATCCTTTAATCCCTACTAATAGAGTACATTCTGTCTACCTGACTTTTCATGAGATTGCTTTGGACTATCCATTGCCCGTCAGGATGTGTTTGGGCTGTATACTGCTACAGTGCAGACATAATGGACGTTGATACCGTGGCTTTATATTGTTGATGTATAAAACAACAAAACCCCAATTTACAGGTTTTTCAATAAATATAAAGCACTTGCCTGAGATCCAGGTCTGGAACTGGTTTCCTCTCTCCGTTCGTGACTCATCTCGTTTGCAGATTACGTTGATCTGGGGTGAATTTCAGTCTTGTCATAATTAATTATCTACAAAACCTGACTTTTACTGGTCAATTAAGCATTTTTTTTTGCAATTGGAGGAAGCGATGTAAACTCTACGTGAACCCCCTGTAGAGCACTCCAGGTCCTGTATGCTTGGGGGTCCCCAGTCTATGTATGCAAAGTGCATTAAATATATCGCTGCCTTCCTGCCCATGGGCCAGATTCCGAGCTATGCGCTAATGCCATCCCGTAAGGAGATGCTGTGCGAAAATATGTGAATGTTGTGGACGACGAAGAATGTATTGAGATGTCCACCTGCGGCAGAGCCGGCAGTAGCCAATTCGGTGCCCTAGGCAAAATTTTAGCTGGTGCCCCCCCTAGTATGTAAGTATGTGTATATATATAAATATATATAATATATACAGTGTGTGTGTGTGTGTGTATATGTATGTATGTGTGTATATATATATATATATATATATATATACATACACATGTCCCCTCCAGCCTCCTGGGTCTCCTCCAGCTTCCTGGGTACCTTCCTACTGCCTGGGTCCCTCCTAGCCTCCTGGGTCCCCTCCAGCCTCGTGGGTCCAGCCGCTTGTGTTACTTGAACACCGTCCATTGCGATGTTAGGTCGGGGAAGGCTCATTCTCTCGCCTCAAACGGCGCAATGCTGTTTTCCCAGCGCTAAGGGCAGAAAGCAGCATCGCGCCTGGCTTCTGTAGGATTTCTGCTCGCACCCCCGGAGGGATGCGAGATGAAATCCTTAGTCGGGCTTAGCAGCGCGATGGATTGGATAGCTGCGGGAGCTCATTCACGGCGCTATTCACTTCGCGTTGAATAGAATCGTGCCCTAGATCTTCCTCCCGGGCCTGGCCGGCAGGCAGCAGCCGCACTGGTAGTCGCATAGGACCGCCCCCTAGTAACCGATGCGCTACGGTGAGGAGGTGTTGGGGAGCTGCAGTGCCGGATAATGCCCCTAGGCATTACAGTCGCCCTAGATATTTGGTTACAATACCTATGTCTATTGCCGGCTCTGACCTGCGGCTTTGCAAATCCATATGTCTGCGTACAGCATCGATCGCAGATCCTTCAATAATCGCACTTCTAAGTATCCCTATGGTGACGCAGAATGCTGCGGGAACTGGGATATCTGAGCCAATTTCACTGCATATGAGATTGCAGACGCAGGCTGAGACACTCCCCAAAATAGGCGCGACAGACCCGCGTTTTTTGTTGCCACTCCCCATTACCTCCCTCAAACCCTCCCTGCCTGTCAGTCACACTGTGAGGTAAACAGTAGCTGCAGCCGACAGCGGTAATGTACCTTGACGAATGCCCCCCGCGACTGATGTATGTACAGATTGCCTATTTATTTCTCAACTGTGCAAACGCCAGAATAGCGCACATCTCTGAATCAGAACCTATTATCATCTCCTGTAAGGGCAGATTTATCAAACCATCTAAAGAGGACAAGTGGAGATGTTGCCTTTAGCAACCAATCAGATTCTACCTATCATTTTATTGACTGTACAAGCCAACATCTGATTGGTTGCTAGTGCAGCAATTCCATTCGTCCTCTTTGGATGGTTTGATAAATGTCGCCCTTGGACACAGCACGGTTCTGTTGCCAGGGCTGTTTCAAAAAAAGAGGTAATTGAGATGAGGCACCAGGGAGGAGAGGGAGGCCACCCAAAGTAGGGATGGACATTGCTGCTCGATGGTTAAACACTGTCTATGTTTTTCTTGTGACTGTAGTGTTTTCACCATTTGATAATGGCTTTCCGATGGCGGCGGCCATCGATTGGTGTGGAAACAATGGGATGTAGTTAATAGATCGGCCGATACGATGCCGCAGGTCTAAATCCCGACTCCTCCTGCCTGATAAGGGATTTAAGATAGGTGTCTGCATTTTGATGCCTATCTTAATCCCGATGCCGGAACACCGACCCCCACCATCCCGATCGTCCTCGGACGGGTAAGTATAACTTGGGGGACTTAGGGTTAGCCCCCCCCCAGGGAAGTGTAGGGTCAGGCTAGGGTAAGGGGGGGGGGTTAAGGTTAAGCACTAGGGGGGAGGTTAGGTTCAGGGAACGGGGAGGGGGGCTAGGTTTAGGCATCCCTGAGGGGAGGTTAGGGTTATGCACTCAGGAGGGAGGTTAGGGTTAGGCACCACTAAAGGGGTGTTAGGGGAGGGGAGGGTTAGGTTACTTACCGTTAGCTGTCGGGATTTCGACCCGCCAGCGTGCCCCCATCGGTATTTGATGTGGCGGCATTACATACCGATTCCGGGAAAACAATGGCCATCCGACAGCTTGATTTAACTGTTTAACGTCGAGAATGGCCGCGGGTCACTATGCGCATGCGCTAATGTTTTTTTGGGTTTTTTTTGCACAAAGCGAATCATCAAAATGTTGAATTGTTTATTTTTTTATCTAATATTTTTGATACAGTGGTCAGTTATCATCACACCGGAAGATTAAATGGCACAAGCCCAGCCATCGTTTGATGGTGGGCTCCCGATGTCCATTCCTACGCCGACGTGCTAATCTGGAGGTGTTGCTCCCCCTGTATCTGCCACTGCTCTGCATACAAGAGACCACCTTGTATAAAACAGATTTGGGCCAGCGATGACTAGTCCCATTTTTTTTCTAAATGCTAACATCAGCCCGAGACCTAAATATGAACCTACGTCACAGCATAGTTGGCAGCTGTGCCAAGTTTACATGGACAGTGTAAGGATTTTAAGATTGTTCCTTTTTAAAGTTTAAATATCCCCATCTTTCAGTATTGAACAATCTCTTAATCAAGTTACTCGTTATTATCTTCTACATATTCTGTGCAAATTGCATCAAATATTCTTATTCTCTGGGTTTTATCATTTGATATTTAGTTTAGAGGAGTATTTAGGGGACTTAGGTTTAGGTAGCGGGGAAGGGGGTGGTTAGGGTTAGGCACTTTGAGGGGGGATTAGGGTTAGGCACTTGGGGGGGAAGTTAGGGTTAGGCACCCCTAAGGAGGGTTAGGGTTAGGTTAGTGGATACTTACCTATCCACGATCGGGATTTCCAGCGCTGTCGGGCTTACGCTGCATTGCACTCTGCACCTGTCGGGCTGCCGCTGATGGGTATTTCATACCCATTCCGCTGGTATAGTACAGATCACACAAGCTGCTGCTGGACCCTCTCTGGTGACAATTTGGTGGGTGGGAAATGCTGCCTGATTTATTTATATTTATTTACTGTATTTGAAACTGTGCTGGTCCTCTGACATCATATCCATGAGAGTAGAGTAAGTATGGCTTGTCTTCCTCATGGCAAATCATGTTGCACAGTTGCAGCAATGGCGTATCGATAATGGCTGCAGGGTGTGCGGTACACATAGGCCCCCTGGGCCCCCACCTCACACCCTGCACCCATACATGGTTATACTTACTTTTCTGCAGTCTCCAGAGTACTGCCCTGCAGGGCCGGGCCGCCGATATAGAGCAGCAAAAATCAGAGAAAATGACGGCGGCCATTTTACCGGTGACTAAGCGAGAATCTACTACACTGCCAGAGAGGAGGGAGCTCGCACTGAGGGCCTGATTCAGACCCGCTTGCAAGCGCATTGCGCTCTCAAGCGGGTTGATGGTCGGCCAGTGCGCACGCACGGCGTACATGAGCCCCGGAGCGAGTGAGAACTTCACTCGCTCCGGGGCTCGCTACAAAACGGGGAGGCTGACGATATAGATCGACAGCTCGCCCCGTTTTGTAGGCGGGGAGGGGGGGTGGCTGGACAAACGGAGGCGTTCCCGAAGGAACGCCTGTCGTTTGTGGGCGGCCCTACTGACATCATTCGTGATGTCAGTAGTGAACTTCCTGCTCATTCGGGCTTGCGGGAACCGAGACCCTACCACAAGGGTCTCGTTGCAAGCCCGATGGTTGCGATAATCGCGACCATCACCAGGCCGTGAGCGGCCTGGAGGTGGATTTAAAAAAAAAAAAAAAATCTGCCCTGATTCAGAGCGAGCGCCTCTGAATCAGGCCCTGAGTCTGCACACGGGCCCTCCCCACTCTTAAAACGCAATTATTATTATTATCAATTATTTATATAGCGCACACATATTCCGCAGCACTTTACAGAGAATATTTGGCCATTCACATCAGTCCCTGCCCCAGCGGAGCTTAAAGTCTAAATTCCCTACCACATACTCACACACACTTAAACACTAGGGTTAATTTTTTGGGGGGGTCCCAATTAACCTACCAGTATATTTTTGGTGTGTGGGAGGAAACCGGAGCACCCGGAGGAAACCCACGCAAACACAAGGAGAACATACAAACTCCACACAGGAAGGGCCTTGGTGGGAATCGAACCCACGACCTCAGTGCTGTGAGGCAGTAATGCTAACCAGTATACCGTTTGTGCTGTCCACAATTATGGCGTATAGTCTATTCCCAAATTGATTTGATTTCTTTGTAACACCACAATCTTCAAGCCGCAGTTTTACAGGAGCAGCTCATCACTCCCTTGCTCCTAACACTATAGAATTCTCAAGCTGTGTACACACTATAAGATCTGTCATTCAATATATCATTCCGACGTGGATGGGAACAATGGGGGAGATGTATTAACGGCAAAAATGTGGTAAAACCCCCGAAAATGTCGTTTTCAGGGATTTTACCGCATTCCCCGTATGTATTAAGCGCATTCTGCTGCTTCGCGTCGCTAGGTAACCTTCAGGTGGCGTTACCCAATAGAAGCCTATGGGCTTCTTAACGCGACGCTGGGGGCTGGGAGGGATCTGATTGGATCCCTCCCATAAGCCCCCGCGGCCTGCGGCCTTCTGCGCATGGGTGTTCAACTCAGAAGTCCCTCTGCCCGGCAGCATCGCAAAGGACAGCTCTCATCGAGAGAGCTGTCCTTTGCGAAATCCTTGGTACATACCGCGGTAATGAACCGTGGTATGTACGCAAAGTCAAGGGGGATGTACCGCATCGACGATGTCGCCGTTAATACATCTCCCCCAATGTATTGTAGGCATCGTATAGTGTGTATGCCCAATCTGTCGTCTCCGGCTTTCGTTCATTGCATCCTCCCATCTGCTGCTGTCACCTAAACAGCCGGTGATCTACACAATTATGGCACAGTGTGTACAGGAGAAATGATTAATCGGATACAATATGCCGACACGATATATATATCGTGCCATTGGAGAAAGCCCTATCCCTGCGAATCCTCTCTGCGCAGTTCTCAGGGAATTAAATACCTTAAATGTGCGACTGCG
This sequence comes from Taudactylus pleione, assembly GCA_031769625.1. NCBI lineage: Eukaryota > Metazoa > Chordata > Amphibia > Anura > Myobatrachidae > Taudactylus > Taudactylus pleione. The sequence continues at coordinate 1,350,034 of JAUIMM010000240.1, forward strand.
CATGCACCACCAGCTAACATCTCCCCCGCGAGCGTACGACCAACACACCCCCTCTCCACCACTAAGCTGACACTTACCTGCATAGTGATCGGTAATCGTTTTTTTTTTGTTTTTGTTTTTCTTACAAAAACTGCTACTAAAGCCCTTTAATACATTTTAGGTGATAGTAAAATAATGTGAAATGGGTGTGAAAATACCATTTTTTTTTTTTAGTAAAAAAGGAATGATAAAACCCCATGCCCCTGTCACATGCAGCCTTGTCCTCACTAACACATCACTTATCTCCTGATATACTCTGTGCTGCTGGGGACCCTGCTCCTCCCACTATATAACTCTCAGCCTGTGGCTTCCTGCTACCTACATTCCCCTCCTCACATCATGTCACTGCCCCTGTCACATACAGCCCTGTCCTCACTAACACATCTCTCATCTCCTGATATACTCTGTGCTGCTGGGAACCCTGCTCCTCCCACTATATAACTCTCAGTCTGTGGCTTTCTGCTGCTTCCATTCCCCTTCTCACATCATGTCACTGATCCTGTCACATACAGCCCTGTCCTCACTAACACATCACTCATCTCCTGATATACTCTGTGCTGCTGGGGACCCTGCTCCTCCCACTATATAACTCTCAGCCTGTGGCTTCCTGCTACCTACATTCCCCTCCTCACATCATGTCACTGCCCCTGTCACATACAGCCCTGTCCTCACTAACACATCTCTCATCTCCTGATATACTCTGTGCTGCTGGGAACCCTGCTCCTCCCACTATATAACTCTCAGTCTATGGCTTCCTGCTAACTACATTCCCCTCCTCACATCATGTCACTGCCCTGGCCGGGCCATTTTTCAAACACAGCCTGTAAAATGACAGGAACTAATTGGTTTGTGCTTTATCTCTCTCCAAGACTTGATACATCTCCCCCCTCCCTCCTGTCAGACTATATATAGGAATACTCCTACATCACATCACTGCATGGGCAATATATTGTTTGTTCTTCAGAAGTGAAGACTTTTCCCAGTCTGGGTGAGCTGGTATGTTTGGGTGGGCATCACTGGAATGGGTTTTGCAGTCAGAAAGACATGGGGGTATATTTACTAAGAATCATGTCCGGCTGAATTTAAATACGCTGGGACACGTGTGAGTTTTTCCAGATCAAACACTCAATTTAGCCCATTCTGGTACACAAAAATCAGGGGCTGGTGGTACATAAATCGCTTGGGTCCTGTCAGTCTCCTGGGGAAGCGCTGTGCCCGCGGGATCGGGTATGACCGTGACTTGATCAGGTGGGCTTTGTGCATACAATGAGGCACAGCAGGGTGCCAGTCAGTACGCTCCGTACTCCCTGATTGCATCACTGACTGACTGTGTATGTATGTAGAGAGCTTCTGGCGCCCGTAAGACTCGTCGCTTAATCTGCTCTTATATACATTACATTGCAGGAAGAGCCTCCATTCATTCGGCAGGACTCCCCGATATACAGTCTTCACTAAGACACCTCATTAGGACAGCGAATATCTTTAGTCCTTTTCCGTCTGCCCTTAGAACTAACAGGAGGGATCTGCAGCCCCGGAGAACACACAATTCTCCATTTACTTTCACATCTAGGAAAACTTTAAACATTTCCTCAGTAAATCTAAAAGTCATTGTTGGAGCATTTACGATATGTAACCAGTGTCAGGGTTACTTGCAACGTCCGCTCTGTTGGTGTAGTTATGTTTCTCTTGTTTAAAGATGAATTACAATGGTGACATTGCAGGAACCTCAGTATAATGTTTTATTCCGCCCTACAAAATACATATATTTATCTTATTATTTTTTTTTCACTTTCAGCAAGAAAGTGAATTGAAATTAACCAGCTGAATATACTGTTATGTATACTGGGGATGTAGTTATTATCCCAGCTGTTGGGATATCGGCGCAGGAATCACGGCACTGGTCAGAATCCTGGCTCCGGGGTTAGGGGGAGGGGTTAGGCACTGGGATCCTGAGCACCGCCATCCCGTACCCAACCCATATACTGTGTGTATCCGCAGAGCGCGGTTCAAGGGGGAGGGGATAATGCAGGTGACCTTTTCCCTGTAATTTCTGTAGTGTGCACACACTGATCTCCTTAAACATGGAGCCCGCGCCATGTTTCAGATGAGATCTGCCCCGTCGGCGAAGAAGTGACTATCGTGAATGGGCTCAGGGTATGCTGTGCGGACCAGCCTGCACGAACTGCGCCCATGTATACCTGCGCTATGATGCCAGTATCTATACTTGACCTCGTTCCTCCATCCAGACAGACAAATAAATGTCCTCCCTAGGAGAACACAGCCCCACGCCTGTCAGCTTATCCCATCACCCATGGGCATAGTGTCTTTGGATAATTCTTCAAACGGGATCGGTATAAAATACTGCCGGACCTATGTCAGGCGGCTCAAATCCCGACGCCGCAAGCCCGGCACCAGTGAAGATCCTGACTGCGCTAAAGGTAAGTATTAACTAACCTAACCCCCCCCCCCTCACCCTCCTTTAGGGGTGCCTAACCTCCCTCCCTAGTGCCTAACCCCCCTCTAATTGCCTTTACCTAAGCCCCCCTTCCCCGCTGCTTAAACCTAACCGTCCTGGGGGGTGTACCTAACCCTGACCTCCCCCCGGGGTGCCTAAACCTAACCCACCCCCTTTCCCTAGCCTAAACCTAACCCTCCTGGGGTGTGCCTAACCCTTAGTCCCCCACGGAGCCTCTAACCTAAAACCTGGCGGCTTACCTTCAACCGGTATGCTGGGCGTCGGGTTCCCGGCGTAGGTAAAATGACATCTCGACGCCTATCATTAGACCCCTCCCAGGATTAGACAATCAGACTAATTTAACCTATTTGAACAATCGATTTTGACCATTTTCCAGTGTTTGGGAACATATGCTGGAATGTCATTTGCTCCCATACATTACAAGGTTTTCATTCCAACCAGCCAGACTGGACAGATGTCTGACAGATATTTGTATGGTGTATGCCCAGCATTAGTAAGATTAGGCACAATTAGCTAATTGTCAGCCCAGACCTATTCAATTAGATGCCATTAGGTCCCAGAGTGTTCACTTAACGCAGATTTTTTTCCTTGCCAAGGAAACGTCTGAGCTAAATGTACCCACCTGGACTTAATGCACGAGGAAACTCATAGATTCCGGCACTTGACGCAATTTCTGTGGGTTATTGTGTGTTACCTGCGTGTTTACCAGGCGGGGAAAATGCTGAATAATTGAAAAGCTCCTGGCGTTAATCCATACTTGGCGATATCCTGGTTGCCCCTTCCAGGAGGGAGCAGCCCGGTCGGCTTAGCAGGGGGGCGGAGCCGACAAAGGGGCGTAGCCGGGAACATCGGTCCCATTTAGGGGTGGCGCTAGGGGCGGAGCCGCATGCTTCCATAATTTTGTCTCCGCCCCTGCTACACAATGACGAGATTTTCGGCATTGTGGAGCAGGGGGGCGGGGTCATGATGATGCGGGATGCATTGCGGAGGGACTGGACGGGACGGGAAGCTTGCCTACTTTTCCGGGGAGTGGGAGCGGCATCCGGTTTTCGGGAGGCTCCCGGCCAATCGGGAGAGTAGGCATGTATGCGTTAAACCCAGAGCTTTACCTTTGAGTTAAACACTGCGGGTAATTTAATCTGCCCACTGGTTTTCCAAAAGTTTATACCCATAGAAAATAAAACATTCATAGAAACTCTTTTTTTTGTCTCCTTAACGAAGAGCAAGGAGAACTATTTTGCAATCTGCTCTATTTGGCTTTAATTTTATTGTGGTCCTCCCCCCCCCTCCCCATAAACCTGCCTCACTTGTCTGAAGTGCCGATTATAGCATGCCAGCGTGACAGGGCAGCTTCATCTGTGCTTTGTGTCTTCAGGCATGTTGCTAAGAGACTAGTAATAATAACCCATATTAACGCCAGGAACAACCAAACATTACACACATACTTCAGGTTCAAAGGAAGTAAAGGAGACTGTCTGCAATGATTTCTCAAATTGCACCATTAATTACATCGGGGAACAGTCACTCTGGTGTAGATTTCGATTAATTTTGGGCTCCTGATCATGAATATGCCATGCTTGTTTTTCAATTGGCTCTAGTTTTTGAGATATGCGTATGTCTTTAATATTTATGAAAAATGAAATTAAACAATGTTAAAAATAGTTAAAAAGATGTTGTTTTTTTTAAATTTTGATTAAATTTGATTCGTAAAATGTTATAAAAAGACACAGGATAATTACGTACATAAGTGTTAGGAACCTATGAAAACCGTTTTTTTTGTAGGATTTTGTTTAGTATTCTTGTTGCGGGCAGACCCTCTGCAGACTCCAGCAGTAATCGCCCATCATGTGACCATCCCACCTTCCTTGATATCCTTCTTCCATTACCTGAATATCCTGGTGGAACCGTTCACCCTGTTCTCTGCTTAAATCTTCTAGATTGGACGGGAAGTGATCTAAATGGCTGTACAAAAAATGTTCTTTAATACTCAAGTTGGCACCTACTTTCTCGAAACATTTTAGCATGTTGTGGACTAATTCATAATAGTTGTCTGCCTGGTGATTTTGAAGAACAGACACATAACTCTGTAAGATTCTGTTTGTCATAGATGTGGTAAAATTTGGATCCTTCACCAGTTTCCACATCTGTGGGCCATCAAAAATTCCTGCATTTAATTTTTTCAATACTAAAGTTGCATACACACGTAACGATTATTTTGAACGTTTTGTCGATAACGGCGTCGTTATCGTTAAATCGTTCAGAAAATCGTTCAGTTTATGAATTCGAACAAATTGGCACTCCCGTTTGTAGTTATCGTTCATCGTCCACTTCAGACTGTCCAACATGACAATTTTCATTAAGGGAAGGAACATTGGGCCTGATTCAGAGCCGCTCGTTCGCTCCGAGCGATGTTCGCACATCTGCGCATGCATATGGGTCGTAATGCGCATGCGCCAACCAGTCAGAGCGGTCGGAAATCGAGCGCTCGCAAAATAGCGAGTGCCTATTGAGTGACAGGATAGGCGTTTGTGGGTGGTAACAGGGGAAGGTGCTTGAAAACGGGGAGTGGAGATCCGAACGCAGGCGTGCCAAACGGTCAAAACGGGCGTTTTAAGGGTGTGCATAATTAACAAAGCAGCGTCATCGACCACGTCACTTGGTTGTCTCTTAGCCTGAACTGTTCGCATGATTGCGGTAGGAAAATCCAACCACAAGCACTGCGAGCAGTTCAGACGCCTTTCGATGTACTCGATTAATCTAATAAATAGCGGAGATGACGTATGATGCGAGCGGCCAGGGGGCGTCTTTACAAAATAGCGAGGGCATGCTTCGTTCGCTCGCTCACACATAGAGGCGTCAACAGACCGCAAAGAGCGAGCGCTCAATTTAAATAGCCGGACCCTTTTTCTGAACGAGCGAGCGCAAATAGCGTCCGGCTCTGAATCAGGCCCATTATTCGTTCATCGTTCAAAAAAATCGTTCACTTTTTCAAGGGAAAATCCGACAGAGAATCGTTGGTTACAAAATCGTTACGTGTGTATGCACCTTAAGAGGTGGAAATGTTCGACAGATATACGTGAAACAATCGCCTGACTTGTCCAATGCTTTTACATTGGATGCTTTTACAGAGGATGTCTCAGCAGGGCACGGCCACGCCTCCTCCCAGCGTTCGCGAGGAGATGTGAATGTGTTATGCGTCTCAAACGTGACTACCAGCTGCGTTATCACAAATAAAACAAATTCTTGTTATTGTTGAAAGAGGGTAGTTGTTACAAAAGCAAAACGAAGTTGATTCTGTTAAGTAAAGCAGGCCTAGACTAGTAAGGGCTGGCTCAAGTTTAAGTAAAAACATATCTCTGTATGTGTAACCGCCGCGGTGTGTCTGACCAGGATATGTAATCGCGGTAATGTGGATCATTTTGCAGTAATGGAAATACATCTTGTTAACAACGCCCTTCATGTCAACACACAAATGTTTGCGATATATTGCACTATCTTGTATATTTTTAGAAGACAAAATGCTCTGTTACTTAAAAAAAAAAAAAAAAAAGTTGTTCACCACATGCTGCCATATTGATGTGATTATTTACAAATGAACTAGATGCAGAGTATAGACAAGGGGTACTTGATCGACCTTTTGCAGTGGATTGCTGGATTTTGTTTTACTTTCAGGAAGTTACCAGATGGCGGTGGTGGTGGTGGGAGGGAGGAGGGGGGGGGGGTATAAACCCTTCAATCAGTTTTTTGTAGTATTAATAACTTTGGAGCTAAATTCCATCTTTAGTGACCAGGGGGTCTATTCATAGAGCAGTGAAAAGTGCTGTTTAGCTGAAACCAGAGCTTTTACACTGCTGTCGGTGATTCATTAAGGGAGTTACCGTGGAAGAGGTTGTTCCTTCCCCAGCAGCACCCCTGCGGCGTGTATGAATTGCATCACCATACTTTTTTGTATAGTGAGTGCAATTCATAAAGGAACAAAAAGTTCAGCTGTGTACAGATTCGCCATCTGAGGACGGCGTTCTCTGTACCGCAAGCCAAACAGAGCAGGTAAGCTGCATACTTCCTTGCTGTCTGCCCACGCTGGCTCCGCCCCCTTTTACCCAGCGCCCATTGCAGTAGGTCTGACCTGACCTGCTGCTCTCAGATGCCCGGGGCATGCGCAGTGAGGATACAGACATATCGGGAACCCCAATACGTCTGTATTCGCGCTGTGTCCAGGGATGGTGGAGGGGCCAGACAGCGCATGAAGATGTCGGAGTAAGTGTACATGAATGGCTACTAAATATCACTATATTGCATCGATGTGATGGACATCGACTGCCAGGTCTATGACCTAGAAGCCCCTCTGGTGTCCTTCTGCGCATGCGGGGGGTGCTGGGAGGGAACCGATTAGATCCCTCTCTCAGCACTCTCCCGATAGAAGCCCATAGGTGATGGCATTACCCACCGCCAGGGGCGGATTGGGATGGAAATTTAGCCCAGGAAACTTCTGGAAGCAGCCGTTATGGGGGCGGGTCTGTTGAGGGGGTGGGGGTCTGTGGAGGGGGCGGGGTCTGTGGTGGAGGGCAGGATACTCCCTCCTCTTAGGATCTGGAGGGGCTCTGAGGGGAGCAGGATCGGCAACAGAAATCTTGTGAATGATAAACTCTTTTTGGGGCCCCCCATCCCTTTGAACTACGTACAGGCCAGTCAGTTTGGAAGTCTTTTTTTCTTACCTATATTGTGGTATCTCTGCAACGGGGGAACCTCTGAAGAAATTGAGCCTCATTGGACAGCGTCTTCAGCCAGTATTCATTATTCATGTAGATCACACTGGAGGATGCCTGTCTACGTAGAAATATAACCAATGTCATCACCATAACCAGATAATGTATAGTAACAGAAGTTTTTGTGCAAAATGTGAATTTCCCTGATCAAACAATTTCTGTGTATTTCCAGGCCCCTGTGTTACTCCAGACCCCCTTACGTCTCTCCATCCTCAGGCCCCCTGTGGTTCTCCAGGCTCCCTGTGTCTCTCCATCTCCAGGCCTCCATGTCTCTCTCCAGGACCCCCTGCGTCTCTTCATACCCAGGCCCACTTGTAGCTCTCAGGCTCATTCCCCCAGCCCCAGTGTCTCTCATTCCTCAGAGCCAGTGTGTCTCAGACCCATTCCCCCAAACCCAGTGTGTCTCTCATCCTCATTCCCCCAATGTGTCTCACACCCATTCCTCCCAGCCTGTGTTTGTCTCAACCCCTTTCCTCAGCCCCAGTGTGTCTCAGTCCCATTCCCCCAGACCCAGTGTGTGTCTCTCAGACCCATTCCCCCAGCCTGTGCCTCAGCCCCAGTGTGTCTCAGCCCCATTCCCTCAGACCCAGTGTGTGTCTCTCAGACCCATTCCCCCAGCCTGTGCCTCAGCCCCAGTGTGTCTCAGCCCCATTCCCCCAGACCCAGTGTGTGTCTCTCAGACCCATTCCTCCCAGCCCTGGTTTGTGTCAACCCCTTTCCTCAGCCCCAGTGTGTCTCAGCCCCATTCCCTCAGACCCAGTGTGTGTCTGTCAGACCCATTCCCCCAGCCTGTGCCTCAGCCCCAGTGTGTCTCAGCCCCATTCCCTCAGACCCAGTGTGTGTCTCTCAGACCCATTCCTCCCAGCCCGGGTTTGTCTCAACTCCATGTCTCAGCCCCAGTGGGGGGAATTCAATTCAACGCGATGTTGAATGGCTGCGGGAGGGAGCTCCCGAACCTATTCAATACACCGAGCTGTTTGGGCGCGCTAAGGATTTCTTTTCACACACCCCTGGGGATGCGAGGAGAAATCCGACCAAAGTGCCGGGCGCGCAACTGTTTTTCTGCTTAACGCGGCACTAACAGCCACGCACCCGGCACTTTGGTCAGAGAATGCCGGTTACCGCCCCTTAACATCCTTGTTAAGGCACAATAGGCGCAATAACCGGCAATTCTCCTACCACACAGCGCACTGAATTGAATAGCTTCGGGAGCTCGCTCCCAGTGTGTCAGCCCCATTCCCCCCAGACCCAGTGTGTATCTCAGCCCCAGTGTGTCGGCCCCATTCCTCCTAGCCCCAGTGTGTATATCAGCCCCATTCCCTCCTAGCCCCAGTGTGTATGTCAGCCCCATTCCCCCCTGACCCAGTGTGTATCTCAGCCCCAGTGTGTATATCAGCCCCATTCCCCCCTAGCCCCAGTGTGTATATCAGCCCCATTCCTCCTAGCCCCAGTGTGTCAGCCCCATTCCCCCCAGACCCAGTGTGTCGGCCCCATTCCTCCTAGCCCCAGTGTGTATATCAGCCCCATTCCCTCCTAGCCCCAGTGTGTATGTCAGCCCCATTCCCCCCAGACCCAGTGTGTATCTCAGCCCCAGTGTGTATATCAGCCCCATTCCCCCCTAGCCCCAGTGTGTATATCAGCCCCATTCCTCCTAGCCCCAGTGTGTCAGCCCCATTCCCCCCAGACCCAGTGTGTATCTCAGCCCCAGTGTGTCGGCCCCATTCCTCCTAGCCCCAGTGTGTATATCAGCCCCATTCCCTCCTAGCCCCAGTGTGTATGTCAGCCCCATTCCCCCCAGACCCAGTGTGTATCTCAGCCCCAGTGTGTATATCAGCCCCATTCCCCCCTAGCTCCAGTGTGTATATCAGCCCCATTCCCCCCTAGCCCCAGTGTGTATATCAGCCCCATTCCCCCCTAGCCCCAGTGTGTCCTAGCCCCAGTGTCTCTGTCTCATTCTCCCCAGTCCCTGTGGTCTCAGCAGCCCATGTGGCCCAGCCCCAATGTGTGTCAGTGTCAGCCTCATTCCAAAAGCCCCAACTTGCAAACCCCCCCATCACCCCCCGTGCAGCAACCGCAGCCGCCACTTTTGAGAAATGCGGTCAAACCCGCTTTTTCGGGGTTTGACCGCATTTCTCTCTTTGCTGCATCCCGCCCCTGGTGGCAACCCTACCGGCACACAGTGGCTGTGAACAGAACTGATTTTTGAGAATCTGTCAGTCACTAGGAACCAGTGGTATCTCTGGGGCACAAGGGATAAAGAGGTTAAGCATAGGCATCCTTTATTGTAACACTCTGCGATCTTCACTAAAGCCATTGCATTCCCCGACCTCCGAGCCCTTCTGTCTTGAGACATCTGTTTGTCTATTCAGCGAGTCGCGGTTACGTCCAGGTGCTTGGTGAAATTGTGTGTTACAAGAAACATCACCGTGTGGTCACCTCTGCCATCCTGGCGGGCATTCCTTACTGGCGAAGCCGCTTATTGTACAGTGATTGATATCCGGGGCCAGACTCAAAGCTACTTACACAAAATATAAAAGGCCTCCACGCTTTCCTATCAGTTATAGGGGCCCATTTATCAGTATATACAGTATTAACCCTAGTTTGTACGGGGTGCAGACTTTAGATTGTAAGCACCAATGGTTTTAGGAACAAACATTCTCTATATTAGCTATAGGAATATGTTAGAGATATTTATGCTATCATGCGGATATAATTAAGTCTTTCTATCGGGATGCGGTCATAATACCATCAGTCGCGATGCCATTGCTTAGAATCCCGGCACCAGCATCCTGCCGGTAAATTTGGAATTTGGGGGAGGGTTAGGCACTAGAGGGAAGGTTATGGTTAGGGGTTAGGCACTAGGGGGAGGGTTAAGGTTAGGCACTGAGGGGGAGTGTTAGGATAATGGTGCGGTGGAGAGGTTAGGTTTAGGCACTAGGGGGGAGGTTAGGTTTAGGCGGTTGGGAGGGAGGGTTAGGGTAGGGAGAGGGGGAGTGTTAGGAAACTGACCGACAGGTGTCTATATTCTAACCCTGTCGGGATGCTGGCGGCAGGATTCTTACTGCAGGGATCCCGAGCCCCGGCATCCTGTATCGAACCCATTCCATCGCCACTTATTAATTTATTGCAGATACAAAATAATCTATCATTACTGCATTTTATTAGGAAAATTATGATAATGCCTGGCAGAGGTATAACGACACTCGTCGCTCCACTGGCCAATCCTCAGCGCCAGGGTTGCGTAAAATTGGATTTAAAAAAAATAAATTAAAAAACGGATTTATATATTTGAAATCCGATTTTTTTTTTTTTTGTATTTAAATAGGATTTTTTTATTAACATTTAAAGTAAATGTTCTAAATTTTATATCGTTTATTTAAAAAAAAAATTTATATAAAAAATCCTATTTAAATCAAATAAATCTGTTTTTATTTTAAAAAAACAAACAAAAAAAAAACAATGTTATCCAACCCTGCTCAGCACAAATGTGAGCCATCTTCCCGGGATACAGATGCACAGTGGAACTAGAAGGCTGGACTTGGGCTTCTAGTTCCACTTGAAGAAAAAAAAAATATGTAAAATGTGTAAATAAAATTATAAAATAATTCCATGCAATTCCTGTCAGAAAAAGAAATGCTTTATTTAAATGTTGTGGTGAATTTAGTCTAATTCCTTTGGGGTTTCGGTGTTGGCCACATAAGCAGACTCTAGGCGGATAGGGGGATTTGGGAACCTGATCTCTTGCGAAGTTCATTCTTGAGATAACCATTTCTATCGCTGTGTCCCTCTTTCGCTTTCTAGCAGTTCCTGGTAGGATGCCTTCGGCATTATTCAAATGGGTTGATGGTGTGGGCTGTCATGTGGGAGTAATATCTAATTTCTTCTAATCGTACAGAGCCAAGGTGCTGAGAGCCAGCAGACTTCCTACAGCAAATGGAACAGGCTTGTTTATGTGTTGTCCGTTTAGAATATCTGTTTCATATGTGGCTGTAACTAGATGACGAATACTGAGTCTTAACTCTTCCCTTCCTGAAATACATGATTGGTTCGAAAATCTGTTACAGATTTTTTTTTTTTTTTGTAACTAATTGTTATGTACTGGTAATGTTACAATGTGTGTTATTGTAACTTATGTAGGCGATTAAAAAAAGACAATTACAAAGTGTTCGAAACCGCCCAAACCTATATTTAAATGGCCAATAAAATTAAAATACAAAACCAGGAGTGAATTTTATTTAATATAATTGACCCTTTAAATCCAGCGGCTGAAACAGTTGACTTTGCGGCGGATTTAATAAGCACCCCTTAGTAAATTTGTCTGTTTCCGGTTCTCCTTTTCCGAGATGCCACCCCTAGGGACCTGCGTCCAGAAGTATAAAATCTATTAGGATCTGCAAGTTATTTATTTTATTATAATGTATTTATTAAAGGTAACTTATATAGCGCACACACATTCCGCAGCGCTTTCCAGGGAATATTTGCCCGTTCACATATCGGCCCCTGCCCCAGTGAAGCTTACAATCTATGTTCCCTACCACATGTACACGCAGATATATACAGGGCTGAAACTAGGAGTTTTGTAAACCGAGGCAAGGCAGTCATTTGGCGCCCCCCTTCCCCCCCAAATAAAAACCAAACAAGGCGTTTTTCTGCGCGTGCTCCTGAAAAGGGTGTGTGGTTTCATGACAAAGTAATGCCCCTTAAACATTGCCACTCTAAGAAATGCCCCTTACATATTATGCTGCACAGTAATGCCCCTTACATATTATGCCACACACAGTAATGCCATATTATGCCACACACAGTAATGCCATATTATGCCACACAGTAATGCAGTGGGTCCGAATAATGTGATTATCATATAATCGCATCATTAGGCACCGCCCACTGCTCAGGGATCTGCCGATTCCAGGTATGTTTCTCCCCATTCTGCCCGCTTCTCAAGGAAGTGGACGGGATACGGGAGGAGTGCCTACTCTTCCAGGGGTGCGGGGGGCTACCCAAAAAATTCTAGAGTCTCCCGCAGGTTTCGTGAGAATATGAAAGTATGATATATGCACACTATGTTTTTTTTGTTTTTGTCTGAAGCCAATTAACCTACCAGTATATTTTTGGATTGTGTTCTTTAATGAAGCGGAGGCTTCGGAGAGGTTGTTTAATACAGGAAGCAAGATCCAGGTTTATTTCCCCCAAGGACACTGACTGAATATCAAGGTGGCAAACCGTAAATGGGGCCAGTCTGGCTTTTAAAGGGTGCTTCCAGAATCCACAGGGACTCAAAGCAAACACAGCTTAGAGAACATGCCCAATGGCCCTAGTCAGTGCATAATCCCTTCTGACACCTCTATTTCCTCTGTCTCTGGCCTGTAAGACAGTGATATATAGGGCTGACCCAGCTCTTGACAGCTGCTAAGACATATAGAGCTGGAAGTAAGCACATGTGTATATATAAGACTCAGTACAAGTGTCTGTCTCCATAGAGATTTACCTTTAGTGCTGTGTTGTTTGGTGATTCTCTAGCACTCATGGAAGGTGGGGCGCAGAGAGCAGTCAGAGGCATAAATCAGCCGCCATGATTGGAACCATACTCTGCAAGTAGCTGCGGTTTCACCGTGAAAAACACATTATGCATTTCTGCTCAGGAATTGTTAAGATAAATTAAAAGGAGGATAAAATGGCAGCAGATTGTTAGACCTCTCTCCAAGTCACTGAGATGAGACCATTTTCCCATTCTGAGCGACCCACATTGCCAATTTCCACTAGTTTCTTCACCCCCCCTCCAATTTTAAGATGAGTGTTCTCAAACACTTCAGTAAAATATTCAACTTTTTCTGCAAATTGTGCATTAATGCAAACAAAAAGCAAGTAGGGCACTAACATTTACTTACCCACCAACCCGATCACATTCCGGCCGGTCAGCGTGGAGGGCAGATAACAGCCAATCCAAAAGACCCGACAAAAGGAGGTCTGTATCCCACCGGGCTGTTGATCTGACAGCAATTTTTTGGGCCAATAAAAGCTGCAATTTACTGTATACGTGAGGACTTATTAATGCCTTGGGGAGGTCCAAGTGGGAGCTTTGTGAGGGCGCGGTGTAGCTGCTCTGCCCCACTGCGTTCTACCGTAGTTTGTGCCATTGCGCATCAGCTACAGCGCCACTTCAATTGGGATGTGGAAGGCTGGTCTGCTCTCCCTGAAATTCAGGAATTTCGCGCACGTACCAGGACAGAAAGAAGAAAGATTTACAGCCATGAAGGTCTGAAAAGATTTGCCACAAGTACTGTGTGTGACCGGATGACCAACGCTCTGCCAGTCCATCGCAGATTTCTAACACTGATAGAATAGAATAAAAAATTCATTTATTCCAAGAATAAAGTACTTTTCTCAGGCTTCTGTTCTGGTAACACCATAGGGAGATGACATTTCCAGAACATACATCATGGCCGTCCAAGTACCTTCTCGATACTTGATAAATAGTCTCCGCTGTGCATAAGCATGGAAGAGCCGATGCTTCGTGCCAGCAAGGTCATCTCCGGTGGTATTCTCTTTGGCAATGTGATAACGGCCCTGATTCTGATTCTCATGCCGAAGCGTCTGTTGGCGGTCGCCCTCCTGCAAGTTTATGCAAATGCTGCTACGAATTCCTTCCCTTGCGTACATCCGTACGACCGTATGTGCGACTACTGAGACGCCCACTTTTAGCGTCCGTGCACGCTGTAATACAGATTGGTGCGTCCTTATGCGCCACAATCGGTCGCACCATCAGCACTTGCACCAACGCTAAGGGCATGATCCAGAGGTGGACGCGAGGTCGATTACGCAAACGGGCAATGTCTTCAGTCTGCGTATGTGTCTGTCGCTCTGCGCGTATGTGCCACCATGGTCTTGCTGCGGCAATCGTAATGTGGATTAGGATGCAGAGTGATTGAAAGTGACCATTAAGGGAGCTTACAGGGGAGATGCGCGGGTTGCGACCGTTTTGAGGGTGCGTCGCAGCCAGCGATTGTTAATTCATACCCAGTGGTTAACGCTCCTGCATCTTACTGCAGCCGGACATTCTGAGCGATCATAGAGTTTATCAGAAGTCAATTGTGCGACTAATGGTGTCTTCGTACACAAGCGGCGGACTTCAGACGCTGCTGTTGGGTGTCTCAATACAAATGCCGGCCGGCTGTATCATTTGCATATATTCTCACAAGCACTGCATACAGGATCACAAACGCGATGGGATATGCATCCATTTTTGAATTAGGCGCTGCGGCAGGTGCCGTTTCTCCGTCTGATCACTGCCTCGTAGGCCTGCGGCCGTGCGTCTCGGAAAGCAGCCGCTTGCATTGGCACATCCGCAAGCATAAAGCCATGATGTCCATTGAGCTTCCACACCAGCCATCGTAACTGCCATCATCAGTATCTGCACGTGCGCCAGCCGCATGCTCGGTGCGAGAGTTACGTCAGAAACAGGCGCCGCTCCCCCGTGCGTAGGACCCAGAACCGCACAGAGAGTTTGATACACGCACATGACATTTCCATGACACTTCCACAAAAACAGGGCCGTTACGACTGAATTGTCGCCGGCCAGTTCACTCAACGCAACACCCTATTTCATGGAAAGACGGATACGCCAAATTTCCTTCTAACTCAGAATTGGACAATGATAGCCTAAAATGCGTAAGTTTGGATCTGCGCATGCAAAAAAAAAAAAAAGTAGACACATACGCACAGAACAGAGATCCTGGTGACTGAGAGACAGCCCCAGTGAGTCTGTAACCAGCAAGAACGCCAATGGGTAGATCTAGCAATGACCATTTTCTAATTCATTCTAACCTATAAGATGCAGTAACATATATAAGATGTAGTAACATATATGTGAGCAATAGGGGGCGCCGCTGTGTTATTTTCTGGCCCGCCCCTGAATCTGAAATTCTCACTTGATTTCCTAAATAAATATTTTTTTTTTACAGCTTTTACAACATTTCACAGGATTTTGTTTTATTGGTTTCTTGGCTCGAGGTTACATATGGGAACATACTTTTGAAGGCAATTTGCAAGCATCTTAAAAAATACTATTTATACAAAGATTTCCCGCTATTAAGAGTCTACTTGTTCCCCCCAAAACCGTAAAACTGAAGGGTCCCCCAGGTGTCTGGGATTACAAAAATTTATGGTTGCTCTCCTACATCTGTTTCCCCATCACAAGGATCTTAAAGAAAAGTCCAGGGAAAAAGTTACATTTAGTAAAAACTAAAAGCAAAAAAATAAAACACACACAGTGCAGTTTGACAACCGGTTTTTGTTGCTTCTTTTGCAGCATAAAATAAGATTATTCTCATCAAATAAGTTGTTTAAGTCGAAAATTGCTGTTCATGGGTCATCCCACCCATTTGTCAAGATTTTCCAGGGTAGTCAAAATTTATGGGCTGCGAAAAGGGCACCAATGATGATATCATCTCTATATCACCCTCCTCCATGCTGTGCCACGTCTACCAGACCTCCCACCTGGCTGCCCCCTAAACATTGGCAACTATGATTTGCCTATTCCTTGGGAGAGCAGTGAACATTCGTGGATCCCACAAAATCTCCTAGTGAAGTGGGCTGGTTTGCTGAGATGACCTGATTTGCTGCAAATTGCACCATCATGTCCCCGATCTGCAATTTGCGGAACCTATTAGAGAGTCCTCGGCCCCATTTTCCCTCATTTAACTCATTCAGTGCTGAGGGCGAGTGGGACCTATCCTTAGCACTCTGGATGTACATGCTGAGGACTAGGATCACGGAAAGCAAACTGTGTGGATTTTTTTACTCTGTAACTAAAGTGACATCTG
Organism: Taudactylus pleione; assembly: GCA_031769625.1. Taxonomy (NCBI): domain Eukaryota; kingdom Metazoa; phylum Chordata; class Amphibia; order Anura; family Myobatrachidae; genus Taudactylus; species Taudactylus pleione. Next base: position 1,366,137 of record JAUIMM010000240.1, read on the forward strand.
ATGGTGCATACACACGGTACGATTAAAATGGGCGATATGAATGATAACGATATCGATAATATCGTTATCGTTCATATTGTGCATTTTTCGGGGCCCAACGACCTGCGATTCGCGGGCACATATGGACAATATCTTCCATCGCCCGTGCATGCAAGCCAACCTCATCGACCAGGTTACCGGGTCGTTGGCCATCGTTGGTGGCTTCGTGGTGTGCTGGATGATCAATATCGTTGACGATCGTCCCATGTGTATGCACCATGAGTGTGTGTTCCTGTGGATAGATCTTATTTCAGTTACACAGTTTTTTTTGGTATTCCTTTTGAATATGTATGATGTTTGTGCCACTAGACCTGGCCCGGGATGCTTGCGTACCAAAGTTTATCCATTTTAGGAATCTGTACAATTTTTGGTGACTCACATTTCACAAAGCAGACTATTTATTTATTTATTTATTTTTTTAAATACATTCTCCCTCACAACAGTACAGAAAAATGTAGACCTTCTCTCTGTGGAATCCTTGTTAAAACATCCTTTCTGTAATCTGACATAATGTTTCCAGAAAGTATTTATCACCCGTAGAAAATGTAATCTGCAAAATGCCTGATGATATCTTTGGGAGAAGGTCATCCAGGGAATAATGTTTTTTTTTTGTGTGTGTGGCAGCCTCCTTCCTGCTGTGTTTAATGGCTTTTAGTGAGGTATGTTAGTCTGTACAGTAACTCCAATGATGCATTCTTTAAAGGGCCACTAATTCTCCAGAGATATGAACCACGGAGGTAGAATACGCTATTCAGTGTTACCCTAACATTACTGCAGTCCATGTATGCCATATTTGCGGTATGCAGTTGAGAAGCCGGCGGACCTAATCCCAACAGCCGGCTTCCCGACTGCTTTTGCCTGGCGAGGGTTTAATGACAGGCGTCTAGATCTAGACGCCTGTCATTTTACTGACGCGGGGAGACCGGCGCCCGGCATCCCAATCGAAGGGATACTGGGCTCCGCGAGCGGACAGCCGCGCGGGGGAGGAGGGTTAGGTTTAGGGCACCCGGGGGGGACTTAGGGTTAGGCACCCCCCCGGGAGGGTTAGAGTTAGGCTAGTGAGAGGGAGGGTTAGGATTAGGCACCCCCGGGGGGGACTTAGGGTTAGGCGGCAGGGAAGCGGGGGTTAGGTTTAGGCACTTAGAGGGAGGATTAGGGTTAGGCACTGGGGGGGAAGGTTAGGGTTAGGGGGTAGAATAGGTTAGTGGATACTTACCTGGGGACAATCGGGATTTTCATCCTTGTCGGGCTGCCGCTGTCTGGATTTGAACCGCCGGGCATGGGTCCGGCGGTAAATTATACCAATTCCCATATTTGCTAATCTCCTGTAACGTCAGGAGACTTCTAGAGTATTGGGATACCTCCCAGATTTCTGGGGAGGTAGGATAACATCACAGATCCCCACTGTGCCTTCCGAACCGCTATCACATGCGGCTCCGATAGCTGAAACAAACTGTAGCCCCACAATGCACAGTGACTGTATTCTAGAGCCCCAATTGGAAAGATTAGAGATGAACAGGATAATTCTATTAAGAGGAAGTATCATACCCCTGCTTTCCTCTCCAGATGCTGGATGTTCCTTCCATATGCAAGGGTGGCTTAATAATTAAGGTAACAAGACCTCTCACAAGTGTAATGTTCTCTATTTCGTTCTAATTCCCCGCCAGACCACGGCTTCCACTCACAGCCATTAGACTGCGCCTCATATCGATCCTACCGTCCCAACATCAGCTGTAAGATGGCGGAAACATGGTTACATATTGAGGTGCGCAATGTGATCAGATTTCTGTGTCTAAAGGGCACATCAGCAGCTGAAATTCATCGCCAGCTTGGCGAGTTGTACGGCGATAACGTCATATCACGGAAACGGGTTTGGGTTTGGTGCATTGCCTTGGATAACGGCAGGACAGACCAGGTGTGTAACTCATTCCTGACGACTTTCAGCTCCCTCCTTCCGGCTTCAATGGCTGGGGGGGGCGTGTTGCTGCAAAAAGGGGGCGTGGTGCTGTGATGATGCAGCATTGATGACGCGATCACGCGGTCACACCCCATGCTCCGCCCCTGTTCACAATGCCGATATTACTGGCATTGTGAAACGGGACGGGGCCATTATGCAATTCAGAGCGAATTTCGCCACCGCCCCAAACCCGCTGTGGGGGTTTCTAGTGTTACTGCGTGGGGTCGGGCGGATTGGCGGCCGCTGGGAGGCTCCTGACGGGAGGGTAGGCAAATCGGGAGGGTAGGCAAGTATGAAGTATGGCGTAACTAGGTATTTGAGTAGAAAAAGTCCTGTAGGAGCCCCTGTGTACCAGCCAATGGTGAAACACGTATGTAACTTTAACAAGGAAGACTGGCTCCCCTCAGCTCAGAGCCCCCGTAGAAGTTTCGCCCCTTGCACCTATGGTAGTTGTGCCCATGGGACAAGATGTTCAAGATGAGCGGCGATCTGGCCGGCCAATCATGTCCACCACAGATGACAATTTGTGCAGCATTGAAGGTCTGACTCAGGAGGACAGACGCATTAGAGTTAGGGATATTGCTGAGGAACTGGACATCTCGGTGGTTGCTGTGCACAACATCGTTCATGAGCAACTGGGGTAGAGGGAAAGTGGTCACACTGGTACTGAAGCAACTGAAAAAAAAAATTACACTGAGGGCCTGATTCAGAGCCGGACGTTCGTTCCACAAAAGGGGCCGGCTATTTATATTGAGCGCTCGCTCTTTGCGGTTTGTTGACGCCTCTATGTCTGAGCGAGCGAGCGAACGAAAAAGGCGCTCACTATTTTGTAAAGGCGCCCCTTTGCCGTTCGCATCACACGTCATCTCCGTTATTTATTAGATTAATCGGGAACATCGAAAGGCAACTGAACTGCTCGCAGTGCTTGTGGTAGGTTTTTCCTACCGCTATCACTGCGAGCAGTTCAGGCTAAAAGACAACCAAGTGACGTGGTCGATGACTCTCCTTTACTAATTATGCACTCCCATTAAACGCCCTTTTGACCGTTAGGCACGCCTGCGTTCGGATCTCCACTCCCCCGTTTTCAAGCACCTTCCCCTGTTACCACCCACAAACGGTACATTCTGTCAATCAAATTAGCAGCCCCTCGTTGTTTTGCGAGTGCACGATTTCCGACCGCAATGACTGGTTTGCGCATGCGCATTACGACCCATACGTATGCGCAGTTATGTGAACATCGCTCAGAGCGAACGAGCGGCCGCTTACGAGCGGCTCTGAATCAGGTCCTGAGTTCTATGGCGGGATAGATGCCCTGGTTTACTGCTGGATCAGATGCTTAGACAAGTATGGGGACTATGTGGAAAAATAATTAGTACCAAGGCCATACTATTGATTATACGTATTATGTACGAGTTCAATAAATAAGGTAACAAGACCTCTCATTTATTGAACCACCCTCGTATTTAGGGTATTGCATACTTGCCGACATTCAGCTCCCTCCTTCCGGGAGGGAGCTGAATGCCTGCATTGTGTGGGGGCGTGGCCGGGCTATGATGCCGTTTTGGGGGCGGGGGCGTGACCGCACGATTGCGTCATCGTGGCCCCGCCCCCTCTTCACAATGCCGGAAAAAAGGCATTGTGATGCAGGGGGCGGAGCCACGATGACGCGATTCAGCGCGAATCGCGTCATCGGGCACCCCAGCAGCGGGGGTTTTTACTAGTAGTCTGGGGGGGTAGGCAGCAGCCGGGAGGCTTGCCTGCCTTTCCGGGGGGTCGGGAGCGGCACCCGATATTCGGGAGGCTCCCGACCAAATCGGGAGGGTAGGCAAGCCTGGGGTATTGTCATAATGGCATGTGACAGGCCAAATAAGTTGAGAGTGCAGCCATTTGAGCTACTGTGACATCACTCGACCAGGCCATGTATATGAATCGCCCAATCAACACAGTGGATTTCTGCACAGATGTCAGTCTGTCTGCTCTGTTACAGAAACTCTTCTGCTAACATGGACACTTGATGCAGAGCTGTGAGACAGTATAGTGTACTATAGATAAGTGTAATAATGCTCTTCATATCAGGTTTAGGCAACCTACCCGCGGCTATTCAATTTTATCAAAACTACAAATCCCAGCATACCCTGGTACTTGCCCTGGATGTGTCATTCACGAGATTCACTGAATCCTGGAACTCTTTAGTGTATGAGCGGCATTATCCTTTAATTGCGCACATGGATCTGACCAGGTCGGCCGAGAATTATGGCGTGCGCCAATGCTTTGTCGGTGGCATGGGCAAGGATAAGGTGTAGCTATGCTCCTTTGTGTACATCTTGGGGAAACTATGGGTATGGTCTTGGTTTACGCACTCCTGGGGGGCTTAGGGTGCGGGGAGGGGGGGTTAGGCACCACGGGGGGGGGACAGGGTTAGGCAGGGAGGGTTGGGGGGAAGGGGGGGGTTAAAGATACCCGCCAGCGTCGGGATTATGATGTCTCGGGCTTCCAGGGTCGGGATTTGAACCGACCGCTTTTAAGCCGTCGGTATTTCATACCCAACCCGGAGTAGCTAGAGGGCGTATTAACCGTAGTTATCGGCTAAGCTGTACGTACGTGATATAATGCGCCACGCTCTCGTAATCCCAATACCACTGTTAAAAGCTCCCAAGCAGCTGACATAAAGCAAGGATTACAGAGACTTGATGGCATGCGCAGACAATACAGCGTCTGGATCTGTAATAAGCCATTTTTCCCATTAGGGCTAATCACATTAGGTGACTGCTACCTCAAGGCTGTTCCTCTCATTTCATTATAGTAGATAATAGTCCCGGTAACACAATTATTCTCATCGCTGCCTAAATATTTTTGCCAAGAGTTATTTTTAACTTATTCAATGAACTATTAATACAGGAAACGGCGGATTTGTCAGCTCGGCGATCGCCGCTGTAGGGGAGCTGGGAGCGCGGGCAGCGTCCGGCACATTTTTCTGTTTTGACTCCTTCAAAAAAACATTTGTTATGTCGTAATTCTGCATGAGACATCTATAAAACTGGGTCTGGGTTTTTTGTTGCACTGTAGATAAAATATGTAATCTCTTCACAAGACCATAACAACACTCCGCATCTGTTTAATGTTATTTTCTGCAGCTACTACCAATAATATTATTAATAATAATAACAGGTGTCTTCTGCAGAAGACATGTAAAAATAATAAATCAATGAACATGTGACTTGCTGATGGCCCATAAGGAATGGGTATGAAATACTGCAGGCCGCATCGATTCCCGTCAGCGGCAGCCCGACAGGAGCAGAGTACGACGCAGCGGAAGCCCGACAGCGCTGGAAATCCCGATTGTGGATAGGTAAGTATCCACTAACCTAACCCCCCTAACCCTAACCCTCCTTAGGGGTGCCTAACCCTAACTTCCCCCCCCAAGTGCCTAACCCTAATCCCTCCTCTAAGTGCCTAAGCCTAACCCCCCCTTCCCCGCTGCCTAACCTTAAGTCCCCCCCGGGGGTGCCTAACCCTAACCCTCCCTCCCCCTAGCCTAACCCTCCCGGGGGGCTGCCTACCCCGCCGGAGCCCTAAACCTAACCCCCCCCCCCCGCGGCTGTCCACTCGCAGCGCCCGGCATCACTACGATCGTGATGCCGGGCGCCGGTCTCCCGGTGTCGGGGAAATGCGGGCATTTCACCCTTGCCGGGATAAGACAGTCGGCAAGCCGGCTGCCGTTATATAGGCAGTTGGCTTCCCAATTGCTTCCCGCCCATAATAAATATCCCCCCTTGCACATTCAGCCTGTGCAGTGTGCTGTTTAGGAGATCAGAGCAGAGAAAATCATATATCCACTTAAAACTTATTGTGTGAGTCGGGTCCTATAAGCCATTCTCACGGCTAACTCGCACTGCGAATTTCACGTTTTTTTATTTTAAGGTAAAGATGTTGCTTCAGAAGCCCTTGAACAGCCCCCTAATGACTAATTAGACAATTGGAAGTTTTCAATTAGCTTAACTTGGCCAATAATTACATGTCATTATTGTGTTAAAAATTTCAAATTAGCCCAAAATCAACTTTTTTTTTTTGCATTAGTTAAGGCACCCCAATATTTACTTTTTGAATGACAAATAATTGTTTTAACAAATGTAATTTTTTTTTTTCCCTCAGATGCACAAAATAATATCCTAATCTATGCCCTGGGAACTAATGACTTCCCTGAGACAAGGGGCCTGATTCAGACCCGCTCGCTAGATGCGGTCGCTCGCTCCCAGCGTATGGAAATTCAGCTAAGTGACGTCAAGGCAGCCGCTCGCACGGCAAGGCATAAGCACGCCCACTATGTCTAGGCGAGCGATCACTTTGTGTTTATAGATGCACACCAGCCTGTCTTTAGCCGCCCACTAGCGTACGTCATCTCCAGGAAGTACATACAACCATCGGTACATCGGGAACCATCGGATCAGACTGCAGCGCTTGTGGTTGACTGTATCTTACCGCAAGCACTGCGAGCAGTTCTGTGTAAATATCAACTGGGTGACTTGTACCATTACGCTGCCTGTTAATTATGCACGCCTCTGAAACGGCGTTGAAACACTCAGGTACACCTGCGTCCGCAACTTCCTCCCCCGTTACTACTTCCCTGCCCCTGTTACTACCCTCAAACGGCCTCTACTGCATACCTGCCGACATTCTGGCTGCTCCTTCCGGGAGGGAGCAGCCAGATCGGCAGGACAGGGTGGGCATGGTCGAGACAAGGGGGAGTGGCCGGTTGGGTGATGTCACCTGTGGGCGTGACGAGGGCGGAGTCACGCGATCGCGTCAGTTTGGCCCCGCCCCCGCTACACAATGCCGATAAAATAGGCATTGTGCAGCAGGGGGCGGGTCCAAAATGACGCGAACCGCGTCACCCCCCCCCCCCCCTGCGGGGGTTACAGGGGTTATAGCGGGGGGGATAGGAGGGGTGAGTGGCAGCCGGGGGAATTGCCTGCCTTCCCGGGAGGTCGGGAGCGGCACCTGATTTTCGGGAGGCTCCCGACCAAATCGGGAGGGTAGGCAAGTATGCTCTACTGTCACTCATTCCACTGGGCTGTCTTGGCAGGGCAAGCGAGCACATTCCGATCACTCGTACTAGTTTGCGCACGCGAACTGCGAACTACACGCATGCGCACATTAGCGAACATCGTCTGCAACGAGCGGCCGCTTGCTAGCAAGCGGGTCTGAATCAGGTCCAATGTACGCTGCACTGATGCCACTTCACCAGTTCCTTGTGAGTTCATGGCATGCATTTTCATCCATATAGGCACAGACTGGCTGCCTTCACTATTGGTACCGAACCAGTACACACTGTGAGCTCCTTATTCCTGTGCATCTTAATGGAGGAATGTGGCAGTAAAGTCTAGGGTAGGAAAAAACAAGTTGAATAAATATAAGCATGTGTATGTATGCATGTAATATATGATGTATGTGTATTTACAAGCGAGAGACAAGCCACCAGCCAGAGGCCGTAGAAAACAATGAGGAATATATTTCATGGGTGGAATTAATTTATGATTGCAGCTGATGAGCGTAAAAATCATGAAAATTGCATCTCCTACTCTTGTCTACTTCTGTAATAATAAGATAATTTTTTTTTTTATATTCTACGGTACTCAGATTATGGGGTCTATTTACTAAGCAGTGTTAGGAGACAGAGTGAAAAGTGATAAGGTACCAGCCAATCAGCTCCCAACTGTCATCTCACAGGCTGTGTTTGAAAAATTACAGTTGGGACTTGATTGACTGGCACCTTATCACTTTCTTATTCACTCTGGGCCTGATTCAGACCCGCTCGCAAGCGGGTCGATGTTGGCCCAGTGCGCATGCGCACGACGGAGCCGGCTCCGTCGTGCGCATGCGCGAGACCCGGATAGCGACGGCTCCGGGTCTCGTACCAAAGGGGGCATGCTGTCGATGGTGAGTGACAGCACGCCCCCTTTGGTGGGCGTGGCTGCCCAGACGGAGGTGTTCCCATGGGAACGCCTACCGTCTGGGGCCGGCCCCACTGACGTCACAAGTGATGTCAGTGGGAGTGCTCTCAGCTCTGATAGAGCCAAAAGCACTCCACGGCTTGCTGCAACGAGAGCCTACCACAAGGGTCTCGTCGCAAGCCCAATGGTCGCAATGGTCTTGACCATCGCGACCATCTTCCTGCCCGCTCGCTATAGCTGTTGGTGGTCACCCACAGCTATGCGAGCGGGCAGGAGGCCGTTCAAAAAAATAGCCCGGCCCTGATTCAGAGCGAGCGCTCTGTCAGAGCGTCCGGCTCTGAATCAGGGCCTCTGTCTCCTACCACTGCTTAGTAAATAGATCCCTATGCCGCAAAATTAAGTTTCTATTGAACACATTGGCGCAAGGCCCCGAATGTCAAGAAATGTGATGGACTACTCGCTGTTATGCCGTGAAAAACGAACAAACCTGTAGATATTCCATTATAATGTTCCTTTAAGGGTGAACTCTCTTTGCCGTGTGTGACGGTGAATGGCAAAGTGTAGTATGAAACCCATCTCATTTATCTTGCCATGAGCTCATCCGTCCTCCCCCCCCCCCCCCCCCATGTCTTTTTGTTTATAGAAGCCAAATCTTCTCACAGTGAGCTGACAGCGGACGTCAGGGAGGTGTGGAGAGGATCTGTGTTATCTTGCGCTCTAATCTCGGTACCAGTGGAGTAGATAGCTCATTCGGCTGGATTAATGTGAGGTGCGTTCACGGGGACTCGCGTTGCTCATCACACATGCGTATCTTGTCTAGGAATGGCGCCTGTCGCAGGAGAGGACTATGGGAGATGCCCTGGAATTTGGAGATTTTTGCTAGACTCAGGGTGAACATATATGGTAATGTCAGATCGCTCTGCCAGCTCACTGGGCACTCCTGTAAGATCTGGGATTATAGTAATGTGTGCAGAATTGTGTAAGAAAGTGCTTCAGCAGTTAATGGTCCCTGTGATAACGTAGCTTCTCTCTAAATCCCCTCATTTAATTCCCTACACAAATCCAGCTCCTAACACAATAAACCTGCACGCACTTTACTTACCTAGTTTATTCTTTTAATCGTCTGTACTCCATGGATATCTTGCGCAGTCCCCATATATCTCTGTTTTCATAAAAGGACAGTTAAACCCATTTTAAAGCTAAAGCCTCTGTTCTTAAAAGATAATCCCATCTTTAAATCAGCGCTGTAATAAGGCAAATATTTGTGCAGGGAATGGGTATGAAATACCGTCAGTGGCAGCCCGACAGGAGCAGAGTGCGACGCAGCGGAAGCCCGACACCGCTGTAAATCCCAATCGTGGATAGGTAAGTATCCACTAACCTAACCCCCCTAACCCTAACCCTCCTTAGGGGTGCCTAACCCTAACTTCCCCCTTCCCCACTGCCTAAACCTAAGTCCCCCGGGGGTGCCTAACCCTAACCCTCCCTCCCCCTAGCCTAACCCTCCCGGGGGGGTGCCTAACCCTAAGTCCCCCACAGGAGCCCTAAACCTAAACCCCGCTGCTGTCCGCTCGCGTCGCCCGGCATCACTACGATCGTGATGCCGGGCGCCGGTCTCCCGGCGTCAGGGAAATGCGGGCATCTACATCTAGACGCCCGGCATTTCACCCTTGCCGGGATAAGACAGTCGGGAAGCCGGCTGCCGGTATATAGGCAGTCGGCTTCCCGATTGCTTCCCTTTGTGCAGAGCCAGGGGCGTATCTATAATGGGTGCAGGGTGTGCGGGGAACACGGGCCCTGCACCCATAATATCACTTACCTTGGCCAAAGTCCCACGTTGGAGCGGCCGTGCGGCACTGTAAAACGACTGGAAAATGGCCACGGCGGACGTTTTCCCGTCGTTTGCACATGCGCAGTACAGGGAAAATGGCTGCCGCGGCCATTTTCCCGGTGACCTGTGCATACACTATAGACTCTGGGCACACTCTAGTGCCCAGAGTCTAAGTCCGGCGCTGGCCGCGCACAGCTCAGTGTGCTGCCGGGCGGAGAGGAGGGGGCCCGTGTCGGAGACTGCATACAGGCCCCCTCCTCTCTAGAAACGCCCCTCTGCAGAGCCATAACTAGGGGTATGTGAGCAGGGTCACCAACCAGGGAGTGAGAACCAAGGTGCAGACCTGGTTCTGCTCTGGGCGGGGGTCACCTGTATTTAGCTTGCATGGTGTAAGGACGCTGTTTCCAGGTCCCTGTTTGTGACATCATAACGTCACATGTGCAGGGGCCGACCTGCTGCAGCGTTTTGTCCATGAAATGTGCCCGTGTTATCGTTTTCTTATTATGGCCGCAGATGATACTTTTTGTGGGATCTTCCGCGAGCCCCATCGGCACCCTTATGGGTTTGAATGTATAATTTCCAGTGGGAGAAGTGCACCTCGCAGTGATTTTGCAGCACAGAGTACAGTTGAATTTCATAGTTAATCACTAGTATGCAGCCAGTAGCCGCACTGAGCATCGTCACTGCCTTGTCACAGCGCTACGCAGCGGTCTGCAGCAGGGTTACAGCAGGTTGCGGCGGTTTCCGAGAGCCAACACCTGCAGAGGAGGCGCTATAAATGTGTGATGCGTGAGAGGACGGGAATGAGTAAGAAAACGTCATTCGCATCTGGGTACGCACTGAATGCTAAAATTTGGCTTTTGCGTCTGAGCACAGAGATGAGTCCAACCCTGATATGTTTAAATAGCTGCTAAGGAAGATGTGTGGGGCTCCTGTATCGTACCTTTGGGCACTTCCAAAAGCCTGAATCTGAGAGAGGCTTGCATACTCCTAGGTAACTAATATAAGCCCCCCACCCCCAGGTCATGCAGGCTTTGCTGTTCTACACCGCGTCTAAACCATACTTACCTACCCTCCCGATTTGGTCGGGAGCCTCCCGAAAATCGGGTGCTGCTCCCGGCCCCCCAGAAAGGTAGGTAGGTCTCCCGGTCCTTGGAGGCCCAATGATCATGGCCCCGCCCCCTGCTTTACACTGCCATTTATCTTGGCATTGTGAAGAGGGGGCGGGGCCGCGATGATGCGATCGTGTTGTTACGCCCATGCCCCGCCCCCATTGACTAGTCATAGTCCGGGTCACGGCCTCTTCTGATGGGACACGCCCCCCTGCTGAGGATGGCCGACAGCTCCCTCCCGGAAGGAGGGAGCTACAAGTCGGCAAGTCTGGTCTAAACAGGCATTAGCCATTCTGAAGCCGGGTACACTAGACCAGGGGTGGCCAAGCAGTCAGAAACAAGGAGATAACAAATATCTGTGGTCAAGTTGAGGAGCCGATCACATGCGCGTGCAAAAATGGGGCGTGGCGCACGCCTTTGGTATGACAGTCGCAGGAGCATGACCTTGTATCACACCCCCATTTATAGTCACGCTGGCGGGCGAGCCCAGCACATTGAAAATACACAATTTACATAAAGTTCCAAATATAATTTTTTCACTGTTGAAATGAAAGAAAAAGCCAGAGCAATGTAGAAAACGTTGAAATAGCCACGTTCATATCAAATACACAGAAACAAGCTAGATCCACATAAAATACATTTAAATTACATATTGAGATCCAGAACCACATGAAATACATTGAGATAGCCAGTGCCCATTATGCTGTGCCCCCTGTAGTTGTGCCCCATATGCAGTGCCCCCCCCTCGTTGTTATGCCCCCAGTAGTTATGGACCTTTTGCAATTCCCCCTGTAGCTGTGCCCATTATACAATGCGCCCAGTAGTTGTGCCCCTTCTGCAATGCTCCCTATAGTTATGCCCATTAAGCAATGCCCCCAGTAGTTGGGGCCCTTATGCAATGCCCTTTATAGTTGTGCCCATTAAGCAATGCCCCCAGTAGTTGGGGTCCTTATGGAATGCCCCCTGTAGCTGTGCCCATTATGCAATGCCCCCGTATTTGTGCCCCTTATACAGTGCCCCCTGTATTTGTGCCACTTATGCTGTGCCCCTTGTATTTGTGCTGCCTAAAGTATTGCCCCTGCATTTGTGCCCCCTAAAGTAGTGCCCACCTGTATTTGTGCCGCCTAAAGTAGTGCCCCTTAAGCAGTGCCTCCTGCATTTGTGCCCCTTAAGCAGTGCCTCCTGCATTTGTGCCCCTTACACAGTGCCTCCTGCATTTGTGCCCCTTAAGCAGTGACCCCAGTCTTTGTGCCCCCAAAAGTAGTGCCCCTTAAGCAGTGCCCCCTGTATTTGTGCCTCCTAAAGTAGTGCACCCAGTACTTACCTGAACACGCTGGCTCCCGCTGGCACTGCCTCAGTCGCGCAGGGCAGGCTCCGCACATCGCGGGTGACATCATGACTTCACCCACGCAATGCATCACTGGGAACGCTGGCCTCCGAAGCGATCAGAGGCTTCTTTAAGGTGCGTACACACTAGACAATTTGCTCCATGAGCGACATCGTCTAGTGTGTCCCCGGCAGGGGTGTGCTCAGTGTCGTTAATGACACTGTGCACAGACGCTCAATGATATCATGAACAATATCGTTCAGTACCGGGCTCATTCCCCTAGACGCAACAACCTGAAAATATCGTCAGGTTGGCCTTCATGTTCAGGCGATGAACGTCAAAGACCAACGACCACGAAATATTTATTGAATATGCTAGAAATGTGGTAGACTTCCACCCTCCCCCTTCACCTCCCAAACTTATTCTTTATTCTTTTCTTTCTCTTTTTCTCTCTTTCCTCTTAACCAATTTCTTTAATTGGTCTCAGTTATATATTAACTATTTCAATATAAATAAATAAACGTTAAATACAATAAAATTAGAATTCATAGGGAATTAGAAAAGTATAGACTCTGATTATACAATACTACTCAATGATATTATATTAGCGAATTGTAAGTCTTGTTATGATTGTAATGCTATTTATGCTATTGCCCGTTTCTACACCTTTTTGAATTCAATAAAAATTGTCTTTCAAAAAAAAATTAAGACCAACGACCAGCGGAAACGCGCATCGCTGGTCGTTATTGTTGATCGTTTTTGCGCAAAAACTGGACGATATTTTGTACGACTGAACGATATCGTTATCGTTCCATCGTCCAAAATATTGCCCAGTGTGTACGCACCTTTAGTCTCTGATCGCTTCAGACAGCAGCGATCCCAGTTCCAGTGGGGGGAGCCGCATTTTAGAAACAAGGAGCCGCATTCGACTCGAGAGCCGCGGGTTGGCCACCCCTGCACTAGACTATGTCATATCGGGCACATCAGCCAGTGTGTACCCGCTATGTCGGACCTGCTTGCAGGTTTGAAGGGCACTATCGTCATCGGGGGTCATGCTGCTGAATGCGGTATGGCCCCGGTCATCGCTGCCGGCATCAGCAAATGTGTATATTCACCGCTGGGGTGCTGGCGTCACGTTATCGCTGTGTGTCTGATTTTGCTATTTATTATTATTTCTTACAACTTTTTGTATTGACCACATGGCAATTAACCCCAATTATAAATAAAACACAGTTGTTATTTCTCATCATTATTTAGCTGCTTCCTGTAGATGACTACATCCATACTACCCCATTGGGCTACAGTAGTACTCTTTTTTTTTTTTTTATATTTGCACCAGTTATCATGGATATCCTATTGTGCTGTCAGGTAATTGCTCTGCGACACACAGTTGTCAGATAATTATGGCTCGTTGCAATTTGTTGCCAAGTTACTATTTTTTGCCTTCTGCCTCCACAAAAATACGGTGCAATTTATGTTTTGTCCTGCACAGTAATAATGCCATAATAATATGTTGGAAGGTAACTGTTGTACTGCAGAGTAGCAGGTTGCCTGGTAACTGCTGTCCTGCACAGTAGTATGTTGCCTGGTAACTGTTGATCTGCGCTGTCCTAAAAATGCCTGGCAACTGTTGTCCTTCACAGTCGTATGTTGCCTGGCAACTGTTGTCTTCCACCAAAAGTATGTTGCCTGGTAACTGTTGTCCTTCACAGTAGAATGATGTTGCTTTTTAACAGTTGTTCTTCTCAGTAGTATGTTGTCTGGTAACTGTTGTCCTCTACAGTAGAATGATGTTGCTTTGTAGCAGTTGTTCTTCTCAGTAGTATGTTGCCTGGCAAAGTTTGTCCTCCACAGTAGCATTTTGCCTGGTAACAGTTGTTCTTCTCAGTAGCATGTTTCCTGAAAAATGTTGTCCTGCAGAGTAGTATGTTACCTGGTAACTGTTGTCCTGCATAGCAGTATTTTGCCTGGTAACTGTCGTCCTGCAGAGTAGTATGTTGCCTAGTAACTGTTGTACTGTACAATAGTAAATTGCCTGGTAACTGATGTCCTGCATAGCGGTATGTTGCATGGTAACTGTTGTACTGTACAATAGCGATTTGCCTGGTAACTGTTGTCCTGCATATCAGCATTTTGTTTGGTAACTGTCGTTTTGCAGAGGAGTATGTTGCCTGGTAACTGTTGTCCTGCAGAATAGTATGTTGCCTGGTAACTGTGGTCCTGCAGAGTAGTATGTTGCCTGGTAACTGTTGTACTGCAGAGTAGCAGGTTGCCTGGTAACTGCTGTCCTGCACAGTAGTATGTTGCCTGGTAACTGTTGATCTGCGCTGTCCTAAAAATGCCTGGCAACTGTTGTCCTTCACAGTCGTATGTTGCCTGGCAACTGTTGTCTTCCACCAAAAGTATGTTGCCTGGTAACTGTTGTCCTTCACAGTAGAATGATGTTGCTTTTTAACAGTTGTTCTTCTCAGTAGTATGTTGTCTGGTAACTGTTGTCCTCTACAGTAGAATGATGTTGCTTTGTAGCAGTTGTTCTTCTCAGTAGTATGTTGCCTGGCAAAGTTTGTCCTCCACAGTAGCATTTTGCCTGGTAACAGTTGTTCTTCTCAGTAGCATGTTTCCTGAAAAATGTTGTCCTGCAGAGTAGTATGTTACCTGGTAACTGTTGTCCTGCATAGCAGTATTTTGCCTGGTAACTGTCGTCCTGCAGAGTAGTATGTTGCCTAGTAACTGTTGTACTGTACAATAGTAAATTGCCTGGTAACTGATGTCCTGCATAGCGGTATGTTGCATGGTAACTGTTGTACTGTACAATAGCGATTTGCCTGGTAACTGTTGTCCTGCATATCAGCATTTTGTTTGGTAACTGTCGTTTTGCAGAGGAGTATGTTGCCTGGTAACTGTTGTCCTGCAGAATAGTATGTTGCCTGGTAACTGTGGTCCTGCAGAGTAGTATGTTGCCTGGTAACTGTTGTCCTGCAGAGTAGTATGTTGCCTCGTAACTGTTGTCCTGCAGAGTAGTATGTTGCCTGGTAACTGTGGTCCTGCAGAGTAGTATGTTGCATGGTAAATGTTGTCCTGCATAGCAGTATATTGCCTGGTAACTGTCCTCCTGCATAGCAGTATATTGCCTGGTAACTGTCATCCTGCAGAGTAGTATGTTGCCTGGTAACTGTTGTCCTGCAGAGTAGTATTGCCTGGTAACTGTTGCCCTGCAGAGTAGTATGTTGCCTGGTAACTGTTGTCCTGCAGAGTAGTATGTTGCCTGGTAACTGTCCCCCTGCATAGCAGTATGTTGCCTGGTAACTGTCATCCTGCATAGCAGTATGTTGCCTGGTAACTGTCCCCCTGCATAGCAGTATGTTGCCTGGTAACTGTCCTCCTGCATAGCAGTATGTTGCCTGGTAACTGTCCTCCTGCAGAGTAGTTTGTTGCCTGGTAACTGTTGTACTGTACATTAGTGAGTTGCCTGGTAAGTGCTGTCCTGCAGAGTAGTATGTTGCCTGGTAACTGTTGTCCTGCATAGCAGTATGTTGCCTGGTAACTGTCCTCTTGCAGAGTAGTTTATTGCCTGGTAACTGTTGCCCTGCAGAGTAGTATGTTGCCTGGTAACTGTTGTCCTGCATAGCAGTATATTGCCTGGTAACTGTTGTCCTGCATAGCAGTATGTTGCCTGGTAACTGTCCTCTTGCAGAGTAGTTTATTGCCTAGTAACTGTTGTCCTGCATAGCAGTATATTGCCTGGTAACTGTTGTCCTGCAGAGTAGAATGTTGCCTGGTAACTGTTGTACTGTACAATAGTGAGTTGCCTGGTAACTGTTGTCCTGCACACCAATATGATGCCAAATAACATTTGTGCTGCACGACAATGTGTTGCCAGATAACTGTTGTAGTATGTTTCCTGGTAACTTTTGTGCTGCACAGTACTATGTTGCCAGGTAACTGTTGTACTGCTGTATGGGTTGTCGTAAGGGGCATACACACTAGTTGATAAAAGTGAACGATATGGATGATAACGATATGTCTGTTGTCGTCCGAACATGCAGGTTAATCCGACAATTTCGTCAGGAACTGCATGTTCGGGGAAGTGCACGGTGACGTCACTGAACGATATAGTTAAAGATATCGTCCAGCGTGTATGCTCAATGTCGTTTGCCCAGGAGAGCCCGGGAGATCAAGGCCAAACACTAACGTTATCGCTCATGGAGCATATTGTCTAGTGTGCGTGCACTAGTGTGCTGTACTGTAGGTTGTCAGGCAGCGGTTGTGTTATTCTATGATATATGGTGTTACATGGTGTGCCTGACCACTGTGCATATTGCGTTGCCATTGATCGCTAACACAGTGCACTGTTCCCCTTATTTTGTGGAATCTTTCACTGTGGAATCTTTTGCCTTAAGTATCGGTTTCCCCGGCGATTAATAGGAATCTGTTGGACTCTAAAGATGTATTTCTGAGAGGTTAGAAGTTGCCAGTTATAAAGCGCACTGTATCAGCCTGGATTTAATCCTGTAAAAGGTGTTTTTTACTCTGCACACATTAGGGGAAATGGAGAGGACACATTTCTGTCAGAGGGTTTCCACAGCCGGCCCCATGACGGAAGGGTTAACGTGCTGCAAATATCCAGCATCATTGCGGGAGACTGTTACATGTGCTGCTTACACGTGCGCGCTCCCGCTCTGGCACATAAAAAGGGAGAGTATCACAAATATAATATATGACCATTTACAGTAATGCACCATCTCCATCGGAAGGCCTCTCTGTATGAGACCAGCCCTGCGCCTGTCCCGTCCTCGGGGGATAGCTACCCAGTGTGATTGCAGACAAATATGATGTTGGAAGACCCGAGAGTTAAATTTGCAGGTTGAGGGGTTGCCATTGGGTGCTAATATTGTAGCCCATCGCACCTGTGAACATTTACCCCCTGTAGCTAACTATGACCTCCATGGATTGCTGTGTTAGGCATCACCTTGTGTATTACAGTATAGACAGAACAGTGCTATTAAAATGTAGCTGATTTCTATACACAGGGCAGGCAGCCATTTTGTGCTGGAAATCCTTCTCTATAATTGGCTGAAATAAGGATAATGCCGGACCTCCAGTTTCTGTTAGAACTTTGGGCCGGAAGTTCCATTCTTACCGTCCCGGCTTGTAAAATGCTGAACCGCTGGCAATCCTATATGGAGTTGTACCAGGGACACTGGTACTATAGGGGACAGGGGAGTCTTGTCTAGGCCTAGCAACACCTCATGTGGAGTATCAGGGTGCTCTTGTGGGATGCCGCTGAAGGAGGCATGGCCAGACTATCTAGGCCTTCCCTGGCTGCCTCACCCTCAGTGCCCCCAAACATAACATCCTACAGGCTACTTTCTCACTCATTTCAGGCAGCCAACAATACTGTATGTAGGCAGTAAAAGCATCTCCTCCTTGTATCTACAACAAGAGGAATTGTACTCTGCAGTTAATATTGATGAACCAAGGCCGTTTCCAGGGATAAACCTATTAACCTGGGAATTTAGGGCCTGATTCAGACCCACTCGCGAGCGGCTGTCCGCTCGCAAGTGGATCGTTGTTGTGCTCTGCGCTTGAGCACGACGGCGGGAGCTCCGTCGTGCGCATGCGCCAGACGCGACGAGCGAAGGACTTTCCTCCGCTCGTTGTGTCTGATCAAAGGGGGCGTGCTGTCGATGTTGATTGACAGCACGCCCCCTTTGGTGGGCGTGCCGGGGGCGTGCCTCCCAGACGGGGGCGTTCCCGAGGGAACGCCTACCGTCAGAAGCCGGCCCACTGACATCACTAGTGATGTCAGTGGGAGTGATTTTGGCTCTGATAGAGCCAAAATCACTTCGGGCCTTGCGGTTGAGAAACTCAACCGCAGGCTCCGGCTCGCAGTGGCGATGGTCGCGATGGTCAAAACCATCGCGGCCATCAACCTGCACGCTCGTATAGGCTGTGGGTGGTGACCCACAGCTATACGAGCGTCCAGGAGGACGCTCCATAATTATGGAGGACGGCCCTCATTCAGAGCGTGCGCTCTGCTCAGAGCGTACGGCTCTGAATGAGGGCCTTAATTCCTCTATAGCCATTTGTAGAGGCACAGTGTGATGTTAGGGCTACCAAAGTGAGGGTTCATTCTATTTAAAGTGCCAGTACTACTGCTAATAGTTACTATTATTGACCAATTTGGGGTGAACGTTATAGTAATGAAATAAAAAAAGACAAGAACGCCTAACGTTGTTCTATCCTTCTGCAGTCCCCCTGGAGGCACTGTGTGAGGAGACTGGGATGGGAAAGGGTTAGCAAACCTAAGGCGGTGGGGGGGATTCCATTTACACAGACCTGTGCTGCAGCCAGGTTTTAGTAACTCAATCTGTGCCTGAAATGGTCTGAGCCTGAGAGAGAAAGTGCCCTGAGAAGTCTGTGACATTGCAGAGAGAGGCGATTGCCTAATGCACAGTCTCACCGCAGGAAACAATGTACACTGGATACTGTGTAAGAATGGAGAGCAGTCTGGATACTATACAGGAACTGCGGAAGTCCATCCTTGCTTTTAAAGATACAGGAGCGCTAAATTCATAATCGCTTACTTTTGAAAAAGCATTTCAGGGAGATTGTGAGAGCAGCACCTATGAGCGCGGTGGTAAAGTGGGCGTGTCCTGCTACATCTGAGAGGCGTGTCATACATGTGATGGGCGTGTACTGCTACATCTGAGAGGCGTGTCATACATGTGATGGGTGTGTACTGCTACATCTGAGAGGCGTGTCATACATGTGATGGGTGTGTACTGCTACATCTGAGAGGCGTGTCATACATGTGATGGGCGTGTACTGCTACATCTGAGAGGCGTGTCATACATGTGATGGGTGTGTACTGCTGAATCTGAGAGGCGTGTCATACATGTGATGGGCGTGTACTGCTACATCTGAGAGGCGTGTCATACATGCGATGGGCGTGTACTGCTACATCTGAGAGGCGTGTCATACATGTGATGGGCGTGTACTGCTACATCTGAGAGGCGTGTCATACATGTGATGGGCGTGTACTGCTACATCTGAGAGGCGTGTCATACATGTGATGGGTGTGTACTGCTACATCTGAGAGGCGTGTCATACATGTGATGGGTGTGTACTGCTACATCTGAGAGGCGTGTCATACATGTGATGGGCGTGTACTGCTACATCTGAGAGGCGTGTTATACATGTGATGGGTGTGTACTGCTGAATCTGAAAGGCGTGTCATACATGTGATGGGCGTGTACTGCTACATCTGAGAGGCGTGTCATACATGCGATGGGCGTGTACTGCTACATCTGAGAGGCGTGTCATACATGTGATGGGCGTGTACTGCTACATCTGAGAGGCGTGTCATACATGTGATGGGCGTGTACTGCTACATCTGAGAGGCGTGTCATACATGTGATGGGCGTGTACTGCTACATCTGAGATGCGTGTCATACATGTGATGGGCGTGTACTGCTACATCTGAGAGGCGTGTCATACATGTGATGGGCGTGTACTGCTACATCTGAGAGGCGTGTCATACATGTGATGGGCGTGTACTGCTACATCTGAGAGGCGTGTCATAACATTGATTTACATCCAAATGTAAATGAGTCCCAAAGTAACTAGTAAGATGTAATTGTTGATGAAAACAAAATGATAATTTTCAGAAAATACATGTAGCTATAGGGATCAATGGGGTAGATGTATGTGCGCTGATACCACTTCTCCCGCATGTTTGATTGGGGGGGCTGGGCGCCCCTGTCATTATCGGTGCTGCTATCTACAAGACGGCAGTGCCGATAGGCAGGGCAATGTATGAATGGTCAGTTCGCCTATCCGTTCCGCCAGCTGCAGCTATTGATATCGACAGCTGCGGCTTGGCAATGCCCTATCCCCACAGCAGGAACAGCGATGTCCCTGCTGCGGCGGTTGCCGGCTCCAGGGCTGCACGCGGGACCTTGCGATGCTTGCGAGATCCCGCGCATGCTCAGTGGCCCCGGCCGGGAGTGAGAGCTGTATGCTCTAGCAGGGATCGCCGGAGGGGGGAGTTATTACTCCCCCGCTCCGGCCGAAAAGTTGTTTATACATCTCATCATTACTGCTTGCTATTCGATAATATACATCTACCACATTGTGCCTTATAACCAATGCAGGAAGCTGATACTAATAATCCCATTTGAATGTATATATCTGTGTGTTTTTATATATATATATATATATATATATATCGGCTACATAATGGGGATGAGGTGCAATCAGGGAGATTGGTAGTCTCCTCAGGGAGATTGCTACTATTTAAGGGAGTCTCCCTAATAATCAGGGAGAGTTGGCAAGAATGGCTAAACTCATTGGGGTCATACATAAAAGATGGCGTCAATAAAAAGTTGGTGTTGTCTATAGCAACCAATCAGACATTAGCTTTCAGTTTTGCTTCTGCACTTGGCAGAATTGGTTGCTTTTTCCTTTTGTATTAAATTTTTTGCCTGGTAACTTTTACCTTATACAGTAGTATGTTGTCTGGTAATTATTGCCTTATACACAAGACACTGTAGGTGTGATGGTGACAGGCAGCCGGTAACACACGAGACACTGTAGGTGTGATGGTGACAGGCAGACGGTAACACACGAGACACTGTGGGTGTGATGGTGACAGGCAGCCGGTAACACACGAGACACTGTAGGTGTGATGGTGACAGGCAGCCGGTAACACACGAGACACTGTAGATGTGATTGTGACAGGCAGCCGGTAACACACGAGACACTGTAGGTGTGATGGTGACAGGCAGACGGTAACACACGAGACACTGTGGGTGTGATGGTGACAGGCAGCCGGTAACACACGAGACACTGTAGGTGTGATGGTGACAGGCAGCCGGTAACACAGGAGACACTGTAGGTGTGATGGTGACAGGCAGACAGTAACACACGAGACACTGTGGGTGTGATGGTGACAGGCAGCCGGTAACACACGAGACACTGTGGGTGTGATGGTGACAGGCAGCCGGTAACACACGAGACACTGTAGATGTGATGGTGACAGGCAGCCGGTAACACACGAGACACTGTAGGTGTGATGGTGACAGGCAGCCGGTAACACACGAGACACTGTGGGTGTGATGGTGACAGGCAGCCGGTAACACACGAGACACTGTAGGTGTGATGGTGACAGGCAGCCGGTAACACACGAGACACTGTAGGTGTGATGGTGACAGGCAGTCGGTAACACACGAGACACTGTAGGTGTGATGGTGACAGGCAGCCGGTAACAGACGAGACACTGTAGGTGTGATGGTGACAGGCAGCCGGTAACAGACGAGACACTGTAGGTGTGATGGTGACAAGCAGCCGGTAACACACAGAAGACGCTGTAGGTGTGATGGTGACAGGCAGCCGGTAACACAGGAGACACTGTAGGTGTGATGGTGACAGGCAGACGGTAACACACGAGACACTGTGGGTGTGATGGTGACAGGCAGCCGGTAACACACGAGACACTGTAGGTGTGATGGTGACAGGCAGCCGGTAACACAGGAGACACTGTAGGTGTGATGGTGACAGGCAGCCGGTAACAGACGAGACACTGTAGGTGTGATGGTGACAGGCAGCCGGTAACACACGAGACACTGTAGGTGTGATGGTGACAGGCAGCCGGTAACACACGAGACACTGTAGGTGTGATGGTGACAGGCAGCCGGTAACACACGAGACACTGTAGGTGTGATGGTGACAGGCAGCCGGTAACACACGAGACACTGTAGGTGTGATGGTGAGCTGTTAAAAAATGGACATAACAGTAAAAAATAGGGTATTTCCGCCCATATGCACCCCAGCCTGTGTTTATTCTTATAACATCATAATGTTTATCGCAGTGACAAAAATTGTCTATTTATCAATAACTATGGCTGAGACAGCTGAGTGATACTGGCTGGGATCAGCAAAGCTTCATTTACCGCTTTGCCAGGCCAGTTTCATGGAATATCTACATGCATGACCTGGCTAGTGGAGTTAATAGCCAGGACTTGGGCTTCCAGTTTAACTTATATACTCGTATTATATAGCATTTACACTGGAAAACCCCAGTGAATCTGATCACCAGCAGAGGCTACGTAAAACTGGGGGTCATTTCATATGTAGATATGGTCTTGCCCATCCTCAGGGCCATCTATTACTGAGCTTTCTCCCTCCCGTGTACATATAATTAGCTTTGTGCAAGCTGTTTTGCATTAAGACAGATTTACAGGAAGGGTTTATGGCGGTAAAAACTGTCTCTGCCTCAGGGCGACAATGTTTTACTCCCCGACCTCTGCAGTACTAAATGTTAACAGCATTATTTGTTTAAGGTCACAGCCATCTGTCCCTACTGTAACTTGCGTCCTCCGAATGAAGCGTCCCCTGATTCCTCATGTAAAACACACCAGTACAATGTTCCCCAATAGGTTTCCCTACCTAGGAGGTGCAATGTGGAAATAAAAAAATCTGTCAATCATAACTCGAGGTCAGCGGGATCCTTGACTGTATTATATACCGTACTGATACTTTAATAATTAAATATACATACAGTAATATTCTTACTGCAAGGCCTCTCTCAAACCTTTGTAACATTGTCCACCCCAGAAATCAATCCCCAAATAGAGATTGCTAATTCTAAAAGCATACTTGTCTCTTGGACCTCTCCTACCAAAAGCAGGCAAGTACGTGGAACGTAGGGACGTAGTTTTGCGTTTTCATTGGCCCACAGTCTGCAGTGCAATGCCTCGATCCATGGCTGGGTCATGAGGTCGCATTTCACTGCGAAATGCGTCATCAATCCCCTGCGAGGCCCACTTCTTAAGGGAAGTGGCAGGACACTACACATTAGACCTTTGTGTTCTGTGTGTACCCCAGAGTGAAGCTAAGAAAGATTCATGGGGTACTTTAGTCTGTTACACACACAAACACCTCCCAACTCTACAAAACTAGGCAGAACTTCACCAACTAGAATTGTCTGTGCAGCCCGTGGACACCTTTGTTCCACAAATTGTAAAGCTGTGAGCTATGACCTGTTTCCTGCTACTCTAGTTGTAAGTCGGTGCCACTCTAGGGGGTCTATGTACTAAGCAGTGATAAGAGACAAAGGCCCTCATTCAGAGCCGTACGCTCTGAGCAGAGCGCACGCTCTGAATGAGGGCCGGCCTCCCTGAAAATGGAGCGTCCTCCTGGACGCTCGTATAGCTGTGGGTCACCACCCACAGGCTATACAAGCGTGCAGTTTGATGGCCGCGATGGTCGTGACCATCGCGACCATCGAAACTGCGAGCCGGAGCCTGCGGTTGAGGTTTTCAACCGCAAGCTCCGGAGTGATTTTGGCTCTATCAGAGCCAAAATCACTCCCACTGACATCACTAGTGATGTTAGTGGGCCGGCTTCTGACGGGAGGCGTTCCCGTGGGAACGCCCCCGTCAGGGAGGCACGCCCCCGGCACGCCTACCAAAGGGGGCGTGCTGTCAATCAACATCGACAGCACGCCCCCTTTGATCAGACACAACGAGCGAAGGACTTTCCTTCGCTCGTCGCGTCTGGCGCATGCGCACGACGGAGCTCCCTCCGTCGTGCGCATGCTCAGTCCAGAACATCGACCCACTTGCGAGCGGACAGCCGCTCGCGAGTGGGTCTGAATCAGGCCCAAAGGCCTCATTTATCAACGAGTTTATAACTAAAACTAGTGATAAATATCACTTTTTATGATAAATGATGCTCCAGCCAATCAGCTCCCAACTGTCATTTTTCTAACAGTTGACAGCTGATTGGCTGGAGCACCGTTTATCATAAAAAGTGATATTTATCACTAGTTTTAGTTATAAACTCGTTGATAAATGAGGCCCAAGTGATAAGTAAGTGATAAGGTGCCAGCCAATCAGCTCCCAACTGCCATCTCACAGGCTGTGTTTGAAAAATGACAGTTGGAAGCTGATTGGCTGGCACCTTATCACAGACTCATCACTTTTCACTCTGTCTCTTATCAATGCTTAGTACATAGACCCCTTGGTCTGTTGAGATGTTGTGGGGGGGTTGGTAAGGGGCAGCAAGACCCCAGTTTTGTGGCCACGCCCCCATTGTTACATGGTCACGCCCCCTTGTCTGATTGTGCTATTTGAAGTGCTGATAAATTGGTAGTTTTGCGGAAAACTAAAAACAACAATTTCTGTATGGTTTTGACATTAAGTAACTTCGGCGATTCCTGTACTTTTGTTCACAAATGCAGCCCCCATTGTTTTCAATTTGACAATCTCTGAAACCTTGACTATACCGAAGTTGACTCCCAATAGCTAACGGTATATTTATACTGCGCTTTTTTTTTTTTTTCACTGAACCCTCTCCATAAGCGTTCTGATGACATCACATATCATTATAGCAATCCAAGGGCCTGATTCAGCACGGATCGCAAACGCGCACGCAGATCGGCCGATGGTGCGTACTGCGTATTCGCATATACCGCATGACAGCAGTGCGATCACGCACGAACACAGAAAGCCATTGCAGATTGAGTGACGGGACGTCAGGGTTTGGGGTTGGTGACGGGGGAGTGTTCAGAAAAACGAGGGTGCGTCTGTCAGTTTGAACGCCGTTGCAAGGGCGTGCATAAATTAGCCACTGCGACGCCATACGCAGCCTGTGAACTCACTGCGTGCGACGAAACTTGCAATTTCTAGACAGGTCAGAGCTGCTGTAACTGTGCGTGATGGAACGATGTTCCTCCATGTTACCGATGTGTACCCAGGACTGCGAGGTATTACGGATGTGAGAAAGCGGTAGTGGGCGTCTCTATGCTGGCTAAGTGGTGGCAAACATTAGCATAGTTTTACAGCAGAACTATGGCCCTGATTCAGAGCTGGACGCTCTGACCAGAGCGCTCGCTCTGAATCAGGGCCCTCCTCCATTAAAATGGAGCGTCCTCCTGGACGCTCGTATAGCTGTGGGTCACCACCCACAGCATATACGAGCGTGCAAACAGATGGTCGCGATGGTCTTGACCATCGCGACCATCGGACTTGCGAGGGAAACCCTGCGGTCGGGTTTCCCAGCCGCAAGGCCAGGAGTGATTTTGGCTCTATCAGAGCCAAAATCACTCCCACTGACATCACTAGTGATGTCAGTGGGGCCGGCTTCAGACTGTAGGCGTTCCCATGTGAACGCCTCCTTCTGGCAGGCACGCCCCCGGCACGCTCCCACCAAAGGGGGCGTGCTGTCAATCAACATCGATAGCACGCCCCCTTTGGTGCGAGACCCGGAGCGATGGAAAGCCCGTCGCTCGCCGGGTCTCGCGCATGCGCACGACGGAGCTCCCTCCGTCGTGCGCATGTGCAGTGGGGAACATCGACCCGCTTGCGAGCGTACTGCCGCTCGCGAGTGGGTCTGAATGACCCCCTATGTGCAATTACGCAGCCGCGAGCACAGTAGCGATTCGTGCTGTATCAGGACCCAGTTCGGGAAGTATAGTGATAGTTATCACTTCATTTTTTTATCTGGAGCCTGCAAGACTATTTTGAGACATTGCCCTGATAAATAATTTCTCATTGCTGAGATATGCAGCAATAATGAATTACACTTTATCGGGGCTAAAATGTGGGGCATAATGTATACACCCCTAAGGGCGGTGTCATACAGACCTTTAAATTACACGTTTGAGGGAGCATATAGATACTCCAAATTGAAACTAAACGTCCCTGCTGAATGTCCCGGTTGATGTTAGAATGCAGGAACATGCTGAGATTTGTAGTGCCATTACAGCTTGAGAGTATGATGTATGTATGATGATGTATGCGACAACCAATCATATATTTAATTTGCTAAATTGCATTAGAAACCAAACAGCAACACAACCACTTCCTTGCACCAGTATAAATGGCCCTAACTCGAACTTTTTGCGATGCCAATAAAAAAAACCCCAATGATTACATTTTTTTAATCCAACTTGTATTGGTTGAATGTTACAACATTACTAAGATGTGACCATAATTGCCAGATATAAATAGCCTGACCTATTCATCCCGCAGTGTTGGATCTGACCAACGTGCGCCTTTACAAACTCTGATCCTAGATGGAGTATTATAAATCTCATAATTACGGTTTTCCAGGAAAACGAGAGATCAGCATTTAGCCGGAATGATGCTCTGCCCTGCTGCAAACGCCTGCCTGCCTCCTCTATTAATGAGGCCGTGAGTCCAGACAGAGGACTGTACTGTCCGTGCCTGGAAAATGGCGCTTGTTATAACGTTGGAATCTGATACAGCTAATAGCCGCTTACACATCAAAGCTGCGCTGTCATTTGTCCCCCCTGCCATAAAGGGACAATAGATGTCTTAAATGTCATTTCATTTTTAATGCTATGTTAGAGAATAACAACCGCCTTCGTTGCTGGCAACGTTAAATGTGCATATACCCAGTAAATTGGCGTTTATGTTCTAATAACAGTTCTGGAGCAGGGTTTGGACAGCTGTAGTCTCTAGATACCATCTGTCTACGCAGAACATTTGCATATTACATATTGCACGAGCAACACTGACACATAATAATCCTAGAAAGACAGTTCATACCGTTACCCGGACCAACACCGGATTGCGTAGACCTGTCGGCAAATGTTGGCTTTTTGCATGTACCCTTAGGGCCTGATTATCTGTCCCGCTGTTTAGAGAGTCGAGTGATTATTTTGCTAAAAACTCGTACGGCGCATTTGTTTAATACATCTGGGCAAGCTCTGCTCTTTGACAATGTAATTGCTGTGGAGCCCTAAGGATGGGCCGTAGTGAGGCCGCCTGAGGAAGATTAAGTTTTATTTTCTTTATTGCAGGCTACGAAGTGAAGGGAATTAAAATGGCCGTTTTGTTTTTGATGCAAAAGTCTAAGGGGCATATTCAATCGGCCGCACGTTTTTTTGTTTTTTTTTTCCCGCTGCGTGAGAAATTTCGGGCAGGCGCGAGGTCTCTCCTATTCAGTCAGCTGCAAGAATTTCTATAGGAATCAATGCGTCTTTTTTTTCTCACAGCCGATGTTATTTTATGGTAAATATTTTGGGACTTGGTTCAGAAACCCTTGGGCCCCCCTCCCCAATGATAAGATAGTCATTAATTTGAAGTTATCTATAAGCTTAATAGGGACAATATTACCTCATTATAGGGGGAAAATTCTGCAAAGTGCAGAATAGTGGGTTAAAAGATGTGGGACAGGTGTATGTGGGTGCTGTATGGATGGGACAGGTATATGGGGGTGCTATATGGATGGGACAGGTATATGGGGGTGCTGTATGGATGGGACAGGTATATGGGGGTGCTATATGGATGGGACAGGTATATGGGGGTGCTGTATGGATGGGACAGGTATATGGGGGTGCTATATGGATGGGACAGGTATATGGGGGTGCTGTATGGATGGGACAGGTGTATGTGGGTGCTGTATGGATGGGACAGATATATGGGGGTGCTATATGGATGGGACAGGTATATGGGGGTGCTGTATGGATGGGACAGGTGTATGTGGGTGCTGTATGGATGGGACAGGTATATGGGGGTGCTATATGGATGGGACAGGTATATGGGGGTGCTGTATGGATGGGACAGGTGTATGTGGGTGCTGTATGGATGGGACAGGTATATGGGGGTGCTGTATGGGTGGGACAGGTATATGTGGGTGCTGTATGGGTGAGATAGGTATATGGGGGTGCTGTATGGGTGAGATAGGTATATGGGGTTGCTGTATGGATGGGACAGTTTTATATATGGGGGCACTGTATGGATGATACTGGCATATGCAGCTGCTGTATGGGTAGGATAGGTATGTGGTAGTGCTGTATGGGTGGAACAGGTATGTGGGGGTGCTGTATGGGTGGGACAGGTATATGTGGATGCTGTATGGATGGGACAGGTATATGTGGATGCTGTATGGATGGAACAGGTATATGGGGGTGCTGTATGGGTGAGATAGGTATATGGGGTTGCTGTATGGATGGGACAGTTTTATATATGAGGGCACTGTATGGCTGATACTGGTATATGCAGCTGCTGTATGGGTAGGATAGGTATGTGGTAGTGCTGTATGGGTGGAACAGGTATGTGGGGGTGCTGTACGGGTGAGATAGGTATATGGGGGTGCTGTACGGGTGAGATAGATATGTGGGCGTGCTGTATGGATGGGACAGGTATATGGGGGTGCTGTATGGATGGGATAGGTATATGCAGCTGCTGTATAGGTAGGACAGGTATGTGGGCGTGCTGTGTGGGTGAGACAGGTATGTGGGGGTGCTGAATGAGTGGGACTGGAATATGGGGGTTCTCTGTGGGTGGACAGGTGTATTTATCCTTGCAGGTGGGAGTTACAGGCATTTTAAAATAAAATTTAAAGTGGCTTCAAATGACTAGAAAATCAATTTGTTGCCATTTTTATGCACTCCAAATTTAATTGCAGCATTTATTTTAATATAAACAAAATAGCTTTCTATCATTTCCCTTTTTTTTTTTTGTTCCAACGTCTAAAACAAAAATGCACAAATCATCCATTTGAGACATTTTAAAAGTGCAAAATATTTTTCTTTGAGATAGATATCTATACTGTCATCCAATTTTATTTTTGTACGTTTTTTTTTTTTTAGGGTACAGTCATATTTCCCCATATTTTTGACTTCCTATATTTTGTTTTTGCATTTCCTGAATTTTTTTGTGCCCATTTTTTTTTTTTTTAATAGGACAGCATGTGAATTGGGAACGCATAGCTGCGTTACTCAAAAATTGTTCATGACAGCCGAGTTAGGATTTGCGGCGAAAAATCTCTTGGCCAGTGGACCTAAATGAGTGAATTATATATAATATTACTGCCAGTAATTTGGTGTCCCGATACGCAAGTTGCTTTCTGTCCCACATACTGAGCTGATGCTTTGCCTTGTGATATGTCTTGACAGAGACCCCTACGGTGGGTCGAAGAGTCGACAATATATGATGGTTTGAAGCCTTTCAAAAAATTACCCAATGCTTTTTTTTTTTTTTTAAATTGGGTTCTCAAGAGGAGCACCCCTGCAGCTGTGCTATGATGGATGGGAGTGCGTACAAACAAATATATATATTTTATAAAATATATTATTTCTGCAAGTAAATTTGGGTCCTAATACGCCGGTTGCTTCATACACCCCACATCAGATGTACAGCTACATAGAAAATAAGAGGAACCTTTTAAAAAATATATATGAGTGAGAATACAATTCAAAGTCATTTAAAGGTTGGACTGCTACCCTGAAATTGTCCTAGGCTTTTATACCCTTGCAGCCTCTCGTACAGTGTCGGACTGGGGCTTAAAGGGCCCACCAGGGGAATGCAGGGATAGGGGCCCATGCGAAGAGGTGTGACCAGCC
The DNA here is from genome assembly GCA_031769625.1 of Taudactylus pleione. Taxonomy (NCBI): domain Eukaryota; kingdom Metazoa; phylum Chordata; class Amphibia; order Anura; family Myobatrachidae; genus Taudactylus; species Taudactylus pleione. The sequence continues at coordinate 1,395,731 of JAUIMM010000240.1, forward strand.
TTCCACAGAGGCAGAGTGCGTGGTCTGGGCCCCTTTAAAATAAAATATATATGTATATAGTAATTACTGCTAGTGCATGCATGATAATGTACCAGATTAGTAACAGCCATGCATTGTAGAAAATACACTGTAGTCCTGTGCAGTAAAATGTAACAGTCTGGAACCTGATCCCTAGAGAAGGGGGTGAGCCCTCAGGCAGTCCGTTACCCAGACAGTAATTTGTTATTCTGCATTAGGTGCAATCAGTTTTATTTATTTTTTCTTTCTTTTTTTTCTGCACAATATAAAAAAAAACTTGCGTTGTTTAATATAAAACAAAAATAATAAAAATTACTTGGTTAGTGATAAAAAGCAATTCCCATTTGTATTTATCTGTTAATAACTAAGTGAAGAAGAGCTGAGGAACATGATTTAGCTGAATACAGGTTGGACTGTGGGAGAGAGTGTCGTACATATATATTGGTCCCAATTCAATATGTTAATTATTGGGGGCCGGTGAATAGATGAATGGAACCCATTGTGACAGGACGGGCACAAAATTCTGTGGAATAGAGGCGTGGCTTAGGGCAACAGCTGCGCAATATCCTATGGGAAAAAAGGGGTGTGGCTATAAAACTGGGTGTAACATATGCCATACATGCCTACTCTCCCGATTCGGCCGGGAGCCAACCGAAAATCGGGTGAGGCTCCCGGCTCCCCCCGGAAAAGTAGGCAAGCCTCCCGGCCCCTCCAGTCCCCCCCCGCAATTCAGCCACAAACACCCAGAGCATGAATCGCGTCATCATGACCCCGCCCCCTGCTTCACAATGCTAGAAATCTCGCCATTATGTAGCAGGTGTGGGGCCAAAATGCTGCCATCACACGTCCTCATCCCAGTACCGCCCCTAAATGCAGCGTAAAATGTGCCCGGCCACGCCCCCCTATGCCGGCTCCATCCCCCCTGCTAAGCCGACCTGGCTGCTCCCTCGCTGAAGGGGCAGCCAGAATGTCGGCAAGTATGCATATGGTGCCACCTCCTGCTGGTCTGCTGATGGTAAAGATAAGTTAGACAAGTGGGCCAATAACCCTGGCCTACCCCGAGCACTACCATCCTGTTTGCTGCCTATATTAATAGTGTACTTTTTTGTTTAGTTTTTTCTTGCAGTTCATATGCTGTTTCACTCAATATAGTTAACATTTATTGAGTAAAGAATAGATGGTACATAATTGACAGGTTTATTCCACGTGGGGGCACTGCTGAAGCGACCATTTATATAACCTCTATGGCATTTGTAGGTGCACCCGTGGGAGGTTAGATGTGTGAAGTATGGGATTGTTTTCCCAGGTGAGCTGAGGAGGTAATGAGTACACACATGTGCCGCAGCATCTCGCACGCTGTGGAATGCATGAAAGGAATTACACGCAGTGTGGTAGGGCCAGAGATCTCTTTACAGACCCCCAGCAAACTTAAATATGCCATTCCCTTCGTAAAATCACTTCATCTTGTGCTACAGCCAAGAATGCGAGCGGGACCGACATGGAATTTAATAGGCATTGTTGAAACAAGCAGAACCAATTTTTTTTTAAATTAAATCAGGAGTAGAGCCCATTAAAATGCCAGCGGTGGACAGGGGGTGCAATTCAGAAGGAATATGAGGTCATGTTTCTACGCTAGTGTACACACACAGAGTCACCAGCCAAGGTCAAGGCCTTGATTTATATTTTGTTATTTCACCCACTCTTTTAATCCCACACTTGCAGACCGAGGTACCCCAGGATTGGGAGTGTCGCCAGGAAAGTTTCTCTGGGACGCCAGCTGCCATGGAAACTCCTGGAGTGGAATTTGATCTGACTGTCGGGATTAATGAATGAGTCTCACGCCAGGGATATTTACAATAACCGCGCTGGGGAGGGCCGGTGTGCAGGGACAGCGATTCGAGGCGCTGCTGATGGGTCCTACGTATTCTAGTGATCTTCATAACGTATAATCGTAATATGTAAGGTGCATTACCTTATCTTGTGTATACAGTATATGACGGGCATTTTTATGACAGAGTTTGGTTTTAGGGCAGTAGGGGAACCTTCAACGACTCTGTACCCAAATTTGAAAATTTTTGCCGGAATTTTCGATCGATCTAAAAAACAAAAATGAAGTACATTATAGGAGGATAGCGCGTTTGAGCCGGATTAACCATGTTCTAGATTAAACTGATGATGCATTTTGAACTGTTTTATGTTTTGTTTTTATTGACAAAGGGCCTGATTCAGACCCACTCGCGAGCGGCTGTCCGCTCGCAAGTGGGTCGATGTTATGGACTGAGCATGCGCACGACGGAGGGAGCTCCGTCGTGCGCATGCGCTAGACGCGACGAGCGAAGGAAAGTCCTTCGCTCGTTGTGTCCGATCAAAGGGGGCGTGCTGTCAATGTTGATTGACAGCACGCCCCCTTTGGTGGGCGTGCCGGGGGCGTGCCTCCCTGACGGGGGCGTTCCCACGGGAACGCCTCCCGTCAGAAGCCGGCCCACTGACATCACTAGTGATGTCAGTGGGAGTGATTTTGGCTCTGATAGAGCCAAAATCACTCCGGAGCTTGCGGTTGAAAACCTCAACCGCAGGCTCCGGCTCGCAAATTCGATGGTCGCGATGGTCTCGACCATCGCGACCATCACAATGCACGCTCGTATAGCCTGTGGGTGGTGACCCACAGCTATACGAGCGTCCGGGAGGACGCTCCATGAAAATGGAGCCCGGCCCTCATTCAGAGCGTGCGCTCTGCTCAGAGCGTACGGCTCTGAATGAGGGCCAAAGTTTAAACTTTGAACTCTGGCCCTGATTTAGAGCCGGACACTCTGACAGAGCGCTCGCTCTGAATCAGGCCGTCTTTTTTTTTTTATACAGTGGCCTCCTGGTCACTCGCATTGCTGTGGTTGCCACCCACAGCTAATGCGAGCGGCCAGGATAATGGCAGGGTCTCGTGAGAGCTTGTTTGAGCCGAAAGCTCTCCCACTGACATCACTTGTGATGTTAGTGGGGCCGCCCCCAAACGGTAGGCGTTCTCATGGGAACCCCCCCCGGCCCGCCCTACCAAAGGGGGCGTGCTGTCAATCAACATGGACAGCACGCCCCCTTTGGTGCGACACCCGGAGCGACGGATTGCCCGTCGCTATCCGAGTCTCTCGCATACGCGCGACGGAGCCGGCTCCGTCGTGCACGTGCGCTCTGGGCCACCATCGACCCGGTTGCGAGCGCTCAGCGCTTGCGACTGGGTCTGAATCAGGTCCTCTGTTCAAGTTAAAGAAAGAATTTTGTATTATTATAAAAGTATCAGGATTGATGCCGTGAAAAGATTGGAGAAGTGGACCGGTGGCCCATAGCAATCAATCAGCTTCGAGCTGGCATTTATCAAGTATATTCTGTAAAATGATAGCTCGGAGCTGATTGGTAGCATTGGGGAACTTCACTTATTTTCACTACTTGATACACCAAACCCATTATTTCAGTCATTTTAAAGGATTAAAATTTGTGGGTCTTTATTTTTAATAATGAATGGCGGACCTACGACGCGTACGCGAGGTGTCATTTATAAACTTGTAATTCGTATCGGAGTTGAATAAAGATTGTGTTGCAAACATGTTGAGAACAGTGAAATTGGATCTGATTTCGAATCGGTTATCACTTCCGGCACCTCTAATGGACATACTGTATGCTGTTAAACTTTTGAAATGCATCTGGTCAATCTTGAGCATGGTTACTCTAAGGCTGGGTACCCACTTGTCAATAGTTCACAGACTTATCAGGCCAGTCCTGCAGCACTGAGCCGATGGTGAGAGATATATATATCGGTACATCTGGCTGTGTGTACGGGCGGCATGCCAACCGGCCGTACACTTGCTGCAGGGACCTCCGACACTGACATCTGAACCATACTTGCCTACTCTCCCTGAATGGCCAGGAGGCTCCCAAAAATTGTGTATCACTCCCAGCCACCTGGATAAGTGGGCAAGTCTCCCCCCCCCCCCCCCCCATAAAAGTTACATTATAAATAGGTATCTATAAAATCAGACTTGGGGGAGGGGGGAATTGTAATAGCCTGCGGCGAGATTCTGGCGCGTCTACCCAATGTTTTTTAAGTGGCAATAATTTAAAAGGCAAAACCAACCTGTTTTTGTTCTTTTCAAATGATTGACACGTTAAAACGGTATGTACTCAGGAAGCCGGTGGTCGAAATGCCGACCGCCGGCTTCCGACTGTGAAATCCCGGCATGGGACTATTGTTAGGTGTCTAAATACTGACGCCTATCATCAGCCCCACGGCGAAATTCCGACGGCTGGCATACCGAATTTAGGTAAGCCGGGTGTCGGGACTTGTTAGGTGCGCGGGGGGGGTTAGGTTTAGGGATTCCCGTGGGACTTAGGGTTAGGCACCCCCCGGGAGGGTTAGGATTAGGTTAGGAAAAGGGGGGGGTTAGGGTCAGGCACCCCTAGGGGGAGGTTAGGGTTAGGCACCCCCCCGGGAGGGTTAGAGTTAGGGGGGAGAGGGGAGGGTTAGGATACTTCATATGCCGGACTTCTGGCGTCGATATTTCATCACCCGGGCTTGGGTCCGGCGGTATGTCATACCGATTCCATTAAAACATCTCGCTGGTTATTACATTTGTACACTGTGGCCGGGTTATTCTGTAAAGTGATTTTTCTGAACTTTTAGGATCGTCTGCATTTATTAGGGTCGTCTCCATTCAGAACTAAACAGATCACCGGGGCTCTCTACAGGGATCACAATATAGACCTATGTAACAAGCTCCGAAATAGCGTAACTTTTTGGATCTCCCTCAGTCACTGGAAATTCAGTGCAAGATGCTGTACAATGATGGGAGTATTATCTGACAAGTCCGAGACTGCTGGGAGGATGTTGGTATAACCTCGTAAGTCAAGCGTCTGTCTGGTTACTATGTAAGTGCCAATAATACATTTCTGTATCTCACAGACTCCCCTGACAACAATAATACTGTAAGAACCTGGTTTCCTTGGTGTTTTCCAGCCTGTTTATACACAGATTACCTCACATAATAAATGTGTAATATAATATTGCATGCTTTTCTAGGCAGGGGGGTATTGGCACAGCCAGACAGACATATTAGCCAGCTACCAAAAGATGCCACGGTAATTCTGCCATTGTTGGAAATTGTAAGAACAATCCAGTTATTGTCTTATACCCTCCGCTGCTTCTACAGTCCTCACGAACCGTAATTAGTTTTATTTAGGGTCACAAGAGGTAACCGGCGTTTTACAGAAACTTACAGTGGTAGAGTGCAGGATTCTGATGAGAGCTGTGTGAGACAAAACAAGGTAAATGTCATATGGAGTATCCTTGCGCAGAGCACCTTATTTCCGAAGCTCTGCAGTTACGCCACCTAACGGTTTGGCTCTGCACTAGTGCGCTGTGATAGACCCCGCCCATCACGGTGGCACGCCCACTTTCTGCACTCAGGAGATTAATCAATCCGAAGTGGGTCTGGCTTTGCGGAGAGGTGTAAAAATCTGGAACAGTCAAACTTCCTAACTTTTTAGAACCGCACTTTTTGAAAATTAAACTCTTCCTTTTTTTATTCCTAAAATACGGCTAATTTTATACGAGATTTTTTTTTAAATTATTATTATTCTACATTGCGATGGGTCATAAGAAAACTGTATATTATTGGACGCCCATTCTTTGTATTTCTGAAGCTTTTTTTTTTTTACCAAAGTGCAACAGAAAGTTGTAAACCGTGGGGCTGATTCAGAGATGTGCGCTAATGCAATCGCAAACTGCGATCCCGTACTCCGCTGCTGTGTGCGAAAATATACAAGTGGTAGCAGATCCTTCAATAATCAAGTCAATCATCTGAGTAACCCTTTGGTCAACACAGAATGGCCGCGGGAACTGATACATCGGTGCCATGTTTTCTGCGTACGGGATCACAGTAGCATGCTGAGACCCCCCCCCCCCAAAAAAAATGGCCACGACATGCACGCATTTTATTGCCGTCTCTCCCCCGTGACCACCCCTAAATGGTTGCTGACCGTCAATCACTTTGCTAAAAAAAATCCTCATTGCCTAGCGATATTGCTAAGGTGTCTTGGCGCAGTGCGAAGTCGGACGATAATTGCTCAACTGCGTAAATGTTGGACATGGAGGGGATATAGCGGAGCCTCTACAGGTTCACATCTCTTCATTGCCAGCTATAACCGCTGATGTTAACTAACGGTGGAAAGCTACATTTTACGCAGCTTGGTAATTTGAATAAGGCTGCCGTCCCCATCGCGACCTCATTACGGTTTGTCGGTCTGCAAGCAGGGTTGCATAAAACTCTGATTTTATTATTTTTTTTAACAGATTTATTTGATTTAGATAGGATTTTTTTTTTTATAAAAAAAAATATTTTAAGTAAAGGGTTTAAATTTTAAAAAGTTTACTTTAGAAAAAAATTTAAATAAAAAAATTCTGTTTAAATCCCCCCCCCCCCCCAAAAAAATCTGATTTAAATCAAATAAAACGTGTTTTTTTTGTTTGTTTGTTTATTTTTCCTAAATCCGATTTCTATGCAACCCTACCTGCCAGCCTGAGACTCCGCTCCCCGGCACAGATACATTTAGACTCCTGTTTACAAAGCTGGGAGGGGATTTGTGCCCTTGGCACTGAGGTTCTTTGGGTTCTCTGTCCTGGCACAATATAAATCACTTAGCAAAACAAATCAATGTATTCATGGCATTCCTGCAGCCCACATCTTACTGCACCTATCAATTACCAATTTAGCCCTCTGCAATTTTGGTTGAAGATCAGTCTAATGCTTTAATGTGTAGGTGTAAAAACACATTCAGCCTAACTAGACCTGGACTTGCAGCCCTAAGCTTGCAAGTAGGGCCTTCCTACCTATATATCTGTCTGTTATTACCCAGTTTTGTTCTATTAATGCTTACAATTGTAAAACGCAACGGAATATGCTGCGCTATATAAGAAACTGTTACTAAATAAAATAAATAAATAAATCTCACAGCAGATACAGTAACGGAGCCCGCGTTGCGTGATGGATGATCCGTATGTAACTGCTATCCAGGGCCGGTGCAAAAATAGGCAAAACTAGGCAAAACTTCAGCCTACTGAACCGCACTCAACCTCTCCCACCGCCGCCATGACCCACTTTCCAGCCCCTCAGGTGAAAGTGAGTAGGCGGCATCTTAGACGTTCCACAGTCATCACCTGCATTTAGTACAACAAGAATGTGTCTCTCTCAGAGACATCCTTAATATTGTCATAGGCAGACTCTTTGGCGCCCCCAGATCACAGCGCCCTAGGCAGCTGCCTAATGGCAGGGCCAGCCCTGCTGCTATCCAGTACCAATATATTTAGCTGCTTCCAACATTTCTAGTCCTTGTTATATCAGACAGTTGGGAGATATACAATTACTGGCAGGACGAATGCTCTATATATGTACTACGCCAAACTAAGGGAGCCATAGAGGCTCAAACACCAATATCAGGGCTGTAACTAGGGGTGAGCGAGCGGTGCCGCCAACCAGAGCGCCCATAGGTCACTTCAGGGGCTCTTTGGTCACAACAAGGGGGCGGGGCCGCCAGGCTGCAGCAGTAGCTGCGGTGGTTTCCTAGGCTGCATGGTAGTCGCAGACACCCAGAAAGCCAAATGCAGATACCATGGGGGGAGGAGATGGTGCTTCCCTCCAGACCGGGGGTATTCAACATGCTGCTGTGGAACTACACATTCCAGCATGCCCTGTCACAGTTTTAGCATGTCTTAGTAGCAAAACTGTGGCAGGGCATTCTGGGATGTGTAGTTCCACAGCAGAAGAGGGGGGGGGGATCGATGTTAAACACCCCTGTCCTAAATCCTTTGCCCAGGGCGATGGCACTGATCTCCCACCTTACTGTCCTGATATTGGTGGATGAGTCTCTAGGTCTCCCTTAGGTTGGGTACACATTAGGTTGACCGGCAATCGTGCAGATGGTCGTGGCGATTTCCCTTCACCCTGGACGATCACAGATTATCCGGTACACACTAGACGAATGATTGATCAACGGAATGATACCTCATTCCGTCCTTCATTGAAATGCACTGTCGCACACACAATATCGTATGTTGAGCATGCAATTGAGGGTACACACTAGACGATATAGATGATTTGTCGTTCCAATATGACAAATCGTCGCGATATCATCCTACTGTGTACCCACCCTTAATTTGGCATATTACATGTTTAGAGCATTTTGTGTGCCAGTGGTTGCTTATTTTCCAACTGTCCGATATCGCCAGGACTAGATATCGCCAGGACTAGATATCGCCAGGACTAGATATCGCCAGGACTAGAAATGCTGGAAGCAGTTATATTGGTCCTCAAACTGGTCACCAGAATTTCTTGAATTTCATAATCCAGGCATTTTGCACATAATCCAGGCAGCTCACACATAATACAGGCATTTTGCACATAATCCAGGCAGCTCACACATAATACAGGCATTTTGCACATAATCCAGGCTACTCACACATAATACAGGCATTTTGCACATAATCCAGGCTACTCACACATAATCCAGGCACTTTGCACATAATCCAGGCAGCTGGATGCTCACACATAAATAATCCAGGCAGCTCACACATAATCCAGGCAGCTCACACATAATCCAGGCAGTTTGCACATAATTGTGGCAGTTGGCAGTTTGGTGAACAGACACTTTCAATGCAAAATGTAGTCGTTGAACACAGTAGTCTTTAAAGTCACTTGCCCTCCTGGTGTGCAGGTCCAAAAAGTAGACAAGTATGATCTATATAAATTATACATTATACGCTGTATGGTACCCTAGTGGAGTACTATCCACAGCAGACTGAGAAACACCAGACCTATTATAGACCTAAATATGACACCTAATGCAACATCCTGGTACAGCGCTGTTCAGGGTGCTACTTGATGCCTTGACGTTGGCAGGTGAGTTTACCCAGTAAAGCAAGTTCATGCCTAAAATCTCCTATTATGTCTCTGTAGGCACGTAGTTATATATTGTTTGTTCCAGAGCACTGGACATTCTTCCGTTTTTGCAATCTATTTTATGAAAGATATAAAGTCAGGTGAGTCAGGACATTTCTAGGGCTGCATCTACTCTGTGAGATTCCCTCCCTCGTACAATAAAACATTTCCCAGACCCCAAATCATCCATCACTCCCTGAATATTTCCTTTATAAAAAAGTTCATAAAATTTCCAAACCACTTTCATAATGTGCCTGGACACATCCATCAATTTACCACCCTCTATTCTACCCAATTACCACCCTCTACTCTATGCAACCCAACTACCACCCTCTATTCTACCCAATTACCACCCTCTACACTCTTCAACCCACTGACCATCCTTCTATTCTAACTGATTATCCCCTCTATTCTATGCTACCCAACTACCACCCTCTATTCTACCCAATTACCCCCTGTATTCTATGCTACCCAACTGCCACCCTCTATTCTACCCAATTACCACCCTCTATTCTACCCAACTACCACCCTCTGTTCTACCCAATTACCACCCTTTAGTCTATTCAACCCACTGACCATCCTTCTATTCTGTTTACCCCTTGTATTCTATGCTACCCAGCTACCACCCTCTATTCTACCCAATTACCACCCTCTACTCTATTCAACCCACTGACCATCCTTCTATTCTAACTGATTACCCCCTCTATTCCTTGCTACCCAACTACCACCCTCTATTCTACCCAATTACCACCCTCTACTCTATTCAAGCCACTGACCATCCTTCTATTGTAACTGATTACCCCCTCTATGCTACCCAACTACCACCCTCTATTCTATCCAGTTACCCCCTCTATTCTAGTTTACCTGATTAGTCCCTCTATTCTATTCTGCTCAATTACACCCCCTCTATCCTATTCTAATTACCAACCTCTATTCTATTCTACCAAATTATCCCATCTGTATTCTATTCTACCTAATTACCCCTCTCTATTCTATTCTACTTGATTACCCCCCATCTATTCTATTCTACCTGATTACCCCTCTCTATTCTATTCTACCTAATTACCCCCCCTGTATTCTATTCTACCTGATTACCCCCCTATATTCTACCCGATTACCCCCCTCTGTTCTATTCTACCTAATTACCCCATCTGTTTTCTATTGTACCTGATTACCCCCTCTATTCTACCCGATTACCCCCCTCTACTACCCGATTACCTCCCTCAATTCTATTCTACCTAATTACCCCATCTGTTTTCTATTGTACCTGATTACCCCCTCTATTCTTCCCGATTACCCCATCTATTCTATTCTACCTAATTACCCCCTCTATTCTACCTAATTACCCCCTCTATTCTATTCTACCTAATTAATCCATCTGTTTTCTATTTTACCTGATTATCTCCCTCTATTTTACTCTACATAATTACCCCCCTCTATTATATTCTACATAATTACCCCCTCTATTCTATTCTACCTAATTACCCCATCTGTATTCTATTTTACCTGATTACCTCCCTCTATTCTATTCTACCTGATTACCCCCCATATATTCTATTCTACCTAATTACCCCCCTCTACTCTATTCAAGCCACTGACCATCCTTCTATTCTACCCAATTGTCCCCTCTATTCTATGCAACCCAACTACCACCCTCTATTCTACCCAATTACCACCCTCTATGCTATTCAACCCACTGACCATCATTCTATTGTAACTGATTACCCCCTCTATGCTACCCAACTACCACCCTCTATTCTAACCAGTTACCCCCTCTATTCTAGTTTACCTGATTAGTCCCTCTATTCTATTCTGCTCAATTACACCCCCTCTATCCTATTCTAATTACCAACCTCTATTCTATTCTACCAAATTATCCCATCTGTATTCTATTCTACCTAATTACCCCTCTCTATTCTATTCTACTTGATTACCCCCATCTATTCTATTCTACCTGATTACTCCTCTCTATTCTATTCTACCTAATTACCCCCCCTCTATTCTATTCTACCTGATTACCCCCCTCTATTCTACCCGATTACCCCCCTCTGTTCTATTCTACCTAATTACCCCATCTGTTTTTTATTGTACATGATTACCCCCTCTATTCTACCCGATTACCCCCCTCTACTACCCGATTACCTCCCTCAATTCTATTCTACCTAATTACCCCATCTGTTTTCTATTGTACCTGATTACCCCCTCTATTCTTCCCGATTACCCCATCTATTCTATTCTACCTAATTACCCCCTCTATTCTACCTAATTACCCCCTCTATTCTATTCTACCTAATTAATCCATCTGTTTTCTATTTTACCTGATTATCTCCCTCTATTTTATTCTACATAATTACCCCCCTCTATTATATTCTACATAATTACCCCTTCTATTCTATTCTACCTAATTACCCCATCTGTTTTCTATTTTACCTGATTACCTCCATCTATTCTATTCTACCTGATTACCCCCCATATATTCTATTCTACCTAATTACCCCCCTCTACTCTATTCAAGCCACTGACCATCCTTCTATTCTACCCAATTGTCCCCTCTATTCTATGCAACCCAACTACCACCCTCTATTCTACCCAATTACCACCCTCTATGCTATTCAACCCACTGACCATCATTCTATTGTAACTGATTACCCCCTCTATGCTACCCAACTACCACCCTCTATTCTAACCAGTTACCCCCTCTATTCTAGTTTACCTGATTAGTCCCTCTATTCTATTCTGCTCAATTACACCCCCTCTATCATATTCTAATTACCAACCTCTATTCTATTCTACCAAATTATCCCATCTGTATTCTATTCTACCTGATTACCCCCCATCTATTCTATTCTACCTGATTACCCCCCATCTATTCTATTCTACCTGATTACCCCTCTCTATTCTATTCTACCAAATGACCCCCTCTATTCTATTCTACCTGATTACCCCCCTCTATTCTATTCTACCTGATTACCCCCCTCTATTCTATTCTACCTGATTACCCCCCTCTATTCTATTCTACCTGATTACCCCCCTCTATTCTATTCTACCAAATTACCCCCTCTATTCTATTCTACCTGATTACCCCCCATCTATTCTATTCTACCTGATTACCCCCCATCTATTCTAGTCTACCAAATTATCCCATCTGTATTCTATTCTACCTGATTACCCCCATCTATTCTATTCTACCTGATTACCCCCCATCTATTCTATTCTACCAAATTACCCCCTCTATTCTATTCTACCAAATTACCCCCCATCTATTCTATTCTACCTAATTACCCCTCTCTATTCTAGTCTACCAAATTACCCCCCATCTATTCTATTCTACCAAATTATCCCATCTGTATTCTATTCTACCTGATTACCCCCATCTATTCTATTCTACCTGTTTACCCCCATCTATTCTATTCTACCAAATTACCCCCTCTATTCTATTCTACCTGTGTACCCCCCATCTATTCTAGTCTACCTGATTACCCCCCATCTATTCTATTCTACCAAATTATCCCATCTGTATTCTATTCTACCTGATTACCCCCCATCTATTCTATTCTACCTAATTACCCCCCATCTATTCTATTCTACCTGATTGCCCCCCACCTATTCTATTCTACCAAAATACCCCCTCTATTCTATTCTGCCTGATTACCCCCATCTATTCTATTCTACCTAATTACCCCTCTCTATTCTAGTCTACCTGATTACCCCCCCATATATTCTATTCTACCTGATTACCCCTCTCTATTCTATTCTACCTAATTACCCCCCCTCTATTCTATTCCACCTGATTACCCCCCTCTATTCTACCCGATTACCCCCCTCTATTCTATTCTACCTAATTACCCCATCTGTTTTCTATTGTACCTGATTACTCCCCCCCCCTTTTCTATTCTACCCGATTATCCCCCTGTATACTATTATACAGATAAACTATGCCCTCTTTCCCTTGCAAGCTATCAGGACTGCTATGCAATATTTGGCTCTTACCCTTATCATTCTATTCTAACCTGTATTCCCATAGATTGTAAGCTTGCAAGCGGAGCCATCTTACCTCTTCTAAAGCGCTGATGTGATTGCTCTGTATAGATACATAAAAGTGGGTCATATTACAGCAGTGGATGACTTAACTAATACTAATTGCATAGGACGGCTGGTTATAATTAGAGATCCCACATTAACAGGAATAATCACAATACGCTGAGAAAACTATCTGATCTGAACCTACAGAAGTCATGACAAATTATCACAGCCTTTGACGCTTCAAAAGCCAATATAAAACGGCTGGAGGCTGCGCTGCAACAAGTACACGATGTAGTAGGACGCAGACAGGCAAACGCACAGAGTAAGCACAGGGAAGACTGATGTAGTGGAACCAGCACTTACCGACATCAACTCATACTACAAATTGTGGGAAACAAATGGCTGTGAATTCTCTGGCTCCAAACAAGCATGTCACAAATGCCGGAGGGGGAGGGGGGATGTGGTATCGATATAGGACCTTATTCAGAGGCGGCCGTACGGTCTACGACCGCACGGCCACCTCGATGTTTGTCCAGTGCGAATGCGCACGAGGGAGCCGGCTCCCTCGTGCGCATGCGTGAGACCCGCTACGACCGACAGCGCCGGTCGTAGCAGATCTCTTTCCAAAGGGGGCGAGCTGTCGATGTTGATTGACAGCTCGGCCCAATTGGAAGGCGGGCCAGGGGGGCGGCAGCCCAAACGGAGGCGTTCCCATGGGAACGCCTACCGTTTGGGGGAGGCCCCACTGACATCACAAGTGATGTCAGTGGAGAGCTTCCGGCTCTGACAGAGCCAGAAGCTCTCCGGGGCTTAAGACAAGTGAGACCCTACCCTAGGGTCTCGTCGTAAGCCCCGATGGTCGCGATGGTCTCTGACCATCGCGACCATCACCCGAGCGGTCGTTAGAGCTGTGGGTGTAAACCCACAGCCCAACGACCGAAACAGAGGCGGGCGGTCAGGATGCAAGCGGCCGCCCAGTTGCTGAGCGACCGCTTGCATCCTCCGACCGCCTCTGAATGAGGTCCTTAGTCACCACTGCAAAACTTTTATAGGTACCTAGGAACATAGTGGTGTCTCTGCAGACTCCTGAGCCCCATTTCTGTGCTGAGAAGAGCTTTTTTGACCATGGATGTGTAGCACATACATTAATCTTACAAGGCTACCTTTTTGTTTTGTTTTCAGGAAAGCGCAATAGTCTGTTATAAAAGACATTGAGCAATAAACATCTTGCTTTAAGACGCCTGCATCTGCTTGTATCCTGTGACAACCAGAATAGTGCAGAACGCTTTTCCGATCTCTGGCTGTTCTGGATTGGGCCCAGGGTCTCCAAGCTGAAACTTTCTGCCTCCTATCCCGTGCAGACTGCTTTATTATAGTGATGGATCAACGAACATTTTCCAACACTACCCAGGAATTGTCGCAGCAGCGTGTTCACACATACCCTGAAGTAGGGGGTTCCAGGTGCCAGTAGTAGGAGCCTGTGTGGAACAAGCTGTTCCAGGTGCCGATGTAGGAGTTTGGTGGTGGCAGGAAGTTACTCGCCCACTATGCAATGCGAAGTGTCAGTAACAGGCGGTTACTGACAGTGAGAGGGAATCCCTGGGAGTTGGGAAGTAAGGCTGCTCAGGTTACTCGGGGACGAGTAACCACCCTCTATTCTATCAGTGTCATTAATCTGTGATTGCCTGGTGGAGTGAGGTCATCCAGTCAGAGGTACCAACTACCAGGGCCCGAGCCTGTCAAAGAGGTGCAACCACACCCTCTTCAGTGGCAGTGCAGCATTTATACAAGGGGCCTGAACGTCTCAATGTGGTGTGCTCCATGTTGTGGCCGCGCCCCCTTAATAGTGAGGTCTTCAAGATTTCATGGTGTTCAAAAATACATCACCCCAAATCTAAACACCTTAAATGATATTTGTATAAGTGGCGAATAATGAACTGTGCAGGGCTATAAGGTGGTACTGGGGCTACACTTGAAAAAGTCCATGGATGTCAAGGGGGGTCAAGGTGCTGATGATCCTATCTGAACCCTCACTCAGCATTTTTGGTCTACAGAAAAATGGCTGCCATTTTTACTACTCAGGGGTCTATTTACTAAGCACTGAGCAGTGTTAGGAGACAAAGTGAAAAGTGATAAGGTGCCAGCCAATCAGCTCCCATCTGTCATTTTTCAAACACAGCCTGTGAGATGACAGTTGGGAGCTGATTGGCTGGTACCTGATCACTTTTCACTTTCTCCTAACACTGCTTAGTAAATAGACCCCCTCAGTCTGTAATACAGATTCACTATAAGGTGGACCTTAATTCACCTGACACTGATGTGTTCAAGACTTTGGGGTCAAACCTATTCCATGTGAAGGGTTTGAGTTGCCATTGCAATGGCAGTAAAACGTTGGCAGGGTACCGGCACGTCGCACCCTTTGCGGGCCTGCTCCGAGCCCGAATTTGCTGAATTTTGCTTGGAGCCCTATGGGACTGCAAACAATTTTGAGTGAATCCGGGCTGCCGTAAAGTGCGCCCATTGCCGCGATAACTCGCACCAACGAGATCATCGTGGATAATTGGATCGAGCCCTTTATTTAGCTACTACTCCTCAGCACAATGGTCAAGCCTACAGACAGACAGATACCTTACCGATAGATCGGGTTAGGTATGGGAGGCCGTAAGTCAGGATGCTAACCGTCAAAACCCTACCCCCCCCCCGCCCTCCTCTGTGCACCTTAACCCTAGCCCACCCCGCTAGTGGCTAAACCTAACCCTCCCCCTTAGTGCCTAACCCTAACCGCCCCCTGGTGGTGCATAAACCTAACCCCTCTCCTATCTGCGCAACCTAAACGCCCCCCTGCAGCCTATCCCTAACTCCCCCCCTGGTGGTGGCTATACCTAACCCTCCCCCCCACACGGTGTAAAGCTATTCCTGCCTGCTATACTTACATTCGGGATGCCTGCTATCGGGATGCCTGCTATACTTACAATCGGGATGCCTGCTATCGGGATGCCTGCTATACTTACAATCGGGATGCCTGCTATCGGGATGCCTGCTATACTTACATTCGGGATGCCTGCTATCGGTATGCCGGCGACGGCATCTCAACTGATGTCAGGATTCCGCCGCCTTTGTTCTGGCCGCAGGTCGGGATTCAAACGCAGGGATTTAGGGCCTGAACCAGACCCGCTCGCGAGTGTATAGCGCTCGCAAGTGGGTCGATGGCCAGGCAGTGCGCACGCGCGAGCCCTTGAGCGAGCGAGAAATCACTCGCTCCGGGGCTCGCAACAAGAAGGGGCAGCTGTCGATGTTGATTGACTGCTCTCCCCGTTTTGTAGGCGGGTCGGGGGGGTGGCTGCACAAACGGAGGCGTTCCTGAAGGAACGCCTGCCGTTTGTGGGCGGCCCTACTGACATCACCAGTGATGTCAGTAGTGAAGTTCCTGCTCTATTAGAGCAGGAAGTTCACTGGGGCTTGCGGTGGACAAGACGCTACCACAAGGGTCTCGTCGTAAGCCTGATGGTAGCGATTAGCTTAGCGAGTGACCTGGAGGCCGGTGAAAATAAAAAACGTCCTGCCCTGATTCAGAGCGCGCGCTTGCAAATAGCGAGCGCCTCTGAATCAGGGCCTTAGACCGCCGGTATCCTGTGCAGCAGCAAATTAACTACATCCCGATAGATCAATATAACGGCCTACTGGGTGTTATAGTCTCCGTTCTATGTGCACTTCTCTATGTCTATATGCCATGTATGTACTTCCCAACATAACCCATTCCAGGAAGAACCAAATGCTCTGTTCCTGGACTTCCCTCTTAATTTATGATTGCCGACACCAGTGTTGAACTAGTTCATTGTGTTTCACCACAGGTGACGGCAATAATAAATGAAAAGGAATGTACAGGAGCGGAGCATTTTGTCCCTCCCGGAATGGGTCATGTTGGGAGGTATGTTTGTGGCATGGGAGAGGCTGGAGACACAGAGGGATGGGGTTCCTGGTATAGTGATATTAGAAGTCACCTTGTAGTACTGTATAAGAGGACTTGGCTGATGAACTCTCACTCCTCACGTCCTCGTCATTTCCCCTACACGCAGGGCCAGATTAACAATGGGGCGGATGGAGCTACAGCTCCAGGCCCCACATAAAAATAGGCCCATTGTCATGACAACATGATTTTGACTGGCCATCTGCTTTCCACACGGTCTGCCATAAATCATAAGTAGTAAAATTGTATTTCTATTTACCTCACAAAATTAAGCATTTTTTTCTTTTACATATTTGGGGAAGCATTGGGTATAGGGGTGTGCACGCCCACATGGCACTGGCCACACCTATACAGCACTGGTCACACCTCCTCTGCTTCTCATAATAGGCCCTTGGTCATTTTCAGCTCCAGGCCCATGTGGCCCTCAATCCGGCCCTGCCTACACGAAGTGTGATGTGGCGGTGATCGATTAGACTCGTCACTTTAATCGTTGGGAACCAGTGAAAATTATTAATTCTAAATATAAAACGCCTAAACATTTATTTGTTGCTCTCTACTCTGTCTAAAAATAGGACACGGCGGTGAAATGCATGAGGAATTTCCTCTCCAGTCCTGAGCTGGGGAGGGAAAGTGAAGAAATACTTCTGGCTCTTCCTCAGAGTAGAATGATTTATGGGTGCTCATCTCGTGGCTCCCTCCTCCCCCTCGTCCTCTTCTCCTCAGCCAGATGTTGTATGGGGAATGCTACACTTCATGCTATGAGGTGATCGGAGTTCAAACTCTTCTACGGCAGTTCGTCCACTTCCCTGTGTCCACGTTGCATAGATCAGGGCTCATCCACATTCTGAGAGCTGTAACGCTGGTGCAACGGTCTGATATATGGGATATTACACCCCCTATTGCAAATTATATAGATATAAGGAGTCAATGTGGAGTTTTGTGAACATATAAAAGTGTGGGGCTGGAAGACAGTGGTATTAACGTCATGGAGAGAGATAAAGTACCAACCAATCAGCTCCTGTCATTTTTCAAACACAGCCTGTAACATGACAGTTAGTTGATTGTTTGGTACCTTATATCTCTCTAGTTTCTCTCCTTCCATGGCTTAGTACAACAAGGCTGTAACAAAGAAATCTGACCATTCAGTGTGGCCTTTGGGTGAGTGGATTTTCACAATTGTTGCTGAAAGTGATGTAAGGCTATGGGGCCTATTCATCAACCGATAAATGGCCCGGTAACCATACGGAAATGCTTAACTTTTAAGTTACCGGGCCACTCATCATTAGGGGTCCTATCGGACCCCCCACGGTATTCAGCAAACTCCAAAAACTGAAAGTTTTCGGAGTTTGCTGCCGAGAACAAGACCCATCTTCAGACGGTGCTTGTTCTTGGATCCCCGATCCTTCCTATGGGAAGGAGTTCCGGGGATGCGAAGAGGGATCCGAGTGGATCCCTCCACCGCCTCCTCATCAGCTCCCCGAAATCAGGCATGCGTTGCCGGGGCGACGGGGAGGAGGTAAGTAACGCAGCTACAGAAGTAGCTGCGATACTTTCCACAGGGACAAGTGCTTTTCGGAGCAGCTGTCCCCTCACTGGAGCACTGATGAATTCCTCCGGTGTCACATTTCCCCCGCTGCGAGTTGGATACTTAAGTAACCCTCGTAGCGAGTTCAAAACTTCGTCATCGGAGGCCATATGGCCTTCGATGATGGTTAGGCCCCCCCATGTCAGGCCCAATTCTGCAGAGAGGGGTCCATCTGTCACCCTGTTATATCATTGTTGTTTTTTAATGTGATCCATGCAAGACTACGGGGTCTATTTATCAACGGGAGAAGATCCCTACAGTATATCCTGCAAAAAAAAGCACTTTTAAGGATCTTCCCTATCTATCAATGCCACGGTCTGCGAGGGCCATTCTCTGGCGCTTGCCATCGCAGGGCTCCTGGGAAAGGACGTGGAAGCTACTGCCACCTATTTAACAAGGAGGGGGGCGGGACCTGTACCCCCAGCTGTCCTTCTATTCTCTCACAGTCTCAGGAAGGTCATGGCAGATGTGGTACCAAGTAAAAGGCCTTATTATTAAAATTAAGCATTGATTCATCTTGAAGCTATATTGAAAACATTTAAACATTTTGTTAATTACATTTTATTTACGGCTTAACCAGGTTCCCAGTGCAGAGCGCTTCTGTAATCGTGACAAGGGTCTGATTCCGAGACGGTCGCAAAGCCATCACAACTGCGCTCCCGTACGCAGCCGATGTGCGAAAATATGCAAATGGAGTAGCCATTGTGACTTTTACTAAGACGCCCACAGCCGGCGTCTCCGATCCGCCGCTTGTGCACGAAGACGCAACCATCAGACACACATCGATCAGTCAGCAAACTTCTGAGTAACCCTACAGTCGCGCAGAAAGGCCATCGGAAGTAAGACGCCAGAGCCACTTTTACTGCATACGGGATCACAGTCCCAAGATGTGTCATGCCCCCGAAATGGTCTCGACACACGCTGTGTTTGCATCGCTACCTCCTTCCCCCCCCGTTACCTCCCACAAACACTGCTTGTCTATCAATCGCTGCAAATATTTCCTCACTGCGACCTCTGATACAAGACCATCGCTGCCCATGAGCAGTACGGAAACAAAATTGCCCATT
Organism: Taudactylus pleione; assembly: GCA_031769625.1. Lineage (NCBI taxonomy): Eukaryota > Metazoa > Chordata > Amphibia > Anura > Myobatrachidae > Taudactylus > Taudactylus pleione. The sequence continues at coordinate 1,415,366 of JAUIMM010000240.1, forward strand.
TGCGACCCTCTCTGAATCAGGTCCTAAGTTGCATATTACTGCAGCTGGCCGGTAGCAGAGAGCAGCTGAGCCACCCTGGTTTGTTTGGTTTTTTTTTTTAAATAGTCGCCAAAAATATTTTATTTTTTATTTTTTTTTATTGTCGCAATTGTTGGCAATAGAGAATCTGGTTTTACTCGGCTATTTGATAAATAGACCCCTAAGTCTTTTCAGTACATGTTCATGATCTGAATGTCGACACAGAGGGTCTGCATTCACAATGTCATCAATGACAGAATGATGACATGACATGTCGGCAATAGAATGTCGACAGTTTTCTCACGATTTTAGTGTTAGGGATAGGGATACTCACCTCGACAATGCAAGAGCACACGGTCGACATGTCAATTAACAACATTCACAATGTTGACGGTTTGTTAATGTCGACAAATAAATGCCGACATTTGGCATGTCAACCTCTCATCCATGTTGACGTTCTGTGAAGTCGACATTTTGTACCACACCAGTCTGTTCCGAACTGCAAATTGAATCAAAAGTAGACACAAAGCACTGTACAGCTACATAGTACATAGGGCCTGATTCAGAGCCGCTCGTAAGCGGCCGCTCGTTCGTTCCGAGTGATGTTTGCACAACTGCGCATGCGTACGGATCGTAATACGCATGCGCAAACCAGTCAGTGCGGCCGAAAATCATTTGTTCGCTAAATAGCGAATGCCTGCTAATATGAGTGACAGGAGGAGGCGTATGTGGGTGGTAACAGGGGAAGGTGCTTGAAAACGGGGAGTGGAGATCAGAACGCAGGCGTGCTTAAAGGTCAAAACGGGCGTTTTATGGGTGTGCATAATTAATACAGCAGCGTCATTGACCGCGTCACTGGGTTATTTTATAGCCAGAACTGCTCGCAAGATTGTGGTAGGAAAAACCAACCACAAGAATAGCGAGCAGTTCATACGCTGGTCGATGTACTCGATTAATCTAATAAATAGCGGACATGACGTAGGATGCGAGCGGCCAAGGGGTGTCTTTGCAAAATAGCAAGTGCAAGTTTTCCAAAAAACGACCGCATGTTTTGTTCGCTCGTTCAGACCTAGAGGCGTGCACAGACCGCAAAGAGCGAACGGTTCATTTGAATAGCCACCCCCTTTTTTCTGAACGAGCGAGCGCAAATAGCGTCCGGCTCTGAATCAGGGCCATAGTCCCGTGGAGGGAAGAGGGAGCCATGCTCGGATCTCCGATGCGTTGCTGCCGCTGCTGCGTGACCTCCATATGCATTGTGCGGAGGAGGCGACAAGTTGGCTGCTCCGTTCAAAGAATAAGATCAAGTTCAGTCTTATTCTCTGTTTTACGACCCATTGAGCGTCACCCCTGGCCCCAGCTCTCACTTAACAACCGTGTTCGCTGTTGGGGCTCGGCATGGCATACAGCAGAGAATAAAGGCTGGGGCCGACAGGGCGTATAGCAGTGAAAAGGATTGCAAGGTCATTAGGAGAGCGGGTGCTGGGTTACCGCAGGTGACGGCTCCTTGTATTCAGGCCACAGAAATCCAAGTTGACTTCTAACGTCTGTAATAATTTACTATAGGAATTGTATAATATTCTTTACTGGAGAGAAGAATCCTTGATGAGTAACGACGACAGAAAGTACTATTTATACAGATATAATGTACAAGTGCTTACACATATAATACACAAGTGATATTAATAGAAGTGTATTAGAAGTCACCAGGAAGGACTGTAATACTGAGGTTGGGTGTTTTTGTACAGGGCACTTAAGACCCAGCTGGCGTCTCATTTCCTGTTCTGTGTCATAGTCGTATAGAGGGGGCATTCTGCCTTTTCAAACCCCTCTCAATCTGGAAGAACCGTAGGTGGCATGATGTGACTGCATAGCGGGACACTCTCAACGCGAGTCATGTGACACAAGTGGCATCACTGCCCAGTGCCGACCACATCTATTCTCCATTAGTGAATAGAAATTAACACAATTTTCAAAATATTCTGCAATGGGACGATGGATTTTGGACACGTGTCCCACCGAATTTGGCCTCAAGTCTTCCCATCATTGGTATACTGGTTCCCAACAATAAACAATATTTACCATAGTTGCAAGGCATGCTGGGATGTGTAGTTCAACAGCAGCTGGAGGGCCTGATTCATTAAGGATCGCTATTGCGATCGCAGCTCCGTAATCGCACGCAGGACTGCTGCGAAAATATGGAATGTCGTCGCACCGCCAGCATAGAGACGCCCACTGCCTCCCACTACCTCACATCCGTAATACCTTGCGATCCTCCACAAACATCGGTAACATGGCGTACCATCGATCCCTGACGCAGAATTACAGCAGCCCTGACCTTACTTAGTAATTGCTGACCTCGTGGCACGCAGTGAGTACTCGTACTGCTTGTGCCATCGCACTGGCTAATTTATGCACGCCCATGAACGGACAGGCACGCCTGAGATTCGCCAACTGCCCCCTGCCCCGTCATCAAACTCATTAGCTCACTGCCTGTCACTCACACAGCGACGGCTCTGCGTGATCTGCTTGATCGCAGTGTGATCGCAGTGGTGCCTTTACTAACGCGCACTGCGATGCATGCACAGTACACGACAATCTGCCGTCTGCGTACACTTTAGTAATAGCGATCCTTACTGAATAAGGCCCATAGATTGTCAGCTCCACTGGGACAGGGACTGATGTGAACGGCCAAATATTCTCTGTAAAGCGCTGCGGAATATGTGTGCGCTATATATATAACTGGTAATGAATAATAATAATACCTGTTCTCTTTCATGTTCCTCCATGAATTTTATTTCCCTACCACGGAGGAGACTGAATAACTTTTTTTTCAACTTTGAGCTTAGGGCCTGATTCAGCAAGGATCGCAACTGCGATTACGCATGCAATCGGCTGATTGTTGCATTCTGCGCATGCATTGCAGGGCGCGAACACTCAACTGCGATCGGTACTGTGATCCAAGGCAGACCCATCTCAGAGTGATTGACAGGCAGTTCCGTTTGAAGGTGGTGTTAGGGGGGGTTTGCTGAAACGCAGGCGTGCCAGGGTGTTTGAACGCCTTTGCAGGGGCGTGCATAAATTATCCACTGCGATGCCCTATGCAGCTTGTGTACTCAGGGCCTGATTCAGGACTTGCTCGCGAGCGCACAGGTTCAGACCCACCCGCTCGCGTGCGGCGTGTGCATGCGCGTGACCCGGCCAGCGACGGGCGCTACGGGTCTCGCACCAAAACGGGGCAGCTGACGATTGTGATTGACAGCTTGCCCCGTTTTGGAGGCGGGCAGGGGGGGATGGCTGGCCAAACGGAGGCGGTCTCAAAGGAACACCTGCCGTTTGGGGGCGGCCCCACTGACATCACGAGTGATGTCATTGGTGAGCTTCCGGCTCTATTAGACTGGGGCTTGCGAAAACGAGACCCTACCACAAGGGTCTCGTTGCAGGTCACGACCATCGCGACCGTCACCTGGCCGCTCGCTAAAGCTGTGGGTGGTCACCCACAGCTTAGCGAGCGGCCAGGAGGCCGTCTTTAAATGAAAAAAACAGGGACGCCCTGATTCAGAGCGACCGCTCTCAAAGAGCGTCCGGCTCTGAATCAGGGCCTCAGTGCGATGAGTAAGGTCAGACCTTGTGCAAATGTGCATGAGGCTGCGATGGTACTCCATGTTACCGATGGTTACGCAGTTTTGCTAAGGATTACAGATGTGTGTAAGGTAAGGTGGGCGTCCTTATGTTGTGCTGCGACAGCATAGCGATCACAGAGGATTAGCATACTATCGCAGTGAGAGTGCGTGCATAATCACTATTCCAATCGCAGCTGCACTGACAGAGCACTCTCACTATCACTATTATCACTACTCACCAAATATAACTGATGACTATTCACAGGATACATGTCACTTGTCTATTACATTAGCAGACCCTCCAACATGACTCGTTCCATTAGGTACAAAATGCTCTGCTCCTGGACTTCCCTCTTAATGGGCTCTATTTACTACAATCCGCATATTGAATGCGGATTGTAGTGTGATATTACCGAGTGAATTCGCATTGCGAATTCAGGCAATATCACAGGGATTTACTATAAATCCCTTGCAGGGACAGAGCTTGCAATAAAGCTCTGTCCCTGCGGATCCCATCCGCACTCTAGTCGCTGTATTTTCGGAAAAAATACCGCGACTATGATCCCGCGCATGCACCGACCGACCACCGCTACTACCCCCCACCGACGCTAAGCCCCGCCGCGGCGCTAAGCCCCGCCCCCGCGATCGCGGACCCCCGCGACACCCCCCCCCCCCAGCGACCCCCCCTCCCTTCGTTACACTTACCTGCATCCTCCTGGCCTCCGGTGGTCTTCTCCGGGCTTCCCGATCAGGTGATCTCCCATACTGCACTGGGGCCCGATTACCTGATGACCGGGCCCCAGTGCACTGTGGGAGACCAGCTGACCGGAGAGGAGCCATCACCGGAGGCCCGATCACCGGTCCCTGGATTCAGGTAAGTAAAAAAAAAAAATTTTAATTTTTTTTTTTTTTTTTACAGCAATCAGCTTGCGGTCTGCTTAGACCACACAGCTGATTACTGGTATCGGCTCCCGCCTCTGCTCTCCCTGTTAGAGCAGAGTGGGAGCCCGGTAACCGGGGGAGACCCTGGATAACGCCACCTCCAGGTGGCGTTATTATCACAGGTCTTCCCCCGGTATTTTCTTACAATTTATTTTTAGTAACTTGCACACAGATCACATTTCCCATTACAATTATGGGAAATGCGATCTGCTTTACTAAAAATAAGTGATACTGGGGGTTGGAGTAGAATTTTACTAATTCTACTCCAATTGCCCTGTAATAACTACAGGTGAAACTAAAATAATGTGAAAAGGGTGTGAAAACACCCTTTTTCACTTTATTTTAGTAAAAATAATGTTAATAAATAGAGCCCAATGTATGATTGCAGACACCTGTGGTGATACACCTGTCTCATGTATTACCTAGTTCAACACAGGTGACTGCAATCATACATTTGGTGGGAAGTAAAGGAGCAGAGCATTTTGTACCTAATGGAACGGGTCATTAGGAGGAAAAGTCAGCCTGCCTTTCAGTATTTTATTAGGTATGCCTTGAGTGCCGCACCTTCTGCACTGTATGTGTGTGTGTATATGTATAATATATATATATATTTATTACACACTATATGGACAAAGTATTCAGATGCTTGACCATTACATCAACAGGGACTGTAATGACATTGTATTAAATACATATACTTTAATATGGAGTTGGTCCCACTTTTGCAGCTATAACAGCTTCCACTCTTCTTACAAGGCTTTCCACAAGATTTTGGAGGGCTTCTTTGGGAATTTTCCCACATTCATTCTGTAGAGCATTTATGAGGTCAGGCGCTGATGTTGGGCGAGAAGGCCTGGCTCGCAATCTCCGTTCCAGTTCATCCCAAAGGCGCTCGATGGGGTTGAGGTCAGGGCTCTGTGCAGGCCAGTCAAGTTCTTAAGCTGGGTACACGTAAAGATTTTCTGTCCAACTATCCAACTAGTTGGCTGGTTGGAATGAATATCTGGTAATGTATGGGAGTAACTGATGATCAGCAATTTGCTCCTAAATGCCAGAAAACAGATGAAAATGGTCGGTCAGACAAGTTTGATCTAAACAATTTGTTTAAACAACAGTTTTTGTCCATTTTGTGGCATTTAGGAGCAAATTGCTGATTGTCATTTGTTTTCATACCTGACCAGATTTTCATTCCAACTAGTTGGCTGGTTGTACAGATAATCTTTACGTGTGTATGCAACTTTGCATACCGAACTCATTAAACCATGGGCCAGAAGGACGCATGACCAGAACCGCAAAGGACCGCTCCCTCTGTCAGAGTAGTCCCTTTGTGATGGAAGGACTTCCGGGCAAGGACTTCCACGCTTTGCGGGAGGGTGCTGGGAGGGATCCGATCTTTCTTACAGCACTCTCCCGAAAGAAGCCTATCGGCGTTACCCACCGCATTCAAGCCCAGTACTGCATCGCATTCTGGGGATTGGTGCATATGAGAGATGCGGTCAAACACGCATTTTGTGGGTTTGAGCGCATTTCTGAGGCTGCGGCATCCCGCCCCCATGTCTTTATAGTCCTTTGCTTTGTGCCCTACGGCACAGGCATGTTGGAATAGAAAAAGGCCTTCCCCAAACTGTTGCCACAAAGTTGGAAGCATAGCATTGTCCAAAATGTCTTGGTATGCTGAAGCATTAAGATTGCCCTTCACTGGAGATAAGGTGCCTAGCCCAAACCCTGACACACAGCCCCATACCATTATCCCTCCTCCACCAAACTTCACAGTTTGCACAATGCAGTCAGGCAGGTAACGTTCCCCCGGCATCCGCCAGACCCAGACTCGCCCATCTGACTGCCCATCAGAGAAGCGTGATTGGTCAAACCACAGAACATGTTCCCACTGCTCCACAGTCCAGTGTCGGTGTGCTTATAACACTCCATCCCACGCTTGGCATTGGACTTGGTGATGTGAGGCTTGCATGCAGATGCTCGGCCATTCCATTAAGCTCCTGCTGCACAGTATTTGTTCTTACATTAATGCCAGTGGAAGTTTGGAACTCTTCAGCTATGGGATCTGCAGAGCGTTGGTGACTTTTGCACACCATGCGCCCTTAGCAGACGTTGACCCCGCTCTTTGATTTTACGTGGTCGTCTTACGTTGCTGTGGTTCCTAAACGCTTCCACTTTCTAATATAATATCACTTACAGCTGACCGTGGAATATCCAGCAGGGATGAAATTTCACAATAAGTCTTATTGCAAAGGTGGCATCTTATAACAGTGCCACGCTTCCTATCACAGTGCCACGCTTCCTATCACAGTGCCACGCTTCCTATCACAGTGCCACGCTTCCTATCACAGTGCACGCTTCCTAAAACAGTACCATGCTTCCTATCACAGTACCACGGTTCCGATAAGAGTACCAGGCATCCTATCACAGTACCACACGTCCTATCACAGTACCACGCTCCCTATCACAGTACCATTGTTCCTATCACAGTACCACGGTTCCTATAACAGTACCACGCTTCCTATCACAGTACCACGCTTCCTATCACAGTACCACGGTTCCTATCACAGTACCACGCTTCCTATCACAGTACCACACTTCCTATCACAGTACCAGGCTTCCTATCACAGTACCAGGCATCCTATCACAGTACCAGGCATCCTATCACAGTACCAGGCTTCCTATCACAGTACCAGGCTTCCTATCACAGTACCAGGCTTCCTATCACAGTACCAGGCTTCCTATCACAGTACCAGGCTTCCTATCACAGTACCAGGCTTCCTATCACAGTAAAAGGCTTCCTATCACAGTACCACACTTCCTATCACAGTACCACGCTTCCTATCACAGTACCAGGCATCCTATCACAGTACCACGCTTTCTGTCACAGTACCAGGCTTCCTATCACAGTACCAGGCTTCCTATCACAGTACCAGGCTTCCTATCACAGTACCATGCTTCCTATCACAGTACCAGGCTTCCTATCACAGCACCAGGCTTCCAATCACAGTACCAGGCATCCTATCACAGTACCAGGCTTCCAATCACAGTACCACGCTTCCTATCACAGTACCACGCTTCCTATCACAGTACCACGCTTCCTATCACAGTACCAGGCTTCCTATCACAGTACCAGGCATCCTATCACAGTACCAGGCTTCCTATCACAGTACCAGGCTTCCTATCACAGTACCAGGCTTCCTATCACAGCACCAGGCTTACAATCACAGTACCAGGCATCCTATCACAGTACCAGGCTTCCTATCACAGTACCAGGCTTCCTATCACAGTACCAGGCTTCCTATCACAGTATCACGCTTCCTATCACAGTACCAGGCTTCCTATCACAGTACCAGGCTTCCTATCACAGTACCAGGCATCCTATCACAGTACCAGGCTTCCTATCACAGTACCAGGCATCCTATCACAGTACCAGGCATCCTATCACAGTACCAGGCATCCTATCACAGTACCAGGCATCCTATCACAGTACCAGGCTTCCTATCACAGTACCAGGCATCCTATCACAGTACCAGGCATCCTATCACAGTACCAGGCATCCTATCACAGTACCAGGCTTCCTATCACAGTACCAGGCTTCCTATCACAGCACCAGGCTTCCTATCACAGTACCATGCTTGAAGTCACTGAGCTCTTCAGAACAACCCATTTTGCATCACAAATGTTTGCAGATGGAGACTGCACAGCTGGGTGCTTGATTTTATACACCTGTGGTAACGGGTCTGATTACAATACCTCAATTCTATAATTAACAGGTGTGGCCAAAGGGACGTAGACAAGAGACCAGTGGCCGCGAGGCCGCCGCTCTCTATGCCGACACTGAAATCCCGACAAGGGAGTGAAGATAGGCGTTGATCCAGGAAGATGCGTTTCTGAACTAGGTAAGTCCGGGACACCCTCCCTGTTAGCCAGGGAGGGCTAGGTTTTGGGCAGTTAGCATTAGTAGTTTTTTTGGGGGGGGGGCAGGAGGTTAGGGTTAGGCACCCCTAGGGGGGAGGGCTAGGGTCAGGCACCACTGAGGGGGGGGGGGGTAGGTTTAGGCACTAAGGGGGAGGGTTATGTTTAGGCACGAAGTAGGGGGACTTAGTTCCTGAACCTAGCGGGGAGGGTTGGGGTTCGGGGTGGGAAGGGTTAGGCTACAAGAAGGGAGGGTTAGGGGGGGAGGGTAAGTATACTTACCCGACCCCTGTCAGGAAACTAACCATCGGGATGCCGCTGTCGGTATTATGACAGGAGACATCCCGACATCCGGCATTACATACCCACTATTATCCAGAACTAGCTGAATTTTCTCTAACGCTTACTGTAAAAAAAACTATCTTTAGATATTGCAACATCCAAGAGCGAAAAACAATCCATAGAGCAAAAGGAAAAACAAATCACCGTTTTCACATGTTTGACACTTTTTAAAACATCCTATTTTTAGCGTCTCTTTATACGGACTCTGGGACATTTTGTCCTCTGCGGTTGGTTAGAAAGACCCTCCGGCTCCCAGATTGTGTGTGTGCAAGGGCTGGGAACCCGTCCTGCTGCGCCCTCTCTGTTCCTTTTGCGGCTTGTCCGACACATTAACCCCTTCCATACAACATTCCCAGCGCTGCGTATACCTCCGGGGGGGGGGGGGGGGGGGCTCTCCTTGGACAAAGTCTCCAGTTTAGTTTTCGTATATACCACCCTGTTCCTCGCACAGCGTACTAGAGCTCCATCGGCTTTACAGCCAAACACAGCTGGGCCGGCCTGAGCCAAAACCGAAACCTCACAGAACCCACCCGGTTTTTATATTTCACAAATCTTACGTTTTGCGAAGCTTGTTATGGCTTTTGTGGTAACTGGGAGGTTTATAAATGTGAATTCTTTCCTTAGCGTTGCCTTCTGTTATGTGACAGGCTTCTAACCCTGTCACTTCATTATTTTGTGATACATTTAGAGTTTGGAAAGGACCCCCCAATATACAGACGAGAGGTTTCTGTCGTAGCACCGTTTCCTCTCCCCCCAGTACAGACCCATATGCAAATGATGCCTAATTCTGGCAGCGCTGAAGTAATAGCAGCCCCCTCCCATTCGTCCATCAGCTCACTAGCTAAAATATACAAATGACAGCCTTGTTGATATTGCTGAAACAGAACCATCGGTCTGTGGGTGACGGGGTGGGGGTGGGGGGTGTTGCCGGAGGGGGGGCAGGTGATAGCTGGATCTCTCTTCACTTGATTAAACATTTGCTCACTGACAAAACCATGCAGTATTCAGTATGTTATTTAATATTCAGAGTGCCTTTAAAGTAATGCCAGGCTTAAAGGCTGAGCAGTTCCAACAAAATTGCACACACACGCACACAAACACACACACTCACTAAAGGTGCGTCCACACTGTGCGATCAGGAAAGACAGTACCATTACGACATTGCAATCGTACCGTCGTTCCTGATCCCCTGCGGTGCCTACACTGAACCATCAGTCACTCAGCGCAGGCACACTCCATCATTCCCAAACATGGGCGATCTGTCGTTATCAGCAGATTGGCCGGCATGTTCAGACGATGGACAGTGTCGGAAACGACCAGCGGGGGCGCGCATCGCTGGTCGTTTCCTACATTTTAGTGCACGATTTGTGCGCGATTACTCAGCGATTGCACGATTACGATGTCGTCATTGTGCAATCGCTCAGTAATATCGCCCAGTGTGTACGCACCTTAACACCTCAGTTCACCCACATTTCCAGAGTATTATGGGGGTCATTCAGACTCACTCGCGAGCGGCAGTACGCTCGCAAGTGGATCGATGTTCCCCACTGCGCATGCGCACGACGGAGGAAGCTCCGTCGTGCGCATGCGCCAGACCCGGCGAGCGACGGGCTTTCCATCGCTCGGGGTCTCGCACCAAAGGGGGCGTGCTGTCGATGTTGATTGACAGCACGCCCCCTTTGGTGGGCGTGCCGGGGCGTGCCTGCCAGACGGAGGCGTTCCCATGGGAACGCCTACCATCTGAAGCCGGCCCCACTGACATCACTAGTGATGTCAGTGGGAGTGATTTTGGCTCACTCGCTCACTTGCCAAAATCACTCCAGGGCTTGTGGCTGGGAAACCCGACCGCAGGGTTTCCCTCGCAAGTCCGATGGTCGTGATGGTCAAGACCATCGCGACCATCTTTTTGCACGCTCGTATATGCTGTGGGTGGTGACCGGCATTTAAAATTAAGAAAAAAGAAAACCAACACCACTTTTGAGCAAATCATTAGAAAAAAAAAGTGGGGTGTTTATGAAAAAATCGGGAACGTTCATTTCAACAATAAAGGAGCATTTAGAAATAGTAACATAAAATATACAGAATTTTGACAACTTTTTCAAATAATTGTGATCGTTTTCTTGCGCTGGTTAACAAACATTTATAGATTTAGAGGCTCAGGCTGAGTTGGACTCGTAAAAAAAAAAAAAGGTGTTCGGCTGTGCATTACTAATATCTGTGCCAGCTTTACGCCAGGCGTGCTTACGCTGGGTACAGCGACGGCAGATGCGACTGGACGATATATCGGGCGGTCCGTACACAGTGCACGATCTGGTGTACGACCGCCTGACGATGCGACGAACGACGCGTGGGAGTATGCAGTAGAGCGTACACACTGGACCAGGGGCGTCTTAAGAGAGGAGGGGGCCCGTGTGCACTTCCCGTGCGGGGACCCCTCCTCTCTCCCCGGTGGCCGGCAGCCGACTGACGTGGCTAGCCAGCCACCGGAACATCAGTAGAGTGTGCCCGGAGTCTACTGCGCATGCGCAGAGCGCCGGAAAAATGGCGGCCATTTTCCAGTGTTCTGAGCAGCCCTGACACCCGACGCGGGACCGCGAACAGGTAAGTTTCAAATAATATGGGTGCAGTGCACACATTATAGATACGCCACTGCACTGGACGATACAGACGATTTGTCATTCCAATTGGTCGGAATTGGCAAATCGTCAAATATATCGAGCCACAGGCTGTATTTGAAAAATGACCGTTAAGAGCTGATTGGCTGGGACTTATCTTTCTCCATGTTATCTCTCTCCAAGGCTCAGTAAACAGACCCCACAGTCACTGACAGATGTATTACTACTAACATGCGTGTCTGCGTCCCTGGGCCTGATTCAGAGCCGCTCGCAAGCGGCCTCTCGTTCGCTCTGAGCGATGTTCGCACAACTGCGCATGCGTGTGGGTCGTAATGCGCATGCGCAAACCAGTTATTGCGGTCGGAAATCGTGCGCTCGCAAAACAGCGAGGGGCTGCTAATTTGATTGACAGAATGTACCGTTTGTGGGTGGTAACAGGGGAAGGTGCTTGAAAACGGGGGAGTGGAGATCCGAACGCAGGCGTGCCTAACGGTGAAAAGGGCGTTTAATGGGAGTGCATAATTAGTAAAGAAGCGTCATCGACCACGTCACTTGGTTGTCTTTTAGCCTGAACTGCTCGCAGTGATAGCGGTAAGAAAAACCTACCACAAGCACTGCGAGCAGTTCAGATGCCTTTCGATGTACCCGATTAATCAAATAAATACCGGAGATGACGTGTGATGCGAGCGGCAAAGGGGCGTCTTTACAAAATAGCGAGCACATTTTTCGTTCGCTCGCTCAGACATAGAGGCGTCAACAAACCGCAAAGAGTCAGTGCTCAATTTAAATAGCCGGACCCTTTTTTGGAACGACCGTCCGCAAATAGCGTCCGGGTCTGAATCAGGCCCTCTGTGTGAATCTGCTTCAGCTCGCACGATGACGGAAAACCTGCCCTAACTTTACTCAAACTGATTTTCCACATCCTTCCCTCCCCCGTTTTGAGTCTCCGAGCGTACAAGAGTTAAAGTACCAAACATGCACGCGCCTTTTATTGTGGGCATGCTGACTGAAAGGTAAGTACTCCCAACTTCATGTCAGCCCCTTAGTTTGTTTGCTGTCATCAAATTTCTTTATATTTGGTATAAGCAGGTTTGGACGTATCCCATCGCAGCTGGCGCCTCTGTGTTCTGTTGATGTGAATGGACGCACGTCTTCCCGGGCGTCTATACATTACTGTCTCTTAAATTCGACATAATTTTGCCCACACCAATCACAGTGAGGAATTCTCACAAATGCGCTTCCGCAGCAGAGGCATTATACAATGATATGTATGGCAACTAATGACTGGGCTGTATGTTATACCGTAGCTGGCTCTGCTACAGACTCGCCACCTGCATGTATTGCGTTTTTACCTGTAGGGAACCTGTTTTTTAATCGCTTTTACCAGAGCTTTGGGCCTGATTCAGAGCCGTTCGCTATTTGTGGTCGTTCGTTCAAAAACAAGGGGTGGCTATTCAAATGATCCGTTCGCAAATTGCAGTCTGTTCCCACCTCTAAGTCTGAACAAGCGAGCAAAACATACGCTCGTTTATTTGATAAAAACGCCCCCTGGCCGCTCGCACCATACGTCATGTCCGCTATTTATTAGATTAATCGAGTACATCGACCAGCGTATGAACTGCTCGCTATTCTTGTGGTTGGTTTTTCCTACCGCAATCTTGCGAGCAGTTCTGACTATAAAATAACCCAGTGACGTGGTCAATGACGCTGCTGTATTAATTATGCACACCCATAAAACGCCCGTTTTGACCTTTAAGCACGCCTGCGTTCGGATCACCACTCCCCATTTTCAAGCACCTTCCCCTGTTACCACCCACATACGCCTCATTCTGTCACTCAAAATAGCAGGCATTCGCTATATTGCGAGCACATGAATTTCGGCCGCACTGACTGGTTCGCGCATGCGTATAACGATCCGTACGCATGCGCAGATGTGCGAACATCGCTCGGAACGAGCGTACTGCCGCTAGCTTGTTATTTTTAGTAACATTGTGTATGAGCTACATTGTTTCGGTGGATTATCTGTATTAGTGTTTCCCAAACTCATTCTTAAGGGAGCACTAGCAGTGCATGTTTTCCAGGTCTCCTCACAGAATCACAAGTGAAATAATTAGCTCCACCTGTGGATCTTTTAAAATGTGTCAGTAAGTAATGATTACACCTGTGCCCCTGCTGGGTGACCAGGAAAACGTGACATGTGTGGGGTCCTGAGGACCGAGTTTGAGAACCAATGGTCTATGCCAGTGGCTCTCAAACTCTGTCCTTCGGGACCCCACACAGTTCACATTTTCCAGGTCACCTAGCAGGTGCACAGGTGTATTCATTATTGGCTGACACGTTTTAAAAGATACACAGGTGGAACCAGTTTCTTCACTTTGATTCTGTGAGGAGACCTGGAAAACATGCACTATTTGGGGTCCTGAGGACCAAGTTTGAGAACCTGTGGTCTATGCCAATGATTCCCAACTTCGGTCCTCAAGGCACACCAACAGTCCTGGTTTTAGTTATAGCCCTGCTCGAGCACAGATGCTTAAATCGCAATAACTGAGGCTCTAATTAAGTCACTTGTGCTCAAGTATGGCTATCCTTAAAACCTTGACTGTTGGTGTGCCTTGAGGACCCCGGTTGGGAACCCCTGGTCTATGCTGTGATCCTTCTGTCACCTCCAGGGTGACAGCACCCGCTGAATCCCACTTGTATACAATAAATAAGGTGAATGACCAATATTCATTAGGTGAAGCTTCCTACTGAACTGATATAACTCACATAAAAATGGGGGCTTCCACTTTCATTAGTCTTTGGTACTAATTCGCCCCACCCCAGGCCTTGCCGGAACCCTATAATAACCACCCACAGCTTTTGCGATCGGCCAGGTGATGGTTGCGATGGATGCAACCAACGGGACTTGCGACGAAACCCTTGTGGTAGGGTCTCGTCCGTCGCAAGCCCCAGAGAGCAGGAAGCTCTCCACTGACATCACTGGTGATGTCAGTGGTGCCTCCCACAAACGGCAGGCGTTCCTTCGGGAACGCCTCCGTTTGTGTAGCCACCCCCCCTCCCCCCGCCTACAAAACGGGGCGAGCTGTCGATCAACATCTACCCCTTTTGTAGTGAGTCCCTGAGCGAGAGAATTTCTCTCTCGTTCCGGGGCATGCGCGCGGCGTGCGAAGTACCCCACCATCGACCCACTTGCGAGCGGGTCTGAATCAGGCCCACTGTGCAGATTATAGGACCCAGATTTCTCTGTAGCATGATCCAGTTTCTCCACTGCTGGGAATCTCCACTAGGTGGCGCCCTCTGATGCGGTTTAGCCTGGTACATTAAACATGATTACATTTATTTCCCCTTCAGTCGTGAGGCAGAGATCACCAATGAAATGCAATGTTTCCCGGCTTGTATCTAGAATAAAATAAAATCTCTTAACGTGATAATCATAGGTGACGAGGTTACATGCAACATTCCAAAATAACTTGGGGTGCCATAGCATTTAGGAAATGCTGGGCACAATATCGAAAAACAGGGACAATACAATATATAGGGACCAGCATTTTTTTCTGGGACCAATGTTTAACTCCTGGGACAGTCCATGGAAATTAGTCACATTTGGCGATCAGTTGCTGCCTTTGATAATGACTTATTTTTACTTTATTTGGATGTTCATTAAAAGTGAGTAACCGTGAGCAGTACTGTCAGGCCTTTGTACTAAGCGCTTATTGGTGAAGCAGAAATGTGGTTGACGATGACGATGACTTATTGCTAAGAGTTGTCTTTGAAGAATCCCGAATAACAAAGGGGGGAATTCAATTAAACGTGCTATTGAATAGCGACGGGAGGGACTCCCTAAGCTATTCAATACACCGCCTGTTTGGGCGCGCTAAGGATTTCTTCACGCACCCCCCTGGGGATGCGAAGAGAAATCCGACCAAAGTGCCAGGTGCGCGGCTGTTTTTCTACATAGCATGGCGCTAACAGCCACACGCCCAACACTTTGGTCAGAGACTGTCAGTTATCGCGCCTTAACACCCTTGTTAAGGCGCGATGACCGCCATAACCGCCATTCTCCGACCACACAGCGCACTGAATTGAATAGCTTCGGGAGCTCGCTCCCGGCGCTATTCAACTCGCGTTGAATTGAATCGCCCCCTAAGATAGGTGACCAGTGATTCTCTGCTGTGGAACCAGAAGTCCCAGTATGCTCTGGAAGTGAGCGAGGCTTGGGCCTTGCAGTCCCATGTCAGCGGGCGAGCCGCAGGTTGCCTTCCTGCCATATAACAGGCAGAAACGACCCAGAAGATTTGAAAATATGGCATATTTTCCAGAAAAGTATTTTTCCTATTAGTAATGTTATGGATAACACGGAAATGCATTAGTACACACACACATGGCCCATACGAGGCAATCCGTCTGCTTGAGCATCTCACCGATTGCTGTACATTGAAGCATAGAATACATGAACGTGAGTCATGTGACACAGGAGGGTGGAGTCACATGCCTGACTGTCCGATCCAGCAAGTATGGAAGGAGACTTTATATTATAGCCTGGCACTTATACACAGAGTGACACAATGGCGCTGTTCTATTTTGTCTGTTTTACTTTTATCCCGGTTTTAGTTCTTTTTTTTTGTTTTTGTTTTATGTGATTATTGCAGAAGATTTACTGGTGTTGAAGTGACTGTGGTGACATCATTGAGGCTGTGTCTAGCAGTTTGGACACCCATGTGCTTAGCCATATTGAACACTATGTTGCATTGCTTCAGGTTAGCGTGCCAGGATCGTGCAGTCTTTGCCCCCTATGCTGCGCTAAATAAAATGTTGTACGTACCTGACTTTGGTACATGCAACACTGAAGGGATGTCACTCAGTGGGATACTGTGTATCTCATAACCTAGGACATAGTAGGTAAGAGTAAAGGTTTATTATTATTTATTTATTTTAGAATTTTCTGGATATGGGAACTTTTACATAAATTGTTATTAGGTGCTTCTGGATTGGATCAAATTGTAAACCTTCTTTCTTCAGGGTCCATATGGGGTCCACAGGGTTGACCTTGGGGTATAGGTTGGGAACCAAATCCGGGCACCACGCAGTTAAAGCTTTCAACTCCCAGGATGCACTGGGTCCACTCTCCCTATAACCCCGCCCCCAAGCCAGAGGCACCTCAGTTTAAGTTGGTGCCCGGCCGGAGTCGGGTCACCGTTCGCGCAGGGGGGCTGATTAGCATCCCCTAAGCTACTTTTTATTTTAAGAGTTTTAATTTTATTTTTTAATTTTCTAACTCTTCAGAGCAGCAGCGGCGGACTGACCTTTGGATGTCTAAGCTGCCGCTCCTACACGCCGCTGGCGCCACAACGCCAGCACAGATCTGGGGAGCGCGGCGGGACCCCAGAGTCTATACTAGCCGGGCTCTGGAGTTATCCCAAGGCTGCAGCCGGATTGCCGGGGATCAGGTAAGTCCGCGAGTGCATGCAGCCTCCTGCCTCCGGTCTCTGGGGACAGACCGGAGGCGCTAGCAAGCGGCGGTGTGCTCCCCCTATGCGGAGGTATACCCCGTGTGACCGCTAGACCACCAGGGAGTTATGCCGGCAATGGGAAATGGCGTCCCGGGGGTTAATTGCTAGCCAGGGGAGGCAGCCTTCACTGTCTAGTGGCTCCTCCCCTCAGCTCAGCGCGCCGTTCCTGCGTGTGGTCTGGCGTCCCTGAGCTGCTTCCTCCGTGGGCCACGCTCCCTCTGAGGTCTCCGGGCGGCCATTTCCTCTATGGTGCAGCGCAGATCTCCTAGGATGAAGCCAGGTGCGTCAGGGCGGGTGCCCTGTGAACTTTGAAGAAAAAGAGATAACAAGGGTAAGTTCTTACCATATCTCTCATTATCAGCTGAGGGGTGTCATTTGTGCACATAACTCAAAATATACCACATAATAATAATAATAATATTATTATTATTTAGAAAGACACGGAGACACGTTATTTAAATATGAGTACATTTTCTTTCTGCCACACTGCCCGACCCCACGGTCTGTTGCGTCCTGCCCCCAGCACAATAGCAAACGACGTCAGGCATTGTAGGCAGTCACCACCCAAGGTGCACAGACACAAATAAAAACACAATCCGAGGTATCCACTTGACCTTCCAACTTGTAGGGTAGCATCCCTCCCAGCATTGCTGAATTCGTGATGAGGACTGTGGCCCTGATTCAGAGCCGGACAGTCTTTCAGGGCGGCATTTTTTTTTTGTGTCGGCCTCCTGGCCGCTCGCTAAGCTGTGGGTTTGTGGACGGCCAGGTGATGGTCGCGACCATCGGGCTTGCAACGAGACCCTTGACCATCTAATAGAGCCGGAAGCTCGCTACTGAGGCCGCCCCCAAACGGCAGGCGTTCCTTCGGGAACGCCTCCGTTTGGACAGCCACCACCCCTGCCCACCTCCAAAACGGGGCAGTCAATCAAAATCGACAGCCGCCCAGTTTTAGTGCGAGGCGCGTAGCGACGGAGCGCCCGTCGCTGACGGGTCTCGCGCATGCGCACGCCGTAGCCGACTCAGGCGTGCGCATGCGCAGTGGGGAACCATCGACCCACTTGCGAGCGCTGTGCACTCGCGAGCGGGTCTGAATCAGGCCCTGTATCCGCGCACCGAAGGCATAAAAGCGAGGCATGGCCTTGTTCCTGCAAGACCATGCCCCCTCCCATGTAGAATGCCATTACATGACACCATGGGGCAAGCCCAGCACTCCGGCACCCGCTCAGCCCCCTCCCAGATCTAAATGGAAGCCGCGCATGTGCATAGAATGCAATCAGCTCCACCAACACAACTGCACTGCGGAGTGTTCCCCAACCTCCAGACCGCCTGCTGGACACTGATAACCGTGGTTGGGACAGCGGGACATTTTGGAGGTATGGAGTAATGACGCTACCCACATTAACGTGGTGCAGCCAACTAACCAGTCAACGAAGGTGAGTGCACCGAAACAAATTGCACCCGGACTGGTGCCCTCTAGTTCTTTTTTTGCCACAAAATAACCACAGCAGCCACAAGTAAAGAATAAATGGGAGGGAGGGTCAGAAGACACCAACCGAGATATCTGTGATACTAGTGTATGGGGACAGCGGCCATTCCGGGAGAGGAAGGTAAGCAGGAGATATCTGTGATACTAGTGTATGGGGACAGCGGGCCAATCCGGGAGAGGAATGTAAGCAGGAGATATCTGTGATACTAGTGTATGGGGACAGCGGGCCATTCCGGGAGAGGAAGGTAAGCAGGAGATATCTGTGATACTAGTGTATAGGGACAGCGGCCTTTCCGGGAGAGGAAGGTAAGCAGTAGATATCTGTGATACTAGTGTATGGGGACAGCGGGCCATTCCAGGAGATAAAGGTAAGCAGGAGATATCTGTGATACTAGTGTATGGGGACAGCGAGCCATTCCAGGAGAGAAAGGTAAGCAGGAGATATCTGTGATACTAGTGTATGGGGACAGTGGGCCATTCTGGGAGAGGAAGGTAAGCAGGAGACATCTGTGATACTAGTGTATGGGGACAGCGGACCATTCCGGGAGAGGAAGGTAAGCAGGAGATATCTGTGATACTAGTGTATGGGGACAGCGGGCCATTCCGGGAGAGGAAGGTAAGCAGGAGATATCTGTGATACTAGTGTATGGGGACAGTGGGCCATTCTGGCAGAGGAAGGTAAGCAGGAGACATCTGTGATACTAGTGTATGGGGACAGCGGGCCATTCCAGGAGAGAAAGGTAAGCAGGAGATATCTGTGATACTAGTGTATGGGGACAGCGGCCATTCCGGGAGAGAAAGGTAAGCAGGAGATATCTGTGATAATAGTGTATGGGGACAGCGGCCATCCGGGAGAGGAAGGTAAGCAGGAGATATCTGTGATACTAGTGTATGGGGACAGCGGGACATTCCGGGAGAGGAAGGTAAGCAGGAGATATCTGTGATACTAGTGTATGGGGACAGCGGGACATTCCGGGAGAGGAAGGTAAGCAGGAGATATCTGTGATACTAGTGTATGGGGACAGCGGGCCATTCAGGGAGAGAAAGGTAAGTAGGAGATATCTGTGACTTCCTGTAACCATCTCCTGCTTTACCTTCTTGATGAATGGCCCGATAATTAATTTTTACAATTGCTTTGGTAAAAATTAGGCGATGATGAATAGGCCCCATTGTCATTTACTGAGAAGAATCTGAACTCTGCTGACACAAAAGTTGCCGGTTTCTTCATGTGTTCCTTTGCACAGCATCTACCCGTTGTTTCTGTGGAACTTTCTGTGTTTTTCCTTCGTAGTTTTATTACTGGGTAGAAGGTGGGCGTGTAACTGTGATATTGTTATATTTATCCGGCATACCCCGCAGTCTTGCTGTGTTCTCCAGTTCTCATTGCTCCAAACGGCGCTGAGGCAGCCGTATTATACCGAGATAAAGATTGAGTATTTACACTGCGATCAAACCCCTGGCTGGCCTGGGGAATGTCAAACGCACGATCTGTGGGATACGGTGTAATCTATTTATACTGCTCCAGCGCGCCCCGCAACGCTTTACAATTTTACAATATACTACTTCTTTTTTGGAATAAAATATTGCAAGGAGCTAAAGAGTACTTATCTTTAGCTAATCGAGTCATCAAGTTACCCTAAAGGGACACATCCACTAGCCGTCTTTGGGGTCTAGTTACTAAGCAGTGTTAGGAGACAGAGTGAAAAGTGATAAGGTGCCAGCCAATCAGCTCCCAACTGTCATTTTTCAAACACAGCCTGTGAGATGACAGTTAGGAGCTGATTGGCTGGCACCTTATCACTTTTCACTCTGTCTCCTAACACTGCTTAGTACATAGGCCCCTTTGAAACTACTACATGATTACGACATTGTACCCGTGCGGTCGTTTTACAGTCTGTGCTGTACCTACACTGAACGTTCAGTCGTCCAGTGTAGGCACATCCCCTAACATACTCAACCTGACAATAACGTCAGGTTGACCAGCATGTTCGGCCGATGATTGATGTCGGAAATGACCGTCGGGAACGGGCATCGCTGGTTGTTTCCGACCTTAATGTGCACGATTCATGAGCGATTGAACAATAACGATATCATTCAATCGCTCATAGAATTCGGCAAGTGGATGTGCGTCATAACAGTGCATGTTTTCCTGATCTCCGACGGCCGACATATCGGGCAGTCCCCACACACGGAGCGATCCGCTGTTCGACCGCCTGATATGGTCACTCAGAATGGATGTGGTAATTGCGATGCTGGAGCTTTGTTCTGTGCGCGATCGCATACGCTGGCTAGTACGCGCCCATGAAACGGCCCTGACATGCCCGCATTTTGTCTGGAACTTCCTGTAACCACCCAGAAATGTCTCTTCCTGTCAATCAATTGCGAGTGAATCCTCACAGAGAGCGTAATCGCAATTCATTTGCAGCGTATGCGCAGTGCGGCAGTGATGCAAACACACGCCACCGATGATCGCTCAACGGTGTGAACATCGAAATAGCGTTCAACTCCGAATTGGGCCCAATGTACATTGTTTACAGTCTAGGAATCATTTTCGTAAGTATTTTCCTATGTGTTTAAATTAACATTGGCCTCGACAAAATGATCACCATCTGTATGTACAGGCGGCTGAGAATTATGTGAGAGATTTACATTAATGTACAGCCTATTTTGTGCCTCATTCTCTTTATTTCATTTCAAAGTATTTTCTGGACATTTTTACTTTTCTAATTCTAGTTTTCACACATAACTACTTCCTCGCTGTTTTGTTATACTGTACATATGGAAAATTGCCCAATATCACTTCTCTTTATGGGGCCTATTCATCACCGATAAATGGCCCAGCATCCATGCGGAAACACTAGTTTCCGCATACTTTAGGACCCCCTGATATTCAGTAAACTCCGAACACTGAAAGTTTTCGCCGTTTGCTCACGAGAACAAGCGCCATCTTCAGACGACGTTTGCTCTAGTAGCCCTGCTCCTGCCTATGGGAAGGAGTTCCGGGGATGCGAAGAGGGAGTCCGAGCATATCCCTCCGCCGCCTTCTCACGGACTCCCCGGCGCCTTTGCGCATGCATGACCTCAGGTCACTCATGCATAGCCGTGCCGACAGGGAGGAGGTAAGTGACGCAGCTACTTGTGTAGCTGCCATACTAACCAAGGGGACAGCTGCTTTTCGGAGCAGCTGTCCCTGCATGGGAGCAATGATAAATTGCTTCGGTGTAAACTATCCCCTGCTGCGAGTTGGATACGTAAGTATCCATCGCAGTAAGATCAATACTCAATCATCAGAAGCCAATACGGCCTCCGATGATGAATAGGCCCCTATATCACTGACAGTTCTTTTTTTATTTAGAGTTGTAGCCGTATAGGGGGCTCTGTGATCATTATGTGCCCGCAGCCCCTTCTATTGTAGGGTCTGCCTATGCTTATACTATGTCACTTTAGGGCCAATATTTACTACAATCCGGTTGTAGTGTGATATTTTTGCCCTTGGATGTACTAGTACTAAAATCCGCGGGTTGGGTACAGCATCTCGACGGTCAAAATTCCGGCAGTGGGATCCCAACGGTGAAAATGCTGGCAAATTTCGGTAAGTGTTTTCACGTTGACCCTAACCAATGCCACGAGAAGGTGTCTGGGCTTGCGATACCACTACCCCACCCCCCCAACAACCGCCACCTTCCCCCCTACACCTCCGCTTGCACTTACCTCGGTGAACGAGGATCCGTTGAGCTCTCGCCGGGCTCCAGCACTGTGACCTCGGTCATTTGATGTGTTCTGTAAACTGAGATGCCGGTTTCTAGCACAGATCAGATGACCGGGGTCCGGCAACCAGCTGACCGGAGCCGCCAAGGAGTTCATCCGATTACCGATCACTGCACCCTGGACTCCCTGGATGCAGGTAAGTGTCTGAGTTTTGACAATTTGGAGGTTGAGAGGGTAAGGGTGCCCATACACGGTGCAATAGGCACCTTGTGCTGCGACGGTCGACATATCTGGTGGTCCCCACACACGGAGAAATCCGCTGCCCGACTGCCCGATATGCCTGCACCCGCCCTTCCCCCCCCCCCCGCGCATAGCCCTGCATGGGATCGTACACATATTTGCCTACTTTAGAATAAACATTTCAGGGAGATTGTGAAAGCAGCACCAATGAGTGCGGCGGTAAAGTGGGCGTGTCCTGCTACATCTGAGAGGCGTGTCATACATGTGATAGGCGTGTACTGCTACATCTGAGAGGCGTGTCATAACACTGACTGACATCCAAATGTAAATAAGCCCCAAAGCAGTCAGTAAGATCTACTTGTTGATGACAAGTTGACAACACACTGATACATTACAGAAAATACATGTAGCCATAGGGATCATTGTGCCTTATACCCAATGCAGGGAAATGATACTAATGATCCCATTTGAATGTATATATCTGGTTTTTATATTTAAATTTTATATATATATATTATATATATATATACATATATATATATATATATATAATATATTACAACTTCATAATGGGGGTAAGGTGCAATCAGGGAGAATACTAGACTCTTCAGGGAGACAGGGAGATTGCTACTATTTCAGGGAGTCTCCCTGACAATCGGGTGCGTTGGCCAGTATGATTGTACATCGCATCCCCAGCTCAAGTGAACATGCAGCAAGATCTGGAGGTGCGATGTACGATCCCACGGGAGCGCGCACTGGCCGATATCATGCCCACGCGCGGTACGATATAGCAGCGATACTGTACCAATCCGTTGGATCGGCTGCTATATCGCACCTTACAGCAGTTGATGCGGAGGTAAGGTACATTTATGTGCATCCTGGGTGTAATAGTGTGCCAATCTCACTACTGGTGATTCAGCCTGCTTAGACTGGAGAAACTGTGAGAAGGGCACACCTGGGCATAATAATAGCTCCCGGTAAGCTGCAGGATAACCCTGTATCTGGTGAGCGAGATGGGACAGGTGATGTTGAGAAATCAAGAAAGCTTCTGGAAAAGGACGCCATATAGAAGTTGGGAGTAAACATTACAATCCCCTGGGAAAGGAGTGTCAGCTCTTGTGCAGAGCCAGATAATCGCTTTTGAATATTCATTGCAACAGTTGGGTGTGCGCTGGTGGAGTCTAATAAGAGATAATGGAGATGTAAGCTCCTTGAGCAGGGCCCTCCTTCCTCCTGTTCTCACTGCCTCCTTGTGCACACCAAATACACTCTGTACCTCCTTTGCTGAGCACGCTGCCCCTGGCACCACTCCTCCGTTGTTTTCACTCCTTCAGACGACCTAGACCCGTTATCTGCGCCCAAGCTCATTAGTACAGTTTCCACTTACGCTAAATATTTCCATTGCATCAGTGGCTGTGTTCAGATTTTGTGGTGCTATTTGTTACTTGTCTACTGTATTGCACTGTACTGTTTTACCGTGTGCAATCTGTACGACGCTGCGGATCACTTGTGGCGCCCGATAAATAAAGTTTAATAATAATGATGGTTTGGTGGCCATTACTGTAACATCTGTGCTATGTGCTGCCCCACTACACCTGCGTCATCCTAACAGCTCGACATGTGTATAACACCAGCCCCCCCTATGGAGCATACACACGTCAGATGAACAATTGAACGATTTTACCAAAGATTTGAACGATTGAACGATTTTTGACTGCATTAAAATGACTGAAATCGTCCAAAACTGACTGCAAACACATCAGATGTCAGATATCGTTATCTGACCATCGGGAACGCGCATCGTTCATCGTTCAGATATGTCAGATTTTCCTTCAGAAATGAACGATTGTACAATTTTTTAAATCGTCGTCGTTCAGATCTGAAGAAAAATCTGACCGTATGCATGCACCTGTACGCTCTAATGGAGCATACACACGGTCAGATTTGTCAGATGTGTCAGAAGAACGATTTGATCAACGATTTAAACTACGAACGATTTTTGACTGCATTGAAATGACTGAAATCGTCCAAATCTGACTGCAAACCATGCTTGCCGACTATCTGGCTGCCCCTTCCGGGAGGGAGCAGCCAGATCGGCTTGACTGGGGGGGGGCGTGGCCATCAAACGAGGGCGGGGCCAGCCAGATTACAAGAGTTTGTGGGTGGAGCAGGGGCGGAGCCACGCGATCACTTCATTTTGGCCCAGCCCCCACTACACGCTGCCGATATTACAGGCAGCGTGAAGCATGGGGCGGGGCCAAAATGACGTGATTCAACGTGAATCGCGTCACAGGCCCCCCGCTGCTGAGGATTTTCCTGTCATTGCGGTGGGGGGCAGGAGGGGTTGGCAGCTGCCGGGAGACTTGCCTGCCTTCCCAGGAGGTCGGGAGCAGCACCCGATTTTTGGGAGGCTCCCGACCAAATCGGGAGGGTAGGCAAGTATGCTGCAAACACATCAGATGTCAGATATCGTTATCTGACCATCGGGAACTCGCATCGTTCAAATATGTCAGATTTTCCTTCAGATATGAACGATTTAACGATTTTTGAAATAGTTATCGTTCAGATCTGAATGCAACGTAACCCACAGAGCCTGGGGATACGATAGACAATGAGAGAGCCTAGAGGAACCTCAGCACGAGGTATATGTACATGAGTGGAGAGCATCTAGACCACCCACTGTGCAGCAGGGCTACATTCAGCCTTCAGTGACAGACCTAGCCATGCCAAATAGCATCTGCAGGTTACAGGGAAACCTCTGTCTATGCATCGGCAACAGCCAACCCTGCTGCAGAGCACTCCACCAGTGAAAGTGTTAATGTGGTACTCAGCCTCTGCTAATCCTCCCCAGGCTCTGCCAGTGATTGCTTCAGTCTGCTCAGCGTCTGCTAATAGCGAGTGCAGGAGCCACAAACAGGAACACACCTGCTGGAGAGCGAGGGGAGGAAATCCAGCAAACATGCAGGGAAGGAGGCAGCGAGGGGTGAGGGCTGCAGCATCCAGGCATTAAATCGCCGCAGACGTTGGCACCCCCCCCCCTGGAAACCCTGTGCTTTCATCAAATCAGAATTTTTACTAATTTTTATTTTATTTTAATTCCTTTTTTTTTTTTTTTATTTCATTTTTTTGGGGGATTGAAGTGTGATTTTTTTTTTGGGCTATTCGTTGGCTCTAACCCGTATCGATTCATCGCTGCTGACCGTCAGTCAACCCAGGGGCACCGCATGCTGCAGATGGTGAGGACGCTTGCCCAGTTCACCATCGCGCTGGAGGACATGCGAGAGATGGGAGACAGCGGAGAGGCGGCGGCAGGGGACGGTGCGGAGCTGATGCAGGAGAAGGACACCGGAGGGGATGGTACTGCGCAGAGTATCACCGAGGTGATGAATACAGGGGGTGGGGGGGATTGTGTGTGAGGGGGGGGGCAGGGATTCTGCAGAGAGAAACGTGGGATGCTGCTGACGAATTTCAGAGATGAGCGAAAGGCCTTTCCATGGCTGCAACAGGTCTTCTAAGCAACCGAGGCTGCGATGTAAGTTAGGGGGGGGTGCAGGCAGTGACTGTACCGAGCTCAGTCATTGTCCTAGATGTCTGCCGCCCCTGGTCATTGGGATTTACTAATGTTTGGAATATCTGATGTTTTAGATTTACTGTATGTAATGTAACAGCAACCAGCTGATTTTGCCCTTTCAGTTGTTGCTGAACTACATTTCCCACAATGCTCAGCCAGCTGATGGGTCAAGAGCTTGGGAGATTTTCTACAAACCACCAGTGCAGCTGCAGCCATAGATAGAGAAGAGTTTGGCGGGCAGCGCCATGGCGTTCTTTGATTTCAGAGCCCACATCCAGCCAATTAAACATATCAGTTGGATCAGTGCTTTGTAGCGGCCAGCGTCCTGTATATTGCAAAGCTGTACTAACCCAGAGCATGCATCCCAACCCAAAGACGTAATTGCGTCCGCTTTGTGCCTTGGACGGGTTCCGCTCTGGAGCGGCGCTAATTACGGCCCTGCTCCAACCCGTGACAATCGCATTTACACAGTGATTTACAGTCATTTTCCTTTGTCTTTTCTCCTCCTCTCCCCACGGCGGCCGACCGCGTCACCCCAGCAGTAAACTTTTGGCACACTCTAAGTCTACTGCACATGCGCAGGTCACCGGGAAAATGGAACGGTCATTCCCTAACACGCATGCGCGCAACGCCGGAAAAAAATGGCTGCGGCGGCCATTTTTCAGGTGTTTTGTCCGGCGCTACAGCCCGACGCTGGACTTCGGAGGGATAAGTATTAAAACATATGGGTGCACCCATTATAAATACGCCCCTGAATCTTGTCTATTATGCCAAAAAGCCAGGCAGTTGCATAGGGTGCGCAAGTCTAGGGGACACTTATTCAGTGCTAAACATACTTTTCTTTCCTTCTGCCGTATCTGCAGGAAATCTGTATCTTATTTTCTATGCTTGGACCTCAAGCAGGGTTACTAATGCTGGGTACACACTGACAGATATATTGGCCAATCAATTTATTGCCCAATGTATCGGGTGTCCGTCCGCCAGTGTGTACCAGCAATATGTCTGTGAACGACATCGTTCACATACATATTGTGACGGCTCTGCTGCACAGCCGATGGCAGATATATTGTCAGACCGCCTGTACACATGCAGCAGAGGCCGCGAGGAGGGGGGAGGGGCACGCCCCCCACGGCCAGTGGGACCCACTGTCAGAAGCAGATGATGGTCGTTGGGTGTGTATGAATGGCCATCATCTGCAGATATATCTGTGCAGTGTTTACCCACCTTAAGTTCAGGTATTTTTGCCATGAATGCCACAATAACTTGTACCAGCCGTGCCGACAGTTTGGTCATACAGTCAGCCAGCCTGGCACATTCCACAAAAGAACATTCATTACATTTAAACATAACTAGTTATCACAGTGTCCTAAAACATATCTAATTATAACAGACAATTTGTGATTATGTTTATCAACTGGGTAGACTGCATTCTCAGTGATGTCACTGGTTCCTAGTGAATGGATAGGCTGCATTTTCAGTGATGTCACTAGTTCCTAGTGAATGGATAGGCTGCATTCTCAGTGATGTCACTGGTTCCTAGTGAATGGATAGGCTGCATTCTCAGTGATGTTACTGGTTCCTTGTGATTGGTTAGGCTGCGTTCTTATTGATGTCACTGGTACTTAGTGAATGGGTAGGCTGCATTGTCAGTGATGTCACTGGTTCCTAGTGAGTGGATAGGCTGCATTGTCAGTGATGTCACTGGTTTCTAGTGAATGGACAAGCTGCATTCTTATGAATGGTTCAACATGGCTGCCTCTGCTGTGTGTAAACAGCAAGTACTTTTTAAGAATTCAACACAAGAACAGCTTAAGATCTTGATGTTTTACTTCTAATGGAATACATTTTGTGGGTATTACAAAAAAAAAAGGGGCAATGCAAAGTCGGCGTACAAAGTAAATTGCAGATTTGTAGACTCCACTTAAGAGCAGTGATATGAGAAAATTAAAGCTTTTGCATTCAAGGCTACAGCAATTCAGTAAGTGTGCCTTTAACAGGTTCTAATGCTCCAGCAATATTGTACATTTAAGGCAGTTAGGAGCTGATTTCTCTGGTACCTTATCGCCGTTCATTTTATCTTTTAACACAGCTCAATAAATAGACCCCTTGATCCTGAAATATTTTTTTTTTAAAATGTATGTCACAATTTTTCAATACTGATCAAAACCACAATAAGATGTCTTATCACATACCAGACATACTTGCCTACTCTCCCGAATTGGCCGAGAGCCTCCCGAAAATTGGCTGCCGCTCCAGGCCCCCCGGAAAGGCAGGCAAGCCTCCCGTTTCCCAGTGACCCGCCTGCCCCCTCCCGCGAATACAGTATAAACCCTGCAGCAGGGAGGGGGGGGGGCAGCGTCACGATTTGCGCTGAATCGCTTCATCTTAGCCCTGCCCCCTGCTTCACAATGCCATTTATCGCACCATTGTGTATCGGGGGCGGGATCGCGATGACGCAATTGTTGATGCGTTATTTGCCGGGCCACGCCCCCTTAAGCCTGACAGCTCCTTCCCGTAAGGAGGGATCTAAAGGTCGGCAACTCTGATATTAGATGACCTTGTTCTCATCAATATGTGTGTGTGTGTGTATATATATATATATATATATGTATATGTATATATGTGTATAGATATATATATATAGAGAGAGAGAGAGATCTATATTGCTATAATTGATTTTCAGGTATAGTAATAAGCTAAATAAAATACTATATGTACAGTCTTTTAAACAATACTCAATGCGAGGTTTCCTTAAACCTTTTCCAGTCAGTTTGTTTCTAAATTTGGCTTTTTTCTTAGTCACCCCCCTGACAAACCTGAGAGTCAGATCCAGAACACGTTTCCATGCGGCACACGGAGGAGCTATGAGGACATTTTGGTAATAAATCGGAAGTCTTACAGAAGTCTGTAGCAAATGATGTCCCAGGATCTCCTCTTCTGTGTCATTTATTTTATACCGCCCTCCGTGTCCTCTGGATAAAACAGAATGACACACGTCAAACGTTGGGGCGCAGTATTACGATATAATTGCTTGTGCTCTGTGACGCTGTACATACAAAGTCGGGAGTTATCTTTAAATGTGCTTTTTTTTAATTTTAGGGACAGATCTCCAAATTATAGTGATCGGTTCTTTGTAGGTCTGCAGAGCAGCCTCAGTGATGGCGGCTATATCTAGCAAATAGAGACGTTTGCGTTTTCGGGAGAAATTGGCTATGCCCACAAAATGGCTGCCACTTCTGTTAGTTGACTCAGACTCCTTAAAACGTTCTAGCTGGCGCTCCCAGCATATACACAGAAAACGGAGTTGCAGATGCACTATGCGATCATTGCTGTTCACATTTAAATGTATTTTGTAATTAAATATAATTTCAGAGGTAGATAGCATATCAGTGGCCAATGATACAGGCCTGCCCACCCGGACGCAGGGCACCCCAAAAGACAGCCCAGCCAAAGACCTCCCCAGGGCATCACACGAAAAAGTGAAGTGTTCTAAAGTATCAGGGGTGTAAAAGTAGCTAATAACACTTCACTGCCACTCTTTTTTTGTGTGTGATTCCCCGGAGAGGTCTTTAGCTGGGCTGTCTTTTGGGGTGCCCTGCATCCCGGATGTGAACCCCAGAGTGTTAGGGACCTGCTCAGTGAGGTGACCTTGACGTTGGTGGGCAGGCCCGTTTCATTGGCCACTGATATGCTAACTACCTCTGAAATTATATTTATTCACAAAATACATTTAAATGTGAACCGTAATGATCGCACAGTGCATCTGCAACTCCGTTTTCTGTGTATATGACTTTAAAATCTCAGTATGACGCCGCCTTTCATTACTATTAGGGTGTGCAGTCTAGAGCCCCTCCCTGACGCTCCCAGCATGTCAGGGAGACTCCCTGAAATAGTGGTGATCTCCCTGACTCCCTGAAGAGTCCAACAATCTCCCTCAGGCCGAGCCGGACCGGGCGCAGCACAGTGCTGATGTCATTACTGTCCGCCCACCACGGAGGAAGGAAACACTGGGGAGGAGAATGCAGAGGTTGTGTGATACAAGAAAATGGCCGCCACTGCCTTTATATGTGCGAACTATGTAACTACTTTGGGGCTCATTTACATTTGGATCTAAGACAATTTTCTGACATGTTTTCTCAGACAGAGAAGTGAATGCCTCTTTAGCGCCCAGCGGCGCGTAGATGTTCCTTTCACAGTCTCCCTGAAGTGCTATTCCAAAAGTAGGCCAATATGCCTTCAAATAAGTGTATCCGGGCTGTGTGACTGACTTTCATCTTAGAAAGCAGCGCACATTGTATTTTAAATATCGGGTCCT
The DNA here is from genome assembly GCA_031769625.1 of Taudactylus pleione. NCBI lineage: Eukaryota > Metazoa > Chordata > Amphibia > Anura > Myobatrachidae > Taudactylus > Taudactylus pleione. Next base: position 1,445,651 of record JAUIMM010000240.1, read on the forward strand.
CACTGTAAACGCTTCTCTGCAAATAAAATGTGGGCCCCTCCTAGATGCTGCATGAGGTAGACTTGTAGCCTAATTTGCAGTTTGTGCTGTATGTCCGCTCCCTCCTACCCCCCCCCCCCCCCTCCTCAGAGTGACGCTTCCCTGTGTCTTCTGCAGCATTAGTAATGAACTGACTGAAGATCCATCTGTGCTTAACACATGCTTGGCAGAGCTGCTTGGCAGATTTGCCATACTGTGGCGCTCATTATCTGGGCACCAGAAAGACATTGAAGGGCAGTTTACAAATGTGACTTTTCTGTGTATTTGCGACTGTTGAGATTTGTTTGAGGTGTAACATTTAGGACGCAGCTCTTGCAGCTGAAACAAAGGATGATAATAGCATTGGAAGGAGGGAAGGTTTGAGAAAGGGTAGCGGAACGGATGCACACCTATGCGCTTACGGCGGGATGCATGACGCATCACATCTGGGATGCGATGCATTATGCCGCTCTTCGCATGCATGCTGGCGTTGGCAACCCCGCTATGCATGATGACCACCGCGAAGGACCGCTCTCTCTTGGTAAGAGCGTTCTATTGCGAATGAGGGACTTCTGTGACTATTACCCAGAAGTCCCTCTGGTGTCATTCAGCGTATCCACACACGCGCCGATTGGATCCCTCTCACAGGACTCTCCCGATAGAAGCCCGTAGGCTTCTATAGGGTAACGCCGGCAGGAAGATGGCGTTATCCACCGCATCCAAGCCTCAGAATGCATCGCACTTCGGGGCTTGGTGCATATGAGAAATCGCGTTTTCGGGGTTTGACCGCATTTCTCCCATTGATGCATCCCGCCCTTACTAATGTACTTAATAAATGCATGAAAAGCACATAAAAATTAGGAGTGATAAATGTTCCCACCACTGCAAAGCAACGCGCTCTCTGTCTCTCAAGTGTTAACGCACGATAGAATAGTATGGAAAACCTGCATATAGCTCTAAAGCCTGCGCTATTTTTAATGCATTTTTTTAGTTTTTTGCCCATTTCAGCAGCGCACGTGTGTGACTGATCCCTTCAGCTCTTACATCACTTCCATAAATGACATTATTTTCTGATTTGTTCCACCCTTTCGAAAATCAATATTCCATTTCACTCCTAAGCACTAACCGCGTGTGTGCTGAATTTGGCCCCTCAATAGCATCTCAGGAGAAGGGCAGAGGGTCTGCTCAATGTCACACCCGCCTGTCAGATGTAAGGACCGTAGCAATGTTCTGCAGAATCTGTTCTATTCTGCAGGGAATTATCTTGGCTCGTTTCTTGACCTTTTATAACCAGTTTCACCCTTTGGATTTATAAATCACCCTCAAGGTGAATTTGTTTGCACTGTCCTAAAAGTTACCCAAATCTACGTATATCCCCTAGTTCCATACAGAATGCATACAAATACATGACTGAACATGAGATATTGCTGGATATACACCAAAAATATATGATAATACTCAGGGGTCTATTTACTAAGCTGTGTTAGGAGATAAAGTGAACGGTGGTAAGGTACCAGCCAATCAGCTCCTAACTGCCATGTCACAGGCTGTGTTTGAAATTTATATTTATTCAGTCCTTTATAATTTTTCGGAGTGTATACTCATTCGTGAAGTTTGTTGTAGCTGTCGGAATCCCCTGTATAAGATTCAGACCATCCTGATATCCTCCATGGTGTATATAGAAAATAAACACATAAAGACAAGACTGTTCTTGGTAATTGTCCATATATTAAAATAGTCATGCAGGTTTATACTTTAAACCATACTTGCCAACCCTCCCTCATTGTCAGGGAGACTCCCTGAAATAGCATCAATCTCCCTGTCTCCCTGAAGAGTCCAGTAATCTCCCTCATTTCTCCTTACCCCCATTATGATACTGTTCTATAAAAGAAAACACAGAGATATATACATTCAAATGGGATCATTAGTATAATTTCCCTGCATTGGGTATAAGGCACAATGATCCCTACTGCTACAGGCATTTTCTGAGAAGTATCAGTATATTTTCATCAACAAGTAGATCTTACTAACAGCTTTGGGGCTCATTTACATGTGGATGTAAATCAATTTTATGACACGCCCCCCAGATGTAGCAGTACACGCCCAGTTTAACGCGCGCTTGAAGGTGTTGCTTTCACAATCTCCCTGAAATACTTTTTCAAAAGTAGGCAAGTATGCTTTAAACCCTACAGTAATCTCCAGGTATTATAAAGGTAGCGTGCCCCAACTCACAGTATAGCAAGTGGGAGTAATCGCTAAAAGGTATATTTTCTTCACTCATCAAGGGTCGTCTAACTGACACAAAGAGGGGGATCAGACTATAATCGATGAGTACCCTACTTACATGCAGGATTGCTTCATAAAACTCATCAAGGTTTCTTTCTGAAATTCTTCGGCTTCACCAATACACCTTAAGCTCCAATGCTCCCCATCCATGGTTCCATTCATAAATAAGGAAAATTAAACCTGTGTAAAAATGCGGTGAATTTAATATATAGTAAAAAGTTCATCAAGATACAGAAGTATAGGGCTAATTACTACAGTATGAAAAATTATGGAGAAAACGCCCTATTTAGTGAGATAATGGAGTCCGGAATTCCACCATCCACCCAAGAAAGTCACAGCTTGTAACTATAGATTAAAAAGTCCTGTTTACCAACGCGTTTCGATCCACTCCTGCAAATGTTTCTCAAGGAGTATGGGACAACCCTGGAGGGCACCTCGAATACCCTCAACAATCATTCAATTACAGATCAATCATGAATTCCCAACAAAAATCCCAACTCATGTATACACTACGTAAAAATCCCACGTTGAAAGTTGTAATACATGTCCCCGCTGCACGTGCTCTCTCCAGGCTCGGGTCGTGATGTCACTTCCTTAATATGCGTGTCCAATTTGTAAAAACCAGACTCCTCATTGGACACGCCGCTCTTGATTTCCGGTGGTAACATCTGGATGTGAACGACGTGCTTCCGGTATCAAGTGGAAAGAGAGCGCAGGAATTCTATTTCCCCGTAATTCTTAGCCTTCGGGGGTAACGCCTTTCATTTAATGACGCACTTCCGGTATCGGGTGAAATCTGAATTCTTTTGTATACCCGTTGTCATGGTTACCATCTTTGAGGCCTAATATTAAAGGGAGATCTCCTAGAATTATATGATACACAAATTAGAAACCGCACTGCGGGCTTTTGTTTGTCAAACATCATAGGTACATATAGAATAAATATAATAAACATCGAATAATGCCTACACAATATACAAACAGATAAAATATAATAAAATATCTTCATAAATGCTTTAAAAAATTATCATATATCGGTCCATCTAAAATATATATAAGAAATATAAGACAATATACAACAATATGAAAGGAGTGGAACAAGAGGAGGGGAGGTAACATTCTAGTTCTTCATAAAAAAAAACAAATTTTACTTCAAAATCTTGTTTTAGACCTACAGGTGCAAAGGTTTTATAATTTAAAATCAACTTAATTTCCTCCCTAGCAATTGGCGATCTATTATCGTTACATCTTACTTAATCATTAACGATTTTTATGCCAACATTTTGTTTTATGTCACCTGTAGATAAATTTTTAACAGTTTTAAAATGTGCAGATAACGAATGTCCAATCCCTTTCTAAAATTTTGGAGGTGTTCCCCAATCCTGGTTTTTCGATTCATCATGGTACGACCAATGTAGAACTTATCACATTCTATGGCATATACTAAGTTTTTTTGTATTACATGTTATAAAATCTTGTATTTTGCGTTCCTTCCCATTAAAATCCACAGTGGTAATTTTTTTCTCATTCTGCCATTTCTTTATATTTCTGCATCCCAGGCATAAGCTGCACCTATAGAAACCCACAGGATTTGTGGTAACTGTGTTCTGTTTAGGTACCAAATGTGCGTTTTGAGGTACGCTGCCTTTTTATACATATGTATGGGTTTGGATGGGATAACCTTTCCCAAAATGGGGTCCCTCTGCAGTATAGACCAGTGCTTTTTGAATATTTTCTCTATTTATGTTGGGAATTGAAATCTGAAAAGAATGCCCATTGAAATTTTTCATGCTTTGCGTGCTTGGGTTTAGATTTCAGTAGTTCATTCCGATCCATTTCTTCTGCTGATTTTAAACCTCTCATTATCCCCTCGTCTTTATATACACTCTTTAGGAAAGCTTTATTCATTCTGTCTGCTTGATCTTTGAAAACCTCTAGATTGGTGCAGTTCTTTCTCACCCTTTTAAATTGACCACCTGGTATTGAAGTTAACCATTGTTTATGGTGCAACTATTTGCATGAATGTAAGAAAGGGAGACTGTTGGCTTTTGGTAGGTTTTTGTCATCAAGCTCCCTTCTTCCAAGTATATTGTCTAAAAAATTAATTGTCTCCATATGGATGTCAAAGGTAAAATGAATGCCTCGATTATTAGTGTTCAGGGCTAGGCAGAATGTAATGGTCTTTCCCCTTTCCAAATAAAAAAAAGATATCATCTATATATTTAGACCAGAGCACTAGGTTTGCCCCATGGGGGTTGTTTGTTCCAAATGAGTTCCTTCTCCTATGCCCCCATGAAAATGTTTGCACAACTTGGGGCAAACCTAGTGCCCATTCCAGTCCCGATTATTTGCAAATAAAATTGCTCCTTAAAAATAAAATAACTATGCCTTAAAATGAAAATAATTCCTTGCATTAAAAATTCCTGTAGTCCCGAGTCCATAGTGGATCTCTGTAGGGTGGATCTGATGTCCTACACACCTTGTACATGTCTAATTATAGTGTAAAGTGAACTTACGTCAGCAATTATCATGATATGGGGGCCTATTCATCAACACCAAACTAACGGTTTTAAGAACTTTTTCCTTAATTACCGTTTTTTTTTATTCATTAACACACTTAGGGGGAGATTTAATAAAGCTTGGAGAGAGATAAAATTGGAGATAAATAGCACCAACCAATCAGCTCCTGTCACTGGAGCTGATTGGTTGGTGCTATTTATCTCCAATTTTATCTCCCTCCAAGCTTTATTAAATCTCCCCCTTAACACAGGAGATATCACAGATATCTCCTGGTTAAGTAAGCCTGCGTTTATTTCCACACTCCCCATACTTTAGCAGATTAGTACATTAGTATGGGGATATGGAAATTAGGCTATTCATCAAATTACAAAAATTATGTATTTTCAGAATTTGATGGTGTTACTATCTGCCACTCTGAGGTGGTGTACAGCCCCCGATAGTGTACACAAGCTTCCGTCTACACTGCAGCTTGTGTAGGAAAGGGAGAATACTTACCTGATTTCAGCATGAGCAGGTCTCCTCTCCGGCTCCCACTTCCGGCTGCGTCCTCCGGGTCTCCCCTCCGGCTCCGTCCTCCGGCTGCGTCGTGCGGGTCTCCCCTCTGGCTCTGTCCTCCAGATCCGGCTTGTGTGTTCTGCCCGCCGCTGCATGCTGCTGCTGTCGGGAAACGTCTCCCCGGTATACCCTGGTGGCACTTATAAGTGCTTCTTCAATTGTTAAGATTACTTATAAGTGCCACCAGGGAATAGAGGCGAGACGCTTCCCGTCAGCAGCAGTGGCGGGCAGAGCATAGATTAGTATTGTGAAAAAAATGTAATAAATTATATTCATTTAGCGCAGCTGTAATCAGTCCTGCGAATGCGCTGCCTCTCCGAATAGAAGTGGCGCATGCACAGCACTGGTTCCAGCTGCGGTAAGGTAGGAACAGGCAGGGAAAGTATGTATTTTCCTAAAAGCTGTAATCGCAAAAATGACAGCTTTTCGGAATAGTTATGGAGAGGAGGAATGATGAATCCTCAGGTAATTAGGTAGAACTCCATGCCAGTTCTAAACCTAATTACCTCCATATAATCTTTAGTAATGATGAATAGGCCCCTTAGTCACTCTCCCATTGTAAACCATTGAATTTGTTGAAAAGATCTTTAGTGTCTTTAAGGTGCGATTTATTTAAAAGAACCAATGGTTGGAGGTGAAAGTCTATGAACTCGGACAAATTAGCTGTTATGGAATTAATGCCCGATACACAACAGAGTTGATCCAGGTACTTTAGTATTTTTGGTAATACATATATGACCGGTACTGTGGGTTTGTCTATTACAAAGAATTTTGATTCTTTAATTGTCAACGTTCCATTTTCTACGTATTTATCAACGAGGGCCTTAAGTTCCTTCATAAATATTTCCGTGAGGTTCCTTCTAAGTTTTTATTTTTTTATATGTATTTGAATCGTTGAGTTGTCTAATGACCTCATTCTCATAGTCCATGACATCAAGGAGGACAACTCCACCCCCCTTGTCGGCGGGTTTAATAATCAATTACATAATTTCACTTAGTTGTTTCAATGCCATCCTCTTCCCATAGTTGAGGTTATACTTAACTTTTTTGGTTCTCAATTCTTTAAGGTCCTCAAGTACTTTGGAGAAGGTGTCCATAAAGTTGCCCTTCAGATGGGATGGGAAGTAGGTGGATCTAGGCTTGAGCGCGGATCTGGATCCATCCTCTGTATTACCCAAACCCTCATCCCCGTCCTTTGTTAGAATTTTTTTTTTGCACTGTCTGCGTTTTTATATATTTTTTGCATGTCAATAACAAAAGGCAAATTCATTCATTTTGGTAGACGGTGCATATTTCAAACCTTTGTCTAAAACCAATCTTTCATTATGACTAAAGGCCCCCATACACATAGCGATTCCGATGCCCGACATATTGGGCGCTCCCCACACACAGAGCGATCTGTTGCCCGATATGCCGGCCCCCCTCCCCCCACCACATAGCACTGCATGGGATCGTCCGTCGATTCTCCAGATCTCTTGTGCAGACAGAAAGACCTGGAGGAGCGACAGACGACCCCACAAGAGCACGCACTGGTCGATATCATACCCACATACGGAACGATATAGCGGTGATTATCGTTCCAATTTGTCGGATCTGTGGGTCTCATTCAGACCCGCTCGCGAGCGCAGGACGCTCGCAAGCGGGTCGATGGTACCCAAATGCGCATGCGCACGACGGAGGGAGCTCCGGCGTGCGCATGTGTGAGACCCGGCTAGCGACGGGGTAGCCGTCGCTTCGGGTCTCGCACCAATGGGGGCGTGCTGTCGATGTTGATTGACAGCACGCCCCCTTTGGTGGGCGTGGCTGCCAGACGGAGGCGTTCCCATGGGAACGCCTACCGTCTGGGTCCGGCCCCACTGACATCACTAGTGATGTCAGTGGGAGTGATTTTGGCTCTGATAGAGCCAAAATCACTCCAGGGCTTGCGGCAGCGAGACCCTACCGCAGGGTCTCCGTCGCAAGCCCGATGGTCGCGATAGTCTTGACCATCGCGACCATCATCATGGACGCTCGCATAAGCTGTGGGTGGTAACCCACAGCTATGCGAGCGTCCATAAGGCCGCTCCAAGTTGAGGTAGGAGGGCCCTAATTCAGAGCTCTGAATCAGGCCCTGTGTTTTTACCCCAAAATATGGATTTTGTACTTATTTTCTCCTGCCTTTGGGTGGAGAAACTTTTTACGCCTGTTTTTGCCTATGGAGTTTTCAATTGGGCGAAAACGTCCTGGAATTGAATAGGGCGAAACTTCGGAAACACATGAAAACTGCAGTTTTCGCCGTTCGCGGATTTTCGCCTCTGATTGAGTACAGGCCTATGACAGAACAGAGTGGGTATTCCGATTTCCTGTGCAGTCTCCTGTAAAGGTGCCCTCTAATCTCGGTGTTGTTTCACCTGCTAATATGGGATCACCTTTCTTTATCCATCATTAGAAACCTCTTCTCATACTCTCTGTCCTACTTGTGAGTTAGACCCTCCCTCCGATACTGTCCAGCAATACACCGGTTTGTCGGTTAATAAATCAAGTTTTTATCAGATATTTGCCACATTTAATACCTTTTGAAAGTTTGGCTCCTTTTCTTATTTTCAGGTCCATTTATCGTCAGCCTGCTTTCTGCGTTTGCAAAACACACCCATAAATGCCGCTCTGCTGCCCTTCCATTTTCTTAATGTGTCACATTTCATAATCTGTGTAGCTTGATTGTATGTATTTAAAGCAGCAATTCCCTTTTTTTTTTCTTTAAATAAGTTATGTACTTTTTAACCATACATCAGATAGTCCTCGTTCTTACCTATCTTTCTACAAATCACTTTAAAAACCTCCCTGAAGGGCAAGCAAAAATGCCTGCCAGACAGCCATTCAGTCAGTCTGTTATACAGGTACAGCTTTCATCATGTCGTATTGTGAGAAAGAGTCGGAGGGGGATGTCACAGTGCAGACAGAGCTCAGAGGGTCGTTCCAAAGCCTCTCTGCCCACTACTATATCATGGGCCATGTGACTGACTGCCATGGTAATCACAAATCCACATGGAAATTATGCAGTAATATAAATCATTAATAGCAGCCTGAAGCTAAAATAGAAATAAATACATAAAACAAGGGAAATTATAAATATTGTAAGTATTGTTCACATCATATTACGCAATGCTGTGCAGAGAGTATGTAAATCCCTACCTCAATGGAGCTTACAGTCTGGCGGTGATTCAGTAGTGGGCAGAATTGCAAAGCTGCACGCAAGCAGCTTTGCAAATCCGTCCTTGCAATTATGTTAATGCAGCGAGAGGCGTCACACCTCCTGTATGTATTAATGATCCGAGCTGGGTCCATACGCAGCATTGGATCATCCGCGTGGACCCTGGCCGGCTGAAAGACCATGGGGTCATGCAGGCCAGCCATCGCAGATGAGAGATAGAGGCCAGGAAATATCTGTCAGCCAACGGAGATCCTGGACCCCCCCCCCAACACGCCTCCGTTTTGTGAAACGGAGGCCATCACCACCTCCAATCGGCGGCAGACTGTCAATCACTGACAGTCTGCTGCCGCTCTGTGTGCGAACACGGAACATGCAGGACCCCTACTGCACATGAGCAGTACACAGTGTTGGACTGAGGCATGAAAGGCCCACCGGGGAAGGCACTGGTAGGGGCACAAGCTTAAGGGGTGTGGCCAGCCACCACAGAGGCTTGGCCAATCATTATAAAGGATATAGCCAGCAGACAACATGGATACTACAGTGCACGGTCTGTTCATCCATGTTTCTGCTCTACCAAAGGAATGGTATTGTTTTACCGGTGGCTGTTTAGCCGTTGGTACAAATCCCGACAGGGAGAGCCCGGCAGGACAGAATGCCGACAGCGCAGGTAAGTTAGTCTAACCCTCCCTTCACCCCCCCCAACCCTAACCCGCCTTTAGGGGTGCCTAACCCTAACCTCCCCCCGTTAGTGCCTAAACCTAACCCCACTCCCTAAACCTAACCCTCCCGGAGGGGTCCCTACACCTAACCCCCCATTCCCCTAGTCTAACCCTAACCTTCCCAGGGGGGGGGCACCCCTAAGTCCCCCCAGGGTGCCCTAAACCTAACCCTCCCGTCCCCGTGGGTAAGTAGAACGGGCACCCGGACTTACCTCGATCGGTCCCGCGTCGTTCTACTTTCCGGCGGCCGGTCATATAACTATATCCCCTCGTTGACCATAGAATAATTTAGTTTGTGCTGATGGGTAATGTGTGTGCTTCCTCCTCTGTTCTGTATCATGTCACTCGGGTAAGCAGGAGAGATGGTTGATCTCGCTACTAATTAGAATTGTCAGAGTTGTAATTATGTTTCTATGACGGTATATGATGCAGAGCCTGCACAGTGACGGGTGAGACCACTGCCAGCTAGGAAGATCAGCCCTTATCGTGTGTGTTTACATTGTAAGGGGCCTATTTGTTATGCCTTAAATCATGCTGCACTGGCTGTTTTGCTGCATGATTAAGGCAAATCGCAGTAACAGGGCTATGTAACAATTGCCTAGCCCAGGAGATATTAGAGATATCCTGTTTTGTGCAAACTAATGCAGAATATCTCAGTCCCCATAATTCTCAGTGGGGACTGCCTGTGGAGCGATTTATCTACCTCTGTAAGATGTAGCTTGCTAGCAATGCCCCAGCACTGCCGTGCCCACAGTATGACAGAAATACCAACGTAGATGCTCACGTAGCTTAGCGACTATTTGCAACTGCGCTTGCGCTAAAAAAAAAAAAAAACCCTATGGCGTACATGAGTTACACAGAGTGCATGCACAAAGGTGCTTTGCGATCACACCAGATGGGATCAGAAAGGTGGGGGGAAAGTGATTGGCGATCCTGGGCGGTGGCTAGTAGTGCATGCAAAAATGGAAGTGTCGCTGGCGTATTATAGGAGCATCGCGGCGGCGTCCACAAATGCAAAGATGCTACCATAGGAGGCGGTGGTCAGACGGAGACACTGCTCCTGCCCTAGGGCAAGTGTCGATGGTAGCATATAAGGACGCAGCAATCAGTGTTACAGCGGGCACAGGCGCTATAAGCGAGCGTCTCAGTCCTTGCACATTCAGCCGTATGGATGTACTCAAGGGAAAGCATTTGTAGGCCATTTGCATAAAGTTGGAAATGGGCGACGTCCAATACACGCTGCTGCGTTTGCTTTTGCGTGCAACTCAGAATCATGCCCTTTATGCCAGCAGTGCCCACATCATACCAGCAAGTACATGACATCAGGGCCACATTATGCTGCCAGGTGCACCAGGAATGCGTAGTAGGACGTGATTACAGTGTGATGGCATTGCCCACAGTATGGCAGCAGTGCCTCATTGTAGTACAAACGTCAGCAGCATGACCAGCCAGTATTATGACGCTTCGCGCCATCTTTTCCACGTCTCCCGTACCCTCTGGATTCCTGGAATAATTGTAGCTGTCAGACATGAATCCAAAGCAGCATCTGACATTGGTGGCGGTCCCTATAGGGCGCAGAGCGTTAGGGGTCAGTTTACTAAAGTGAGAGTTTTTAGAAGTGATTTTTTTGAAGAGATGTTGCCCATAGCAACCAATCAGATTCTACTTAACATTTAACTAGCACCTTCTAGAAGATAATAGCTAGAATCTCATTGGTTGCTATGGGCAACATCTCTTTTAAAACTCTCACTTTAGTAAATTTACCCGTCTGTTAGGTGTGTGCAGTGAGGGGGCGAACTTTGGTCAGAGCGTTCGGCTCTGAATCAGGCCCAGAGTGTTCGCTCTGAATCAGTGCCCTCCTCCATGAAAATGGAGCGGCCTCCTGGCCGCTCGCATAGCTGTGGGTGACCACCCACAGCATATGCGAGCGTCCATGATGATGTTCGCTATGGTCTTGACCATCGTGACCATCGGGCTTGCGACGGAGACCCTGCGGTAGGGTCTCGTTGCCGCAAGCCCTAGAGTGATTTTGGCTCTATCAGAGCCAAAATCACTCCCACTGACATCACTAGTGATGTCAGTGGGGCCGGCTTCAGACGGTAGGCGTTCCCATGGGAACGCCTCCCTCTGGCAGGCACGCCCCCGGCACGCCCACCAAAGGGGGCGTGCTGTCAATCAACATCGACAGCACGCCCCCTTTGGTGAGAGACCCGGAGCGATGGAGAGCCCGTCGCTCGCCGGGTCTCGCGCATGCGCACGACGGAGCTCCCTCCGTCGTGCACATGCGCAGTGGGGGAACATTGACCCGCTCGCGAGCGTGTCTGAATGACCCCTTTTGATCCTGGGACAGCTCTCAGGACATGAAGAGCCCAGGAATGAGCAGGAAATAGCTTTACCTGTCCCAGGAGACTGGGGACCATTGTTAGGCATGATATCGAAGCTGACCTGTCCCTTACACACAGCGGAGGCAGCCATGTTCTGACCCAATTTCTTCTGAGTGCCCTGGGAACTAGAGACATTACTGCCACAAAGTCACTGAGGTTGATATTTTCTTATGCCTCTCTCCTGTCTATCCCAAAACAGTTTCTGTTCCTAATTCTGTATTTTTAAATGTGTCAGATTTTCAGAAATATTCTCGTATCTGTGAACATGTAAAATTCCTAATTGGGCCTCACCTGATTGTGTGTACTGTGCGGTTGTAGAGCCCTCCCTCTCCTAAAATCTGAATCAGGCCTGCAGGGACATCACAAAGCATTGTAAGCCTGCTATCAGAACCAGGGGCCTGGTTCAGCAAGGATCTCTATTGCGACTACGCACGCAGACGGACAATTGTTGCGTTCTGCGGATGCATTGCAGTACGTGTGTGTGAACCCTCCACTGCGATCGGGACTGCGATCGCAGTGACTACGCAGACCCATCGCAGAGTGATTGACAGGAAGTATAATTTGATGGTGGTAACGGGGGAGTGGTCGGCGAAATGAAGACGTACCAGTGCGTTTGGGGGCGTGCATAAATTAGCTACTGCGATGCCATACGCAGCGTGGGCTTTCAGTGCGTGCGCTGAGGTTAGTAATTCCTGAATAAGGTCAGACCTTGTGTAAGTGCGCGTGAGGCTGCGATGGTACTCCATGGTTACCGATGGTGTTGCAGACTTGCTAAGTATTGCGGATGTGTGTATGGTAAGGTGGACGTCCTCATGTTAGACTGCATACAGGCATTGCAATTGCAATCATTAGCATATCTTTGCAGCGAGACTGCGTGCATAATCGCTATTGCGATCGCAATAGCGATCCTTGCTGAATTAGGCCCAAAGGCAGGTGATGGTTGCAATGCAGTTATGAAACTGAATAGAAAAATCATCGCCATCGGATCAGAAACATTGATGACTGCCAACTATCGGTTTCTGATGGCCGTCCCTACCTTGCTATTGGTATATATTTGCATTAAATGTTTGGAAACATTGGTTATATTGGGGGTGATTCTGAGACAGATGCACTGCTGAGATGGCAACCTAACGATCCAGGTTTTAAGGATATCCATGTTTGGATAACCATGCTTAATTGGTACCACAGTCAATTTGATTAAACCATCTGTGCTCAAACATGGTTATCCTTAAAACCTGGACTTTGGTGCCTTTGAGGCCCAAGTTGGTTCTAAGCCTTGGAAATGTGCTGGGTGTTCCTAGGAGGTGGCTAATCAGAGATACGCCATCTTATGGGCGTGTTCATGGGCGTATCACTGTAAGTCTTGCGCACTCGGACGCACAATCGCTCACATTGGGGGGCATACACTGATGGAGACTCTGCACCTAGCATGTAGCTGCTGTAAGTTTTGGTGGTGCGTCTGATGGCTGCGTCTTAACACACACCAAGCGGTATTTGAGTATCTAATGATGCTTTAAGTGGGTGTCTCAGTCCTTGGACATTCGGTTATACACCAGGGGAGGGCTTCTAGCGGCACTTGCAAACAGTCACAGAAACTAACGGCGTTGCATGCGACTCAGAATCCGCCCAATTGCGTCAACTGTTTGCACATTTGTGTAATAAGTAGAGAGGTATCTGCTAAAGCTGGGTACACACTGATAGATACTGTATATCGCCCCGTTCCATTGAACGTTCCGGGGACGCTTGTGAACGTTTATACAGACACTTTCATGGCTGCTCGGAAGCAATTCTCCTCCTATTATTATTTCCTGATTTCCTTCCCGTACTTCTTACTGTAGCAGCAGGAATTCCTGAATGACCTTGTAATAAAATAACAATCTCCCAACGGAAAAATGAATGAAGAATGCCTCGTCTATAAACGTTCAGCCGTCAGCGATAGTTCATTGGATGTTAAAGTTAAGGTGCCCATCCACTAGACGATTAAGTTGAACGATAACAATCGTTCATAAATCGTTTGCAAATTGTTTGCAAAAATGACCAGCGATGCGCGTGCCCGCTGGTGGTTTAGACATCTATCATCATAAAAACATGCTGGACAACCTGACGATAACGTCAGGCTCAGCATGTTTGCAGATGATGGATGAGCCTGTACTGAACGACTGCTCGCTCAGTGCAGGCTCATCACAGACTGACAAACGACTGCACGATTACAATGTCATAATCGGGCAGTCGTTTTCATGTCTGCTAGTGGATGGGCACCTTTACTGGAATACCAAAATCCATAGCGGACAATTTATAACTTCCCCCTTCAACCGTAATCCGCTCTTACCTTTATCATTTCTTATCACCAACCTAAGAGTAAATAGCAGCTTACACTATCACCTTACAGTAGGGATCGAAACCCAGCCTGCCTAATGCACATGTGCCATGAGTACGCGCCAAAACATAGCCTAGGGGCTACTATGGCTGACGCCGTGGTGTAAGTTATTGGGGCCAAGCTCTGAACAGCTAAGCTTTTCGGAGATTGGTAAATTGCCCATTTTCACAGCCCTAATGCTATGCATCAATCTTCCAAAAAAGGCCGTACATCACTCACACCCCAGCACAACAGCATTACATTACTCTGTGACTTTCAGCAACACTATCGTCGCGGTTGAGGTGGGAGTTTGGGAACGCCTTTTTATAAAGCATTGCAATTGCTACTATAGTGTTTTGTATTTCCAGTCCATAAAAAAACATTTTTTAATAATTTTTTATAACTTTTTTTTTTTTTTTAAAGGATTTATTTTATTTTCAATTTAATATTACAGACGAATAATAACATTGAGAAATTAATCTTTTGACCAAAAACCACCCCGTGGTTAACTTCACCTGTACTATTTGGGATCAGTGTACCTGTACATTTAAACTTCTCTCAATTCGCTCCCCATTGATTCCTCTATGGGACAATCCATTGTTTCACCCTGGAATTTCTAAGATTCTCTCTAAACCCTGGTTTACTAGAGGTATAAGATTTGTGGTGGATGTTGTGAAAGATGGCACCTGGATGAGTCTAGGGGGCCTATTCATCAACACTACAATAACGGTTTTAAGGACATTTTCCTTACTTACCATTTTTTTAGTATTCACTAACACACTTAACACAGGAGACATCACTGATATCTCCTGGTTAAGGGGCCTATTCATCAACACTAAAATAACGTTTTTAAGAATATTTTCCTTAAATAACGTTATTTTGGTATTCATGTAGCCACTTAGCACAGGAGATATCACAGATATCTCCTTGCTAAGTTCCCCTGCGTTAATTTTCACACTCCCCATACATTAGTACATTAGTATAGGTACATTAGTACATTAGTATGGGTACATTAGTACATTAGTATGGGGATGTGGAAATTGTGGTATTCATCAAATTCTGAAAATTATAAATTTTCGGAATTTGATGCAGTTACTATTCGCCACTGTGAGGTGGCGAATAGCAGGTGAAACTTACCTGTATCCGCGTGTGCAGGTCCCCCGACGAGTCCCTCCGGCGCTCTGCTCCGTCCTCAGGCTCCGGAGGCTGGTCGGACATGTGTGCTCCCCAGCAGAGCACAAGAAAGTTTAGTAAAAAAAAAAAAAGGGTTTTTTTTTTCTAATCTGTCATGTGGTCTGCTGGGAAACCACATGACAGACCAGCAGGACGGAGCCGGAGGCTGCTGCGCGGACAGGTAAGTCGGGGGGGGGGGGGGGAAGGTGAGCGGAGGGGGGTGGGGGGGATCGGGGGGGGTACGAAACTTAACGCATCTGTAGGCAGTGCAGCGCATGCGCTGGTTTTACAGATGTAACAGCGCATGCGGAGCACTGTTTCCAGACGCGATAAGGTAGTGTAGAGAGGGAAAAGTATCTATTTCCCGAAAAGCTGTCATCGCAAAAATGACAGCTTTTCAGAATAGATACTTATGGAGAGGTGGAATGATGAATTCCACCTATAATTAGCTAGAACTCCATGAGAGTTCTAAAGCTAATTATCTCCAGAGATTTTTTACGTTTAATGAATAGGCCCCTAAGTCCGCCTGTGTTCATTTCCACACTCCCCATACATTAGTACATTAGTATGGGGATATGGAAATTATGCTATTCATCAAATTCCGAAAATTATGTATCTCTGGAATTTGATGGTGTTACTATACGTCACTCTCAGGTGGCATATAGTGGCTTTTACTTATTTGCTGTCAGCTGGGCAGGTCTTCCGCCGGCTCCTTCCGTCACTCCTCGTCCACGGCTGCTGCTCTGTGTTCTCCCGGCAGAACACAGTAAAGTTTGTGAACCTAACAGCACGTGCACAGCACAGATTCCAGCTGCGGTAAGGTAGGTACAGGCATAGAAAAGTATCTATTTCCTGAAAAGCTGTCATTGCAAAAATGACGGCTTTTCGGAATAGATAGTGATGGGGAGGAGGAATGATGAATTCCTCCGGTAATGAGGTAGAACTCCATGCGAGTTATAAACCTAATTATCTCCATCGATATTTTAGTTATGATGAATTTCAAATGTAAATGTTTTCGCTTCTCTTCAGCTGAAGCAGTTTGTGACATCACTAAACCGTTCTGTGCAACCGAATCGGTTTGAACGACTATATGTATGAATAATCCCCTCATAACCGGGTTGATTTCATCCCTGTATGCTTTACTATTACATACTACAGATCCCCCCATTCCCAAATACAAGTCGCAATGGGAGTGTTATCTTGGGACTTCCCCAGAAAAAAAACTCTTGGTCCATAATTAGAGAGAGGATTTCCTAATCATCAGTACTGCATGTACTGTAGTTAAGGGAAATGCTTAGAAGATGTATTTCCGTTGGTATATGGTTCCTGCTAGATTGAATAGAATATTTAATTCAACATCTTTGATCAGTTGGAGAAGTTGTGGAGATACAGGGACCTTTATCCATACCTGCTGGACATGTCCAAAGATAGTGGTTTATTGGGGTACACTGGCGACCCTAATAAGTAAATTAACTAATTCTACAATTACTAGAGAACCTTGGTCCTTCCTTTTAGGACTACTTATTGCATGTTTGGATAAACTAACAGATACATTAGTTTCTAAGATTTTTAATGTAGCCCCGTTGCCTTATAGCTTCTTTGGAAACATTTTGTCCCTCCCCCTTTTCAGACGGTTATCAACAAGACTTGGCATTTAGCTGTTATGGAAAATATAATAGCCTACCTTCTTAATAAATCACTTAGGGGCCTATTCATCAAACGATAAATGGCCCGGTACCCATAGGGAAACGCTAGTTTCCGTATATTTGTTACCCGGCCATTCATCATCAGGGGTACGATAGGACCCCCTTGGTATTCAGCAAACTACGAAAACTGAAAGTTTTCGGAGTTTGCTGCCGAGAACAAGTGTCATCTTCAGACGGCGCTTGCTCTGGGATCCCTGCTCCTTCCTATGGGAAGGAGTTCCGGGGATGCAAAGAGGGACCCGAGTGGATCCCTCCACCGCCTCCTCACTACCTCCCCGGCGGCTAAGCATGCATAGCCGAGACAACGGGGAGGAGGTAAGTAACGCAGCTACATCTGTAGCTGCGATACTAACCGACTGGACTGCTACTTTTCGGAGCAGTTGTCCCCTCACCGGAGCAATGATGAATTGCTCCAGTGTAATCTATCCCCAGCTGCAAGTTCAATACTTCATCATCGGAGGCCATAAGGCCCCTTAGTTTTATCCGGAAGCCTTGGTTTGCCCTGAATCAGTCCTACACTACCAGCACTGTGTCGAGGAACATTGTGGATCTTTTGCATTAATTCCATATCTTTTTCATAGATATTACTTGATACATATATAAATGGTTATGTTATTCATGAATATTCATGTTATTTCTCTTCTATTTAACCCCGGGCAAGTCCCCCTCCCCTCCCCCCCCCAATCCTTTTTATTTAGTTATATTCCAATTTTGATATCTTTCAATATATGAATTTTTTTTTTATCTAACACTGTTCATATTTTCAGATATTATTTTTGTTTTTGTTATAAATGAGATTTATCTTCTGTAATCTCCTCTTTGTTTTTTTTTGGTCAAAATATGAACTTCTCAATGTTATTATCCAGCCCATATTGTAATATGTGCCTGGTTTCATGTGCATTTTACTTATTGGGCAATAATTAACTTCATATGAGACATTTGGGATAGTTCAATTTGACAGCGGCCCTTGTCATCCTCACCGTTCTGCTAAATGTCATTTACTTTTGATGGATACCTGTAGGTAGTGTTCATTCTAGCACCCTGCGCCTGTCACCACCCGTGCAGTTCCTCTTTCCTGCCTGGGGTATCGCTCTCTGCTCTGGTGCTTCTAGCACACTCAGACGATGCAGCTAACTGCTGAGATACAGGCCAGAGTGTGCTAGAAGCACCAGAGCAGAGAGCGACACCCCAGGCAGGAAAGAGGAACTGCCAGGGTTGTGACAGGTGCAGGGTGCTAGAATGAACACTACCTGTAGGACAAGTTATTGTCATTCCTTTTTCTCTGGTGGAGAGAGGCCGACTGACTTCCATCATGACCAGGGCTTATAATAGTAGACAGAGGATGACTTCACCAATAGTGCCCACTTGTGGCCATCTCCCCCCTTCGTCATTAGCCAACATGCCCTCAATAGATTTTCAGAAGGTCGTTGTCAGACATAATGGCCGGTTTTAGGGGTCTAGTTACTAAGCAGTGTTAGGAGACAGAGTGAAAAGTGATAAGAAAGTGATAAGGTGCCAGCCAATCAGCTCCCAACCGTCATTTTTCAAACACAGCCTGTGAGATGACAGTTGGGAGCTGATTGGCTGGTACCTTATCACTTTTCACTCTGTCTCCCTAACACTGCTTAGTAAATAGACCCCTTAGGCTACTAATGTGGCCATATTGGGCCAGTTACACCGTAGTGATACCATAGTGGGCGTGACCAGAATAAGCGCTGCTCATATTGGTACCAGTTAAAAAGGATATTAGAGATAAGTGGAGTAAGAGATATAAGTGACCGCCGAGCGCTCAGCAGCCAGAGGGAGACTTGCAGACTTATCCGAGAAAAGAGGGATCTATAATCTTCGTTTTGTGGAGACGGAAGACCCTTTGTTTGGAGTTCTGGTGGCTGATTTCTAGTATCTCCTTATTATACTCATGGTGAATATTGTTGATATTGGCGCAGTTAGTCCTCCGTAATTAGAAATAAGCCTTTCTCATTTGTGTAGCGAAGGGAATAATGCAGATTTATAGTAAATGAGCATAATATGAGCTATGATGGTCACATCATTGCGTCGGCACCGATCCCCTTGAGGTAAAGCCACAATTTTTTACACTTTTGGGGCAGGGACATGATGACGCGATTCGCCTTCACCCCCCCCCCTGCCCCTGTCCCCTTCATGCGAGTAGTGGCCGGGATCCGGGAAGGTTATCTACTCTTGCGGGATTTGGGAAAACTCATCTATAATTAAGAGTCTGCCGGACATTCCTCTGCAGTCTCATGACTAATTCATGTATTTATTTGTATTCGTAGATGTATAGTCTTCATTCTAGCACCCTGCACCTGTCACAACCTGCGTCGTGTGTCAGTGACCTGCGTCCTTGTGTGTCAGTGACCTGCGTCCTTGTGTGTCAGTGACCTGCGTCCTTGTGTGTCAGTGACCTGCGTCCTTGTGTGTCAGTGACCTGCGTCCTTGTGTGTGAGTGACCTGCGTCCTTGTGTGTCAGTGACCTGCGTCCTCTGTGTGTCATTGACCTGGCTGTGTCCTTGTGTGTCAGTGACCTGCGTCCTTGTGTGTCAGTGACCTGCGTCCTTGTGTGTCAGTGACCTGCGTCCTTGTGTGTCAGTGACCTGCGTCCTTGTGTGTCAGTGACCTGCGTCCTTGTGTGTCAGTGACCTGCGTCCTTGTGTGTCAGTGACCTGTGTCCTTGTGTGTCAGTGACCTGCGTCCTCGTGTGTCAGTGACCTGCGTCCTTGTGTGTCAGTGACCTGCGTCCTTGTGTGTCAGTGACCTGGCTGTGTCCTTGTGTGTCAGTGACCTGCGTCCTTGTGTGTCAGTGACCTGCGTCCTTGTGTGTCAGTGACCTGTGTCCTTGTGTGTCAGTGACCTGTGTCCTTGTGTCAGTGACCTGTGTCCTTGTGTGTCAGTGACCTGCGTCCTTGTGTGTGAGTGACCTGCGTCCTTGTGTGTGAGTGACCTGCGTCCTTGTGTGTCAGTGACCTGCGTCCTTGTGTGTCAGTGACCTGCGTCCTTGTGTGTCAGTGACCTGCGTCCTTGTGTGTCAGTGACCTGGCTGTGTCCTTGTGTGTCAGTGACCTGTGTCCTTGTGTGTCAGTGACCTGTGTCCTTGTGTGTCAGTGACCTGCGTCCTTGTGTGTCAGTGACCTGCGTCCTCGTGTGTCAGTGACCTGCGTCCTCGTGTGTCAGTGACCTGCATCCTCGTGTGTCAGTGACCTGGCTGTGTCCTTGTGTGTCAGTGACCTGGCTGTGTCCTTGTGTGTCAGTGACCTGCGTCCTTGTGTGTCAGTGACCTGTGTCCTTGTGTGTCAGTGACTTGGCTGTGTCCTTGTGTGTCAGTGACCTGCGTCCTCGTGTGTCAGTGACCTGCGTCCTCGTGTGTCAGTGACCTGCGTCCTTGTGTGTCAGTGACCTGTGTCTGTGAGTGACAATGACATTTGTCCTTTAGGGACCTACCCTCAGAGGTTACCTGGGCGCGGTGGGTAGGCCCATAACCATGGCCATGATTATGCCGAAACCTCTTATTATTGCAAAATTCTATTGCAAAACGTATTATTAAAATATAATGAATAATGTTGGAGTTGTGCATCTGTAATTCTTTTTTGTATGTTTGCAACAATAGTCTCCACAGGTAACACCTCCCATTATATATATTTTCAGGGTGTGTGGTCTAGGGCCCCATTTCCACATATTTGTCCTTGTGTGACAGTGACCTGTGTCTTTGAGTGTCGGTGACCTGTGTCTGTGAGTGACAGTGACCTGTGTCTGTGAGTGACGGTGACCTGTGTCTGTGAGTGACGGTGACCTGTGTCTGTGAGTGACGGTGACCTGTGTCTGTGAGTGACAGTGACCTGTGTCTGTGAGTGACAGTGACCTGTGTCTGTGAGTGACGGTGACCTGTGTCTGTGAGTGACGGTGACCTGTGTCTGTGAGTGACGGTGACCGGTGTCTGTGAGTGACGGTGACCTGTATCTGTGAGTGACGGTGACCTGTGTCTGTGAGTGACGGTGACCGGTGTCTGTGAGTGACGGTGACCGGTGTCTGTGAGTGACGGTGACCTGTGCCTGTGAGTGACGGTGACCTGTGCCTGTGAGTGACGGTGACCGGTGCCTGTGAGTGACGGTGACCTGTGTCTGTGAGTGACGGTGACCGGTGTCTGTGAGTGACGGTGACCGGTGCCTGTGAGTGACGGTGACCTGTGTCTGTGAGTGACGGTGACCTGTGTCTGTGAGTGACGGTGACCTGTGTCTGTGAGTGACGGTGGCCTGTGCCTGTGAGTGACGGTGACCGGTGCCTGTGAGTGACGGTGACCGGTGTCTGTGAGTGACTGTGACCTGTGTCTGTGAGTGACGGTGACCTGTGCCTGTGAGTGACGGTGACCGGTGTCTGTGAGTGACGGTGACCGGTGTCTGTGAGTGACGGTGACCTGTGTCTGTGAGTGACGGTGACCTGTGTCTGTGAGTGACAGTGACCTGTGATTGACGGTGTTCTGAAGTGACAATGAACTGAGTGGAGGTCACTTCCCCCTCAGTTTATTATCATTAATGGCATAAATGAATCGTGAGGAGGGAATCTAGGTGCACGGCAGGTGAGTCTGTGTTTTGCAATTCCCATGGTAAAGGGATTATGGGGGGACTATTCTTACACAGGCCCAAAACAGGCCTGCTAACATGCCTGCGTGTTATAATGTCAGCGAATGGCCATCTTGATGTCTGTATTTGCAATAATGAAACTCTCGCCTTGATTGACCTCACTCCCTTCCCATCATGCATCTATTATATAATGTCTTTCTTTTGCAGGACATGAGAAAACATGTCTTCCTGACTCTTCTGGACACCGAGCAATCCTACGTGGAGTCCCTGCGCACTCTAATGGAGGTAGGGTACCCTCTGTCGCTGCACGCTGACTGTCCTGTATTGTGTCTTTATAATGTATGACGCTCTTTGTGATATGTTGCATATGCCGCATGTGGAAATGTGTAATGACAGCTGTAGTGCCCCCTGCAGGCTGTACTGCTGTGCCGTTGCCTCTAATTCTTAAAAAGGCTGGTGTAATAGTAGTAATATTAATTATAAAGCTATTTTATGCTACAGCGCAGGCAGTGACGTAACACCTGTAAACCAAACTACATTATTAGACAAAAATGATGGTGGAATTTTAAGGGAGCTGCTGACGGAGGCCCGCCACACGTGATTAAAATGGCTGCCACGGCGCAGAAGAGATTAACCCTCATGCCGCGGCACCATTTTTAAAAGGACCTTTAGGCGCAGTGAGCCACGTACTGCGAATGTATACGTAATGTGTTTGAACATGTCATTCAATGTGCTGTGCGCAGTTGTGGAAATGTACTTTTTAAATCTATAGCCTATGCACTTATAAGGAATGTATAAGTTGTTTTGTTTTAGACGGCTGTAACATTTAAGTTAAATGGTTATGAGACATTGTCACCTCCTAGTGATATGATAATTATCCTGATGTAGTGACCAAACCTTCGTTTACAGCACTGTCATTGAAATGCGGGCTAGGAAGGCTCCTGTGTGTCTCTATGGACAATACTCCTGCAAGTTTGGGGAAAGCAAGTTGTTTGTGTTTAGGAAGCTTCTATGTTGTGTAAGAACTTAGAAGGTGATAAGACTCAGAAAGCCAGAACTGGTTTATTCCTAGACATGTGAAAAGACGAATGCAATAGAAATTTGCATTATATTTACCTGGTCAGAAACAGTTTATGCTAACTCAGTTTGTGCTTAGGTACCAAATGTTTTTGGGTGGTATCAAGGAAATTGATTTAATTTCTGTGAAATGTAAGACGTATTTATTTATGTTTTGTGAGATAGCCTGATTGGCTAAGAGGAACCCGGGGCGGACTTACCCCTGTACTAATGTGTAGTGGAGCAGAACTGCTGTAAGATTTCTTGTATGCTGATATTCCCCTTCAATCAGAAGGGAGGGTCTTTTTTAAGACTTTGAGCAATAAACACCTTTTGCCTTTACTTCAACTGCATCTATACCCTGCGACCAACAGAATTGCGCCAAACGCTATTCCGTTCTCCTACTGTTCTGGGTTGAGTCAGACGTCTCCAAAACTCAAGCCCTCTGCCGGCTACCGTGCAGACCTGGTCCATTGCGAGGGATCAGGTGGGAACAGCCGACACCAAACAGGAGGTGTGTCCGCAGTTAGTCGAAGCATATGCAGCAGAGCGGTTCCAGGCGCCGGCAGTAGGAGCCTGAGTGTAACTAGAATCGGTTCCAAACGCCGATGGTAGAGTTTGGTGGTGGCAGCATAGTTACGCCCACGGCACAGTGGGTGGAGTCAGTGACAGGCGGTCACTGACGGTAACCCTGAATCCCTGATACCTTAAGGTCAAGTGGGGATCGAAACCCCAATCTGTGATCGGGAGTCCAGGCTGGAAGCCATCCGGTCACAGGGGCATAACATACTGTATTTCGTATTTGTATTTCTTGGTGCCCCCAGTACACAGGTGCTTGGGGTTGTGTAGAATTTGTACTTCTCTGTAACATTTCATAGGAGACCTTGAGGTTAAAATAAAGGGATTATTAAGAATGTAATCGCTGCTGGTAACCTCTTCTGTGTATTAGGCAAAGTGCAAACAAACCTGTGATTTCAACAGCAATAGGGCTCTGCGCCATGCTTGCCGACAATTAGCTCCCTCCTTGCGGGAGGGAGCTGTCGGGCTTACAGGGCCGGGGGCGTGATGCGGCCAAAAGGGGCGGGGCCCGGCACATGACGCGGCATTGGGGGCGTGATGGCACGATCGCTTCATCGTGGCTCTGCCCCCTCTTCACAATGCCGTGATTAATGGCATTGTGCAGCCGGGGGCGGAGCCACGATGACGCGATTCAGCGCGAATCGCGTCACCGGCCCCCCTGCTCCCGGGGTTTGTACCTAAAAGCGCGGGGGGGTGCGGGCACATCGCAGGGGGCCGGGAGGATTGCGTGCCTTCCCGGGAGGTCGGGAGCGGCACCCGATTTTCGGGAGGCTCCCGACCAAATGGGGAGGGTAGGCAAGTATGCTCTGCGCCCTTTAATCATAATCACACTGTAATGCCCTATGTGCAAGAGAAATACAGATACGGCACCTCTACCGAATCTTACAAACTAGGGGGGCGACTCTGTTCACCGGGAGTTGAATAACACAGGGAGGGAACTCCCGGAGCTATTAAATTCACCACAATGTTTATTTAGACGCCAAGCAGTTAAGTCGGAGAATACCGCTTCTCGCGACTTAACCTGGGCGTTTAGTCGCAAGAATCGCCATTCTCCGGCTAAAGTGCTGGCCGCAATAAGCCGGAAATCAGGAAATCAGGAAGGTACGAGAAGAAATCATTAGTCAAGCTTAACAGCTCGCGGAATTGAAACGCCCCCTAGGTGATCTATGGGATGAATGTATACACATATACACACGCAGTGTGTGTGTGTATCCCTTATATTAACACAGACAAACACAGTGAAAATGAAAAACCACACTGACTTTGTGAGAAAATTCTACCTTGCAGCTACCAGATCGGTATTACACACTTTTTCTAACTTATTAAATATAAGCAGCTCTATCCAAATATCTGACATCTATCGCGTGTATGAGCGCAATCTTTCCACATCACTGCCCAAGAAGCCAGTCATATCTGTTGCCGTGATTCACAGTTAGAGATAATCCCCAAAAATGTTGATATCAGATCTATAATATCGATATTATAAACAAATGTTTGTTTCCGAGCAGCAGGAAACCACAAGCGTATATTTATGACAATCTGTTTAAATGAAATATACTACTGCATATTTTGTTACTATATGTTATTTTTCTCTCTCTATAGAATAAAATTTGAACATGGAAAATGAGAGTAAGAGTTTGTTGTGACACATCTGGTATCAGGAGACAGATAATTAAGGGCCTGATTTAGCAAGGAACGCACGGGTGCAGACGCACGCACCCGGCCGCTGCGAGAATATGCTAATGAATGCATACGCACGGCAATCGCAGCAGAATAAGCAGACGCCCAACACTACATAATACCACCCACTTCCCTTTACTTGCATCCTCTATACCTGGCAAGACAGCGGAAACATCGGTAACATCGAGAACCATCGGACCCATACGCACAATAGTGGTTGACCTGACCCTCCCGCAGATATAGCGAGACTTCCTGTATGAAACTAGACCTCAGGCTGCGTCCGCCGCCGCAAGGGCTTAATTATGCACGCCCCTGAAATGACGTACCAACGCACAGGCACACCTGCGTTTGCCCGACCATCACCACCCTCAAACGGCACTTCCGGTCAATCACTGTGCTCTGGGTCTGCGTAGCCTCTGCAAACGCAGTTCCCATCGCAATTGCTAGTTCGGTCAATGCGAATTAATCAACCGATTTGCGTACGTCTGCATCCGTGCGTTCCTTGCTGAATCAGGCCCTTAGTTGCTTATACACACGCAATTGGCCGATTGTTGCGTACTGCGCATGCATATGCATACCAGGGGGCATGCGCGAACCAGTCTTTGTAATTGGGATTGCGATCGCAGTGGCAACGCAGACCTATCACAGAGTGATTGACAGGAAGTGCCGTTTGTGTGCGGTGCTGGGGGGTGGTCGGGCAGACGCAGGCGTGCCAGTGCGTTTCAACGGCGTTGCAGGGGCGTGCATTAATTATCCACTGCGATACTAGATGCAGCCTGAGGTCTCATAGCATGCGCTGAAGTTAGCAATTCCTGAGTGAGGTCCGGGCCTGCCGTATCTGTGTGTATGGGTCCGATAGTACTTGATTGTACCGATGTTTTCGCAGTCTTGGTAACCATTATGGATGTGCGAGTAAGGTAAAGTGGGCGTCCTTATGTAGTGCTGCGATGGCATTGCGATCATAATAGATTAGCTTCCAAACGTACTGAACTGCGTGTGTACGCCGGTGTGGATTAACAGATAGACAGTAAATAGGTAGACAATGTCTAGATAGACACCAGATGTTAGACAGTCACTAAGTCGACAGGGACAAAAGGTCGACACGCAAAATGTCGACATGTACAAATGGTCGACACATGATGTTTAAAAAAAAAAAAAGTTTTTTTTTTTAGCCCTAATCTTCACCCTGACCCTAACCGTCCCTTCTAGTGCCTAACCCTAACCCTCCGGTAAATGCCTAGCCCTAACAAACAAAAAAATGTGTTGACCATTTTAATGTTGACCTTTTGATCCCATTGACCATTTGTACCTGTCAACTTTCTTAGATGTTGACCTTTTGCTCCTGTCGACCAATTGACTGTCTAACATAGCGGTGGGGAATGAGCGGCCCCCCAGATGTTGTAAAACTAAACATCCCAGCATGCCCTGCCACAGTTTTGCTATTTGGCCTTGCTAAAAATGTTGCAGTGCATGCTGGGAATTGTAGTTCAAGAACAGCTGGATGGCCGCTTATTGCCCATCCCTGGTCTAACACCCCTGGTCTAACATCTGGTGTCTATCTAGACATTGTCTACCTTTTTACTGTCTATCTATAGTCCAGTGTTCACTCTAGCTCTGGCGGCAGGCCATGAAAAGGGGGCGTGTCTATAAGACGCGTCCCCTTTTCATCATACTTGGGGGCGTGCCCGGCACTTACGGAAACACGCCGGGCTGCCCCCAAGCGCTGCAGACAGGGAGAATAGATGCCGGGCGCATGTGCCCGGCCTCTATTCTCCGGCGGTGACCGGGTCACCGCACATTCCTCCACCCGCGGGACTCTGCGTCCCGCGAGTGAAGACGGCACCCACAGGCTGTGAGGGCAGGGCACTTTCTGCCCTCCTTCTGGAGGGCAGGGTGCTTTTTGCCCTCCAGAAGGAGGGCAGCCTAGTGGGAACGCTTATAGTCCGGCACCCTCCGTATGCTATATTGCGATCCGTGGTGAATCAGGCCCTATGTATGTAGACACCGCAATTCTATCTCTCTGGTTTGATACCTGGAAGGTATTAATTTATTACAATTTATATTTGCCTAAGTACTCATGGAGATTGTAATCGTCCCTAGGGTGTATATCAGTGGCAGGCTGGGCCGGGGGGGCAGGGTGCCATGTGCCCCCCGGGCCACAGCGTCATGCGGGCCACGGGCCAGTGCAGTCTGTGTCACTGTGACACAGACTGCACCGCGTGAGTAGCGCTGACCGGACTCCGTCCGGTCAGCGCTACACAGCACAAACACACAGCCGCCGGAGCAGGCAACTGCGTGTTTGCTGTAATCAGCAGCCGCTGAGTCTGTCAGACTCTCATCGGCTGCCGCTGCTCCCACTGCGGGAGCCATCTTCCAGCTCCCGCAGTGGGTAATGGGAGAGCCGTCGTCATGACGACGTCTCTCCCATAATGCAAAGCGGCCAGAGGAGCCGGTGGAAGCGTCGGGACCAGGAGCGGGAGTTTCAGGTAAGTGTTTTTTTTGTTTTTTTTTATTAATTAAGTCTCTCTCTGTACTGGGGGGGCTACTGGGGGCACTACCAAGGGGGGGGATTACTATGGGGGCACTACCAGGGGGGCATTACTATGGGGGCACTACCTGGGGGGGATTACTATGGGGGCACTACCAGGGGGGGATTTCTATGGTGGCACTACCAGGGGGGGATTACTACTGGGTCACTACCAGGGGGGACTACTACTACTGGGGGCACTACAAGGGGGGGGCTACTACTACTGGGGGAACTACAAGGGGGGACTACTACTACTACTGGGGGCACTACAAGGGTAGGGGACTACTACTAGGGGCACTGCATAGGGGGGAGGGGACTACTACTAGGGGCACTACATAGGGGGAGGGGACTACTACTGGGGGCACTGCGAGGGACCACTGCTGGGGGCTCTATATAAAGGGCAATACTGGGGGTACTGCATAGAGGGGAGACTACAACTGGAGCCACTATTTAAGGGACATTGCATAAGGGTTACCACTATTGGGTGGACTGCTACTGGGGGCACTGCATAGGGGGTACCACTATTGGGGGCACTATATAAGGGGCTTACTACTGGGGGCACAAGGGGCACTGAACAGGGGGGACCACTACTGGGGGGGCACAAGGGGCACTGCATAGGGTGGATCACTACTGGGGGCACTACTGGAGGCCTGCATAAGGGTGTTATCTCCTGTGGCACACGGGGGCACTGCATATGGGCACTACGACAGGGGGCTGCCCCTAATCTTTATTTTTACCTTACATTAATCCCATATGGACCCGCCTCCTCCCTGAAACACTTGAGGGGGGCGGCGCTATAGCACTCACGTTCTTCGGGCACCCTGGCTACACGCTACTCCTCTGCCATGGCCACCTGCATGCATTTGCCCCCCAGGCTAAAAGTTGCCAGCCAGCCCCTGGTGTATATAATTATGAAAACTTTGTTTCTGTGATCCTGCATTGTCGAGGCGCATAGAGGTGATCTCACTTATATCGCTTTAGGCACCGGGGCTGATATTTGTTATATTAAGGGATTACTAAGAAATTTTCGCATCCATTGATTGGACATATATTTTATTTTTAAATGTAAATAAATTTTCCTTGTCTTATAGTATATCTATTAGTCCTCTATGGTTGCCTATTAAAAGCTAAATTTTATAGTTTCATATTCCACCATGCCGCCATGAACAACAGAAATGCTCACCGCACACAGCCACCCTCGTCTGAAGGATAATCCCAGCTGCCTTCTACACCTCAACCCCACCCAACCTGCACTCCCCCTTTACCCAGAGTCCACCAAGCAGTAAGTGAGATGCTGGGTAAGAGGGGCAGAGGGTTCATGATTAGCTGCTGCTTACCTCCTGTGATCAGGTTCTGTTCATCAACCCACCCCCCAGACTCGCCCTCTCAGCCTTCTCATGACTACCTCATAATGCCATCTAGCTTTAAAAAATGTCTGGGGAGAACACTGCCCGTCCTGCACACCAACATGCCCCCGTCCTGCACACCAACATGCCCCCATCCTGCATACCGAAATTGTCCCCTCCTGCACATCGACATGCCCCCGTCCTGCACCCCAACATGCCCCCGTCCTGCACCCCAACATGCCCCCGTCCTGCACCCCAGCATGCCCCCGTCCTGCACCCCAGCATGCCCCCGTCCTGCACCCCAGCATGCCCCCGTCCTGCACCCCAGCATGCCCCCGTCCTGCACCCCAGCATGCCCCCGTCCTGCACCCCAGCATGCCCCTGTCCTGCACAACAATATGTCCCCATCCTGCACATCAATATGCTCTTTTCTGCACACCAACATGCCCCTTCAGTGGTCTCAGGGTCTTTTTGATGGGCGCACTGCCCAGTACTTTTCTCACACCACCCAGCTCCCAGGCTGGAGCGACTTACACTGGCGCATTGAACAACACAAATGCTCACTGCATGGAGCCGCTTCCGGCGGAAGAGGGATCTCGGCCACCATCTCCACCTCACTTCTGCCCAACCTGCTCTGAAGGCAAGCATTGCAGACTCACAGGCTCCCACCTCTCCTGCCCAGAGACCACCAAACAGTAAGTTAGATGACGGTTGGGAGGGGCAGAGGATAGACGATGGGCTGCTGCTTACCTACTGTGGTAGTGTTCTGTCTGCATCTAGAGTACGAGCATCACCCACGCTTTGCCCGTGCCTATGGACTACAATGGTGTTCACTATCAGTGACAAGCTCTGTAAAGCTAGGCTTTTCGGAACCCTAAATAGAACCCCAAGGGGACTGCTTGTTTGTTCGGAAATGAAGGGACCACTGAAGACTTTAACAAATTGGCCGCAAACAGTATTTGTGTAATATACCTCATTTATACACCTTTTTATCAGGTCTATTTACTAATAGAGAAACATTGGAAATTTAAGGTCAATATTTGGCGAAGCTAGAAATCAAAAAATTCCGCCTTTTGCGCTCGGCCATCGTAAAATTGTATAATATAATGTTCATTCATTCTGCCACGATGACGGTGCTTCCTACCATGCTGTGTATTTAGGGCCTGATTCAGACCTGGGCACAAGTAAAACATGTTTTACTTATGCGCATGCCTCCCAAAGGTCACAGCCGGCGGGTGGAGATCGCATCAACACTGAGATCCAGCCAGATTCGTTAGGCTTTCCTGGTCGGTAATGGGAGGGGGGTGGGTTTCGAGCTGGTGGGCTAGTCGGGGGTGTTCCGGTTTCTGGGACCGTGCCGGAAGACGCAGTTTCTCTGACCCCGTCGGCTAAATTCTGACGCACATTCTGTGCAACCATAGTGTTGATCAGAAGCACCTGTGTGCGCACCAAAGCTGCACCCAGCGACCGTTTCCATAGACAGCCCATCGGCTGCAGCATCAGTATAATTTCACAGTAGCGGCCGCGTCAAAAGTCGCAGCTGCTACTGCTTAGCTCCCACCTCTGAGTCGGCATTTAGTCTTTCCTGGAATCGGTTTCCATTTGTGACCAGATACTGGGGATGTTTGAGCCTGAGCCATGAAGTAAGTTAAATGGACAGATAAGGACGTTTCACTTACAGCACCTGTACTCTCATCTCAGCCTAGGGTCCAGATTCAATTAGCCGCGTGTTTTTAGGCGATACTTTTTCCCTGCGCTCTCCCGCTTATCACCGTATTTAATTTCAAAAGCCGCGAAAAGTGGAGCCGCAATGTTTTCGCCGTCTTCGCCTGGTTTTAGGCAATACTTTTTCCCTGCGCGCTCCTGCTTATCTCCGTATTTAATTCCAAATGATGCGAAAAGGCAAACGTGCAAAATTGGCGACTAGCGAAACTGCCGAAAAGTGCCTGAGATTTTGGGGGAATCAGTCTATATCCCAGAAAAAGTTGCACTAACATTAGAAATCAATATAGAAGTGTCCTAATAGCCCTAATAAATGTGTTTTGTGTTCTTGAAGGGTCAGAATTGGCTGTTATATGCTTATATGCATACGTGCTGAAAAATTATAGAAAGCTATTTCTTTTGTGAAAAATAAGTACCGAGGTCAAATTTGGGGTACATGAAAATGGGTAATAGCATATTTTGATGTCTCTAAAGTGAAGATTTAAACAATAAAAAATAAAACACCTGGTGCAGTATTGTGCAATCCCAAAAACAACTGCCCCATCTATATAGACCACCAAAGTACCAGGCCCCCCACTTTTTTTCACATTTTCCATAATTTTTTACATTTTCGGGGTCTTCTAAAAAGTTTGTAAAAGTTTTTTTTTGACTGATTAGTCATTAAGGGGGGGGGGTGTCCAAAGGGTTCTGGGCCAAATCCCCACATTTGCACCCCAAAATAGAGATTTTGCGCTGCCAATTCACCTGCCTATACATGGAGAAAACTTTTTGCCTTTTTATATTCCTCTTAGGCGAAAACTCTGGGAATTGAGGGCCCGATTCAGACCCGCTCGCTAGGCGGTGTTCTCATGCAGCCATCCGATTTTTGCAATCTGCACTTGCATACTCATCGCAGTGCACGTGCGCAAACCAGTGCGAGCGATCGGGAAGCGTACACTCGCTGCACATAGACTGCCCAGCAGACTAAGTGACAGGAGAAGCCGTTTGTGGGTGGTGACAGGCTGGCCACTACAAACGGGGGAGTGGAGGTGTGAACGCAGGCGTGCGTCTTAACGCCGTTTCAGAGGCGTGCATAATTAACAGGCAGCGTCATAGTACACGTCACCTGGTTGTATTTTACACTGAAGCACTCGCAGTGCTTGCGGTAGGGTATGGTCAACCACTAGCGCTGCTTTCGCTTCCGATGGTACTCGATGTACTGATGGTTGCATACGCTTCCTGGAGATGACGTGCGCAGGTGGGCGTCTTATGACAGGCTGGTGGCATCTGCATACACGATCGCACACTAAGGTGTAGTGGGCGTGCGATCGCTCGCCTTGCTGAAATTTTGCATACGCATCTAGCGAGCGGTTCTGAATCAGGTCCTGAATACGTAGATAAGTTAAAAACTGGCAAAGTCCAAATCGGCAAAACTTTTTCGCCAAACCGGGCTTTTCGCCTCTAATTGAATGCAGCCCTTAGTCTGCTGTCCGTCGCCCCTTGTTATAATATGCGCTGGAAAGACGGTGAGAATGAAACGTAATCTGCGCTTTATATGCGTTCCAATGAGCCGTTTTTATGTGTTGCTTTTACCATGAGAAAATCGTGGCACCGCGTTCTAAAAATGCAAACTTTAATGAAGCTTACGTCCCTATTAACACTTACATGACCTATTGCTAACGTGCTTTTTATGCATTTCTTAACATGGGAAAAAACACAGCAAGTAAACGTGATACTATAACTGTCGGTAGTTCCAGGAATTTCCCGGAGGTTATGTCCATGGAGACGTTTAGTTTCCCTCTGTCTGTAACATCCCTGTAATACGTGTTGCATCTATCACGCTCTGTCTGTCGGGAAGACAGGTTCAGTTTGTACAGTGTAGGGATTTGGGGTGTTCTGTTCCCAGAGAAGCACAGTGTACCCTGGGAGCAGCTAAGACAGGACAATGCGCAGGTCCTCTGGGGGACGTCTACCCGACGTACAATATCCTGTGGACAACATGTTCCTGGTACATCGGACAGATCAATCTCTGCTGGCAGTAATGAGGCAGAAATCACTGAGAGTGTTAGGAGAAAGCCTTTGAATTTTGCCGTGGAAACCTACGCTATAAATAAACGCAGAATGTTTTATATTCAATAGCGCATTATACTCTCCCTAATCTTAATAACTGCATTTACCCTGCAGAAAGTGTGAAGCATTGTATTACAAGAATGGATTACATTATGAAATGAAGATGATTGTAATCAACCTTTTTTTATTTGCATTAATTAAACACCGTCATTATTCAGCCTCTTCCTACCACTAATGTTTACCATGATGTTTTTGCAACCCTTTGTATGTGGCTACACTGGGCCGCATGCCAGGTAAAGCTCCTATCAAAATCAATAGGGTCCATTATCAGGTATGGTGGCCATATTCCCACCTCTGCGAGGGGCCACAATGATGCCCGGAGTGATCCACTCTCTGGGCCCGCTCAATTAGCTCTTGTCCTATTTGTACACTCACATCAGTGATCTCATTTCTCCGATCTCAGGGCCTGATTCAGAGCCGGACGCTCTGACAAGAGCGCTCGCTCTGAATCAGGGCCCTCCTACCTAAAAATGGAGCGGCCTCCTGGCCGCTCGCATAGCTGTGGGTGACCACCCACAGCTTATGCAAGCGGCCAAAAAGATGGTCGCGATGGTCATGACCATCGCGACCATCGGGCTTGCGACGAGACCCTGCGGTAGGGTCTCGCTTCCGCAAGCCCAGGAGTGATTTTGGCTCGACCCAGACGGTAGGCGTTCCCATGGGAACGCCTCCGTCTGGCAACCACGCCCCCGGCACGCCCACTAAAGGGGGCGTGCTGTCAGTCACCATCGACAGCACGCCCCCTTTAGTGCGAGACCCATAACGACGGCTTGGCCATCGGTATTCGGGTCTCGCGCACGCGCACGACGGAGCTCCCTCCGTCGTGCGCATGCGCATTGGGGTACCATCGACCCGCTTGCGAGCGTCCTGCACTCGCGAGCGGGTCTGAATGAGACGCTCAGGCTGAACGGTGGGGTCCTGCGCTGGACTGAACTAGGGATGGCCATTGACCGTCGATAGCCATCATTGATGGCTAACTGTTGATGGCTGATGGTCTTGCCATCGATGGCGGAGAGCCAATGGTTCTCTTCCATCGATGGACTATTGGGAGTCGATGGATTTTTTTTTTTCTTGACGGTACGGAGCTTAGCCCCAACCTCCGGCGGCAGCTAAGTCCCAGCCTCGCGCCACCAGCAGCGGTGGCCATCGAGGGGTGCAAACCATCAATGGTTCACCATAGATGGTTTGTGTGACATCGATGGTAATGACCGGTGGACCCACTGTTGGTAAACATTTGCATTTCTTGCAAAAGCAAGGAAGGCCAATGGCCTGATCC
Source organism: Taudactylus pleione (assembly GCA_031769625.1). Lineage (NCBI taxonomy): Eukaryota > Metazoa > Chordata > Amphibia > Anura > Myobatrachidae > Taudactylus > Taudactylus pleione. The sequence goes on from JAUIMM010000240.1 coordinate 1,479,445, forward strand.
AGCTCGAAGGTCTGGCAAAACAGCTCCGCCTCCTGGCGCTCTGTTCGGCTGGCATGCAGATAGAAACGGGGCATACCGTGAGGCTAAGCCACGTGACTTGCAACACTCCCCTTGTTCGCGCACACAAGGAATGCCGGGGCTGAATTACAGCCCCAGTTCATCCCTAGATTGGGGACCTAGTAGATCAAATTATGAACGTGTTGAGCATTATTTTTTTGGAGAGGCTAAGTGGTGCCCTCTTCTGCCTGTGACCATGTATTTTGGTAAGAAGGACCTAGGGAGCTTATTTTGACACGCTCGCTAGGATGCGATCACTCGTAGCTGGCCGATATTTGCAATCTGCGCATGCGTATGTATCGCAATGCGCATGCGCGAACCACTGTGACAGATTGGGAAGCGCTCGCTCGCCCAGCATAGACAGCCCAGCTGAATGAGTGACAGGAGAGGCCATTTGTGGGTGGTAACAGGGGCAGGCCACTAGAAACGGGGGAGTGGAGGTACGAACGTAGGCGTGTCTGTGTGTTTCAACGCTGTTTCAGAGGCGTGCATAATTAACAGGCAGCGTCATTGTACACGTCACCTGGTTGTATTTCACACTAAAGTGATCGCAGTGCTTGCGGCAAGGTATAGTCAACCTCAATCGCTGCGAGCGCATCCGATGGTGCCCGATGTACTGATGTTTTCATGCACTTCCAGGAGATGACGTGCGCAAGTGGGCGTCTTATGAATGGCTGGTGGGCATCTGCATACACAAAGTGATCGCTCGCCAAGACATAGTGGGCGTGCTAATGCCTTGCCGTACGATCGCCTGCCTTGCTGGGCGTGCGTTAGATTTGCATACGCTGGGAGCGACCGATCGCATCTAGCGAGTGGGTCTGAATGAGCTCCAAGGTTCATAGAAGGGACCCCTTTCCTAATAAAAGGTGACTTGTGACCGGCAGAGACTCCCACAGGAGTCTGGGTAACAGGATAACAAGCTGAGGATGAAAGCCGAAATCTGTGCTGAGAAGCAGCCATTTCTTTCCCATGTATTTATGTTTTATGTGTGAATTATCGGCTTGCTGCAGGGAACATAACGGTCACTTCCCAATGTCCATGGAAATACTGCTCCTACTCCTAGGTCGGCAGTGATCGGCACATTGCAGTTTCCGGCCATACGCTAACACCCATTTAAAGCCGACAGCCGTGTAGTGTTATTATTACAGTCGGTTCAAACGCCAGATCAGTAAATTTACTAACAGCCAGTAAAAAATAGGCTGTAGGGGGATAAGTATAAATAACGTCCTTGTAAAGCAAATATAGGGCCTGATTCAGAGCCACTCGTAAGCGGCAGTTCGTTCGCTCCGAGCGATGTTTGCCCAACTGCGCATGCGGACGAATTTGCCCAACTGCGCATGCGATACGCATGCGCGAACCAGTCAGTGCGGCCGAAATTCATGTGCTCGCAAAATAGCGAATGCCTGATAATTTGAGTGACAGGAGGAGGCGTATGTGGGTGGTAACGGGGGAAGGTGCTTGAAAACGGGGAGTGGAGATCAGAACGCAGGCGTGCTTAAAGGTCAAAACGGGCGTTTTATGGGTGTGCATAATTAATACAGCAGCGTCATTGACCACGTCACTGGGTTATTTTATAGCCAGAACTGCTCGCAAAATTGTGGTAGCAAAAACCAACCCCAAGAATAGCGAGCAGCTCATACGCTGTTCGATGTACTCGATTAATCTAATAAATAGCGGACATGACGTAGGATGCGAGCGGCCAGGGGGCGTAGTTTCCCAAAAAACGACCGCAAGTTTTGTTCGCTCGTTCAGACCTAGAGGCGTCAACAGACCGCAAACAGCGAACGGTTCATTTGAATAGCCACCCCTATTTTATGGACTAGCGAGCGCTAATTGCGTCCGGCTCTGAATCAGGCCCATAAATTGTTCCTAATTTCATGCACACAAGTACGGCCCATTATATTATTCATCACATGATCACGGCGATCGGTGCACACTTACTGTAATTAAACGAAGGTCTGATTATTGGATGAATGGGACACCCTGAAACTCCATCCCTGTGATGCTCTGAGTTCCCACTATAGAAAAAAATTATAAAAACCTTGCTGGGACTTGTAGTTCCACAGCTGGTGGATATCACAACCTGCATCTGATGCTTAAAGAACAGTGGGCCTGATTCAGACCCGGTCGCGAGCGCTAAGCGCTCGCAACCGGGTCGATGTTTGCCCACTGGGCATGCACACGACGGAGCCGCCTCCGTCGTGCGCATGCGCAAGACCCGGCTAGCGACGGGTGCTCCGTCGCTCCGGGTCTCGCACCAAAGGTGGCGAGCTGTCAATGGTAATTGACAGCTCGCCCCGTTTGGTAGGCAGGCAGGGGGGGTGGCTGGCCAAACGGGGGCCATTTGGGGGCGGCCCCACTGACATCACCAGTGATGTCAGTGGGAGAGCTTCCGGCTCTATTAGAGCCAGAAGCTCTCTGGGGCTTGTGGCCACGAGACTCTACAACAAGGGTCTCGTCGCAAGCCCGATGGTCTTGAACATCGCGACCATCATCCTGGCCGTTCGCTATAGCTATGGGTGGTCACCCACAGCTATGCAGGCGGCCAGGAGGCCGCACAAAAAAAAAAAACGCCCAGATTCAGAGCTAGCGCTCTTTCAGCGTCCGTCTCTGAATCAGGGCCAGTGTTTTAAATCAGTTCGTATGGTGCAGGTCTGTTCCCCACCCTTATCACTCTTCTTCTGTTTCCCACTGATAGCTCCAGGGTGGTCTTACAGCAGCCCAGAGGTGAGAGCTTAATCCTGGGAACCAGACAACGAGACTTTGGGTGTGGGAGATACAGCCATAGCGGCTATCTACCAATAAAGGCATGCTCTTATTCTAAGAGATATTAAATAAAAAAAACCTTGTGGCCGGAGACCAGCCACACGTAAAATGGCCGCTGCGGCACTGAAGCGGTTAACCCTTATGCTGCGGCGCCATTTTCAAATGGACTTTTAGGCACAGGGCGCCATGTACTACATATATGTATGTAATGTGTTTTAACATGTTATATTCAATGTGCTGTGCACAGTTGTGGAAATGTATTTTTAAATGTACAGTCTATGCACGTATGAGGAATGTATGAGGTATTGTGTTTTAAAAGGTGTACAAATTGCTCTTTAGACATCCTCACATAGGAGTGATATGATGATGGGGGTAAGCTGGACCAGCCTTTTCTTTGAAATGCAAAGTAAGGATTGTCCGTATGTTCCTTGGTGTAACATATCCCAGCAGGTATGGGGAGAAGAGAGTTGTCGTTTTTCCAAATCTCCTATTTTGTGGCACTTTCTAAAAACTGAATGTGTTAAGGCTGGGAGAGCCATGGGCTGGATTAATGGGGGGGGTGACAGGGGAGGTCGTCCCGGGGCCCCCACACACAGAGGGGCCCCCACAACTAGAGCAGGCAGTGGGGGGTTTCTGAGTACCTAGAAACCCACCCTGACTGATCAATTTCCCCTGCTACCGTGGCCGAAGTGGGAGCAGAGCCAATACAGCAAGCACCACCCCCATATTACCCGCAAATCGCGGCATTACGATGCGAGTGGTGGGCCTAATGAAGTGAGCAGCAGCTGCATAAAATGTAAGTGTGTATATGTACTGTTTTATTGTGTATACATGTGTAGGTGTTATTGTATATACAGTATGTGTTAGTGTGTATGTGTTAGTGTGTGTGTATGTATGTGTAGGTGTTATTGTATATACAGTATGTGTTAGTGTGTATGTATGTGTATATATGTTAGTGTGTGTATACTGTGTATATGTGTTATCTATCTATCTATCTATCTATTTATCTATCTATTATCTTACTCTTACTGCTTCAGAGGCAGGGAAAGGCATATTGGCCAGCAGCAGCAGAAGGGGCGGAGCCAAATATCGGGGACGGGGCTTAATCGTGGGCCGTGACAGGCGGCTCCGATTGAAGGAAAAAAGAAAAAAAAGGTTCATCTTGGGGATTGTGGCCAGGGACACTGTGTGGGGGCCCCGGGACGACCGCCCCTGTCGCCCTCCCTATAATCTGGCCCTGTATACAGCTTTACTCATATCTATCTGTCTATCTAATATCCAGGGCCGTAACTAGGGTAGTGCGGCCTGTGCCATGGCACAGGGCACCACAGTGCAGGGGGCGCTTGTTGGGCCTGTAAATTTTCTGTTAATGATCATTCTCACTTGTATCTTCATCTTATTTCATCCGGAGCATCTCCTGGCCTCCTCTATCTCTTCCCCCTGTGTGGCGGGGAGGGGCGGGTAGGCCCCACAAGCCTTATTCCGGCCCTGGGAAAGCCATACTGAATAATGCATAGATACTTATATTTGGAAGGATGAATGTCCTGTGAAATGTTATAGCTACATTTTAGGAGACAGTTATACTGTATCCTAAATCAGGTATAGAATATTGGTGTAGAGTCCTGCACTCCTTATCTTTGTCCTTTTGTATGTATAGTGTCGTGATTGAGGGTGTGTAGGGGTGTTTTTATTATGTCTGTTTAATTATCTAAATCCTTGTGCTGCCTTGAACACTGATGGCCTTTCCTTTACCATCCAGATAATGTTTAATAAAGAGTGTGTGTGTAAATGGCGCACAAAGGAAAGATATGCACTATAGGAAAAAAATGTTAAAGGTATTTATAATTTATATTAACTTTATTGATAGAAAAATAGAACAATAATAATGTTAATTAAAAGAGAGAGCTGTTTCTACTCAAGGACTAAAAGAGCAGTTCTGGTAATAATAGATAGTGTCCTTTAAAAATAAAATGAAAAAAAGAATGCTGTAGGGTACAAGAATGTTGGTGGAGAATGTTGTAGAGAATGGAAGTGGAGAATGTTGAAGAGTAGAGAATGGAGGTGGAGAATGTTGAAGAGTAGAGAATGGAAGTGGAGAATGTTGAAGAGTAGAGAATGGAGGTGGAGAATGCTGATGAAGAGTAAAAAAATAAAATAAAATGAAAAAAAGAATGTTGAAGGTACAGAATGGTAGTGGAGAATGTTGAAGCGTACAGAATGGAGGTGGAGAATGTTGAAGGTACAGAATGGAGGTGGAGAATGTTGAAGGGTACAGAATGGAGGTGGAGAATGTTGAAGGGTACAGAATGGTGGTGGAGAATGTTGAAGGGTACAGAATGGTGGTGGAGAATGTTGAAGGGTACAGAATGGTGGTGGAGCATGTTGAAGGGTACAGAATGGTGGTGGAGAATGTTGAAGGGTACAGAATGGTGGTGGAGAATGTTGAAGGGCACAGAATGGAGGTGGAGAATGTTGAAGGGTACAGAATGGAGGTGGCGAATGTTGAAGGTACAGAATGGAGGTGGAAAATGTTGAAGGGTACAGAATGGAGGTGGAGAATGTTGAAGGGCACAGAATGGAGGTGGAGAATGATGAAGGGTACAGAATGGTGGTGGAGAATGTTGCAGGGTACAGAATGGTGGTGGAGAATGTTGAAGGGTACAGAATGGTGGTGGAGCATGTTGAAGGGTACAGAATGGTGGTGGAGAATGTTGAAGGGTACAGAATGGTGGTGGAGAATGTTGAAGGGCACAGAATGGAGGTGGAGAATGTTGAAGGGTACAGAATGGAGGAGGAGAATGTTGAAGGTACAGAATGGAGGTGGAAAATGTTGAAGGGTACAGAATGGAGGTGGAGAATGTTGAAGGGCACAGAATGGAGGTGGACAATGTTGCAGGGTACAGAATGGTGGTGGAGAATGTTGAAGGGTACAGAATGGTGGTGGAGCATGTTGAAGGGTACAGAATTGTGGTGGAGAATGTTGAAGGGTACAGAATGGTGGTGGAGAATGTTGAAGGGTACAGAATGGAGGTGGAGAATGTTGAAGGTACAGAATGGAGGTGGAGAATGTTGAAGGCTACAGAATGGAGGTGGAGAATGTTGAAGGGCACAGAATGGAGGTGGACAATGTTGCAGGGTACAGAATGGAGGTGGACAATGTTGCAGGGTACAGAATGGTGGTGGAGAATGTTGAAGGGTACAGAATGGTGGTGGAGAATGTTGAAGGGTACAGAATTGTGGTGGAGAATGTTGAAGGGCACAGAATGGAGGTGGAGAATGTTGAAGGGTACAGAATGGAGGTGGCGAATGTTGAAGGTACAGAATGGAGGTGGAAAATGTTGAAGGGTACAGAATGGAGGTGGAGAATGTTGAAGGGCACAGAATGGAGGTGGAGAATGTTGAAGGGCACAGAATGGAGGTGGACAATGTTGCAGGGTACAGAATGGTGGTGGAGAATGTTGAAGGGCACAGAATGGAGGTGGACAATGTTGCAGGGTACAGAATGGAAGTGGGGAATGTTGAAGGGACATAATGGTGGTGGAGAATGTTGAAGGGTACATAATGGTAGTGGAGAATGTTGAAGGGTACAGAATTGCGGTGGAGAATGTTGCAGGGGACAGAATTGCGGTGGAGAATGTTGCAGGGCACAGAATGGAGGTGGAGCATGTTGCAGGGCACAGAATGGAGGTAGAAAATGCTGCTGAAGAGTAAAAAATAAAATAAAATGAAAGAAAGAATGTTGAAGGTACAGAATGGTAGTGGAGAATGTCGTAGGGCACAGAATGGAAGTGGAGAATGTTGAAGGGTACAGAATGGAGGTGGAGAATGTTGAAGGGTACAGAATGGAGGTGGAGAATGTTGAAGGGTACAGAATGGAGGTGGAGAATGTTGAAGGGTACAGAATGGAGGTGGAGAATGTTGAAGGGTACAGAATGGAGGTGGAGAATGTTGAAGGGTACAGAATGGAGGTGGAGAATGTTGAAGGGTACAGAATTGCGGTGGAGAATGTTGAAGGGTACAGAATTGCGGTGGAGCATGTTGAAGGGTACAGAATTGCGGTGGAGAATGTTGCAGGGCACAGAATGGTGGTGGAGAAGGTTGAAGGTTACAGAATGGAGGTAGAGAATGTTGAAGGGTACATAATGGCGGTGGAGAATGTTGAAGGGTACAGAATTGCGGTGGAGAATGTTGCAGGGTACAGAATGGAGGTGGAGAATGTTGAAGGGTACAGAATGGAACTGGAGAATGTTGAAGAGTACATAATGGAGGTGGAGAAGGTTGAAGGGTACAGAATGGAGGTGGAGAATGTTGAAGGGTACAGAATGGAGGTGGAGCATGTTGAAGGGTACAGAATTGCGGTGGAGAATGTTGCAGGGCACAGAATGGAGGTGGAGAATGTTGCAGGGTACAGAATGGAGGTGGAGAATGTTGCAGGGTACAGAATGGAGGTGGAGAATGTTGCATGGTACAGAATGGAGGTGGAGCATGTTGCAGGGTACAGAATGGAGGTGGAGAATGTTGCAGGGCACAGAATGGAGGTGGAGCATGTTGCAGGGTACAGAATGGAGGTGGAGCATGTTGAAGGGTACAGAATGGAGGTGAAAAATGCTGCTGAAGAGTACATAATGGAGGAGAAAGATGTTGTAAGGTACAGGATGAAAGTGGAGAATGTTGCAAAGTTGGAAAGTGTTGGAAGACACAGCATGGAATTGGGAATGTCAGATTACTCTATTTTTTGTTTTTCTTGACAACAATTTGGTTTGTTACTAGGAATTACATTGCACAGTTTATCTTAGAAGAAGTAATGGTTGTTGTTTTTTTTCCAAATCCCTTTTGTTGTGCGGATAAATCATTCATTTTCACCCCCGCTGTCCCCGGAGGCCTCAGTATGACAGAGGATCTCATTTCAGATGACACCTCAATCGGTGGCACAGTTTACACATTGGATAATAAATGATGGCACTGAGAATTGAGCCTCAGAAAGGTTGTGTTTGTCTGGGGATATACGAAAGTTGAGCCAATGATGAAGAACTGTAATCACATTTGTTTTGTTACTATTTCCAGTAATATTAAGGCCCAGTTTTCTATTGACTGGTTATTTTTCCTTGCAGAGGAACAGCCAGATATAATATTAGCTGCTCTAACAGTCACATTCTGACATAAGTAAGATTCTTATGCAGTATCCACACAAACTATGAAACAAACAAATGTTATATAGAATATTTACATTCAAGCGCTGTGCTCTTCAAATCCTCAAGCAAATAAAATTTAATCCAAATTCGCAATGTATATATGAACAAAAAAAAAAAAAAATAGTGCAATACAATTGATTATTGAACACCATTGTATTAAATAATGTATTAGAGCTTCTTCCACCACAGGAAAGTAACCAGAAATTTCCATTTTTCCACTGGCCTCTATAGGCAATCACTAGATGTTCTTAAGCCGTGTACACACTAGACGATATTCATGACCAATATGGACGATAACTATTTTGTTATATCATCCAGTGTGTATGTAGTGAACGATCAACGATGCGCGCTCCCGCGTGTCTTTGCCGACATCCCCAGTCGGCTGAACATGCATCTCAATCTAGGAATATCGTTAACGATGCCATGCAGCATGTTCCCGCTCCCCCCTGTGGCCGACATCACTTACCGATTGTCGGCATCCCCGCCGGGTACCGCCGCGACCAATATCGCTCATCACACACCGTCTAGTGTGTATGAGCCTTTACTAGCTTAAGAAATATAGAGGCATATTACGGTATGAATTATGAATTTATGGCCTGATTCAGATCTGCTCGCAAGCGGGTCGATGGCCGGGCAGTGTGCACGAGCTGCGTGCGAGAAATCACTTGCTCCAGCCCTCGCATCCAAAAGGGGCGGCTGTCGATGTTGATCGACAGCTCGCCCCCTTTGGTAGGCAGGTCGGGGGGGGGGGTGTGACTGGCCAAACGGAGGCGTTCCCCGAAGGTTTGGGGGCGGCCCCACTGACATCACGAGTGATGTCAGTGGTGAGCTTCCGGCTCTATTAGAAACGGAAGACGGAAGTTCACTGGGGCTTGCGGCAGACGAGACCCTACCACAAGGGTCTCGTCGCAAGCCCCAATGGTCGCGACCATCGCCTAACCGCTCGCTAAAGCTGTGGGTAGTCACCCACAGCTTAGCGAGCGGCCAGGAGGCCGGACTGCAAAAAAAAAAACCGCCCTTCAGACCTGCGAGCTGCCTCTGAATCGGGGTCTGCGAGCGGGTCTGAATCAGGGCCTTAGTTGGTGGTAAAAATATCCAGAATATGGAATATCATGCAGAAATAATAATCACAGTGACATATTGTATGACACTTTATAAAACAGTTTAATAATTACACTTACAAAATAAAATGTATCATTTGTTTCACCATCGAAACTTGCACCAGTGCTATGATCAGGGTTTTTGAACCTTTTGGTATTTTCTCCTTCTTTTTGGCTGTAAATTGCTATCATGTGTCCCTATTGTGTATCATTGATTTTCCAAGTGCTGTTATGTTTTATAAGAGTATAACAAGCTACTATGATCAAGGGCACATACCCACTGGTGATTGAATTGTGAATTTGTACATGGCTTGTTTAATAAATCATTGTTCCAAGTGAATCCATACGTCATTGTCTCATTACTGTAGTTTTCTTTTCCCCATTGCTGCTTGTCCAGTTTTTACGTTTGACGCGTTTCAGTGCATCGGAAAACGATGGATATCTGTAAAATGCTAGTAAAAGGACATATCAAACGCCAGTGATTACTTCCCCATAATGCTTGAAAGAACACCCCCTTATGCTGATATGTTTTAACTTGTTTCGTATATGTACGTGTTATTCTGAGTTTAGTAGAAGAGAATGAAGCACCCAATGATTCTGAAATGTTCCACTGAGACTATTAAACATTATGTACAGCAGAGCTTAGTAGGAGGTTTGATCTAGTTCGAGATTAGGAGGCAATAATCTGTATATAAATGAAAAGAACTCTCGTTTTACAAATGGAGTATGATTAATTGTACCATAAACTAATTTGTCAGAAGAAATAAACGATCTCACCCGATAGGATCTTAAACTTCTACCCCTGAAATGTGGCCCAGCTCATGCCTGTCACAAGCCGCCGCACTGCTAATGCTGTGCAAAGCGAACGCCGGGCCAGCGTTCTGGGATTGATCCGTATTGGCTCCTGCGTCCATGCCCTTGGGCTGTGAACGCTGCTCCGATGCCGTTTCACGTGTTTCCGGTTCTGGCACTGTCTCCTGTAATCCAATAGAGTATCCAGCCCTCCTGCTTGTCTTGTATATCTGCCGTTTGTGTCATCTGGGCAGCACGGTTTGCATACCATCTACCTGCCGTTAGTGTCATCCAGGCGGCACGGTCCGCACTCCAGCGGCAGCTGCTTGTGTGAACCCGGCGACACAGGCCACACTCCAGCGTCCTCAGTACGAAAGCCAGCGTACTCGCGCTTGTGTCAACCCGGTGGCACAGGCCGCACTCCAACGTCCTCAGTACATAAGCCAGCGTACTCGCGCTTGTGTCAACCCGGTGGCACAGGCCGCAACTCCAGCGTCCTCCGTACGCAAGCCAGCGTACTCGCGCTTGTGTTACCCCGGTGGGACAGGCCACACTCCAGCGTCCTCAGTACGAAAGTCAGTGTACTCGCGCTTGTGTCAACCCGGCGGCACAGGCCCTCACTCCAGCACCAGTGGCTTGTGTCAACTTGGCAGCACGGGTCTCAATCCAGCGTATTTCCTACAGTCTTCTGTTAAAACAGCCAAGGCACTTCCAGCCCTCAAGACTGCTACCGGCCCAAAGGCCGCATCTCATCTTCAGGCCCAGAGGCCACAGCCAACCAAAGCTCTTCCAGCCCTCAATGCTGCTACCGGCCCAAAGGCGTGCATCTCATCTTCAGGCCCACAGGCCACAGCCAGCCAAAGCTCTTCCAGCCCTCAAGGCTGCTACCGGCCCAAAGGCGTACATCTCATCTTCAGGCCCACAGGCCACAGCCAGCCAAAGCTCTTCCAGCCCTCAAGGCTGCTACCGGCCCAAAGGCGTGCATCTCATCTTCAGGCCCACAGGCCACAGCCAGCCAAAGCTCTTCCAGCCCTCAAGGCTGCTACCAGCCCAAAGGCCGCATCTCATCTTCAGGCCCACAGGCCACAGCCAGCCAAAGCTCTTCCAGCCCTCAAGGCTGCTACCTGCCCAAAGGCGTGCATCTCATCTTCAGGCCCACAGGTCACAGCCAGCCAAAGCTCTTCCAGCCCTCAAGGCTGCTACCGGCCCAAAGGCGTGCATCTCATCTTCAGGCCCACAGGCCACAGCCAGCCAAAGCTCTTCCAGCCCTCAAGGCTGCTACCGGCCCAAAGGCGTGCATCTCATATTCAGGCCCACAGGCCACAGCCAGCCAAAGCTCTTCCAGCCCTCAAGGCTGCTACCGGCCCAAAGGCGTGCATCTCATCTTCAGGTCCACAGGCCACAGCCAGCCAAAGCTCTTCCAGCCCTCAAGGCTGCTACCGGCCCAAAGGCCGCATCTCATCTTCAGGCCCACAGGCCACAGCCAGCCAAAGCTCTTCCAGCCCTCAAGGCTGTATCTGCTCCTACGAGCTCACAAGCTTCAGCCACTCTATCCTATCAGCTGTTTAAGCTGCTACACGGCCCCATCTAGCCAAGACATACCAGCCCTCAAGGTAGTTGCGGGACTTTCTTATTAACATATACCCACCTTCCTTAACAATGACCTTCTTTCCTCAGTACGGCTGAATTCCTGGAAGGGAATCTGCCACCAGGATTATCTCAGGTCAGTAAGACATTCTCTCATCACTAAATGTCTTTTTTTTTTCATTTTACATTTATCAGTAGACCCGGACTGTTTAGTTCTCATGTACTTTGCCGAAACCTTTGCAGCTGCCATACAGTTTAAACCTCCTTATGTACCAAATACCAGGGTCGGATTTTCTATTTAAACAACAAAAACATGTTCTGCAAATTACACCTGGTGTTGAATGAGGTCACATAACAAAAAAGCGCACTGAGGAGGAGTGCCAGTCTGGGAGCCTGTTCCTGCAAGATAACGTGTGCCGGACAGGGTTCCTTTTAACAGACGATCTTTGGAATGCGGTGCCAAAATATTTGCTATGGGGTACTTGGAATGGAGCAATGCTCTGCAGATCTCTGAAAATGAGTAAATGAATATTCTGCACACTAAAATGAATAGTAATTCCTTGCTGTATATGGTACACCTGGGGGGGGGGTGAGCGCACAGGTTAAGGGCTACATCTCACCTGACAGTTCTTCTAAGCCAACGTGAGACGTCACGCTCCATGTTATCTTAATTTATGTCCTTTATGCAGAAGGTAGACTTAGTACAGGCACCTGTCAGATTGATTTACTCTCCAGTGTTCCCGAGTAATTAGGGGGTTGATTAGATCATCATAAGGGTAATGGGGCGTTCGCGCGCAGGCAAAGCTCAGAGAGGGCTTATTGACGTAACTGCGGGCTAGACAGAGAATACCAGGATCCAGTGCGTCAGTGAACACGCTCAGGGCACCTTCCTGCACCCAATGCAATTGTGCACCCTGATCAATGTACTGTGTATCTGTGTATCACCTACTTAATGCTCTCCTCCCCTCTCCAAGATCATGTGCTTCCTCATTCAGGCTCAGGCGGTCGGCGACCTCATTAGCAAGCGGACACTCCATATAGAACTGTCTACATCAGAGTTGTCAGCGAGTCTCTTGCTACCGCCACTGCCAGCTTAGATCTAATTCCACCAATCAGCAGCAAGCTCTCTCCTGCCAGAGTCTAATAAACACATCTTATTGGCTTAGGAAGGGAAGACCATGCTGGTTGGTTGGTGGAAGGGCTTCCTTTAGATTACAGATGGGGGTGGTACTGTGTGAGCGGTGCTTGCTGTCTGCTCTGTGAATGGGCGGTGCTGAAACCAAAGCCGTAACTAGACTTTTTGGTGCCCTGTGCCAGAAAGAGCATTGGCGCCCCCCTCATTTTTCAAAGGGACATAATGCACCCAAAAAAGGGCCATGGCCTCATGGGGAAGGGCCAGGTGAGAGATAGGAGAGGCCAGGAGATGCTGGGGATGAAATAAGAGGACGCTGCAAGCAAAAATGATAATAAACAGATATTTGACAGGCCCAAACAGCGCCCCCTGACCTGTGGTGCCCTGTGCGATGGCACCGGCCGCACTACCCTAGCTACGGCCCTGGCTGAAACTAGAGGGTGACGACAGCTCACCCCAAGTAGGTGGGTTTATGCTAATGAGGTTGCAAGTGAATTTATCCCTATCCCAATATTCCACAGTGATGAAATATATCAACTTTAAAACGCAGTAATTTCACCCTACATGTAATTTTTTTTTTATGATCCATCCCCTTTAAGGAGTCCTATTAGCTGATGCATAAAACATTATAAGGAAAGGGTTTTTTTTGTCATCTGGAGAGCCAGGAGGATACAGGGTATCTGTCCACGCTCCCAGTCACGTTACCACTGTTTTCATTACCACAGGAAATCTCCGTGTAGAGCCGAGTATAATGATTTCCTGAGGCCTGAAGGCTGGCACGTTGCCTGATGTTATCTCCCCTGCAACCGCGCTGCTCTGAATGGCGCAGACATTGATTTTCTACACCCACTTCACCTAATTAATAAGAATTATGTTTGCAACGAGATTCATTAAAAGTCAAAGCAGTGTTAGGATGTAAGGAGATGAGAAATGGTAAATATTCTCCTGTGCCCTAGACACGCTGGTGGCAGCACTAGTAATGAGTATGCAGACTATATCCAGTCTCTGGATACACCAGGGAGGCATGAGGGGCAGCCACTCATGAATACTGATTCTATATATATATATATATATATATATATATAATTTCTTACATCGTGCCTGCTGCGCATGCCCTGGGCACATCTCGCCTGGTGGTCGGCGGCGATATCTGCGGTGGAAATCTACTTTCCTGTCAGAAATATGACAGAGCTGAGGTTGAATAAATGAAAGTTTAATGTGTTTAAATAAGCAAGTCCCTGCCAGCAATAATTCACCTAGTGTCTGTGTACACTTTGTGGCCTGTGTTTATGAATTCCTTGGATCGTACATTATTTTCCTTGTGCGATTCCGCTTTCGTTGGGCCTGCTCCGGCCGTCACCTGATTTTAACTGGTTTTAAACTGGCTTCCCTACTTCATGCACCTCTCCCCTGGGGAAGTCTCGATGGGAAGTCCAACTGGGATGAGCATTATTTGCATCCGCGCCCAGGCAAAAAAAAACAAAAAAAACCCCTTCTCTTCAGTTAGGAGAAAGCGTTATGCATAGTGGCCGGATAATGTCCGCGCATGCCCCTTGTGATTTGACCCGGTGGGGGATCCTCGTTGACAAGCAAACCTAACACCATCCTCAGACTTATCAATAAGGCATCCATAACTTTATAGCAATTAAAAACAATATAACAACTTACAACTAACTTATACTAAAATAAAGACACGGACACAGACTGCTTTGGTTAAATGGTCATAACTTGCTTTTATTGAAGGTATGTCCCTGAGCTTTTAATTTACTTTTGGGAGTCAAAGAAGGATGCTACAAACACTCAGCTCCAGCCATATGTTACATAACCAATATTAGGGAGCGACTGAAACCCCCCCCCCTCCGTAGTCATTGTAAGCTGAGCGTAACTTAACCAATATTAGGGAGCGACTGAAACGCCCCCCCTGTGGTCATTGTAAGCTGAGCGTAACTTAACCAATATTAGGGAGTGACTGAAACGCCCCCCTCCGTAGTCATTGTAAGCTGAGCGTAACTTAACCAATATTAGGGAGCGACTGAAACGCCCCCCCTGTGGTCATTGTAAGGTGAGCGTAACTTAACCAATATTAGGGAGCGACTGAAACGCCCCCCCCCTGTAGTCATTGTAATCTGAGCGTAACTTACCCAGTATTAGGGAGCGACTGAAACGCCCCTCCCCCTGTGGTCATTGTAAGCTGAGCGTAACTTAACCAACTTAACGTAACTTAACCAATATTAGGGAGCGACTGAAACGCCCCGCCCAAAGTCCTCCCGCAGAGGTAGGCCATACTATGACCCTTCAAAGGAAATATGCTCCACAGCTTTTTCTTACACCTTACGTGGCCGCTGTTTTGTAGCACCTTCCTGCCCAATATGGTAATAACATAGTGTAAGAACACAACATAAAAAGAGCATCAGAAAGAGATAGGGGGGGAGGGACAAACACCGTCCAGAAAGGAAGTTGCTGGGTGTACACCAGCCTTATAAAGCCCACATATAGCCACTCCCAATATATCACACATGGTCAGAAACCAACCAACCACACAAACCCCCCCAAACTACTCTACCTAGCAACAGTTGACCAAAATTCTAGCCAATTGCAAAAAACTAAGGACTCTTATATAGCCTTATGCTTAATCAGCTTGCATCTCATCTTTCGCAGCCTTCATAGAGGTCCACAGGGAAGCCCCAGTAGATGGGTTAAGGTGTTAACCCTTTCATGAACAGCATGAAGTCCTGAGATAGCCACCCTCCGGAGAATACTGTTGTTTTCACTGGCGTTTTGGCTGGTCGTGTGGATAACAAATAGACCCCTTATTATGTAGCACCAATATGATCGCAATGCATTACAGTTTGGGCAGAACCAAGTTTAACAGACTGGGTACTGATAGATAATAAGTGAGGACGTCGTACTCACAAGATTGCATTCAGGAGAATAAGGGTAAGTGCCACATAATTACATACAGTACTGGTGCAGCCAGATTGCAATGGGAAAAACTGCTTAGCGGGTTATACATAATCCATTCACACAGTAATATTGGTCTGAGGTTGTTTCGCTAAGAGACAGAATAAATGTAATTTTTGTGTGAACTGTGTGTATAAGGGGAATAATCAGATTGAATAGAGGGGAGGTAACCAGGTAGAATATAACACAGGAGGGGGAGTAACTGTGTAGAATAGAGGGGAGGTAACCAGGTGGAATATAACACAGGAGGGGGAGTAATCGTGTAGAATGGAGGGGAGGTAACCAGGTGGAATATAACACAGGAGGGGGAGTAACCGTGTAGAATAGAGGGGAGGTAACCAGGTAGAATATAACACAGGAGGGGGAGTAACTGAGTAGAATAGAGGGGAGGTAACCAGGTAGAATATAACACAGGAGGGGGAGTAACCGTAGAGAATAGAGGGGAGGTAACCAGGTAGAATATAACACAGGAGGGGGAGTAACCGTGTAGAATAGAAGGAAGGTAACCAGGTGGAATATAACACAGGAGGGGGAGTAACCGTGTAGAATAGAGGGGCGGTAACCAGGTAGAATATAACACAGGAGGGGGAGTAACTGTGTAGAATAGAGGGGATGTTTATTCCATGTAACTAACATGGAATAAAACTTAGCTGAAAAGGAGAATCTTGTCTGCAGGGGCGATTTAAGAGAAGATTGGCCCTACGTGCAGCCTCCGTGCGGGCCCCCTCCTCTCTCTAGCGGTGCCACTGCCGCGTAGTTCCAGAATTTACTGCGTAGGTGTGGGTCTCCAGAAAAATGGCACCTGCGCCATTTTCCCATGGGCAGCAGTAGTGCGCATGCGCGAGTCACCGGGAAAATGTCGGCCGCCATTTTCCAAGTGATTTTTGCTTCTCTGCAGCGCCGGCCCGGTACTCTAGAGTCAGCGAACAGCTGAGAATAAAGAGTATATGAGTGCAGGGTGTGCGGTGTGGGCCCCCCTGGTCCCAGGGGCCCGTGTGCACCGCACACCCTGCACCTATTATAGATACGCCCTTGCTTGTCTGTCTCACATTCAAGCCTTGAGCTACATGTATGTCTTTATATTGTATACTTCTGGTAGTTATCTGTTCTCTAACGTCCCTCCTATTTTGTTTTATATTTCTGCTCTGATTAGATGTTTTGTGTGTTGAATGGGCGCCTGTGGATGCATGCTACTTTGTGTCTATTGTACATCATTTACCATTGTATGTGATGTTCATTAAGCATCAGTGTATTTGCTTCAATTAAAAAAAAGAGAGACCTTTACGACTCACCCCTTGGTGTTAAGGACTGGGGAATTACAGGTTCCCTTTATTCATATACAGTATATCTCGGGGGATCGGTATGAAATAACACTGGAGGCATTAGTGAAGATCCCGACAGCAGCTAAGGTAAGTACTAACTAACCTACCCCCCCCAACCCTAAACTTCCCTTAGGGGTCCCTAACCCTAACCTCCCCCCCCCAAGTGCTTAACCCTAACCCCCCCCCCTGTAAGTGCCTAAACATAACCCCCCCTTCCCCACAGCCTAACCCTAAGTCTCCGGGGGGGGGGTGCCTAACCCTAAGCCCCCCCGGCTTACCTTCGATCAGGATGCCGGGCGTCAGGCTCCCGCCTTAGGTAAAATAACAGGCGTCAGGATTTTGACGCCTGTCATTAGACCCTTGCCGGGATTAGACAGCCGGGATGCCGACCGTCGGCATTTAGACCATCGGTATCTAGACCATCGGCATCGTGACTGCATACCATCTCGGGTAACTGTACAGAGGTGCAGCTCATAGCACCTGTAGGGTAAGGATCATATCCTACAAAGCTCATCATTTCTTTTTTATGCATATTTATGAATGTTTAACGTCCTATTTCCCAACTCAAGTTTTCCATGATACATCCCATATTGTTAATTTGTTTCTCCCGTTAGAGCTGAGCGATACAAATGAGTAGTAAGTGTCAGTCAGTTATGTGTCTGTCTCACCGCGGATGTATGACTTACTGCTCTCTCTGCCGTAGGGCTACATGAAGCCTCTGAAGCACCCGGAGAATCCCGTCCTGTGCGACCCGTCTCTGGTGGATGAAATCTTTGACCAGATACCGGAGCTGCTGGAACATCACGAGCAGTTCCTGGAGCAGGTTCATTACTGTGTGCAGAACTGGCCGGAGATCCAGACCGTGGGGGACATCCTGGTGGAGTCAGTAAGTAGCAGAAATCTCTAAGCACAGGACTAGGAGGTATTATACCGATGCAGAGCCAGCAGATATCTCTGAGAATTGTTCAAGACTCTTACATCTGACCCTAAACATGCTCACCCCAGCAATGTGTCTCTTCTCAGGTACCCTTATAACTCCTGAGTTGCTGGGGGCATGCAGTCTAAATTACAAGTGCATACAGCATAAAGTTGTTGGATGTACTAACTTCGATTGATGTAGCTACGTATGATAACACTTCCCAGTGCCAAGGAACCTAACCTCAGTTCTCCGTGCTGCTGGGGACCCTGCTAATTCTACTATATAACTCTGTGTTTAGCTTTCTGCTGCCTCCATTCCCCGCCTCACATCCTGTCACTGCCCCTGTCACATGCAGCCCTCTCCTCACTAACACATCACTCATCTCCCGATATACTCTCTGCTGCTGGGGACACTGCACCTCCCACTATATACCTCTCAGTCTGTGACTTCCTGCTGCCTCCATTCCCCTCCTCACATCATGTCACTGTCCCCGTCACATACAGCCCTGTCCTCACTAACACATCACTCATCTCCCGATATACTCTGTGCTGCTGGGCACCCTGCTTCTCCAACTATATACATCTGTCTGTGACTACCTGCTGCCTCCATTCCCCTCCTCACATCCTGTCACTGCCCCTGTCACATGCAGCCCTGTCCTCACTAACACATCACTCTTCTCCTGATATACTCTGTGCTGCTGGGCACCCTGCTTCTCCAACTATATACATCTGTCTGTGACTTCCTGCTGCCTCCATTCCCCTCCTCACATCCTGTCACTGCCCCTGTCACATGCAGCCCTGTCCTCACTAACACATCACTCTTCTCCTGATATACTCTGTGCTGCTGGGGACCCTGCTTCTCCCACTATATACCTCTCAGTCTGTGACTTCCTACTGCCTACAGTCCCCTCCTCACATCATGTCACACGTGGCACCTGCTAGGTGGCTAGATGATTATTTGGGTACTGCGGAGGTCCATCTAAGTGTAGTGCAAGTAGGCCTGCAACCAGTGTGGTAGGAGGTTGTTAGGCCATGATCTTCAGTGTAGGAATCAGGGGTAAAGTACAAGCAGGCGGACAGCTAAGATGCTCCGTCTGCCCATAGTCCAGCTATAAATGAGTAAAGTGCCATATCCCTACTTCTACCTAGAAAGGCTGAGACATCAGAGAATGACTGGGCCTGCATGCAGGGTGTAGGTCGCTGGCCTTTATCATAGATCTGTTACTTAGAACTGAGGGCCTGATTCAGACCGGCTCGCTAAGGTGCGTTCGCTCGTAGCTGCTGATGGTTCGCATTGTGCGCATACGTATGCATCGCAGTGCGCGAACCAGTGCGAGAGATCGGGAAGCGATCGCTCATTGCGCATAGACTGCCCAGCAGAGTGAGTGACCGGAGAAGCCGTTAGTGGGTGGTGGCAGGGGCTGGCCGCTGGAAACGGGAGTGGAGGTGCGAACGCAGGCGTGCCTAAGTGTCTCAACGCCATTTCAGAGGCATGCATAATTAACAGGCAGCGTCATGGTACACGTCACATGGCTGGTTTTTACACTGAAGTGCTCGCGATAGGGCATGACCAGCCACAAGCGCTGCGATCACATCCGATGGTACCCGATGTACCGATGGTTGCATACACTTCCTGGAGATGACGTGCGCAAGTGGGCTTCTTAAGACAGGCTGGTGGGCGTCTGCATACACTGTGCGATCGCACGCCAAGAGTGGGCGTGCTAATGCCTTGCCGTGCTATCGCCTGCCTTGCTGAATTTCGAATACGCATCGAGCGAGCGGGTCTGAGTCAGGTCCTGAGCCCCATTCAGCACGCCTTGCAGTTTTGTCAAGGTGAGATACTGAGAACGTCTTGTCACAGAATCCGGCTTCTCCATCACAGCCCGCCTTTTACAAGGTCCCCTCATTAATGGATCTCGGGCTCTGGCTGTAATGACTTGACGCAGGTCCAAGATATCAGCCTCTTAGAAGCTGCCACACTGTGCTGGGCCAGAGCCAGTCACATCTGTGGTATATTTGGTCACTTCATTTGCTTATAGGCAGCCAAAACCACAGCGGAAGGGCCTGCAGAGATACGTCACCATTACAGCAGCCATCTTGTTGGTGTCATTGTTTCCCAGCACAACCATAGAATGCCTCATCCTGCAGCTGTAATGGCGGCTCTGCTTCTGCACGCCATACTGTCAGAGGAAAGTGTTGCTTGGTCTGTTCTATTGCAGGACCCGTAAGACAATTTCTTGTTTAACTCTGTAATGAGGAACGCAGTCCATGGCATGTTCATATGTATCACAGTGATACTAAACTAAAATTGCTGCTGGTATTTTAGTTTGTTTAAAAATGGGGACCAATATCACTGTGATACAAACGAAAATGCCACTAGTATTTATCAATACTTACCCCTACTGTGAGGTCCCGCGAAGTCCTCCTCGTCGGCGGGGTCCTCAGCTCACCTGCTGGCAGCTTAACACTGCCAGCGCCTGGTGCCGATGTAATGCGCATGTACGACGGTCCCTCTGTGCATGACGCAGGGACCCGGCAGTACCCGAAAGGCTTTGCTGAAGCCGAAAAGGCACCGCTGGGTCTCCATTGCCAGCAATGTGGACCGCATCGCTCTCGCCATCTAAGCCGATGCGGGTGTGTCGCTGAAAATGTCTGCATCCAAAGATGATGCACAGCCATAGCATTAGCATTAGATGCGCCTGCAAACTGCACAAAATAAGGCCCTATGTGTCTACATTCTTCCCAGCCCTGTTCTCGCTGACACAACATTCATCTCCTGATATACTCTGTGCTGCTGAGGACCCTGCTCCTCCCACTATATAACTCTCGGTATGTGGCTTCCTGCTGTCTCCATTCCCCTCCTCCCATCATGTTACTGTCCCTGTCACATGCAGCCCTGTCCTCACTAACACATCACTCATCTCCTGATATACTCTGTGCTGCTGGGGACCCTGCTCCTCCCACTGTATAACTCTCGGTCTGTGGCTTCCAGCTGCCTCCATTCCCCTCCTCACATCATGTCACTGTCCCTGTCACATGCAGCCCTGTCCTCACTAACACATCACTCATCTCCTGATATACTCTGTGCTGCTGGGGACCCTGCTCCTCCCACTATATATCTCTCAGTCTGTGGCTTCCTGCTGTCTCCATTCCCCTCCTCACATCATATCACTGCCCCTGTCACATGCAACCCTGTCCTCACTAACATATCACTCATCTCCTGATATACTCTGTGCTGCTGGGGACCCTGCTCCTCCCACTATATAACTCTCGGTCTGTGGCTTCCTGATGCCTCCATTCCCCTCCTCACATCATGTCACTGCCCCTGTCGCATACAATCACACTAGCAGAGACGACACTACTTCCCACTCCTTTAATCCTCTGAAATACTCTGTATTGCTTTCAGCTTTCTGATGATATGATTAGGTACAGGTCACTCTAACCCTGCCCACTTCTACAATGAGGATATAACAGATGCACAGGAAATAACAAATTACTGCAAAATAAAATGTGCTGTGTCCTTGGTGTAAGGTACCTTATAAGTCTTTGTTTAGAACATAAAGTATATCTCTGCAGTGTGCAATGAATGACAGCAGTTTTGCAGATATACATTTATATTCTGAAGTCCTACATAGGCCTTGGCGTCACACAGTCTAATTTTAGTGCCTTCCAAAATCTTTTGTGAGGTACATTAAAACGTGATAACACTGAAAGGTCAGTGTCAGACTTTTCCATGTTGCAGACAGTTTAGTACTCACCCTTAAAGAGCTTATTAAATGTCACACATGGCCATAAAATTGGGAAACATCTCTAGATATATCCTCTTAAAGCAAATCAATAAACTGCTGTGCCAGACAAGCCCCCCGCCGCTTCTGAGTACAGGCGGCCATTACCCACAGTACCTGGCTATAATGCATGTCAGTAGTGATGAAGGCCTTGGAATTAGTGGGTGCAAGAACTGTAATAATTTATAGTGTTCCCTTCACCAACTTAGACACAGGCGGCCATGTTGCTTGCTGAACCAATCTTCGTGCCTCATCTCTGGATACTTGAGTCACTATTAGATATAGACTGTAGAGCAGATTGAAACAATTTTATTGCATTTTGCTAAATTTCTACCTGTGCGCTTCCTGGAATTTGGTACAGTGGCACAGTGGTTAGCATTGCTGGTCTCATGATTTCTATTCTGATCAGAACCCTATACTCATAGATTAATTGGCTGCTGACAAAATGGACCCTAAAGCAGGGGCTGACAGTTTTTTGTTAGGTCCCAGGAGCCAGCTTGACCGTTTCGGAGCCCGTTCTTCGTTCCAAAATATATGTAAACTTGTACATAATCGTAGATAGCAGTGCCGGTTGGGGATGTAGTTAACTTGCTGCCGCACGGGATGTCGGCGGTCGAAATCCCGGTTTAGGGCTAGGCATTAAGGGAGGAGGGCTAGGCGCTAAGGGGGGAGGGTTTGGAACTGGGGGGGAGTTAGGTTTCGGCACTAACGGGGAGGGGGGAATGTTAGGGTTAGGTTTAGGCACTAATGGGGAGGATTATTAGGGTGCGTGTGGGGGAGTGTTAGGGTTAGGATGCAGGGAGGGCCAGGGTTAGGAGGTGAAGGGGGAGGATTAGGCACTTAGGGGGGAGGGTTAGGCACTAGGATGAAGGGTTAGGTGGTTAGGTTTAGGCACTAACGGGGAGGGTTAGGGTGCGGGGGGGAGTGTTAGGGTTAGGATGCAGATAGGGAGGGTCAGGGTTAGGAGGTGAAGGGGGGAGGGTTAGGTACTAGGGGGGATGGTTAGGTTTAGGCACTAACGGGGGGGGCGTTATTAGGGTGCGGGATGGGATTGTTAGGGTTAGGATGCGGGAAGGGCGGGTCAGGGTTAGGAGGTGAAGGGGGGAGGGTTAGAATACTTACGGAGCCGCTGTCGGTGTTATGACTTCTGGCCTCCCAACTGCCGGCCTCCCATACCCAAACTGGCAGTTGTAAAATAACACAGGAGGATCAACATTGAGGGCCAGTGATGTCTTTTTAAATAACTTAAATCTCCGGTTTCTTAAGGCCATTCCCAAACTGCCAGGTTAGATCTTGAAGGCTGCAATAGTCATGGTCAGACATATCTGTCCTCTATGGTATATCTGTGGCCCTCATTCAGAGCCGCTCGTTAGCGGCAGTACGCTCGTTCCGAGCGATGTTTGCACATCTGCGCATGCGTACGGTTTTTAGTACGCATGCGCGAACCAGTCAGTGCGGCCGAAAATCGTTGGTACGCAATATAGCGAGTGCCTGCTATTTTGAGTGACAGAATGAGGCGTATGTGGGTGGTAACAGGGGAAGGTGCTTGAAAATGGGGAGTGGAGATCCGAACGCAGGCGTGCTTAAAGGTCAAAACGGGCGTTTTATGGGTGTGCATATTTAAAACAGCAGCGTCATTGACCACGTCACTGGGTTATTTTATAGCCAGAACTGCTCGCAAATTTGTGGTAGCAAACACCAACCACAAGAATAGCGAGCAGTTCATACGCTGGTCGATGTACTCGATTAATCTAATAAATAGCGGACATGACGTAGGATGCGAGCGGCCAGGGGGCGTTTTTAACAAATAAACGAGCGTATGTTTTGCTCGCTCGTTCAGACTTAGAGGTGTGAACAGACTGCAATGTGCGTACGGATCATTTGAATAGCCACCCCTTGTTTTTAAACGAGCGACCACAAATAGCGAACGGCTCTGAATGAGGGCCTGTGTTCTCTATGAGACTCCTACACACTGTCCTTCTCTTTGCAGTTCTCCAAGGAATCATCTGTCTCTTCTCTTTGCAGTTCTCCAAGGAAATCCTGGTGACCATCTACTCTGCTTACATCGATAACTTTCTCAACGCCAAGGACGCAGTCCGGGTGGCGAAGGAAGCCAGACCGGCATTTATGAAGTTCCTAGAGGTAGGTCCGCCTCTCCTGCCATGGTGTAATTGTGTAACCGCGTACGGCTGTACCTTCTCTCATTAGCACACGGCTTCTGAGCCAACTTGGAAATAGACGTTTCACTACCCAAACTGAAATCATTTATTTATAAGGGTAAAATCGCAAGTCGCATAAATGTCTTGATGGTAACATTCGCCAATTGAATCCCTCATAGTTGAGCAGATTTTTGCTGTGTAGAGCGCTTTGGGTGCGTATTACAGGCGGTGACAACGCTGTGATGCTACGTACACAGTATAATGCATAATGTTGTGTATACATTGCGTAGATGTCACTAGTAATGCAGAAGATCATCTCTCTCTATATACCACCGCACGGCTGTATAGATGCAAAGACCAACTCCATCGATTAAATTCCCGTCTGCTGACATCAACGCGCGGATGTTCCAGACTCAATGAATGGTCTATTTATTGTTACACATATTTACTCTGAATCGTCTGCGAGATGTCTGGATAGTTTTATTATGCCTAATTGTATTGTTGGCAATATTATCCCGTTACATCTGGAAATTATTGTCTGGCCTCGCTCAGTCATTGTTTACAGGTGTGCGGCAAGGCAGACACTTAATTAAGTTACTCTGGCGTTGTAGCCGATGTTCAGCAAATGGGGGGGAACAAGATCTGCGAGGGAGGCGGAGGGAGACTCTCTTTCATACGGAGCCAACACTTAAATATCAGATAATCTTTACTATTTTGTTTTCTCCTGGGGGGGGGCAGCAAAGAGCAACAGGGGCAGTCAGCGCTTGCTGGATCTTGTAGTTCCACAACAGCTGAGCGAGTCGCAGGCTTTCCTGGCTTGTACGCGTTTCTTATAATTTCCATATGTACAGTCAGGTGCATAAATATTGGGACATTGACAGAATTTTCATATTTTGGCCTCTATTCACCACCACCAATGGCTTTGAAATGAAATAAACAAGATGTGCTTTAACTGCAGACTTTCAGATTTAATTTGAGGGTAATTACATCCAAATTGGGTGAACGGTGTAGGAATTACAAAGGTTTCTATATATGCCTCCCACTTTTTAAGGGGCCAAAAGTAATGGGACTATCAACTCAAAAGCTATTTCATGGACAGACGTGGGCTCTTCCCTCGTTATTTCATTATCAATTAAGCAGGTAAAAGGTCTGGAGTTGATTCTAGGTGTGACATTTGCATTTGGAATCAGTTGCTGTCGACTCTCAATATGAGATCCCAAGAGCTGTCACTATCAGTGAAGCAAGCCATCATTAGGCTGAAAAATCAAAACAAACCCATCAGAGAGATAGCAAAAACATTAGGGGCTGTATTCAGAGGCGGCCATACGGTCTATGACCGCACGGCCGCCTAGATGTTTGTCTAGTGCGCATCCGCACGAGGGAGCCGGCTCCTTCGTGCGCATGCGTGAGACCCGCTACGACCGACAGCGCTGGTCGTAGCGGGTCTCTTTCCAAAGGGGGCGAGCTGTCGATGTTGATTGACAGCTCGCTCCGTTTGGAAGGCGGGCCGGGGGGTGGCAGCCCAAAAGGAGGCGTTCCCATGGGAACGCCTGCCGTTTGGGGGAGGCCCCACTGACATCACTAGATGTCAGTGGAGAGCTTCCGGCTCTGACAGAGCCAGAAGCTCTCCGGGGTTTATGACAAGTGAGACCCTACCCTAGGGTCTCGTCGTAAGCCCCGATGGTGGTGATGGTCAATGACCATCGCGACCATCGCCCTAGCGGTCATTAGAGCTGTGGGTGTTAACCCATAGCCTAACGACCGAAACAGAGGCGGGTGGTCAGGATGCAAGCGGCCGCCCAGTTTCTGAGCGACCGCTTGCATCCTCCGACCGCCTCTGAATGAGGCCCTAGGTGTGGCCAAATCAACTGTTTGGAACATTCTTACAAAGAAAGAACGCATCGGAGAGCTCAGCAACACCAAAAGACCCGGAAGACCACGGAAAACAACTGTGGTGGATGACAGAAGAATTATTTCCCTGGTGAAGAAAAACCCCTTCACAACAGTTGGCCAAATCAAGAACACTCTCCAGGAGGTAGGTGTATATGTGTCAAAGTCAACAATCAAGAGAAGACTTCACAAGAGTGAATATAGAGGGTTCACCACAAGGTGAAAACCATTGGTGAGCCACAAAAACAGGAAGACCAGATTAGAGTTTGCCAAACAACTTCTAAAAAAGCCATTACAGTTCTGGAACAACATCCTATGGACAGATAAGACAAAGATCAACTTGTACCAGAGTGATGGGAAGAGAAGAGTATGGAGAAGGAAAGGAACTGCTCATGATCCAAAACATACCACCTCATCAGTGAAGCATGGTGTTGGTAGTGTCATTCCATGGGCATGTATGGCTGCCAATGGAACTGGTTCCCTTGTATTTATTGATGATGTGACTGCTTACAAAAGCAGCAGAATGAATTCTGAAGTGTTTCGGGCAATATTATATGCTCATATTCAGTCAAATGCTTCAGAACTCATTGGACGGCGCTTCACAGAGCAGATGGACAATGACCCGAAGCATACTGCAAAAGCAACCAAAGAGTTTTTTAAGGCTAAAAAGTGGAATGTTATGCAATGGCCAAATCAATCCCCTGACCTGAATCCGATTGAGCATGCATTTCACTTGATGAAGACAAAACTGAAGGGAAAAAGCCCCAAGAACAAGCAGGAACTGAAGACATTTGCAGCAGAGGCCTGGCAGAGCATCACCAGGGATGAAACCCAGCGTCTGGTGATGTCTATGCGTTCCAGACTTCAGGCTGTAATTGCCTGCAAAGGATTTGCAACAAAGTATTAAAAAGTGAAAGTTAGATTTAGGATTGTTTAGTTTGTCCCATAACTTTTGGCCCCTTAAACAGTGGGAGGCACATATAGAAACCGTTGTAATTCCTACACCGTTCACCTGATTTGGATGTAACTACCCTCAAATTAAATCTGAAAGTCTGCAGTTAAATCACATCTTGTTTGTTTCATTTCAAAGCCATTGTGGTGGTGAATAGAGGCCAAAATCTGAAAATTCTGTCAATGTCCCAATATTTATGCACCTGACTGTATATAATATAATCTGTTCTATGTTGTCTACCTCATGGAACCTTGTTTACATGATACAGTATGATAGGAAGGATCAGGCCTCACTCCCATCATTGTTTTTATTAACATTTATTTACCGCAAACATATTCCGTTGCACTTTACAAATAAACCTAAGTAATGTCAGCACCTGCTTCAAAGATGTCCGCACTCCGTTCCATTGATGGCAATGCTGAATAGGAGGTCCCGGAGCGATTCAACTGACCGCGATGCTTAGCCGACTAAAGAGAATTTCAGCTCGTCTGAGCTGAGAGCAGAAATCTGACTAAAGTGCCGGCCGCGATGCTGTTTTACAACTTAGCGCGGCGCTAACGGCATCCCGGACAAGTCGGAAAATGCTGGTTAACGCGACTGAACACCCAGCTTTAGTCGCGCTAGCCGACATTCTCCGACTTCAGTGCTTCTCGTCAGACTTAACAGCGCACTGTTAAAAGCCCGACTAGAAGCACTTAAGCCGGTGAATTGAACAGCTCGGGGACCTGAATTCCCCCCATTAACAGGTCATGTTCAGCACTTTCTCTCTGTTTTGTTTCCAGCAATGCACAAGAGAAAACAAGGAAAAACAGGGGTTGTCGGACCTGATGATTAAACCCGTACAGAGGATCCCACGTTACGAGCTGATTGTCAAGGTGAGGGGAACTGTCGGACACTGGCAAGATGGCTGCTCTGTGGTCAGACGGGAAATGATGTAGAACTTACCGTCAAAACTTATTCGTAACAGAACAGTGTCTCCAATATTTATGTGACCAAAGTGGGAAAGCGCTTACTTAGTAGATACGGGATGCGGTCAATATCCCGACCACAGGGATTCCGGCACTCCCAATATCAGTGCCGAAATCCAGACACTTGCATCGCAGTGCGCGAACCACTGCGAAAGTTCGGGAAGCGTTCGCTCGCCCAGCATAGACAGACCAGCTGAATTAGTGACAGGAGAAGCCGTTTGTAGGTGGTGACAGGGGCAGGCCACTAGAAACGGGGGAGTGGAGGTGCGAACGCAGGCGTGTCTGAGTGTCTTAACGCCATTTCAGAGGCGTGCATAAATAACAGGCTACATCATAGTACACATCACCTGGTTGAATTATACACTGAAGCACTCGCAGTGCTTTGCGGTAGGGTATAGTCGACCTCAAGTGCTGCGTTCGCTTCCGATGGTACCCGATGGCTGCATACACTTTCTGGAGATGACGTGCGCTAGTGGCTGGTGGGCCTCTGCATACACAGGGTGATCGCACGCCAAGACATAGTGGCCGTGGTTACGGCTTGCTGGGTGATCGCCTGCCTTGCCGTCACTTTGCCGAATTTGCATACGCTGGGTGCTAGCTTTCGCATCTAGCGACCGGGTCTGAAATCAGGCCCTAAGGGAGGAGGGTTAGGCACTAAGGGAGGAGGGTTAGGGTGCGGGGAGTGGGAGGTTAGGATTTAGGCACCAGGGGGGGTATGTTAGGTTTAGGCACTGGGGAGCGAGGGTTAGAGTAGGGAGAGAGGGAGGGTTAGTATTCTGACCGACAAGTGTCGGTATTCTAAGTAATGCACTTTAGAACAACACTGCAGAGTGAGTCATAGTAATCTGTATGTTGCTTTGATGTTTCATGTACCACAAATTCAGGGTGTAAGTTGGTTATGTGTTTTTGCATTGCACACATCACTACTGTTTTCTATACAATTACATTTTAATGGCACAATCAGGTCCAGCGCCATAAGTGGAGATTCGCGGTCACGCAGGAGCATCACGCAACCATTTCTGCGGAAGCTCACGCTATATGCGTAGGAGAACTGGGTGAAATACTAGAAGTAATGGCATGTTCCCTCCAATGATTTGGCCCCTTAGCAGCTATTGCCTGGTGATCACCTGTGACCGCAGGATAGCGTCACCCAGCACTACGGAGAAATTGAAGTTCTCCATAAATGGTAGAAGGTCACATTGTGCCCTATTTCCCCCATACTGGATCGCACACACATTGGGGCCACACTAGTTTGAAAGAGGGGAGAAATGTTCCATAGATGGCTGGATGGTTAATAGGTCTCTTGGCCACTACATATCCCAGCATTCAGGCGCTGGTGGCGAGTGGTTGTGTCAGCGTTTATAGAGGTGGCTTTCTCCCACTGCGTCGCAGGAAGACTTTCCTATTGGGTATCGCCAACTTAAAAAAAAGATTTAATTTTAGTGGTGAGTCAGAGTTTGAGCAGTATTTTATTCAGTCAAACTTTATTTTGGAATAATTGTAATCAGTTTACTTACACTCTGACTCTTACGCGTTAGTGGCATCTGAGACTTTGGCCCTCATTCAGAGCCGGACGCTCTGAGCAGAGCGCACGCTCTGAATGAGGGCCGTCCTCCATAAAAATGGAGCGTCCTCCTGGACGCTCGTATAGCTGTGGGTCACTGCTATGCGGCGTGACATCACAGGTCACGCACGCCGCGTTGTCCACTGCCCTCCAGCCCGCTCTGCCAGCCAACGCCCTGCGCCAATCAGCCAGCCCGCGCTCTGTCCAGGCAGGCTCTGCAGCCTGCCTGGAAGCCCGCCCGCACGCACGCGATCCTGCTGCAGTGTGAGTGACAAGGGGGGAAGAAATGTGGGTTTTGTGGGGACCAGACTTTTTTTTTAGTGAGAACCAGCCATATGTTATCCAGCCATATATTTGCCTATTTAGTGGGGAACAATGTGTTTTGTTTTGTTTTTTGTTTCTGTGGGGCCAGCCATAGGTTTCTTTTTCTGTGGGGAGCAATTCTGTGGGGCGCAATGTGGTATGGTTGTTTTTTTTGTGGGGAGCAATGTGGTTTTTTTTTTCTGTTAGGCCAGCCAATGGGATTGTTTTATTCTTGTGGGGGCCAATGTAGTGTGTTTTTTATTCTTGTGGGGGCCAATGTACTGTAGTGTGTTTTGTTCCTGTGGGAACTAATGTAGTGTGTTTTTTCATAGTCCGCGCACACCGCATCGCCGGATAGTGTGCCTTGGCAATTTTAAAATCTTGTGTAGTGTGCCGCGAGTTAAAAAAGGTTGAAAATCACTGCTGTAAATCCTCAGTCCTAGGGTTGGCCGTCTGGCCAGATATTTGGCAGCGGGCTCATGTACCAGGCTCGGTAATGTTAGCGGCTGGTTTGCATGAACTTGTGTGTTTGAATGAAGGCAGAGATGGGGCTGGCATCCTGCACCGAGATCCCTCGTCAGAGACTGGCATTAATTGAGTTGAGGTTTGGGACAATTTTTAAGGGGAGTAATTCACTCATTCTACACTTCTCCTGAAATACGTACTGTAACACGCTGGATGTGTGCCAGTGACATCTGGCCGGTGCCATAACTCAAAGAGCCTTGTGCCAGGGTCCAGGGAATCTCGATGCCAAGAAAGATGACTGGACCCACTGGCGGAGACGTGTTTCAGAGGGAAGTAGCCGGGCTTTGCTGGCACTCTAATTTATATAAGTGCTGTGATACAGAGAGAGACTGTGTAAACCAAGAGTTAAATCTTCTCTGTACCTGTTTTTGTGTAACAGGTCTCTGATACATGTGTCATATCCACAAGGGCTAATCCTCAGGGACTTAGAGGTGTCTCACAGGCTGGTAATACACTAATAATACACTAATGAACGGCATCTGGAGACGGACCGGTGCCTGTAAGATTGTAGAGGAAAAACTAACCATATAGTGAAGATACCGGGTCTGGTTGAGGGTTGGGAGCAAAATGGTAAAAAAAAGGAGCAACTTTGCACCTTGGTAAGACCAGGTGCAAAATGTGCAGAGAGACTTAGATTTGGGAGGGGTGTGTCCTAGCTCACATCTAAATCACACTGCAAGAAGAAAATGTGCCCAGCATCTGTGGGCTACATGCAACAGCAGCCAGTATTTACCCTGCATGCAAACATAATAAATGTATTTGCCCCCTTGTATTGCAGCATGGTTTGCCAAGGTGCACGGGGCTAGAGGTGGGCGCTGATGCATGCGTGGCTGCGTTTTCTTTTGGATTCGCTGCTGCGACAATATGCAAATGCCAATTACGAAAATATGCAAATGTCATTGCGAGCGCCGGAGATTGCAAGCCATTAGGAGCCCACTTCCAGTGTCCGTGGACAGTGGAAATCCAACAGCGTTCTTAAACACCCCACCGTCAGCGCGCCATTGTAATGACCATCGCCACTTACAACGCCCTAAGGCTGATGCAGTGTCTCCTTCTGAACTTTCCCTAATCATGGCCTCTGTAGCTGCACTTCTGCGTTTGAGAACGTTGCCGCGCTCACTGACACAAACTCGACACCCCCTTTTTCATGTTCACTTCAAGCCGCCTCCTAGAAACGCCTGTGGCTCTCCGCCACCAGCGCCGTTACAAGCCACTCCAGTAGTCTCTGTATACACTCAGGGTGGAGCATGCACCAAAGGGGTTTCATGGACTTTCATGCGCAGTAGCAAATAATCGCTAAACTGCGCAAACATCAACACCGCGTCCATCTTTGAATGAGGCCCAAAGTCACTTTGCTCCCAACAATCTGCCCCACAGCTGCAGTATTTTCCATTCTCCGAGACTCCGATGACAGAAACCACCACGTGCACAATCCCTAATACACTGACAGTCACTAGTTATTGGAGCTATTCACAAGGTGATGGTTCCCCAGTGAACTGTTTAAATACACTGAAGGTAATTTACTGGGTTTGTGTACACAATGGGGATATAATGGCAGTAAGTGGCAGCGTCAGGTTTCCTGTGTATCAATTTCATGATGAACAACTGTTATAATAGCTCAAATGGGATAACATTCTGTACTACGCTATATATATATATATATATATATATATTTATATATGGGATAACACCCTAGTACTAGGTATTTATGGGATAATATACCTCACTATTATATAACTATATAATTGCTGCATACAGGTTCCTCGCCCTAATGCTGAGCAGCGACCGCAGTGGGAGCCCAGTGATGGCGCTATTGGGTGAGGCAGATGGCACTGGTTAACCCTCTGTCATCCTAGGCTCTGATAGGCTGACTGCTGTGTGCATTAATGGTCTTACTGGCAGAAATCTGATTTCCATAGGGACTATGCACCAGTGCTCCCAGAGCATTTGCATGTGTAACTGTGAATGTGGTTAGTCACTCTTGAGTTTAGTTTTTCCTATTATATAGTTCTATTAAGAAGTGATGTTGCCCATAGCAACCAATCAGATTCTACTTCTCATTTATCTAGCACCTTCTAGAAGATAATACCTGGAATCTGATTGGTTGCTTTGGGCAACATCACTACTTATTAGAACTCCCATCTTAGTAAATTGACCCCAGAGTGTACTTGTGCAGAGGCTCACAATATGCAGGCGCTTGTTCTGTCTGCAGGAGGTATTTATACTGCACCAGGTCTCGCTGTGCCAGCCCTGGTGAGATCCTGGTCACAGCGACACGGGCAGCCTAAGCTCACCACGTCCTCAGAGGACTGGGGACCTAGAAGAGGGGGGCGCTAGGGGTTCTCACCCAGTTGTGTTTCTAAGGAGAACTTTCCTGCATGTTTTATGTCATAAACCCTGAGACTCCCTCGATGTCTTTGCGGTTACAATTACCAGTTTATATCTTGTTTTATCATTTTATTATTAATGCTAATTGGTCTACAGGTCATCTCTCCCGATAGGTAAGGTCGCTGCTGTTTTGCTTTTAGAGTGTTTAATTGCCGGGTCTCTGTAGAATAAAAATGGGGGGAAGTTCCGCTAGTGCCAATCATCGTTACTTTAATTTTTGGTTCAATATTTACATGTGCGTGTTTGGGGTGCCGTATTCAGAAGATAGCCTTGGACGGAGGGACACGACAGGAATTGGGTAAATCTTCTTCTACAAAACAATAAAACTAATTAAAAAAATAACGTATTAGATTTAAATTTTGCTCGCTGCGTTGAGATGCATAATATGCCAATCAGCGGTGTGCCCAGTTCACAGCAGTGCCCCCAATTCATAATATGACACACAGTAATGCCCCATCTAATAATATGCCGCTTGATAATGCCCCCAATAGATAATATGCCACACCGTAATGCCCCTAACTGGTAATATATCACACAGAGCCCCCTCAGTCATGCCCCTTTATATGCTAGCCTCAGTGCTCCCTCAGCAATGCCCCTTTATATGCCAGTCTCAGTGCCCCCTGCACATGCTGGAGAGGGGAGGAAAGTGAGACAAGTGAGAAGAGCAGCCCAGGACACACCAGGGCTAGTACAGGATTAGCACAAATAGGAAATGACACTCAGCCTACAGGAAAATAATCTGTGCTCTGCTCCTGTGTTTATATGTACTGTAGGATAAGGAAATATATTTGGCATACAAAACAAGAGAAGTTGTGTAATGCTACATTCATACGCAGATTAGGAACAGAGACTGACAATTACATGTAGCCTGTATTTCATTCCGTGCACAGAACCAGAAGAGTGATACTGTACAGGATGAGAACATATTCCGGCATTATAGAACATGTGATGTAGTAATGTGCGGGTGTTCCTACAGACAGAATACAGAACATATACTGAGAATTACATCCAGAACTATAGGACGTGTGATGTAGTAATGTGCGTGTGTTCCTACAGACAGAATACAGAACGGATACTGAGAATTACATCCAGCACTATAGAACATGTGATGTAGTAATGTGCGGGTGTTCCTACAGACAGTATACAGAACATATACTGAGAATTACATCCAGCACTATAGAACATGTGATGTAGTAATGTGCGGGTGCTCCTACACGGAGAATCCAGAACAGATACTGAGAATTCCATCCAGCGCTATAGGACATGTGATGTAGTAATGTGCGGGTGTTCCTACAGACAGAATCCAGAACAGATACTGAGAATTACATCCAGCACTATAGAACATGTGATGTAGTAATGTGCGGGTGTTCCTACAGACAGAATACAGAATAATGCTGAGAATTACATCCAGCATTATAGAACATGTGACGTAGTAATGTGCGGGTGTTCCTACAGACAGAATACAGAATAATGCTGAGAATTACATCCAGCATTATAGAACATGTGATGTAGTAATGTGTGGGTGTTCCTACAGACAGAATACAGAATAATGCTGAGAATTACATCCAGCATTATAGAACATGTGATGTAGTAATGTGCGGGTGTTCCTACAGACAGAATACAGAACAGATACTGAGAATTACATCTAGCACTATAGCACATGTGATGTAGTAATGTGCGGGTGTTCCTACAGACAGAATACAGAACAGATACTGAGAATTACATCCAGCATTATAGAACACGTGATGTAGTAATGTGCGGGTGTTCCTACAGACAGAATACAGAACAGATACTGAGAATTACATCCAGCATTATAGAACATGTGATGTAGTAATGTGCGGGTGCTCCTACACGGAGAATCCAGAACAGATACTGAGAATACCATCCAGCGCTATAGGACATGTGATGTAGTAATGTGTGGGTGTTCCTACAGACAGAATACAGAATGGATACTGAGAATTACATCCAGCATTAT
This sequence comes from Taudactylus pleione, assembly GCA_031769625.1. Lineage (NCBI taxonomy): Eukaryota > Metazoa > Chordata > Amphibia > Anura > Myobatrachidae > Taudactylus > Taudactylus pleione. The sequence goes on from JAUIMM010000240.1 coordinate 1,513,781, forward strand.
AGAACATGTGATGTAGTAATGTGTGGGTGTTCCTACAGACAGAATACAGAATGGATACTGAGAATTACATCCAGCATTATAGAACATGTGATGTAGTAATGTGCGGGTGTTCCTACAGACAGAATACATAACAGATACTGAGAATTACATCCAGCACTATAGAACATGTGATGTAGTAATGTGCGGGTGTTCGACAGACAGAATACAGAACAGATACTGAGAATTACATCCATCACTATAGTACATGTGATGTAGTACTGTGCGGGTGTTCCTACAGACAGAATACAGAACAGATACTGAGAATTACATCCAGCACTATAGAACATGTGATGTAGTAATGTGCGGGTGTTCCTACAGACAGAATACAGAACAGATGCTGAGAATTACATCCAGCACTATAGAACATGTGATGTAGTAATGTGCGGGTGTTCCTACAGACAGAATACAGAACAGATACTGAGAATTACATCCAGCACTATAGGACATGTGATGTAGTAATGTGCGGGTGTTCCTACAGACAGAATACAGAACAGATACTGAGAATTACATCCAGCATTATAGAACATGTGATGTAGTAATGTGCGGGTGTTCCTACAGACAGAATACAGAACAGATACTGAGAATTACATCCAGCATTATAGAACACGTGATGTAGTAATGTGTGGGAGTTCCTACAGACAGAATACAGAACATATACTGAGAATTACATCCAGCACTATAGAATATGTGATGTAGTAATGTGCGGGTGTTCCTACAGACAGTATACAGAATGGATACTGAGAATTGCATCCAGCACTATAGAACATGTGATGTAGTAATGTGCGGGTGTTCCTACAGACAGAATACAGAATGGATACTGAGAATTACATCCAGCACTATAGAACATGTGATGTAGTAATGTGCGCGTGTGTTCCTACACAGAGAATACAGAACAGATACTGAGAATTACATCCAGCACTATAGAACATGTGATGTAGTAATGTGCGGGTGTTCCTACAGACAGAATACAGAATGGATACTGAGAATTACATCCAGCACTATAGAATATGTGATGTAGTAATGTGCGGGTGTTCCTACAGACAGAATACAGAATGGATACTGAGAATTACATCCAGCACTATAGAATATGTGATGTAGTAATGTGCGGGTGTTCCTACAGACAGAATACAGAATGGATACTGAGAATTACATCCAGCACTATAGAACATGTGATGTAGAAATGTGCTTGTGTTCCTACAGACAGAATACAGAATGGATACTGAGAATTACATCCAGCACTATAGAATATGTGATGTAGTAATGTGCGGGTGTTCCTACAGACAGAATACAGAATGGATACTGAGAATTACATCCAGCACTATAGAACATGTGATGTAGTAATGTGCGGGTGTTCCTACAGACAGAATACAGAACAGATACTGAGAATTACATCCAGCATTATAAAACATGTGATGTAGTAATGTGCGGGTGTTCCTACAGACAGAATACAGAACAGATACTGAGAATTACATCCAGCACTATAGAACATGTGATGTAGTAATGTGCGGGTGTTCCTACAGACAGAATACAGAACAGATACTGAGAATTACATCCAGCATTATAGAACATGTGATGTAGTAATGTGCGGGTGCTCCTACACGGAGAATCCAGAACAGATACTGAGAATTCCATCCAGTGCTATAGGACATGTGATGTAGTAATGTGCGGGTGTTCCTACAGACAGAATACAGAATAATGCTGAGAATTACATCCAGCATTATAGAACATGTGACGTAGTAATGTGCGGGTGTTCCTACAGACAGAATACAGAATAATGCTGAGAATTACATCCAGCATTATAGAACATGTGATGTAGTAATGTGTGGGTGTTCCTACAGACAGAATACAGAATAATGCTGAGAATTACATCCAGCATTATAGAACATGTGATGTAGTAATGTGCGGGTGTTCCTACAGACAGAATACAGAACAGATACTGAGAATTACATCTAGCACTATAGCACATGTGATGTAGTAATGTGCGGGTGTTCCTACAGACAGAATACAGAACAGATACTGAGAATTACATCCAGCATTATAGAACACGTGATGTAGTAATGTACGGGGTGTTCCTACAGACAGAATACAGAACAGATACTGAGAATTACATCCAGCATTATAGAACATGTGATGTAGTAATGTGCGGGTGCTCCTACACGGAGAATCCAGAACAGATACTGAGAATTCCATCCAGCGCTATAGGACATGTGATGTAGTAATGTGTGGGTGTTCCTACAGACAGAATACAGAATGGATACTGAGAATTACATCCAGCATTATAGAACATGTGATGTAGTAATGTGCGGGTGTTCCTACAGACAGAATACATAACAGATACTGAGAATTACATCCAGCACTATAGAACATGTGATGTAGTAATGTGCGGGTGTTCGACAGACAGAATACAGAACAGATACTGAGAATTCCATCCATCACTATAGTACATGTGATGTAGTACTGTGCGGGTGTTCCTACAGACAGAATACAGAACAGATACTGAGAATTACATCCAGCACTATAGAACATGTGATGTAGTAATGTGCGGGTGTTCCTACAGACAGAATACAGAACAGATGCTGAGAATTACATCCAGCACTATAGAACATGTGATGTAGTAATGTGCGGGTGTTCCTACAGACAGAATACAGAACAGATACTGAGAATTACATCCAGCACTATAGGACATGTGATGTAGTAATGTGCGGGTGTTCCTACAGACAGAATACAGAACAGATACTGAGAATTACATCCAGCATTATAGAACACGTGATGTAGTAATGTGTGGGAGTTCCTACAGACAGAATACAGAACATATACTGAGAATTACATCCAGCACTATAGAATATGTGATGTAGTAATGTGCGGGTGTTCCTACAGACAGAATACAGAATGGATACTGAGAATTACATCCAGCACTATAGAATATGTGATGTAGTAATGTGCGGGTGTTCCTACAGACAGTATACAGAATGGATACTGAGAATTGCATCCAGCACTATAGAACATGTGAAGTAGTAATGTGCGCGTGTATTCCTACACAGAGAATACAGAACAGATACTGAGAATTACATCCAGCACTATAGAACATGTGATGTAGTAATGTGCGGGTGTTCCTACAGACAGAATACAGAATGGATACTGAGAATTACATCCAGCACTATAGAATATGTGATGTAGTAATGTGCGGGTGTTCCTACAGACAGAATACAGAATGGATACTGAGAATTACATCCAGCACTATAGAATATGTGATGTAGTAATGTGCGGGTGTTCCTACAGACAGAATACAGAATGGATACTGAGAATTACATCCAGCACTATAGAACATGTGATGTAGTAATGTGCTTGTGTTCCTACAGACAGAATACAGAATGGATACTGAGAATTACATCCAGCACTATAGAACATGTGATGTAGTAATGTGCGGGTGTTCCTACAGACAGAATACAGAACAGATACTGAGAATTACATCCAGCACTATTGAACATGTGATGTATTATTATTGTGCGGGTGCAGATACCCAGCGACAAGTAATTTTTTGTGGCCACGATAAGTGATGATGAAAAACTTGAGTTAGAAATTGGTACACGTAGAAGGTGACATTTTGCACCTTGACAAAACCATCTTGTGAAGTTGGGGGGGTTTAGATTGTACACACAGATTTAGAATTGGGAGGAGGGGACTGCTTGAATCACAGTGTTAATTCTGCTCCTATCACTAAATGAGACTAAGGGCCGGATTCAATTAGAGGCGAAAAGTGCCGTTTGGAGATAAGTTTCCGTAGATTCTGACTTTCCGCCTTTTTCAAAGTATCTCCATATTCAGTTCCAGGGTGATTTCTCCTAAGCGGAAACTCAATGCAATGTAATAGGCTTAAAAGTATCTCCTATGAATAGCAGGTGAAAAAAAGTGCAAAATCGTTATTTTGGGGTGTAAACGTGAGGAACCGACTCAGAGCCCTTGGGACAAATCAACAAAAAAATAATAATAATAAAATGACCTCAGAACACCAGAAAAAAGTACTTTTGTTTTGGGGGCGAAAATGTAAAAAGTGGGGGGACAAGCATAAAAAGTAGCTAAATAGACTTCTTGGGGATCGGCAAGGATGGGTCAGGTGTTTTTGGGATTGCAGGTGCGTGCCGCAGGTGCGTTTTTTAAAAATTTTTAAAAGTTCACTTTAGAAACATTAAAATATGCTAGCACCCATTTGCAAGTACCCCAAATTTGCCAGGAGTTCTTATTTTCACCCAAAAATACAGCTTTACGCCATTCTTCACCACTTTTACAAAGACACTAATAAGAAGCAATTTTAACTATTTAAGTACCCCAAACACTATTATTAGGGCTATCAGTACACCTCTACTTTGGTTCCCTATGTTAGTGCATCTTTGTTTGGGGTACAGACTGATTTCCCCAATTCTGACAGTACTTTCCACCTGTTCCGCCTTCGCCTGTTTAGGAATTGAATAGGGAGAAAAGCTGGGACGCGTGTGTAAAGTTTCCGCCTCTGAAACAGGCGAAGGAGGCGGAAAGTCCGACAGGCGAAATTTTTCCGGCTTTTCGCTTCTAATGGAATACAGGCCTAAGGGGGAGATGTACCAAGCCTTGGAGAAGTTGCCCAAAAAAACCAATCAATTTTATAGGCTGTGCTAGGTAAATGACAGCTAGAAGCTGATTGGTTGCTATGGGCAACTCCTTCACTTTATTTCTCTACAAGGTTGGATACGGTTCCTCCCCTGAGTGTGACATCCCCACAGTGTATTGATATTGCGTATAATATCGCGGCCTCTCTGGATCTATATGTCCCCGTCACTCTGGCTGAAGTAGGGACGTCCCCGGTTGTGTGTGACTTTCAGCAGGAGATTCTACTGACCTGTGTTCAGCCAGCTCATAACCTGATGTATTCTCCAGTTCTGTCTAATCTTTGCTAAATAGGGTCATTTTATTACCGGCTTTTCTGTTACTATATGTAGTTATTTTATTTTTATTTTTTATTTTTTTTATTATTATCTTGATTTTATTTGTCGGTAGTGTGTGTTTGGCCGGAGTCTAGAGTTTACATTTCTGTTTAAACAATATGCCACCTCTCGATATTGACAGACGGGCGCTAGAAACACATATACATGGACAGACATGAGTTACACATGTATGCTTTACATCCACGCGCCTTGCGCCAGCCAGTGCGTAGGGGAGAAGAGATGCTACTGCTGCCAGCTACAGAGTGAGCAGCTGCCAGTTCCTTCCCTCGTATCTGCTGGGGATTACTGGGTACATAGACAGGGCCCTGACAAGTAATACATGCACCTCCGCCCAGACGTGATTGCATAGTCTTAGCTTTATTGCATATTCCCTTGTGCTGGATTGAGAAGCTGAGGTAGGGACCAGTAACCCGTATCTGAGTGGTGGTTTCCAGCTGCCACCTGTTACCTTCATGTAGGCAATGGTTTTCTGGACTTCATGGTAGAGGATTGTCCAGAACTTCCAGGTACTCAGGGCCTCACTCAGAGGCGGTCGGAGGATGCAAGCGGTTGCTCAGAAACTGGGCGGCCACTTGCATCCTGACCGCCCGCCTCTGTTGCGGTCGTTAGGCTGTGGGTTAACACACACAGCTCTAACGACCGCTCCGGTGATGGTCGCGATGGTCAGAGACCATCGCGACCATCGGGGCTAACGACGAGACCCTAGGGTAGGGTCTCCCTTGTCGTAAGCCCCGGAGAGCTTCTGGCTCTGTCTGAGCCGGAAGCTCTCCACTGACATCACTAGTGATGTCAGTGGGGCCTCCCCCAAATGGTAGGCGTTCCCATGGGAACGCCTCCGTTTGGGCTGCCACCCCCCCGGCCCGCCTTCCAAACGGGGCGAGCTGTCAATCAACATCGACAGCTCGACTTCTTTGGATCGAGACCCGCTAAGACCGGCGCTGTCGGTCGTAGAGGGTCGCACGCATGCGCACGACGGCGCTGTCGCCATCGTGCGCATGCTCTGTGGGGGCCATCGACCCGGTCCGAGCGCATCGGCGCTAACGACCGGGTCTGACTGACCCCAGTTCAGATATGGAGGTTCGGATGCTCATAGTGTATTATTCTACGGAACCTAGACTCCATACTACACATGTGGAGGTTCTGGAGTTCATGGTGAAGAGATCCCTGGAAGCTATTGATGTACGCTACACTTACGTGAGTTCTGGAGGTCATGGTGGAATATTCCACAGAAATGTCACCCACTGGACATATATGGGTTCTGGTGTTTGTGGGAGAGGTTATCCCGGAACCTACAGATACTCAGGGCACGTATAGAGGTTCCAGAGTTCGTGGTGGAATTTTCCATGTGACATATACTCCGTACATGGGAGAGGTTATCCTGGATCCTACAGACACTCAGGGCACTTCTGGAGGTTTTGTTGTTCAGCATAATTTCCCAGCTCTCCTTCTCCAGCAGAATATAAATTCATGCAGGTGGGACGTGGGCTCCGTACACTTGCTGGCTACGCAGATGCCATAAACTGCTAATCTAGATGTAGAAACCTTTCCAAACTGTCGTAGCTCCTGCACAATTTGACCTTGCGTGTTCCCAGGCCTACACCACCCAACCCACACAGATGAATGAGTGCGCCATCGTCATCACAGCCACATTCTATAATGCGTAAATTACAAACACAGCGACGACACAAAAAAACAAACTCAGAGACCACTGGAACCTGGCACCTCTGCAAAATGACTGTAATCTGTGCAACATGTCTCCGCTGTTTAGCTGATCTGTAACTATTATGATCATCCACTGTTCCGATCTTGAGTGTGCATCATCGTTCTTAGGTTCTCCACCCTCATATTAACCCCCTTTACCTGTTTTATCAATGATACAGCTAGTAAGAGACCTGTAGATTCTATTCCAGCTATAGCTGATTAAGGGGTCTATGTACTAAGCAGTGTTAGGAGACAGAGTGAAAAGTGATAAGGTACCAACCAATCAGCTCCCAACTGTCATCTCACAGGCTGTGTTTCAAAAATGACACTTGGGAGCTGATTGGCTGGCACCTTATCACTTTTCACTCTGTCTCCTAACACTGCTTAGTAAATAGACCCTTAAGGGCCCGATTTATCGCTATAACAGCGTACGGAGATCGGTCGTTGGTACGTACTGCGCATGCATATGCTTCACAGTGCGCGTGCGTGAATTAGCATTGCGGTCACTCACACAGATACAAAGCCAACGCAGAGTGAGTGACAGGAGGTCAGCGTTTGGGGGTGGTGACGGGGGAGTGGTTGGAGAAACGCAGGCGTGCCTGTCTGAACGCCGCTGCAGGGGCGTGCATAAATTAGCCACTGCGACGGCATACGCAGCCTGAGTACTCGCTGCGTGCAATGAGGTTAGCAATTTCTGAGTAAGGTCAGACCTGCTGTAATTCTGCCTGAGGGGCCGATGTTACCGATGTATATGCAGGGCTGCAAGGTATTATGAATGTGAGATAGCGGCTGTGGGCGTCCCTATGCTGGCTGTGCGCCGGCTTTGCGATTGCATTCATTAGCACATTTTTGCAGCAGACCTCCGTGCATACTCATCGCTGCGATCGCAATATCGATCCGTAGTGATTCAGGCCCAGTGTACGCGCTGCTAAATTAGCATTTTTTCAACACATGGTCAGTGCTGCGCTAATGTGCTGCTTACGGTGCTGGTTCTGATTGACGCGCGAAGTTCCCTGCGCTCGCATTGTCGCCGTCCCATAATGCCCAATTTCACGGACAGATTCAGCCACGTTTTATAGGTCTCAGAATAGGAAGGAGATTTGCAAAAATGCGTAAATTCACGCGAGCGCTGTATGCAGAAATTCCCCATTTGCGCCCCTGCACAGAAATCCGTCCGACTCCTTGGAACCTGCTCTTTCGTGCGCATTCTTCTTCCGCGTATCATTGTATTTGTATTATACATTTTGCTTTATGTTATTTCCTTCTCTTGTTGTGGTGCGTGGGTCGGTGGTCAGGCATCGCTCATCAGATTTAATCCGGACTGCCCTCCGTGCCAGGTTTTGAATCGATTATTTTGTTAGTAACCGGTATTTATCTGCGTGATTAGCCACTGGCAGGAGGTCGCTATGTAGAACACGCCGTACCTGGGGCACTTGTGTAGAGCAGAATGGAACTACCCAGGGTGCCACCAGAATCTGCTGTGTATGAATGGTATTGTGGGCTTTCTGCACGGATATGTAATTGGGGCCAGACTGTAAAGAATGCAATGGTCGGACAAAGTGCTCCATGGGCACAAGCTGGGGACAAGGAATGAGTCAACCTTCTTTTTTTTTTTTTTGTATACATCTGAATTAACATATAGAATTGTGACTTTTCTGAGGCGTTGACGGGGAAATCATGCTGGCGAATGTATCTCCAGAGCTGCTTACAGTATACAGTGCACTCACTGTGACCCATTAACTAGAGCAGGTTTGCCCAGCAACACTCCCCAGTGCCATAAATTCATTATATAGGGACATCCAAGAAATGTGTGGTGTCAGTAGAACTGATTACAAGGGGAATATATCCTTCAATAAAGGATATATTACAAGTAGTCTCGAAGATTCTGCTGTAGAAAGTGTAGTAGTAGTACTGTGTTTGCACTAACAAAGTCAGCAACACTGAGTTACTGGTGTCTGTCTACTGTATTATTAATTATGTTTTTTAGTTTTTTTTTTTTACATGATAACGATTGTGTGTAAGCAAGATTTTACAGAGTTTAACGAACAATAATACTCTTCTTGTTGAGAGATGTATATTTTTTAATGTTTGATGCTCATGGATGGACTGAGGCTGCTCAGCAGCCCTGGCGGTCACCCTAATGCGCGCGTGCCCGCAAAAGGGGCGTGGCCTCGCTACTAAGGGTGCGTGACACTGCCTCACCCGTCTTTCAGTGTCCCGGCCGAGCAGAGCAGCTGGACCGGCCCATCTGGCCATCCGCCCTCCTGGCATTTGCCATAAGTGCCAGATAGGAAGTCCGTCCCTGGGTGCAGTACAGTGGCGTAGCCTACTTTTGAAATAAGGGGGAGTGTAGTTGAAAAAATAGGTGCTACAGGCCAAGGTGTTTCAAAATTCAAGTATCAGCAAGTAAATACCTAATTTGCATTCAAATTACATAAAAAAGTAACCCTGACATTACATTAATACCCTCCCCCCCCACATACACAGCACAGAAACCGTATAAAGGCAGAACTCAGTGAGCGCCATACAGTACAGAAAGATTTTTTGTCACTGCCGTACAATACAAAGCACATTTTTGTGACTGCCACACAATACAGAGAGCATTTTTTTTTTAGACTGCCATACACAACGTAAAGCACGTTTGAGACCGCCATACAGATAATCCCCTCATCACTAATTAAGCCCTCCTATAAAACCATTAACTTTTTCAGCATCATTGTAACAGCCCCATTCAACACAATTGGCCCCTTAAGTCAATAACGCCCTCATTAATTACGGCCCCCAGCCTCAGTTAATTTAATTAATATTCATTAACACCTTCATTATCTCAGCGAGTCTAATAAAAAAAATAAACTCCACCTTACTTAAGCCTAATAATAGCATTACTCCATCTTATTACACCCTCATAATAAAACCGTCTTAATACTTGTTCCCTTATTAACCTCCCTGAACTATACACATTATCCTCCCTATCCCCAACCCCGAGCCGCTGCCCATCCCCCCGCTGCCACTTACCTTATACCCTTTCCACCAGCTATGCCACTGGTGCAGTACCTTCACACAGCCTGTAGGGGTGCTGTATGCTTGTGTCTATTGGTTTCTGACTAGAAATTCCCTGTAGACAGTACTATTCTCCGTCAGTCAGTTTCCTAAAAGGTACCTTCATCTTTGAGAGTTCCGTGGTAGGGAACCATGCAACCCCCAGCGCCGTAACCGCAATCTCGGTTTGTCTTTGATTGATGTTTAAGAATGATGCAGTATAGATCAATATAAAACTCATGGCAACTGTCCGTAAAGGGATACGGTGGATGGCATACTGGACAGATTTACTGAAGTGTTTGGCCATATCCAGAACATCATGCATGACGTTTGGTTTATTGATGTCCAACAGTGGATTTGTTTCAGGTTCCAGCAATACCGGTGTGATATTCTCGTTAACCTTGGCCCCGCCCACAAAAAATGGCTGCCATGTAGACAATGGAATGGATTGTGCTTTAAATGTGTGTTATATCAGGCCTCTAATATTGACGGGCTGGTAGGTTTGCTGCGAAATCCCACAGGCAGCTCCTCAACGAGAGACAAAATGTTCTGAGCCTCCCCCGAGACTCGAAAAAAACGACACACAATGTCTCTGCCGAATGACATTTTCCTGCACGGAAACCAATTAAGTGGAGTTGTTTACAAAATGTTCATCTCTCTGCCAGTCAGGAACGGGTCTCGGGCTCCATCGCACACACAGGGGCCATGCTGACGCTCTTCAGCTGGTGTTCCAGGATCATTCTCAATATTTCCTCTTGTCATTTCAACTTCCCGAAAGACTTTGAAGTTTGATGTTGTCCCTTAAATACACTGTGATTTGTTTTCTCTAAGGGGCAATTCATAAGTAATAAACAGAGGGAGATGAAATAGAACTGGCGGTTTCCTCTGTATTTATGTTTCCCCAGATAATTCGCTGCCAAATTAAAGTAATTTTTCCCTGTTGTGGGGATTCCATCCATTGGAGCAGAAAAACACTTGTACAGCCAGGGTGGGTGTAGGTACATCTCGTACACTTATCTCTTTTATCATGCCAATGTCTATTCAGCCAGTCGTGTGGCAGCAACTCGGTGCATAAACGCATGCAGACATAGTCAAGAGGATCAGTTGTTGCTGTTCTGACCAAACGTCAGCATGAGGAAGAAATGTCATCTAACTGACTTTGACCGTAGAGTGGTTGTTAATGCCAGATGGAGTGGTTTGAGTATCTCAGGAAACTACTGATCTCCTGGGATTTTCATGCAGGACAGTCTGTAGAGTTTACAGAGAATGGTGGGCAAAACAGTCTCATCCACTGAGCGTCAGTTCCGTGGGCGAAAACATCTTGTTATGACAGAGGTCAGAGGAGAATGGCCAGAAGGGTTTAAGCTAAAAGGTAAATGTCCGTAACTGAAAAAAACGATGCACCACACTAGTGGTATACGGGAGGACATCTGGTTTCACCATTAATCCATGGATCCATTCTGCCACGTGTCAGTGGGTCAGGCGGGTGACGGCTGTGTAATACTGCGGGGAATGTTTTCTTGGCACACATTACTAATACCAATTGGACATCGTCTAAATGCTGCAGTGTTCCCGAGTATTGTTACTGACGATGGGGCTGGTTCATCAGTGCACGCGAGTGTGCAGAATGGGTCCTGCGTAGTCGCACGCAGCCCCTTCTGTGCCTCTGCCTGATTGGCAGGCATAGGCATTTAAGGGGCGGTATGGTGGGCGTCAGCGTGCCTGGAAACGGGGCCGTGTCCACCCTGTTTTCCGGGAGTTTCGGTGCCAGGGGACTCCTTGCCTTGCAAGCCGGCCAGCCTGAGTAAGATGAGGCTTACTCAGCTGGCTGGCGGCCCAGTGCCGTTCCACCATCGCCCCATCGATGGTCGCGATGGAGATACCAGCACTGTGACCTCCGTCGCAGTGCTGGGATCGCAAATGCAGCAGGGGGGTGTGCTGCCTGCGTGCCTGTGTGCTGCCTGCGTGCAGCTGTGCATTGCAATCCTTGCTGAATCACCCCCTATGTTCGCCCCTTAATGGCCACAGCAGGGGCAGAACTATGGGAGACAATGGAGGCGCCTGCCGTCGGGCTCCAGCTCTGAAGGGGCACCTCCTCCTTTGTCCACAACATATTCTCCCCACTTAGGGCTGTAACTATGTACCCGGAGTGTACCGTCATGGCCGCCCAATACATGGCACCTCTTCTCGGCACCTGAGAAGCCACCATACACTAGTGGAGAGCTCCATGTCAGACCATCAGCTTCTGCCTTCAGCTATCTATAGCCTGTCTGCATGCAAATTGCTACATTACATTGTCAGTGACGGGGGGCACCAAATTATAACTTGCCTCCGGGCGTCTGGGATGAACTTACGCCACTGGGCCACAGTCTACCCACCTAATGGCTGCTTCCAGCAAGATAATGCGCCATGTCACACGACACACATAACCCCTCGCTTGTTCCACGTACATGACAATGAGGTCAGTGTACCCCAGTGGCCCCCACAGTCACCAGATGTCAGTACAATGCAGCACCTTATGGATGTGGCGGGGAGGGACGGGGGATTCGCAGCTTCAACTAGCGGCCTACAAATCAGCCGCAAATGTGTGACGCCATCATTGTCACCATGGGCCAGATTCTGTAAGGAACGTTCAATATTTGTATTTTCCATAATCTTATTGATGCTAAAGACTTTTGCACTGTTTGTTTTATTACATGGAAACACACTTATATTTTCGTTTACTTATTTGACGTAACAATCCCTGGGAGACACTGTGCAAATAGTTATGTGTAAGAACACTCGTCCTCATGCAGACACTGTGGTATATTTACTAAAGTGCGGGTGTTTACAAGTGTAGTTGTTGCCCATAGCAACCAATCATATTCTAGCTATTATCTTCTTTTGAAGGTGCTACTGTAGCTAAATGATAAGTAGAATCTGATTGGACGCTATGGGCAACAACTCCACTTCTAAAAACCTGCACCTTAGTAAATATTCCTCATAAGGAGGTAAAATCTACTTTGGACAATACCGAATGCAATGTTTGACCAATAGAAAGGTGGAGCGCCACCTGCTGGTCAGATTTAGAAAAGCATCATCTAATTTTCTGAGTGGTTTTCTGCTGTTTCAGTGTCTTGGTCACTAGGCACCTCCCTAGCTCCCAAAATTAGTATTGAAAGTCTACCATTCCCAGTACACAGTGGAGGCAGCCCTAAATAATAGAGGTGACAATTTAGCCTATCAGAACCAGTGACGTCACTGAGTTATAAGGCGCACAATGTATTGCTTCTCCTGGGAAGGGCTTTCCATGTATGGGTTTGTGCAGCTGAGCTTGTGCATCCTGCCACTCCTATTATACTGTATAGATGTACACGCGGCTGTCTCCTCAGGGATTGTCCCTATAGAGACAATGTAATCCCCGGGAAGCTGGTGGGGGAGGAGACCGTTGTGTGGGTCCCCACTAACCCCTGTTTCTGCCCTTCTCACAGGATCTACTGAAACACACACCCGAGGACCACCCGGACCACCTGTGCCTTTTGGATGCCCAGAGGAACATCAAGCAGCTGGCAGAGAGTATAAACAAAGGGATGAGAAGTGCGGAGGAGGCAGAGAGGGACACACGGATCCTGCAAGAGATAGAAGCCCACATTGAGGGCATGGAGGACGTACGTGATATACTCACACTATACAGCTTTATATATACTCTACACCCCCTATGTGATGTACTGTACCACCCCATACTTCCCCTATCTGATATACTCTCTGCTATACTCACACTATACAGCTTTATATATACTCTATACACTCCCTATGTCATATACTGTACCACCCCATACACCCCCTATGTGATATACTGTACCACCCCTACACCCCCTATGTGATATACTGTACCACCCCATACATCCTCTATGTGATATACTGTACCACCCCATACACTCCCTATGTCATATACTGTACTATCCCATACACCCCCTATGTCATATACTGTACCACCCCATACACCCCCTATGTCATATACTGTACCACCCCATACACCCCCTATGTCATATACTGTACCACCCCATACACCCCCTATGTCATATACTGTACCACCCCATACACCCCCTATGTCATATACTGTACCACCCCATACACCCCCTATGTCATATACTGTACCACCCCATACACCCCCTATGTGATATACTGTACCACCCCATACATCCCCTATGTGATATACTGTACCACCCCATGCACTCCCTATGTCATATACTGTACCACCCCATACACTCCCTATGTCATATACTGTACCACCCCATACACCCCCTATATCATATACTGTACCATCCCATACACTCCCTATGTCATATACTGTACTATCCCATACACCCCCTATGTCATATACTGTACCACCCCATACACCCCCTATGTGATATACTGTACCACCCCATACACCCCCTATGTCATATACTGTACCACCCCATACACCCCCTATGTCATATACTGTACCACCCCATACACCCCCTATGTGATATACTGTACCACCCCATACATCCCCTATGTGATATACTGTACCACCCCATGCACTCCCTATGTCATATACTGTACCACCCCATACACCCCCTATGTCATATACTGTACCACCCCATACACCCCCTATGTCATATACTGTACCATCCCATACACCCCCTATGTCATATACTGTACCACCCCATACACCCCCTATGTCATATACTGTACCACCCCATACACCCCCTATGTGATATACTGTACCACCCCATACACCCCCTATGTCATATACTGTACCACCCCATACACCCCCTATGTCATATACTGTACCACCCCATACACCCCCTATGTCATATACTGTACCACCCCATACATCCCCTATGTGATATACTGTACCACCCCATGCACTCCCTATGTCATATACTGTACCACCCCATACACCCCCTATGTCATATACTGTACCACCCCATACACCCCCTATGTGATATACTGTACCACCCCATACATCCCCTATGTGATATACTGTACCACCCCATGCACTCCCTATGTCATATACTGTACCACCCCATACACCCCCTATGTCATATACTGTACCACCCCATACACCCCTATGTCATATACTGTACCACCCCTTACACCTCGTGTGACATAATGTACCACCCCATACACCCCCTATGTGATATACTTTACCACCCCATACATCCCCTATGTGATATACTGCAGCACCCCATACACCCCCTATGTGATATACTGTACCACCCCATACATCCCCTATGTCATATACTGTACCACCCCATACACCCCCTGTGTCACATACTGTACCACCCCATACATCCCCCTATGTAATATACTGTACCATCCCATACACCCCCTATGTGATATACTGTACCACCCCATACATCCCCTATGTGATATACTCTCTGCTATACTCACAGATATCCTCCTACTTTAAATATTTTACCATGCCATACACCCCCATGTAACATTCCATACAGCCCCTATACCACCCCATGTGCCCCTATATAATATATACTTTACCACTCCATACACCCCCTATGTTATATACTCTACCACCCTATGCACCCTCTACGTTATATAGTTTACCACTCCATACACCCCCTACGTTATATAGTTTACCACCCCATACACCCCCTACGTTATATAGTTTACCACCCCATACACCCCCTACGTTATATAGTTTACCACCCCATACACCCCCTACATTATATAGTTTACCACCCCATACACCCCCTATGTAACATTCCATACACCAATTATGTTATATACTCTACCTCCCCTTACACCCCCTATATTATATACTCTACTTTACCATACCCACCCTATGAAACATTCCATACAGTCCCTATATTATTTGCCACCCTATATGCCCCCAATATAATATATACTCTACCACCCCATACACCCCTATGTTATATACTCTACCACCCTATACAACCCCTACATTATATAGTTTACCACCCCGTATAACCCCTACGTTATATAGTGTACCACTACATACACCTCCTACAGTATGTAACATTTCATACGCACTTTGTTATATACCACCCCATATGCGCCCTATGTTATATACTCTACTACCCCATACACCTCCTATGTTATATACTCTACTACCCCATACCCCTCCTATGTTATATACTCTACCACCCCATACACCCCCTACGTTATATACTCTACCACTCTATACATCACCTATGTGATATACTCACCTCATATGTTATATACTCTACTTCCTGATACATCCCCTATATGATATACTATCTGCTATGCTCAGATAACCTCCTACGTTATATATTCTACCATGCCGTACACCCCTATGTAACATTCCATACACCCCATGCACCCCTATACAAGATATACTCTAATACCCCATACACCCCCTATGTAACATTCCATACATTATATACCACCCCATACACCCCCTATGTTATATACTCTACCACCCCATACACCCGCTATGTGATATACTCTACCACCCCCATATACCCCCTATGTAACATTCCATACAGCCCCTACACCACCTCATGCACCCCTATATAAGATATACTCTACCACCCCATACACCCCCTATGTAACATTCCATACATTCATAATGTTATATACCACCCCATGCACCTCCTATGTTATATACTCTACCATCCAATACACTCCTATGTGATATACTCTACCACCCCATACACCCCGTATGTTATATACACAACCACCCTATACACTCCTATGTGATATACTCTAGCATCCCATACACCCCCTATGTTATATACTCTACCACCCCATAAACCCTCTGTTATATACTCTACCATTTCATACACCCCCTATCTTATATACTCTACTACCCCATTCACCCGCTATGTGATATACTCTACCAGGCCATACACCCCCTATGTTATATACTCTACCACCCTATACACCCCCTATGTTATATACTCTACCACAGCATACACCTGCTAAGTTATATACACTACCACCCCATACACCCGCTGTGAAATACTCTACCACAGCATACAACCCTTATGTTATATACTCTACCACCCCATACACCCCCTATGTTATATACACTATAACCCCATACACCCGCTATGTGATATACCAATCTGCAGGACCCTTTCTTACGTCAGAGAACAAATCCTATTACATGGCAGTGTGTGTCACCCTTATGCTGTAATCTGTCTTTTCTCCCTCAGCTTCAAGTTCCCTTCCGGAGATTTGTGCGGCAGGAGATGGTGGTGGAAGTGGTAAGATCCGTTCCTGACCTGCTTGCTGGGTCTCTGCAGATAAAGGGAGGAAGGGGCTGTATTTGTGCAAAGACGCAATGGGCCTGATTCAGAGTTGGGAATAGAGAGAGAGAGAGATAGCACTTAACTGTGTACCTGGACAAACCATGTTGCAATGCAAGGGGTGTAAATACATATTATTTTTTTTTTGCATGAAGGGTAAATACTGGCTGCTTTTACATGTAGCCCACAAATACTGCACAGCTTTATTATTACTCTACAATTTAGATGTCAGTTTGGACACCTCCCTCCCAAATCTAAATCTCTCTGCACATTTTAAATCTGCCCCCCCTGCAGTGCAGCATGGTGTCACCAAGATGATCAGTTGAGAGAGAGATCTCTCTCTATTCCCAACTCTGAATCAGCCCAATGACACCAACAGTCTGAGAGGAGCGAGTTAATTGGACATTAGTTTAGGGGTAACTCCACCCAAACCTGAAATTGAGGCAGCCATCCTTGGGGGGGGGACACTAATAGTTCTTGGGTTCCCACTGCTCTCTTCTTACCACTCTTCTGAAAAAACATTCACAGGGGGGTCTCTGTACCCATTCTGTCACCTTTACAGGTATTGGGGCCAAATGACGTATTGACAGAAGAGGGATAGATAGTTATCATCTGCTTGCAGAGGAATCATAATGAGAGGGACAGAGTGGGCTCTGTTAGTCCCTGTAATAGTCCCGGGTGCCGCTCTCACCTGACTTGGGACTGATTTATCTCTCGTTCCTCTGTCACACAGAAAGCTGTCGGGGGGAAGAAGGATCGCTCGCTCTTCCTCTTCACAGATCTTCTCATCTGCACCACCTTGAAAAGAAAGTCCGGTTCCCTGCGCCGTAACTCCATAAACCTGTAAGTACTGAGACAAAACACTGTGGTCCCAGAGCTCTGAGATGTCAGTCTATTACCCTGCTCCGCCTGCCATAGTCCGCTCGTCTTTCAGTACTTGGGAAGGTCTATTGCAGGCTTGGCCAACCCGTGGCCTTCCAATTGTTGTGGAACTACAAGTCAAAGTATGACTGACAACCTCTGACTGGCATGGCATGCTGGAACTTGCAGTTCCCCAAACAGCTGGGGAGCAACATGTCACCTACTTCTGTCCTGTAGTTTCTTGAGGCCTACTGGGCCTTGGGGACTCTAGCAACCAGCTATTGGCAGCTCTAACGCTTTATTTATTTTATGTAAATATTCAGTATATTGTGCTGGCATATACATACACAAGTGCTACTCAACTGATTACCAGCCGGTTTCTGTGAAGTAATTGGATAAGTAAATTGTCAGATAAAAAAAGGGAGGGAGCAGAATGTACGGGAAGAGAAAGAGGTCAGAGATCGGAGTATAGGCCCAATGCAAAAATGGACGCTGTTCCTACAGACACAGCGGCTATGCCAAATCATGCAAATGCCGCAGGAGGCGTCTTGTGTAAAGAGACTCCTCCTGTTGGCTTCTGTGACCCGCTGCTGTGTCCGAGGACAAAGCATCGGACCACTTGCGTAACCATCGGACGTCTGAGTGACGCTCGGGTTGTCTGGTGTAATCACACAGCAGAGGCCAGGAAATTTGCGTGGGAAGACCAAACTCAGGTCTCGCACCGTTGATAATGTACATTAACGTAGAGTTACCTTACATCTCTGAATCCAGAACAGCCGCTCAAGCAGTACTAAGCCTGCAGCTGGTGCTATACTCAGCAGAGGATAAGAATAAGCTGGCAGCAGGCTGGTACGGGAAGTTAAAGAGTCCCGACACCGGCATCCGGACAGGGCTAGCATACCCCCCTCCCCCCTTAGAGCCTAACCCTGCCCTAGTGCCTAACTTTAACCCCGCATCCTAACTCTCCCCCAACCCTGCTGCTAACCTTTGGTATCCCGGCGGTCGGGATGTCGGCACCGGGATTGTGGTAGGCGTCGGGATTCCGGCGCCGGTAATATCAATGCCGACATCGCGGCCGCCGGGATACTGACTTCATCCCACAGAAACATTTGGATTGTGATCCAGCCAAGACAAGAGGGAGATGGGGGCTTAAAGTCGATGGGTGTTATTCAGGGGGCCCCACATTAACATTTCTGCGGGTCTTGACTTACGCTTCAATGGACCAGGAAATGTGACTATGATACACTATCAACTTAGACAGCCGAGATGCCTGATACTAGTTTAATATGGAATGTAGTCGGCATCCTGGCGTGTGGGATGCCGACGGTCTGAATACCGGCACCCAAATCCCGACCACCAGCATCCCGAAGGGAAGTATCGGGGTGTTAGGGGGAGGTTGGGGTGCGGGGTTAGGCACTAGGGGGGGGGAGTTTAGGGTTAGGCACCGGGGAGGGAGGGTTAGGATTAGGGTGCGGGGAGGGGGAGGTGGTTAGGGTTAGGCACCGGGGAGGGAGGGTTAGGATTAGGGTGCGGGGACGGGGAGGTGGTTAGGTTTAGGCACCAGGGGGAGGGTTAGGGTTAGGCACCGGGGAGGGAGGTTAAGCACTAGGGTGCAGGGAGGGGGAGGTTAGGTTTATGCACTATGGGGGGAGGTTAGGTTTAGGCACTGGGGACGGGGTGTTAGGTTTAAGTTGCAGGGAGGGGTAGATTAGGCTAAGGCACTAGGGGGAAGATTAGGGTTAGGCACCGGGAAGAGAGGGTTTGGGTAGGTAGTTACGGTAGGGGTTAGGAAAACACCTGTCTTCTCTATGGGTGTCGGGATTCTGGCTGTCGGCTTGCCGCCGTCGGTATTTTGACAGCCGGGATTTCATACCCAATGTTTAATATATCAGCCAGCATTCAGCTTTGGGGATAAGAGGTTTAGTTTAGTTAGTCTGCAGGCTGCATTACTCTCCCTCAACCCCCCCCGCTCTCTCCATAGATTAAACTTTTTGATGCTTCTCTTAAAATACCGCCCAAGACTTATTTTGTCTTAAACTGTGAATACTTGGGACTGTCTTTGTTACACATGTTCATACATGTACAGCCATTATTACTTCTGTCATGCATGTGTGTTTGAATGTCCATCAAAGGCACCTAGACGGTTTGTCCCATGGAACGTTTAGGATGATTCCCGATTGCCAGCCCCCTGAATACATGTACAGAGATTTATGGGCTCTGTGCAGCCCCCATAACTGTACCTTCTTACACCCTTTTAATGTCTCGTCAAACAAAGTGAAATCTTGTTGCGCTACTCCCAGGTAGGGATGGACATTGATGGTCAGTGTTTGCCGACCATCAATGTTTTTGTTGCGATGGTAGTGTTTTTACCATTCATTGGCGGCATTCCGATGTTTGCCGCCATCGAATGGTAATGATCCGATGATCTCGTGATGATTGTCTTTTCTTTTTATAATGCTGAGAGCTGCTCTGTCCCTGTCTGCAGCTCTCAGCATCGGGAATCTTGTCACTAGAGCTACTTCAGGCCCTGCCCCCAATCCCATCCGGTCTCACCCCCAGTCCTGTGCCCTGCCAGCCGTGGTAAAAGGCTATTGCGCATGCGCAAACAAGGCCTATTGCTCTTGCGCAAGTCAAATGAATATTTTTTTTCCCATCGAATACTTTTGATGCGATGGTTACTTACCATCGCATTGAAAGTTCTGATGGTGCCCAGCCATCATTTGATGGTGGGCTTCCGATGTCCATCCCTACTTCCAGGTGCAGGAGTACCCCCCAGTCTGTATTTAGAGAGAAACGCCCAATACGCCCAGCATCTTCCAAAATGGTGTGCCCCCTGCAGCCGACATCCAATATACAGCTGATGATAGTACGTCTATACAGTAAGAATCCTCTGGACCTATGAGGTTAACGTTTCAGTGACAGATAAACATCTTCTATTTATACAAACGTTTGATGTATCGGATATGTTAGGACGTAGCTCGCGCCATAACTGAGGTCCCCTCTGGTCATTGTAATAATCTGCCTCCTCAGGATTATTACCAGCAGAGGTGTGCGCTGAGGCTACTGGTGTATACGGGAATCTGACCCTTGTTCACAGGAATTCCCAGCTGGATGTGTAACCTGTTCCTGCAGAGTGACGGACAGGTCTTACAGAGAGGTATTTGCGGCCTGTGTATCTGGCTGCTGGCGCCCAGGGTGATGTCACTTACAGGCTGACAATGTGTCAGGATTGCAGGTAGCGGAAGGGATTTGTTTGGCTGGGTGTCTCAGGTTCACCTGACTGCTCTGAGAGACAGCTGGAATCTCTCTGGGCATTAGACCCATCACATGGCCTGGGGGCTGGCTGATCTAGCCTGAATACACTCTTACCCCTGCTAATGACTGGGGGGACGCAGTAAGGAGGACTGATAAGTGCATACGTTATTCTGACAATACACTTTGTGCATCTGACTGTTCGATATTTGTACGATGTTTTTTACATTATTGTCTCTGTCAGATTATGAGTAGAAGGAATTGTCTGCTAGCCCACAAGGCCGATAGACGCCAACGTCAGCGAAACATGAATAAATGGTTATAGGAGGGTTATGTGCCGAGCGCCCGGCTCACAGTCACACAGTCGTGTAGTCACTTACTGGCAGCGGTGCTAGCACTGGGTTATTACCAGAATAGACGTAGTTATGGCGGGTGTGGTTCAAAATGCCGACATGATCGTTATGTTGACATTACTAAAATGTCAGCATTGTGAATGTCTGCAGTCGGCATGTCAGCATAGCATTTGTAGCGCATTTCAGCCCTAACTGCAGCCTAACCTAATATAGTCTGTCAACATTCACAGTGTCAGCATTCACTGTGTCAATGTCCGCTTTGTGACTGTCAACATAACCCCCCCTGTTGACATTCAGACCATGTCGGCATTCTGAATTTTGACTACGTAAATTGCTGGTGTGTATAGTGATAACGGTGAAAGGATAATTAAGTCATTTGTTAGGTATTTATGTCGGGATACAGTAAATAGGTCAACCTGCATCCCGAAGGTAAGTAGCGGGGTTATGGGGGGGGGGTTAGCATTAGGGGTTAGGGATAGGCACTAGGGTGGGGGGTTGGGGTGCGGGGAGGGGGAGGTTAGGTTTAGGCACTAGAGGGGGGGAGGTTAGGTTCAGGCAACGGGGTGGGGGAGGATACTACCGAGAGGTAGGATATAGTCCTAGAAATATCTTTTCATTTACCATCATGGATTTGTTAATGCAACTTCTCCATGATCTTCTGTATAATATGTACTGTTTTAAGGCGCTGCGGAACACTTGTGGCGCCATATAAATAAAAGATAATAATAATAATAATAATAATAATAATACTGTAAAATGTTCCCCTTGTACCTCAGCCAGATGCATATGCCCTCTCCTGGCCAGCGCTGGTACTGCAGTAATGATATCTTCTGTTTCAGGTACACTGCAGCCAGCGTGATTGACATCGCTAGCAAGTACAAACTGCTCTGGAAACTGTCCCTGGAAGATGTGGATATTGTCAAAGGTTTGTTATTTGTGGCTTTTATGTGTAGGTGTGACCCCGGCTCATTCCCATGTTTATTTTTCCAATCTGCAGATGTATTTAGAAATCAGATACTGCAGATGTCACTTAGCTTATTCATGCACTCAGAGGGGCTGATTCTAACTGTGCACCCGGATAAACCGTGCTGCAATGCAAGGGGGGAAAATACATCTTTTTTTTTTTTCCGTATGCTTAGTAAATACTGGCTGCTTATGCATGTAGCCCACAAACGCTGGTCAGCTGTTCACACTGCAGTTTAGATTTCAATTTGTACATGCCCTCCTTCCTAATATAAATCTCTATGTGCATTTTAAATTTGCCCCCCAACCTGCAGCTCAGCACGCTTGGTCCCGGTGCAAAGTTACTGGCGGCCTCTGCTTTGCTCCCAGCTACGCGACAGCTGATGAGTGAGACAGCAAATAACTAGAAAGTCGGCCTAGGTGATCTGCATGCTGGTAGGGAGTGCTGAGTCTTGTAGTTCTGCCACAACAGCCAAGCAACAGGTTGTATGTTTCTGATAAAGCGGCTCCGCTATTTTAATTTGTGACGCAGGCGGTCAGGATCTGAGACACACGGCGCGAGATTTTGTGTGACGGGGGAGCGGTGTGTGCATTGTAGGTGTAACCCGGTGTGGTCATCACTGACATACTGTCTCCATACTTGTCTCCTGGACGTCTTATTATAGCCAAGTGTAAAACTCTAATATAAGCAGTGTCTGTTTTCTCAGGCTTTGTGCCAGTGAATCCCCGTGCTATTAAATGGTGATCACGATTATAGTAATGAGTATAGTGCCTTTGCCATGTGCCTCTGCTACTCTCCACACCGCTAATGCTCTAATAGAATGTCATCTGACTGAACAGGAACCTCACAAGCCTCGAACAGAGACAGCATCCAGAAGACCATAAGCCGCCTGGACGAGGACCTCAGCACTATGGGGCAAATCAGCAAGCTCTCGGAGACCCTCAGCTTTCCACACCAGGTTAGTAAGAAGGAATAATAGCGTTTGTTATCTGCTAGCACATAATTATTGTAAAAATCTGCTTGATGGCTTTTTATCCACCTGTTTTTACTGACAACCCAGTAGCCAGATTTTATCATTTCCCCCCCCCCCCCCCCCCCCCCTCCCATTCCCAGGGTTATTTAATAGCGGGCTACAGATACTGAAAATCTACCATAGCCCATATCTAAATTTTACCTGGGCTGCAGCAATATTGAAGAGCATGTAGCCTAGGCACTGAGTATAGGCGATCAATTCCCTAGAAGCCAGTGACATCACCATGACGCTGAGAGTATAAACTGTCTATTCACTAGAAACCACTGACATCATCGTGGCATTGAAAGTATTGGCCGTCAATTCCCTAGAAGCCAGTGACATCGTGTGGCACTTAGATTACAGCCTATCAATTCCCTGGAAGCCTGTGACACCTCTGTGGCACAAAGTACACCCAATCAATTCAGCAGAGACCAGTGACATCACTGCGTCACTGAGAGTACAGCCTATGGATTCACTAGAAATCAATGACATCACCGTGGTACTGGTACGACCTATCAATTCCCTAGAAGACAGTGACATCACGTAGCACTTAGAATAAAACCTATCAATTCCCTGGAAGCCTGTGACATCTCTGTGCCATAGAGTACAGCCAATCAATTCAGTAGAAACCTGTGACATCACTGCGTCACTGATAGTACAGCCTATCAATTCAATAGAAATCAGTGACATCACCATGCCACAGAGTCCAGCCTATGGATTCAATACTAACAAGTGACATCACTGTGGCAGTGAGATTGCAGCCTATCAATCCCCTATAAGCCAATGACATCACTGTGGCAGTGAGAGTGCAGCCTATCAATCCCCTATAAACCAGTGACATCACAGTGGCACTGATAGTGCAGCCTATCAATCCCCTATAAGCCAGTGACATCACAGTGGCACTGATAGTGCAGCCTATCAATCCCCTATAAGCCAGTGACATCACTGCGTCACTGATAGTACAGCCTATCAATTCAATAGAAATCAGTGACATCACCATGCCACAGAGTCCAGCCTATGGATTCAATACTAACAAGTGACATCACTGTGGCAGTGAGATTGCAGCCTATCAATCCCCTATAAGCCAGTGACATCACTGTGGCACTGATAGTGCAGCCTATCAATCCCCTATAAGCCAGTGACATCACTGTGGCAGTGATAGTGCAGCCTATCAATTCAATAGAAATCAGTGACATCACTGTGGCAGTGAGAGTGCAGCCTATCAATCCCCTATAAGCCAGTGACATCACTGTGGCACTGATAGTGCAGCCTTAGGAAGCGACACTGTGGAAGGTCGTCCTCGTGACTCGATAGACTGCCCCGGCCCACGCCTCCGCTGTTTACCAGACAGATCCTTTTTTAAATGGCAAAACACGAATGACCACTTTGGTCAGTATCTTATATGAACATGAATGTTTTTGTCTGGGTCTCGGTAATATCTATGTTTTGAATGTTCGCTTTAAATCGTTCTAAAAATCCCTGTTTTCTCTTTTCTGGGTCTGTGAAGGTTTTGCGGCACCGCGCAGCTTTGTAAACAAGTTAATGACCTTGTTTGGGCCCTTCCTATTATCCCTTACTGCAGCCGAGGTGAAAAGTATAATTAGAATTTCCTGCTCACCTACAGCGTACAGCCCGCGATGTCTAGACACCGCCATAACAACACATAACATTTTATTCAGGGAGGGAAAACATTATAGCAGACGTCTCGTACACCGACCAGGAGGGGCCTGGAGGATGAGCAGATTGTGTCACAAACATTAACACTTATCCAAGCACAAGGCTCATTGCTCAGAACTGCAACAACTGCTTAGCCAATTGCTTTACTCGCCTTCATATGTACTGTGTATAACCTATGTATATCAGCTATGTCTCCTTGTTACCTACAGTGCTATATACAATGCCTCACGGCGGTAGCATGATTGAGGCTTTGGGGGGGGGTGTGATTATGTCTCCCCTGCACTCTGTCAGGGCCCGGGTAATCTGTACCCACCTGCTCCCCTCTTGCCCCCTTTGTCTGCTCTTCCGTTAGTAAATTGCACTAAGATAACGCTTTGTAAGGGGGAAATTGCTGCTTTCATTTCACACCACCAGACTGAATGTTTTTTAAAGTTATTTTAATGTAGAAATTTCAGAATATAGTGCAGAACTCCTGGTACACCCCTCACAATGAATAATAATGCAATTAAAATTGTTTAAATAAAGCCATTTTTTAAAGATAATGAATTTTACATGTCATTTTCTCTGAAAAGCAGAGAGATGGGTGTAATTATGTGGAACACGCATGTTATTGTCTTGCAGATGTTAGTTGCCAGTATTTTTTCATAAAATGTTATTGCTTGTATATACTGTACATAGGCCCAGTGCTTATATACAGACACGGAAATTCATCTGTAATAAATGATAATAGGTGGTGCGCATTCCTATTAATGCAAAGATTTTCCGTCTTCCTGTTATACATACAATGTCCTGGTAGGGATGTGTACTGGATGCTGGCACTCAGAATCCCGACGCCGGCATCCCGACAGGGTTAGGATACCGACACATGTCGGTCAGTATCCTAACCCTCCCCCTCTCCCTAACCTAACATCCCCCCCTACTGCCCTAATCCTAACCTCCCCATTCCCCCTTAGTGTCTAACCCTCCCCCTCTACCTAACCTAACCCTCCCTTCCCAGTACCTAACCCTAACCCTCCCCTTAGTGCCCTAAGCCTAACCTCCCCCTCCTCACACCCTAAACCTAACCCTCACCCTAGTGCCTAACCCTTGCCCTACCCTAACTGTCCCTCCCCAGTGCCTAAACCTATCTCCCCCCCTTTCATAGTGCCCTAAGCCTAACCCTCCTCCCCGCACTCTAAACCTAACCCTCCTCCCCGCACCCTAAACCTAACCCTCCTCCCTTAGTGTCTAACCCTTCCCCCTAGTGCCTAACCCCTAACCCTCCCCCTACTGCCTAACCTTAACCCTCCCCCTAGTGCCTAACCCGTCCCCTAGTGCCTAACCCCTAACCCACCCCCTAGTGCCTAACCCCTGACCCTCACGCTAGTGCCTAACCCTCCCCCTAGTGCCTAACCTCCCCGCTAGTGCCTAACCCTAGCCCTCCCACTAGTACCTAACCCTTCCGCTAGTGCCTAACCCCTAACCCTCCCCCTAGTGCCTAACCCTAACCCTCCCCCTAGTGCCTAACCCCTAACCCTCCCCCTAGTGCCTAACCCTCCCGCTAGTGCCTAACCCTCCCACTAGTGCCTAAACCCTAGCCCTCCCAATAGTGCCTAACCCTCCCCCTAGTGCCTAACCCTAACCCTCCCGCTACTGCCTAACCCTCCCCCTAGTGCCTAACCCTCCCCCTGGTGCCTACCCCTAACCCACCCCCTAGTGCCTAACCCTAACCCTCCCCCCTCTCCCTACCCTAACCCTCCCCCCTCTCCCTACCCTAACCCTCCCTCCCCGGTGCCTAAACCTGATACCCCCCATAATACCCTAAACCTACCCCCTCCCTCCCCGCACCCTAAACCTAACCATGCCCCTTTAGTGACTAACCCTCCCCCTAGTGCCTAACCCCTAACCCTCCCCCCTTAGTACCTAACCCTCCCCCTAGTGCCTAACCCTACCCCAAGTGCAGTGATTCCCAACCTCGGTCCTCAAGGCACACTAACAGTCCTGGTTTTAGTGATATCCATGCCTAAGCACAGTTGGTTAAATCAAAATAACTGAGGTACTAATTAAGTCACCTGGACTGTTAGTCTGCCATGAGGACCGTGGTTGGGAACCCCTGCCCTAGTGCCTAACCCTCCTCTTAGAGCCTAACCCTAACCCTCCCCCTAGTGCCTAACCCTCCCCTTAGTGGCTAACCCAAACCCTTCCCCTAGTGCCTAACCCTCCCCTTAGTGCCTAACCCTCCCCGTAGTGCCTAACCCTAACCCTTCCCCTAGTGCCTAACTCTTCCCCTAGTGCCTAACCCTCCCCGTAGTGCCTAACCCTTCCCTTAGTGCCTAAGCCTTCCCCTAGTGCTTAACCCTAACCCTTCCCCTAGTGCCTAACCCTTCCCCTAGTGCCTAACCCTCCCCGTAGTGCCTAACCCTTTCCCTAGTGCTTAACCCTCCCCTTAGTGCCTAACCCTAACCCTTCCCCTAGTGCCTAACCCTCCCCCTGGTGCCTACTCCTAACCAACCCCCTAGTGCCTAACCCTAACCCTCCCCCCTCTCCCTACCCTAACCCTCCCTCCCCAGTGCCTAAACCTGACACCCCCCCATAATACCCTAATCCTACCCCCTCCCTCCCTGCACCCTAAACCTAACCATGCCCCTTTAGAGACTAACCTTCCCCCTAGTGCCTAACCCCTAACCCACCCCCCTTAGTACCTAACCCTCCCCCTAGTGCCTAACCCTACCCCAAGTGCAGTGATTCCCAACCTCGGTCCTCAAGGCACACTAACAGTCCTGGTTTTAGTGATATCCATGCCTAAGCACAGATGGTTAAATCAAAATAACTGAGGTACTAATTAAGTCACCTGGACTGTTAGTGTGCCATGAGGACCGTGGTTGGGAACCCCTGCCCTAGTGCCTAACCCTCCTCTTAGTGCCTAATCCTAACACTCCCCCTAGTGCCTAACCCTTCCCTTAGTGCCTAACCCTTCCCCTAGTGCCTAACCCTTCCCTTAATGCCTAACCCTAACCCTTCCCCTAGTGCCTAACCCTCCCCTTAGTGCCTAACCCTAACCCTTCCCCTAGTGCCTAACCCTTCCCCTAGTGCCTAACCCTTCCACTAGTGCCTAACCCTCCCCTTAGTGCCTAACCCTCCCCGTAGTGCCTAACCCTAACCCTTCCCCTAGTGCCTAACCATCCCCTTAGTGCCTAACCCTAACCCTTCCCTAGTGCCTAACCCTTCCCTTAGTGCCTAACCCTAACCCTTCCCCTAGTGCCTAACCCTTCCCTTAGTGCCTAACCCTAACCCTTCCCCTAGTGCCTAACCCTTCTCTTAGTGCCTAACCCTAACCCTTCCCCTAGTGCCTAACCCTTCCCTTAGTGCCTAACCCTAGCCCTTCCCCTAGTGCCTAACCCTCCCCTTAGTGCCTAACCCTTCCCCTAGTGCCTAACCCTTCCCCTAGTGCCTAACCCTTCCCCTAGTGCCTAACCCTCCCCTTAGTGCCTAACTCTTCCCCTAGTGCCTAACCCTAACCCTTCCCCTAGTGCCTAACCCTCCCCTTAGTGCCTAACCCTAACCCTTCCCCTAGTGCCTAACCCTCCCCGTAGTGCCTAACCCTAACCCTTCCCCTAGTGCCTAACCCTCCCCTTAGTGCCTAACCCTAACCCTTCCCCTAGTGCCTAACCCTCCCCCTGGTGCCTACCCCTAACCAACCCCCTAGTGCCTAACCCTAACCCTCCCCCCTCTCCCTACCCTAACCCTCCCTCCCCAGTGCCTAAACCTGACACCCCCCCATAATACCCTAAGCCTACCCCCTCCCTCCCAGCACCCTAAACCTAACCATGCCCCTTTAGTGACTAACCCTCCCCCTAGTGCCTAACCCCTAACCCTCCCCCCTTAGTACCTAACCCTCCCCCTAGTGCCTAACCCTACCCCAAGTGCAGTGATTCCCAACCTCTGTCCTCAAGGCACAGTAACAGTCCTGGTTTTAGTGATATCCATGCCTAAGCACAGATGGTTAAATCAAAATAACTGAGGTACTAATTAAGTCACCTGGACTGTTAGTGTGCCATGAGGACCGTGGTTGGGAGCCCCTTCCCTAGTGCCTAACTCTCCTCTTAGTGCCTAATCCTAACCCTCCCCCTAGTGCCTATCCCTCCCCATAGTGCCTAACCCTAACCCTTCCCCTAGTGCCTAACCCTCCCCTTAGTGCCTAACCCTAACCCTTCCCCTAGTGCCTAACCCTTCCCTTAGTGCCTAACCCTACCCCTAGTGCCTAACCCTTCCCTTAGTGCCTAACCCTAACCTTTCCCCTAGTGCCTAACCCTTCCCTTAGTGCCTAACCCTAACCCTTCCCCTAGTGCCTAACCCTTCCCTTAGTGCCTAACCCTAACCCTTCCCCTAGTGCCTAACCCTCCCCTTAGTGCCTAACCCTAACCCTTCCCCTAGTGCCTAACCCTTCCCTTAGTGCCTAACCCTAACCCTAGTGCCTAACCCTTCCCTTAGTGCCTAACCCTAACCCTTCCCCTAGTGCCTAACCCTTCCCTTAGTGCCTAACCCTAACCCTTCCCCTAGTGCCTAACCCTCCCCTTAGTGCCTAACCCTAACCCTTCCCCTAGTGCCTAACCCTTCCCCTAGTGCCTAACCCTCCCCTTAGTGCCTACCCCTTCCCCTTGTGCCTAACCCTTCCCTTAGTGCCTAACCCTAACCCTTCCCCTAGTGCCTAACCCTCCCCTTAGAGCCTAACCCTAACCCTTCCCCTAGTGCCTAACCCTCCCCTTAGTGCCTAACGATAACCCTTCCCCTAGTGCCTAACCCTCCCCGTAGTGCCTAACCCTAACCCTTCCCCTAGTGCCTAACCCTTCCCCTAGTGCCTAACCCTTCCCCTAGTGCCTAACCCTCCCCGTAGTGCCTAACCCCGCTACTTACCGGGATTCTGACAGGTGTTGGGATTCCAGTGTCGGCGTTCTGACAGCCGGAATCCCCGTGGTCGGGATATTGACCGCATCCTGTTCTGGTGAAATGTATATGATATTGGGCCTGATTCAGATGTGGACACAAATGCTATCGCCGCTGTGATCTTTCACGGATGGCAATTGCGCTAATATGCTAATGACTCACTCACCGTCCTGTGCTTAGAGACGCCCACTGACAGCATCTCACATCCGCCACTCATGCACAAAACCCGGAAACATCAAACGCAGATTTGGCGGCCATCAGTCCTCTGAGAAAGTAAGGGACTGCAGCAAAGGGGCGCCG
The DNA here is from genome assembly GCA_031769625.1 of Taudactylus pleione. Taxonomy (NCBI): domain Eukaryota; kingdom Metazoa; phylum Chordata; class Amphibia; order Anura; family Myobatrachidae; genus Taudactylus; species Taudactylus pleione. Next base: position 1,544,140 of record JAUIMM010000240.1, read on the forward strand.
TAGCTAATTTATGGACACCCAGAAAACAGCGTTTAATACAGGGGCGTCTTAAGAGAGGAGGGGGCCCGTGTGCACTCCCCGTGCAGGACCCCCTCCTCTCTTCCCGGTGGCCGGCAGCCAAATGACGCGGCTGACCAGCCACCGGAGCATTAGTTGACTCCGGGCACTAGAGTGTGCCCGGAGTCTAGTGCACATGCGCAGAACACTGGGAAAATGGGCGCGGCGGCCATTTTCCCGTGTTCTGAGCAGCGCTGACACCCGCCGCGGGACCACGGACAGATACGTTTAAAATAATATGGTTGCAGGATGTGCGGTGCGGGGCCCCCTGCAGCCATTATAGATACGCCACTTGTTTAATAGTCTGACACGCCTGCGTTTCTCTAACCCCACCCCCCTTTACCAATGACAGACAATCGCTCAGGCTGCATAAATATCTGCATTGTGTCCACATCTGAATCAGCCCCAGTAACTCTGGAGGCTGACAAATGACAGAACGGTATGGTGAGCTACGGGCCCTGCTGCTACGACAAGATGGAGCCCGCTGGATGTTTTTGTTCGCACATTCTGTAGTAGTTGGCAAGAGTTCTGCCTGCAACAAATTGTTCTGTAATTCCCTACAGGGCGCTTGTCAGGCACGCGTCCAGCATTTGCATTGAAAGTGTTGTTGGTATAGGATAATGCCGCATTGTTTACTAGCAGTCACTGGGAGGCTGCAGACAGACATGAGAGGAGAGCAGTCAGCAGTCTGTGACTGTACCAGAACCCTCACCACAAGCCCTTTGTTATGGTGGAAGAATAAAATTACTGACGACACCTTAAAGTAGATGTATTCAACATGCTGTCAGCAGCTGTGGAACTACACATCCCAGCATGCCCTGCCACCGTTTTGCTATTAGGGCATGCTAACACGGTGGCAGCACATGCTGGGATGTGTAGTTCTACCTCAGCTAGAGGGCAGCACTTTGCTTTAAAACTCATCTTGGTAAATTCCAGCCAGCCGGTTTTTTGTGGTAAATAGATTCCTCTCGTGTCTTGGCAGAGTCTGGACGATGTTCTGAAGGATATGATGGCTTCTGTGCACCGCGAGCTGGCGGAGAAACAGTCTCTCTCCTTCACCATGTCGTTCCCACCCAACAAGGTGGAGCTGACCACCACCAAGGCGGACGGCACCGAATCCTTCATCTTCGAGTTCAGTAACCCGGACGCCCGGCTTCATTTTGAGCAAGCCTTCGAGGACGCCAAGAAGAAGCTGGGTGAGTTCAAAGCTGATAACTGTGGCTGGACATGCTGGGAGTTGTAGTTTCCCAGGAGCTGCGTGGAACCACAGAATGCCTGCTTTACAGCGGACACCTGTCTCAAAGAAAAATAAATAAAAATGTTCCCCCCAGCGCTCTGCAAGAGACCAGCAATAAGATGTGAATATTACAGGATAATAGAAATCCAGAGATCATTGTTACATATATTTGCAAAGATATGTGTTAGTGTATGATATGTGTTAGTGTATGATATGTGTTAGTGTAAGATATGTGTTAGTGTAAGATATGTGTTAGTGTATATGTGTAAGTGTAAGATATGTGTTAGTGTATGATATGTGTAAGTGTAAGATATGTGTTAGTGTATGATATGTGTTAGTGTAAGATATGTGTTAGTGTATGATATGTGTTTGTGTAAGATATGTGTAAGTGTAAGATATGTGTTAGTGTATGATATGTGTTAGTGTAAGATATGTGTTAGTGTAAGATATGTGTTAGTGTAAGATATGTGTTAGTGTAAGATATGTGTTAGTGTATGATATGTGTTCGTGTAAGATATGTGTAAGTGTAAGATATGTGTTAGTGTATGATATGTGTTAGTGTAAGATATGTGTAAGTGTAAGATATGTGTTAGTGTAAGATATGTGTTAGTGTAAGATATGTGTAAGTGTATGATATGTGTAAGTGTAAGATATGTGTAAGTGTAAGATATGTGTTAGTGTAAGATATGTGTTAGTGTAAGATGTGTTAGTGTAAGATATGTGTTAGTGTATGATATGTGTTAGTGTAAGATATGTGTAAGTGTAAGATATGTGTTAGTGTATGATATGTGTTAGTGTAAGATGTGTTAGTGTAAGATATGTGTTAGCGTAAGATGTGTTAGTGTATGATATGTGTTAGTGTATGATATGTGTTAGTGTATATGTGTAAGTGTAAGATATGTGTTAGTGTATGATATGTGTTAGTGTATGATGTGTTAGTGTATGATATGTGTTAGTGTAAGATATGTGTAAGTGTAAGATATGTGTTAGTGTAAGATATGTGTTAGTGTAAGATATGTGTAAGTGTAAGATGTGTTAGTGTATGATATGTGTTAGTGTATGATATGTGTTAGTGTATATGTGTAAGTGTAAGATGTGTTAGTGTAAGATGTGTTAGTGTAAGATATGTGTTAGTGTAAGATATGTGTTAGTGTAAGATATGTGTTAGTGTAAGATATGTGTAAGTGTAAGATGTGTTAGTGTATGATATGTGTTAGTGTATGATATGTGTTAGTGTATATGTGTAAGTGTAAGATATGTGTTAGTGTATGATATGTGTAAGTGTAAGATATGTGCTAGTGTAAGATATGTGTTAGTGTAAGATATGTGTTAGTGTAAGATATGTGTAAGTGTAAGATATGTGTAAGTGTAAGATATGTGTAAGTGTAAGATATGTGTTAGTGTATGATATGTGTTAGTGTATGATATGTGTAAGTGTAAGATATGTGTTAGTGTAAGATATGTGTTAGTGTAAGACACAGTATGTGGGTCATATACTGTAATTGCATACTGTTATGCAGGGCCGGAATAAGGTCTGCGGGGGCCCCGGGGCAACAAAAATGTGGGGGGCCCTATTAAATATGGACGAAATGGGGGTATGTGCTATGGGGGCAGTATCGCTCGTAAGCGGTACAGTTACAAACAACGATAAGCTAAACTTAGCGATGTTTGTTAAATACTGAAACGAGGACATAACCCCTTTATGGAGTGCTAAAGGGGTCATGTCTCACTGTGATATGGGGCCCATGAAAAAAAAACACACAATATACGCCCACAGGAAAAAAACACACAATATACGCCCACAGGAAAAAAACACACAATATACGCCCACAGGAAAAATACACACAATATACGCCCACAGGAAAAAAACACACATTATACGACCACAAGAAAAAAACGCACAATATACGCCCACAGGAAAAAAACACACAATATACGCCCAAAGGAAAAAAACACAATATACGCCCACAGGAAAATACACACAATATACGCCCACAGGAAAATACACACAATATACGCCCACAGGAAAATACATAATATACGCCCACAGGAAAAAAACACACAATATACGCCTACTGGAAAAATACACACAATATACGCCCACAGGAATAATACACACAATATACGCCTACAGGAAGAAAACACACAATATACGCCCACAGGAAAAAAACACACAATATACGCCTACAGGGAAAATACACACAATATACGCCCACAGGAAAAATACACACATTATACGCCTACAGGAAAAATACACACAATATACGCCTACAGGAAAAATACACACAATATACGCCCACAGGAAAAATACACACAATATACGCCCACAGGAAAAATACACACAATATACGCCTACAGGAAAAAAAACACACATATAGGCACCTGCATGACATATTACTCACCAGTTACACAATCTTATCCACATTACACCGCACATAGGCCCTCATTCAGAGCCGTACGCTCTGAGCAGAGCGCACGCTCTGAATGAGGGTCGTCCTCCATAACTATGGAGCGTCCTCCTGGACGCTCGTATAGCTGTGGGTCACCACCCACAGCCTATACGAGCGTGCAGTTTGATGGGCGCGATGGTCGTGACCATCGAAACTGCGTACAAAAGCCTGTGGTTGAGTTTTTCAACCACAAGGCTCGGAGTGATTTTGGCTCTATCAGAGCCAAAATCACTCCCACTGACATCACTATTGGTCAGGGAGGCACGCCCACCAAAGGGGGCGTGCTGTCAGTCATCATCGACAGCACGCCCCCTTTGAAGAGACACTACGTGCGAAGGAAAATCCTTCGCTCGTCGCGTCTGGCGCATGCGCACGACGGAGCTCCCTCCGTCGTGCGCATGCTCAGTGCAGAACATCGACCCACTTGCGAGCGGACAGCCGCTCGCGAGTGGGTCTGAATCAGGCCCATGGTGCCCCTGATTCACATTACACCATGTAGTAGTGTCCCTTATTCATGTTATGACACACAGCAGTGCTCCTTTTACACAATGCCCACAGTAGTGCCCCTTATACACAGTGCCCACAGTAGTGCCCCTTATACACAGTGCCCACAGTAGTGCCCCTTATACACAATGCCCACAGTAGTGCCCCTTATACACAGTGCCCACAGTAGTGCCCCTTATACACAGTGCCCACAGAAGTGCCCCTTATACACAGTGCCCACAGTAGTGCCCCTTATACACAGTGCCCACAGTAGTGCCCCTTATACACAGTGCCCACAGTAGCAGTGCCCCTAATACCCATAATGCCCACAGTAGTAGTGCTCCTTATACACAGTGCCCACAGTAGCAGTGCCCCTAATACACATAATGCTAACAGTAGTAGTGCCTCTTATACAATACCCACACCAGTAGTGCCCTTTATGCAGTGCCCCTAGTAGTGGTAGTGCCAATTATGCAGTGCCCCCAGTAGTGGTGCCTCTTTGCAGAGCACACAGTAGTGGTGCCCTTTATGCAGTGCCCCCAGGAGTGGTGCCCCCTATGCAATGCCCCCAGTAGTAATGCCCCCTGTGATATTGCCCTCAATAGTAATGCCCCTGTAGTAGTGCCCCCTGGAGGAATACCTCTGGAGGAATGCCCCCAATAGTAGTGAAGCCGCTTACATGAAAAAAAAACAAAAAACACAACACTTACCTTAAACCCTCCTCTTCTGTCCGCGGCCGTCCAACGGGCTGCTCCTCGGAACTATGGGAGAGACGTCATGACGTCTCTCCCATAGTGCACAGCACACTACAGGAGCCGGAAGCCAGAGCTCCGGAGTGAGGGAGCCGGGCGCCCGCTGGCAACAAAATCTCAGTGGGCGTCCGGCAAATGGAGTCTCCCTGCGGCGCCGAGCTGAGGTGGGCTGGAGGAGGCGGAACTAGTTCCGTCTCCCGGCCCGGCCCACTTTAACCCTTGGTGAGTGTGGGGGCCCCCCGTTAATCCGGCCCTGTGGTTATGTAACATGATAATAGCATATACATTAATATGTCTAAGTTGTGAGTCCTCTCACCTGGAGGTACCCCGAGATCCGCCACATGGCACTACACCCCTATATTACCTGTCCCAAAGCCCAGGCATGGTCCCCATGGAAATGTCTGTGCTATTCGGCTGTTGTGCTCCTGTTCTGTATATGTTACTGCAGGCGTCACTATCTATTCCTATGTTCTGGACATAACACTTTGGGGCTGATTCTTAGTCGTGTGGATCTCTCTGCGCAGGTGCAAATGGCGCGTTTTTGTAAACAGCGCAGATGTGAATTTAAGCATCTTTGCGCATGTCTGTCCTATTCTAAATCATATGGAACTTGGCCGGATCTGTCTTTCCATGAAAGCGGGAGTTTCGGGCCGGGATCTGTGCGGTGACAGTGCGATCACACTGCACCGCCCTGGGCGTGTATCTAAAACTCCGTGCAAGTCGTATGTATGGGGTAGGGAGACGCCTGTTTCTGACCAATCACTTGCACCTAGCATGGGACTGGTACAAGTGCCAATAATAATGACGGTGCGGCAGCCGATATAAAGTCAGTGGGCGGAACGGGTTTCCGCCTGCAGATGTGCGGATCCTCGCGTCAGCTGAACGGATCCTCGCACTGCCATAGGGTAATAATTCAGGCTTCCGCGGCTGCCCACAAATACGGCCACTTTGCCTCCAACTCAGAAACATCCCCATAGTGGTTACTGATAGTGAACATTCAAAGAATATAAAGAATACAAAAAACCCCACTAAAGACAAAAAAAAATAAAAATCAGATTAATTAGTGCAGTGAAACAATAATTTGCCTCGGTGCCTCGTACCTCAGTTATGTCCTTGATGGCTATTTATTCATGTATAAGGCACCAGCGATTTCCAACTAGGAACAAAACGGTAATAAAGCAAGACTGGGTAATAACCGACCAACAGAGAGGAAGGAGGGCCCTGCTCGCAGGAATACACTCTAGTGCAGAGGTTCCCAAACGCGGTTCTCAAGACTCCCCGACAGTCCAGGTTTTAGAGATATCCATGGTTGAGCACAGGTGGTTAAATCAAATTGACTGAGGCACTAATTAAGTCACCTGTGCTGAACCATGGATATCTCTAAAACCTGGACTGTTGGGGAGCCTCGAGGACCGCATTTGGGAACCTCTGCTCTAATGAATTCAATTAGGGGCGATGCCTGCGATGTCCTGATTGGTTGGTGTGTACCGCCAGCTCGGCTCCTTTTATCGCTCCTAAATCGCCCGTAATTCGTCATTACATCATGCATTTTAGTTTTGCAGCCCCTTAGGGGTCCGTATTAAAATGCATGAAATGAGTCTGCCCTATATAAGGGTTTTGTGCGCACTGCCCATCCTGCTGGAAGAAGCGTTTTTTGCATCACTTGAAACTAAATTTCCCCCTGTAGACAATATTGTTTCCGCCGATACATTGACTGACGCCATCGTTTAGGTGACCATTGCACCTTACAGGGATCCTTTCCATCGTAAGAAGACGTAAGATGTCATCCAGCTGCACGGCGAGTAATTAAGACGTTTCTTATATTTTCATCCACAGCTACCAGCAAGAATCGCCTGGACCCAGAGTTCCTGAAAGCCATCCCCATCATGAAGACCCGCAGCGGGATGCAGGTGAGAAAATGGGGGATTTCAGGGGGCATATTTAACAAGGCGGTAGCCGCTGCTAAGCCTCCACTACTCGGCAGGTTTGACCTCAGAATATAGAGCAGCACTAAATTTAAGTGCAATATACAGCGCACGTTAATATCAGTGGCGCTTTAAATTTTGAGATCAAACCTTCTGAGAAGCTTCATAAATATGATCCAGGAGTTAAGACTGTAATATTAATTACCTCAAGCAACATGAAGATCTTGGTTATATTAAGCAGTAATCTGAATCTAATTTATTCTGCGTGAGGAAAATCACACTGAAAAGTCACATTTACCTGGATATAAAACAGGAATGGCGAGCCGGGGTAACCGGGAACCAGAAAGATGAATCCTTTATATTTGGCGTGTAATGATGTTATCACTTATACATGAAGAGTACCGATGCCACTCCAGTAAATTACGGATGTGTCCTCATACACTTATCCTCAACTCCAACCAAATAGCCCCATTTGGGGCACCATGGACTTTGCTACTATGCCGCTCCCTATATGTCCCACCATGCGATGCATCCTGACACTCTTCGCATGCAAGGCGGCGTTAATTATGCCGGTACGAGTGATGACAAACGCAAAGGTCATCTCTCTTGGTAAGAGCTGTCCTTTGCGAGTGAGGGATTTCCAGGACTATGACCTAGAAGTCCCTCTGGCGTCCTTCTGTGCAATGGCAGAAGGACGCGCGCCGCAGGGGGTGCTGGGTGGAGTCCAACTGGGAAGCCACGAATAGCAACCCATCGGCTTCTATTGGGCAATGCCATCTGAAGACGGCGTTGCCCACGATACATTCCGGGGCTCGGTGTATATGAGAAACTCGTTCAAACCCCCAAAAACTGCATTTTCGGGGGTTTGACCGGATTTCTTACATTGATGCATCCCGCCCTACGTCTTTGTGCTTTCATACAGGGAAGGATCTCCACTGGAACTCCGAATATCCTTATATTGTACAGTAGTGGGGTGGCTACGTGATTCTCATGTTACATAACAGTTTTCATCTATGTAAGGACCAGGCATCTGAGAGCAGAGACTTCTCTACAGACACCCCAGAAGCTGTGAGCCTACTGAGAAGATCCAGGGATGCCTCTGTTATATGTCTAAACCTGCAATAGATCCAATCAGTAATGCCCCACTGCAGGGAAAGCTAAATCCTGTGTCTCGTTATTTGTATACATAAATATAAATAAATACCCATGGGATTTTTCCATCCTGCTTCCATGCTCGGCCTGCATACATATTTTTATTGTACTGTAGGTTGTATTTTTGAAACCAGCTTTAGAATTTTAGCTTGTTGCCTCCGTCCACTAAGCCGCCAGGTTTTGTTTTTGTCTGTGTCTTCCAGTTCTCCTGCGCCTCTCCCAGTCACAGCAGCTCTGACAATGTTCATGAAGTCTGGGTGTGTAACAGCGACGGGTACGTGGGACAGGTCTGCCTGCTGAGCATCCGGAACGAGCCCACGGTAGAAGCGTGTATTGCCGTGTGTTCTGCCCGCATCCTGTGCATCGCCTCCGTGCCTGGGCTGAAGAGGAACTTCAGGTAGGTCAGCTTTGGCGAATGTGAGAGACGTGTTACCGTTCTGCCATTTTAGTAGCATTACTGTAAGAAGTCTGTTTCAGCTAATCTCAGGAGTGCAAATTTCTGGTGCCATCAAGAGAGATGGCAGCGTCCACCTACAGCAAACAAATTTCTGGTGCCACCAAGAGAGATGGCAGCGCCCACCTACAGCAAACCTCTATATACCGTAGTTACATGGCACATGCATGTAACTTTTTTGTATGGCTACTCTAAGGGGACGATTCAATTGTTCGTCCCTCCCGTAGCTTCCGTCTAAAGTAACCTGGAGTTATTCAATTGTTTTGGGTGAACAACCCCAAGGCTGCGCTTATAACGGATTCTGTTCGCACTTTCCTGAGGTGACAGTAGAAATCCACGTAATGTAGGGCTTTGGGGCCGGTCGTGAGTGCCTTAACTGCAGCGCCTGGCACTTAGCGCCGGGAGAAGCCTCTTAACACAGCTAATCCCAATGTCCGAGAATGCGTCCGTCGTAGCTAGAGGGGTTGCTGGTCGCACACACAATTGAATAGCTCCTGGTCACTTTAGACAAGATCTACAGGAGTGATAAACAATTGATTCGCCCCGTAAGACCTCATCCCCACTGACGCTTTAAAAACGTAGCTGCAAACACATATGACAGAGTCCTTACTAATGTTGTTGGAAGATGCCTAAGCTTTCCCAGTGCGTTTACTTGTGGTAATGCAAATGAATTGGAGCCAGCGGTGGGAATGTAACAAAGAACCAAGGCCTGGGCACTGTCAGATTATACTAAGGGAGTGTAGGGCCACAGTCCCAAATGATACATCAACTGAGCTAAATGAAAAGCTGGGCTTCCTAATGCTGCGCGCCGCCACGATAGCTTCTATTGCTGGTCGCAGGCCCATCCCTCTGTGTGTGTATGCAGCATAGATTTTGCCTAAGCTGCGTTCACAACCTTGTAGGGTGTCTGTGCTGTCACACCACCTTGGGTCTGCAGCCTGGAGCCCAATCTTGCTGTTTTTCTACCACTTTACATGTGTTTGTGTTGTTGTTGAAAAAAAAAACATTAGTAAGACATGTAATTAGTCCCAGGGGTTCCTGTATCAGCTCAGATGTGGCTCCAGGAGTTTTGTCCTCTTCAGACACTGCTGGATCCCAGAGAGTCCATTGCCCTCTATTGGGTGAGTGATAATCAGAGGTTTTCCCTATTGGCCAGGCTGTGGATCCTGACAGAGATCCCACCCACTTTTGAATTTTCCTGGTAGTATGTTGGGTGGCTGATATGTAATGTAAGGAAAAATAACATAAGGACAGGCACCCCCCCTGCAACTTTAACTGCCTACAACGTAGGGGAAAAAAACAATGGAAGTGTCCAATGTTTCTGGAGTATTTCTCTACAAAGTCATATAAATGCCATGTCTTTCCATTGACCTCAGTGTAGCTGGTGGCTACTTCCTGTGATGACGAGGCATGGGGTGCTCTCAGAGAGCTCCTGGCACACGAAGGAGGTGGAGCTTCAGGAATTGGTAAGAATCCAACCACTGACCATCTTCTGAGTGTCCTTGTACTGAGACAGCTACAGTGGGATTGTGGTGGGCGGTCACCTTGGGCGGGATGTAGCAATCCTTTCAGAGAGATAAAATGAAGAAATTGCCCATAGCAACCAATCGGCTACTAACTATCATTTTTTTTAAACTATGCCAGATAAATGACAGAAGCTGATTCGTTGCTGAGGGCAACTTCTCCACTTTATTTCTCTCAAAAGTTTGATACATCCCCCCCCTGTATATACATGGAAACTAGGCACTGAAATTGAAAGCTTCAAGTGGCGTTCTGTCTACCGTGGCCCAGTGTTCCTCCGCTTCAGTAGGTCCCCCAAAGGCTCCAGTGGCCAACATACAATCCTCTCTTTCATCTCAGAGTCCTTTTCTAAATGCCCCTCTTTATGTTTTCTGGCCTTCTGCAGAGAGAGACCGGCAGCCCTTGTAAATCGGTCCTCAGAGCAGCTTCCACAGCATCTGGATGAGACGGCATCTCAGCAGTGCCTCCATATCTCCATCTCCGGCTCCTCACTGGAGCTCTCGGAACACACAGATAATGCCAGCCGGGACCTTGTCCCCTTCGACAGTGACGACACAGATGACGAGTCCTCTCCCAGCCCCTCCGGGACCCTCCAGAGTCAGGCCAGCCGCTCCACCATCTCCTCCAGCTTTGGAAGTGAGTGACAGTAATATGACATCGCAACTTTAACTCTACAGAAATACTTTGTGCATTTTTCTTGCTAAAGTGTTATAACCAAGTTCATTAGGAACGTTTTGCTGACTTGTGGCTGTAATTAGTGCTGTGTTCTGGTCCTCTCCCTTCTTTAGAAATCAGGAGCAACACTGCCACCTTCAGGTTGTAATGAACTAAACAGGATACTAAACAAGAGGCACATTGTAGCAAAAACAGAATTAAGATAACCACAAGCAGAATCCCATCTAATATTACGCATCATAGTAACCGTGTAATTGCAGTGAATGTTTTACTTTATGTTGTGTTATGTCTACATCTTCTAATCTTTCCTCGTTAGACGAAGAGATGCCGAGTGCCAAGGACACTACAGCCGAGACCACCAGCTCCGAGGAGGAACAAGAGCCCGGCTTCCTGCCCATCCCCACCAACTTCAACCAAAATCGGGACAGTGAGAGCCCTATCGAGGGGCAGGCAGCGAGGAGATCCAGTCGGGGGTCATTTACACGTGGAAGCTTGGAAGAGCTCCTCAGCATCGACCCCGAGGCTTACCAGAGTTCTATGTGGCTGGGGACCGAGGATGGCTGGTGAGAGGCTATAAATAGAAGGGCCATTGTAGAGAATGTGGACGTGCCACGAAAAAGTATTCAGCCACCATACGTACACTCACAGCCTTCCCATGGAAGACAGATCATAGAAAACCATCTAGTAATAGAAAAAAAAACACTCCAGTATTGCTCTTCCTTGGTTAGGGCTTTCTCTGGCAGCTATTACAGCCAGTATTATTTTTGTATAATCCTCAGCAAACCAAGGTACAGCACTCCTCTTGCAGAAATTGCTGATGCTGTCTCAAGTTAGTTGGAGAGCATCGGTAAAACATAGAGTTTGGGCTCTTGTCACAGATTTGTGACTCATGGACATCTATCACCTCCACATTAAGCCATCACAGTGTCGCTCTTGAAGTTTGCTTCCTCTTTTTTTTTTTACATATTTTTATTGTAGCATGTTCATAAAACAGACATAGGGGTAAATGTACAAGTCTGCGGACTGCAGGCATTGGTGAATTCCGTGCGAGACAGCCCAATGTCTTAAAGTACCAGTCATTTAAAAGGCAAAACCAGGTTGATTCTTGCCTGTTAAATGACTGCTGCTTTAAAACCCTGGGCTGTCTCGCACGGGACTCGCCGATGTCTGCAGTCCTATTAGGCTTATTATGGGAAGACCCATAAAAAGTCTGGGGACAGGGTCCAATAGGGCAGATTATCAAGCTGTCAGTACAATTGGGGAGTAATTTCTGCATCACTTGTTACATAGCAAGTAGTAGAGTGGAAGCAACTTATAATGTGCTGCTGGATTGGTTCCGAGAGGGTGGCAATGTAACTCTCCCACATCGCTACTGGTCTTCGAGCATGACTTTCTGTTTGGAGGAGGCCTCCACCCAGTCCACGCGGAAGATGTAACATTGCTTCTCTTGAACTAATGCCATGGACAGTGGAGTATGTTGTATCGACATCTGAAGTTTTCTTTGCAGCCGCCAAGACCACGAAAAGCAACCACGTACAGAGACCCTAGTACCTTCTGGTAGTATGGCGGAGAGAGCCCACTTCGCTGTTAGAGGGAAGTTATTAACCAAGAAAGAAAGGGAGAACCACCAAATAGTTACCCAAAATCTATTAATAATTGGACAGTCCCAGATCCGCCCTATGGAAACCACATTTGACAAATGTAAAAGAGGAGGAGAGGCCCATTTCAAATCGCCTACACAGGCACAAATAAGCCCTATAAACCCAAAAGATTGTTGGATTGCGTTTCAGAGTGAAGCTTATTAAAAATGACTACAATATAATAACCACTTGACTTTGAAACCAAATATTTAGACAAGGCTTCTCTTAGTAAAATGTAACAAATTTAATATACATATTCAAAGTTAGCAATTTCGACGCACATGAGATATAACAAATCTACCACATAGTAAAACATACATGTATAAAATAGTGTCCCTTGGACTTCAATCGGTCCTTGTATATAACGATGTGAAATATGAAACCAGGTAACTTTTGGGTATATATCCTCACTAATGAATTACAATTAGTCACAGTCTCCTGTATAGTTTAGTTGCGTACATATAGGTCCTGATTCAGTCCCGCTCGCTGCCGGAGGCAGCTCGCAGGTCTGAAGGGCGTTTCTTTTTTTCTTTTAAGTCCGGCCTCCTGGCCGCTCGCTAAGCTGTGGGTGACCACCCACAGCTTTTGCGAGCGGCCAGGTGATGGTCACGACCATCGGGCTTGCGAAGAGACCCTTGTTTTAGGATCTCGTCTGCCGCAAGCCCCAGTGAGCTTCAGGCTAAACGGAGGTGTTCCTGAAGGAATGCCTGCCGCCCCCAAACGGCAGGCATTCCTTCAGGAACGCCTCCGTTTTAGCCAGCCACCCCCCCCCTTCCCCGCCTACAAAACGGCGGAGCTGTCGATCAACATCGACAGCCGCCCTGTTTGTAGCGAGCCCCGGAGTGAGAGAATTTCTCTCTCGCTCCGGGGCTTGCGCACACGGCGTGTGTGCACTGCCCGGCTATCGACCCGCTTGTGAGCGGGTCTGAATCAAGCCCATAGTGTGCAATGCTCACCAGCAAGTTGAAAAGGCACAAAGTGAGATTCCTTTAGCTTAAGTGCACGTGATCCAGAGGAAATGCTGTCACTCAGTATTAGTGTCTGCCACCCCGTATAACTTGTGGAGAATGGCAGCAGTGCGTCTCCGCTGTACGGCTCTCCTCCTGAGTCTGGGTGTGTCTGTTTACAGCGGCTGGTGCGGTATCCCGGCATTCCTCGCGACGGGTCCTCCCCGTGGGGATCACTTGTCTCTAGTTATAGCCGGTGATAGCCACTAGCTAATGGACGCACGCAGATTGACCTTGGTAAGGGCCACATTCAGTTAGATGCGAAAAGTCTGTTGCCGGACTTTTCGCAGACATCGGAGGTTTTGGGTGCGAAAAAGTATTGCGCTCGTCCCCGCGTATCCCTGTATTCAATTCCAAATAGGCGAAAACGGGACCCGGCAAAAACGAAGTGAGCGAAAAGTGCTGTCATTTTTGGGGGAATCAGCCTGACACCCCCCTAAAGATGCTGTGACATGGGGGTTCAGTATGGATACCCCTGAATAGCCCTCCTTAAGGTATTTTGGGTCTTTGAATGGTCTCAATAGGTGCAGTTTAGCGTCTTTGAAAAAGTGATGAAGAAGAGCATTTAGCAAGTTTTTTTTTTTTTTTTTGAAGAATGAGTAGTCCCAGTAACTTTGGGGTACATGAAAATGGGTGCAAGCATATTTTAAAGTGGCTAATGTGAACTTTTAAAAATCGTGAAAAATCCACCTGCCGCAACCACCTGCAATGAAAAAACACCTGGGGCATGCTTGGGGGCATACTTGGGGACCCCCCCTGAGTATATATTTCACTAGTTTAGAAATATGTCCCCCAACTTTGTTTTTTTCCGCCCCCAAAACGAAAGTACTTTTTTGGGGTGTCGTGGGTAACTTTTTAAAAAAATGTTGACACAGTTTACTTTTGGGGGACAGTCCAAGGGGTGCTGGGTGGTTTCTGTAAGTATGTACCCCGAAACCCCAATTCTGCACTTTTTTTCTACACCTTTTCATAGGTGATACTTTTTCGCAGGGTTCTATCCATCGGAAGAATTGAATACGGGGATAAGTCCAGATTGGCGAAAATGACGTAATCGGCGGAAAAGTATCGCCGATAACGGCTTTTCGCCAGGCAATTGAATATGGCCTTAAGTCCTCCAAAGGGTACAGGTCCACACAATGTGACAGAGCAGGTATATCTGGATTGCCTGGATGCAGTCTGTGGGCACTGTTATCCTTTTGTCGACCGGTTTCGCTTCCTTCAGGAGCTGTATCAAGACATCCCTGAGCCCCAGACCCCAGGTAAGTAGCCTATCGGGGCTGTGGGGGGAGATGTCTCAAGCCTCATAAAAGAGTGGAGAAGTGGACCAATCAGCTTCTACCTATCATTTATAGAATGTACTTGATAAATGCTCGCAAGCGATTGGTTGCGTTGAGCAGCGTCTCCACTTCAACACTCGTTAGGCATCTTGATACGTCTCCCCCTGTGTGTGACTGAGAACCAGCTGCCACTACTTACTCTATAAGGCCCTGGTGCTGATGTGGACGTGGCCGGTATCAGACGGCTGCGCAGTAATTCTCCTGGCGATGATGATATCAGAGCAGTGATCTTTGTAGGGAGTTACAGAGCAGAGTACATGACTTATCATACGTCCTCCATCCCTCTCCTAGTATCCACGTCTACCAGTCGTCCGACAACATCCGGAATCGGAAGAACAGCATGAAGATGCAGCACGCGGCCGCCGTCATGTGCATTCTGTAAGTGTCCTAGCACCGAGGGGTCTATCAGTCCCATGTTTCCCGCACACAGGGATAGATGGACTAAGCCTTAGAGCAGGGGTCTTCAACCTTGGCCCTACAGCTACTGTGGAACTACACATCCCAGCATGCACTGCCACCATTTTGATATAACAGCATGCTAAAACTATGGCAGTGCATGCTGGGACGTGTAGTTCCACAGCAGCTGGAGGGCCAAGGTTGAAGACTCCTGCCTTAAAGAGACAGAAAGTACCAACCAATCAGCTCCTAACTCATTTTTCAAGCACCGTCTGTGAAATGACAGGAGCTGATTGGTTGGTACTTTATCTCTCCATCTTTCTCCACTGTATCTCTCTCCAGGACTTAGTACATCTCCCCCACGGTGAGCCTGAGTAACTGATGTCACCTTCCCCCGCAGGTACCTGGATAACCAGGTGTTTGTCTCCCTGGCGAATGGAGATCTCATCGTTTACCAGAGAGAGGCAGGTGAGAGACTGGGAACGTCGGCATAACCGCGTCTGGTTGTGTCTACACAGCCGTATCTACCGTCAGACAGCCTTCACGCATTTCTTTATGCCGTTGTCCTTTCTCTACGGCTTTGTATCTGTGTGTTTGTGGGGGTTTATATTTGCCAGTCAGCGTTGTTTATTTTGTTGAACACAAATACGGTTGACACTCTGGTGTGGTGGTGGTGGTATTGTTTCATGGTGATCTGGTGTGTTCCTTAGAGAGCAGCAACAACATATAACTGTCTGCATCAGGGGTAGGAAGCCTCTGGCGCTCCAGCTGCTGTGGAACTACATGTCCCAGCGTGCCCTGCCGCAGTTTTAGCTTGCACCAGTGGTTCTCAAACTCAGGGGTCTAGTTACTAAGCAGTGTTAGGAGACAGAGTGAAAAGTGATAAGGTACCAGCCAATCAGCTCCTAACTGTCATCTCACAGGCTGTGTTTGAAAAATGCAACTGATGAAATTAATAATACCCCTTTTACACCGGAGCTAAAACCCGGGTTATTGCAGGGTTATCCCGGGCAGCTCCCTGGTGTAAAAGGGGAGAGGGTTGGATCGCCGCATCGAGTGACCCGGCAATCCAACCCAGGTAAATAGCAGGGTTTAACACGGGCGTAGCCCGTGATACCCTGCTGTGAGAACAGTGCACTTTGGGTCACGATGACCTGGAGTGCGCTGCAAGCCGGCCGATTGGTCCGGCTTCAGTGGCGCTTGGAGATGACATCATCTCCAAGCGTCCACTTTCACGCTGGGAAAGCCGGGTCTATGCAGACCCGACTCCGGTGTGAGCGGTGCCGACTCGGGAATGTCCCGAGACGGCGCCGGCTAAATTCCAGGTCTGATCTGAATAGGAACTCTGTTCCAACTCCGGGTCAGACCCGGAATTTTGGTGGAAAAGGGGTATTATAAAGGTATTTAATAGTGTTGATAGAATAATTAAGTCATAAGGAGTCAGGTTCAGGAACCATTAAACATACAATAAATTATTTAAATAATGAGTATTAAAATGGATTTGGTAAGCATATAAATTGGAACAAATCAGACAATTAATACAGATAAATGTAAATATAAAAAAATAAGCACAGCTCTAATAACCAAGGGTTACTAACCCTGCACAACCAGAGAAATTGGCAATCGTGTTGATGCTAGGGAAATTGTAGACATGCAATATAAGAAAAAAAAAATGCATAGTAAATAATACCCCTTTTACACCAGAGCAAAAACCTGGGTTTTCGCTGGGTCTACCCAGGTCGCAGCTCAGTGTAAAAGGGTCCCTGAAAAATAACTCGGGTCAAGTGACCCTGCAATCCAACCCAGGTAGCTACCAGGGTTGGACCTGGGTAATGGTGCAGTGTAAACGGCGCAACCCGGGTTATCCGACCTGGGTCATGCCTAAAATTAGCTGATTGGTGGCTGTGGAGCAGTCACCTCCCACTTTTATGACCTTGGGTCTAGTAGGGCAGACCCAAGTTCAGTGTGAATGGGGCTGACCTGAGAATAACCCAGATCGATGGTGCTGTGTAAACTGTGTCTGACCTGGGTTGGAACCATGTCTGAAAACCCAGGTCGGACCCGGGTTTTTGGTGGAAAATAGTTATTATTCACAGTCTCTGATCATCTCAACACTTTTGGCTTCATTTGCGGTCTGTCTACACTCAGTCGGGGAAGATGAGGAGGCAGGAGCCTACAGGACTCCCCCTTTCCCCGGTAAATAGACCCCTCAGTCCTCAGGACCCCCACACGGTTCAGGTCTCCTGGCAGGTGCACAGGTGTAGTCATTACTCACTGACACATTTTAAAACGTTCACAGGTGGAGCTAATTATTTCACTTGCGATCCTGGAAAACATGGAAAACATGCACTGTTTGGGGTCCTGAGGGCCGAGTTTGAGAACCTTTGGCATACACTAACAGCAATACTGTGGCAGAGCATGCTGGGGCATGTAGTTCCACAGCAGCTGAAGTTTCACACGCTGCCTACCATTAGTGCATACACACGTAAAGATTTTCTGTCCAACCATCCAACTAGTTGATTGGTTGGAATGAAAATCTTGTAACGTATGGGAGTAACTGACGATCAGCAATTTGCTTCCAAATGCTGGAAAATAGACCAAAACCGTTTTAAACATATTGTTTAGAACAAACATTTAACAAACTTTTCTGAATGACCATTTTCATCTGTTTTCTGGCATTTAGGAGCAAATTGCTGACCATCAGTTACTCCCATACGTTACCAGATTTTCATTCCAACCAATCAACTAGTCGGCTGGTTGGACAGAAAATCTTTCCGTGTGTACCCAGCCTTAGTCTACATGATATAAAAGCTTTTGTGAAAAACAGAGGGAAATTTTTGCAAAAGTTGCAGATGGTTATGAGCAAACCAGTCAGTGAGCGATGGAAAGCGTATGATGTATGTGTATCTATCCAGGTAAATGGAGGGGCTAAATTATTTTGCAGAGCTTAGTATCTTTCATGCTTGCATGTACAGTATATTACACTTATCAGGTGCATGGAACTGGGGCCAGAGGGTCTCATTCAGAGCCGCTCGTAAGCGTGCGCGAACCAGTCAGTGCGGCCGAAAATCGTTTGTTCACTATATAGCGAGTGCCTGCTAATATGAGTGACAGAATGAGGCGTATGTGGGTGGTAACGGGGGAAGGTGCTTGAAAACGGGGAGTGGAGATCAGAACGCAGGCGTGCTTAAAGGTCAAAACGGGCATTTTATGGGTGTGCATAATTAATACAGCAGCGTCATCGACCACGTCACTTGGTTATTTTATAGCCAGAACTGCTCGGAAGATTGCGGTTAGGAAAAACCAACCACAAAAATAGCGAGCAGTTTATTCGCCTTTCGATGTACTCGATTAATCTAATAAATAGCGGACATGACGTATGATGCGAGCGGCCAGGGGGCATTTTTATCAAAATTAGGACCGCAAGTTCTGTTCGCTCGTTCTAACATAGAGGCGTCAACAGACCGCAAAGAGCGAACGGTTAATTTGAATAGCCACCCCTTTTTTCTGAACGAGCGAGCGCAAATAGCGTCCGGCTCTGAATCAGGCCCAGAGAACCTAGTGTAGTGTAAACATTTTTCAAAAGTAGTTAAAACTGGAGGTGTAGTAGATGAAGTGGGAGGGGCCAGCCCACCATGTGGCCAATCAGAGCTTCTGAATTCTAGCCGCAGAGAGCAGAGTTTGGAGGCTCCTGTTACACTGGTGCAGTAAGATTGGGGGCGCCACATCCAACCTGCTTACATAATAGATTTAAGCGGTGTGATTCTGTCACTTTGCGGGGCTGATTGCGATTCGCACGGATCTCGCGGACTTCAGCATAATGTACGTTTGTTTAAAGAAAGTAAATCATCCTCTGCTCATGCACGGGATCAGGCATGTGCATACAGACAAAGACCGCTAGTGCATGCGGATTGTTAAGTCTGTCATCGGACAACACTGTCCGTGAGTTTCCGGGACTCTTCCGTCTCATCGGAGTGTCGGCCGACATCCTTGCTTGATTGCAGCGATGGAGGAGGGATGCCTGTATCAACCAGAACTTTTGCATCCTGCATGGGACTGGTGTAAGGCCAGATAGTAACTGTAATGCTGCGTCAGCGGATGTAAGAACAGTAGGCGGGATACACTGCCACATGCAGTCCCACGGACTGTTACTATATAAAATCAGATTGTCGCATTATGTAGTAAGCAGACTGCCGGGTAAAGAGGAGGATGCGTCCGACTCGGAATGAGCCCCTAGGTCTGATCCATCTTTACTCAAAGCTTCGTTGTTTTCTAGGAAGTTTCTGGGACCCTCAGAACTCTAAAACTCTTCCCATTGGATCTCCCGGGAGCCCAGTAACTAAAATGGTGTCCATCTCTGGGAAGCTGTGGTGTGGCTGTCAGAACAGGGTCATCATCTTGAACACGTCCTCGTTGCTCCAGGAGGTAAGTGTCCCCCACCCCAGCACAGGGACAGGACAAGCACATTTCATGCAGCTCATCTGAATCAAGCGGTCCTTATTGGTACAGTGATTATCAGTATAGCCAATCAGAGCCCTGTCTGTAGTCATCCAATCAGCAATTTGTACGTCTGCTTGGTCAAATGAAGCAGATTTCACCTCTATTATATTTATCTCTCTCTCTTTATATCGGTGGTTTCTCAGCTGTTAGGTTTTCAGAGACTGTCTTTCCATTCTGGGACTTGTAGTTAAGCAGCAGCTGAAGAGCCGCCGTCTGCTTACGTCTGGCCCAAATAAAACTATCATGTTTGATTAATGTACCAAAATAATGATTTCACGAGGTTTGGAGTTTGTCATGTGTCTCATTCAAAACAGAATAGCAAAAGCTAATGTATTATGGTGAAACCCTCTGTTCCCATAGGATCATTTCCACCTGATTAGAGCATTATTTATAGATATAGGCCAGCATATGCCCGTATTCAATTTATCGCCGATGACGTAATCTTCGCCTATTTGAAATATCCCCGTATTCAATTACATTGACTTTTCGCCGGTGCAAAAAGTCAATGTAAAAAACCGGGGATAATTTTTCGCCAGCCTTTAGGGGTTTAGAGGTGCAGGCTTAAAAAAAAATAGCCTGCACCCTTGGGAACAAAATGTGTAAAAAATATAAAAATAAATCAAGACACCCCAAAAAAATTATTAAAAATTGTTGGGAGAAAAAAAAAAAGGGGAACAGTGTTTAAAAATAGGGAAATAGGTTCAGGGGTATTCTGTGAGTATGCGGCAGGTGTTTTCTAGAATAGGCTATTAGTGGCAGGTGCATTTTTTGCAGAATTTAAAACAAATTAGTTTAGGGACTTAAAAATATGCTAGTACCTATTTTCATGTACCCCAAATTTGATGGGACCACTTTTAAAAATGAAAAAAATAACCTAAGTGCTCTTCTGCATCACTTCTTCAATGTCGGGGAAAAACACCTGCCGCGGCTATTTAAAACCCCGACTTTCTTCTGCAGGCAAAAACGGGGGTACCCATAGTGATCCCCCAGGTCTGGACATCTTTAGGGGGGTCCTACAATTATTTCCCGAAAATTCCCGTTTTTTTCGCCGGTTCCCGATTTCGCCTACTTTGGAATTGAATACGGGGAATAGCGGGCACGCGCGTGGTACTTTTCCGCCTGGAAAACAGGCGAAGGAGGCGTGAAGTCCAGCAGGCGAAAAGTGTGGACTTTTCGCCTCAAATTGAATACAGGCCATAGTCTGTAGCGGTGTATATAATGTTACAAACGTATTTATAGGGGGTGAAGAAGAGCTTACAATCTAAGGGGAACAAAGTCTAGAGAGACTCAAGTAAAGGGAAGGTGATTGTCAATATATACTAAAGCAGTAAACAAGCAGCGACGTCATAGGGGATTAGACATTTTGGGACTTGTATTTGGTACTTTACTTTATAAGACCCTTATGATAGCATTCAGCATTGTCATAGGAATACAATTCACCTGCAGCTTAACACACAGGAACCCTCTCGAGGAAGGTCACCATGAAAGAGCTCTCCGTATGGGTTACATCCTCTGTCTCTCTCTATGCAGCACACATTCCACATCGGGCAGGATCAGAACCGCAGCGTCACTTGTTTGGTCAGCTCTAACCTGGGGATGTGGATCGCTCTGCAAGGCAGCGCTCAGGTCCGGCTCTATCACACCACCACGTTCGAGCAGCTGGCAGAGGTGGACATCGCGCCACCCGTGCACAAGATGCTAGCAGGTAACCGCAGCCGGAGACGCCGTCCGGACCTCCCGAGTAATCGCACAGCCCCGGCTGCCCAGTGATTGCCACCGCAGGGTTTCCTAGCACCAAAGACATATACGGCCTTGTATCTGCCCCAGGGAGCGTGTATGAGATTGTGATAACACTAAGAGATCCCCTCATTGGGAAAGTAAGGGAGACATTTAGGGGGCAATTCCA
This sequence comes from Taudactylus pleione, assembly GCA_031769625.1. Lineage (NCBI taxonomy): Eukaryota > Metazoa > Chordata > Amphibia > Anura > Myobatrachidae > Taudactylus > Taudactylus pleione. The sequence goes on from JAUIMM010000240.1 coordinate 1,565,632, forward strand.
CCCTCTGCGATGTTTTCATCACAGCCTATGTCACTTCTGAGAGCACTATGTATAAGGCAGCGCATTATGTCATTGCTCGCTGCACTTAGTACTCCGGGCATGATGGGCGATGAAACAGACTGTTCCTATCTGTTTGGGGCTCATCAGTGTCGGGCAGTGATCCTTTACTCTGCACATGTGACCAGAGCGAGAGACTTATAAAGAGTCCTCCTAATAATAACTATTTGCAGATGGCCAAACCGGGATGTAGTTATGAGACCGGCGGCTACAATGCATACGGTCTCAATACCGACAACCAAATCCCGACAAGGGACTTAAGATAGGTGCTGAAATACCAACGCCTATCCTAATCCCTACGCCAGAATGCCGAAAGACGCCAAGCCGAACGAGGTAATTCCGGGGCGCCCTTAGCGTTAGCCACAGTGGGAGGGGGGGGTTTGGTTTAGATAGTATAGCGGGGTTTGTGTTAGGTTTGCGGTGGGGAGGTTAGGGTTAGGCACCCCTAGGAGGGAGGTATAGGTACCACTGGTGGGTAAGGGTTAGGCACCACTGGGGGGTAAGGGTTAGGCACTAAGGGGGGAGAATTAGGTTTAGGCATGAAGGGGGGGTTTAGGTTTAGGTAGTATAGCGGGGTTTGTGTTAGGTTTGCGGTGGGGAGGTTAGGGTTAGGCACCCCTAGGAGGGAGGGTTAGGCACTACTGGGGGGGAGGGTTAGGCACCACTGGGGGTTTAGGGTTAGGCACTAAGGGGGGAGGGTTAGGTTTAGGCATGTAGGGGGATTTAGGTTTAGGCACTAATGGGGAGGTTTAGGGTGCGGGGTGGGGAGGGTTAGGGTTAGGCTACAAGAAGGGATTATGGTTAGGGGGGAAGGGGGGAGGGTAAGTATACTTACCTGACCCCTGTCGGGATACCAACCACAGGGATGCCGTTGTCAGTATTCTGACAGGAGGCACCCCGACAGCCGACATTACATACCCTACTTATGTCCGGTTTACTCATTGGGTCGTTCCATCTATAATGACTACTTCCATATTAAGGAAGAGAAGCACTGTGGATAATAGACAATATCAGTCCCTCGGTCCTGGTGTAGGTATTTAGCTTCTCCGAGTCCTGAAGGTTCCGGGACCCTTTACTTACACTAGAGAATGTCTGTAGCCGAGTTACTCAGGTTGTCTCTTTTTTCTCTTTTTCCGCTGTGTCTCCAGGCTCCGATGCCATCATCCGCCAGCACAAGTCCGCCTGTCTGCGGATCACTGCTCTGCTGGCCTGCAAAGATCTCCTGTGGATTGGAACCAGCGCTGGTGTGGTCCTCACCCTCTCCATCACCGCCAGCAGCAGCTCCCTAAAGGCCCCAAGCAGCCCGGTGGGTCTGTCGCAGGGGCACACCGGTCACGTCCGATTCCTCACATCTGTGGAGCTTCCAGAAGGGTTTGATGTGCACTTCCCTCTGCCGGGAGACCAGGGTTAGTACCTGCAATTAGATAGCCACAGATGGAAACTGATATACTAGAGTAAACATCTGAAATGATAAACAGTAGCGTGTCAGTTGTCTGTGTATCATGAGTGCTCCAATCTGCAGTTTCTAGAGAGCATTCCTGTTACCTAGGAGACCAGAAAACCAAGCAAATAAATTTGTGTGGTTCTATATGACATATCGCACAAATCAGACAGGTTGTATGATCTGTACTCAGTGATAGAGGGGTCTATTTACTAAGAAGTGTTAGGAGACAGTGAAAAGTGATAAGAAAGTGATAAGGTGCCAGCCAATCAGCTCCCAACTGTCATCTCACAGGCTATGTTTGAAAAATGACAGTTGGGAGCTGATTGGCTGGCACCTTATCACTTTCTTATCACTTTTCACTCTGTCTCCAAACACTGCTTAGTAAATAGATCCCTTAGAGTTAGGCTGATCACACATGCAGCTGTGTATTAGACTGTCACACCACACTGCAATTTTGCCATGTTTCATGCGACAGACCCTGCTATTTTGGTGCATACGTGACCCAAGTCCTTTCGGTAGCCCTAGCATGAAATAACACCACAGAAGTGGCCACCACAGTGGTGGTACAATTATTGGGCTAATTTTATTCCTCAAACATAAAAAGTTGTTGTCCATCTGATGTGGATAATTCTTTTGTTTTGATTGCGGTCCTTCTCAGGGGCCAAATGGGTATTAGTAAATTCCCAATTCTCCAATCATTGTAATAGGGTATTTAAAGATCATTAACAGGCATGTAGTATAAATGGGAAACTGTGAAGCTTGATTATGCTTTCCTCAAACAGGTTTCTGAAAGTTTTTATGTCATTTAAATAATCTCATTCCTCAAAACACAATCCCATTTTTTCATGTTGGTGGAAAGGCAGATGCTGTAATCTTTTTCCACAAATTTCTTACAGATTAATATATTTTTTTTTTATTCAGAGCATAACATTTTATGTATCCAGTCTCACATGCTGTTGCTGCTATATTAGGTTACTCGGGTAGTTAGAGAAAGTAGATAGAACCAATATTTCCTCCTGCAGTTCAGGTAAAGGAACAGCTGGTTGTTTTAACTTTTTTCTCGTTTTCCAGCAGGCATTGAACAACCGTCCGATACGGAAAAGAGAGACCCTACCAGACACCGACCTAAATCCAAACTCCTGGTCATCAGTGGAGGAGATGGGTACGAGGACTTCAGGCTCACCAACAGCAGTGAGACGGTCGGCAGAGACGACAGCACCAACCATCTTCTCCTATGGCGGGTCTGACGCTCCCACACTGAGCTAGACCAACTTTCATGTCGCTGCTGCCCATACCATTGTTTTCAGCTCGTCTCTCGACTTGCCCTGAACATCTTACATGCTCGCACTTCCACCCCTTCCCCCCCCATCCGACATCTCCATGATGCAAGTTTGGTGGCCAACTCTAGAGAGGTGTATTCTGTGCCTGAAAAGCCTACTGTCCAAAGAGTCGAAGTATTGGAGGAACTGACGTGTGTACAGTGTATAATAAAGAAGAACGTAATAGGGTGGTATGTTTGCCAAAGTCCTTACAAAGATGGTGGCATTTGGTTACTGTTTTGTGCCTACAGCCAAATCCTTAAGATAACTAGAACATTCTGGACCTGTAGTTGTCTAGATTGGATTATAAATTAGCCTTTCATTGGCTCTCTCATCTTCTGTGTCTACAAAGGTATTAACCACTGGTGAGTGAGCGGTGACTCAAGAAACGCGTTGGGTTCCTAACTGCTGTTTGTTGCTGCTTTTGGTTTTCTGTGTGCATTTCATCCAAACACCACAACAGCAAGACCCTCAGGACATCATCCACAGTCTGACTCGCCTATCCAATAAACTCTGTGTTATGAGGGTCCGACTGTTGGGGTCCGAGTTCTGTGGCTTAAAAAAAAAACTCTGTTCAAGTGTTGCCGGCCCAGCCGGCCATTATTATTATTTTGTTTTAAAGATGTTCTTATTTATTGTCAAGTGAAAAACTTGTGTTCTGAAGTTTTAATTTTTTTTTTATTGTGGCAAAAATGCATCAATTGGGGTCCCCTAATCTCTCTAGATTTGGGGTGATTGAGACAATGAATGAGCTGAGTAAATCAAAATACATTTATATAACTTCTGTGTTTAGAGAGACGAAGTCCTGTCATGAGTCATATTTTAGATCAAAAGTTGGCTAGCAGGACTTGTTAGGACTTGTAGTTCTACGGCATCTCCAGTGACAATGTTTGCTTAAAAATTGTTCTGTGTCTTCGATGGACCTACTGTACGTGCGCAGATGTAACAAAATGATCTGTACAGTAATGAGATACTCTGTACTGATCCCAGCCAAATTCTCCTGGCAAGTGCAAAACGCGTGGCTCTGAATGGGAATTGCTAAATATAATCCACTTAAGGCTTACCTTTGTGTTCATTTCAGTTGTTTGGTTGCAAATGTGTCATGGTAATATGACGCACAAGATGGCCGCAGTGTGATGACATCGCTGATTGACCCAGCCGAAACCGGTAATAGGGATGCAACAGCGCAGTCTAAATAAAACGGCACCATGTTTTTTACACAGCAAGATTTGGGGACTTGACACAAAAATAGGAATTAAAGAAGCTGTGCACTGTGGGATACCCTGTCTCTTTATGTTAACCCCAATAGTCTCTTGACACTTGGGTGAAAATCCCTACCCCAGGGTCATCATACTTATGACCTGAGAAGAGGTTTTCATACTTATTACCTGAGAAGAAGTCATCATACTTATTACCTGAGAAGAAGTCATCATACTTATTACCTGAGAAGAAGTCATCATACTTATTACCTGGGAAGAGGTCATCATACTTCTTACCTGGGAAGTGGTCATCATACTTCTTACCTGGGAAGAGGTTTTCATACTTATTACCTGAGAAGAGGTCATCATACTTCTTACCTGGGAAGAGGTCATCATACTTCTTACCTGAGAAGAGGTCATCATACTTATTACCTGAGAAGAGCTTTTTGGTTGCCCTGATTCCTAGTAGGGTGAGGAGTGGACTTTCGGTCCCGGTGACTGGTCTGGGAAGCACAGGAGGTGTGTAGAGAGTGCATCACCTGATGGGACAGAAGCCTCCGTCAACCTATCAGGGGGTCACACTCAGTACACACCCCATTCCAGGATCCAACCTTCAAGCCTTCTGCTCTGTATCAGGATAGCTTGCCGGTAACGGTCGGGGTCTCAGTAGGTGGTATCCCCTCCCCCAATCTGTTACACAAGTTAACTACAATTATTTTACAGTTTTTGTTAGCGAGATGAAAAGATGTAAAAAAAAAAATCTAATTTTTAAGGCCAAGTTATTCATAGATTCAAAGATGCTACTTTTTAAAACTTTTTAATTGTAAACTATATTCTGGTCTTAAAATTGCAGTTACTGAGCTCTAACACATGGTGGCACTGCTGCACTTCTCAGAGTGGTATTATTTATGAAGAGAAAATCCTGTGCCTCTGCTATTATACATTATATTAGATCGTGCACCAGGGTGATATAATCGCTTCGGGTTTGGTTTTCATGTGGTTGCCTGGAATGATCCATTCCCACAGATAATGCCACATTTCTGCGCACTCTTACGTCAGAACCTCCACTGTGTCTGGTTGTCATTAGAACAGGAGATTGGACAATTACAGTAGCGCTGTCTTTTACATCCATACGTGATATCAGGGTTTGCTGTCGCTGTTGGTGATTTTGTGACGATTGGTAAGAGTTGATTCCCTGATACAATGTCCGATCGCCCTTTTTGCCTTAAAGGTTGTTTTTTATTTGCATCCTCATCACTGTCCTGAATGTAAAATCTTTTTGCATTTAAGGATTTTTTTTTTTAATGGGGGAGTTTTTTTTTTTTAACATTTTGAATGTTTTTTAAACAGTGAAAGCGACATTCTGCACCGACTCGCTTATGCCTGAACAGGAGAGTGGGTGGTCTCAGGTGCTGATCACCTTTATTGACATTTACCAGAATCTTTGTCATCCTGGCAAAATCCTTTTTTAAAATGTCATGTTGCTGAAATAGTCTTATAGTTGAGGGTCCTGCGGCATCATCCGCCTTTGTGCCTTACCACTGATTAATCCTTTGAAACTCTCCGGTATGTAGTTAGGAAGCCGGCGGTCGAAATGCCGCCCACCGGCTTCCCGACTGTGAATTCCCGGCAAGAGACGTAATGATAGGCGTCTAAACCCTGAAGCCTATCATCAGCCCCACACCAAAATCTCGACGCCCGACTTACCGATCGTAGGTAAGCCGGGCGTCAGGAGCGGATAGCCGCGGGGAGGGCGTTAGGTTTAGGTGCTCCCGGGGGGGACATAGGGTTAGGCTGGGGGAAGGGGAGGTTAGGGTTAGGCACTATGGGGGAGGTTAAGGTTAGGCACCCCTAAAGGAGGGTTAGGGGGGGAGAGGTTAGTTGGTTTACTTACCTCCGTCGGGATCTTATGCTGCCGGTCTTTCGGCGTCGGTATTTCATCCGCCGGGATTAGGTCCAGCGGTGTGACATACCGATTCCGCACAGCCACACGGTGCAGTTGCTGACTCTTATGTTGTATCGCTGCGATGCTCCCAGTCATATTGATGTGAGAATGGGGATGCCGCAGATGAACTGTTGGAAGGTAGGAATCCGCTTCACAGACGCAGCTGGATGATGCCGCAGGATGCTGTAAACGGTACAGATTTTATTCACATTCGCTCTGTTTTGTAGAGGGCTGAACGTAATCCCCTGTACTGCGCGCACATTTGAAATTTTTAGGCGCGTCGAGTTATTTGATAGCAAACAGCGGCCAATCGGAAATGTAGCTCTTATCTGTCTGGTGCGCTTTGCAGTGAAAGCAAACGTCTGATTGGTTGCAGTTGTGCAGATTTGAGCAACGCCAGTAGATGCCCCTCGCTGACAGTTGTTTTGCCCTTCAGCAATAGGGTTGTTTCTGATGAAGGTACACAGGTGACATTATCAGATGTACTTATGTACTATTCACTGTCCTCAGTCAGAAGCCAGAATCTGTTTCCCGAGCTTCATCTCCGTGTAAACCAGTCCAGAAAACTTGTCTCCAATGGTGCCGGCCATATGTCTGCCCAGCATTATCATCAGAAAGATTGGTCATGTCTAATGTTTTATTTATATATAAATTTACTTTTGTTTTTGGTCACCTTTAATACATTTAATGCCCTTCTGCTCCACGGGAGGTTTCTGTCCACCCTGAGTTCGCCTTAGGACACCTGCGTTACGGTATGACAGGTGTACCACCCCAGTCTACTGTAATGTCTCAGGCACCTATTAAAATGTCATATATTTTTCTTATCTTTCAATGTCGGTCTCCTGTCCCAGTATAGGAGTATTGTCAGAGCTTTAAATGTCTATGTCCACACTTACTGTACTTTAATTTAGAGCCTTAATATGTCTAATAACATTGTTGCTTGTATAGAGCAAGGATTCCCTAGGGATATGCTGTTACCTTACATTACACAAATTTCCCTGTGGCAGAATATTATCTGCAATGATGTCCTGTATGGTATAAATTCTGTGTATGAACTATTCCAGGTTTTACCACCAGATGGAGACGGAGAGTAATAAAATGTGAAGTTGATAGATGATGGGGACTTGGTAAAGGAGAATGGTAGATGATAGCTGACGGGGGTCTAAAGTACATAAGGAAAGGGGGTAGTAAGAAGAAAAAGGGCTTTGGAAAAGTTTTTTCAAGGAGAATGGAAGAATGAGACGTGCTGTTCATTCCAGCACCCTGCACGTAATCTGTGAGGAAGGGCTAATTTTATTCTGAAGGGTATCATTTTAGATGTGATATATCACTAAAGCTACTGTAGCTGTAACGATACGTCACGTATAAATGTTGCCCTTCATAATTAAAATATGCCCTCACTGATTACGTGCAGGGTGCTAGAATGAACACTAGAGTGTATGGAGATTTGGGCCCATTCACTAACATTACATTTAGGTCATACTTACCGCCATTTTGGCAGCCCCCTCAGGTCGGTGCAGCAAGGAGGGAGGGAGGGTTTAAGTAGGCACAGCGGGGGCGTGCCATCGCGCCATTGCAGCTCCGCCCCCTGCTTTATAATGCCGATATTACTGCCATTATACAAGCAGGGGGCGAGGCTACGATGACACAATTCAGCACGTATCGCGCCATCGCACCCCCGGACGCAATTCCGGGGGAATTGCCTACTCTTGTGGGGTGCCGGGAGTGGCACCAGATTTTCGGGAGGCTCCCGGCAGTTTCGGGAGAGTAGGCAAGTATGATTTAGGTGTAACTGCGTTTACCTCACCTGCCTATGGACAATGACAATGTTAGTAAATGATCCCTACTGAAAACTGGGATTAACCAAGTTGCTTGTATGTGGTGACCCGTAGGTGAGATCTCCCATTCCGTCATGGGACACAAGTGGGTGGGGCTTATTTCTCGAGGACATAAAGGTGATCTGACGGGCACAAAATGTGTAATACTCATGTGAAAAGGACGATACGCACTGTGATACAGGGAATAAAATAGAGGAACTGGGCATTTTAATAAATAAGACCTGCGGGCAGACATGACAGGTGCGGCCATGCCTTCCAGCATATTGGCATGCCGATTCGGAACAAGGGTGGGGGCATGCAGTGACGTCAAGGGGACATGCTTTGCGCTGAAAAGCGTACCGTGCTGTAAACGTGGCATGTTTGTGTCACTGAGGGGGCGTGCACCAGGCTGTCCCTTGCCCCCCCATGGACCCTTCGCACTGAACTTTCACTCCCCCACGCACCACAGGCAGATGCGTGCGTCACCCATTCATCGCTGTTCTACAGAGCCCTCAAATAGGGACTGTTCCGCTGAAATCAGGACGGTTGGGAGGTATGACTGCAGCCCACGCTCTCTGAGGTATAAATATGTATTTTTAACAGAATAATTCCTGAGGTAAAATGATGATGAATCTGTAATTTGTGGGAATATTCTCTGATATTTTACTGCCTTGCTGAGTTTTATTGTGGATTTCATTAGAGGATTTTGACTAGAAAAAAAAGATATTTCTAAAGACCATTCTTTCAGAATATGGGCGTAAAATCATAGAAAAATAATAACTACTTTTCAAAAGAAAAAAACAAAATATATATATAGATATATATATATTTTTTTTTGCTCCTTACTTTCCCTACACCACATTTATATATGTTACCGATATAGGAAAGGTTTTACTTCACAAGTAGCTCTGCGGCGTATAAAATCCAACAGCATTCCTTTGCCAGCCTAACTGGCAAGGTGTGCTGGGGCTTATAGTGCCTCAGATTGCCTATCCTCTGATCTAGATCCGGCATTCAGATACCCGTTAGAGACTGCTTGTTCCTCTACCCTTTTAGCTACACGTTATGCTTCAGGAAATGTATTTATTTTAGCCAAATAAAAGCAAAAAAACCCAACGTGAAATAGTCCTTGTCTCAGGGGCCTTCGGCACTTTGCGGGCCCAGGAATGATGATAAAAATATCAGACTTATAAAAGCTGTACCCCCCATACTATCTTTAGATATAATACCACTGACTTTTAAAGCCACTAGTCGGCGATATTTGAGGGCATTTTACCACGAAACTGCAATCGCACTTCTCACGGCCTGTCTGAGTGCTGGACAACGCCTCAACACAAACCTGTCCATTAACTCCCTACAGTACTGAAGATAATGGCACTCCCCTACTAATCCCTACCAGTGCTGCTGTGTATTGCACTGTAATTATCTCCTTCCAGCACTTAAGGGGTTGCAGAAGAAAAAATACTATTGTTATTCCTTTTTGTGTGTGTATGTGTGTATGCGCGCGCGTGTGTGTAAGTAAAATATGAAATATCCCTTATGTGTTGTAAATAGGAACATACAGTATATTGCCTTTTCTGTAAATAGTGTTCTCAGCGTTTGAATGTCCAAATAATTTTGATGGCATATTTTTATATAACTTGTCAGAAGTCCCTGCCCTCACGTGGTAGTTGTAACCACTCCAGCGCCTTTGAGGGATGGGTAATGCCCTCTTGGTGTATTGTGTGAGTCGCTATGACTACCATATTACTACTCCTGTATTGTCCTATTTTGTCACTGTGGATTCTTTGTAAATAAAGTTCACCGGTGTTGAATCCTATCAGTTTTGTTTGTGTGTTTTATTGAGTAACTACCGCCCATATAGGTTTATTTGGGGAAATGGTGATATTGGACAGAAAGTTGGGATTGTGGGGGAAGATTTCCTCCCTATACACAAAAGACTTCCTGTTTTCAAGTCATTTGAAGGACTGTGCTGGTCACAACAATCATAAATGCAGCAGGTACTATAGTATTACATATTCATGTATAATTGTTATCAGTAGCACTTTTATACATGGTAACTGTTGCTAAAATCATTGCAGATACATGTAAAGCAGCGTGTTACATACTTTTACTTCACATGTTTTCATACACTTACCAGTTTGATGAAGCAAATTTTAACTTGCCCATTAAAAATATAACTTGCTGCAGCTTTACACAATACATACCCAACTGAAATTCATTTTTTTCTATTTGCTAACCTAACCTCCCCCCACTAACCCTAACCCTCCCTTAGGGGTGCCTAACCCTAACCCCCCTCTAAGTGCCTAAACCTAACCCCCCCTTCCCCACAGCCTAACGCTAAGTCTCCCAGGGGATGTGCCTAACCCTAACCTCCCCCCGGGGGTACCTAACCCTAAATTCCCCCTGGGAGCCCCTAACCTAACCCTCTCCCAAGCCCCCCCCCCCGCGGCTGCCCGCGATCAGTAAGCCAGGTGTCAGGCTCCCGGCGTAAGTCTAATGACAGGTGTCGGGATTTTGACGCTGGTCATTAGACCCTTGCCGGTATTAAACAGTCGGGATGCCGACGGTCGGCATTTAGACCGTCAGCATCCCGACTGCATCCCATTTTTTTCACACTTGCTTAAATGAAGCCTGAGGTCCTGTATATAACAAAATGGCTGCCGCATTTGAGCCCAATGCAGAGGCCACTAAGAACAGGATGTCAGGTTCTAGCCCTGTAGCCGGGAACCTTTTGATTCCCCTTATCGCCAACCGATTGCTGTATGCAAAGGGAGGAATACGCGCCCATTTACATCACATGTTTTGCCTCGCACAGAGGAGCACAATAAAACTTGCGATGTTGGGGGCGAGGGCTACCATAACTGACCAGTGTGCAGCCGGGTATGTGTCCATGCCAGGAAATGACTTTGCCCCCAAAGCCTTTATATTGTACTTTGTAACCCGATGACAAAGTGGAACATACTGGTGGAGGTTGAATCTAAAATCCAGTTGGGGTGTGGTATCGTGTGAACGTAGGGAAGACCCAATCCAAGTCTTCCCTACATATATACAGAAATATACAGCCTCCTAAGCTGGTATTTCAATACTTGAACAGTTCCCGTTTGCACCCATTGCGGTCACCCTGAAATATAATTGGTTAAAAAATAATAAAAAATATATATACTTGTCTGCTTCAGTCCAACAAATCGGTCACCCATGGTACATGACGCACAGGCATTTTGTATGTTTGTCGCACACATGTAATAATATAGATACAGTGCAGAATGTAGCAGCTGCTTAAATCTGGGGGTACAGCTCTGGAGTATTGGGAAGAATTGTGGGAAATTAAACGTTTTCCACCTATCACTCATTTTCCCCGTATAGTGCCCAGAAAATTATAAAATATATGTTTTTTATATATAGTATATTCTTTATTTATAATTATGTATGTGAAACACACACTAAAGTCAGTGCATAAATGGTAATATCGGTCCCGCCAGTCATTAGATGGTTAATGAAAGCTCATTAAAATTACATGAATATGAACGAGCCATTAAAGAGCTAGTAAAACCACAATTTAAAATGAATATAGATGAAAGAGTGTATCTTGCTGGGATGAATCGTGTACGTTTTGACTATAAAAAGTTCTCGCCCCTTTATAGTTTTTCCCTGATTATATTCTCTTTCCTCATGAAATCAAAATGGATTTATTCAGGAACACAAAATACTGTGCACCGACCAATAGGAACGACTGTTACAGCGTTATCTTTAATCATTACTAATAAAAATAATAATTGATTGAATTATTTGCCTTTGTTGGAATACTTGGTGGAAGCTGCAATTACAGCTGTGAGTCTGTGGGCTATTAGTTATGCTGGGTACACACTAGACCAGTGTTGGCTAACCTTGACACTCCAGCTGTTATGGAACTACATAACCCAGCATGCACTGCTACAGTTTTGCTATTAGGGCATGCTAAAACTGTGGCAGGGCATGCTGGGATATATAGTTCCACAACAGCTGGAGTATCAAGGTTAGCCAACACTGCACTAGACGATATGTCGCCCAATCCCGTGGATCCTGCCGACATACAGTATCATACACATCAGCGAGTGTGTACCCACTATGCGCAACCATGCGTACTCCCGTGGGTCGTCCATCTTAGTCGTTCCGTCGGCTTGCGTGGAGGGCCGATGGAACGACCCAGATGCCGACACTGGCATAGTGGATGGAGCCAGTGCTCGACATATCAGGTGGGCGGTCAGCACATCGTCCAATATATCATACGGTCGGGCGACGCATCACTGGGTACACACATGATTACAAGGGGAGTAGATACAATGAATTACACTTCTACATGTGGTCACGATGTCTTAGCAATCTGACAATCTCATGTGTAAACTCAATAGCTCTGGCTCTTCCATATTTAGGGGCCTCTTCATCATCCTAAGTGAGCCCGTTACACAAGCTGTAACGCTAGTTCTTGCATGATTCAAGTAACAGGCCCATTTATTATTAGGGGTCGATGGGGCCACCTAGTATTCAGCAAAATCAGGAAAACGTTGTTTTTGGAGTTTGCCTGCTGGAACCAACGCCATCTTCAGATCGCTGTGAAACCGGCGGCAGTGAGCATGCGTGAACAAAGGTCATGCCAGCGCAGAAGGCTGGCACATCGGCTGTAAGTAACACTGCTGCTGAAGTGGCATTGATGGGGACTGGGGGGGACAGCTGCTTTTCGGAGCAGCTGTCCCAACACCGGAGCAATACAGATGTGCTCCTGTAATTATCCAACCCCCGGTGATGAATAGGCCCCTTTAATGAGTAACTTAAAAAGATAAAAACAGCCGTGACTTTCTCCCGCGTTCCGATGTCTCTTGATGACTGCAGCGGTTCTTTTCTCTCTCTGTGAGACGGACGTGATGCGCGTTCCGGGATATGTCGTCTCCCGCCAAGGATTTCCAATGGTTTAGCGAAAAAAGCATGGCCATTGGTGAGTGGCCGGTACCCAGCAATATTACAAAGGTACAGCGTCTAATTGGGGTTTTACCAGCTACTATAGATGGTTCCTACGGCACATACGCATCGTTGTGGCACCCGCAGCTGATCTAATGCATAACCAAACCACTTTTCCATGGACACCTGCTGACCAAGAAGCCTCCATTGATTAAAAATAAAAAAAATAAACCTAAACTCAACAGCCACCATGATACATCCAGGGATAAAGAACTATTGTCCAACAAGTTGGCTTTTTCACATTCTGGATGACCTTTTATGCAGATCCCAAAAACCTAGAATATTGGTAAATAGACTTTCTCCCTGATTCCAAAAATTTATACGGCGATGACATAGGAGGCTACTTCAGCATCGCCAGCCTTCCATCCCAGGACTCGGAGCTAGCGGAGCAATGGGCTGAATTCCACTCCAAGCCACTGGATTTACTATGCAGCAGTTTGGAGGTGAAAACTGAAACCACGGAGCCTGCAGTGTGGTCCCGGCCATTTCATTGTACCAGTTACAAAAAAAAAAAAAAAAAATAGTTTCCCCCGCTCTTTGTATATTATGTGTCTACTCTCGTTTTATAATATTAAAAGAGGCCTTTTCCTTGGTATAATATTTTGTGGCTCTATATTTTTTTTATTATTTTAAAAATATACATTTAAAATTGTTATTTGGCCTCCGTATTAATCTTATAAAGTTGGGCGCACCTATTGCGCCTTATATATTTCTTCTGTAGTGCAGTAGTATAAGGAATTACTGATACTCTGCTTCCTGTCTTGATCTGATGCACAGTAAGCTATGGGTTAAAAAAAAAACAACAACATAGAAACAAAACAATGATGTGAGAGATGGACAGCTTAATGGAGCATCCTGACCCAAACGAGTTAATGACCGGGTGCCTAGCTTGTTAATAGATGCCCAGCTAATCGGGAGAGGTCTCGTCCATCAGCATGATTGGCTGGTGCGCACTACTGGCACTATAGACTCTGCCTCAGGCACCTGCCACACCTTTTGATTTCAGTGCCTGTGTATGAATGATGCCACCAACGGGTATGGTGCTTTTGTGCGATGCAAACCTGCAATCTTTGCTGCACATGCATCAGCCTCCACGCATGCACTGGAGAGAGCAGCCGGGGCCTTGGAGGATGGACCGACTTCATCTTCCGCCCAATCTAATTTTGCTATGGGCCTCTGCATGTAAGGATGGTGGACATACTTAGTTGTAGTATAAACTCCTTTCATTTCATGTCTATTATTCAGCTCAGTAATATTATTTGAAGCCATTTATCAGTGACATGTGGTGAGGTCAATGGCTGGGGAGGCACACATCGAGATGGGTCTGAGTGCTGGGAGTCTGTTTCACCCCCTACTCACTGTAACTCTCCCCTCAATACACTAAGCTTCAGTGTCCATTGATTTTCCTACCTGCATCACTGTGTCTTCTCTTGCTGCTGCTGCTGCCTGAGCTCCGATCTCTAAACACTGCAGTGCTTTTCTTGGTCAAATTACACATCCAAGGTGTCCATCAGTTCTCAAGACATGACCCCCCATAGTCAGAGGCATGCCTCTATTAGCTCTATTTCTGTGCAGCTTATTGCCTGTGGTGTGGCTCCCACCCCCAGCTCTGTAAGCAGTGTCTGACTCTACAGAAGCGAGGCTGTGCTGTTGCTGCCTCATTTCTGTTCTTCCTGCAGTCACAGGGAGCTCCACAAAGCTGGTAATTGTTAACTATAAAAATGATTTATTCTAATCATTTTTTTAATCAAATCTGAGTATTATTACTATTATTATCCTTTATTTATATGGCGCCACAGGGGTTCCACAGCGCCTTACATAGTACATAAACAAAGTACAGAAACAGTTGAACAGAACAAGAAAACAGTGACATACAGTACAAGACATTGCAAGACAAGTATATGGTATATAAACACAGGGCCGTAGCTAAGGTAGTGCGGACGGTGCCATGGCACAGGGCACCGCAGTGCAGGGAGCGCTGTTTGGAATTGTCAATTTCCTGTTTGTAATCATTCTCACTTGTAGCTTCCTCGTCTTTTATCCCCAGCATCTCCTGGCCTCTTCCATCTCTTCCCTGGCCCTTTCCCATGAGGCCATTTCCCTTTTTTGGGTGCATTATGTCCCTTTGAAAAATGAGGGGGCGCCAACGCTCTTTCTGGCACAGGGCACCAAGTTACTAGTTACGGCTCTGTATAAAACATTGCTGCAACAGTAGCAGGGTTGCAAAGTCAAGGGTTAGGTGATGTTATACGGAGTATAGAGTAGATAACAATGTAAGTAAAGGAAGGAAAAGTACATGAGGGAAGAGGGCCCTGCTCGTGAGAGCTTACATTCTAGAGGGGAGGGGCAGACAGACAGGGGTGACACAGATGGGGTAGACAGTGAGCATGTGACAGAGGGTTAGGATGACAGATGGGTGGAATCCTATTTTACAGTATGTGAGGAAGTAATTTGGATTAAGATTTAAGCCACTGACATTCTAGTTTACGTGAGAGTTTTCATCACTTCATCAAGGGCTATGTAAAGAGTTTGGTTAACGTGTGAACCAGCAGTCTCAGGTAAATGTAGAAATTGGTGAAAGCAGTTGTTGTAAAGAGTTGATCAGATGTAAAATAATGATAAGTTGTAATCGGGTGTGGATTCCATAAGGCACAGTTATTGATTTGGAGGGTGATGGGAGACACGTGAGGTATGCAGGATATTTATTCCATAGTAAATCTGCTGTATGTGAGTGGGGCCTAGATTTGGTGATATGTCACCAGCTAATAAAAGCAGAAGGATGGAGAAGTAGATATAGTTGTAGGAGGTGTGTAAAAGTTTTTATAGTGACACAATGAGGTTGTAATAGTCGGAATCAGTATGATTTACCGCTGGTAGTTAATTGAAGTAAGTAACGCTAATCTTTCTCCCCCCGTAACCCTCCATTAGGGGTGCCTAACCCTAGCCTCCCCCCCAAGTGCCTAATCCTAATACCCCCTCTAAGTGCCTAAACCAGGCTTGCCATCCTCCCGATTTGGCCTGGAGCCTCCCGAATATTGGGTGCCACTCCCGGCCCCCAAGAAAGGCAGGCAAGCCCCCCAACATTACCCGACCTCCCAGAGTACACTAGAAATCCCTGCAGTGGTGGGTTAGGCTGCTGTAGGTGGGTGGTTGGGGTTAGGCTGCAGGTGGGTGGTAGTTATGGTTAGGCTGCAGGATGGGGTGGTTGGGGTTAGGCACTATGGGGAGGTTAGAGTTAGGCTGCAGTAGGGGAGTGGTTGGGGTTAGGCAGTAGGGGGAGGTTAGAGTTAGGCTGCAGTAGGGGAGTGGTTGGGGTTAGGCACTATGGGGAGGTTAGAGTTAGGCTGCAGTAGGGGGTGGTTGGGGTTAGGCACTAGGGGGAGGTTAGAGTTGGGCTGCAGTAAGGGAGTGGTTGGGGTTAGGCACTAGGGGGAGGTTACAGTTAGGCTGCAGTAGGGGGTGGTTGGGGTTAGGCACTAGGGGGAGGTTAGAGTTAGGCTGCAGTAGGGGAGTGGTTGGGGTTAGGCACTAGGGGGAAGTCAGAGTTAGGCTGCAGTAGGGGAGTGGTTGGGGTTAGGCACTAGGGGGAGGTTAGAGTTATGCTGCAGTAGGGGAGTGGTTGGGGTTAGGCACTAGGGGGAGATTACAGTTAGGCTGCAGTAGGGGAGTGGTTGGGGTTAGGCACTAGGGGGAGGTTAGAGTTCGGCTGCAGTAGGGGAGTGGTTGGGGTTAGGCACTAGGGGGAGGTTAGAGTTGGGCTGCAGTAGGGGAGTGATTGGGTTATGCACTATGGGGAGGTTAGAGTTAGGCTGCAGGAGGGAGTGGTTGAGGTTAGGCACTAGGGGGAGATTACAGTTAGGCTGCAGGAGGGGAGTGGTTGGGGTTAGGCACTAGGGGGAGGTTAGAGTTGAGCTGCAGTAGGGAGTGGTTGAGGTTAGGCACTAGGGGGAGGTTAGAGTTGGGCTGCAGTAGGGGAGTGGTTGGGGTTAGGCATTAGGGGGAGGTTAGAGTTAGGCTGCAGTAGGGGAGTGGTTGGGGTTAGGCACTAGGGGGAGGTTAGAGTTAGGCTGCAAGAGGGGGTGGTTGGGGTTAGGCACTAGGGGGAGGTTAGAGTTAGGCTGCAGTAGGGGAGTGGTTGGGGTTAGGCACTAGGGGGAGTTTAGAGTTGGGCTGCAGTAGGGGAGTGGTTGGGGTTAGGCACTAGGGGGAGGTTAGAGTTGGGTTGCAGTAGGGGAGTGGTTGGGGTTAGGCACTAGGGGGGAGGTTAGAGTTAGGCTGCAGTAGGGGAGTGGTTGAGGTTAGGCACTAGGGGGAGGTTAGAGTTAGGCTGCGGGAGGAGGGTGATTGGGGTTAGGCACTAGGGGGAGGTTAGAGTTGGGCTGCAGTAGGGGAGTGGTTGTGGTTAGGCACTAGGGGGAGGTTAGAGTTGGGCTGCAAGAGTGGGTGGTTGGGGTTAGGCACTAGGGGGAGGTTAGAGTTGGGCTGCAGTAGGGGAGAGGTTGGGGTTAGGCATTAGGGGGAGGTTAGAGTTAGGCTGCAGTAGGGGAGTGGTTGAGGTTAGGCACTAGGGGGAGGCTAGAGTTGGGCTGCAGTAGGGGGGAGTGGTTGGGGTTAGGCACTAGGGGGAGGCTAGAGTTAGGCTGCAGTAGAGGAGTGGTTGGGGTTAGGCACTATGGGGAGGTTAGAGTTAGGCTGCGGTAGAGGAGTGCTTGGGGTTAGGCACTAGGGGAAGGTTAGAGTTGGGCTGCAGTAGGGGAGTGATTGGGTTAGGCACTATGGGGAGGTTAGAGTTAGGCTGCAGGAGGGAGTGGTTGAGGTTAGGCACTAGGGGGAGATTACAGTTAGGCTGCAGGATGGGAGTGGTTGGGGTTAGGCACTAGGGGGAGGTTAGAGTTGGGCTGCAGTAGGGAGTGGTTGAGGTTAGGCACTAGGGGGAGGTTAGAGTTGGGCTGCAGTAGGGGAGTGGTTGGGGTTAGGCACTAGGGGGAGGTTAGAGTTGGGCTGCAGTAGGGGAGTGGTTGGGGTTAGGCACTAGGGGGAGGTTAGAGTTGGGCTGCAGTAGGGGAGTGGTTGGGGTTAGGCACTAGGGGGAGGTTAGAGTTAGGCTGCGGGAGGAGGGTGATTGGGGTTAGGCACTAGGAGGAGGTTAGAGTTGGGCTGCAGTAGGGGAGTGGTTGTGGTTAGGCACTAGGGGGAGGTTAGAGTTAGGCTGCAGGAGGGAGTGGTTGAGGTTAGGCACTAGGGGGAGATTACAGTTAGGCTGCAGGAGGGGAGTGGTTGGGGTTAGGCACTAGGGGGAGGTTAGAGTTGAGCTGCAGTAGGGAGTGGTTGAGGTTAGGCACTAGGGGGAGGTTAGAGTTGGGCTGCAGTAGGGGAGTGGTTGGGGTTAGGCATTAGGGGGAGGTTAGAGTTAGGCTGCAGTAGGGGAGTGGTTGGGGTTAGGCACTAGGGGGAGGTTAGAGTTAGGCTGCAAGAGGGGGTGGTTGGGGTTAGGCACTAGGGGGAGGTTAGAGTTAGGCTGCAGTAGGGGAGTGGTTGGGGTTAGGCACTAGGGGGAGTTTAGAGTTGGGCTGCAGTAGGGGAGTGGTTGGGGTTAGGCACTAGGGGGAGGTTAGAGTTGGGTTGCAGTAGGGGAGTGGTTGGGGTTAGGCACTAGGGGGGAGGTTAGAGTTAGGCTGCAGTAGGGGAGTGGTTGAGGTTAGGCACTAGGGGGAGGTTAGAGTTAGGCTGCGGGAGGAGGGTGATTGGGGTTAGGCACTAGGGGGAGGTTAGAGTTGGGCTGCAGTAGGGGAGTGGTTGTGGTTAGGCACTAGGGGGAGGTTAGAGTTGGGCTGCAAGAGTGGGTGGTTGGGGTTAGGCACTAGGGGGAGGTTAGAGTTGGGCTGCAGTAGGGGAGTGGTTGGGGTTAGGCATTAGGGGGAGGTTAGAGTTAGGCTGCAGTAGGGGAGTGGTTGAGGTTAGGCACTAGGGGGAGGCTAGAGTTGGGCTGCAGTAGGGGGGAGTGGTTGGGGTTAGGCACTAGGGGGAGGCTAGAGTTAGGCTGCAGTAGAGGAGTGGTTGGGGTTAGGCACTATGGGGAGGTTAGAGTTAGGCTGCGGTAGAGGAGTGCTTGGGGTTAGGCACTAGGGGAAGGTTAGAGTTGGGCTGCAGTAGGGGAGTGATTGGGTTAGGCACTATGGGGAGGTTAGAGTTAGGCTGCAGGAGGGAGTGGTTGAGGTTAGGCACTAGGGGGAGATTACAGTTAGGCTGCAGGATGGGAGTGGTTGGGGTTAGGCACTAGGGGGAGGTTAGAGTTGGGCTGCAGTAGGGAGTGGTTGAGGTTAGGCACTAGGGGGAGGTTAGAGTTGGGCTGCAGTAGGGGAGTGGTTGGGGTTAGGCACTAGGGGGAGGTTAGAGTTGGGCTGCAGTAGGGGAGTGGATGGGGTTAGGCACTAGGGGGAGGTTAGAGTTAGGCTGCGGGAGGAGGGTGATTGGGGTTAGGCACTAGGGGGAGGTTAGAGTTGGGCTGCAGTAGGGGAGTGGTTGTGGTTAGGCACTAGGGGGAGGTTAGAGTTGGGCTGCAAGAGGGGGTGGTTGGGGTTAGGCACTATGGGGAGGTTAGAGTTAGGCTGCGGTAGAGGAGTGGTTGGGGTTAGGCACTAGGGGGAGGTTAGAGTTAGGCTGCGGTAGAGGAGTGCTTGGGGTTAGGCACTAGGGGGAGGTTAGAGTTGGGCTGCAGTAGGGGAGTGATTGGGTTAGGCACTATGGGGAGGTTAGAGTTAGGCTGCAGGAGGGAGTGGTTGAGGTTAGGCACTAGGGGGAGATTACAGTTAGGCTGCAGGAGGGGAGTGGTTGGGGTTAGGCACTAGGGGGAGGTTAGAGTTGGGCTGCAGTAGGGAGTGGTTGAGGTTAGGCACTAGGGGGAGGTTAGAGTTGGGCTGCAGTAGGGGAGTGGTTGGGGTTTGGCATTAGGGGGAGGTTAGAGTTAGGCTGCAGTAGGGGAGTGGTTGGGGTTAGGCACTAGGGGGAGGTTAGAGTTAGGCTGCAAGAGGGGTTGGTTGGGGTTAGGCACTAGGGGGAGGTTAGAGTTAGGCTGCAGTAGGGGAGTGGTTGGGGTTAGGCACTAGGGGGAGGTTAGAGTTGGGTTGCAGTAGGGGAGTGGTTGGGGTTAGGCACTAGGGGGGAGGTTAGAGTTAGGCTGCAGTAGGGGAGTGGTTGAGGTTAGGCACTAGGGGGAGGTTAGAGTTGGGCTGCAAGAGGGGGTGGTTGGGGTTAGGCATTAGGGGGAGGTTAGAGTTACGCTGCAGTAGGGGAGTGGTTGGGGTTAGGCACTAGGGGGAGGTTAGAGTTAGGCTGCAAGAGGGGGTGGTTGGGGTTAGGCACTAGGGGGAGGTTAGAGTTAGGCTGCAATAGGGGAGTGGTTGGGGTTAGGCACTAGGGGGAGGTTAGAGTTAGGCTGCAAGAGGGGGTGGTTGGGGTTAGGCACTAGGGGGAGGTTAGAGTTAGGCTGCAGTAGGGGAGTGGTTGGGGTTAGGCACTAGGGGGAGGTTAGAGTTGGGTTGCAGTAGGGGAGTGGTTGGGGTTAGGCACTAGGGGGGAGGTTAGAGTTAGGCTGCAGTAGGGGAGTGGTTGAGGTTAGGCACTAGGGGGAGGTTAGAGTTGGGCTGCAAGAGGGGGTGGTTGGGGTTAGGCACTAGGGGGAGGTTAGAGTTGGGCTGCAGTAGGGGAGTGGTTGGGGTTAGGCACTAGGGGGAGGTTAGAGTTGGGCTGCAGTAGGGGAGTGGTTGGGGTTAGGCACTAGGGGGAGGTTAGAGTTAGGCTGCGGGAGGAGGGTGATTGGGGTTAGGCACTAGGAGGAGGTTAGAGTTGGGCTGCAGTAGGGGAGTGGTTGTGGTTAGGCACTAGGGGGAGGTTAGAGTTGGGCTGCAAGAGGGGGTGGTTGGGGTTAGGCACTAGGGGGAGGTTAGAGTTGGGCTGCAGTAGGGGAGTGGTTGGGGTTAGGCATTAGGGGGAGGTTAGAGTTAGGCTGCAGTAGGGGAGTGGTTGAGGTTAGGCACTAGGGGGAGGCTAGAGTTGGGCTGCAGTAGAGGAGTGGTTGGGGTTAGGCACTATGGGGAGGTTAGAGTTAGGCTGCAGTAGAGGAGTGGTTGGGGTTAGGCACTAGGGGGAGGTTAGAGTTAGGCTGCAGTAGGGGAGTGGTTGGGGTTAGGCACTAGGGGGAGGTTACAGTTGGGCTGCAGTAGGTGGTGATTGGGGTTAGGCACTAGAGGGAGGCTAGAGTTAGGCTGCAGTAGGGGAGTGGTTGAGGTTAGGCACTAGGGGGAGGCTAGAGTTGGGCTGCAGTAGGGGGGAGTGGTTGGGGTTAGGCACTAAGGGGAGGCTAGAGTTAGGCTGCAGAAGAGGAGTGGTTGGGGTTAGGCACTATGGGGAGGTTAGAGTTAGGCTGCGGTAGAGGAGTGGTTGGGGTTAGGCACTAGGGGGAGGTTAGAGTTAGGCTGCAGTAGGGGAGTGGTTGGGGTTAGGCACTAGGGGGAGGTTACAGTTGGGCTGCAGTAGGGGGTGATTGGGGTTAGGCACTAGAGGGAGGCTAGAGTTAGGCTGCAGTAGGGGAGTGGTTGAGGTTAGGCACTAGGGGGAGGCTAGAGTTGGGCTGCAGTAGGGGGGAGTGGTTGGGGTTAGGCACTAGGGGGAGGTTAGAGTTGGGCTGCAGAAGAGGAGTGGTTGGGGTTAGGCACTAGGGGGAGGTTAGAGTTGGGCTGCAGTAGGGGAGTGGTTGGGGTTAGGCACTAGGGGGAGGTTAGAGTTGGGCTGCAGTAGGGGAGTGGTTGGGGTTAGGCACTAGGGGGAGGTTAGAGTTAGGCTGCGGGAGGAGGGTGATTGGGGTTAGGCACTAGGAGGAGGTTAGAGTTGGGCTGCAGTAGGGGAGTGGTTGTGGTTAGGCACTAGGGGGAGGTTAGAGTTGGGCTGCAAGAGGGGGTGGTTGGGGTTAGGCACTAGGGGGAGGTTAGAGTTGGGCTGCAGTAGGGGAGTGGTTGGGGTTAGGCATTAGGGGGAGGTTAGAGTTAGGCTGCAGTAGGGGAGTGGTTGAGGTTAGGCACTAGGGGGAGGCTAGAGTTGGGCTGCAGTAGAGGAGTGGTTGGGTTTAGGCACTATGGGGAGGTTAGAGTTAGGCTGCAGTAGAGGAGTGGTTGGGGTTAGGCACTAGGGGGAGGTTAGAGTTAGGCTGCAGTAGGGGAGTGGTTGGGGTTAGGCACTAGGGGGAGGTTACAGTTGGGCTGCAGTAGGGGGTGATTGGGGTTAGGTACTAGAGGGAGGCTAGAGTTAGGCTGCAGTAGGGGAGTGGTTGGGGTTAGGCACTAGGGGGAGGCTAGAGTTGGGCTGCAGTAGGGGGGAGTGGTTGGGGTTAGGCACTAGGGGGAGGCTAGAGTTAGGCTGCAGAAGAGGAGTGGTTGGGGTTAGGCACTATGGGGAGGTTAGAGTTAGGCTGCGGTAGAGGAGTGGTTGGGGTTAGGCACTAGGGGGAGGTTAGAGTTAGGCTGCAGTAGGGGAGTGGTTGGGGTTAGGCACTAGGGGGAAGTTACAGTTGGGCTGCAGTAGGGGGTGATTGGGGTTAGGCACTAGAGGGAGGCTAGAGTTAGGCTGCAGTAGGGGAGTGGTTGAGGTTAGGCACTAGGGGGAGGCTAGAGTTGGGCTGCAGTAGGGGGGAGTGGTTGGGGTTAGGCACTAGGGGGAGGCTAGAGTTAGGCTGCAGAAGAGGAGTGGATGGGGTTAGGCACTAGGGGGAGGTTAGAGTTAGGCTGCAGTAGGGGAGTGGTTGGGGTTAGGCACTAGGGGGAGGTTAGAGTTGGGCTGCAGTAGGGGTTGATTGGGGTTAGGCACTAGAGGGAGGCTAGAGTTGGGCTGCAGTAGGGGGAGTGGTTGGGGTTAGGCACTAGGGGGAGGTTAGAGTTAGGCTGCAGTAGGGGAGTGGTTGGGGTTAGGCACTAGGGGGAGGTTAGAGTTGGGCTGCAGTAGGGGAGTGGTTGGGGTTAGGCACTAGGGGGAGGTTAGAGTTGGGCTGCAGTAGGGGAGTGGTTGGGGTTAGGCACTAGGGGGAGGTTAGAGTTGGGCTGCAGTAGGGGAGTGGTTGGTGTTAGGCACTAGGGGGAGGTTAGAGTTGGGCTGCAGTAGGGGAGTGGTTGGGGTTAGGCACTAGGGGGAGGTTAGAGTTAGGCTGCAGTAGGGGAGTGGTTGGGGTTAGGCACTAGGGGAGGTTAGAGTTGGGCTGCAGTAGGGGTTGATTGGGGTTAGGCACTAGAGGGAGGCTAGAGTTGGGCTGCAGTAGGGGAGTGGTTGGGGTTAGGCACTAGGGGAGGTTAGAGTGGGCTGCAGTAGGGGAGTGGTTGGGGTTAGGCACTAGGGGAGGTTAGAGTTGGGCTGCAGTAGGGGAGTGATTGGGGTTAGGTACTAGGGGAAGGTTAGGGTTAGGCTGCAGGAGGGGAGGTAGTTGAGGTTAGGCACTAGGGGAAGGGTTATGGTTATGCACTAGTGCACAGGTTCTCAAACGCTGGGCCTGATTCAGACCCGGACGCTAAGCTGCAAACGCACGCTATGGCCGATAGTCGCCCGTCTTTGTATGCGTATGCGTCGCAGTGTGCGGGCGGGAGCCAGTCACTGTGGTCGGGATTTGTGCGCTCGTTGTACACAGACTGAGCGCTAATTTGAGTGACCGTTTGAGGGTGGTGTCAGGGGATGGTCTCTGAAAACGGGGGTGTGGATGTGTGAACGCAGGCGTGCCTGTGTGTTCTAATGGCATTTCATGGGCGTGCATAATTACCATGGAGGCGTCATTGTACACGTCGCCTGGTTGTATTTCAGCCTGCAGTGATCGCAGTGCTTGCGGAAGGGTAGGGTCTACCTCAGGGGCTACGAGCAGCTATGATGGCTCTCGATGTTTCTGAAATTACATACACTTCCTGGAGATGACATGTGCTGCGAAGAAAAAGGGGGCTTCTTTAGACCGGTGGGCGTTCCCTCTGCTGTCGCTTTCTAAGACATAGAGGGTGTCCTAAAGCCTTGCCGTGCGATCGCGGAATTTGCATGCCCTGCCCCTGATGGCAGCGAAAGTGCGCTGCTTTGTGTCCGGGTCTGAATCGCCCCCTCTGTCCTCAGGACCCCAAACAGTGCACAAGTGAAATAATTAGCTTTATCTGTGGATCTTTCAAATTGTGCACCAAGCTTGAGAACCACTGCACTTAGGGGGAGGTTAGAGTTGGGCTGTGGGAGGAGGAGGATTGGGGTTAGGGGGAGGTTAGAGTTAGGCTGCAGTAGGGTAGTGGTTGGGGTTAGGCACTAGGGGGAGGTTAGAGTTAGGCTGTGGGAGGAGGGTGGTTGGTGTTAGGCTGCAGTAGGGGAGTGGTTGGGGTTAGGCACTAGGGGGAGGTTACAGTTGGGCTGCAGTAGGGGAGTGGTTGGGGTTAGGCACTAGGGGGAGGTTAGAGTTGGGCTGCAGTAGGGGAGTGATTGGGGTTAGGCACTAGGGGGAGGTTAGAGTTGGGCTGCAGTAGGGGAGTGGTTGGGGTTAGGCACTAGGGGGAGGTTAGAGTTGGGCTGCAGTAGGGGAGTGGTTGGGGTTAGGCACTAGGGGGAGGTTAGAGTTAGGCTGCGGGAGGAGGGTGATTGGGGTTAGGCATTAGGGGGAGGTTAGAGTTAGGCTGCGGGAGGAGGGTGATTGGGGTTAGGCACTAGGGGGAGGTTAGAGTTGGGCTGCAGTAGGGGAGTGGTTGGGGTTAGGCACTAGGGGGAGGTTAGAGTTGGGCTAGAGTAGGGGAGTGGTTGGGGTTAGGCACTAGGGGGAGGTTAGAGTTGGGCTAGAGTAGGGGAGTGGTTGGGGTTAGGCACTAGGGGGAGGTTAGAGTTAGGCTGCAGTAGGGGAGTGGTTGGGGTTAGGCATTAGGGGGAAGCTAGAGTTGGGCTGCAGTAGGGGAGTGATTGGGGTTAGGCACTAGGGGGAGGTTAGAGTTAGGCTGCAGGAGGAGGGTGATTGGGGTTAGGCAGTAGAGGGAGGATTAGGGTCAGGGATAGGTAAGGAACACTCACTAGAATGCTGGAGCATCGGAGGTCTGACCCATGACTGCTGGGACCCGGAAGTCATGATGGAGCCGCCAAGAGCAGGTGACCGCTGGACCACCAGGGACTATATGTCAACATTTTAGCATGTCGAGATTTCTACATGAATTATAATAACCATAGACAAATAAAAAGTTAAAATGTTCCCCCAGTACACTGTACAGGAGCAGCAATGAGATCCCTAACACTACGTGATTATAGCACCCACTTTGGGTCATATAATTGCATACTGTTATGCTACATGATAATAGCACATACGGTACATTCATATATTTACATTGAGAGCCAACACACCTGGAGGAACCCCAAAATCCTCCAAATGGCACTACAGGAACCAGCACACCCTTCCAATGCTGGTCCCATCCGTGCCTCTCAGAACGGTAATATAAAATTGGCTGCTCAGATCAACTTAATGGCCCCTCACAGGTTCATGGAAAGGCAGGGGTTAATCTAGAGAAAAAAATATGGTAATTGCTCAATCAGCTTAATGATATACTACAGGTGCTTGTAAAGGGCAGGGTTTACACTGAACACAGAAAAAAGAAAATTGCCCCCCAGCACACTGCAGCTAAATCAAAAATACTTGAATCCTACATGATAATAGAAATTCAGAGGTATTGGTTTACATACATTTGCAAATATATGAATAAGCGCTGGGCCAACATCAAGGCTCCTCTATACCAGCATCCCTAACATTAAGGGGATGCTGGTATAGAGGAGGAGGGAGGAGAGGTAAATCTGAGTGTCATCACATAGACCACAGGTTCTCAAACTCTGGGCCTGATTCAGAGCCGGACGCTATTTGCGGATGCTCGTTCAGAAAAAGGGACTGGATATTTAAATTGAGCGCTCGCTCTTTGTGGTCTGTTGCCGCCTCTATGTCTGAACGAGCGTCCGAAACATGCGCTCGCTATTTTGTAAAGACGCCCCTTGACAGGTTGCATCATACGTCATCTCCGCTATTTATTAGATTAATCGAGTACATCGAAAGGCGTATGAACTGCTCGCTATTCTTGTGGTAGCATTTTCCTACCGCAATCATGCGAGCAGTTCAGGCTAAAAGACAACCAAGTGACGTGGTCGATGACGCTGCTTTACTAATTATGCACACCCTTAAAACGCCCGTTTTGACCGTTTGGCACGCCTGCGTTCGGATCTCCACTCCCCGTTTTCAAGCACCTTCCCCTGTTACCACCCACAAACGCCTCATCCTGTCACTCAAATTAGCAGGCATTCGCTATTTTGCGAGCACACGATTTCCGACCGCACTGACTGGTTGGCGCATGTGCATTACAACCCATACGCATGCGCAGATGTACGAACATCGCTCGGAGTGAACGAACGGCTCTGAATCAGGCCCTATGTTCCCAATAATCTGGTTCTACACGGACATAAAAACTGTGCAACCTGTCTTGAGCTGAGGTGACAGACTGGCAGGAGCAGAGTGGAGGGTTGGTGAAGTAGATCTGTCATTACTATGTGCATAATGTGCTATTAGGGGCATTACTGTGTGGCATAATGTGTAAGAGGCATTACTGTGTGGCATAATGTGTAAGAGGCATTACTGTGTGGCATAATGTGTTGTATGTGGCATGACTGTGTGGCATAATGTGTTGTATGTGGCATTACAGTGTGGCATAATGTGAAATAGGGGCATTACAGCATGGTTATAAGGTCTTTACTGTATGTCATTTTGTGTTATACGTGGCATTATTGTGTGGAATGTGTAAGGGGCATTGCTGTGTGGCATAATGTGTTGTAAGGGGCTTTCAGGTGTGGCATAATGTGTTGTAAGGGGCATTACTTAGTGTGTCATAATGTATAGCGCACGTTGCTGTATCATGTAACCACACACCTTAAACGTCTTCTTTGGGTGTGTTTGATCTTTGGGCGGGGGGGGGCGCCTGAAACTTTTTCGGCATGGGGGAGCAAAATTTATAGTTACGCCACTGGCGGACCCCTTGTGGTGCCATAGAAATAAAGGATAATAATAATAGTCACAATGATATCCCACACCTGTTATACACGGATCACTATACTGATATCACACACCTGGTACACGCTGATCACTATACTGATATTACACACCTGGTACACGCTGATCACTATACTGATGTCACACACCTGGTACACGCGGATCACTATACTGATGTCACACACCTGGTACACGCTGATCACTATACTGATGTCACACACCTGGTACACGCTGATCACTATACCGATGTCACACACCTGGTACACGCTGATCACTATACTGATGTCACACACCTGGTACACGCTGATCACTATACTGATGTCACACACCAGGTACACGCTGATCACTATACTGATGTCACACACCTGGTACAAGCTGATCACTATACCGATGTCTCACACCTGGTACACGCTGATCACTATACTGATATCACACACCTGGTACATGCTGATCACTATACTGATATCACTCACCTGGTACACGCTGATCACTATACTGATATCACACACCCGATATCACACACCTGGTACACGTTGATCACTATACTGATGTCACACACCTGGTACACGTTGATCACTATA
Source organism: Taudactylus pleione (assembly GCA_031769625.1). Classification (NCBI taxonomy): domain Eukaryota; kingdom Metazoa; phylum Chordata; class Amphibia; order Anura; family Myobatrachidae; genus Taudactylus; species Taudactylus pleione. The sequence goes on from JAUIMM010000240.1 coordinate 1,593,051, forward strand.
CTGATGTCACACACCTGGTACACGCTGATCACATTACCATACCTTGCTGGGGGGCTCCCGAAAATCAGCCACCTGGCCACCCGGAAAAGTAGGCAAGTCTCTCGCACCCTCCTCCACGCACCCTCCTCCACCGCCCGTGGCCCCCCCTCAACCCGCATGCCACCCCCCATGGAAGCACAGTGTAGGATGTGGATGGGAGATGGGGAGCGCAGTGTAGGATGTGGATGAGGGAAGAGGAGCACAGTGTGGAATGTAGATGGGGGAAGGGGAGCACTGTGTGGTATGTGGATGGCAAAAGGGGAGCACTGTGTGGGTTGTGGAAGGGGGAAGTGGAGCACTATATGGGATATGAATGGGGGAAGGGGAGCACTGTGTCGGATGTGGATGGGGAACGGGGGCACTGTAAGGGATGTGGATGGGGAAGGGGAGCACAATATTGGTTGTGAATGGGAAAAGTAGAGCAGTATGTGGGATATGGATACTGGAAGTGGAGCACTGTGTGGGATGTGGTTCGGGGGGAGCACTGTGTGGGATATGGATGCTGCAAGTGTAGCACTTTGTGGGATGTGGTTGGGGGGAGCACTGTGTGGGATGTGGTTGGGGGGAGCACTGTAAGGGTTGTGGATGGGGAGCACTATGTGGGATATGGATGGGGAAGGGAAGCACAGTGTGGGATGTGGATAGGGGAAGGGGAGCACTGTGTGGGATGTGGATAGGGGAAGGGGAGCACAGTGTGGGATGTGGATAGGGGAAGGGGAGCACAGTGTGGGATGTGGATAGGGGAAGGGGAAGGGGAGCACTGTGTGGTATGTGGATAGGGGAAGGGGAGCACTGTGTGGGAAGTGGATAGGGGAAGGGGAGCACTTTGTGGGAAGTGGATGGAGGAAGGGGAGCACAGTGTGGGATGTGGATAGGGGAAGAGGAGCACTGTGTGGGAAGTGGATAGGGGAAGGGGAGCACTTTGTGGGAAGTGGATGGAGGAAGGGGAGCACAGTGTGGGATGTGGATAGGGGAAGGGGAGCACTGTGTGGGATATGGGTAGGGGAAGGGGAGCACAGTGTGGTATGTGGATGGGGGAAGGGGAGCACAGTGTGGTATGTAGATGGGGGGAGGGGAGCACTGTGTGGGATGTGGATAGGGGAAGGGGAGCACTGTGTGGTATGTGGATAGGGGAAGGGGAGCACTGTGTGGGAAGTGGATAGGGGAAGGGGAGCACTTTGTGGGAAGTGGATGGAGGAAGGGGAGCACAGTGTGGGATGTGGATAGGGGAAGGGGAGTACAGTGTGGGATGTGGATAGGGGAAGGGGAGTACAGTGTGGGATGTGGATAGGGGAAGGGGAGCATTGTGTGGGATATGGATGGGGAAGGGGAGCACTGTGTGGGATGTGGATAGGGGAAGGGGAGCACTGTGTGCGATGTGGATAGGGGATGGGGAGCACAGTGTGGGATGTGGATAGGGGAAGGGGAGCACTGTGTGGGATGTGGATAGGGGAAGGGGAGCACTGTGTGGGATGTGGATAGGGGAAGGGGAGCACTGTGTGGGATGTGGATAGGGGAAGGGGAGTACAGTGTGGGATGTGGATAGGGGAAGGGGAGTATAGTGTGGGATGTGGATAGGGGAAGGGGAGCACTGTGTGGGATATGGATGGGGAAGGGAAGCACTGTATGGGATGTGGATAGAGGAAGGGGAGCACTGTGTGGGATGTGGATAGGGGATGGGGAGCACAGTGTGGGATGTGGATAGGGGAAGGGAAGCATTGTGTGGGATGTGGATAGGGGAAGGGGAGCACTGTGTGGGATGTGGATAGGGGAAGGGGAGCACTGTGTGGGATGTGGATAGGGGAAGGGGAGCACTGTGTGGGATGTGGATAGGGGAAGGGGAGCACTGTGTGGGATGTGGATAGGGGAAGGGGAGCACTGTGTGGGATGTGGATAGGGGAAGGGGAGCACTATGGGGCCTATTCATCATGACATAATTATCACTAGTGAAAATTATGTTTTAAATTTGCTGTGAGTTTGAAAAAAATGTTTTGGAGCCATTCATCATGCCTCCCTAACAAAAGTATCACTTCCAAAAAACTGCTATTTTTGCGGAATCAGCTTTCCAGAAAAGTGATACTTATCCCCTGCAGCTGAGGTATCCATAAGAATTTCCTCACTGCTGCATGTCTTCCCCCCTCTCTATTCCCCTCCCCGGGTGTCCAATCCTCTACCCCCACCTCCCCTCGCTGCCGCATCTTCTCCACTCCAGGGCCCACCTGTCTTTTCTCTTTTCACATGTCTGCAGAGCCCCAGAACTCTGAGCCGGGGCTCTGCAGTGCAGACACAGCAGGGAGGGATCTTAATAGAGGGATATGGATGGGGAAGGGGAGCACTATGTGGGATATGGATAGTGGAGGTGAGCACAGTGTGGGATATGAACGGGGAAGGTGAGCACAGTGTGGGATGTGGATAGGGGAATGGGAGCACTGTGGGATGTGGATAGGGGAAGGGGAGCATAGTGTGGGATATGGATGGGGAAGGTGAGCACTGTGTGGGATGTGGATGGGGGAAGGGGAGCACTGTGTGGGATGTGGATGGGGAAGGGGAGCACTGTGTGGGATGTGGATGGGGGAAGGGGAGCACAGTGTGGGATGTGGATGGGGGAAGGGGAGCACAGTGTGGTATGTGGATAGGGGAAGGTGAGCACAGTGTGGTATGTGGATAGGGGAAGGGGAGCACTGTGTGGTATGTGGATGGGGGAAGAGGAGCACTGTGTGGGATATGGATAAGGGAATGGGAGCATAGTGTGGTATGTGGATGGGGATAGGGGAGCACTATGTGGGATATGGATGGGGGATGGGGAGCACTGTGTGGGATGTGGATAGGGGAAGGGGAGCACTGTGTGGTATATGGATAGGGGAAGGGGAGCACTGTGTGGTATGTGAATAGGGGAGGGGAGCACAGTGTGGGATATGAACGGGGAAGGTGAGCACAGTGTGGGATGTGGATAGGGGAAGGGGAGCACTATGTGGGATGTGGATAGGGGAATGGGAGCACTGTGTGGGATGTGGATAGGGGAAGGGGAGCACAGTGTGAGATATGGATGAGGAAGGGGAGCACAGTGTGGGATATGGATGGGGAAGGGAAGCACTGTGTGGGATGTGGATGGGGGAAGGGGAGCACTGTGTGGGATGTGGATAGGGGAAGGGGAGCATAGTGTGGGATGTGGATAGGGGAAGGGGAGCATAGTGTGGGATGTGGATAGGGAAAGGGGAGCATAGTGTGGGATGTGGATGGGGGAAGGTGAGCATAGTGTGGTATGTGGATAGGGGAAGGGGAGCACAGTGTGGGATGTGGCTAGGGGAAGGGAAGCACTGTGTGGTATGTGGATGAGGGAAGAGGAGCACTGTGTGGGATATGGATAAGGGAAGGGGAGCATAGTGTGGTATGTGGATAGGGGTAGGGGAGCACTATGTGGGATATGGATGGGGAAGGGGAGCACTGTGTGGGATGTGGATAGGAGAAGGGGAGCACTGTGTGGTATGTGGATAGGGGAAGGGGAGCACTGTGTTGTATGTGGATAGGAGAAGGGGAGCATAGTGTGGGATGTGGATAGGAGAAGGGGAGCATTGTGTGGTATGTGGATAGGGGAAGGGGAGCACTGTGTTGTATGTGGATAGGAGAAGGGGAGCATAGTGTGGGATGTGGATAGGGGAAGGGGAGCATAGTGTGGGATGTGGATAGGGGAAGGGGAGCATAGTGTGGGACTAAAAACACACAGACACCCCCCTACTATACTACCAACACCCAGACACCCCCCTACTACACTACCAACACCCAGACACCCCCCTCCTACACTAAAAACAAACAGACACCTCCCTCCTACACTACCAGCACCCAGACACCCCCCTCCTACACTACCAGCACCCAGACACCACCCTCCTACACTAAAAACACAGACACCCCCCTACTACACTAATAGCACCCAGACACCCCCTCCTACACTACCTACCAGCACCCAGACACCCCCTCCTACACTAAAAACACAGACACCCCCCTACTACACTAACAGCACACAGACACCCTCTACTACACTACCAGCACCCAGACACCCCCTCCTACACTAAAAACACACAGACACCCCCCCACCACACTACCAGCACCCAGACACCCTCTACTACACTACCAGCACCCAGACACCCCCTCCTACACTAAAAACACACAGACACCCCTTACTACACTAACAGCACACAGACACCCCCCCTACTACACTACCAGCACCCAGACACCCCCTCCTACACTAAAAACACACAGACACCCCCTACTACACTAACAGCACACAGACACCCCCCCTACTACACTACCAGCACTCAGACACCCCCTTCTACACTAAAAACACACAGACACCCCCCCACCACATTACCAGCACCCAGACACCCCCTACACTACCAGCACCCAGACACCCCCTCCTACACTAAAAACACACAGACACCCCATACTACACTAACAGCACACAGACACCCCCCCTACCACACTACCAGCGCCCAGACACCCCCTACTACACTACCAGCGCCCAGACACCCCCTCCTACACTAAAAATAGACACCCCCTACTACACTACCAGCACCCAGTCACCCCCTACCACACTACCAGCACTCAGACACCCCCCCTACTACACTACCAGCACCCAGTCACCCCCTACTACACTAAAAACACAGACACCCCCCATCTACACTACCAGCACCCATTCACCCCCTAGTACACTACCAGCACTCAGACACCCCCCCTACTACACTAAAAACACAGACACCCCCCATCTACACTACCAGCACCCATTCACCCCCTAGTACACTACCAGCACTCAGACACCCCCCCTACTACACTAAAAACACAGACACCCCCCAACTACACTAAAAACACACCCCTCCTACACTACCAGCACCCAGGCACCCCCCTACCGTCCAGTTGCAGTGTACTGCTTGTGCTCCCTCCATGGTGCTCACTGCGTCCACTGACAGAGCAGAGGAAGCAGATCCTGGGCCCCGGCCGCCTTGTGTGTGGGCGGAGAAGAAAGGATAGGAGCGGAGGAGCCGATAAAGGAGGTAGCCCAGAAGTTTGAAAAGGGGGCGGAGCCAAATCGCGGGAGGGGCGGGGCCTAATTGCGGGCCACGGCACCATTAAAAGATTTTAAAAAATAGTTTATTATGGGGAAGTGGACGGGGGCAGTGTGTGGGGGCACCCTATGTGTGCGTGCCCCAGGACGACCGCCCCTGTCGCCCTGCCCTTAATCCGGCCCTGGTTAGGCACTCAGGCAGCGGGGTCTATTGGGAATTTCCCCTTTACCCCTGTGGTTCAGTCCGACCCTCATAGGAAGTGGTGGAAGATTAGAGAACGGCTGTATTGGGAAATAGAATGGAGGTATACAGTACAGCATAAGGAGCTCTCTAATCCCACGCAACTGGTATTAGCATTATTCTGACTGTTTAGCTCTGTGGAACTGCAAGTCCCAGCAGGTATCACTGAAGCAGGTGTGTGGAATCGCAGCTTTGTATAAATACAATAAAACAGACATCAGTGTGAATTATATATTGTAGGGTCTGTTTACTAAGCATTGGAAGGAGATAAAGTGAACAGAGATAAAGTACCAGCCAATCAGCTCCTAACTACTGTCACAGGCTGCTTTTGAAAAATGACAGTTAGGAGCTGGTTGGCTGGTACTTTATCTCCGTTCACTTTATCTCCATCCAAGGCTTAGTAAACAGACCCCATTTGCAAGAGCCGCCAGCAAGGGGGTACGTGCCCATCTGTCACCTTTGCCTATTTGTGTTTTATAAATTATATAAAAATGTAATTCCGTTATTAATATCGTTAATCTGTACCGTTTTATGTTATTAATTAAAGTTTTGAATAGTTTTTTTTGAGTACTGGACCGCAATGGGTGTGAGTGTGGGGGGTGCTGATATAAATTTATACAACCAAGGGTGCAACGGGTCAAAAACATTTGGCAATCACTGAGTAAAGCTGGGTGTACACCTGAATGACGCTGCGATGAGATGTAATGATGAGTCGTCCGTGGAATCGTCCCATTGGACGCAAAGAAGATGCAATGAACGATGCTTGACAACGACGGATTGGGGTTACACCATATACGATGGTCGTGCAGACTGGGCGAAGGTACAAAGATTGCATGATATATGGTGCAATGTGTACCCGGCTTCAGACAAATTCAACAGGTTAGATTCTACCAAGATATCATTCCTGGAAGGTGGATACGAGTCGTGTGAATGTCCTGGGGGTAACATTATGTATTGTAGGTCCCGTCGGGATTTCTACACCGATCATTAGTCCCCTGCCAGGATTTGACAGTCGAGAAGCCGGCGGTCGACATTTCGACCGCCGGCTTCCTGACCGCATACCGCTGACTGGTTCCTATGGACAACTGCTCCATTTTACCTCTCTCCATGGCTTACTACATCTCGGGCCTTCGGAATAATAGTTACTATGACCGATATGATCCTGCCAAGGGGAATTTTTAAAGAGAGGAGGGGGCCCGTGTGCAGACTCAGTGCGGGCCCCCTCCTCTCTCTGGCAGTGCCGCGGTGCAGTAGATTCTGGCTTAGTGCCAGAATCTACTATGCATAGGCGGGTCTCCAGGAAAATGGCCGCCACCATCTTCCCAGTGATTTTAGCTGCTCTGCAGCGCGGGCCCGACGCTGCAGACCAGCACTCTGGAGACTACCGACAGGTAAGTATAAGACTATATGGGTGCAGAGTGTGCAGTGTGGGCCCTGCACCCTGCACCATTACAGATACACCCCTGGATCCTGCCTAGCCATGAGATGATTTGGCAATTCCTGGGAGCTTCCAGGAGTTTTCCTGGCATAGGAGATGATGAGGGTGATTGTGAGCTGCAGCCAAGACCGACTGCGGCCACATCTCGTGATCTTTAACAAACTGCATCTGCGCCGCAGCCAGCATGCGCAACTCTGAACATGTCTATAATAGGTGCAGTCTGTGCAATGCACACAAGCCCCTGGGTCTAGGGGCCGCACAACGCAACGCACACCCTGCACCCATTTAATATACTTATCCCTCCAGAGTCCGGCGTCGGCACTGCGTAAATCCCAGGGAAAAAGACACGGCTGCAATTTTCCCAGAGATTTGCGCATGCTCAGTAGAGAAATCACCGGGAATGTGGGGAGGGTGCAATGTTCCCAGATATTTTCGTATGTGCACTAGGATGGCACAGTGCTAGGGTCTACTGGCATCTGCGCCAAGTGATTCTATGTCAGACGCATCTCAGTCACACACGTCACCCGGCGGCAGCAGCGTATTACGCATGTCAGAGAAGTGACCCGTGGGTGTATAGTCAGTTGAGTGTATGACGATTGCACGCCATTTTCTCCTCCGAGAATGGGGTAGGTATCATAATTAGTGATGACTCTGCTTTCTCGCGTCGGAGGGCTCGGGGCGGTGCTGCTGCATAGATTCGTCTGACACCAGAATACAGGAGGTTGTTCGCATAGGACTCTCTATTGCTGGATGCATCCGGAATTGCAACCCCATTATGTCGGAGTTAATTAATTTACAACACAGAAAGATTTATTTTCACAACAACCAGACACGTGCAGGTTACACCTAATTATAGCGACATAAATTGCTGGATGACACAGGTTTATCCTGAGGAGAGATATAGGACCTCATTCAGAGTCGGTCGTTGCGGCCGCATGGACGTAAGGGAAAAGGGGCCAGATATGCAAGTTGCGTCCTTTAGATCGGATCGTTAGCTGTCCGACCAAGGGGAGGATGCGGCCGTAAGACAAAAAATACGCCCCCTTCTCGTACGCATTACACGTCATCTCCGGTCATATAAGGATTAATCGAGACCATCGGTAACCATCGGAACTGGTTGTAGAACTTAAGGTTGACCATACCCTCTCTTAAGCACTACGATCAGGTCAGTGTACAAACCACCCATGTCACGTGTGCCATGACACTACTTTGTTAATTATGCACTCCCATAAAACGTTCGCATAATTAGGCACGCCTGTGTTCGGATCTCCACTCCCCCTGTTACCACCCATAAACGCCTCATTCTGTCACTCAAACTACCGACCTGGCTGTGTTCAAGGAGAGAGAAATTTCTGATCGTAGCAGCTAGTTTGCGCACGCGCATTGCGAACTTTATGCATGTGCAGTTTAGCGAACATCGATGGCGTACGACCGTGCGGCCGCAATGACCGACTCTGAATGAGGTCCATAGAGTGGAGCGTTAGTATAATGCTGACAATAACATTACTATCCCCAATAAGCAGATATCACACAGACCACACAGGTCATTGCTAAGTAATAATAAACACAGAACCAAAGAGGAAAATAAGATAAGAGAATATAATCACCACGATGAGATTTGCTCCGGAACAGTGAGTCATGTACACAGCGACTTGTTATGTTATACACAGGCTCCCCGTGTGCTGCTGAATATAGGATGGGATGTGTTATATGGCATAGCCCCCCTCCCCCCTTACTGTAGCCCCAATACTTCTCTTATAGGTAGAGGTGTAAATTCCCAAGGTGGCAACTCCGGGGCTACACATAGAATTCGGCTAGACACCGGGCAGATCTGATTGATTGCAGCATAAAGTGCAAAAACAAATGAGTGTCTCTGTGACGACAAGTATTTAGAAGGGCAAAAGGGCAACTGATGTCGACAGTTATGAACAGGACAATGTTGACATGTTAACATGGAAATGTTGACATTCTGCAGAATGATGAAATTAGGGTTGGGAGGGTTAGGGTTTGGCACTAGTGGGAGGGTTAGGGTTAGGCTGCAGGAGGGGAGGGTTAGGGTTAGGGTTAGGCTGGGGATGGTTAGGGTTAGGCACTAGCGGGAGGGTTAGGGTTAGGCTGGGAATGGTTAGGGTTAGGATGCGGGACGGGAGGGTTAGGGTTAGGCACTAGCGGGAGGGTTAAGGTTAGGCTACGGAATGGGAATTTTAGGGTTAGGCACCTGAAGGACTATTAGCGTTAGTCTGTGGGGGAAGAGTACAGGGTTAGGCACTTGGGGGAGGTTAGGGTTAGGCTGCAGGAAAGGAGGGTTAGAGTTAGGAACTAGGAGGAGGTTTAGGGTTAGGCACTAGGGGAGGGTTAGGCTGCAGGAGGGCAGGGTGAGGGTTAGGCACTAGGGGAGGGTTAGGCTGTGGGAGGGCAGGGTGTAGGGTTGGGCACTAGGGGAGGGTTAGGGATAGGCTGTGCTAAGAAAGGGTAAGGGTTAGGCATTAGGAGGATGATTAGGGTTAGGATGGGGGAGGGGAGGGTTAGGGTTAGGCACTAGGGGGAGGGTTAGGTAATAAAGGACAGTTAGGGTTAGGCGGCTAGAGGAGGGTGTAGGGTTGGGCAGGCCCACCAAGAGCCGTGACGGGCCCCGGCAATAGGGGGCATGGCCTAATCACGGGAGGCGTGGCCATGCCCCCTTGGCGAGAAGAAAAAAAAAAAAAGATTTTGCGCGCTGGGAAGGGGGGGGGGGGGCGCTCTGAGCCCCCTCAGCCCGGCGCAAAGCCAGAGGGGTGCGATCAGCGTGATCGCTCCCCCGCACAGGCATAGGAGACTGCTGTGGCTGCTGTGAGAGGGGGGGGGGGGGGAGTGGCGCCGGGCCCCTCAGGAAGCCCGGGCCCGGGTAATCTGTACCCGCTCCCCCCCTCTCGGCGCCCCTGGGGTTGGGCACTAAGGGAGGGTTAGGCTGAAGGAGGGTGAGGGTTAGGCACTAGGGGAGGGTTAGGTAATAGAAGGACAGTTAGGGATAGGCGGCTAGAGGAGGGCATAGGGTTGGGTACTAGTGGAGGGTTAGGGTTAAGCTGTGGTTGGGGACGGTTAATTTTAGGCACTAGGGAGAGGGCATAGGGTTAGGATAAGGGTTAGAGGTAGAGATAGGGGTAACATACTCACCACCCCTAGATTAGATGACACCGCTGCATCTCTAGAGCTGCCAGAGAAGATACCAGATAAGTGAATCTAAATGTCGATATTTCATCAGTGTCGACATGATGAATACTGCATTACATTATGAATGTCGACAAAACCATACCCAACCCAACCTGAATAATGTGCAATGGGAATCAAGAAAAAAGAGCCTGTGACAATCTGCTCAATACAACGTGATAATTAGACAAACAAAGACGCTTTCACACACTGACAAGCAGGCCACCGATGCGGGCCACCACCGTGGCATGATGAGCTTACAGGGACAAAAGGTCGACACACTACAGGTCGACACACTAAATGTTGACATGTACGAAGGTCGACATGTACGAAGGTCGACAGGTACAAATGGTCGACAGGGTCAAAAGGTTGACACACAAAAAATGGTTGACATGTTTTTTTTAGGGTTAGGTTTAGGGTTAGGCACTTACCGGAGGGTTAGGGTTAGGCACTTACCGGAGGGTTAGGGTTAGGCACTTAAAAGAGGGTTAGGGTTAGATACTAGAAGGGACGGTTAAGGTCAGGCACCTACCCCAACATTTAGGGTTAGGCACCAGGAGGGACGGTTAGGGTTAGGCACCAGGAGAGAGGGTTAGGCACCAGGAGAGAGGGTTAGACACCAGGAGGGAGGGTTAGGGTTAGGCAACAGGAGAGAGGGTTAGAGTTAGGCACCAGGAGGGAGAGTTAGGGTCAGGCACCAGGAGGGAGGGTTAGGGTCAGGCACCAGGAGGGAGGGTTAGGGTTAGGCACGAGGAGGGAGGGTTAGGCACCAGGAGAGAGGTTAGGGTTAGGCACCAGGAGGGAGGGTTAGGGTCAGGCACCAGGAGGGAGGGTTAGGGTTAGGCACCAGGAGACAGGGTTAGGCACCAGGAGGGAGGGTTAGGGTTAGGCACCAGGAGGGAGGGTTAGAGTTAGGCACGAGGTTAGGTTGAAGATTAGGGTTAGAAAACAAACAAAAATGGGCAACCATTTTTTTGTCGTACTTTTGACCCTGTTGACAATTTGTACCTGTCGACCTTCTTACACGTCGACATTTTAGTCCCTGTCGACCTATTGACTGTAGATCTTTCAGTCCACACCCGGCTCACTCTGCCGCACGGCTCATTGGTTCCTCGCTGCTGAGTGGTCACAGGACACAAAGTAGATGCTGGCGTCTCGGAAGCAAATAGATGTTTATTGGCTTCTTATAATATGTCCTAAAAAGGACAGTGTCCTGCATGGAAGGTGTTGGCAATACACAGCGGGCAGATGTTCGCAGGAGATAAATAATACACGCATCAAGATGTTCTCGGCCAGACACATTTTCCTGAGACCACAGAAGCCTTTCATTCAGCTGTAGTCAGTCCTGTTCTCCGTGCTGTAATTTATATCTAATAGTAATTATTACTTATGGTGTAAGATGTGCATACAGTATATTCAGAATTGGTTCTATTTAATGGGTGGGTTAATCCTTGTAATGAGCATATCGATATCACATACTTTGGATTTGGAAACAGAACATTTTAGTTTATATTAATGACAGTAAATAACCTGTGTCAGCACATTCCTCTGCCTTCAGCAATTTATGCTAGATTTACACTCTGTTTACAGTCATGGGCGGGATGTACTAAGGTTGCGGTGACCATTCCGCCAGTCACCGCAACCTTACTCATCGCATATGTACTAACATATGCAATTAGTATCGCAAATGACAGCTCTTGCGATAAGAGCTGCCCTTTGCAAAGCACCCGACGCCGGGTGACGGGGTCTCCGTGGGACCCGGTCCCCTCCAAGCTCCGGGAGCTTCCTACTGGTCACGTGCAGGAAGCCCCGGGCTCCTCCTCCTCCTCCCTGCACCCGGAAGAAGATTAGAAGGAGGAGGAGGCGGATGACCCAGGAGTAGCGCGGACCGGCAACAATAGACAGCAGGTGAGTGGGGGCCAGCGCTGGGCGACAGTGGGGCGGCGGCGAATCATCGGGAGCCGGGTGTGGTAAGAAGCCCATAGGCTTCTATAGGGTAATGCCAGGTTTTTCTGGCATTACCCTCTGTGCCGAAAAAAGGGTGGCCAGGACTTAGTACATATGGAAATGCGGTACATCCCGCCCAATGGATCTTTTTAGATATAAATATATAAGTAATTATGTAATCACCACATCTAATTACTATGAGTACATCTCCTGAGTATATTTTTGGTGTTACCACCTGGTCGGGTTGGTGCAGTGGCCAAGATCCGCTGCTTCATCCAGGGGTTTCAGGGGAGCCCCCTGCCAGCTCATGAAAGCTCTAATGCCAGCTAGCATGGTCCAGAGCACTTTGTTATATACAATGTATCACACACGTGCTGTTATGGGATAATCCAATCCGCTGCCTCTTTAACTAAACAGAACTTTATTCTCTACATGATCACAAGGATCATCTATCAGCGGCGTAACTAGGGTATTTGGAGCCCAGGGCAATGAAAAAAACGGAAACGCCCCCAAGTATGTGCGCACGTGCCGGAAAAGTGGGCGTGTCACTTGCCACAAGGGCCACTGAAAATGGGGGCGTGTCAACATAACACACCACCATTTTTCTCGTCACTCTGGGAACATTCCTTTCCATTCCATATGCACCTTATTGCCCCCAGTAGTAGTGCCCCTTATGCAATGCACCTAATAGTAGTGCTCCTCTTACAATGCCCACTATAGTAGTTCCCCTTATGCAATACCCACTACCCACTATAGTAGTTCCCCTTATGCAACGTCCCCAGTGCCCTTTATGCAATGCCCTATGTAGTAGATCCCCTTTTGCAGTGCCCCAGTGGCGTATCTATAATGGGTGCAGGGTGTGCGGGGAACACGGGCCCCTGGGTCCAGGGGGGCTCCGCACCGCACACCCTGCACCCATAATGTTACTTACCTCTCTGGAGTCCCACGTCGGCATGGGGGTCCGGCGCTGTAAAAGACTGGAAAATGGCTGCGGCTGCCATTTTCCCGTCATTTGCGCTTGCGCAGTACAGGGAAAATGCAGCCACGGCCATTCTCCCGGTGATCTGTGCATACGCTATAGACTCTGGACACTCTAGTGCCCAGAGTCTATAACTCCGGCGCTGGCTGCACACAGCTCAGTGCACTGCCGGCCGCCGGGTGGAGAGGAGGAGGCCCGTGTCGGAGACTGCACACGGCCCCCTCCTCTCTAGAAACGCCCCTGGAAGTACCCCTCATGCAATGCCCCCTGTTGTAGTGCACATTATGTAGTTCCCCTTATACAGTGCCCCAGTAGTGCCCCTTATACAGTACCCCCAGTAATGTCACTTATACAGTGCCCCCAGTAGTGCTCTTTTATACAGTGCCCCCAGTAGTGCACCCTTATACAGTGCCCCCAGTAGTGCACCCTTATACAGTGCCCCCAGTAATGTCACTTATACAGTGCCTGAGGAAGTGCTCTTTTATACAGTGCCCCCAGTAGTGCACCCTTATACAGTGCCCCCAGTATTCCTTTATACAGTCCCCCCAGTAGTGCCCCTTATACAGTGCCCTCAGTAGTGCCCCTTATACAGCGCCCTCAGTAGTGCCCTTTATACAGTGCCACCAGTAGTGTCCCTAATGCAGTGCCTCTTATACATTGCCCCAGTAGTGTAACTTATACAGTTCCCCAGTAGTGCCCCTTATACAGTGCCCCCAGTAGTGCCCCTTATACAGTGCCCCCAGTAGTAGTCCCCCCCTATGCAGTTCCCCTAGTAGTTCCCCTTATACAGTGCCCCAAGTAATGGTCCCCAATATGCAGTGCCCCCAGTGGTGCCCCTTATACAATGCCCTCTGTAGTAGTCCCCAATATGCAGTTCCCCAGTAGTGCCCCTTATACAGTGCCCCCAGTAGTGTCTCTTACATATATAACACAAAACACAATACTTACCTGAATCCCCGTTCCTCCGTTTTCTTGCTCGGCACTATGGGAGAGACGTCATGATGTCTCTTTCACCCACTGCGGGAGTCGGAAGGTGGAGCTCATGGGTGAGCTCGCTCGCTCTGAATCAGGGCCCTCCTACCTCAACTTGGAGCGGCCTCTTGGACGCTTGCATAGCTGTGGGTTACCACCCACAGCTTATGCGAGCGTCCATGATGATGGTCGCGATGGTCAAGACCATCGCGACCATCGGGCTTGCGACGAGACCCTGCGGTAGGGTCTCGCTGCCGCAAGCCCTGGAGTGATTTTGGCTCTATCAGAGCCAAAATCACTCCCACTGACATCACTACTGATGTCAGTGGGGCCGGACCCAGACGGTAGGCGTTCCCATGGAACCCCTCCATCTGGAAGCCATGCCCCCGGCACGCCCACCAAAGGGGGCGTGCTGTCAGTCACCATCGACAGCACGCCCCCTTTGGTGCGAGACCCCGAGCGAGCCGGGTCTGGCGCATGCGCACGACGGAGCTCCCTCCGTCGTGCGCATGCGCATTAGGGCACCATCGACCCACTTGCGAGCATGCTGCGCTCGCGAGCGGGTCTGAATTAGGCCCACAGATCACAACCGATTTGCGATGAAAATCATTCTTTGAAGGTATTTGCATCCCGTTCTGTCCAGGCTCTCTGTATATTATATAATCAGAGATACTCAAATGATCGATAGATAGATAGATAGATAGATAGATAGATAGATAGATAGATAGATAGATAGATAGATAGATAGCTATGTGACAAATGTCAGAAAGATGTAAGGGGCTCCATGCTGCCTGTATGATATACGTCCTCTTTTAGTTGATAATAACAATAATACAGAACAATAATCGGAGCCTCGGTGCTGAACACAACAATAACGTTACATATGCCTGTACCACAGCGGTGATAATAATAACTGGTTTCAGAGCTTATACTCTACCTGTCTGCACAACAATGTGTTTATTATACATCCTGCCTGACACCACAGTAATGCCGTCTAATCTGTTAGTGGGACACAGGAAAACATGTGGGTAACAGGAAGACAAAATATTTTCGGGGTCTAGAGATAAAGTCTGAATGTACAGTAAGTGGTGCGTCTGGGTGAGTATTGCTGGGATTTGCACCACACTGATGACTCATGGAAACGTGGAAAAGACAACAGCCAGATAAACCAATGATGACATGTAGTAAATAGAGTGAATGGCCGGCACCCCACCACTTACTGTCAGGAGGAATTGACATGTTAGTGCTTAGATGCATTACTGCTATGTCAGATCTGTGCTTGTATCTGGGTTATGGGTGTATTCGGAAATGCTTCTGTGTTTGGTACGATGACAATAAAATATTTATTGGTCTATGTACTAAGCAGTGTTAGGAGACAGAGTGAAAAGTGATAAGAAAGTGATAAGATGCCAGCCAATCAGCTCCCAACTGTCATTTTTCAAACACAGCCTGTGAGATGACAGTTGAGAGCTGATTGGCTGGCACCTTATCACTTTCTTATCACTTTTTCACTCTGCCTCCTAACACTGCTTAGTAAATAGACCTCTTAATTTCAATTCGACATTTTAACAATATCTCATATGCAGCATAGTGGGGTCTATTTAATTCCATTTAATATTTGCAAGATATAGAGAAAACAACAGTTTTTTGGGGGGTTCCTGCGAATATTAATTATACTTGAATGTATCTACGGGGACAGCTGCCACGTCTGTTGCGTTCGCCATTTTCGATTACAGAAGCAGACACATAGAAACGCATGGGGGCACTTTATTTGCTGCACCTACCTTCGCATTCTGGGGTCTAGCTCCAGAAAACTCCGGTGTCGGCATAATGGCGAAGCCAGCCGCTCCCGGCACTAAATGGATTCCGCGCACATGCTATGCAGAGCAGTGGTGCCAACGTGTTGGGGAGAGGGGAGACTTTGGGATGGCGTAAATTCACAGATTTGTAAAGGTGAGACATAAAGGGCCTCATGTATCAACGAGTTTTATCATTCACAATGAGTGATACAACCTGTTGCGTAGGATAACGGTGCTCCAGCCAATCAGCTCCCAACTGTCATCTGTTAGAAAAATGACAGTTGGGAGCTGATTGGCTGGAGCACCATTTATCATACACAGAGAGTTTTATCACTCGTTGTGAATGATAAAACTCTGATAAATGAGGCCCACAATAAGGAGAATTTGGCAGAAAGCTGGGCAGGGGGATCTGTGTGTACAACCCCACAGACTATGAATGCCACCTAATACACTGAGTGAGACCCTGTGGGGCATATTTATTAAAGATTTTTTGCAGGTAACCCCCCAAAAACAGACATTTGCTGCGCTTTACAGATAATATTTGGCCATTCACCTCAGTCCCTGGCCCAGTGGAGCTTACAGTCTAAGGGGTCTAGTTACTAAGCAGTGTTAGGAGACAGAGTGAAAAGTGATAAGGTGCCAGCCAATCAGCTCCCAACTGTCATTTTTCAAACACAGCCTGTGAGATGGCAGTTGGGAGCTGATTGGCTGGCACCTTATCACTTTTCACTCTGTCTCCTAACACTGCTTAGTAAATAGACCCCTATATTCCCTACCCCATCCTCACACACACATAGGTTAATTGGCTCTCAACAAAAAATTACCCCATCTGTATGTTTTTGGAGTGTGGGAGGAAACTGGAGCACCCGGGAGGAAACAGGGAGAATATACAAACTCCACACAGTTAGGGTCATAGTGGGAACCGAACCCGTGATCTCAAAGCCCATAGGTTTCTATTGGGCAAGGCCATCTGAAGATGGCGTTGCCCACCGCATCAAAGCATACATTCCGGGGCTTGATGCATATGAGAAATGCAGTCAGACCAACCAAAAACTGCATTTTTGGGAGTTTGACCGCATTTGTGACGTTAGTGCATCCAGTGCTATATGTTTAAGTGGGCAGATTTAGAACCAATGTTTAGGACTATACAATGCTTTGTGACCAATGTTAAAAACATCGTTAGTACCAATGTTTTCTTCTGATGTCCCATCCCTAGATCTGACACCAGACCACACAGGTAGCTCCCCCTGTAATGCCGCCGCTCCGCCGCTAGGTGTCGCTGCTACTGCGGTGACGTCACCAGGAGGTGATCCCAGATATAGCGGCCGATGCCGGGCAGGAGCGCACAGAGCTTAGAGCCGGCAGCTGCAGCGGAGAGGAGGGAGCTCGGTACCCGGAGCCGCTCACCAGGTACTGCGGACACTCACTGCCGGTGTCTGTGCAGCGGGTCACTGCGGCTACTGCTGGGGTCTGTACTGCGGATACTGCCGGGGGCTGTGCAGGTTACACTGCGGTACTGGGGTCCCAGGAAATGTCCTGTACAGCTAGCGCAGTGCTGGGTGAAGGTCTCCTTGGAGAACTTGCTGCATAGGTCCTTCTGGCTGGGGAGGGTGGGGGTAGTACTCTGGCTAGGAAGATGGGGGTAGTACTCTGTCTGGGGAAGATGGGGGTAGTACTCTGTCTGGGGAAGATGGGGGTAGTACTCTGGCTGGGGAGATGGGGGTAGTAACTTCTGGCTGGGGGGGAGGATGGAGGTAGCATTCTGGCTAGGAAGATGTGGGTAGTAACTTCTGTATGGGGAGGATGGGGGTAGTACTCATTCTGGGGAGGACGGGTGTAGTAGTCTGGCTGGGGAAGATGGGGGTAGTACTCTGGCTGGAAAGATGGGGGTAGTACTCTGTGGGGAGGATTGGTGTAGTACTCTGGCTGGGGAAGATGGGGTTAGTAGTCTGGCTGGGGAAGATGGGGGTAATACTCTGGCTGGGGAAGATGGGAGTAGTACCCTCTGGGGAGGGTGGGGGTAGTACTCTGGCTGGGAAGATGGGGTTAGTAACTTCTGGCTGGGGAGGGTGGGGGTAGTACTCTGGCTGGGAAGATGGGGTTAGTAACTGCTGGCTGGGGAGGATGGGTGTAGTACTCTGGCTGAAAAGATGGGGGTAATACACTGGGGAGGATGGGGGTAGTACGCTGTCTGGGGAGGATTGGTGTAGTACTCTGGGGAAGATGGGGGTAGTAGTCTGGTTGGGGAAGATGGGGGAAGTAGTCTGGCTGGGGAAGATGGGGGTAGTAGTCTGGCTGGGGAAGATGGGGGTAGTACCCTCTGGGGAGGATTGGTGTAGTACTCAGGCTGGGGAAGATGGGGATAGTAGTCTGGCTGGGGAAGGTGGGGGTAATAGTCTGGCTGGGGAAGATGGGGGTAATAGTCTGGCTAGGAAGATGTGGGTAGTAACTTCTGTCTGGGGAGGATGGACGCAGTACTCTGGCTGCTGAGGATGGTGGTAGTACACTTTGGCTGGGCTGGATGGGGTTAGAATTCCCTTGGGGAGGATGGGGTAGTACCCTCTGAGTGAGAGCTGGGGAGGATGGGGGTCATACTCCCTGGATAACAACTGGGGAGGATGAGGGACATACTTTGGGTGACAGCTGGGGAGGATGGTGGTTGTACTGTATGGATGACAACAGGAGAGGATGGGGGTTGTACTTTCTGCGTGGCAGCTGGGGAGGATGGGGGTTGCTCTCGGATGAGCGCTGGTTAGGATGGGAGTAGTACTCTTAGAGACCTGGGGAGGTTGAGTGTTATACTCACTGAGTGAGAGCTAGTTAGGATGGGGTTTATACTGGGTTACAGCTAGGGAGGATTGGGGTTGTACTTTCTGGGTGACAGCTGGGGAGGATGGGGGTTGTACTCTCTGGGTGACAGCTATGGAGGATGGGGGTCATACTCTGTGAAAACTGGGATGGATGGGGGTCAAACTCTTTGGGTGAGAGCTGGGGAGTATAAGGGTCGTACTCCCTGGGTGATAGCTGGGTAGGATAGGATGGGTGTCGTATTCTGGGTAAGAGCTGGGGAGGTTGACTGTTGTACTCTATGGATGACAACAGGAGAGGATGGGGGGTTGTACTTTCAGGGTGACAGCTGGGGAGGATGGGAGTTGCTCTCTGGATGAGCGCTGGTTAGGATGGGAGTAGTACTCCTAGAGACCTGGGGAGGTTGAATGTTATACTCCCTGAGTGAGAGCTAGTTAGGATGGGGTTTATACTCTCGGGGTGAGAGTTGGGGAGGATGGAAGTAGTACTCTCTGAGAGCTGGGGAGTATGAAGTTCGTACTCCTCGGATGAGAGCTGGGGATTATGGGGTAGTACGCTCTGGCTGGGATGGATAGGGGTAGTACTCCTTGTGTGAGATTTGTGGAGGATGGGGTAGTACTCTCTGGCTGGGATGGATAGGAGTAGTAATCTCTGGGTGAGAGATGAGGTGGATGGGGGTAGCACTCTGTGCAAGAGCTGGTGAGGATGGAGTTAGTACTCTGGCTGGAGAGGATGGGTTAGTACTCTTGGTGACAGCTGGGCCTGATGGGGGTAATACTATCTGTGTGATAGTTGAGGAGGATGGGAGGTAGTACTCTATGGGTGAGAGCTGGGGCGGATGGGGGTACTGTGTAACTGAGCTGGGGCAGATGGGAGTACTGTGTAACTGAGCTGGGGCAGATGGGAGTACTGTGTAACTGAGCTGGGGCAGATGGGGGTACTGTGTAACTGAGCTGGGCCCAGAAGAGATACTCTCACCTATATGTTGTATACAGCAGATGCCCTGGCTGACATTGGGACACTGCAGTGCTGGCTCTTCCTGCTCTCTGATGTGTGTCCGCTGTCAGTATAATGGGTGTGAGGTTCTGTCTTTGGCTGTATACAGTGAAAATATGACTTTTGTGTATATATATATATTTGTAGCACTCCAGAGTGGCCTCCCCGGTTTCATGTTCCCCGTTTGTGTTAGCTTTGTCCTTTAAGCTGTAAAGTTTGCTAAAGGCTAGCATTAACTATATGTATTAGCCCGATTGCTGTAGATATGATTGGTGGACCTGTGCGGTGGCCGTAAGGTAGTGGTAGATCTGATTGGCGGACCTGTACGGTGGGCGGGTAGTGATGGTAGAGATGATCGGCGAACCTGAGTGTTGGTGGTTGATCTGACTGGCAGGCCTGTGCAGTGGCCGGGTGGTGGTGGTAGATCTGACTGGCAGGCCTGTGCAGTGGCCGGGTGGTGGTAGATCTGACTGGCAGGCCTGTGCAGTGGCCGGGTGGTGGTGGTAGATCTGACTGGCAGGCCTGTGCGGTGGCTGGGAGGTGGTAGATCTGACTGGTGGAGCTGTGCTGCGTCCCCGTGGTAGTAGATCTGACTGGCGGGCCTGTGCAGTGGACAGGTGGTGGTGGTAGATCCGATTGGTGGGCCTGTACAATGGCTGGGTGGTGGTAGATTAAACTGGCATGGTAGTAGATATGATTGGCAGACCTTTGCGGTGGCCGGGTGGTTGACCCGACTGGCGGACCTGTGCACTGGCTGGATGGTGGTGATAGATATGATTGGTGGAGCTGTGCGGTAACCGGGTAGTGGTGGCAGATCCGACTGGCAGACATATACAGTGGCCGGGTGGTGGTGGATAGATTGGCAGAGCTGCGTGGTGGCGGGTGGTAGATCTGACTGGGGAACCTGTGAGGCGGCTGGGTGGTGGTGGTAGATATCATTGCCGGACCTGAGTGGTGGTCACTTGGTGGTAGATATGATTGGCCGAGCTGTGCGGTGGCCAGATGGTAGCGGTAGATATACATATGCCATTGCTCACCTAGCCTCAATGAGCCATATGCCTGCCGTGAGTGAGCCGCCAGGTTCCATGCAACTCTAATCGCGCCGGGCGTCTGCTTTTGCCGAAAATGCGTAGAAGACAGGAGACTGTGCGGATTAGTTTGATATGCGACACTTGCTTATCTGTGTGCGACTGATTCTGTGTACGGAACTTAAAGTGGAAAAAAGCTGCGGCCGCTGCACCGTAGCGCTGATTGAGAGACTCGGCCGCACACAGAACCTCAAAATGCGAGCGCTCGCTCTAAATGAGGGCGGCCGCTTACATGTTCAGATCCGGCCTCCTGGCCGCTCGCTAGGCTGTGGGTGACCACCCACAGCTTTAGCAAGCGGCCAGGTTGGTGGTCACGATGGTCAAGACCATCGTGACCATCGGGGCTTGCGACGAGACCCTTGTGGTAGGGTCTCGTCTACCGCAAGCCCCAGTGAGCTTCCGGCTCACCACTGACATCACGAGTGATGTCAGTGGGGCCGCCCCCAAACGGCAGGTGTTCTGTTGGGAACGCCTTTGTTTGGCCAGCCACCCACCCCCACCCCGCCTACAAAACTGTGCGAGCTGTCGATCACCATCGACAGCAGCCCCTTTTGTAGTGAGCCCCGGGGCGAGAGAATTTCTCTCTCGCTCCGGGGCTTGCGCACTCGCAGTGCGGCCACTGCGCGTGCGCAGGGCCTCAACATCGACCCGCTTGCGAATGCATATGCGCTTGCGAGCGGGTCTGAATGAGGTCCACAGATCACCAATCCAATGACTCGGTACAGTCTCCCGGTGTGTCCTAGCCTATCACATTGCGTCTTAGATTAATTTTTTGGAAAAAAAAAATGCAGAAAGACGCTCCGCGCTAACAGAGGCTTCACCGGGCCAGGCTCTACCAGCCATAGGCTGTGATATCAAAGCTTCCAAATCCTGGTTCACATTGTGGTGTTCCAGAGTTTTTGTCCTTCCCCCTCAGGTCACACAAGGGCTGGGATGGAGACCCCCCCCCCCCTCCCCTCCACTCTATATGCTCTCCCCCTGCAATGAACAGATCCTGCTCTATCCCTGTACAGCTCACATTTCATTGCAGGCTTCATGAAACACAGAGGAGGGGGCACTCACCGAGCGTCAGCTCTCTATAATACGTGTAGAAGTACAGATCCACTCCTAGGGGTCTACAAGGAGTATATTCTGGGAGTTTATGGGAGGGGGCGGGGGGCTGCGGTGAGGATTCAATGATTAATGTAAATTCCGTATTTTCGCCATCTGGAGGTAAAACATCGTCCCTTCACTTGTCCCGGTGAGATTTTCAGCTGAGATGGCAGCCAGTACTACACGCCATGGGCCGCAAACGCCTATGTAACGGGCGTAAAGAGAAGTAGAAAGTGGCGAATTTAGGTGCGGCCGAAATGCGTACAGTGCTGCATCGCCCCTACTTGCTTACGCTTCATTTTGCAGCACGCGCGGTGTAAAAGCACGCAGGACACGCTCCGTAAATGGCCGTTCGTTCATCTTCCCCATTGTGTCGGTGGCACAGTCACGTGGATTTATTTTAATGTTGGAAATTAAATGTGGTAATAGATGTTTAATTGAATTTCATTTTCTTGTATTATATTTATAATATGGGGAAGATGCACTAAGCTATGGAGAGAAAGAAAGTACCAAGCAATCAGCTCCTAACTGTCATGTTACAGGCTGTGTTTGAAAAATTAGTTAGGAGCTGATTGTTTGGTACTTTATGTCTCTCCACTTTATATCTCTACAAGGCTTAAGGTGGGTACACACTAGGACGACGGATTGGCCATCCGGGGGATCCGCCGTCCTATCTGACGATCGGTAAGTGCATACAAACATGCCAATCCTCAGCCCGATGTGTCGTACCTGACATCACGACCGGGCGGGCGTTTACATGTGACCCGCGGCGTCTGCAGCTAGCGTACGGGCGGTCGGCCAATATATTTGCAGAGATAAACAGCCATCGCGATAAGTCGACGTCGTTCACAGGGCTCAATGGAACTGCGAATTCCCAGCTGCCATCTAATGCTACTTCCAAAAGATTTTATTTTTACCTGCGCCATTGTTCGTCTAAGAATACGCTTGGGCGTACTGTATGCCACAACGCTACACACGGTGTTTCCACTGTGATCCCTTCCAACAATGTGTGAGCCCGTCTTTTATTCAGCGAGAGTTGTTTTACAGTCTATATTTACATCTGAAAGGTCTTTAATCCTCTCTTAGAAGCTTTTGAAAATCAGCAATTGCATATAACCTGTCTGGCAAGAGCATATGCTGACATGTAATTACCCCCCCCCCCTGCCCACCTTCTCCTGGATGTATGACTGTGGTATTAGATTAGAGAGTTGGTCTTATCTTGTGCTTGGAACATGGGTGCTCCTGTTTTCTGGGGATGGTTTTTGTGTGGTCACAATGGAAATTGCCGCATTTTCCATACGTTTATGTAAAGATGTTGGTACTGTATGTTGCTATAAGTTCGGCACTGTTAAGGTGGCCACAAACACAGCGATATTTTACTCGATCTGGTTGACTCCGACGCATCGGAACGACAGATCGTGTAAAATATGCCCAAATTGTGAGTCCCACTCACGATTACGATTGCGTCCCGCAGGTCGCACGTCGCGTCTTCAGATCTGCCGTGCTGTAGGGCAGATCTGACAATCTCAAGTCACGATGCACTGGAGTAGTTAGGAGGCACGATAGAGCGTGTGTCACATTGGCGGCTTTTTCAGACCAAATCGTGCCCACGACTGCCGGGGAGCTCCCGGTGGAGTTCAGAGGTAAATCGTACCCATCGTGGGATTGTGAGTACATCGCTGTGTGTGTAGGCACTATAAGGCTGGGGACACACAGTTGAACTCTGGGCCTGATTCAGAGCCGCTCGCTCTGAATCAGGGCCGGGCTTTTTTTTTTTTGTAGCGGCCTCTCGGCCACTCGCATAGCTGTGGGTGACCTAGCGACATAGCGAGCGGCCATGACGATGGTCGCGATGGTCAAGACCATCGGGCTTGCGACGAGACCCTTGTGGCCAATCACACGATATGGCATGCGAGGCTGTACATATTAATGAAGGACGGATCGTTCAGTCGTTCATTAAATCTTTTAAGTGTGTACCGGCAATCATGCGATGTCCAGGGTGAAGACAAATCGCCCTGAACATCATCACGATTGCCGGTTGTTTTGGTGTGTACCCACCCTAAGAAAGTAGGGAACGCTTTCCCTTGGAATATGCAGCTCATTACCTACAGTCCCTGTGCACCCTCGAATGTCCGGGCACCAGTGCCCTTGTGCCATCGGCTGTCTCTATAAATAAAATCCTATAGGTAGCAATAGAAAGAACCCGTGTGTTTGCCTTCAGCCGCTATGCGGAGAGACGACCTTTTCAGTGCAGGTTTTATTGCATTATGTGTGGGAATGATCAATGGAAGATGTAACCATCTCCTACATAACGTGAGGGGAACAGACGGCGACTCGGATACTTGAGCTGAATGCTATACTGTGCCTTATCTCTAAACATGGGTTTTATTTTTCAATTAACTAAAACATCAACCACCATATTTCTCCCCACACTGAGGTAAAGTGCGTTCTCCGCAGATGTCCGTAGGTATAAAATGCATTTACGATTAATATAATACAGGAAATTGATTTCCATAGTTAAACTTTTTATTAAAATAAATCCGCTTCTTAAATGTGTTACCTGCCCCCATAGCTACTCACATGTATGCTGCTGTTTATGTTGGGTGTATAATGGTACATCCTAGTCTGTAGTAATACACCTGTAAACCTGTGGTTACACTAGGTGGTGTCCGGTGCCTGTACATGGTACATTGGGTGTGACAGCTGTCGGATGTTACCTGGTTATAGCTCCCGGCTCATTCGTAGCGTAGTGGAAATGATCCAGTCACACTATTGTACGCCCGCTTGTCCCTCTGTAGAATAAACAGCTCTTTGGCGGTTTTAGTGGCCCAGTTATTGAAGTGACCTCAGCCGCAGCATTTAACCAATGTCTGTTGCCTACGGCATGCACATTCTACAGTCTGTGGGACTACACATCCCAGCATGACCTGAGTCCTTAACTGCACTGTGCTTTGCTTTCAAAATTTCTGGTTATATAAAGAAACACTTCAGATCTATAAGGACCAGGTGATTTTAACAGAATCTGGTACAGAATGTCACCGTCTGCATGATGCGCGTTAATTGCATTATGTGTCATTGACGCGGCACTATAATGACCGTGCGCACCTGCATTGTTGGCAGGTGGTATAGAGAGGGGGAGCAGGGGGGCAGAGCAGCATAAACTATTGTTGATTTATTGCCCATCACAATCATTTTTTTTTTTTTTTGATTTATTGTTCCTAGGATAGGAACATGCATGCGATAGACCTTTATCCTCTGTTCAGCCTGTCAGCGCACCCTTATTTATGTACCTCCAGACCACGCCCCCTCTGATGTCATAGCCATCGCACAATGCAGAACTGAGGGCCAGATTCACTACCGAATGCAATAGCGATACTGCACGCAGTTCAACTGCGATAGTATGCTAATCCATTGCGATCGCAATGCCCTCGCAGCAATACATAGGATCGCCCACTTTACCTTACACACATCCGTAATGTTTAGCAAGACTGCGAAACCATCGGTACAGTCGAGTACCATCGCAGCCTCACTCACACTTGCACAAGCTCTGACCTTACTCAGGAATTGCTAACAACCATGCACGCCATCGCAGGGGATAATTTATACACGCTCTTGCAACGGCGTTGAAACGCAATGGCAAGCCTGCATTAGCCCGATTTACCCCCCTCCACGGTCACCACCCACAAACGGCACTTCCTGTCAATCACACTGTGATGGGTCTGCATAGTCACTGCGGACGCAGTCCCGATCGCAGTAGCTAGTTTGCGTATGTGCACACTGCGATTGCATGCGCATGATGCAACAATCTGCCGATTGCATGCGTAATCGCAGTTGCGTGCGGTAGTGAATCCGTCCCTGGGGCCATACTGACAAGATTTTATGGTAGGATCATTACACCTCCCAGGGATTGACAGAAGGATGGCAATGTTTTTCTTTGGAAAAGAGAAGACCAACAGTGGAACTGTACTGCATGGTGAGCACTGCAAGCAGATTTCATAAGAGAAGTCCTATAACAAGAATATTTCTATACAGTCATTCTTTAGTGTTTATCTTGGACAAGTACACAGGGACCATAAAACATACAGTGTCTGCGTCCTTCTTGCCAGAGAGCTAAATTTTAATTTTTCTTTTGTTATGTGCTGTGTGACCGCTTCAGGGGGTTCTGGAGCTCGTCAGGAAGTGATATTTGAGACGATGGTACTGTCCTGACAAGTTACAAGGAGGTTCCTTATTTACCCCAACAGACTTTCCTGTCTCTTTCAGTGCACCTCCCCAGCCTGACTGCTTATAGCAGTGCGATCACTCTGGTCCTGCTTTTCCCGCTTATTTTCTAAGGACTATAAAGTGGTACCTGGTGAAAGTCATGCTCCATTGTGAGTTAATTAGTGGCCGTTGTATAGTAGCACATAGCTATTTTTTCTTGGGACAGATGGCCAGACAAAGCTTGGGAAGAGGGGGGGATGGGCTGGTTCCTCTGTATATTGAAAGCAAAGAGATTTTGTCCCGGGGTAAAACCATATAAGAAGCCCTACTTGCATATGTTCTCTTTGCAGCGTGACCAGTGCGCACCGAAGGGTTCCGTAGAACCTGCCAGGTGTCCAAGCATTGCATGCAATGTATAATAGCCATTATTATTAGTATTATTGCAGAGTGTAATCCATGCACTAACATATTCCCTTCTGGGCCTAGGTAAATAGAACATGTTGCCAGCAACAAGTTCTCTAAACTGCTTGGAAACATCACGCAGAGGAACTTTCGGAGGTGGGATCACTGTAGAAGCCCCCCTCTGCCTCCCCCGCTCTGTAACAGTTTGGATTGTAGATCCGTCCTTCCTGCGCGGAGTGTCCAGTCGGATACTTGGTCTGTCCATGGCAGGCTGTATAGCTGGTTGGGTTTGGACAGTACGATAGTTTTCAAGGAAATTGCCACAGCGTCCCTCAAAATGGGAACAAATTAAACAGAATTCGATAAAAAAATAGAGAAAAAGTGGGGGTTGAATAAGATTCTAATTGGATAAGAGAAATCCGGTCAGCGGCGTATTTTTGGCTAATGACTATGTGCAGCGTTTATATCCTGGGTGATTCGAGAGGTCCAACATGATCGCCGGACCATGGGACCTGACTGGTTTCAGTCACTGCAAATTGGAACCGTATCTGGACATTCCCGGTGATACAATTTATGCGTTTAATGTGCGTCTTGTAACGCATGTAAATGGATATGAAATAAATATAATTTTGCACATGACAGCGTATATATATCTTCGTACCTTTCCATGCGTGTAACTTGCGTTGTATACTAGTTGACTTGCTTTAGCGCTAAGTGGCCGGCTCCGTGTGGTAGAAAGGAGATGGATTTATGAGGGAACACCTCAGGGTTTCAGGGATTGCAGAGTACTGGACTCAATCAGGGCCCAGCAGGAGGAATGACAAATATCTGCTGTGGTGTGTCTCCTTTGTGTTGGAAATTAAGCAGACGACACCCGTTCCCTGAATTGTTAATGTGATTAAGATACCAGTGACTTGCTAGGGAAGATGGGGGTAGGGTGACACAACTAATTACAGTGAACTAAAGGGCCCCATACATCTGGCAGGCCGATTCACTGTTCCCACGATCGGACCAGAACCGCCAGTTGGAAATGCCGACCGGCGGCCAGCGATGGTCGCCAATCCGTCAGGGAATCTGTGAAATTCTACATGTAATAAAAAAAAAAAAAAAAACCCCCTCAGATTTGTTGATTACGATCATATTTTGATTGTGATCGGCAAATCAGTGAAATCCAACAGGTTGGATTTGACAGATAACCCGATGTCTGGGGATCAGGGAATTGCGGCAATCTGTCGCTAGTGTATGTGGGCCTATTCTGGCGTGCCTCTCACAATGATGACCAGCAGCTGAGTTCTGTTTGGGGTAGAGAGCAAGGATTATTACCGCGCTACAA
Organism: Taudactylus pleione; assembly: GCA_031769625.1. Taxonomy (NCBI): domain Eukaryota; kingdom Metazoa; phylum Chordata; class Amphibia; order Anura; family Myobatrachidae; genus Taudactylus; species Taudactylus pleione. The sequence continues at coordinate 1,620,630 of JAUIMM010000240.1, forward strand.
CCCCTGTATGTGGTGTATGTCCGTGAGTCTAATAATAGACGCAGGAGTCTATTTACTAAGCAGTGTTAGGAGACAGAGTGAAAAGTGATAAGAAAGTGATAAGGTGCCAGCCAATCAGCTCCCAACTGTCATCTCACAGGCTGTGTTTGAAAAATAACAGTTGGGAGCTGATTGGCTGGCACCTTATCACTTTTCACTCTGTCTCCTAACACTGCTTAGTAACTAGACCCCATAGATGGATAATCGTGAAAATCTTTTTAATGGTTAAGCACACTGTTAACCACAGAACTATATTGCATTAATGTAGGTGAAATTATACACACATAAATACAACAAAACATATATACAGATTGGTCAAAATTGACAATTCTGTTTGGGGCAGCGGGATCCACTCAATCACAGTTCCGTGCTCGGGGCGTAACTATAAGCCCAATTCTGTATCCTTTCGCTCGGATTTCGTCTGTGTATTTCCATGCTGATCTATAAATAAAATCTCCACTTTAGATCAGCGTTACATCCTGTGTGGCTTCTCCTCGCTATGTAAAAGCATGCAAGATGGCAGCTCGCGTTTGTTGATAAAATATTACATTCTAATTATTATTCTCTAGAGATTGATATAATTATGAGGTGTTGAAAATGAAAAAAACCAAAACAAAAAAAAACCCTAATTACTGATCCACGTTTCTTTACTATGAGATGGGGGGGGGGTTGCCTTTATAAAGTGACCGGTCCATTTAAATAAAATTTGAGAACCTTTGAGGGGCAATGGTTAGCTTGCTCCCTCACAGCATTGAGGTCCTGGGTTTGATTCCCACCAAGGTCCTGTCTGTGTGGAGTTTGTATGTTCTCCCAGTGTTTACGTGAGTTTGCTCCAAGTGCTCCAGCTCTCTCCCAACCTCCAAAAACTGGTAGGGTAATGGGCTTCTGACAGAAGATTAACCCTAGTGTGTATGTGTATCCATGTGGTATGGAATGTAGACTGTAAGCTCCACTGGGGCAGGGACTGATGCGATTGTTGAAATATTCTCTGTAAACCACTGAGTAATATGTGCGTGCTATATAAATAACTGTTAATAAATAAAAAGACGTAATCTGTATGTACAGGCCCCTCTGTATACATCTGGCAGATGTACACATAATACTCCTTCTGCCAGAAGTAGATAACTGGAACTTGTTTACTGACTGGTAGGTGCTGAGGGGAGCTCTGAGGGGTTATATCTCTGTATTCCGAGAACCAGATCATGTAACAGGGAAGTTACTGCCTCTGTCTCATTACTCAGAGCACATGTATCACACATACATCTAATATTACCTCAGGATCCAGTACAGATATAGAACATAAACTATTGTAAAGTATTTAAGGCTCTGCAGTGCAGCTGCAGCTGAAGAATTTAGGTGCAGTTCCCCAGCTCTTGTGGAACTGGTACACGTTTATGAAGCTGGCGGACGGAATCCCGACCGCCGGCTTCTAGACTACTTAATCCCGGCGAGGGTTAAATGACAGGCGTATAAATCGCCTGTCATTTCACCGCAGCCGGGAGACCGGCGCCCGGCATCCCGATCTAAAGGATGCCGGGCGCGGACAGCCACTGGGGGGGGGGGGCTAGGTTTAGGGCTCCTGGGGAGGACTTAGGGCTAGGAACCCCCCCGGGAGGTTAGGTTTAGGCTGGGGGGAGGGTTAGGGTTAGGCACCCCCCCGGGGGACTTAGGTTTAAGCGGCAGGGAAGGGGGGGTTAGGGTTAGGCACCCTAAAGGAGGGTTAGGAGATAAAATTAGGTTAGTTTATACTTACCCGGGGACGATCGGGATTTCCTCCTCTGTCGGGCTGCCGCTGCCGGGGTTTGAACTACCGGCCATGCGGCCGGCGGTGAATCATACCGATTCCTCTGGAACTATAAGGAGTAAATTTACTAAAGTGAGAGTTTTTAGAAGTGAGTTTTAAAAGTGATGTTGCCCATAGCAACCAATCAGATTCTAGCTATTAATCTTCTAGAAGGTGCTATTTAAATGTTAAGTAGAATCTGATTGGTTGCTATGGACAATATCACTTTTAAAACTCACTTCTAAAAACTCTCACTTTAGTAAATTTACCCCTAAGTCTCAAAAATGCCTGCCATTTGCAGTTTTACAACAGCCGTAGGCCCACAGGTCGCCCATGATTGTAGCGCTGGGAATGCAGGGCCGCAGCATAACTAAGCCATCTCTTAAACATATATGCAGGTTATAAACAGGAACATGGCCCCATAATATAAAGTGACTACTGTAAAGCTGCTTTGTTCATTATATCATGGCTTGCAGTTACAGGGTGGTTTATTACATAGACTTTATTTTTTTTGCCACCTGCTGGGCTACATGCACCTTTGCTGGAATCTGTCTGCGTGAAACGCGGCCTGATACGGGTGCGGGGGTGAAACGCTCTGCATTTATCTGCATATTGGGCTGAGGCGGTTGCGCTTAGGTTGCAGAGCTCCTGGCCTGTGTCACACAGCAGCAGTTGAGAATGCAGGGTGCTGACGTGTTCTTCCTCTGTGGCGTTATCCTGATGCTCTGCCGGCAGCTCTGGAAAGGTCACATCGGAGTCTCCGCATTCTCCCAATGTGTATGCATCACAAGTCACCAGACCTGCGGCTGTCGGCCGCCCAGGAGCCGTGAGCTCACAGCCCTCTCTATTATTCAGTCCCTCTGCTGCGCTCATTGTGTGCCGGACAAAAGGCCTCATTCTGAACAAAAGCCGGTACAAGAGTCCCTGTCACCAGCTCTCCTGCATAATGCAGAGCGCAGAACATTAATGTATATTCTGGCTGAACTTTCAAGGGCCTGTGCTCTCAGGCACTAGACTCAGACAGAGGAGACCTGCACAATCCCCAACGAGTACACTTTATATACAGATGGTCTTGTATAACAGGGGTAGGCAACGTGTCGCACTCTATCTGCTGAGGAACTACACATTCCAGCATGCCCTAGCTGCAAAACTGTGTCAGGGCATGCTGGGATGTGCAGTTCCACAGTAGCAGGAGTGCCATACGTTTCCTACCCCTGTGAAATAACATGTCTACATGTCACAAATAAATCACGTGGCAGAAGCTTGCCAGAGCTAAAGAGATAGATCTATCTATCTATCTATCTATCTATCTATCTCATATTTATCTGCTTTTCTTTTTTATGGGGGAAGAATGTTTCCTGCGTACACTGTACTTCCTGTCAGCAAGCCTAGTAACGTGTTTGTTTATAGGTTGATACATGGTGAGATGATAACCTCTCAATCCTCCAACAAAATGTAATGGAGCTAAAGTAATCCATGAATACATTTCCTGTCAGGCAGATTACGGGTGGTTTTAGGAGCTTGGTGTCTGAAGACTGAATTAACCTATAACTGGCAAATTGACTGGAAAGTATATTGTAAGGGGAACCCAGCATAAAGGCTGAAGGGGTTCAGTATATAGTACATATATTTGGCCAGCTGTATGGCTCTGCATATTAGACTTGGCCACATGTATGGCTCTGCATATTAGACTTGGCCAGCTGTATGGTTCTGCATATTAGACTTGGCCAGCTGTATGGCTCTGCATATTAGACTTAGCCAGCAGTATGGCTCTGCCTATTAGACTTGGCCACATGTATGGCTCTGCATATTAGACTTGGTCAGCTGTATGGCTCTGCATATTAGATTTGGCTAGCTGTATGGCTATGCATATTAGATTTGGCCATACGGCTATACATATTAGACTTGGCCAGCTGTGTGGCACTGCATATTAGACTTGGCCAGCAGTATGGCACTGCATATTAGACTTGGCCAGCTGTATGGCTCTGCATATTAGACTTGGCCAGCTGTATGGCTCTGCATATTAGACTTTTCCAGCTGTATGGCTCTGCATATTAGACTTGGCCAGCTGTATGGCTCTGCCTATTAGACTTGGCCAGCTGTATGGCTCTGCCTATTAGACTTGGCCAGCTGTATGGCTCTGCCTATTAGACTTGGCCAGCTGTATGACTCTGCATATTAGACTTGGCCAGCTGTATGGCTCTGCATATTAGATTTGGCCAGCTGTATGGCTCTGCATATTAGATTTGGCCAGCTGTATGGCTCTGCATATTAGATTTGGCCAGCTGTATGGCTCTGCATATTAGATTTGGCCAGCTGTATGGCTCTGCATATTAGACTTGGCCAGCTGTATGGCTCTGCATATTAGACTTGGCCAGCTGTATGGCTCTGCATATTAGACTTGGCCAGCTGTATGGCTCTGCATATTAGACTTGGCCAGCTGTATGGCTCTGCATATTAGAAATGGCCAGCAGTATGGCTCTGCATATTAGACTTGGCCAGCTGTATGGCTCTGCATATTAGACTTGGCCAGGTACCCTCCTGTATGTAGAAATATTATCCCCATTGAAGGGCCCGGAAGACTTTCCGAGAATAAAATGGCTGATGACAAAGGACTGTAACTTGTACTGAGTTAAATATCGGAAATATTTCAGTGTCCTTTACACAGTGGATCAACTTGTGGCATTTTATTGATCTTGTAATAGGTCTGTGCATGGTATTGGGAAGATATGTGTTGAAGCTTGTGCATGTCCTGTTGTGCGAGAGATTACAGCAGATTACTGTATTTTCATACACTCTATTTGCACAATTGCCATTTTGATAACCTTTTATTAATATAGCACACACGATACGATTAAAATGCACGATATTAACGATATCGATCATATCGTTATCGTTCATGTCGTGCGTGTCTCGGTGCCTGCAACCCACCAACGACCTGAGAATAACGGGCACGTATGGACGGTAAAGATATCGTCCCATCCCATCGACCGTACATGCAATCCAACCTGGTCGATATCGACCACGTCACAACGATCGCGGGTCGCTGCGGGAGATCATTCAGCGATATCGTTATCGCAGACGGCCATCCCGTGTGTGTATGCACCATTATTCCATCCCACTTTACAGAGAAACTTCAACCTCCTTCCCTGCCCCAAGGAGCTTACAGGTGTATTTACTAAAGTGCATTTAGAAATGGAGATGTTGCCCATAGCAACCAATCAGATTCTAGCTATTTATCTAGCACCTTCTAGAAGGTAATAGCTAGAATCTTATTGGTTGCTATGGGAAACATCTCCACTTCTAAAAACCCGCACTTTAGTAAATATCCCCCTTACACTCTATGGACCTTATTCAGACCCGCTCACAAGCGCTGAGTGCTCGCAAGCGAGTCGATGTTTAGGCCCTGCACACGCGCAGCGGCCGCACTGCGCATGCGCAAGCCCCGGAGCGAGAGAGAAATTGTCGCGCTCCGGGGCTCACTACCAACGGGGCGGCTATCGATGTTGATCGACAGCTCGCCCCGTTTAGTAGGCGGGGAGGGGGGGGTGGTTCCACAAACTGTGGCGTTCCTTAAGGAATGCATGCCGTTTGGTGGGCGGCCGCACTGACATCAGCAGTGATGTCAGTGGGGAGCTTCCAGCTCGATCAGAGCAGGAAGCTCCCTGGGGCTTCCGGTTGCCGAGACCCAACCTTAGGGTCTCGTCGCAAGCCCCGATGGTCTTGACCATCGCGACCATCAACCTGGTCGGTCGCTAAAGCTGTGGGTGGTAACCCACAGCATAGCTAGCGACCAGGAGGCCGCACTAAAAAAAACAAGCGGCCGCCATCATTCTGAACGAGCGCTCGCTTCTTGCGAGCGCCTCTGAATGAGGGCCTATATTCCTTACCGTACAAACACATTTGTGCTACAGCTTCAGTTCACATTGTGTATATAGGAAGGATCAGCGTTCCACAAAGGGCATCACGCACACGTTAGTGTTATTTTTGGTAACAGTCTCAGCTGATCCAGTTTGATAACATAGAACTGGGCGTGCAGCCGGGCTCTAACCCTGCTTTGAGGTTTACACATCATAGACTACAATATACAATACATTCCTTCTACTATTATTTTAGATTTTAATATCTCGATGTATTGTTGCAAAAACAGAATGTATGCACCCTGTGTTGTCATACAGTGTATACACCCACCTGCCAGTGTACCAAACATGCACACTGTGTGACGGCAGCCATTTTGTGGGCAGGATCAACATTCACCCATTCGATCCGCTAGGAAGATGGTGCCCTGGTGAGGCCACAGGTTCTTAGTGAATTAACTGTTTGCTCTGGAAACAAAATGGCTGCCCCCGCAATGTTGTGTAGACGGCCTATACACATGGCATGACAGGCCTAAGACCCGTCCTTGATGTCAGGATATTTTCCTTGCACATCTTGAGTCAACAGGAACCCAGTGATTATATGTTTGTGTGTTTTACGGATCCCTCCCACTTCCAGGATAAACGTCGCCTGGGGCCCCGAGCCAGGATTTCCGACCATCCGTTCACAGCCAAAAAACCTCTAGTATTTATTGCAGATCATTAGACCATGGTCTATTGTTAAACATAGTGTGACATCATTCTACCTTACGTCTTGTGGGAATGGTGTTTCCATACGCTTACTTCACCGACCCTGGCCCTATACGTACCAGTTAATGTAGGCTTATATACTCCCCTATGGATGGCTGCTGTGAATGCAGTTTTCCTACAGAAATTTGAATTAGGCCGGGCTTGCCGCGCAAGCTGATTTGTATGTGGTGTAGGTCACCGCGTGCCTTTTTGCAAGTTGGCTGTCTTTTTTTTTTTTTTTAATTGAATTTATTTATTATGATCTTAATAACTTCGGAGTGGATTTGCCACATTGTGCTCACATGAGTATGGTCTGGGCCTTGCGCTCATCCCCTTCACAAACCTCTGTATTATACCCGCTCGCCCCCCTCCCCCCACTCAAGTGCATCACGGGAGGAAGCACTACTCTGTCTGCATCTGCAGTAACTTGGTCGGGGTCTCTGGGGTTAAGTTATGGAGGAAGTAATACGCCTGTCACGTCCTGTGTGACCTGCGCTACCTAATTTTTTTTTTTTCCGCGTTGACTTTTACAAGTGATGACATGGCGGCTTTGGGAATTAAACTTCCTGATGATCCGGTGCCCTAACAGGAGGGAAATAGTCCCTGTACTGTGTGATCTGCTGACGTACCTGTTACAGGTACTCAGGTGACTCGCCCTGGGCTGCCTGGACTCGCTCTCCTTCAGGTGACGAGGCGGCACAAGCTCCAGGGTAGCGTTGGATAAAAATAGCTCACAACTGACTGCTCGTTTTAGCAATCTCAGAATGGACATGATATAAATAGATCCCTAGTGGATGCATGTCATCTATTATTAGTGGGGCGAGCGCAGGCAGCCTTGTGCAGGGTGATGCCGTCAGAGGCCCTGCCATAAACCTAATTCAATCTATTTCATTAATATACGGTAATGTCAGTGCTGCAAAAAAAAATATATTTAATGTATGTAAATAGATACAAATGTCAGCATTGCAGAATGAAATACGGAGTTTATACGCAGTCCTGATCTCTCTTGCATCAAACCATGAAGGTGAAGGCCTAGTACCCACCCACGGGCGTCTGCGTTTGGAATACGCCTGTACAAACCCGTGGAAGCGCACGTGAGAATTTGGCATCTGGCTAATTGCATTTGTTACTTGCATTTCAAGATGCCGCAAAAACCAATAATGAAAGACACAAAATCCCCGCCAGTGAATCACCCTATCATGTGGGCTGTATTATTCCCATAAGGGTATCGGCTGCCGCAATGTCCGCGTCCAGCGTGAAACGGTGGAGGCCTGAATTGTGCGTATTCTGAGTACTAGTAGCTCATAGTAGGCTGCCTATAGGAAGATGGACAGGGACAATTATAAATGGTCTCGATGTTTATGTTGCACCTATTAGAGGTGATGGACTGAGCTGTATATAATAGAGGGCTGAATGTGTAAGAGGTTAGAGATCCGAGAGGCGCGCAGCCGTTCTGTTACGTGACCTGGGAGCTACTGAGCGGTCACCAGTGAGACACTGAGGGGAGGGAGTCACCTGATGTGTTTATCGAATATACAAACATGTGCCGGCCGAGGGTTCCCTCCAGTCATTATTATAATGAGATGATCGCGTATATAGGTGCTATGTGGACACTTTACCTGACTGCTGAGGTGTCAGGTCTCTGTTAGGTTTGGTCATGCACATATCGGCGGATCTGAAGGGTCTGGGTGTTCGGTGCTTGGCCAGAAACATCTGGATCCACCATTAGTGCAGTGGAACGATGACAACATCTACCGTCCTTAATGAGAACTGGTGGTTCCACAACAGATGTGGGTTGCGATCAGCAGGCTTTTAGGACCTCTTCGTGCTACTGTCAGCTAGGCCTAAAATGGCCTACTTGGCTGTCCGGGTGGCATCTTAACCACCCCTATGCTGAAATGGAGGAGACCAATTACAGGAGGGGCAGTAATGTAATTGGTGTAGTCTAGTGCCAGGGCATCAGTTTGTGCATGTGCTGTCTGGCCCGGTAATTGGGGAGACTGGGATACCCCATAAAATGGTCTACAGTGGTTCCAGTGCTGGTGTCCTCATGCTGCTGTTGTTGTAAAGCGGTTGTCCATTTCGGTCTCCTCCCCCTGACATAAAGCATATACCGCTGGGGAGAACAGTATATCTATAGGCCGTCACCACACGTCCCATAGGAGGAGGACCTGGTCAGTCCAGTTGCTATCAGTAGATCAGAACCGAGTGGCTGGACACTGGCCGGCTTCACGTCAGTGGCACAGTCCGGCCTTGGGAAATGGATGTTGCCCCAGGGGATAAGAATATTGCCCCAGGCAGAGAATAAAGAGGGGAGGATAGGCCAGACGTACATTACCCCTTTAGGCTTTGTTATTCCCCCCCCCCATCCCACAACTCTCCTGGCTGAGGATAATATAACTGTATAATGTGACTGGAGAGACTGTTATGAATGTAAGATTATTCACCTAGTTGCTAGCGGTGCCCATAACCCAGAGGAACCCGAGCTGGTGATGTAAGCCGGGCCCGCCAGAGGAGAATGCATCCCCGGAGGGCTCCACTACTCTGATGCGATGCTGGAGATTAATGCTGTAACCCATGAACTGCTGGATGATTGTGACTTTGTTCTGAATAAATAAATTGGCTCAATGTTGGCCGTCCACAAGGCGGCCGCTTTTACAAAGTCCCTTTAACGCCATTAGTTCCCGGTACATTGATAGATTAATGTGTGTAGGGGTCATATATTATCAGACTGAACGCTAATGTCTGGTCGCTGTGGGGAACCGAACTGAACATTTGTTTTTCTTCATTAGTAAATAACCATCTTGGACTATGTTTAATAAAATTCAATGTTACATTTTTTTTAAAGGCAATAGTTCTAAAAAAGTTTTATTATAGGACCAGCTATATATGAAGATTTTTACATTACAACGGTGTGTTCATTTGTGTGTATGTTCTATGGATGTCCTGTAAGTCCATGGATTCTGCAGGGAACATGTTTAAAGTGACTGATAACAGAGGGTACTAGCTCGCACTTAACTGCATGAATGACTGCAGGCAATATCTTTTGCACATTGTCCTGACTATACAGCGTTTTATATCTGTGAATGTATAATCTTCGTCATTGCGAACGTGGATCACATTTACACTTTTTTTTTTTTTTTTTTTTAAATCCATGTTATGCATTTACTGCAGGCGGAATTTGGAATATTCATTTTTTTTGTTTGTTTTTAGTTGCAGATTCTCTCCAGTGAAGACCCCCAGTTGTAGGACATCATGAGGAATGTGTGCGGTATACTCATTTCCTGTCTGTTTGCTGTAAGTGACTAGTCCTACATCTCTAACCCCTGGTCCTGTATTATTCAGCAATGCTTTTACAGGACTGCCAGTATTCATGTCAAGGGCTTCAGATCGTCCTCTGTCTCTTGCAGATGATTGTTTAGTAAATAGGAGACTTTGGGGGACATGTACCAAACTTTGGAGATGGATAAAGTACTAACCAATCAGTTTCTGACTGTCGTTTTACAGGCTGTCTCTGAAAAATGACAGAAGCTGATTGGTTGGTAATTTAGCTCTCTACTTTATTTCTCTCCAAGGGTTGATACATCTCCCCCCTTGATACCTTGTCGGTGCTGTGTGGTGCAGCTCACACCCTGTAACTGTGCAGTGTAAACACACAATTCCTGTGCTGCCATAACAAGACACGGGCAATAAAGTCCATTTGTCTCTTCCTCTCGCCGGCTGGATTAGATTGTGAAGCCTTTTATATATTTTTACATCCTAACGGAGACCTGATCTCCTGCAGCACAGACCTGAGCCCCTCTCAGTGCCGTGTATCCAATACACCTGCATAGACTGTTCATGGCTTAAAGTCTTATATAAATGCATATTTGAATAATCTACAACTGTATCCTATAGGCTGAGTGTATATTCTTAGTTTCCTGGCCCACCATACTGTGGCTAAAGGAAGCCTCTGATTATCGGTGAAATCGGGCCCCAGACCCGTATCGCAGCCGTGACTAGGAAACCGCTGTATGTGGCCATAATGACCAGTAGTCCCAGATGAGATCCGCTTATGATGGAGTTGGGGTGGTGGTGGATCGCGGTGTCTCACAGCAGTCGTTCTTTTATTATTATTATTATTATTATCCTTTATTTATATGGCGCCACAAAGGTTCCGCAGCGCCTTACACAGTACATACATGAGCACACAAGAAAAACAGTTAATAGTAATACAAAGTAATGCAGGACAAGGACATGGTTTATATACATAGCTGCATAACACAAGCAGCAGGACATGAGCAACCAGGTGTTAGGTGTCATTGTGGGGAGTTGGGAGTAAATTATACTATAACTAGGGGGAGGAGAAGCACATGAGGGACGAGGGCCCTGCTCGTTAGAGCTTACATTCTAAAGGGGAGGGGTAGACAGACAGGGGGGACACAGATGGGGTAGATAGTGAGGAAGGAGCATGGAGCAGTGGGTTAGGATATGTACTGCGTATGTGTGTGTTTAAGATGACCTGATGTTATGTCAAGATTAAGTCCTTCATACATCTATCCCTATGAGAGAAAATAGATTTTGTTTATGTGTTATTCACATGAGAGATGTACAAAATAAAGCTGTAGCACTTTCATTTGTGTGTGTTACATTTTAGCATCTACATACATCCTGCTAAAAATGCAGCTATTATGGGACTGTCCCGCCATCCTGATACAGTAGTGACTACTTTAATCCCAGCTGCTGGGTGCTATGCCATGCTCCTGTGAGTGGGTGCTATGCCATGCTCCTGTGAGTGGGTGCTATGCCATGCTCCTGTGAGTGGGTGCTATGCCATGCTCTTGTGAGTGGGTGCTATGCCATGCTCTTGTGAGTGGGTGCTATGCCATGCTCTTGTGAGTGGGTGCTATGCCATACTCTTGTGAGTGGGTGCTATGCCATGCTCTTGTGAGTGGGTGCTATGCCATGCTCCTGTGAGTGGGTGCTATGCCATGCTCTTGTGAGTGGGTGCTATGCCATGCTCCTGTGAGTGGGTGCTATGCCATGCTCCTGTGAGTGGGTGCTATGCCATGCTCCTGTGAGTGGGTGCTATGCCATGCTCTTGTGAGTGGGTGCTATGCCATGCTCCTGTGAGTGGGTGCTATGCCATGCTCCTGTGAGTGGGTGCTCCTGTGAGTGGGTGCTATGCCATGCTCCTGTGAGTGGGTGCTATGCCATGCTCTTGTGAGTGGGTGCTATGCCATGCTCCTGTGAGTGGGTGCTATGCCATGCTCCTGTGAGTGGGTGCTATGCCATGCTCCTGTGAGTGGGTGCTCTGCCATGCTCTTGTGAGTGGGTGCTCTGCCATGCTCTTGTGAGTGGGTGCTCTGCCATGCTCTTGTGAGTGGGTGCTATGCTATGCTCTTGTGAGTGGGTGCTATGCCATGCTCTTGTGAGTGGGTGCTATGCCATGCTCCTGTGAGTGGGTGCTATGCCATGCTCTTGTGAGTGGGTGCTATGCCATGCTCTTGTGAGTGGGTGCTATGCCAAGCTCCTGTGAGTGGGTGCTATGCCATGCTCCTGTGAGTGGGTGCTATGCCATGCTCTTGTGAGTGGGTGCTATGCCATGCTCCTGTGAGTGGGTGCTATGCCATGCTCCTGTGAGTGGGTGCTCCTGTGAGTGGGTGCTATGCCATGCTCCTGTGAGTGGGTGCTATGCCATGCTCTTGTGAGTGGGTGCTATGCCATGCTCCTGTGAGTGGGTGCTATGCCATGCTCCTGTGAGTGGGTGCTATGCCATGCTCCTGTGAGTGGGTGCTATGCCATGCTCCTGTGAGTGGGTGCTATGCCATGCTCTTGTGAGTGGGTGCTATGCCATGCTCTTGTGAGTGGGTGCTATGCCATGCTCCTGTGAGTGGGTGCTATGCCATGCTCCTGTGAGTGGGTGCTGTGCCATGCTCCTGTGAGTGGGTGCTATGCCATGCTCTTGTGAGTGGGTGCTATGCCATGCTCCTGTGAGTGGGTGCTATGCCATGCTCCTGTGAGTGGGTGCTATGCCATGCTCTTGTGAGTGGGTGTTCTTTGCACAGTTTCCGGTCATCTATAGTCTTGTTAAGCTTCTCCCGAGTCCTGCCCCGCATTACCATCCTCGAGGTGCATTTCATACTAGGTGCAGACAATGTAAATGCCCCACTCCCGTGTACAAGGGGATACTTCTGGACATAGCATGTCAATGGGCTCGATTCTATTCTGTGCGAAGTGAATAGCGCCGGGAATCAGCTCCTGGAGCTATTCAATACACCGCGCAGCTAAACCCCGTCTACGGATTTCTTCTCGCACCCCTACCAGGATGCGAGCAGAAATCCGACAAAAGTCCCGGCGCGAGGCTGTTTTCTGCCCGTTCTCGCGCCTTAAACAGGGTGTTTAGTCGCGAGAACAGGCATTCTCCGACTTAACACAGCGCACAATTGAATAGCTCCCGGCGCTATTTACATCGCAGGCAATTGAATCGAGCCCAATGAGCCAAGAGCGAGGCAGTGCAGAAGTTTGTGTTAGGCGCCGTTTTCTCACTTCCCCCGTATGACGACCATCTAGAGGGCAATGCCCGAGCTAGACAAGCGATGCGGCAATGTAGGGCGATGCCACCCAGTGACGCTGTCGACTTTGGAGACCTATTGGCCAGCACCGTACCACATTTTCGCCATTGTAATGTAATATTTACATGGTAACATGTCATGGCTTCCATTGGCTTTGTGCGGAGAATGCTGATGCATGTGAGCCCCCCTTGGTACATAGTACAGGTGCAGTGGTCTCCCTGCTTTGTGCATGACACCATCCGGCACTACCTGTAGTGTTATATAAGCACTTTGCAGCTGATGGGGGAGATCAATGCTCTGTGCTGAATGTGACTCATTGTGCAGATACCTCTGATGAATGATGTGCAGGGAACGTTACCTCAGCAGCTGCCTATGACAGGCAGAGGACGCGCAGCGTGAAGGAGAGAGCCGTGTCCTTGAGTCTGCATTGTAGCCGTGTGCGCAGTGACGCTCTGCTCTCCCCTCCGATGCCCTATCACACTTCTGTACAGCGAAGAGAAAATACTGCAGAATTTGTCTATTTCTGCATCTGCTCTGCTGACGTTCCAGGCATTACATTGTCTATTCTATCCAGGTGACAGTGCGGTGCACACAGGGCAAGTGCGGTCGCTTAGTTCCGTGGCTGGGGCCCATGCGAGCGATCCCATAAGTTGAGCACCTGGTCTGTCTGTTCCAGCATGCTTGGTAAATATCTAGATCAGGCCTGGCCAACCTGTGGCTCTCCAGCTGTGTTGTGAAACTACAAGTCCCAGCATGCCTTGCAACAGTTTTAGCATTCCCTAATGGCAAAACTGGAGAGCCACAGGTTGGCCCGGCCTGATCTAGATGATCTGATGGGTTTTGATCTTGTTGGTTGCGTCGGTCGAGCACCCCTAAATCGCCAGAGCGGAACATTCGGGCGCATGTCTGGCTGGAAGTGGTTTTTTTCCCGACTGCTCTCTTGATGTAATAAAAGTTGCAGGATGAGAAGAAAATTAGGTTTCTGTGCTGGAAATTAGTTTTTCGCTTATAGGCTTATTCCATGAAACCTCAATATTATTTAGGGCTTAGCGGCTGTACTTATGGGATTTGCATGAGCAGTATGGCATCGAGTATGGCGATGGGTGGGACGCAGACTGTTACAGACCTCCCTACAGATCTGTAGTTTAATCCTATCCTTTGGCAGATTGATTTAACTTGGAAGAAAGAAATAATTACTTTCTTTTTTTTTTTTTATGAAAGTCTGTCCCTGTAATTAAGTTTGTACTGGAACTGTGTCCTCCAACTGGAAGCACCAGCTGTGACTGGGACAGCCATGATATTTGTGCTTCCATGAGGCAATGCTATTTGATGGCAGATGTGTTGTGGGGAGCCTGTTGCTGTGGTATAAGCCTGGTGAGTGTGGTATGCCGGGCGCTGGAGGCTGGTCCCTCTGCTGTGGACAGATGCCCTCTCTGATTGTGTCACTGATACGTCTCACAAGGAATGGGACTGTCTCACAAGGAATGGGACTGTCTCACAAGGAATGGGACTGTCTCACAAGGAATGGGACTGTCTCACAAGGAATGGGACTGTCTCACAAGGAATGGGACAGTCGCTTCGGGGACGGGCTGTAATCTGATGCCGGAATCCTCGTTCCCAGATCACCCATTTAGGTAGAACGTTTTGCTCTGCAATTTTGTACCTATTTTAGTGAATATCCCTTTTGTGTTTTAGGCAAGTTTTATACATTCAGTAGGGTATAGTATAATTTAATACAGGTTACGGATTATTTTGTGTGTGATTGTTTTGGTAATATATAGTTATATATTATATAGTAATATATTGTTATTTCATGTTGGACATTATCCAAGCTGTCCGGCTAATAGAAAAGCATTTGCAGGAGGAGTTCCTGTCATAACATTTCTAGATGTGTCCTAAATAGCATACTATAATGTGTCTCCTTCATTACCATGCTATAATGTGTGTCCTTCATTACCATGCTATAATGTGTGTCCTTCATTACCATGCTATAATGTGTGTCCTTCATTACCATGCTATAATGTGTGTCCTTCATTACCACGCTATAATGTGTGCCCTTCATTACCACGCTATAATGTGTGCCCTTCATTACCACGCTATAATGCGTGTCCTTCATTACAATGCTATAATGCGTGTCCTTCATTACAATGCTATAATGCGTGTCCTTCATTACCATGCTATAATGTGTGCCCTTCATTACCATGCTATAATGTGTGTCCTTCATTACCATGCTATAATGTGTGTCCTTTACTATAATGTGTGTCCTTCATTACCACTCTATAATGTGTGTCCTTCATTACCACTCTATAATGTGTGTCCTTCATTACCATGCTATAATGTGTGTCCTTCATTACCATACTATAATGTGTGTCCTTTACTATAATGTGTGTCCTTCATTACCATGCTATAATGTGTGTCCTTCATTACCATGCTATAATGTGTGTCCTTTACTATAATGTGTGTCCTTCATTACCATGCTATAATGTGTGTCCTTCATTACCATGCTATAATGTGTGTCCTTTACTATAATGTGTGTCCTTCATTACCATGCTATAATGTGTGTCCTTCATTACCATGCTATAATGTGTGTCCTTCATTACCATACTATAATGTGTGTCCTTAACTATAATGTGTGTCCTTCATTACCATGCTATAATGTGTGTCCTTCACTACCATGCTATAATGTGTGTCCTTCACTACCATGCTATAATGTGCGTCCTTCATTACCATGCTGTAATGTGTGTCCTTCATTACCATACTATAATGTGTGTCCTTTACTATAATGTGTGTCCTTCATTACCATGCTATAATGTGTGTCCTTCATTACCATGCTATAATGTGTGTCCTTCATTACCATACTATAATGTGTGTCCTTTACTATAATGTGTGTCCTTCATTACCATGCTATAATGTGTGTCCTTCATTACCATACTATAATGTGTGTCCTTTACTATAATGTGTGTCCTTCATTACCATGCTATAATGTGTGTCCTTCATTACCATGCTATAATGTGTGTCCTTCACTACCATGCTATAATGTGTGTCCTTCATTACCATGCTATAATGTGTGTCCTTCATTACCACTCTATAATGTGTGTCCTTCATTACCATGCTATAATGTGTGTCCTTCATTACCACTCTATAATGTGTGTCCTTCATTACCACGCTATAATGTGTGTCCTTCATTACCATGCTATAATGTGTGTCCTTCATTACCATACTATAATGTGTGTCCTTTACTATAATGTGTGTCCTTCATTACCATGCTATAATGTGTGTCCTTCATTACCATACTATAATGTGTGTCCTTCATTACCATGCTATAATGTGTGTCCTTCATTACCATGCTATAATGTGTGTCCTTCATTACCATGCTATAATGTGTGTCCTTCACTACCATGCTATAATGTGTGTCCTTCACTACCATGCTATAATGTGTGTCCTTCACTACCATGCTATAATGTGCGTCCTTCATTATCATTCTATAATGTGTGTCCTTCATTACCATACTATAATGTGTGTCCTTTACTATAATGTGTGTCCTTCATTACCATGCTATAATGTGTGTCCTTCATTACCATGCTATAATGTGTGTCCTTTACTATAATGTGTGTCCTTCATTACCATGCTATAATGTGTGTCCTTTACTATAATGTGTGTCCTTCATTACCATGCTATAATGTGTGTCCTTCATTACCATGCTATAATGTGTGTCCTTCATTACCATGCTATAATGTGTGTCCTTCACTACCATGCTATAATGTGTGTCCTTCATTACCACTCTGTAATGTGTGTCCTTCATTACCATGCTATAATGTGTGTCCTTCATTACCATGAGGGAAAGCTAAATGTACAAAATAGCCGTCTCCCTTTCTGTCTCACTCGGACTCTGTGTCTTTAAATAGAGCAGTTTAAAGTGCTGAGCGGTCGGACGTCATCTCCATTTATACTGTGTGTGTGTGTGTGTGTGTGTGTGTGTGTGTGTGTGGTCTGCGGCCCTCGGGGGTCTACTCTGCAGCCACAGCCTAATGGATAATGCAGAGATAAAGGGGTTTCATGGCCGCTCTGTACCACAGATATGTTCCCGAGCAGTGTAACATCCGCTGTACTGGCTGTGAGTGGTGGCGCCATTCGTCCAATATGGCCGATGTGAGGGCAAGTGCACCAGATGCTGGAGATTTAACTCCTCCTCAAAACCTATTAATCTTTCTGGTGTTCATCTTATTCTGTTTCCAACGCTGTCACCATCTAATAACTAAAGAGACGCCTCCCACCATTTTATGCTGGCAGGCCCAGCGACTCGGTGGAGACATCCGGTTGCACCATGTTCTACACTGCACACATGATGGACGCTTGGGTCTGTCAGGGCGTCAATGGTTAATCAGCATTTTGCTTCAGTACAGTATGTTTTCACCTCTGTCTGGTCGCCGCCTCCAATCCAATGTTCTGTGTCTAATTAACAAAGTTCACCTAGAGCTGTGGGAGATTTATCCTTTCTCCAAGCAGGTTCTATAAATAAGACTGAGGCAGGTAGACTGCAAGTAACAAGCTTCTCTCCGTACATGCAGATTACAGAGCCGGAACTGCGGTTATTGCTTAATTTGCTGCATTTTGCACCACTATCAGGGCCGGATTAAGGCTTATGGGGGCTCCAGGGCATCTAAGTTGTGGGGGCCCCCTTTAAACCACACGGAGCCTACTGCCTCCATCCCTGCCCCCGATTACTCACCTGACCTCCTGATTCTGGGTCACGTGACGCCGATGAGGGGACTCGGGAGCCGCTCTGCGCTGTATGCAGCAGAACACGGCCGCAGCAGCTGAGCCCCCATCCGGGAACAAGTGCCACTGGACACCTGTACTCGACAGGGTCATATCAACAATGTCTGAGGGCCTCGGTGTGACCGCCTCTGTCGCCCCCCTTCTTAAGCCTCTCATTCATGGAAATGGGTTCAGGTGTGAAGTGTTGCAAACATCTTGTATGTGTCTCTGTGTGTGTTGTTAATCTGTCTGTGCCCATCGATCGCAGACATCGGGGAGGCGGCTGTTTCTATGTTGAATCAATATTTGCAAATTCTGCCTCTCCATTCCCTAGGGACCTGTGACATCACTAAGGGACAGAGTCGTGTCCCTGTTTTCATCGGCTGCGTCTGCAGTGGCTCAGTGACGTTACAGGTTGCTAGTGACAATGGTCTGCATTCTCCTGAATGTTGGCTAAGCTCGCAAAATGGCCGCCTCCGCTGCAGATGACACGTGCAATATCTGTACGGTGCCGCTGGTGTTGGGACTAGCTCAGTGACCACATGACTCGATCTCTGTCTTCCGTAGATTCAGCTCTGGGAAGGAACCTGTCAGGAGCAGGAGTGTGGTAAAGCCGAGTACCTGGACGGCAGCGGGCAGTGTGTACCCTGTAGAAGATGTCCCGCAGGGCAGGAGCCAGATGGGGTAAGGCATCCCAGGTGCCAGGCTGTTGTACTATAGTGCAAATCCTGGCACATGTCTTATGGTGGTATCTTTTACTAAAGTGCGGGTTTGTGCAGATGTTGCCCATAGCAACCAGTCAGAGTCTAGCTATTATCTTCTAGAAGGTGCTAGATCAATGATAAGTAGTATCTGATTGGTTGCTATGGGCAACACATCCACTCCTATAAACCTGCACTGTAGTAAATACACCACATAAGAGTTTATTTTTGAGGGTTTTCATTCTACGTAACATCCGAAATGACTTCCTCTTCATTGCAAACGTATATATACACCGTACGCAGCCGAAAACACATTTACCACCCACAGAATAAAACCTATGACCTTAATACACTGTTTTTCTGAAAAATTATAGTGATATTTGCCGGCTAGGATTCTCGCTGTATTTCCGGCATTCTTCATCTGTTCTTCATATTGCCTTTTGCAGGTCTGCGGCTTTGGGGCGGGCTCCGGTGTTCGCTGCCGCGGCTGTGCGCCGGGAACGTTTTCCAGTCGTCTAGACATGTCTGTCTGCATCCTGCACATCCAGTGCGACAAGCGCAAAAGGAGCCAGCGGAGTGCCGGCACGGCCAGAACCGATGCCGTGTGTGGAGACTGCGTGCCGGGGTAGGTGCCCAAAGCAGATTCATGTGGGTAAAGCCCAAAATGGCGGCGCGGTTATTCAATCTATCCTCTCTCTCTCTCGCTCATCAGGTACTTCTCCCTGGTGTCCAATAGTGTCAGCACCTGCATGGCGTGCTGGCTGGCTGCCCCGGATACGGCCGGCTGTGAAGGTGGGTTGTGCCCCGATGCGTGGTCTTTGTATCAAATGGGACCTGCCGCTAATAATTAGGTCTAATGCCAGCATAATAAATAGCACGTTACTGTGTGGGGAAACATGACCTATTACATACAATTGCGTTACTGAGGAAATGAGACTGAATTGATCTAGTGTCACACAGGGATGACACTGGGACACGGTGTATCAGGAACTATAATGTCTGCTATATGCAAATACACAAAGTGTGGATAGTCCAGTGACTGTGCTTAGCACGTGGTATGTGTGCGAGCTGGGCGGCCAGGAGCAGAGATACCCGGGTGATCAGTTAATTATCGCCCCAGCTTTACATAGAATTAACAGTTATATGACCTAAAATACATATCCTTAGTTATTTGCCCCAGAGACCCTTATGGTGGGTACACACTACACGATATGCTCCCTGAGCGATATCGTGTAGTGTGTCCCCGGCAGGCTGTACTCAATGTTGTTCATGACATTGAGCACAGCCGCTGAACGATATCATTAACGATATCGTTCAGCGCCGGGCTCTCTCCCCCATTCCCTGACATGCAGCAACCTGACGAGATTGTCAGATTGGCCTGCATGTCAGCCCGATGAACGATAATGACGAACGACCCGCGGGAACGCGCGTCGTCGTTATCGTTCATCTTTTTGGGGTTAAAAATGGACGATAAAGTGGACGACTGAACAATAACGATATCGTTATCGTTCAGTCGTCCACTTTAATCGCCCAGTGTGTACGCACCATAAGGGTCTGTTCTTTTTTTTTTTTATGCTTGATTCTTGCGCATGAATCCGATATGGTCGCAATGTACCTGTCCAGTAGCTTAAATAAAAGATTTCGTTAATGAAAAAATGCTGATTTAGCCCCCCGCCCATTGTCTAGTACACCAGAGGCGGCGTGATCAATAGTAATGACCACAAGACACCTGGACATGGACGAAATGTTCTCGCTCTTCAGATTGCACATTTCAGCTCTGGATTACCTATATTTAGTTCTGTGCTGATTTTCCTTTTAGGTTCTCATCATTTTTTTAAGGTTGCCGTTCTGTACCACGATCATTGTGATCTTCATGTCTCAGAACAGCCTGGGGGACTAATGCGGGGAACAGGAACTTATTGAGGCTGCTCTTGGCCTCATTATTTTTCTGTGTAAATACAAGGTGAATTCCCTGTAGCTCCTCTCTGCCGCGCAGACTGTGACTGTGTTGTGCAACTCAGGTGGATCCAGGAAGAGATGTTTCCTGTAAATAAAGACTCATTAGTACATGTCAAGTTGAAAAGGAAACAAAATTAATCCTAATTTAAATATCCAATGTCCTTTTTTCTTCTTCTTGAGTGTGTTTCCTTCTATTTTATTTGTTGTATCCTGTGAAATATGATTATGTAGGTCCAAAAAGTGGGGTTGTTGTATTATTTTACTTTGTATTTACTCATGAATGTGTTCCTGCGCCTCCGATTCCCTCCAGGTCAGAGGACATTGAGAAATCGCGCTCCGAGGACACTGGAGGCTGCGGCTAAGTCGGACAACAAGTCCTCCCTGAACAGCACGCGCAAGGGGTCGGAGGACTCTCGGACGCAATACGCCGTCTTGGCCATAGTGCCGGTGTTCTGTATGATGGGCCTATCCGGCATCTTCCTGTGTAACCTGCTGAAGAAGAAGGGCTATCACTGCACCGCGCAGAAGGAGCCGGATGAGGAGGCCATCCCAGAAAAGGATGGTGAGTGATCCCCGACCTCCGCTAGTATTGGGTTATCATGGAGAGGCACGAGGTTCACACCTTGCTGGATGGGTCTGTGGTTTGGAGGAGCCAAGGACAATGTAGGACTACTATAATAAGTGTTAGGGAGGAATATGTAATAGGTTTCCGAGATTACAGAACCGGCATGATTTTTGCCGTGTTCGCCACAAAATTTAAAGCGGCAATCAGAAGGCAAAACCAGCCTTATAACTAACTGATTGCCGCTTTAAATTTATCTGTGAGCTCGCCAAAATCACACACGTTTCTGCAATCCCGGACCCTATTACATAACCCACCCTGGCAGTACACATCGCCTCCTCTTCACTGTCTCCACCGTCACCTTATATGTGTCTGGCTCCCTGGATAAGAATAGTTTAATAATCATTATATTCTTCATTATTGCAGTTGCCATCATTTGGTTTGATATAACCTCAGTGAATGTGGAGGTATTACTGTTTTGTCACTTCTCAGTCAAGCCCAAATTTTTTGTAATGATGTAAGCCATAGACACTCCAGGACGATCCTCCCCCGCAGTGTTACTCCCGATATTCTGATCTCCCTGAGGGTCTCAGGCTTCCATTAATATGAGCAGCTGTAGATCTGACATTATATCAGAGGAACCGAGTGCCCATTGAAGCAGTTTGACCCAGCTAGTAATCTATAATGGTGTTCACAGGAAAGCTGCTTCCTGAGACCTCCAGGGACGGATGTTAGGGGTTGCTATGGGGACTGAGGCCCGTATTCAATTTGAAGCAAAAAGAAGTTTTTGCGTGTTTTTGGCGAAACTTTTTCGCGGGTGACGTCATTTTCGCCTGTTTTGGTTTTACCCCTTATTCAATTTGAAGGACTTTCCACCTAGGCGGAGAGTCAATGCTATGTACTAGGCGAAAAAGTTTCGCCTATGAATAGCAGGCGGAAAAAAGCGCAGAATTGGCGTTTTGGGGTGCAACGTTGCGGGACCCCCCTGCAGCCTTCAGACAGTCCCCCAAAGGTAAACTGTGTAAAAAAAAAAAAAAACAAACACTTAAGGACACCCCAAAAAATGACTTTGTACCCCAATTTTTATTTTTTTCGCCCCCTTTTTCAAAGTTAAAAACTAGCTAACTTGACTCTGGGGGGGTCCCCAAGTATGCCCCAAGTGTTTTTTGATTGCAGGTGCTGGAGGCAGGTGGATTTTTCATGATTTTTACAAGTACACTTTAGCAACTTTTAAATATGCTGACCCCCATTTTCAAGTACACAAAATTTGCTGGGATAAGTTATTTTCATAAAAAAATACTCCTAAATACTATTCTGCACCACGTATAGAAAAACGCTATTTAGCAGCTATTGAGCCCGTTTAAAAACCCCAAATACCTTCAGCAAGCCAAATCGGGGGGTACCATAGTGAACCCCCATGTCAGAGCATCTTTTGGGGGGTGTCAGACTGATTTCCCCAAATCTGACAGTACTTTCCGCCTGTTTCAGTTTCGCCAGGTGCCGTTTTCGCCTACTTTCATATTGAATACGGGGTAAAGCGCGCACGCGCGCGATACTTTTCCGCCTGCCAAACAGGCGAAGTAGGCGGAAAGTCCGGGCCGCAAAAAAGTATCTCGGCTCATATTGAATACGGCTTGGAGTTGCTTTACCTACCGAAGCTTGTGCCTTCATGGCTCTAGCGGGTGCCGGACTACAGACAGACAGTAAAAAGGTAGACAATGTCTAAATAGACACCGGATGTTAGGCAGTCAATAGGTCAACTGGGACAAAAGGTCAACAGGAGCAAAAGGTCAGCACGAAAATGGTTGACACAAAAATGGTCGACACTTTTTTTTGTTGTTGTTGTGACGATTAGAGCTAGGCACTTACCGGAGGGTTAGGCACTTAGCGGAAGGTTAGGGTTACGCACTAACTGGAGGGTTAGGGTTAGGCACCAGGAGGGAGGGTTAGGGTCAGGCACTTACTGGAGGGTTAGGGTTAGGCACTAGAAGGGACGGTTAGGGTCAGGCACCTACCCCGATGGTTAGGGTTAGGCACCAGGAGGGAGGGTTAGGGTTAGGCACTTACTGGAGGGTTAGGGTTAGGCACTAGAAGGGACGGTTAGGGTCAGGCACCTACCCCGACGGTTAGGGTTAGGCACCAGGAGGGAGGGTTAGGGTTAGGCACCAATGGGAGGGTTAGGGTGAAGATTAAGGCTAAAAAAAACACAAAAAAGTGTGTCGACCATATTCATGTTGACCTTTAAACCCTGGCGACCATTTGTACCTGTCGACATTCTTACATGTCAACATTTAGTGTGTCGACCTATTGACTGCCTAACATCTGATGTCTATCTGTTAATAGACATCATGGCCTACGGGGGCTTGTTAGAGCCGGGTGTGTGTGATATTGGCTCGGAATGTTATAATGCGAACATTTGTGTAAGGCCGAAGACTGTCTCTCTCTCCCTTAGAGGGATGGGGGGTGGTCCGGGCTGGACAGCTGATATCCTATTAATCCTCGCAGTGTGGGTGGGGAGAATTCCTCACCTCAACTTGCATAGGCTTTACGGCGTGCGCCGTGAGGGAGGGGAAGCGGCTATTAGCGTCGTGCATAGGGTCTGTAGCATGAGGGTGACTTAACATGAATGTCAGGGAAAGTTTATATCTATACTGATGGTCAGTGACGGCAGCCCTGAAATATTAATAATAATAATATACTAAGCTGCATTATTTTATGTTATTTAACTGATTGGGACACGTTTACACGGCATCCATTTTATGCTGTCCAAAAAGTGCTTTTAAAACTTGATAAAGTGATTATTAGAACATAACGATCAGGCATTTTATAATGCTGACTAGTGGGGGAGGAACGACTCTGTATGTGTATTATAATATTGTGTGTATGTATAATAATATCTGTGTATTTTGTGTTTATATTCTATTAGTGTGTGTATATATATATATATATGTTATATGATAAGTGCCTGTATATATTAGAACATTAGTGTGTGTATATATGCTATATGATAAGTGCCTGTATATATTAGTGTGTGTGTGTGTGTGTGTGTATATGTTATATGATAAGTGCCTGTATATATTAGTGTGTGTGTGTGTGTGTGTATATGTTATATGATAAGTGCCTGTATATATTAGTGTGTGTGTGTGTGTATATGTTATATGAGTGCCTGTATATATTAGTGTGTGTGTGTGTGTGTGTGTGTGTGTGTGTGTGTGTGTGTGTGTGTATATGTTATATGATAAGTGCCTGTATATATTAGTGTGTGTGTGTGTGTGTGTGTATGTTATATGATAAGTGTCTGTATATATTAGTGTGTGTGTGTGTATATGTTATATGATAAGTGTCTGTATATATTAGTGTGTGTGTGTGTATATGTTATATGATAAGTGCCTGTATATATTAGTGTGTGTGTGTATGTTATATGATAAGTGCCTGTATATATTAGTGTGTGTGTGTGTGTGTGTGTGTATGTTATATGATAAGTGCCTGTATATATTAGTGTGTGTGTGTGTATGTTATATGATAAGTGCCTGTATATATTAGTGTGTGTGTGTGTGTATGTTATATGATAAGTGCCTGTATATATTAGTGTGTGTGTGTGTGTGTATGTTATATGATAAGTGCCTGTATATATTAGTGTGTGTGTGTGTGTGTGTGTGTGTATGTTATATGATAAGTGCCTGTATATATTAGTGTGTGTGTGTGTGTGTGTGTGTGTGTGTGTGTGTGTGTGTGTGTGTGTGTGTGTGTGTGTTATATGATAAGTGCCTGTATATATTAGTGTGTGTGTGTGTGTGTGTGTGTATGTTATATGATAAGTGCCTGTATATATTAGTGTGTGTGTGTGTGTGTGTGTGTGTGTATGTTATATGATAAGTGCCTGTATATATTAGTGTGTGTGTGTGTATGTTATATGATAAGTGCCTGTATATATTAGTGTGTGTGTGTGTATATGTTATATGATAAGTGCCTGTATATATTAGTGTGTGTGTGTGTGTATGTTATATGATAAGTGCCTGTATATATTAGTGTGTGTATGTTATATGATAAGTGCCTGTATATATTAGTGTGTGTGTGTGTATGTTATATGATAAGTGCCTGTATATATTAGTGTGTGTGTGTGTGTATGTTATATGATAAGTGCCTGTATATATTAGTGTGTGTGTGTGTGTGTATGTTATATGATAAGTGCCTGTATATATTAGTGTGTGTGTGTGTGTGTGTGTGTATGTTATATGATAAGTGCCTGTATATATTAGTGTGTGTGTATGTTATATTATAAGTGCCTGTATATATTAGTGTGTGTGTGTGTGTGTGTGTGTATGTTATATGATAAGTGCCTGTATATATTAGTGTGTGTGTGTGTGTGTGTGTATGTTATATGATAAGTGCCTGTATATATTAGTGTGTGTGTATGTTATATTATAAGTGCCTGTATATATTAGTGTGTGTGTGTGTGTGTGTGTATGTTATATGATAAGTGCCTGTATATATTAGTGTGTGTGTATGTTATATGATAAGTGCCTGTATATATTAGTGTGTGTGTGTGTGTGTGTGTGTATGTTATATGATAAGTGCCTGTATATATTAGTGTGTGTGTGTGTGTGTGTGTGTGTGTGTGTGTGTGTGTATGTTATATGATAAGTGCCTGTATATATTAGTGTGTGTATGTTATATGATAAGTGCCTGTATATATTAGTGTGTGTGTGTGTGTGTGTGTATGTTATATGATAAGTGCCTGTATATATTAGTGTGTGTGTGTGTATGTTATATGATAAGTGCCTGTATATATTAGTGTGTGTGTGTGTGTATGTTATATGATAAGTGCCTGTATATATTAGTGTGTGTGTATGTTATATGTTAAGTGCCTGTATATATTAGTGTGTGTGTGTGTATGTTATATGATAAGTGCCTGTATATATTAGTGTGTGTGTGTGTATGTTATATGATAAGTGCCTGTATATATTAGTGTGTGTGTGTGTATGTTATATGATAAGTGCCTGTATATATTAGTGTGTGTGTGTGTGTATGTTATATGATAAGTGCCTGTATATATTAGTGTGTGTGTGTATATGTTATATGATAAGTGCCTGTATATATTAGTGTGTGTGTGTGTGTATGTTATATGATAAGTGCCTGTATATATTAGTGTGTGTGTGTGTGTGTGTGTATATGTTATATGATAAGTGCCTGTATATATTAGTGTGTGTGTGTATGTTATATGATAAGTGTCTGTATATATTAGTGTGTGTGTGTGTGTGTATGTTATATGATAAGTGCCTGTATATATTAGTGTGTGTGTGTGTGTTATATGATAAGTGCCTGTATATATTAGTGTGTGTGTGTGTGTGTGTGTGTGTGTGTGTATGTTATATGATAAGTGCCTGTATATATTAGTGTGTGTGTGTGTGTGTATGTTATATGATAAGTGCCTGTATATATTAGTGTGTGTGTGTGTGTGTGTGTGTGTGTATGTTATATGATAAGTGCCTGTATATATTAGTGTGTGTGTGTGTGTATGTTATATGATAAGTGCCTGTATATATTAGTGTGTGTGTGTGTGTGTGTGTGTGTATGTTATATGATAAGTGCCTGTATATATTAGTGTGTGTGTGTGTATGTTATATGATAAGTGCCTGTATATATTAGTGTGTGTGTGTGTGTGTGTGTGTGTGTGTGTGTATGTTATATGATAAGTGCCTGTATATATTAGTGTGTGTGTGTGTGTATGTTATATGATAAGTGCCTGTATATATTAGTGTGTGTGTGTGTGTATGTTATATGATAAGTGCCTGTATATATTAGTGTGTGTGTGTGTGTATGTTATATAAGTGCCTGTATATATTAGTGTGTGTGTGTGTGTGTGTGTGTGTGTGTGTGTGTGTGTGTGTGTGTGTGTGTGTATGTTATATGATAAGTGCCTGTATATATTAGTGTGTGTGTGTATGTTATATGATAAGGTCCTGTATATATTAGTGTGTGTGTGTGTGTGTGTGTGTGTGTGTGTGTGTGTGTATATGTTATATGATAAGTGCCTGTATATATTAGTGTGTGTGTGTATGTTATATGATAAGTGCCTGTATATATTAGTGTGTGTGTGTGTGTATGTTATATGATAAGTGCCTGTATATATTAGTGTGTGTGTGTGTGTGTGTGTATGTTATATGATAAGTGTCTGTATATATTAGTGTGTGTGTGTGTATGTTATATGATAAGTGCCTGTATATATTAGTGTGTGTGTGTGTGTGTGTGTGTATGTTATATGATAAGTGCCTGTATATATTAGTGTGTGTGTGTGTGTGTATGTTATATGATAAGTGCCTGTATATATTAGTGTGTGTGTGTGTGTGTATGTTATATGATAAGTGCCTGTATATATTAGTGTGTGTGTGTGTGTATGTTATATGATAAGTGCCTGTATATATTAGTGTGTGTGTGTATATGTTATATGATAAGTGCCTGTATATATTAGTGTGTGTGTATGTATGTTATATGATAAGTGCCTGTATATATTAGTGTGTGTGTGTATGTTATATGATAAGTGCCTGTATATATTAGTGTGTGTGTGTGTGTGTATGTTATATGATAAGTGCCTGTATATATTAGTGTGTGTGTGTGTGTATGTTATATGATAAGTGCCTGTATATATTAGTGTGTGTGTGTGTGTGTATGTTATATAAGTGCCTGTATATATTAGAATATTAGTGTGTGTGTGTGTGTATATATTATATGATAAGTGCCTGTATATATTATAATATTAGTGTGTCTATATGAAGACAATAATGTGTGTGTTCTTATAATGTATGCGTGCCATAGAGGACAGACAATTAATCCGTCACCTTAGCCAAGTCTCCTGACGGAGTACCCGCATTCCTGTCATATACTCCGGGTACATACTGGGACTATGTGCAGGGTCCGGCCTACATCGGCTCAGTCCTGACATTGCCTGCACGGTTGGTCTGAGGTAAACGTGTACGGACATCTGCAAATTACTACAGGTGCTGTGTCTCAGCCATTACTGCAGATCTGGGAAATATAGACTAATATGAAGTGTTATTTTCTACACAAATATAAATTTCCTGTATATTTTCGTCCCAGGTATTGTCCCTTCCGACATGTTGGAGGAGAATGGAAATGAAGACACTATTGGGGTCCTTGTGCGTCTTATCACGGAGAAGAAAGGTAAGTTGTCTCTGTATGCACACATAGAGGGTATCCTAAACCGTGATGCAGATCTTCTGTAACCCTTTTCCTCTGCTTAGTGCATTCCTGATTACATATTGTGATATTTTAGGTCACTTACCCCCAGTATGACCGCAGCCTGACTGGTTACCTCTTTTGCAGCAGATACCTGGGCTGTCAAATGAAAGACAGAATTGTTAAAGAAAGGGTTTTATTTGGTGATTACGGCTTCCAGCATGTTGGTGATACTGCTATATATATGGTCCCAGCTTAATGCCCCTCAGGTGCAGATAGGGCAGTTAGTGCCCGGGTGCAGTTTTATAGTCCACCCCAGTCATGCACGGCTCCTGCTAATGCCTGTTACTGGTCAGTCTCCCTGACCGCTGTTCCCTTGGTGTGAGCGGATAGACAAGCAGCGCAGGATATGAGCGCAGTGGGAGGGCTTTCACCCCCCTGGCAAAGTCACACGTTTGCAAAAAATGTCTTTTCTCTTCTTCCGCCAGAAAATGCTGTTGCCTTGGAAGAATTACTGAAGGATTATCAGACCAAGCAGACCTCCACATTAGGGAGCAAGTCGCCCCAAAGGTGAGTGCTCCCTGACGTTACTAGGGTAATAAAATCCTGCAAAGCGTTCCCTTCCCCCTATGCTCCATCTCGTGGGCTGAACATACATTCCGCCATCTGCGAAATCCATATTAACGTGCCTCTGTCGCCGACACACAGGGCCCATATTCAGCTTATCAGTGCGCTAGCAGCCAGTGACATCACTGAGGCATAAGGCACAAAGTATCTCATGCCTCAGTCATGTCCGTATCTCCTAGGAGTCCGAAATAAAAAAAATGGATTCTCGACAGTAGCAGAATTTTGAGGCTGGGGGAGAAGAGTCAAAATTTAAAGTGCAACATTTAAACCTCAGACAAAGTATGGATGGCGAGTATTATTTGCTGGAGGTGGAGGGAATTGAGGCGTCACAATCTGTAACCTTAGTCTGTTGTCTATAACCTGCTGCCAGGAGTGTAATTACAGATGGCATTGTCAGACAGCCCTCACCCATCCCCCCCGTCTTCCCAGCCTCCTGCCTAATGTTACACCCATCCTCTGAAATCAGACCCTCCCGAACAACGCAGCCCATTAATACAGCTGTGCAAGACCCCTGCTGGAACCATGTACGAATTCCTTCCATAAGACCAGGGTAATAGTGTCTTTCTCTATGGTGTCCACATTAGGACAAAACCACTGCACAATAGGACAAATCCTATATATCCCACTAACGTGGCCCCTCCCACAAAGTGAATTATAATTCTACTGGGCTGAATTTATTCATCGATGGTTTAAGGGCTCTCATCAGTGAAGCAATCCCAGCCGCCAGGTAACTGCAATGAGTCTGTGTGTCTTCTACAAGGGAGAAGGGGTCATGTTGGGGGGGTCTGCAGAGTGATTTTGATTGACCAGTATTCATATCTTCCTCTAGTTTGGTTACCTCTCACATTTATACACTCAGTAGTTATTATATTATATCATCATCTCTTAAGCTGCATACACACACAACCATTTTATGAATGATTTTTATGAATGATTTTCTGTCAGATTATCTGTCAGATTTTTTAAAGTGTAATGAACGATTTTTATGAACTACAAACGATTTTTGCAAATTCCCTTAATGAAAATCATTCGGTTGACAAGTCTGACTGAACTACAAACGTGAACGCACATGAACGATAATCGTTCATCATTTGACTCAGAAAGAGAACGATTTTTTCAAACGATTATCGTTAAACGATATCGTTTAACGATTATCGGTCAAAAAATCGTTGTGTGTATGAAGCTTCAGAGTTCCATGTCCTGTACAGAAGGGTACTGCAGCCCCGTGTAAACTTTTTTTGTTGTTGGTTTTTATTTTTGAAGTGGTCTAGGAATGCATTAATCCCACATGTCCTGTTTTTTGGAGGCTTCTAAATCCAATTGTTGCCTAAACAAATCCAATCTGCTGCCAGAGTGCCGGCTCCGTCTCCAGGCTTTGCTCTGTCTATGATTGAAGACTTTGGCAAGTTGTATGATATGCTGAGTGACTGTGACCCCCTCCTCTCCTTCCCCTGCCCAGCAGGCTGCACCTCTTGCCCCAAATGCCAAACCTGTGCAAACACCAGCATCACCTGCACACCGTCCAGGGCACAGCGTCCCTCTCCGGAACGTGTTGTTCCCGTTGCAGCCAGAAGAAATGGCCCGAGGGTCTGACCTCTCCGCAGCTTGCCCCGGTTCCTGCTGTCACCGCCAAACCCGTCCGCACTGGGGCCAAAGCCGCCAGAGTTGGAGAGATCACCATCCTCTCTGTGGGCAGGTAAGTGTCTCTCGCAGGCCCTAAACGGGGGAGGGAAGAGCTTGTGATAACTGCATGATTCTGCCTAGAACTTTGAGAATGTACTGTGGGCCTGATTCATTACCGTGTGATTACGGACGCATCGCAGTGCGCTTACGCGAACTAGCCATTGCGAACGGGACTCCGATGTTACCGATTGTTTCTCTATGTTGGCCAAGTATACGGATGTGGGTAAGGGGAAGTGGGCGTCCTTATGTCAGGCTGCGATCGCAATGCGAATACAAACATTTAAATATCACCGCGTGCGTATAAGCAGAATAGCGATCCTTAGTGAATCAGGCCCTTTTTTCTTTTTAGGTAAGAGTTAACATTTTAAATGCAGGAATAAACCCTGTTGAGGGCTGTCCTGGAGGCTGAGCCAGTACTCAGGAGAATGTATCCATTCATTACCAGCTAGTACCATATACCTCAGTGTTGTCCCTTGTTTCCAATTGCATTGATAGTCTGCTTATACTGGATATTGGTTCCGCCCAGAAAATGGCTGCCTTCGCTGTGTGGTTAGGGCCCTGGGGATCTTTAGTGTCTTACGATACTCAGGTGAAATGCAGATAAACAGCTGGATGATCATTTGTGGTTCAGATCATCCCAACTACCAGACCCTCCAGATACGATAACTTGATCATGGTTTGACCTGCAGGTTCCGTGTAGCCCGTATACCAGAACAGAAGCCAACGCCCCCTGAGGTGAAAGCCCTTTCTGACCTCGCTGGTGGAAACGTCTGCTGCCTTCCTCAGAGCGATGATTCCGAACAGCGCGTTTTGCTGTCTAACACCGTGAGGGCCAAGAACCGCAGTCTAGAAGATACCAGCAAGTTGGAGGTAATGTCTTCCTGCCATTAAATCATTGTAGGAGGACACTCCCGGTGCTCCTGTCTGTGCATTATAATGTTATGATACATCCGCTCTTCCAATACACGGACGGACTAGAATCCATGTTAGCCAATCACTGGCCTGTATTATATTTGATACCTGAGCACCAGCTGTTAACTCTGAAATGCTATCTGTATTCTGGAAAGTGATATTTTAACACCAGACAACATCTGTTGTAAAACCCATATTGAGGACCTGTCTCCTATACACAGCGCACACCTCCATTTTGTGGGCTGCCCTGATATTTATCCTATCAATGACACTTTTCATAATGACCTCACTGCCTCGTGGTTTAGTGATGTCGCTAGTTCCCAGTGACTATACACGTTACGTTCTCGTGAATAGTGCATTGGCCAAGAAGCGTCTGCTCCGCTGGGTGTAGGTGAGGAGTCTACGTTAAGGCTTTGGGAGACTCCCAATAACCATATTTGATGCAGCCATACTGGACAGCATGTGACCGCTGATGTCGCAGTAATACCGGTGATTGGATTAGTCACACTCTTGTGTCAGGCTGGAGATGACGTTGGTTTTGTGTCACACGTAGATGGCAGGGTTAGACCTCTTAGTCATCCGCTCTGGAATATGCGTCCTGGTAGAAAGCATTAACAAACCAGTTCTCCTACAGCCTGGAGTCACACACCTTTCTCTTGTTAAACTGGAATAGGTTTATGCTAATTATAATCACCTAGTGTATATCCATTGTTTATACAGTTGAATCAGCTCGTTGTTACCTGAATGAAATATCCTTTCACCGAGAGCCTGTGACCTCACTGACTCCTGCGGCTGCAGTACCTCATGCCTCCGTGATGCCACTGGTTCCCGGTGGATTGATAGGCTAAGCTTTGCCTTCCAGATGCCGCAGGTTCATGGTGAAGACCCAAACCTGAGTAATCTCATCTTAACCTTGATTTTTTTTCTCTCTCCAGGATGTTATCTGACTCCCCTCCTTGCCAGAACAGCCATACACCTGCACAACTCCAAGCTGTGGCGGTTTGGTCCTCCTGCCAGTCCCAGGAGGACTAACAAGGAAGCACAATGTGAAGTCTGGCGCCGCCCTGTCTGTACAGCACCACATTGCACTGCATTTTTAAACCTATTCTTATCCCACAACAATCCCTGAAAACTTCACGTCGGATACAGATGTGAGACAGGGAGAAATGTGTCGGGGGAAGCGTTGTCCTGAGGCCGTGCTTCACATTCTCACAGCCCATGGATGAGAGACTGTATAACAGTGACAGTGTGACAGACATCCCATCGGGGGGGCTAATCCAATGCTGCAAATATGTCCCCTGGACTGGAGAATCAGGGTCTAGACCTGGAGTAGGAAGGGAGAGATTACTCATATCTGATAGGGAGAGGGGTGTACTTCCTCCCTCCTCAATCTCTACAAACCAAAGTTGCTGCTATTGTTGATTTAACTGCACATCACCTATTATGTGTTGTTTTTTGTTTTGTTTGTTGTTGCTAATGTATAATACACCAGAACAGCCTGCGCCGTACCATTGCAGGGATGTATAGTACACATTAATGAGACACTACAGTGCTATAACATGTGGCTTTAGGAGCCTGCTTAGAATACAATAGTCCTATAACCTCTACAGTTTTAGGCATCCTGTAGCTATATGGCCGCAGTAGTACTAAAAGTATCAGCATGTCCTGCCAGCTGGAGGCTGGGGCTTGTAACTCTTCAGCAACTCAGAGAGCCAAGTCCTGTCTGCCACTAAACTGCAGGGTGTAGGCTACAAGGTTTCTAAGACCATGTTTCCCAAACTCATTCCTCAGCAGTGCATGTTTTCCAGATCTCCTCACAGAATCGCAAGTTAAATAATTATCTCCACCTGCCAGTAATGAGTACACCTGTGCACCAACTATAAAAAAATTAAACCATGCACTGTTATTGCTCCCTGAGGTATGAGTTTGGGGTACGCTGGTCTAAGGTATACCGTGCAGGTACAGGTGTTAGCACTACATCCAGCCATACAGAGAGCGTGTGTTATAGCTACGTTTAGTGTGACTGACAAATACACATGGGAAAAGTTTTTTTTTTATTTATAACCTGGATTCTTAGTTATTATGAGGTTATATTTTGCAGTGACTGTAGACGCTCGGCAGCCGGGGGCTGGTTGTGAATCACTGGAATAAGGTTTTATCTCTGCGTTTTTTTAATGTACTAATCTGGAGGTTACATAACACGAGTTACGTTTCGGTGATTGATAAACGTGAGCAGAACTTCTGCCAGCTCCCAGTAAACTATTAATCCTTCTCAAAGACCCGAAGCTGTCGCAGCTTTTACAGTAAATTAGTATTTGTCCATCACCGTGTCGTGTTACAGCCTCTGATAGCACCCAGCCACCTCCTGGCTTCTGTATGCCGTGATCCGGGTCCTGCTAATCGTCTGCTTGGCCGACCTTGTCCCCAAACTCCTTGTGTGTCAGTGAGTGGAAAGCATTTAGGAGCCATTAGAACATGATGTCCGGCATGTGGGGGCCACTAAAATCTTGGCCAGCGGCGTAATGTGACCCCGGCCGTTATCTTGGAAGGAGCTGTCAGGGTGGGATAGACGGGCGATGTTCTGATCTTTTATTGTGTGTTCTTGGGAGATGTGTCTGAGACCTAATTACAGCTGCTGTGTGTGACAGAGATAAAGAAGTGTGGCGTTTCTGGTACATAGGGATCAAAGACCACAACCCCCCAATAACAAAAAAAAGTTTGCATGATTCTATTAACCGCTAAGTTCCGAGGAACCTTCACACAATGACAAAATACTGCATTATGTACCTCAGTGGTGTCACGAAGCACCTCGGCTCTCGGCCAGGTCATTAGTCCCTCATGAAAGACCAGTAATGTTTTTTTTCCCCACTATATTATATGTACTGTAGGTGCTGGGTACACTTTGATCGTTTAATACATTGCGCCTGGTCAGTAGCATTTTGCAGATTGGAAACGCTTGAACCATGGGCGTCCGACTGAGTCGCTTGTAGCTAACAAAACTTGAATTTCATGACTGTCTCTTGTGTTTTTTAATTAATTTATTCATGCATCTATTTATGTTTTTACAGCCCACTCTTTGGAGTGGGGCAGGGTTACGCTGCTGTCTTAGAAGTGTTATGTTACCCGGTGCCTAAGGGGTGTGATTATGTGTGACCCACTGTAGGTATCAGCAGGAGAATGGACCGGTGTAGAGGATATATCGCCAGCCTGTGATCGCACATGAGCAGTGTTATTACTGACAAGATGCTATTTATGTCCTTGTATATTAGATTAGTCCTCATGTATAGTTCTGTACTGTGTTGCTGTAAAGGCCCGCTAAACTTTACTATTAAAAAAAAATTAAATTCATGGTTTAGAGCAGTGGTTCCCAGCCCCAGTCCTCAAGTACCCCCAACGGGTCATGTTTTTCTGGATTTCTTTAATCCCGTACCGAGGAGTTGATCTATTTTTGCTGGGTCAGTAATTATCCCGGGAGGCAATCGGGAAGCCGACTGCCTAAATACCGGCAGCCGGTTTCCCGACTGTCTTATCCCGGCAAGGGTGAAATGCCTGGCGTCTAGATGTAGACGCCCGCATTTCCCCGACGCCGGGCGCCGCGAGCGGACAGCCGCAGGGGGGTGAGGGTTAGGTTTAGGGCTCCCGGGGGGGACTTAGGGTTAGGCACCCCCCCGGGAGGGTTAGGGTTAGGCTAGGGGGAGGGAGGGTTAGGGTTAGGCTGGGGATGGTTAGGGTTAGGCACTAGTGGGAGGGTTAGGGTTAGGCTGGGAATGGTTAGGGTTAGGATGCGGGACCGGAGGGTTAGGGTTAGGCACTAGCGGGAGGGTTAAGGTTAGGCTACGGAATGGGAATTTTAGGGTTAGGCACCTGAAGGACTATTAGCGTTAGTCTGTGGGGGAAGAGTACAGGGTTAGGCACTTGGGTGAGGGTTAAGGTTTGGCACCCCCGGGGGGGACTTAGGGTTAGGCACCCCCCGGGGGACTTAGGTGTAGGCAGCGGGGAAGGGGGTGGTTAGGGTTAGGCACTTGGGGGGGAAGTTAGGGTTAGGCACTTGGGGGGAAAGTTAGGGTTAGGCACTTGGGGGGAAAGTTAGGGTTAGGCACTTGGGGGGGAAGTTAGGGTTAGGCACCCCTAAGGAGGGTTAGGGGGGTTAGGTTAGTGGATACTTACCTATCCACGATCAGGATTTCCAGCGCTGTCGGGCTTCCGCTGCGTCGCACTCTGCTTCTGTCGGGCTGCCGCTGACTGGAATCGAACCGCTGGCCATGCGGCCGACGGTATTTCATAACAATTCCATTATCCCACCTGTTACCACAGCCAGGAATCCGGAAAACATGACCTGTCGGGGGTAATTGAGGACTTGGGCTGGAAACCACTGGTTTATAGCAACATTTAAAAATACGCCCCCTCTTATTAGAACTGACGCTATTTAGTATGCATTAGCCCGCCATTAAGTCTGCTGGAAACGTTCTGCATGCATTGCTGGCAGCCATTTTGTGGGCCGCACCATTTTGCTGGAGATTAAATTACCAGTGACACAGCTGAGACCTGAATAATTGAAGTGATTCGCTGGAAGGACGGTAGGCCAAATCTCGTCCAATAAAGATACATTTCCAAATCCATAGACCATTTTCGTCTGCCTCAACAATCTCAGTGCCTCATGCCTCCGGTGTTGCCACTGGTTACCAAGTTACTTGATAGGCTGCATTCTGATGACCATCGTTCCCGCCCACAAAATGTCCGCTTGCCGTGTGTGTAAGTAATGCAGAGCTTAAAATAGCCGATTTCTGACACTTTTGCTTCTGTCACAGTATGGAAACTTGTCCGTCTACACACATGACGTTGCTTCTCATTTGTATGTTAGGCCTAGTGGGCCTATTCATACTAAATTGGGTACACTCAAAAACAAAGGTGACTCTTATACACGTGTCTGCGAAACGGGCAACCAACGCGCGACTCCATTCTCTTCGTGAGCCCCCTGGGCTCTTTACACTTTCTTTGGCAAAAAAAGGGTACATTACAGTTTTTAATGTCTAGTTTAGTTTATTTTGTATATTATTTTTATTATTATAGTATTTATAGAACATTACAGCTGCCTGTAGCAGATTAGACTGTGCGTACATACTGGGATTTACCACACGATACCTCCACCGTGCGCCACAGAACGAACCACCAGCCCATTTCTGGCGCTGGAGAGATGACTGGTAAATAACACGAGTGCTGTACGCATGGACCAATCATTGTTTCACCATTTTATTTTGTTATTGCTGAATGTTTCTTTGAATATTAAATTAAAAACTTTTTTCCCCCGAACTTTGCAGTATTTCTTTATTTTTGTTTTAAATTGTTATTATCACTGAAAACACAAATGCGCGCTCTAGAACTCGCAACTAAATGGCAACACTGAAATCTCCATATATGTCCATGTGTGTATAATGCACTGTTCTGCTTTATCTGGAATTAAAACTGATGTGCTGTTTTAATAAATACATAAATGAATTAATTAAGCAAAGAGCTGAAGCAACGTCCTCGGTCTCTGGTCGGGCCAGGGAGGGTAGGCAACCCGTGGCACTCTAGCTGCTGTAGAACTACACATCCCAGCATGTCCTGTCACTGTTTTAGCGTTCCCTTACAGCAAAACTGTGGCAGAGAATTTATATAAAATTATATCCTCACAGGCGCTAAAGATGAATATATTGAAAAATATATATATTTAAAATAAAAACAAAAAACCCAGCAGCTGTAGGAGGCAAAGTGAACTCTCCCGTTCTATACACCAGGGGAAAACACAACAAAGGTGAAATGATGTAAAACAGCGCTTGGGGTACATAAAGTATTATGTTGTAAATTATACTCTGTGCAGGCGAAAATAAAGTTCGACAATTTGAAAGAAATACGTGACTAGTCCTTCGCTTAGTGGTGCTGCGGTTTGTAATATCCTGGACTGATCAAACTGGATGATAAAGACCCAAAAATTGCTAGTTCAGCACAAGCCTTGGTGTTCTTCACGTGGCCTCCTGTACCTGCGCAAGCCAGCGCGTTTCCCTGTGGTTAATCCGCGGATTCGTCAGAGGCGGCAGAGAATGCTGGGAGGTGTAGTTACACAGAAGCTGGAGGTTTAATCCCCGTGGCCCAGGCGATGGAATAGAGCATTTATTTTACCTTTGGAGACTTGGGGGTCTATTTACTAAGCAGTGTTAGGAGACAGAGTGAAAAGTGATAAGGTGCCAGCCAATCAGCTCCTAACTGTCATTTTTCAAACACAGCCTGTGAGATGACAGGAGCTGATTGGCTGGTACCTTATCACTTTTCACTCTGTCTCCTAACACTGCTTAGTAAATAGACCCCTTGCTAGCAGCTAGCCTCCCTCACACGCCATGGCCGCTTTCTCTGATCTTAGCCCAAATTCTGTCACAAGTTTACATTTCCCTAAGGATGGAACATATTGTAAAATGATGGTATCTTTAACATACAGATGCGTCACTGTAGTAAGTGTAAATGGATTTCTAATTCAGTAAATTGCAACGTTCAGTTCTACCGGGTTTTACAAAACATCGCAATGTGTAGTATGATAGTTTTTCCTTGTATGTAATTGGCTGAGTTTGCAGCTCAGTGCTGGGAAAATATTCATTGAGAACTGTGGGGAAGTTGGCAAGTTTCAAACCCACTTTACATCTAAAGTATCGGTTTCCTCATTCCATGTCTGATTCATACAGGGCAGTCTCTTTCTCTCTCTTCCTCCCCCTACATTGTGTCACTGGTTTATTTAACTTAACCCTGGTTCATGTGCAGATGAAGCCTAAGGAGAATGACTAATGTTGCATACACATGGAGCCATCAGACAACTATACGATATCTCTGATTGTCCTGCACCCTCCTGGTATGCTGGATGATCGATATCGTGGGTCCCTATAGTAACCTGGTCGATATTGAGCAAGTTGGCCTGCATGCAGGGCCGATGGACGATATCGCTATCGTCCATATGTGCCCGCCCATAGCAGGTCTATGGTGGGTTGGAAGGGACCAAAAAATGCACGATATGAACGATAATTTTTACTAATGTGCCGGTTTTTAGAAGTGGAGATGTCCATAGCAACCAATCAGATTCTACTTAACGTTCATCCAGCACTTTCTAGAAGATAATAGCTAGAATCTGGTTGCTATGGGCAACATCTCCACTGCACTTTAGTAAATATACCTCTAAATACCTTAGGCCTTGCGCATTCAGCCGCACGTATGTACACAAAGGAAGGCGTTTATAGCGGCTTCTGCATAATGTTACAGATGGGTGCTGCTGTGTACGACAGATGGGCGCTGCTGTGTAAGACAGATGGGCGCTGCTGTGTACGACATGGGTGCTGCTCTGTACGACATGGGCGCTGCTGTGTACGACAGATGGGCGCTGCTGTGTACGACATGGGCGCTGCTGTGTACGACATGGGCGCTGCTGTGTACGACAGATGGGCGCTGCTGCGTACGACAGATGGACGCTGCTGCGTACGACAGATGGACGCTGCTGCGTACGACAGATGGACGCTGCTGCGTACGACAGATGGGCGCTGCTGTGTACGACAGATGGGCGCTGCTGCGTACTACAGATGGGTGCTGCTGCGTACGACAGATGGGCGCTGCTGCGTACGACAGATGGGCGCTGCTGCGTACGACAGATGGGTGCTGCTGCGTACGACAGATGGGCGCTGCTGCATACTACAGATGGGCACTGCTGTGTACAACTTAGATTCAGGCCCCAAATATCCCCTTTCACTTTAGGGACGTTGGACAGCGGAAGAAGCCGTGCTTCCCATCAATATTCTGGAACTTTGGGCCGTGTACAGAGCCTTCCAGTTATCCTCTTCACGGAAGAGCAGTGCAAGTTCAGTCTGACAACGCCAACACAGTGGCGTACATCAACCATCAAGGAGAGACTCGCAGTCGAGCAGCAATGTCGGAGGTGTCACATCTCGGCAGTCTTCATTCCAGGAATTCTGAACTGGGAAGCCGACTTCCTCAGCCGTCACGACGTGCATCCCGGAGAATGGTCCCTTCATCCAGAGGTATTTCAACTGCTCATGGACAGGTGGGGACTGCCGGAGGTGGACCTCATGGCCTCCCATCACAATCACAAACTGCCTGTGTACGGGTCCAGGACAAGAGACGCCGGCACAGCCTGGTGGACGTGCTGTCAGTGAAATGGACATTTCAACTGACTTATCTCTTCCCTCCAATAGCCTTGCTGCCTCGGGTCCTTCGGAAATTCAAACAGGACGGCAGCACGCTTCTGCTGGTGGCACCGGCTTGGCCCAGATGTCCCTGGTACTCCGATCTTCGGGGACTATCCATAGATGATCCGTTTCTTCTGCCTCAACGTCGGGACCTGTTGTCTCAAGGGCCCTGTCTACACCCGGACCTGGGTCATCTGTCTTTGATGGCATGGCTCTTGAGACATCCGTCTAGAGGGCCCGGAGTTTTTCCAGCTCAGTCATCAGCACAATGCTACAGGTGCGCAAGCCTGCTTCCGCCAGGATTTACAACAGAGTCTGGCATACTTATTTTCAATGGTGTGAGTCCAGAAACTACGATCCTCAAGCGTTTCGTGTTTCTATGATTTTGGCGTTCCTTCAGTCTGGTTTGGACTTAAGCCTCGCTTCATTGAAAGTTCATGTGTCTGCACTTTCTGTGTGGTTCCAGTGTAGAATCGCTATGTTGCCTGATGTCTGTACCTTTTTCCAGGGTGTCCTCAGGATTCAACCTCCCTTTGTTCTACCAGTGGCTCCTTGGGATCTGGCAGTGGTGCTTCGGGCCTTGCAGGTCCTCCATGTGAACCTCTGGAGTCGGTGGAACTCAAGTGGATGACACTTAAGACTGTTTTTCTCCTGGCAATTGCTTCGGCCAGAAGAGTGTCAGAACTAGGCGCACTTTATTGCCGTTCTCCTTTTCTGATTTTTCACCAGGACAGGGCGGTGCTTCGCACCTGTCTGGGTTTTCTTCCTAAGGTGGTCTCAAAGTTCCACATTAATCAGGAAATTGTTGTGCCGGCATTTCAGTCACCTGATCTCTCGGCTGGTGAGGCTTCCTTAGATAAGAGATTGGAGAATCCACCTGGAAGACCTATTGTGTCAGGTATAGGGTCCCTGACTGCAAACCTGTCAAGATATGTTGACTCCTATTTACAAGAATTAGTATGCAAGCAAAGGAGCTATTTAAAAGATACAAAAAACATTTTTCAAGTATTACAAACAATAGAATGGAAAGACACTTATCTACTCTGCACAAGTGACATTAAATCCTTATATACGGTAATTAATCACCAAGATGGATGTGAGGCTACGAGATTTTATCTTTCCACACAGACAAACATCCCAAACAGACAAATTCATTTTATAATGGAAAACATCGATTTTATTCTTACGCACAATTATTTTTGGAACAGTGATGAATTCTTTTTACAAATCAAGGGAACCGCCATGGGGACTTCATTTGCACCCAGTTACGCTAATCTATTTGTAGCGTACTGGGAAGACAATAATATATGGACAAATAATCCCTTTTTAGACAAATTGATATGCTGGCGTAGATATATAGACGACCTGTTTTTTATTTGGAATGGTTCAAATGAAGAATTACAACAATTCATTCTACACATGGGAAACAATAAATACAATCTGAAGTTTACAACTACACAAAGTAAAGACTCAGTTATTTATTTGGACTTGGAAATTTTTATTAAAGACATAGATAACCATATTCATACTCGTAATCACATAAAAGAAGTTAACGGGAATAATATCCTTCCAATCGAAAGCAACCATCATAGGAAATGGATTCATAATATTCCAGGAGGACAATTCAGACGCATAAAAAGGAATTGTACCGAGAACTCCACTTACCAACACCAGATTACAGAGATGAAAGAAAGATTCATACAAAAAGGATATAAAGAGAGTTTTCTGAAACAGGAAATAGAAAAAATATCTAAATTAGAAAGAAGAGAACTCATCACATATAAACAAAAGAACAAAGAAGATCACGGACCAATTTCTTTTATCACCCAATTTAATGGAAACCATGCAATAATAGAAAACATTCTCCAGAAGCACTGGAACATACTATCTTTGGATAATGATATTAAAACAATAATAACAAAGAAACCACGTATAATATACAAAAAGCAAAAAATTTAAAACAGCATTTGACGCAGAGCTTCTTACTGAAATCTGAAACGTCAATAAATATAGGGCAAAATGGTTTCCACTTCTGTACAAAATGCATGGGTTGTAAGAACCAAAATTCAAGTACGAAACCAACACAGATATTTACATCCTCAATTACCAAAAAAGAGTACAAAATAAAAGAAATTATATCATGCGAGAGTGAAGGAGTTATATATTTACTCCAATGCCCCTGTGGGATCCAGTACGTAGGACAAACAAAACGTAAACTGAAAATAAGGATATCAGAACATATCTACAATATAAGAAGGGGCCTTACCACCCACAGTCTATCGGCCCACTTTCTCAACCCTCACAACAAAGACCCCAAAGGGCTACAATTTATGGGAATACAGAAGATATTACCCCATTGGAGAGGAGAAGATGTGGTAAACCTCTTGAAGAGAACAGAAACAAAATGGATCTTTCTTTTAAACACATTGGAACCGAATGGTTTAAACATAGATATAGAACTCAAATCCTTTTTATAACACATACAGTCACACATAATTTAAGCATAATAAATGGTTTTATCATTTCTAAACAATTAAAAAAAAAAAAAAAAAAAAACTTTTTTATTTGTTTATTTGGCCCAGGAACATGTGCTTGACGCCAAAACCTGAGGCACATCCGGTTTTTAAACTAATTACCAATAAAGTTTTACCTATTTAAAGAGCTGTGGGAGAGGTCTCTCCCATTCTTGAGAAAGGACCTAGATGGTCTGAAACGCGTAGAAGCAAGGAGGAAAGAGGAAGCAGTACATTCAATTCTGACAAATGCCTAACAGGACTCGAGTATTACATCCGGCGCCGGGCGCTAGACGTCATCAACCAGCACCGCGGCACAGCCGACTGCCCGCAACAAGTCCCCGCCAAAGAAGCAGAGGGAAGTCCCCGACGGAGGTAACCCCTAAGAAGATCGGCGGTAAGGTAGGGACAGGTAGTACGGGCATAGGTGGACCATCACCCGGACCGGTTCCTGACTTTCCTCCCACATTAGTCAAAAGACTATAAACATCAATATCATTTATGTTTATTTTATGTTACACGTTTATTATGCCTAATTTATCCATATAGCGCTCATTCTCATTTTTATAGGCTTCCTTAGATGTTGTCTGTGCTCTCAAAGTTTATGTGGACCGGACTAGTTCCATTCGTAAGTCTGATTCTTTGTTCGTCCTCTTTGGTTTTCACAAGAGGGGTTGGCCTGCCAACAAGCAGACTTTGGCCCGTTGGCTTCGTTTAGTTATTTGTGAGGCTTATTCACAGGAGGGTTTACCTGTTCCAGCCTCTGTTAAGGCTTATTCCACTCGGTCTGTGGGTCCCTCGTGGGCTGCTGGCCGTGGCGCGTCAGCTGTTCAGCTGTGTAAGGCGGCCTCCTGGTCTTCTATACAGACTTTTCTTCGGTTCTATAAGTTTTGACACCTTCACCTCTCAGGATGCATCCTTCGGGCGCCGGATTCTCCTTTCAGCACAGAAGTGTCCCCCCCGTAGTTGTACTGCTTTGGGACATCCCCAAGGTCAACCCTGTGGACCCCATATGGAACCTGAGGTAGAAAACAAGAGATATGGTAAGAACTTACCTTTATGTCTGTTTCTACGAGGTCCATAGGGTCCACAGGGCGCCCGCCCTGACGCACCTGGCTTCATATGGGCTATGTGGCTGGTCCCCAGTTTTCCGTCTCCCTTTCTGTGAGTATGGTTCTTGTGTGTTCCAGTCTTCCTTCTCTCTATTTTTATCTCCTCCGGCCTTGGCTACTTACCAACTGAGGTGCCTGTGGCTAAGGCGGGGTATATAGGAGGATGGACCCAGTGCATCCTGGGAGCAGCAAAGCTTTAACTGCGTGGTGCCCGTGGATCCAGATCCAGCTATACCCCAAGGTCAACCCTGTGGACCCTATGGACCTCGTAGAAACAGAGATAACAAAGGTAAGTTCCTACCATATCTCTTGTTTTTGTTAGCGTCGTAATTTACCAATCTGGGGCATGTGCGGCGTGTACAGTAATGTCATAGTATTGCTCAGCGAAGCTTCATGTCGCTTTGATGTATTGTGTAAAACCTTCCCCCCCCCCCCCCCAATAGCGTTCTGAGGGATTGGAGGTTTCATGCAATCTGTCCTCTGATTCACAGGATGTGTCAAACCTAAAGAGGACACATGGACACGTTGCCCATAGCAACCAATCTGATTGTAGATGTCATTTTATAGAATGTACTATTTCATAGGTTCCCAAACAGCGCATGTTTTCCAGGTCTCCTCACAGAGTCACAAGTTAAATAATTAGCTCCATCTGTGGATCTTTTATGTGTCAGTGAGTAATGAATACACCTGTGCTCCTGCTTGGTGACTTGGAAATGTGCCAGTGAGAAATGGATACACCTGTGCACCTGCTTGGTGACTTGGAAATGTGCCAGTGAGAAATGGATACACCTGTGCACCCTATCCCCTCCCGGTTGGTACATGCAGGTTGGCAATTGGCTCATCCCATGTCTCTCCAGTCTCATCCCCAATTGTGTCTCTCAGCCTTATCCTCACCTGTGTTGCACCAGTCTCAACCCTCATCTCTCCAGCCTCTTCCTCGCCTGTGCCACTCCAGTAGCGTCCCTGTCTCCAGCCTCATCCCCTTTGATTCTCCATCTGCAGCCATCCATTCCCTGTGTCTCTCAGAATCATTATCCCACATTTGTGTGTCTCATCTGCT
Source organism: Taudactylus pleione (assembly GCA_031769625.1). Lineage (NCBI taxonomy): Eukaryota > Metazoa > Chordata > Amphibia > Anura > Myobatrachidae > Taudactylus > Taudactylus pleione. Next base: position 1,664,913 of record JAUIMM010000240.1, read on the forward strand.
TCACTGTGTCTCTCAGCTTTATTTTCCCCATCTCCTGTGTCTCTCAGCTTTATTTTCCCCCAGCCCATCTCTCAGCTTTATTTTCCCCAGCCCGTGTCTCTCAGCCTTATTTTCCCCATCTCCTGTGTCTCTCCGCATCATTTTCCCCAGCCCATCTCTCAGCTTGATTTTCCACAGTCCTGTGCCCCCCCACATCCCCAGCTCCTGTGTCTGTCACATCCCCCCTATCCCAACTCTGTGTCTGTCACAACCCCCCTATACCAACTCTGTGTCTGTCACACCCCCTTATCCCATCCCTGTTTCTGTCACACCCCCCTATCCCAACCCTGTTTCTGTCACACCCCCCTATCCCAACTCTGTGTCTGTCACACCCCCCTATCCCAACCCTGTTTCTGTCACCCCCCCCTATCCCAACCCTGTTTCTGTCACATCCCCCTATCCCAACCCTGTTTCTGTCACACCCCCCTATCCCAAACCTGTGTCTGTCACACCCCCCTATCCCAACTCCGTGTATGTCACACCCCCCTATCCCAACCCTGTTTCTGTCACACACCCCTATCCCAACCCTGTTTCTGTCACACCCTCCTATCCCAACCCTGTTTCTGTCACACCCTCCTATCCCAACCCTGTGTCTGTCACACCCCCCTATCCCAAATCTGTGTATGTCACCCCCCCTATCCCAACCCTGTGTATGTCATCCCCCCTATCCCAACCCTGTGTCTGTCACACCCCCCTATCCCAACCCTGTGTCTGTCACACCCCCTATCCGAACGGTGTCTGTCACACCCCCCTATCCCAACTCCGTGTATGTCACACCCCCCTATCCCAACTCTGTGTCTGGCACACCCCCCTATCCCAACCCTGTTTCTGTCACACCCTCCTATCCCAACTCTGTGTATGTCACACCCCCCTATCCCAACCGTGTCTGTCACACCCCCCTATCCCAACCCTGTGTCTGTCACACACCCCTATCCCAACTCCGTGTATGTCACACCCCCCTATACCAACCCTGTGTCTGTCACACCCCCCTATCCCAACCCTGTGTCTGTCACACCCCCCTATCCCAACTCCGTGTCTGTCACACCCCCCTATCCCAACCCTGTGTCTGTCACACCCCCCTATCCCAACCGTGTCTGTCACACCCCCCTATCCCAACCCTGTGTCTGTCACACCCCCCTATCCCAACCCTGTGTCTGTCACACCCCCCTATCCCAACCCTGTGTCTGTCACACCCCCCTATCCAAACTCCGTGTCTGTCACACCCCCCTATCCCAACTCTGTGTATGTCACACCCCCCTATCCCAACCCTGTGTCTGTCACACCCCCTATCCCAACCGTGTCTGTTACACCCCTCTTCCCCAGCTCCTGTGTCTGTCACACCCCCCCCTATCCCAACTCTGTGTCTGTCACACCCCCCTATCCCATCCCTGTGTCTGTCACACCACCCCTATCCCAACCCTGTTTCTGTCACACCCCCCTATCCCAACTCTGTGTCTGTCACACCCCCCTATCCCAACCCTGTTTCTGTCACACCTCCCTATCCCAAACCTGTGTCTGTCACACCCCCCCTATCCCAACTCCGTGTATGTCACACCCCCCTATCCCAACCCTGTTTCTGTCACACCCCCCTATCCCAAACCTGTGTCTGTCACACCCCCCCTATCCCAACTCCGTGTATGTCACACCCCCCTATCCCAACCCTGTTTCTGTCACACCCCCCTATCCCAACCCTGTTTCTGTCACACCCTCCTATCCCAACCCTGTTTCTGTCACACCCTCCTATCCCAAATCCGTGTATGTCACCCCCCCTATCCCAACCCTGTGTCTGTCACACCCCTCTATCCCAACCCTGTGTCTGTCACACCCCCTATCCGAATGGTGTCTGTCACACACCCCTATCCCAACTCCGTGTATGTCACACCCCCCTATCCCAACTCTGTGTCTGGCACACCCCCCTATCCCAACCCTGTTTCTGTCACACCCTCCTATCCCAACTCGGTGTATGTCACACCCCCCTATCCCAACCGTGTCTGTCACACCCCCCTATCCCAACCCTGTGTCTGTCACACCCCCCTATCCCAACACTGTGTCTGTCACACCCCCCTATCCCAACACTGTGTCTGTCACACCCCCCTATCCCAACTCTGTGTCTGTCACACCCCCCTATCCCAACCCTGTGTCTGTCACACCCCCCTATCCCAACTCCGTGTCTGTCACACCCCCCTATCCCAACTCTGTGTATGTCACACCCCCCTATCCCAACCCTGTGTCTGTCACACCCCCTATCCCAACCGTGTCTGTCACACCCCACTATCCCAACTCCGTGTCTGTCACACCCCCCTATCCCAACTCCGTGTATGTCACACCCCCCTATCCCAACTCTGTGTCTGGCACACCCCCCTATCCCAACCCTGTTTCTGTCACACCCTCCTATCCCAACTCCGTGTATGTCACACCCCCCTATCCCATCCGTGTCTGTCACACCCCCCTATCCCAACCCTGTGTCTTACACACCCCCCTATCCCAACCCTGTGTCTGTCACACCCCCCTATCCCAACTCCTTGTATGTCACACCGCCCTATCCCAACCCTCTGTCTGTCACACCCCCCTATCCCAACCGTGTCGGTCACACCCCCCTATCCCAAATCCGTGTCTGTCACACCCCCCTATCCCAACCCTATATCTGTCACACCCCCTATCCCAAATCCGTGTCTGTCACACCCCCCTATCCCAACTCCGTGTCTGTCACACCCCCCTATCCCAACTCTGTGTCTGGCACACCCTCCTATCCCAACCCTGTTTCTGTCACACCCTCCTATCCCAACTCCGTGTATGTCACACCCCCCTATCCCATCCGTGTCTGTCACACCACCCTATCCCAACCCTGTGTCTTACACACCCCCCTATCCCAACCCTGTGTCTGTCACACCCCCCTATCCCAACTCCGTGTATGTCACACCCCCCTATCCCAACCCTCTGTCTGTCACACCCCCCTATCCCAACCGTGTCTGTCACACCCCCTTATCCCAACTCCGTGTCTGTCACACCCCCCTATCCCAACCCTGTGTCTGTCACACACCCCTATCCCAACCATGTCTGTCACACCCCCCTATCCCAACCCTGTGTCTGTCACACCCCCCTATCCCAACCCTGTGTCTGTCACACCCCCCTATCCCAACCCTGTGTCTGTCACACCCCCCTATCCCAACTCCGTGTCTGTCACACCCCCCTATCCCAACTCCGTGTATGTCACACCCCCTTATCCCAACCCTGTGTCTGTCACACCCCCTATATCAACTCCGTGTATGTCACACCCCCCTATCCCAACCCTGTGTCTGTCACACCCCCCTATCCCAACCCTCTGTCTGTCACACCCCCCTATCCCAACTCCGTGTATGTCACACCCCCCTGTCCCAACCCTCTGTCTGTCACACCCCCCTGTCCCAACCGTGTCTGTCACACCCCCCTGTCCCAACTCCGTGTCTGTCACACCCCCCTATCCCAACTCCGTGTATGTCACACCCCCCTATCCCAACCCTGTGTCTGGCACACCCTCCTATCCCAACCCTGTTTCTGTCACACCCTCCTATCCCAACTCCGTGTATGTCACACCCCCCTATCCCATCCGTGTCTGTCACACCCCCCTATCCCAACCCTGTGTCTTACACACCCCCCTATCCCAACCCTGTGTCTGTCACACCCCCTTATCCCAACTCCGTGTATGTCCCACCCCCCTATCCCAACCCTCTGTCTGTCACACCCCCCTATCCCAACCGTGTCTGTCACACCCCCTTATCCCAACTCCATGTCTGTCACACCCCCCTATACCCAACCCTGTGTCTGTCACACCCCCCTAACCCAACCGTGTCTGTCACACCCCCCTATCCCAACCCTGTGTCTGTCACACCCCCCTATCCCAACCCTGTGTCTGTCACACCCCCCTATCCCAACCCTGTGTCTGTCACACCCCCCTATCCCAACTCCGTGTCTGTCACACCCCCCTATCCCAACTCCGTGTCTGTCACACCCCCCTATCCCAACTCCGTGTATGTCACACCCCCCTCTCCCAACCCTGTGTCTGTCACACCCCCCTAACCCAACCGTGTCTGTCACACCCCCCTATCCCAACCCTGTGTCTGTCACACCCCCCTATCCCAACCCTGTGTCTGTCACACCCCCCTATCCCAACCCAGTGTCTGTCACACCCCCCTATCCCAACTCCGTGTCTGTCACACCCCCCTATCCCAACACCGTGTATGTCACACCCCCCTATCCCAACCCTGTGTCTGTCACACCCCCTATCCCAACTCCGTGTATGTCACACCCCCTATCCCAACCCTGTGTCTGTCACACCCCCCTATCCCAACTCCGTGTATGTCACACCCCCCTGTCCCAACCCTCTGTCTGTCACACCCCCCTGTCCCAACCGTGTCTGTCACACCCCCCTATCCCAACTCCGTGTCTGTCACACCCCCCTATCCCAACCCTGTGTCTGTCACACCCCCCTATCCCAACCGTGTCTGTCACACCCCCCTATCCCAACTCCGTGTCTGTCACAGCCCCCTATCCCAACCCTGTGTCTGTCACAGCCCCCTATCCCATCCCTGTGTCTGTCACATCCCCCTATCCCAACCCTGTGTCTGTCACATCCCCCTAACCCAACCCTGTGTCTGTCACACACCCCTATCCCAACCCTGTGTCTGTCACACACCCCTATCCCAACCCTGTGTCTGTCACACCCCCTATCCCAACCCTGTGTCTGTCACACACCCCTATCCCAACCCTGTGTCTGTCACACCCCGCTATCCCAACCCTGTGTCTGTCACACCCCGCTATCCCAACCCTGTGTCTGTCATACCCCCCTATCCCAAACCTGTGTCTGTCACACCCCCTATCCCAACCCTGTGTCTGTCACACACCCCCTATCCCAACCCTGTCTGTCACACCCCCCTATCCCAACCGTGTCTGTCACACCCCCCTATCCCAACCCTGTGTCTGTCACACACCCCTATCCCAACTCCGTGTATGTCACACCCCCCTATCCCAACCCTGTGTCTGTCACACCCCCCTATACCAACCGTGTCTGTCACACCCCCCTATCTCAACCCTGTGTCTGTCACACCCCCCTATCCCAACTCTGTGTCTGTCACACCCCCCTATCCCAACTCCGTGTATGTCACACCCCCCTATCCCAACCCTGTGTCTGTCACACCCCCAATCCCAACTCCGTGTATGTCACACCCTCCTATCCCAACCCTGTGTCTGTCACACCCCCCTATCCCAACCCTGTTTCTGTCACACCCTCCTATCCCAACTCCGTGTATGTCACACCCCCCTATCCCAACCGTGTCTGTCACACCCCCCTATCCGAACCCTGTGTCTTACACACCCTCCTATCCCAACCCTGTGTCTGTCACACCCCCCTATCCCAACCGTGTCTGTCACACCCCCCTATCCCAACTCCGTGTCTGTCACACCCCCCTATCCCAACCCTGTGTCTGTCACACACCCCTATCCCAACTCCGTGTTTGTCACACCCCCCTATCCCAACCCTCTGTCACACACCCCTATCCCAACCGTGTCTGTCACACCCCCGTATCCCAACTCCGTGTATGTCACACCCCCCTATCCCAACTCTCTGTCTGTCACACCCCCCTATCCCAACCGTGTCTGTCACACCCCCCTATCCCAACTCCGTGTCTGTCACACCCCCCTATCCCAACCCTGTGTCTGTCACACCCCCCTATCCCAACCCTGAGTCTGTCACACCCCCCTATCCTAACCCTGTGTCTGTCACACCCCCCTATCCCAACCCTGTGTCTGTCACACCCCCCTATCCCAACTCCGTGTCTGTCACACCCCCCTATCCCAACTCCGTGTCTGTCACACCCCCCTATCCCAACTCTGTGTCTGTCACACCCCCCTATCCCAACCCTGTGTCTGTTACACCCCCTTATCCCAACCCTGTGTCTGTCACACCCCCTATCCCAACTCCGTGTCTGTCACACCCCCCTATCCCAACTCCGTGTATGTCACACCCCCCTATCCCAACCCTGTGTCTGTCACACCCCCTTATCCCAACCCTGTGTCTGTCACACCCCCTATCCCAACTCCGTGTCTGTCACACCCCCTATCCCAACTCCGTGTCTGTCACACCCCCCTATCCCAACTCCGTGTATGTCACACCCCCCTATCCCAACTCCGTGTATGTCACACCCCCCTATTCCAACTCTGTGTCTGGCACACCCCCCTATCCCAACCCTGTTTCTGTCACACCCTCCTATCCCAACTCTGTGTATGTCACACCCCCCTATCTCAACCGTGTCTGTCACACCCCCCTATCCCAACTCTGTGTCTTACACACCCCCCTATCCCAACTCGTGTCTGTCACACCCCCTATCCCAACTCCGTGTCTGTCACACCCCCCTATCCCAACTCCGTGTATGTCACACCCCCCTATCCCAACTCCGTGTATGTCACACCCCCCTATTCCAACTCTGTGTCTGGCACACCCCCCTATCCCAACCCTGTTTCTGTCACACCCTCCTATCCCAACTCCGTGTATGTCACACCCCCCTATCTCAACCGTGTCTGTCACACCCCCCTATCCCAACTCTGTGTCTTACACACCCCCCTATCCCAACTCCGTGTCTGTCACACCCCCCTATCCCAACTCCGTGTATGTCACACCCCCCTATCCCAACCCTGTGTCTGTCACACCCCCCTATCCCAACCGTGTCTGTCACACCCCCCTATCCCAACCGTGTCTGTCACACCCCCCTATCCCAACTCTGTGTCTGTCACACCCCCCCTATCCCAACCCTGTGTCTGTCACACTCCCCTATCCCAACCCTGTGTCTGTCACACCCCCCTATCCCAACTCCGTGTCTGTCACAGCCCCCTATCCCAACCCTGTGTCTGTCACACACCCCTATCCCAACCCTGTGTCTGTCACACCCCCCTATCCCAACCCTGTGTCTGTCACACCCCCCTATCCCAACTCCGTGTCTGTCACACCCCCCTATCCCAACTCCGTGTCTGTCACACCCCCCTATCCCATCTCCGTGTCTGTCACACCCCCCTATCCCAACTCCGTGTCTGTCACACCCCCCTATCCCAACTCCGTGTATGTCACACCCCCCTATCCCAACCCTGTGTCTGTCACACCCCCCTATCCCAACCCTGTGTCTGTCACACCCCCTATCCCAACTCCGTGTCTGTCACCCCCCCCATCCCAACTCCGTGTATGTCACACCCCCCTATTCCAACTCTGTGTCTGGCACACCCCCCTATTCCAACTCTGTTTCTGTCACACCCTCCTATCCCAACCCTGTGTCTGTCACACCCCCCTATCCCAACTCCGTGTCTGTCACACCCCCCTATCCCAACTCTGTGTCTGGCACACCCCCCTATTCCAACTCTGTGTCTGGCACACCCCCCTATCCCAACCCTGTTTCTGTCACACCCTCCTATCCCAACTCCGTGTATGTCACACCCCCCTATCCCAACTCCGTGTATGTCACACCCCCCTATTCCAACTCTGTGTCTGGCACACCCCCCTATCCCAACCCTGTTTCTGTCACACCCTCCTATCCCAACTCCGTGTATGTCACACCCCCCTATCTCAACCGTGTCTGTCACACCCCCCTATCCCAACTCCGTGTCTTACGCACCCCCCTATCCCAACTCCGTGTCTGTCACACCCCCCTATCCCAACTCCGTGTATGTCACACCCCCCCTATCCCAACCGTGTCTGTCACACCCCCCTATCCCAACCGTGTCTGTCACACCCCCCTAACCCAACTCTGTGTCTGTCACACCCCCCCTATCCCAACCCTGTGTCTGTCACACCCCCCTATCCCAACCCTGTGTCTGTCACACCCCCCTATCCCAACTCCGTGTCTGTCACAGCCCCCTATCCCAACCCTGTGTCTGTCACACACCCCTATCCCAACCCTGTGTCTGTCACACCCCCCTATCCCAACCCTGAGTCTGTCACACCCCCCTATCCCAACCCTGTGTCTGTCACACCCCCCTATCCCAACTCCGTGTCTGTCACACCCCCCTATCCCAACTCCGTGTCTGTCACACCCCCCTATCCCATCTCCGTGTCTGTCACACCCCCCTATCCCAACTCCGTGTCTGTCACACCCCCCTATCCCAACTCCGTGTATGTCACACCCCCCTATCCCAACCCTGTGTCTGTCACACCCTCCTATCCCAACCCTGTTTCTGTCACACCCTCCTATCCCAACTCCGTGTATGTCACACCCCCCTATCTCAACCGTGTCTGTCACACCCCCCTATCCCAACTCTGTGTCTTACACACCCCCCCATTCCAACTCCGTGTCTGTCACACCCCCCTATCCCAACTCCGTGTCTGTCACACCCCCTATCCCAACTCCGTGTCTGTCACACCCCCCTATCCCAACTCCGTGTCTGTCACACCCCCCTATCCCAACTCCGTGTCTGTCACACCCCCCTATCCCAACTCCGTGTATGTCACACCCCCCTATTCCAACTCTGTGTCTGGCACACCCCCCTATCCTAACCCTGTTTCTGTCACACCCTCCTATCCCAACTCCGTGTATGTCACACCCCCCTATCTCAACTGTGTCTGTCACACCCCCCTATCCCAACTCTGTGTCTTACACACCCCCCTATCCCAACTCCGTGTCTGTCACACCCCCCTATCCCAACTCCGTGTATGTCACACCCCCCTATCCCAACCCTGTGTCTGTCACACCCCCCTATCCCAACCGTGTCTGTCACACCCCCCTATCCCAACCGTGTCTGTCACACCACCCTATCCCAACCGTGTCTGTCACACCCCCCTATCCCAACCGTGTCTGTCACACCCCCCTATCCCAACCGTGTCTGTCACACCCCCCTATCCCAACTCTGTGTCTGTCACACCCCCCCTATCCCAACCCTGTGTCTGTCACACCCCCCTATCCCAACTCCGTGTCTGTCACACCCCCCTATCCCAACCTGTGTCTGTCACACCCCCCTATCCCAACTCCGTGTCTGTCACACCCCCCTATCCCAACTCCGTGTCTGTCACACCCCCCTATCCCAACTCCGTGTCTGTCACACCCCCCTGTCCCAACTCCGTGTCTGTCACACCCCCCTATCCCAACTCCGTGTCTGTCACACCCCCCTATCCCAACTCCGTGTCTGTCACACCCCCCTATCCCAACCCTGTGTCTGTCACACCCCCTATCCCAACTCCGTGTATGTCACACCCCCTATCCCAACCCTGTGTCTGTCACACCCCCCTATCCCAACTCCGTGTATGTCACACCCCCCTGTCCCAACCCTCTGTCTGTCACACCCCCCTGTCCCAACCGTGTCTGTCACACCCCCCTATCCCAACTCCGTGTCTTTCATCTGCAGCTCCCCACCACCTGCCCCGTGACTCTTTAGCCCAACCTGGCCCAGGCCAACACTTACCTGCTGTGCTGCCTGTGTTATTACCCAGGTGGCTCAGACCCGACGGCTCCTCTCTGAATCAGCGGCGTGATGCCTCAACGTCGTGCACGCTGCGCCTGCTGCTGGTGTCCCTGCCTGCCTCTGCCTGTGCCGGCCGGGGGATGTAGGAGAAAAGATAGATCCCCTTCCGTTTCTGTACGATGACGTCATCTGCCAGTGTCCAACGTCATTCCCTACCATCCAAGTGGGCATAGAGGGGGAACACATTCTTTTGGCGAGCGAAGCGAGCCCGCAAGGGGACAACTTTCTTATTTTCGTGGAAAGTGTGGGCAGAAACCTCCACTTCCGCCCTCACTCACGTCACTTCCAGGTACGGCTAGTGAAGGGGATTTATACTCTTCCGTGAATCTAGCCGCAACTGTGCTGGGTGCCCTGCTTACACAGCAGGCAGCAGAGGCAAGGGGACACATGAACTGGGCTCCCCAGATTCCGAGAATGGTTGGGGCCCCTTGGAATCTGGTACAAGTGTCCCCTTTGTTCACCACCCCCCCCTGTCGCCGGGCCTGGTCCTGAGGACTGACTTTGAGAGCCACTGTACCTGATAGATGAAATGATTGGTACTATGGCAACATCGCCACTGGCGCTCTTCAGAAGGTTTTATAAATCTCCCCCCTAAATTGTTCAATATCTAGCCTGCGCAGTACAGCGATTGGTGTATAGACCAGGAACAGGGAATGCAGGAGCCAGAGGGAAGAGAGCCTGCGCAGTACAGCGATTGGTGTATAGACCAGGAACAGGGAATGCAGGAGTCAGAGGGAAAAGAGCCTGCGCAGTACAGTGATTGGTGTATAGACCAGGAACAGCGAATGCAGGAGTGAGAGGGAAGAGGGCCTGCGCAGTACAGCGATTGGTGTATAGACACAGGAACAGCGAATGCAGGAGTCAGAGGGAAGAGAGCCTGCGCAGTACAGGGATTGGTGTATATATCAGGAACAGTGAATGCAGGAGTCAGAGGCAAGAGAGCCTGCGCAGTACAGCGATTGGTGTATAGACCGGGAACAGCGACTGCAGGAGCCAGAGGGAAGAGAGCCTGCGCAGTACAGCGATTGGTGTATAGACGGGGAACAGTGAATGCAGGAGTCAGAGGGAAGAGAGCCTGCGCAGTACAGTGATTGGTGTATAGACCAGGAACAGCGAATGCAGGAGTCAGAGGGAAGAGAGCCTGCGCAGTACAGCGATTGGTGTATAGACCAGGAACAGCGAATGCAGGAGTCAGAGGGAAGAGAGTCTGTGTAGTACAGCGATTGGTGTATAGACACAGGGAGAGCGAATTCAGGAGCCACAGGGAGAGTCTGCGCAGTACAGCGATTGGTGTATAGACCTGGAACAGTGATGCAGGAGTCAGAGGGAAGAGAGCCTGCGCAGTACAGCGATTGGTGTATAGATCAGGTACAGGGAATGCAGGAGTCAGAGGGAAGAGAGCCTGCGCAGTACAGCGATTGGTGTAGAGACCAGGAACAGCGAATGCAGGAGCCAGAGGGAAGAGAGCCTGCGCAGTACAGCGATTGGTGTATAGACCAGGAACAGGGAATGCAGGAGTCAGAGGGAAGAGAGTCTGTGCAGTACAGGGATTGGTGTATAGACCAGGAACAGTGAATGCAGGAGTCAGAGGGAAGAGAGTCTGTGCAGTACAGGGATTGGTGTATAGACCAGGAACAGTGAATGCAGGAGTCAGAGGGAAGAGAGTCTGCGCAGTACAGGGATTGGTGTATAGACCAGGTACAGGGAATGCAGGAATCAGAGGGAAGAGAGCCTGCGCAGTACAGGTATTGGTGTATAGACCAGGAACAGTGAATGCAGGAGTCAGAGGGAAGAGAGCCTGCGCAGTACAGGTATTGGTGTATAGACCAGGAACAGTGAATGCAGGAGTCAGAGGGAAGAGAGTCTGCGCAGTACAGGGATTGGTGTATAGACCAGGAACAGCGAATGCAGGAGTCAGAGGGAAGAGAGCCTGCGCAGTACAGCGATTGGTGTAGAGACCAGGAACAGCGAATGCAGGAGCCAGAGGGAAGAGAGCCTGCGCAGTACAGGCATTGGTGTATAGACCAGGTACAGGGAATGCAGGAATCAGAGGGAAGAGAGTCTGTGCAGTACAGGGATTGGTGTATAGACCAGGAACAGTGAATGCAGGAGTCAGAGGGAAGAGAGTCTGTGCAGTACAGGGATTGGTGTATAGACCAGGAACAGTGAATGCAGGAGTCAGAGGGAAGAGAGTCTGCGCAGAACAGGGATTGGTGTATAGACCAGGTACAGGGAATGCAGGAATCAGAGGGAAGAGAGCCTGCGCAGTACAGGTATTGGTGTATAGACCAGGAACAGCGAATGCAGGAGCCAGAGGGAAGAGAGCCTGCACAGTACAGGGATTGGTGTATAGACCAGGTACAGTGAATGCAGGAGTCAGAGGGAAAAGAGCCTGCGCAGTACAGCGATTGGTGTATAGACCAGGTACAGGGAATGCAGGAGTCAGAGGGAAGAGAGCCTGCGCAGTACAGTGATTGGTGTATAGACCAGGGACAGCGAATGCAGGAGTCAGAGGGAAGAGAGCCTGCGCAGTACAGTGATTGGTGTATAGACACAGGAGAGCGTGGTCCTCACTTGGAGTGCGAGTTGGGAAGTATTTGCAGATTTCACACCTAACCTACAGTATGTGCTGTTTATATAGTACACAAAGTGGCTCCATTTATCAATGACAGTTCAGCCTTCAGCATAAACGCCCATCATCTCACTCCCCAGCCTGGGATAGGAATTACAGCAATGCAGCAGCCTCTCTAGTTTTAAAATAAACTCTTCTAAGTCAGCTGCTGTGAATGGCACCTCCCCGATGATGAGACAGCACGCTGACTCAGGAAGGGTTTCATACCCCTTGGCATGATTGGCATCCGTCACTGTGACGTCATCTGGGAACAACCCTGCGGCTCTCTTGTATCAGAAGGCCAAACGTGATTAAAGTGATTGTTCTACTGAAGATCCTTTCTCACTACAAACTCTCCCCATTCATATTCCTTCTAGGTCCTTATAGTTTTCTAGAAAATCCATATGGAGCATAACCCTAATATCCATGGTTCCCAAACTCAGCCCTCAAGTCACCATAACAGCCCAGGTTTTAAGGATATCTATTATTGAGCACAGATGACCCAGGGGTCTATTTACTAAGCCTTGGATTGAGATAAAGTGAACGGAGATAAAGTCCCAACCAACCAGCTCCTTTCTTCTAATTTTCAAACACAACCAGTGACATGGCAGTTAGGAGCTGATTGTTGGGACTCAAACTCTCTTAAGACACCTGTGCTCAAGTATGGCTATCCTTAAAACCTGGACTGTTAGTGTGCCTTGAGGACCGTGGTTGGAAACCCCTGCAATAGGGTAATGTATTGGACTGGAACTAATGGGGGATGGGGGGGGTCTGGATTGGCTTAGAAATTGGCACAGAAGAACACAAGCTGGTAAACTCTGCTGACGTAGCCCCATGGGCACAATTTAGCCCATCCTCTCCCGTACGTGACAATGCTGGCGCTTTGTTAGATTAAATAGCTGACCAGTATGTGTAGCCTGTATTTTATTAATAATAATAATTTTATTTATATAGCGCTTTTCTCAAAGTGCTTTACATTTGGCTTTACAGTACAAAATACAAAACAAGCTTAACAAGGGACTTTAGTGAAACGCTGGGTGGGAACCGGTATGATTTACCGCCGGACCCATGCCCGGTGGTTGGAATCCCGACAGCGGAGGAAATCCCGATCGTCCAAGGTAAGAATTGTCTAACCTAATTCTACCCCCTAACCCTAACCCTCCCCCTCCCTTAGGGGTGCCTAACCCTAACCTTCCCCCCCAGTGCCTAACCCTAATCCCCCCTCTAAGTGCCTAAACCTAACCCCCCCCTTCCCCGCCACCTAAGCCTAAGTCCCCCGGGGGGGGTGGCTAACCGTAACCTCCCCCCGGGGGTGCCAAACCCTTACCCTCCCTCCCCCTAGCCTAACCCTAACCTCCCGGGGAGTGCCTATCCCTAAGTCCCCCTCGGGAGCCCCTAACCTAACCCTTCCCCCCCCGCGCTCGGCACCCAGCATCACTTCGATCGGGATGCCGGGCGCCGGTCTCCCGGTGTCGGTAAAATGACAGGCGTCTAGATTTAGACACCTGTCATTTGACCATCGCCGGGATTAAGCAGTCGGGAAGCCGGCCGTTGGGATTAGGTCTGCCGGCTTCCCGACTGCATACCGCTGGTTGAATAGGTGAGTTTTGAGTCTATTTTTTAAGAATTCTAGAGTCGAAGCCCCTCGAACTGTGCGGGGAAGTGAGTTCCATAGCGTTGGAGCCACAAAGCTGAAAGCATGTTTGGCTGCTGTGGTGGATATAAATAATGAGCATTTTAGATTTTTTTTTAGAAATTTCACAATCCTTCCCCTGTTTGGTGCTTTGATCTTCATGATGAAGCTCAGTGTGTGGGAAAGTTGTGGTAACATTCAGAGACAGGTGATTGGACTCCTATTAGTTAATTATGTCAGCTATTAAGCCGGGACAAACCCTAGCCTAGCAGGAGAGGAGGAGAACAGGGGGAGGGGGAGAGATAATACCCTAATTATCCTTCATAAATATTCTATAAATATTCTCGAAAACCATATACATTTTTTTAATGCTGCTCTACTTGGAAGGTCCTTGTCACACTGGTCCTGGAAATAGATAACAGAAAACACACTCACCCAGAGGGCGCTTATAGTGTAATAGAATTACATTCTTCTAGAATACCATAAATCTACATTTTATCTGATTAGTATAAATGAGGTACCTCCCCCACTGGAATATAACTCTCCCACTGGTGTATAATTCTCCTCCACTGGTATATAACTCCCCCCCCATTGGAATATAACTCTCCCATTGGTATATAACTCTCTCCCACTGGTCTTTAACTCTCCCCCACTGGTCTATAACTCCCCCCCACTGGTCTATAACTCCCCCCCACTGGTCTATAACTCTCCCACTGGTCTATAACTCTCCCCCACTAGTATATAACTCTCCCCCACTGGTATATAACTCTCTCCCACTGGTCTATAACTCTCCCCCACTGGTCTATAACTCCCACTGGTCTATAACTCTCTCCCACTGGTCTATAACTCTCCCCCACTGGTATATAACTCCCCCACTGGTATGTAACTCTCCCCCACTGGTATATAACTCTCTCCCACTGTTATATAACTCTCTCCCACTGGTATATAACACTCCCACTGGTATATAACTCTCCCCCACTGGACTATAACTCTCCCACTGGTATATAACTCTAGCCCACTGGTATATAACACTCCCACTGGTATATAACTCTCTATCACCAATAGGTCATATCAATAGGTTATGGGCTTAGAACCCTGCATGTGAAGAATACAGCGAAGTCCTGTTTAAACAAGCGAGAAAATGCCCAGTGCAGCAGCCAGCATGACCTTCACCAAACTGAGAGGTTCAGAGAATTACGGCACATGGAAGTTCGCTATGGAGAAGCAGCTGAAGCGGGAGAAGCTGTGGAAAATCACGGAGAATCCAGATAACAATCCAAATCCTGATGAAGTGGATAGGACCATGGGGACCATAGGCCTAGCTGTGGAACAGCATGTTTATGAGTTGCTCTATCTTACTCTATTACCAAATCTGAATCAGGCCCACTGTACGGTACCAGACTGAGTGCATGTAGAGACATAACATTGACAGAATGTTGTCCATATCTCAGCAGTTGATGTCTGTAGGAGTCCAGGTGGACGAGGAGGAGGTAATGGCAATTCTATAGAATCCAACACCTGAATTTCATATATTGGTGGTTCTAGAATCCTGTGCGATTAAGCTATCAACGGAAATAGTGAGGGTTTGGCTGCTGCAGTTCCAGGAACACAGACCAGTTGAGACAAATGCTGAGAGTTCTGCTTTACTCAAAAAGGGCACTAAGACCAGTCAGAAAAGTGGGACTGTCCCATCCAAAGTGGAAGTATGTATGTTCTGCACTGTATCATGTACTGTTTAAGGCGCTGCAGACCCCTTGCGGTGGTATATAAAGGATAATAATAATTTTATCATATCGGAATACTGTGCCCATCACCTCCCTATGGTGCACCTTCAGCTCCTTCGTCAAAACCCATCTACACTTTTCAAATACTATATGGTTCATGCATCGTATGGCAGATAATGATCCTCCAATAGTTTTGTGAATCAGGATTATAGATATCAGTTTGTAGACATAATTTTCAAGGGTATTGCTCGAGGAGGAAAAGTGGGGATGGCAATAGGCGAGCTAACAAAGACATCTTTTGTTATATTTCTATTTTTTTTTAATGTATTTCTTTTTATTTTTGCTTGTTGTACTGTTTGTTCATTATGTTTCCCTTTTCATGAAGGTAAACTGTCAAAAACAGTGTATTTGATTTATTTAATGTACTTCTGAAAAGACACATTTTGTACTAACATTTATTGTCATTTTTCTTGACTATTTTGTATACTGTTTGATAATATGCATTGCTTTAATAAATAAAATGTTTAAAAAAAAAACCCCATCTACACATCCAGTTCCTTCACGTTGGCATTGCACTCTGCCCGCCCCATCCCTGCCATGGCTCTCTGTGCTTCTAGAACTCAATTCTGCCTTCTCCAGTGCTGTTATATGCTCTGATTTGCTTAGGACAGTACTGATTTTCTTACCCAAGGGAATCCACTTGGGCGGCTTATAACCCTGAATTCTCCTGACGTACGTGAATATGATGTAATAAAAGTTCCTATACTGCTTTGGCACACTCGCGTCTCTTCTTTACTGACCTCAGCGGACTTCATGGATCCTGACTGTCCCAGAGGAAATAATGTGCTATATAGAGTAATGATGGGCATTAACCGTCGATGGTTATTGGCCACTGGTTTTTCCATCGATGGAGGAGGTCCGATGCGGCATATTAGTGGCGGCGGTCCAATGGCGGACCCTTCATATGTGCAACCTACTTTAGAGTAGAGAGTTTAACATAGGTTCATAATGTATATACCCTGGCAGTATGTATTGGAAAATAATGAGGATGAAATAAGTGGTATGTATAACCCAGACTACTGGGCTAAATTGCCGACAGAGGACGGAGCGGACATCATGGTTTTTCTTATTACTTTTCTAGTAATCTAGTTATAGTGCTGTGCAACATATATGAAGAACGCAGATCTTATTGTGAAATATACGGCTATTAGAAGTGAGCGACGCGTTTCGTGACAAAAGATAGTCCTTTACACAACTCACGGAACCCTAAGGGAACTACAAAGCTTCTATTTTACAATTAGGGGTGTATTATTCCTTATTATACATGAATAGTACTTTTATGACAAATAAATGAAAACCTATTTTTTTTTTAATGATCATTACTGTATTTTACTTAGTGACCCGCCCCGGCTTCACACAGGAGCAATTTTGAATGTACGGCGACAATCTTTTTTATCCGAGGTCTTCTAAGATTGCTGTGTAGACTACAGTACTTTAGTAGTTTTTCCTCCTGACGTCAGCATGAAAAGACGTAACACGCAGAAGGGCCACGTAGAGCTGTCCATGAATAAAACAGTCTCCACTTAGGTTACCTCCAGCCACGTTAGGAACGGTACAGTAAAAACAGGGAATAACTGAAATGTATCAGTAAATAGGGCTTAATTTATTATTATTATTATTATTATTATTCTTTATATGGCGCCACAAAGGTTCCGCAGCGCCTTACACAGTGCATAAATGAGCACACAGGAAAAACAGTTAATACTAGTAATATAAAACAATACAGGACAAGGACATGGTTTATACACATAGCTGCATAACACAAGCAGCAGGGCCTCAGCAACCAGGTGTTAGGTGCCAATTGGGGAGTTAGGAGTAAATGATACTATAAGTAGGGGGAGGAGAAGCATGTGAGGGACGATTATCCGGTTTATCTGGAGAAACCGGATAATACATCTCAATCTCTCCATAACATCAAATAAAGTACATCGTATTATATCTTTAATGGTTTAGGCAGTGTAAGCCGACAAAGCGATTGGCGTCCGTTTTTTCATAGACTTGCGTCACTAAAATCGCCACTGCCCGGCTCCCTTCTGTCATACAGTAATGTGTCACACACCTAAACCTTTCTCCACAAATGAAGGGGTCAGGGAACTTTTTTACCTTTTACCCCAAAATATATTTAGATACGCCGACGTTACCCCCTTGATTTGAAAGGAAGGAAATCATATAGTAGTGCCCCCATATAATGCCCCTGTAGTAGTGCCCCCATATAATGCCCCTGTAGTAGTGCTCCCATATAAAGCCCCTGTAGTGCCGCTTGTACAAAAAAAACCAAATAAACCCACTTACCTTAATCCCCGATCCTGCATCCGCCGCCGTCCTGTCCGCCCGGCTGCTCCTCGGAACTATGGGAGAAACATCATAGTGCGCATGGAGAGAGGCGGAAGCTGGAGTTCAGAAGAGAACTCCAGCCTCCGGCTAACGCGGCGCTGCAGGGAAGGAGCCGGGTGCCCGCTGGTAATAACATCTCAGCGGGTGTCCAGCTTAGAGCCTCCCTGTGGCACAGCCGGGCATGGATATGCATATGCATGCCCGGCTGTCCATCCATTACTCCCAGGAATTTAATTTTTACCACATGTGGGGTAAAAATGTTCCCTGACCACTGCTCTATAGAATAGTGACAACTGCATCCAAATCCGTCCAGTGGCTCTCAAGATTAGCCCGAACACATAGACAGACGCCTACCAGGGACTTTTTATTTTATACTATGTATATAGATCACACAAGGTTTCCTCTTTGTTTCCCTTTCTGCTTACACTTCAAATGAAACCTCATCCCACTAACCGTCAGCCCAACGGTGGGATCATGGACGACTCATTGTGGCCTGATTTATGCTGAACACTTGAAAGCGATCTCTCTTCTGTCTATGCCTCCACAGGCCGGAGCTCTCTGCCGGAACAATGGGCCCAATGTGAACAGACGGGAATGAATCATATAATTGTTTCAGCCGCCGGCTCAATGTCACTTTCAATGAGACATTTATAGGTTCAGGTTCTGCCAGATACCACGTCTGTAGAACTTAATCTAGTAAAATAAAATCATGTGGGCACTTTCCAAGGGGCTCACGAGGATATAACACACAAATTCACATAGGCCTAAGTCATTTTTATTCTCTCATTGGACAATGACCATGGTGGACGGATGATGCAGGTAAATGGCCGCTTGGACGATGTTACCGGCACTTTAACAAGGCTCCACTAACAAATCCCCATGTAGCAGCAATGGGGCTTCAGACAATTTGCGGCTTACTGAAGCTCCCTGTGATAGCGCAAGCAGACTGATTAGTAGAGGGAGCTTCAGTAAGCTGGAACATTGGGCCTGATTCAGAGCCGCTCGTAAGCGGCAGTACGCTCGTTCCGAGCGATGTTCGCACTTCTGCGCATGCGTACGGTTTATAATACGCATGCGCGAACCAGTCAGTGCGGCCGAAAATCGTTTGTTCGCTATATAGCGAATACCTGCTACTTTGAGTGACAGAATGAGGCGTATGTGGGTGGTAACAGGGGAAGGTGCTTGAAAACGGGGAGTGGAGATCAGAACGCAGGCGTGCTTAAAGGTCAAAACGGGCGTTTTAAGGGTGTGCATAATTAAAACAGCAGCGTCATTGACCACGTCACTGGGTTATTTTATAGTCAGAACTGCTCGCAAGATTGTGGTAGCAAAAACCAACCACAAGAATTGCGAGCAGTTCATACGCTGGTCGATGTACTCGATTAATCTAATAAATAGCGGACATGACGTAGGATGCGAGCGGCCAGGGGGCGTATTTTTCAAAATTACAACCGCAAGTTTTGCTCGCTCGTTCAGACTTAGAGGTGTGAACAGACCGCAATTAGCGAACGGTTCATTTGAATAGCCACCCCTTGTTTTAGAACGAACGACCGCAAATAGCGAGGGGCTCTGAATGAGGGCCCTTGTCTGATTTATGTTCCTGTGGGGGGATCTTTTTTTTTTTTTTTTTTTATTTATTTAGAATAATAGTTGACAAGATACAATATATCAAAGAACAAATGCAAAATATATACAGCTCAGTGCAAACAGTACACTGATCGATAGAAATGGTTTGTTCAACACACTAAATAGTCATCCGATTTTTATGTGTTAATAATATCGTAGCAGAAACAACAATAGTAAATCAAATTAAATTAAGAAGAAAAGAAAAGAAATATAAGGAACAGGGGTAATGGTAAAGACAACGAGCAGAGCACTGCGCAACCAAGTTCAGAGCAGCTCCACTCTATACCGGGAAACGTCTGTTAAACGTAGAATACTAAGGGTCCCAAGTTGCATGAAATGTTAGCACGTTGTCACTGAGTAGTGCAGTTATATAATACATTGAGGCCAGGTACCAAATGTTAGTTATCAGAGCATTCATCGATGGAGCTTCCAGTCAATTCCAATTTACAGCAATTATAAATGTGGCCACAAAAATGATTTTGAGACTTAGAAAGGGATCTGATGGATTTACACAGAAGCATATGTAAGGGGTCCTTAGGAGGAGAAATGCCGATCACTTTAGACACCAAAGATAGGACTGCCCCAATAGTTAGAGATCATGGGGCAATCACACCATATATACTGAAAAGAACCAACATTTCCACAACGTCTCCAACAGAGGTCCGATGACCCCGGGAAAATATGATGCAGCTTTGCGGGCACCATATACCAGAGAGAGTACACTATGAGTTTTCCTTCATATTAGTACTGATGGAGGATTTAGCCACTCACCGTCTGATGTCTGCCCAGTCGTCATCCTCAAGACATACCCCCAGGTCTCGCTCCCAAGCTAATTCCAATGATTCCTTCAACACAGGAGGTAAGGGGGGATAGCAGGGAGTACAGAATTGAGATAGAGCCCTTACAGCCCGGATTATAGACGCAACGACATTCAAATGAAGTGATTTGTCTCATTTTATGAGGGAGCGTATAAAACTACAATTTTGCAAACTAAAGGGTACACCATATATTTCACACAGGTCTGCAAAACTATGGGGTACAAAGTCACATTGGGTATGTAAAATTCTTGTTATCCTGACAGATACCCAAGGGCGCCTGTAAGAAGACATGTATTATTATTATTATTATTTATTTATATGGCGCCACAAGTGTTCCGCAACGCCTTACACAGCACATAAACAAATAAGTAACCAGGGACTTACAGCACAATACAATACAGGACATGGACATGTATAATAAACATTGCTATCTAAGTGACCTTTACGCCCACATAAGCAGCCGAGAGTTGGTTGCCCTAGTGGGGAGTAAAAGCAGGGGCGTTTCTAGAGAGGAGGGGTCCGGTGTGCAGTCTCCGACACGGGACCCTTCCTCTCTGTCCGGCAGCCGGCAGCGCACTGAGCTGTGCGCGGCCAGCGCTGGAGTTATAGACTCTGGGTACTAGAGTGCGCTCAGAGTTTATAGAGTATGCACAGGTCACCGGGAAAATGGCCGCAGCGTTTTTAGAGCGCAGGACCCCCGCTCTGACGTGGGAATCTGGAGAGGTAAGTATGCTATGGGTGCAGGATGTGCAGTGTGGGCCCCCCCCCTGGACCCAGGGCCCCGCACACCCTGCACCCATTATAAATACGCCCGAGTAAGAGATAAATGTAAATACAGTAAGGAGAAGCACAAGAGGGTAGAGGGTCCTGCTCGAAAGAGCTTACAT
Organism: Taudactylus pleione; assembly: GCA_031769625.1. Classification (NCBI taxonomy): domain Eukaryota; kingdom Metazoa; phylum Chordata; class Amphibia; order Anura; family Myobatrachidae; genus Taudactylus; species Taudactylus pleione. The sequence continues at coordinate 1,686,119 of JAUIMM010000240.1, forward strand.
TCTAAAAGGGAGGGGCAGACAAACTGGAGAGACACAGATGGGGTAGGCGGGGAGGAAGGAAGATGTAGCAGCAAGTTAGGATGAGAGCTGGAAGGCTTTAATGAAGTAGTGGGGTCTTAAGAGCTCTTTTGAAAGATTATAGAGAGGTGCAAAGTCTGATGGGGAGAGGGAGAGAGTTCCAAAGGTGGGGAGCAGCACGGGGAAAATCGAGAGGAAACCGAGGATGGCGCCACAACAGGTTCAGGGGGGATAGGTAGCCTTCTGTTTAAATTGTCCCGTCCATATAAGACAGCCTCACACATGGGACATCCGGAACTGAGGCTAACTATTTTGCACAGGGAAATGAGTATTGGATTACTTAAACATTCTTTTTTTTTTTAATGAGAGCGTTCTGCCCTGATGTTGGACCTCCCAGTGCTCCGAAGTGCAGGGGTTTCTAGGAACCCGACGTTTACATTGTCTGACTCAGTTTCTGGTCTGAGAGTTGGGGATGTGGACTGTAACAGGATGGTGAAACTTTCCATTGTGTGTAATCGCAATTCTACAAAACGATACATAAGGCATCAGCCGCCCTCCGGTGGATTTAGAGAGAATAACCACAATAAGAAACATTTTTATTGTATTGCAGAGGCAGGCAGCTTGTGATTCTCAAGGCACCTATTTATTATTTCACTTTTATGCTGCCCCCCTGCTCTGCCCGGTGTCCAGCCAAATTCTATGGGGCATATTCAAATCCCGCACCTGAGAGGTTTTTCATATTGAATTAGGTGCGTTTTTTTTTTTCCCCATGTCGGGAGGTTTTTTTCCTCGTACCTCCAGAGCAAGTGTGATTTTTCCTAAAATCGATAGTTTTATGTAAAATCAGTGGACTTGCTCTGGGACCCTGGCGGGAGAGGACTAATTAAGCAATTGGATGTTTCCAATTAGCTTAATTAGTCCTTAATTACTCACCTTCTTCAGCGCTGTCTTCTGCATCCAGAGTTGGGAGACGGCTTTTCTGCAGCAGGGTGAGTATGTCAGTGTGTGTGGTGTTTGTAAGTGTGTATGAGTGAGTGTGTGCGTGAATGTGTATGATACCCCTTTTCCACCAAAATTCCGGGTCTGACCTGGAGTTGGAACAGAGGACCTCATTCAGAGTCGTTCATTGCGGCCGCTCGATCGTAAGGTAAAAGGGGCCGGATATGCAAATGAAGCGCTCGCAAGTTGCGTTGTCAAGTTGGGATCGTTAGCTGGACAAATGAGGGGAGGATGCGGCCGTAAGACTAAAAATATGCCCCCTTCTCGTTCCCATTACACGTCATCTCCGGGCATATAAGGATTAATGGAGACCATCGGGAACCATCGGAGCTGCTCGCAGAGCTTAAGGTTGACCATACCCTCTCTACGATCATGTCAGTGTAAAAACCTCCCATGTCACATGTGCCATGACACTACTTAGTTAATTATACACTCCCATAAAACGCCGTTTGCATAGTCAGGCACGCCTGCGTTCGGATCTCCACTTCCCCGTTCACAAGCACCTTCCCCTGTTACCACCCACAAACGCCTCATCCTGTCATTCAAACTAATGACCTGGCTGTGTTCAAGGAGAGAGCAATTTGTGATCGTAATAGCTAGTTTGCGCACGCGCATTGCGAATTTTACGCATGCGCAGTTTAGTGAACATCGGTGGCGACTCTGAATGAGGTCCAGAGTTCCTATCCGGATCAGACTCAGAATTTAGCCGGCGCCGACTCTGGATATCCCCGAGTCGGCGCCACTCACACCGGAGTCGGGTGTCCATAGACCTGGCTTTCTCGGGCGTGAAAGTGGACGCTTGGAGATGACGTCATCTCCAAGTGCCACTGAAGCCGGGCTAATCGGTCGGCTTGCAGCGTACTCCAGGTCATCGTGACCCGAAGTGCGCTGTTCTCACAGCAGGGTATCACGGGCTACGCCCGTGTTAAACCGTGCTATTTACCTGGGTTGGATTGCCGGGTCACTTGACACGGCGATCCAACCCTCTCCCCTTTTACACCAGGGAGCTGCCCGGGTTAACCCTGCAATAACCCGGGTTTTAGCTCTGGTGTAAAAGGGGTATTAGTGAGTGTTTGTGTGCATGAGTCAGGGCCGACCAGAGCCGGCCCTAGGCATAGGCATTGCAGGCAAATGCCTAGGGCATTTGCAATGCCTTAGGGGCACCCCGCCGCCTGCAGCCATCAGTACTAATAATAAGTCACACTGACTCATTATTATAGTACCCTCTCTGCGCTGCCGGGGGCCATACAGAGGAAGGAGGAGGAGGGGGGGGGGGCTACTTACTCTCACTGTACATGATCAGGATGTCACTAGACTGCCTGAGACATAGCCCCTCCCCCGAGTCCCCGCCCCCTCCTCTCCGTCTATTCTACCTGCACCCTCCTTTCCCTGCCTGAGACTCCGCCCCCAAACAACGGGTCCCCGCCCCTTCCTTTCCAGTCTAGCCCTCTCTGTCACTGTGTCACAGCCTCTCCTCTCCTTTCATCATGTGCCATGGAGACCAGTCCCAGCAGGGACCACACAGCCTCTTCCAGGACAGGTAAGTGCCAATGTCATCTAGGGGGTGGTATCTGTATGCAATGGGGAGTGGTGTGTGGTTTTCTTATTTCTGGGGGGAGGGAGGTTGGAGTGTGTTTAATGGTTAGGTCTAGACTATACAGCGCTGACGTCACACCCACGTGAGGTCCTTTAGCCACATAGGAAATAGCAGCAACCGTGTTTTAATGTCTGTGGTGGGGGGGTGTATTAATGTAGTGGGGGGGGTGTATTAATGTAGTGGGGGGGGTGTATTAATGTAGTAGTGTGTGTGTCGGAGAGGTGTATTTATATAATGTGTGTGTGGGGGGATGTATTAATGTAGTAGCGTGTGTGTTTGAGGGGTGTATTTATATAATGTGTGTGTGGGGGGTGTATTTATATAATGTGTGTGTGTGTGTGTGTGTGGGGGGTGTATTAATGTAGTGTGGGGGGGTGTATTAATGTAGTAGTGTGTGTGTTGGAGGGGTGTATTTATATGATGTGTGTGTGGGGGGTGTATTTATATAATGTGTGTGTGTTGGAGGGGTGTATTTATATAATGTGTGTGTGTGTGTGTGTGTGGGGGGGTGTATTAATGTAGTAGTGTGTGTGTTGGAGGGGTGTATTTATATAATGTGTGTGTGTGTGTGTGTGTGTGTGGGGGTGTATTAATGTAGTAGTGTGTGTGTTGGAGGGGTGTATTTATATAATGTGTGTGTGGGGGGTGTATTAATGTAGTAGTGTGTGTGTTTGAGGGGTGTATTTATATAATGTGTGTGTGGGGGGTGTATTTATATAATGTGTGTGTGTTGGAGGGGTGTATTTATATAATGTGTGTGTGTGTGTGTGTGTGGGGGGTGTATTAATGTAGTGTGGGGGGGTGTATTAATGTAGTAGTGTGTGTGTTGGAGGGGTGTATTTATATGATGTGTGTGTGGGGGGTGTATTTATATAATGTGTGTGTGTTGGAGGGGTGTATTTATATAATGTGTGTGTGTGTGTGTGTGTGGGGGGGGGTGTATTAATGTAGTAGTGTGTGTGTTGGAGGGGTGTATTTATATAATGTGTGTGTGTGTGTGTGTGTGTGGGGGGGTGTATTAATGTAGTAGTGTGTGTGTTGGAGGGGTGTATTTATATAATGTGTGTGTGGGGGGTGTATTAATGTAGTGTGGGGGGGTGTATTAATGTAGTAGTGTGTGTGTCGGAGGGGTGTATTTATATAATGTGTGTGTGTGGGGGGGGTGTGTATTAATGTAGTAGTGTGTGTGTTGGAGGGGTGTATTTATATAATGTCTGTGGTGGGGTGGTGTATTGTAGTGTGTGTGTGGGGTGTATTAATGTAGTGTGGGGGGTGTATTAATGTAGTAGTGTGTGTGTTGGAGGGGTGTATTTATATAATATGTGTGTGGGGGGGTATATTAATGTAGTAGTGTATGTGTTGGAGGGGTGTATTTATATAATATGTGTGTGGGGGGGTATATTAATGTAGTAGTGTATGTGTTGGAGGGGTGTATTTATATAATGTCTGTGGTGGGGTGGTGTATTGTAGTGTGTGTGTGGGGTGTATTAATGTAGTGTGGGGGGTGTATTAATGTAGTAGTGTGTGTGTCGGAGGGGTGTATTTATATAATGTCTGTGGTGGGGTGGTGTATTAATGTAGTAATGTGGGGTGTATTAATGTAGTGTGTGTGTGGGGTGTATTATTGTAGTGTGGGGGGTGTATTAATGTAGTAGTGTGTGTGTCGGAGGGGTGTATTTATATATTGTGTGTGGGGGGGGTGTATTAATGTAGTAGTGTGTGTGTCGGAGGGGTGTATTTATATAATGTCTGTGGTGGGGTGGTGTATTAATGTAGTAATGTGGGGTGTATTAATGTAGTGTGTGTGTGGGGTGTATTATTGTAGTGTGGGGGGTGTATTAATGTAGTAGTGTGTGTGTCGGAGGGGTGTATTTATATATTGTGTGTGGGGGGGGTGTATTAATGTAGTAGTGTGTGTGTCGGAGAGGTGTATTTATATATTGTGTGTATGGGGGGGTGTATTAATGTAGTAGTGTGTGTGTCGGAGGGGTGTATTTATATAATGTGTGTGTGGGGGGGTGTATTAATGTAGTAGTGTGTGTGTCGGAGGGGTGTATTTATATAATGTGTGTGTGGTGGGGGGGTGTATTAATGTAGTAGTGTGGGGTGTATTAATGTAGTGTGGGGGGGTGTATTAATGTAGTAGTGTAGCATTCTCGCTAGGCTGTTTTAGCGGGGCGTGGTGCCCTGCCCTCCTTCTGGAGGGCAAAAAGCACCCTGCCCTCCAGGAGGAGGGCAAAAAGCACCCTGCCCTCACAGCCTGCGGGTGCCGTTCTCACCCGCGGGACGCAGTGTCCCGCGGGTGGAGAAACAACGGTGTCGCGGTGATGTCCCGGTCACCGCCGGAGAATAGACGCCGGGCGCATACAGACCCAAGTACAGTATATATACGCAGCGCTTCCGGTACCAGATGTTAGGCATCAGCAAGAAACCCTCAGTCAGCATTCAGCAAGAAGACTAAAGACCCAGTGTTTGAGGACACATATTTATACCCCCAAAACAATAGAGACGTTTGTTGCTGATGCTATTGGTTCCCAAGGGGAATCCATCTGTTACGGAGCATTTAACAGGCTGGTTCAAATAGACTCACCCAGCCTCTAACAACTGGGGGTCTCTCCCTTCCCGCCCCTTGTAATATCCTAACAGTTAATACATTTTGTTGCTTGAAGTCTCTGCGGTCCATAACTCGAGAATGCATGATGCGATCTCCCTACCGATTACACCGGAATACTGTGGAAAGAGTACGCATCAGTACAAAACCAAACACGGCTTGTTTAGCATGTATAATACCTTAGTTACCAAAGATCTTTATTTCACAGCGTTTATATTAACTGAACAAACTTAAATCTTATACCTTAACACTAATGGAACCTTGTATGTGAATATGTAATGTGTGAGAGTACGGGGTTTGATATGAAGACGCTAGTTAACTGGGGACAGATGCGTGCGCATTTAGCTACTAAGCGGTGTTTTCATTCGGGGTCTTAAGCATAATGTGTGTATGTGAAATGGTGAAAGATGCAATCGCATGATGCTAATAATTGTGCATTTGCTACTGGGCGTCATGTTAGCAGCTCAATTGTGCGCAATGTGCGGTGTTTATGCATGAGATTCCATCCATGATGGACTTAACATATTTATATATATATATATATATATATATATATACATATACATACACACACACATATCATTCCTCACTCACAGTTTCAGACTACGATGCAAATGTGTTACCTCCAGCTGTGAAGCTGGGGCCATTCTGTCTGGGTGTGAAACTAAAACCTGTTTAGGATTCAGACAAATCCAATTGTGTAGATCAATGCCTGGATTATATTACAATTGCCACATCTATACTTGTCTGCATTCAGGGATTCCCAATTTGTATGTAAAACACTCACAGTTTCTGGTGCATTGTCTATTCTATTTACTTTTTCTCACAGGCTGTTCTTCTAGTTGCCCTTGGTAGATTATCAAAAACATTGTCATCTGTTCTTAGCTCGTGAGTTGTAACTTAAATTGACGCTGGTCGCAAAATGGCGTCTTGCAGATTCTTGTTTCTAAAATGGAGTCTAGCTGCCATTCGCAAGATGGCGTCATGCACGCTTCAATTTTAAACTGATCTTGTCTCAGCCAATTATCCAGCTTTGACAGCCGGTACATGTGGATAATATGCCAGATGAGACAACATAACGTCTAGTGTGTAGCCGGCATAAGGGCCCCATTTATTAACAAAGCTAAACACCAGAAGCATTTTTTTATTTAGAGTGGCAGTTACACAAACGAAAATGCCCCTCTGGCGAGGTGCAGCAAAGTCCTCCTTGTCGGCCACGTCCTCCGCTCAGCTGCTGGCAGTGATGGGCTTCTGTGTAATGCGCATGCGCGACGGTCCGTCTGCGCATGTGCATGCCACTTAACCCAGAGGGGACCCGGTAGTGCCTGGAAGCCGGAAAGGCAGCGCTGGATAACCGTTGCCGGCAATGGGGACCGCATCGCTCTCACCATCTAAAGATGGTGGGAACGATGCTGTGACAATTAGCAGTAATCTTAGCTTACTGCTGGTTCTTAAATACAGAAAGAATGACTTAACCCTTTTAGTGAGCGCTATAGGGGTTGTGCATCATTGATAATGGGGCCCTAAGTAAGTCAGCTGAGCTCTCAGCTGGTAGAGGGGCGCTGCTGGATAACTGAGAGGTGCTGACTGTGCTGGGAAAGGGGTGCATAGAGGGCAGCCTGGCCAGGGGTGCTGACTATGCTGAATGACTGTCGGGTGCTGTGCTGGGATAGGGGTGCATAATGAGCACAGGGGGACTGTGCTGAATGGGTAGAGTATAGATCCCCTTCAATATTTGTACCTGGAAGTGACATGCAGTGAGGGCGGAAGTTCCATGCCCATACAGTCCACAAAAAGAAGAAATTTGTCCACTTGCGGGCTCGTTTCGCTCGCCATGCTTCGGGCACAGTGGCTCACTTTGCTCGCCACAGGTTTATATTCCCCAATTATGCCCACGTGGATAGTAGGGAATGACTTTGGACAGTAACTGATGACATCAGGATACAAATACTGAAGGGGATCTATCCACTACCATGCTGAATGAGGGGTTCTGACTGTTTGATAAGGGGTGCTGGATGAGGCCAGGGGCGCTGTTCTGGATGTGGGGTGCTGGATGAAGCCAGGGGTGCTGTGCTGGGAAAGGGGTACTGGATGAGGTCAGGGCGGCTGTGCTGAGAGGGGTGCTGTTCTGTGAGGTGGGCAGTGAAGGGGTAGTATGTGGTGCTGTGAGTTGGGCAGCAACTGGATCAGTGTGTGTGCTGTATATATATGTGTTTGGGTGTGTGTGTGTACATGTAGCTATATATCTATATATCTATATAGAGAGAGAGAGAGAGAGAGATGTAGTTAATATGTAAAAATGGGGGCAAATGAGTCACAATTTTATGTCCTCTGCCAGACTCCTAAAGAAAGAAAGAAGAGAAAAAAGAACAGGAAGGAACACCTAAGAGGTAAGTGACAACTGAGCCTCATGTATGAAGAGGTGGGGGAGAGTGTCTGTAGAGTGTAGTGTGGGGGAATTATCTGCTAGGGGGCACCAGCTAAAATCTTGCCTAGGGCACCAAATTGGCTAGGGCCTGCTCTGGGGCCGGCTCCAGGGGTCAGAGCACCCTGTGCCGGCTCTTTACAGTGCATCGCGCCTGGCTTTGGGGGGGGCCTAATTTCCATAGGCCATGCCACCTACGTAAAGTTACTTGGAGGCATGGCCCGTATGGCACGCCTCCAAATAACATCAGCATGGGGGGAGCCTCACTAGCTGGGGTTCTCCCAGCCCTCTCCAGTCACTGAATAGATGCTGCATGCATGCACGCAGCATCCATTCAGACCCTGGGGTCCAGCACCACCGCACAGCTGCGGCGGTGGGGGGCCCCAACCTCCCAATTTGACAACCCGCGGGCCACTTCGGCCCACGGGTGGAACAGCAGGACAGTACTGTCCCACTGAAATTGGGATGTTGGGGAGGGGTGCGCCCTCTATGGGTGGCGCCCCTGTTCGACCGCACTGGTCGAACACCCCTAGAGCCGGCCCTGACATGAGTGGGTGTAAGTGTGACCCCCGTGTATGTGTTCCCCCCTCAGTGACAGTGTGGCCCCCCGGAATGGGCGCTGGGAGAACTATAACTCCAAGCAGCCCTTGCCCCTCCCACCAGCCCCTGGAGCCTACCAGCAGCCCCCCCTCCAGTAAGAAGATAGAGGGGAGGCCACCGGTAGCCACGGAGACCACAGGGTAGGTAAGTGTTTTTTTTGTTTGCTTTTTTTTACGCGGTGCTGGGTTTTTAGAGCTGAAAACTCTGCAACCACTATTTTTTTTAATTGGATACCGCGGGTATCGGGAGCGCGCATACACGCGGTATTCCAAAACTTGGCGCAAGGGGCGCATGGTTATTTCCTTGCTAAACCCCAGATGAATCTGCCCCTATGTGTAGACCCAGAGCTGCTACCTTGGGAATTTGCACCTCTACTTCTACAAGAAGTGTTGGGGGCTACAGTAAGTGGGACTATGCTGTAAACAGTAGCACAACTACTGTGGATGCAAGGGGTGTGGCTGCTATGTGGCCCGGGCTGCCTCCAGGGCCTGGTGCTCCCCCTGCACCCAGTCATGCATGGATTGGGCCACCAGGAGTCACCTGTCAGCAGTACCAGCCCACCCAGTACTCCGGGTACTAAGCCACTTAGAACACTGCTGCCACCAATCCCCCGCTGCCACCGCCAGTCCCCCGCTGCACAGGAGCCACACTAAGGATGGCGCTGCCGCCACCAATCCCCCACTGCGGCCGCCAGTCCCCTACTCTGCAGGAGCCACAAGGATGGCGCTGCTGCCGCAAATCCCTCGCTTCTGCCACCAGTCCCCCGCTGTGCAGAGCCGACAGGTAAGCTGGCGGGGAGGAGAGAACGGCTGTGCTGGGGGGAGGGAGGGGGGCTGGAGCTGTGTTGAGGTGGGACTATGCTGTGAAGGGCTTATGATGAGGAGGGCTGTACTGTCAGGTGCTGTGTTGAGTGCTGTTTGGGGAGAGGATTTTTCTGAGATGTGGGGGGGGGTGCTGTGCTGTGATGACAGGTGCTGTGAGGGGCTTATGATGAGGAGGGCTGTACTGTCAGGTGCTGTGTTGAGGAGTGCTGTGAGGGGACAGGATTTTTCTGTGATGGGGGGGTGCTGTGCTGACGGGTGCTGTGAGGGGCTTATGATGAGGAGGGCTGTACTGGCAGGTGCTGTGTTGAGGAGTGCTGTGAGGGGACAGGATTTTTCTGTGATGGGGGGAATGCTGTGCTGTGCTGACGGGTGCTGTGAGGGGCTTATGATGAGGAGGGCTATACTGGCAGGTGCTGTGTTGAGGAGTGCTGTGAGGGGAGAGGATTTTTCTGTGATGTGGGGGGGATGCCGTGCTGTGCTGACGGGAGCTGTGAGGGGCTTATGATGAGGAGGGCTGTACTGTCAGGTGCTGTGTTGAGGAGTGCTGTGAGGGGACAGGATTTTTCTGTGATGGGGGGAATGCTGTGCTGTGCTGACTGGTACTGTGAGGGGCTTATGATGAGGAGGGCTGTACTGGCAGGTGCTGTGTTGAGGAGTGCTGTGAGGGGAGAGGATTTTTCTGTGATGGGGGGGTGCTGTGCTGTGATGACAGGTGCTGTGAGGGGCTTATGATGAGGAGGGCTGTACTGTCAGCTGCTGTGTTGAGGAGTGCTGTGAAGGGAGAGGATTTTTCTGTGATGTGGGGGGGTGCTGTGCTGTGATGACGGGTGCTGTGAGGGGCTTATGATGAGGAGGGCTGTACTGGCAGGTGCTGTGTTGAGGAGTGCTGTGAGGGGAGAGGATTTTTCTGTGATGGGGGGTGCTGTGCTGTGCTGACGGGTGCTGTGAGGGGCTTATGATGAGGAGGGCTGTACTGTCAGGTGCTGTGTTGAGGAGTGCTGTGAGGGGAGAGGATTTTTCAGAGATGTGGGGGGAAATGCTGTGCTGTGCTGTGCTGACGGGTGCTGTGAGAGGGCTTATGATGAGGAGGGCTGTACTGTCAGGTGCTGTGTTGAGGAGTGCTGTGAGGGGAGAGGATTCTTCTGTGATGTGGGGGGGATGCTGTTCTGTGATGACAGGTGCTATGAGGGGCTTATGATGAGGAGGGCTGTACTGTCAGGTGCTGTGTTGAGGAGTGCTGTGAGGGGAGAGGATTTTTCAGAGATGTGGGGCGATGAGGAGGGCTGTACTGTCAGGTGCTGTGTTGAGGAGTGCTGTGAGGGGAGAGGATTTTTCAGAGATGTGGGGGGGGGGTGCTGTGCTGCGATGAGGAGGGCTGTACTGTCACGTGCTGTGTTGAGGAGTGCTGTGAGGGGAGAGGATTCTTCTGTGATGTGGGGGGGATGCTGTTCTGTGATGACAGGTGCTATGAGGGGCTTATGATGAGGAGGGCTGTACTGTCAGGTGCTGTGTTGAGGAGTGCTGTGAGGGGAGAGGATTTTTCTGTAATGTAGGAGGGATGCTGTTCTGTGATGACCGGTGCTGTGTGGGGCTTATGATGAGGAGGGCTGTACTGTCAGGTGTTGTGTTGAGGAGTGCTGTGAGGGGAGAGGATTTTTCTGTGATGTGGGGGGGATGCTGTGCTGTGATGACAGGTGCTATGAGGGGCTTATGATGAGGGCTATACTGTCAGGTGCTGTGTTGAGGAGTACTGTGAGGGGAGAGGATTTTTCTGTGGTGGGGGAATGCTGTGCTGTGCTGACGGGTGCTGTGAGAGGGCTTATGATGAGGAGGGCTGTACTGTCAGGTGCTGTGTTGAGGAGTGCTGTGAGGGGAGAGGATTTTTCAGAGATGTGGGGGGGGGTGCTGTGCTGCGATGAGGAGGGCTGTACTGTCAGGTGCTGTGTTGAGGAGTGCTGTGAGGGGAGAGGATTCTTCTGTGATGTGGGGGGGATGCTGTTCTGTGATGACAGGTGCTATGTGGCCTGGGACAGTACCACATAGCACCTGTGAGGAGGGCTGTACTGTCAGGTGCTGTGTTGAGGAGTGCTGTGAGGGGAGAGGATTTTTCTGTAATGTAGGAGGGATGCTGTTCTGTGATGACAGGTGCTGTGAGGGGCTTATGATGAGGAAGGCTGTACTGTCAGGTGTTGTGTTGAGGAGTGCTGTGAGGGGAGAGGATTTTTCTGTGATGTGGGGGGGATGCTGTGCTGTGATGACAGGTGCTATGAGGGGCTTATGATGAGGGCTATACTGTCAGGTGCTGTGTTGAGGAGTACTGTGAGGGGAGAGGATTTTTCTGTGATGGGGGGAATGCTGTGCTGTGCTGACGGGTGCTGTGAGAGGGCTTATGATGAGGAGGGCTGTACTGTCAGGTGCTGTGTTGAGGAGTGCTGTGAGGGGAGAGGATTGTTCATGTATATAGCGATAGACACATTTTGGATTATGGGAGTCACCAAAATGCTTTTTTCATTAATGTTATTATAATTGTGCTTGTTACTCGTTCCTATTATTTCACGTTTATATGTAGCTAAGAGTTTTCTATTACTGTTTTTTATATATAATATGCTGATTAGGTTTTTTTTATCCTTTCCAATCTCTTGATTAACACTAGGACATGGCTTCTTTGTTGTTACTGCTTGTTCCCCTAACCCCTAGTAACTATGCTGACCAGACATACCGGGTCATTTTGGTTCTTTTCCCTACTTTTTCTCCGTCCTTCCCTGTATATGTTTTATTGTTTCCACGAATATATAATGTGATTCATCCATTATTAGAGTTACATGTGTTTCACACTTGGGATTTCTGTTCTTTTTAATATTGTGCGATGGTTCTGAATTTTTTCATTAAACGTTAAAGGTTTAAATTCCCCAAATAAATGGACGCTTGCATTATCTACATTTCATACACATAGGAGCTCATTCAGACCCCCTCGCAAGTTGCGGTCGCTCGCTGGCAAAAAGGGGCTGGTTATTTAAATGAAGTGCTCACACTGCGTCGCGTAAGGACGCCCACTATGTTTTAGCGAGCTACGGCAAAGTGCGCTCGCAAGTGTCTAAAGACACCCCCCTTGCCACTCACAACACACGTCATCTCCGGGAAATGTAGGATAAATCGGGACCATCGAGAGCCATTGGAGCTGCTCGCAGCCCTTGGGGTTGCCTTAACCCGCCGCAAGCACAGCGATCAGTGCTGGCTGAAATACATGCAGGTGACGTGTACAATGACGCTACTTATGCACGCCCTTTAAACAGCGTTTTGCGGCCTGGCACACCTGTGTTCACACATCCACTCCCCCGTTCACAAGCACCTTCCCCTGTTACCACCCACAAACGGCGCTATCTGTCTCTCAAACTAGTGACCTGATAGTTTGCTTACGAGAAACCAAAATCAGATCGCAAAGACCGGCTTGCGCACGCACACTGCGAATTATACGCATGCGCAAATGAGCAAAAGTCGCTGAGTGAGCGATCGCGCCTTAGCGAGCTGGTCTGAATCAGGTCCATAAGGCGGATATAGTGGTTTTATAGGAAGAACATGTTAATCCTTACAACCCGCCTGTTATAAGGACCATAGATACCCAATAGGTTACTTTGCTAATGGCCCTTATAAACGCAATGGTGTTGCCATCTTGTTTCCTAATTCAATTTATTTTGTTCTACAGACATTAGTGCCTGGTAAGAGTGGGCGATATCTTATTCTAGTAGGTCAATTAGATGATAAATGGGTGACTTTAGTATCGGTTTACGCCCCTAATTCTAATCAAGTTCCATTTCTTAGGAAAATGAGTTTAGCTATTCAAAAAAATTAAACGAGGTTCTTTAATATTATTGACTGATTTCAATTTGGTTTTATGTCCTAAGGGCGGGATGTACTAAAGAGGGAAATGCGGTCAGGACCGCCACAGAAATCTTGGGGCCCGGTACTGTAATGCCGGGTACACAATGGGACAATGTCGTTATGATTTGGCCTAATCGTAACGACAGATTGTACATTTTGTACAGGATATGCGCGCTCTGCAGGTCGCATACTATATTGTCAGATTTCATGTGTTGCACATCAATCCTAATGATATCGCTTGCAGCTCCATGCATGTTAATGAAGTACAGAACGAGTGATAGTTCCGTCATTCATGACATCGCTTAGATGTGTACCCACAGTACGACATATCGTCCCGGTACACATCACCCAGTGTGTACCCACCTTTAGTGTACCCCATGTTCTGAACTTGAACCCATGAAAGATGTCGGTGTGTAAATATCTATAATCCCATCTACACTCACATCCTAAGGTAGAGAGCTGAGGGGTGCACCACACTGGAATTCCCAAATTCATTGGTCCAGAACAAATACAGTCAATAGAGAGGGCACTCACCAGTTCAAGTTGTTTCGTTCCCATAGGACAACCAGCGATAACAATATGGCAAAGGGTCACCAGAAGCCAAGATGACCATGTACCATGTTGTAATCACTGGGGGGCCTATTCATCATTCCTTAAAAATCGATGTAGGTAATTAGGTTTAGAGCTGGCATGGAGTTGTACCTAATTACCTACATCGGGCCTAATTTCATCATTCCTCCTCTCCATCAGTATCTATTCCGAAAAGCTGTCATTTTTGCGATGACAGCTTTAGGGGAAATAGATAGTTATCCGTGTCTACTCTAAGTTACCGCAGCTGTAATCAGTGCTGCGCATGCGCTGTTACATTCGTAAACCCAGCGTATGTGCAGCACTGCCTACAGCAGCGGCAAGCTTGTGTGCCCCCCCCCCAACCCCCTCCGCTCACCTCCCCCCCGTCCCGCACTTTCCTTTCCCTGCGCAGCAGACTCCGGCTCCGTCCTGCTGGTCTGACACGTGGTCTCCCAGCACACCACAGTACAGATTAGAAGAAAAAAAAACGTGTTTTTTTTTTCTAAACTTTATTGTGTTCTGCTGGGAGAACACAGTGTGCGAGCAACCTCCAGAGCCAGAGGAGGGGCCAGAGCGCCGGAGGGGGCTGCGGGGGACCTGTCCCGCTGACCGCAGGTAAGTCTCACCTGCTATTCGCCACCTCACAGTGGCGGATAGTACCTCCATCAAATTCCGAAAATACATAATTTTCGGAATTTGATGAATACCATAATTTCCACATCCCCACACTAATGTACTAATGTACTAATGTGCTAATGTACTAATGTATGGAGAGTGTGGAAATTAACACAGGGGGACTTAACCAGGACATATCAGTGTTATCTCCTGTGCTAAGTGTCATCATGAATACTAAAATAACGTTACTTAAGGGAAAATGTCCTTAAAAACATTTTTTTAGTGTTGATGAATAGGCCCCTGGGTGTCTTGAATTGGTATATATATATTAGGGGTGTGCACCGGCCACTTTTCGTGTTTTGTGTTTTGGTTTTGGATCTGGATCTTTCTTCGTGTTTTGGATCTGGATTGGTTTTGCCAAAACCACCCTTCCGTGTTTTGGGTTCTGGGTTTTGTGTTTTGGATCTGTATTTTTTTTTTAAAAAGCATAAAAACAGCTAAAATCACAGAATTTGTTGGTTTCTCTGCTCCTATGCTATTATTAACCTCAATAACCTTAATTTCCACTCATTTCCAGTCTATTCTGAACACCTCACACCTCACAATAGTGTTTTCATGTCCAAAAGGTTGCACCGAGGTAGCTGGATGACTATGCTAAGCGACACGAGTGGGCGGCACAAACACGTGACCCATCTAGGAGTGACACTGCAGTGGCAGACAGGATGGCAGTTAGAAAAACTAGGCCCCAAACTGTACATAATGCAAAGAAAAAAAAGAAGTGCAAGATGGAATTGTCCTTGGGCCCTCCCACCCACCCTTATGTTGTATAAACAGGACATGCACACTTTAACAAATCAATCATTTCAGCGCCAGGGTCTGCCACACAACTGTGGCTGAAATGATTGGTTCGTTTGGGCCCCCACAAAACAAGCTGGCAATTAATGTGTCCCTGCACAAACTGGCTCTACGGAGGCAAGATGTCATCCTCATCCTCCTCATCCACCGATTCCTCACCCTCTTCAGTGTGTACATCCTCATCCTCACAAAGTATTAACTCGTCCCCACTTGAATCCACCACCACAGGTCCCTCTGTACCTTCTGGAGGTGGTCTCCCTGGAAGAGCTGATAATTCATTTTGATGAACATCATCTTCTCCACATTCTGTGGAAGCAACCTCCTACGCCTTTCGCTGACAAGGTTCCCGGCTGCACTAAACACTCTTTCGGAGTACACACTGGAGGGGGGGCAACTCAGGTAACATAGAGCCAGCTTGTACAGGGGCCTCCAAATTGCCTCTTTTTCCTGCCAGTACAGGTATGGACTGTCTGACATGCCTACTTGGATGCTGTCACCGATGTAATCCTCCACCATTCTGTCAATGGTGACAGTATCATATGCAGTGACAGTAGACATGTCAGAAATTGTTGACCACCCTGGAATCCTGGCAAAGCGAATGAAGGGCTTCATCCACAAGTCCCACATGCCGAGCGGAATCGCTCCGTCTTAGCTCCTCCTTCACTTTCTCCAGCTGCTTCTGCAAAAGCCTGATGAGGGGAATGACCTGACTCAAGCTGGCTGTGTCTGAACTGACTTCACGTGTGGCAAGTTCGAAGGGCTGGAGAACCTTGCACAACACGGAAATCATTCTCCACTGCGCTTGAGTCAGGTGCATACCCCCTCCTTTGCCTATGTCATAGGTGGATGTATAGGCTTGTATGGCCTTTTGCTGCTCCTCCATCCTCTGAAGCATATAGAGGGTTGAGTTCTACCGTGTCACAACCTCTTGCTTCAGGTGATGGCGGGGCAGGTTCAAGAGTGTTTGCTGGCACTCCAGTCTTCGGCACGCAGTCGCTGAATGGCGAAAGTGGCCAGAAATTTTTCGGGCCACCCAAAGCGTCTCCTGCACGCCCCTGTCGCTTTTCAGAAAATTCTGCACCACCAAGTTTATTGTGTGAGCAAAACATGGGACGTGCTGGAATTTGCCCAGATGTAATGCCCGCACAATATTGGTGGCGTTGTCAGATATCACAAATCCCCAGGAGAGTCTAAGTGGGGTAAGCCACTGGGCGATGATTTCCCTCAGTTTCTCTAAGAGGTTGTTGGCGGTGTGCCTCTTACTGAAACCGGTGATACACAGCGTAGCCTGCCTTGTAACGAGCTGGCGTTTCTGAGATGCTGCTACTGGTGACGCTGCTGCTGTTGCTGCGTAAGGTGATACATCTACCCAGTGGGCTGTCACAGTCATATAGTCCTTAGTCTGCCCTGTTCCACTTGTCCACATGTCCGTGGTTAAGTGGACATTGTGTACAACGGCATTTTTCAGGACACTGAGGACACTTTTTCTGACGTTTCTGTACAGTCTCGGTATCGCCTGCCTAGTGAAGTGGAATCTAGACGGGATTTGGAACCGGGGACACACTACCTCCATCAATTGTCTAAATCCCACTGCACTAATGGCGGATACCGGACGCACGTCTAACACCAACATAGCAGTCAAGGCCTCAGTTATACGTTTTGCTTCAGGATGACTGCTGTCGTACTTCATCCTCCTCGCTAAGGACTGTTGGAGGGTCAATTGTTTAGTAAAAGTAGTGGTGTTCCTACTTCCTCTCTGGGATGATGAACGACTCCCAGCAGCAGCAACAGCAGCAGCGGCAGCAGTAGGCATAGCAATGCAGGATCCTCCAGAGGAATCCCGGATAGGAGAGTCAGTCATGCCAGTGACATGGCCTGCAGGACTACTTCCGATCCTGACTAAGGAGGAAATTGACGAGGAGGGAGTTGACGGTGTGGTTTGCAGGCGCTTGGATACAACAGGACAACGGGATTTAGGTGTCCCTGGACTGCTTACGGTCTTAGCCAAAGTTTCTGAACTTGACAGTAACTTTTTATGAACGCGCTGCAGGTGCCGTATAAGGGAGGATGTTCCTAGGTGGTTGACGTCCCTACCCCTACTTATTTCACCTTTACATATGGTACATATGGCAAGACAGTTGTTGTCCGGATTTGGATAGAAATATTGCCAGACCAAAGAGGTGGAATGTTTGGTCTTCTGCCCAGGCATGACCGTGATGGGCTTTTTCATCCCACGGACAACAACTGTCTCCCCCGGAGCCTGATTTAAACAAACCACATCACCATCAGAATCCTCCTCGCCAACTTCCTCCTCAGCGCCAGCTACACCAGTATCCTCATCCTGTTGTACTTCAACAGTGACATCTTCAATTTGCATATCAGCAAGTGGACTGTGGGTGCTCCTTTCAGCACTTGCAGGGGGCGTGCAAATGGTGGAAAGAGCCACCTCTTCCCGTCCAGTGCTGGGAAGGTCAGGCATCGCAACCACCACCACACTTGGACTCTCCTTGGGGATTTGTGATATCTTCTTAGAAAGCACAGTTCTTCGCTGTGCTTTTGCCAGCTTAACTCTTTTGATTTTTTTAGTGGGAGGAGGGCTTCCATCGTCATGTGAAGCTGAACCACTAGTCATGAACATACTAGGGATCGACCTTAGCCGTTCCTTGCCACTCCGTGTCGTAAATGGCATATTGGCAAGTTTACGTTTCTCTTCAGCTGATTTAAATGTCTTTTTCAAGGTCATTTTCCTGAACTTTGCCATTTGGGATTGTATGTGCCCTCTACTATGACATTGGGCATCGGCCTTGGCAGACGACGTTGATGGCATGTTATCGTCTATGTCATGACTAGTGGCAGCAGCTTCAGCACTAGGAGGAAGTGGTTCTTGATCTTTCTCTATTTTATTTTTATCGGAGAAAGTTTGGTCCTCCATTTATGTTATATCGATTTGATATATACGTGCGGCTAAACCCAGAAAATAATTTTTTTTTTGGTTTGGACTGGAGTGTACTTTGGGGGTTACAGCACCCTTTAACGGTCAAGCCAGCCGGCCCTTTACTTATGACACAGGCGCACGCTTGGCACTACTTTGTTGATGCACGTGCGGCTACTGCGCACACAATTCACAAACACAGAAAATAATTTTTTTTTGGTTTGGACTGGAGTGTACTTTCGGGGGTTACAGCACCATTTAACGGTCAAGCCAGCCGGCCCTTTACTTATGACACAGGCGCACGCTTGGCACTACTTTGTTGATGCACGTGCGGCTACTGCGCACACAATTCACAAACACAGAAAATAATTTTTTTTTTGGTTTGGACTGGAGTGTACTTTGGGGGTTACAGCACCCTTTAACAGTCAAGCCAGCCGGCCCTTTACTTATGACACAGGCGCACGCTTGGCACTACTTTGTTGATGCACGTGCGGCTACTGCGCACACAATTCACAAACACAGAAAATAATTTTTTTTTGGTTTGGACTGGAGTGTACTTTCGGGGGTTACAGCACCCTTTAACGGTCAAGCCAGCCGGCCCTTTACTTATGACACAGGCACACGCTTGGCACTACTTTGTTGATGCACGTGCGGCTACTGCGCACACAATTCACAAACACAGAAAATAATTTTTTTTTTGGTTTGGACTGGAGTGTACTTTGGGGGTTACAGCACCCTTTAACGGTCAAGCCAGCCGGCCCTTTACTTATGACACAGGCGCACGCTTGGCACTACTTTGTTGATGCACGTGCGGCTACTGCGCACACAATTCACAAACACAGAAAATAATTTTTTTTTTGGTTTGGACTGGAGTGTACTTTCGGGGGTTACAGCACCCTTAACGGTCAAGCCAGCCGGCCCTTTACTTATGACACAGGCGCACGCTTGGCACTACTTTGTTGATGCACGTGCGGCTACTGCGCACACAATTCACAAACACAGAAAATAATTTTTTTTTTGGTTTGGACTGGAGTGTACTTTCGGGGGTTACAGCACCCTTAACGGTCAAGCCAGCCGGCCCTTTACTTATGACACAGGCGCACGCTTGGCACTACTTTGTTGATGCACGTGCGGCTACTGCGCACACAATTCACAAACACAGAAAATAATTTTTTTTTTGGTTTGGACTGGAGTGTACTTTCGGGGGTTACAGCACCCTTAACGGTCAAGCCAGCCGGCCCTTTACTTATGACACAGGCGCACGCTTGGCACTACTTTGTTGATGCACGTGCGGCTACTGCGCACACAATTCACAAACACAGAAAATAATTTTTTTTTTGGTTTGGACTGGAGTGTACTTTCGGGGGTTACAGCACCCTTAACGGTCAAGCCAGCCGGCCCTTTACTTATGACACAGGCGCACGCTTGGCACTACTTTGTTGATGCACGTGCGGCTACTGCGCACACAATTCACAAACACAGAAAATAATTTTTTTTTTGGTTTGGACTGGAGTGTACTTTCGGGGGTTACAGCACCCTTAACGGTCAAGCCAGCCGGCCCTTTACTTATGACACAGGCGCACGCTTGGCACTACTTTGTTGATGCACGTGCGGCTACTGCGCACACAATTCACAAACAGAAAATAATTTTTTTTTTGGTTTGGACTGGAGTGTACTTTCGGGGGTTACAGCACCCTTAACGGTCAAGCCAGCCGGCCCTTTACTTATGACACAGGCGCACGCTTGGCACTACTTTATTGATGCACGTGCGGCTACTGCGCACACAATTCACAAACACAGAAAATAATTTTTTTTTTGGTTTGGACTGGAGTGTACTTTCGGGGGTTACAGCACCCTTAACGGTCAAGCCAGCCGGCCCTTTACTTATGACACAGGCGCACGCTTGGCACTACTTTGTTGATGCACGTGCTGCTACTGCGCACACAATTCACAAACACAGAAAATAATTTTTTTTTGGTTTGGACTGGAGTGTACTTTCGGGGGTTACAGTACCCTTAACGGTCAAGCCAGCCGGCCCTTTACTTATGACACAGGCGCACGCTTGGCACTACTTTGTTGATGCACGTGCGGCTACTGCGCACACAATTCACAAACACAGAAAATAATTTTTTTTTTGGTTTGGACTGGAGTGTACTTTCGGGGGTTACAGCACCCTTAACGGTCAAGCCAGCCGGCCCTTTACTTATGACACAGGCGCACGCTTGGCACTACTTTGTTGATGCACGTGCGGCTACTGCGCACACAATTCACAAACACAGAAAATATATTATTTTTTTAGCACTTGGGGGGAGCACCCCTGATGGACAGAGCACCCCCTGGACAACACTGCAGCACTCCTTTAGGACTGGGACACTGCACAGGACTTTGGAGTGGACACAGCCCCTATGGAGAACTGACTGCACAACACAGTCCAGCCAGCCCCTATGGACTTTGAAGTAGTGGACACAGCCCCTATTAACAACAGCAGCACAGCACAACACAGCCAGCCCCTATGGACTTTGAAGTAGTGGACAACAGCAGCACTACACTACACTACACTACACAGCCCTAACTCCCACCCTCCCTCTTCACTGTCCACAGCCGAGTGAGAAAATGGCGCCGACGTGGGTACCTTATATAGGATCCAAAACCCGCGAGACTCGGAAGGCGGGATGATGACGTTTTGCCTCGATTTCAGATCCGAGTCAGGCGGGAAAAGTCGAGCCTGATTCGGATCGGCCTCGGATCGGGGGGGCTCGGGGGGGTTCGGATTTCAGAAATCCGAACCCGCTCACCCCTAATATATATACTTTGTATGTATGTAATATATATATATATATATATACTCATATATATATCATTCTCATTATCAACAACATAACAAATCTATTGTTACGTTGTTGATAATGAGAATGATGTCACTAATTATGCTATGCATCACTTGGTATTAAACCTTGACAAAGGTCCATGTAGAAGACCAAAACCGTCGGAATTGTAATGCTGTAATTTTACTGGTATGTAATAAAGGAATGCTTTTAGAAGACTGGTGAGTGCACCCCTGCTTTTTTTCATATATATATATATATATATATATATATTTATTTATATTAGGGGTGTGCACCGGCCCCTTTTCGTGTTTTGGATCTGGATCTTTCTTCGTATTTTGGATCTGGATTGGTTTTGCCAAAACCACCCTTCCGTGTTTTGGGTTCTGGGTTTTGTGTTTTGGATCTGTATTTTTTTTTTAAAAAGCATAAAAACAGCTAAAATCACAGAATGTGTTGGTTTTTCTGCTCCTATGCTATTATTAACCTCAATAACCTTAATTTCCAGTCTATTCTGAACACCTCACACTAGTGTTTTTATGTCCAAAAGGTTGCACCGAGGTAGCTGGGTGACTAAGCTAAGCGACACGAGTGGGCGGCACAAACACGTGACCCATCTAGGAGTGACACTGCAGTGGCAGACAGGATGGCAGTTTGAAAAACTAGGCCCCAAACTGTACATAATGCATAGAAAAAAAAGAGGTGCAAGATGGAATTGTCCTTGGGCCCTCCCACCCACCCTTATGTTGTATAAACAGGACATGCACACTTTAACAAAGCAATCATTTCAGCGCCAGGGTCTGCCACACGACTGTGGCTGAAATGATTGGTTCGTTTGGGCCCCCACAAAACAAGCTGGCAATTAATCTGTCCCTGCACAAACTGGCTCTACGGAGGCAAGATGTCGTCCTCATCCTCCTCATCCACCGATTCCTCACCCTCTTCAGTGTTGTGTACATCCTCATCCTCACAGAGTATTAACTCGTCCCCACTGGAATCCACCACCACAGGTCCCTCTGTACGTTCTGGAGGCTGGGCTCCCTGGAAGAGTTGATAATTCATTTTGATGAACATCATCTTCTCCACATTTTGTGGAAGCAACCTCCTACTCCTTTCGCTGACAAGGTTCCCGGCTGCACTAAACACTCTTTCGGAGTACACACTGGAGGGGGGGCAACTCAGGTAAAATAGAGCCAGTTTGTACAGGGGCCTCCAAATTGCCTCTTTTTCCTGCCAGTACAGATACGGACTGTCTGACATGCCTACTTGGATGCTGTCACCGATGTAATCCTCCACCATTCTGTCAATGGTGACAGTATCATATGTAGTGACAGTAGACATGTCAGAAATCGTTGCCAGGTCCTTCAGTCCGGACCAGATGTCCAAACTTGGTCCTGCCTGCCCTGCATCACCGCCAGCGGGTTGCTTAGGATAGCTACGTTTTTTCCTAGCAGCCCCAGTTGCGGGAGAAAATGAAGAAGGAGCTGTTGACGTGTCACGTTCCGCTTCAGCTGACAGTGTGTCACCAGCAGGTCTTTGAACCTCTGCAGGCTTGTGTCGGCTGGAAAGAGAGACACCACATATGCTTTAAACCTAGGATCGAGCACGGTGGCCAAAATGTAGTGGTCTGATTTCAACAGATTGACCACCCTGGAATCCTGGCAAAGCGAATGAAGGGCTTCATCCACAAGTCCCACATGCCGAGCGGAATCGCTCCGTCTTAGCTCCTCCTTCATTTTCTCCAGCTTCTTCTGCAAAAGCCTGATGAGGGGAATGACCTGACTCAAGCTGGCAGTGTCTGAACTGACTTCACGTGTGGCAAGTTCGAAGGGCTGGAGAACCTTGCACAATATGGAAATCATTCTCCACTGCGCTTGAGTCAGGTGCATACCCCCTCCTTTCCCTATGTCATAGGTGGATGTATAGGCTTGTATGGCCTTTTGCTGCTCCTCCATCCTCTGAAGCATATAGAGGGTTGAGTTCCACCGCGTCACAACCTCTTGCTTCAGGTGATGGCGGGGCAGGTTCAAGAGTGTTTGCTGGCGCTTCAGTCTTCGGCACGCAGTCGCTGAATGGCGAAAGTGGCCAGAAATTTTTTGGGCCACCCAAAGCGTCTCCTGCACGCCCCTGTCGCTTTTCAGAAAATTCTGCACCACCAAGTTTATTGTGTGAGCAAAACATGGGACGTGCTGGAATTTGCCCAGATGTAATGCCCAAACAATATTGGTGGCGTTGTCAGATATCACAAATCCCCAGGAGAGTCTAAGTGGGGTAAGCCACTGGGCGATGATTTCCCTCAGTTTCTCTAAGAGGTTGTCGGCGGTGTGCCTCTTACTGAAACCGGTGATACACAGCGTAGCCTGCCTTGGAACGAGCTGGCGTTTCTGAGATGCTGCTACTGGTGACGCTGCTGCTGTTGCTGCGTAAGGTGATACATCTACCCAGTGGGCTGTCACAGTCATATAGTCCTTAGTCTGCCCTGTTCCACTTGTCCACATGTCCGTGGTTAAGTGGACATTGGGTACAACGGCATTTTTCAGGACACTGAGGACACTTTTTCTGACGTTTCTGTACAGTCTCGGTATCGCCTGCCTAGTGAAGTGGAATCTAGACGGGATTTGGAACCGGGGACACACTACCTCCATCAATTGTCTAAATCCCACTGCACTAATGGTGGATACCGGACGCACGTCTAACACCAACATAGCAGTCAAGGCCTCAGTTATACGTTTTGCTTCAGGATGACTGCTGTCGTACTTCATCCTCCTCACTAAGGACTGTTGGAGGGTCAATTGTTTAGTAAACGTAGTGGTGTTCCTACTTCCTCTCTGGGATGATGAACGACTCCCAGCAGCAGCAACAGCAGCAGTGGCAGCAGGAGGCGTAGCAATGCAGGATCCTCCAGAGGAATCCCAGATAGGAGAGTCAGTCATGCCAGTGACATGGCCTGCAGGACTAATTCCGATCCTGACTAAGGAGGAAATTGACGAGGAGGGAGTTGACGGTGTGGTTTGCAGGCGCTTGGATACAACAGGACAACAGGATTTAGGTGTCCCTGGACTGCTTACGGTCTTAGCCAAAGTTTCTGAACTTGACAGTAACTTTTTATGAACGCGCTGCAGGTGCCGTATAAGGGAGGATGTTCCTAGGTGGTTAACGTCCCTACCCCTACTTATTTCACCTTTACATATGGTACATATGGCAAGACAGTTGTTGTCCGGATTTGGATAGAAATATTGCCAGACCAAAGAGGTGGAATGTTTGGTCTTCTGCCCAGGCATGACCGTGATGGGCTTTTTCATCCCACGGACAACAACTGTCTCCCCCGGAGCCTGATTTAAACAAACCACATCACCATCAGAATCCTCCTCGCCAACTTCCTCCTCCAGTATCCTCATTCTGTTGTACTTCAACAGTGACATCTTCAATTTGCATATCAGCAAGTGGACTATGGGTGCTCCTTTCAGCACTTGCAGGGGGCGTGCACCTCTTCCCGTCCAGTGCTGGGAAGGTCAGGCATCGCAACCACCACCACACTTGGACGCTCCTTGGGGAATTGTGATATCTTCTTAGAACGCACAGTTCTTCGCTGTGCTTTTGCCAGCTTAACTCTTTTCATTTTTTTAGTGGGAGGAGGGCTTCCATCGTCATGTGAAGCTGAACCACTAGTCATGAACATAGGGAACGACCTTAGCCATTCCTTGCCACTCCGTGTCGTAAATGGCATATTGGCAAGTTTACGTTTCTCTTCAGATGATTTAAATGTTTTTTTCAAGGTCATTTTCCTGAACTTTGCCATTTGGGATTGTATGTGCCCTCTACTATGACATTGGGCATCGGCCTTGGCAGACGACGTTGATGGCATGTTATCGTCTATGTCATGACTAGTGGCAGCAGCTTCAGCACTAGGAGGAAGTGGTTCTTGATCTTTCTCTATTTTATTTTTATCGGAGAAAGTTTGGTCCTCCATTTATGTTATATCGATTTGATATATACGTGCGGCTAAGGCGCACACAAACACAGAAAATATTTTTTTATTTTTGCTGGAGAGTAGTGCACTTTGTGGGTTACACCACCCTTTAAGAAATGAGCCAGCCGGCTTTTTACTTATGGGACACGGGCGCATGCTTGGCGCTGCTCCTTTGTTGATGCACGTGTGGCTACTGCGCACACAATTCACAAACACAGAAAAAAATTTTTTATTTGGTTTGGAGTGTACTTTGGGGATTACAGCACCCTTTAACGGTCAAGCCAGCCGGCCCTTTACTTATGACACAGGCGCACGCTTGGCACTACTTTGTTGATGCACGTGCGGCTACTGCGCCCACAATTCACAAACACAGAAAATATATTATTTTTTTAGCACTTGGGGGGAGCACCCCTGATGGACAGAGCACCCCCTGGACAACACTACAGCACCCCTTTAGGACTGGGACACTGCACAGGACTTTGGAGTGGACACAGCCCCTATGGACAACTGACTGCACAACACAGTCCAGCCATCCCCTATGGACTTTGGAGTAGTGGACACAGCTCCTATTAACAACAGCAGCACAGCACAACACAGCCAGCCCCTATGGACTTTGAAGTAGTGGACACAGCCCTTATGGACAACAGCAGCACAGCGCAGCACAGCACTACTCTGCACTACACTACACTACACAGCCCAGCCAGCCCTAACTCCCACCCTCCCTCTTCACTGTCCACAGCCGAGTGAGAAAATGGCGCCGACGCGGGTACCTTATATAGGATCCAAAACCCGCGAGACCCGGAAGGCAGGATGATGACGTTTTGCCTCGATTTCAGATCCGAGTCAGGCAGGAAAAGTCGAGCCTGACTCGGATCGGCCTCGGATCGGGGGGGCTCGGGGGGGTTCGGATTTCAGAAATCCGAACCTGCTCACCCCTAATATATATATATATATATATATATATATATATATATATATATATATATATATATAAATAACAGAAAGGTGAGAATGCGCCTTTATAGTGTAGTAATATTTACAATACGGCACACTCTCAATAATTAAATGAATACCGTATCACCCCAAAAAAACAAGCATTGAGTTATAGGTCCTTTTCTTGACTTCACTGGGTTGTTTTCCTTAGCCAAATAAATGGCAATGTACTCCAACCATAGGATTAGTTATCTCTCGGTTCCGAGCTATAGCCCATTTATGATGATGTAAGGGTATTTTGTTAAATGCTTGGGAATTTTGGCATCTAGAGGAGGCGTTCCCAAACATGGCCCACAAGGCACCCGAACAGGTTTTTATATATATATAAAATATATATGTATATGATGAAAATTAAATATAGTAACAAGTAACAATACACTTACCACACACTTGTTGCTGCTGCGGCTGCCCCAGGGGCCGGGAAGGTGTCTGCAGTCAGGTCTCTCGCTTTCTTTTGCTCCCTAGGTGACTCAGGCTGCTTGCAGGCAGGGAGTGAGACAGAAGAGACAGTGCACCATCGCGTGTAATGACGCCACCGCAGCTGTGTCATTCATCGCCATATGGCGCAGGTGACAGGGGTAGCAGAGGAGGGGGTCATCGGGGAAGGGGGTAACCGGAATGGTTCACTGCGGGGAGGGTGTTTTCCTGACGGTCTGCTTTTGTTTGCACCGCACCTTATGAGTGGCAGTTAGTAGGTAAATCACATTTAGGTGCCGCGGCCTCACTAGATGCCCCTCAAAACCTTGGGGCCCCTCTCAATCACAGGACCCGGGGCAGGAGTACCCTTTGTAACCCCCCTGTCGCCAGGCCTGAATGCGGTTAAACCCCACAAAATGCAGTTTTCAGGGTTTAACCGCATTCCCCATATGTACAAAGCACCAGAATGCAATGCATTCATGACAGCGGAAACCCGACAGGGGTCAAGATCCAGACAGCTAACGATACTGGATCAGAACCTCTATACACTCCTTCCTATACCTTCTAATATCCTGCCTATACCTTCTAAGGATGATGCTAATTTGCGTACGCAGTCATACAGTAAATAAAGACTTAAGACCTGGAATCTGTGGTTCCAAAGCACATCAGCAAGAAACCCCTCGTCTATCAGCATTCAGCATGAAGACTAAAGACCCAGTGTTGGAGCACTCATATTTATACCCCCCACGAATAGACAACACAATAGAGAAGTTTGTTGCTGATGTCATTGGTTCCCAAGGGGGATACATCTGTTACAGAGCATTTAACAGGCTGATTCTAATAGACACAACCCAGCCTCCAACAACTGAGGGTCCCTAGATTCCCGCCACATGCAACATCCTAACAGTTATTCATATCATATACATTTTGTTGCTTGAAGTCTCTGCGGTCCATAAGTTGAGAATGCATGATGCGATCTCCACACCGGAGATACCGGAATACTGTGGAAAGAGTACGCATCAGTACAAAACCAAACACTGCATACTTAGCATGTATAAAACCTTAGTTACCAAATAATCTTTATTTCACAGCATTTATACTAAATGAACAAACTTAAATCTTATACCTTAAAGCTTATGGAACCTTGTACGTGGATATGTAATGTGTGAGTATGCTGGGTTTGATATAACAACGCTAGTTAACTGGGGACAGATGCGTGCGCATTTAGCTACTAAACAGCATTTTCATATAGGGTCTTATGCATTCGCTAATATGCGACTAGTTAACAGCGCGATTGTGCGTATTACTGTGTATATGAGAAATGATGAAAGATGCAATCGCATGGTGCTAATAGTAATATCGCCATATGTACTTAATTGTGAGTTTATCTAAAATGGCGCTTGGCGGCCATTCGCAAAATGGCGTCTTGCGATCTAATTTCCAAGATGGTGTCTTTGCGGCTAGTCGCAAGATGGCGTCGCCGTGATTCAATTTTAAACTGATCTTTTCTCAGCCAATTACCCAGCTTCGACAGTCCACCCTTTGATAGCAAACAACATGCTATCACAATCTACTCTTTGAATTTAATTTAGGCTTACATTTACATATTATTTAGTGTTATTGTGGGATGGCACAAGGTGGTTCTTAATCCATCAATAATGTGTCTCTGGGTGGGGACATAAAACTACTATTATACGCACACCGCGGATCTTAAAAGATCATGTGAAAAGTGTGGGAATGCACCAGTCTTATAAAAGCAGTCTTGAAGGGGAATTGAGACTTTACATTATCTGAGGTGTTCTAAAAATAACATTTCAATAATACATTGTATGCACGTCTAAATATAATACATCAAATGATGGTATTTCCTAGTTCAGGGTTGTAATGCAGTTCTATATTTACCTCGGTATTCATATTGTCATTACTGACCACCATCATAGTTTCGTTCTTGCGTTTTACTCTATTTTTACATTTTCCACACTTCAACACAATAGGAACACACCGGACGCATATGCCAATTATTATGATGACAATTAGCATAAGGATCAAGAATTTGCCTATGCTAGCAATCACTTCCTGGACCCATTCCCCTAGACCTGAGAACAATTTTACTGAATTCAGCCATGAAACCCATCATTCTATCTTTTCCCATACTTCAGCCACTGAAGCATTATGGTTCTTACGAAACTCCCATTTTAGCAGCAGAATTTCATCCATCTTTTGGTCTATCACCTCCTTGGGGTCACTGGTATCATTGGTGACATAGGTGCAACATTTTACTCCGAACTGGGTGGCTAACGTTACACAATACCCTCCAGTAACAGCAGTAAAATAATTCAACACTAGCCTGTGTTGCACCAGTTCTTTCTTGTACGCTTGCAATTCTTTCCCTGTATACCTGAATGTGTCATCGTACATCTCAGTGATATTATCTATCAATTTAGCAAGTTGCTGAATATACCTAAAATTTAATGTACCCCGAGCAATCCTGGTGGGATCCAGTGCGACTAAAACTTGAAAGCCAGTTGTCTCACTGATTAACTAAGTGGCTTTATGCACATCACCAGGTATCATATTTCTTTTGCCTCTTTGTTCATATTGTGTGTGAAGATATGGTGACGGTGTCTTTTTATGTATACCAAGTGTCACAATCCGGTGAAAGTGATCCTCTGTGGAGGACAGTGACTATCGGAGTGACTGAGGCTAGGTCTCCTATTTGCGGCCGAACCCAGGTTTGGCTAGACCTGTCCAGAGGCGCGGAGTCTAACTCACTTGGTGGTTTTCTCCAGTTATCCCTCCAATTGGGATTTGGGTTTCCTCTGTACCAAGAGAGCAGGTCGCGGCCCTCTGGACAGGTACGTGGGAATGGCAGAAGACCGGAAACTATATTAAGTTATTGCTAGAACACTGGAGATACACTGGAACACAATTAGAAATCCTGATCACCGGCTTGCATGAGATTACTGAGAAAGTACTGAGAATCACTAAGAAATCCAGGAGCTGACTAGCTCAGCAGCTCAGGGAGATGTGGACACAGGCAGGTACTGGAGTTTGCTAAATATGCAGGAAAGCACAAACATATACTGGGGATTTCACATACAAGAGTAGAGTGGACTCAAGGAATATATTGGGAATGCTAGAAATGTGGTACTGGACAAAGGCCAAATACTGGGAGAGCTAGAAATGCTGGTACTGGGCAAAATACTGGGAATAATTATATATGCAGGTGCAGATTGCACAGACAAGACATATAGAGAAGATAGGCATACATTGGGAGAGTGCTAACCGCAAGTGCAGATTTGCACTGACAAGACACAGAGCAGATTGACACAGACATGTGCTGGGAGGACCAGCTGTGAGCTAATTAATACCAGCAGGTAATCTGACACTTCAGTGATACAGGGTAATAGCCACAGGAAAGATGCAATAGAATTAGCAGCACATATACAAAGACACACAGGGAAGGGACATGAAACCCTGAAGTACTTGTGAGAAAGCTAAAGTCTCAGAGTAAGGTTTAGCATGGAAGCTAATACAGGAAACTGGGAAACTGTGAGCAGGCTGAAGCAACAGTGGGAGTAACACAGGCACTTGGAATAACAAAGTTGAACAGCGTCTTCCTGGAGTTCTGGAGGCGGATTTATACCCAGGGGTAGCAGATTACTGGAGCACAGCATCAGCTGACTGAAATCATGCTACCATAAGTTAGGAGTACTGTCACATGAGAGGAACTGTCATGGCGGCGCCCTTGATGGGAACTCCGATCCCCAGCACACACAGCCGACCATGGAAGCTCGCAAAAAGCACCTAAAGCAGAATACTCAGCCCACATCCATCACTGCACCAGACGTCTGACCGCAAGGAAGTCAGGGGAAGCCGGCAAGGAGGTGAGAGAGGCTGATCCTAGGCTGAACCCTGACACCAAGCATTTCAACGTGTGAGGGTCATAACTTCTGGGACTACTCTTCCCAGGTAACACAAACCTTCGGAACTTGGGGAGAGCCATTTATACGCTTTTCTTCCACATATGAAATATACATTATCACGGAGAACATAAGGAATGGTATGCATCATTATCATTAAGCATATTTCCCTTGCAAACAATCCTATTTCTGGGTCTTCCATCTGGTACAATAACCATGTGGCACCTTACCAATAATTTCTTTGGTGGAACTCAATGTATACCGATACCTAAAATGTTTCCCACCATATTTAATTGAGCGTAACAGATCATGGTTTATGGGCTCATTATCAGCTCTTTGTGAGAAGGTCATCGTCTGATTATTCCCCGTCACTTCCCAACTCCCGGGTTTATTGGGGTTGGTTATGTTTAAACACAAAAGTGATCTATCTACTTGGAATTGATAGAGTTTGAAATGAGGTGGTTTGGATGAGAGGAACTTTCCATCCAATGTTTTCCCTTTCTGTAATTCTAAAATTTCCGTGATATTCAGCGGAAATGGCACCAACCCTACATTATGCTGTCCCTGTGGCACATGTGAACACACCCAGCAATCAGTTTGATTTAACACTTTGCCTACCATGCTATGATAATCCTCTAAAGGATACCCACCCCAGTACGGCTTATATTTAGGTTGGCACCATTGGATACAGTTTTCATCAACTAGGGACCCACATAGCTCACAAATACAGGAATCTTCAGATGATAAACCTCCACACCGTCTCTGAGCATCCGGAATGACAGCTCTCTTAACAATAATAACAGTACTAAGATTGGTCAGACACTCCCCTGATTGGCATTGCACTCCTCCTGACTCCACTCCATCAGCACTGCCATCAGCTCCCATTACCTCGATTGGTCTCCCATCACAGAAACTGGATAATCCCGAACCGACCAAGATGGTGAACACTCTAAAAGAGAATATGAAAATGAACACAGCAGGCCCGTCCATTGTCACAACAAAACCTGCAAGTTTCTTTTAGTTCAGGTATCTCACTACAACCTTTTCAATCCTCCCGGAACAAGCTCGCGAGCGACAGTTCCACACTATCAGCCTTGTCTCCGACTTGTTTCTCCACCGGTTGATTGACCTTTTTGCAGTGAGTGGAATGGACCCTGGTATCTCTCTCGGCCACCTTCAAAGATGTAGTACTTGTCAGCAGCACCTGGTACGGACCTTCCCACCGATCAGTCAAACAGCCTGAACGCAAGACATTTCTGATCATAACATATTCTCCTGGTTCAACATCATGACAGTTAGTTTCAGGCATATCATTAGACAACAATTTCAGTTTCTGCTGCTGTTGCTTTAACTGCTTACTCATTGATATAAGATACTTTACAGTTACCTCGTTGTTACCCTTCAGGTCTTCCTGTGGACTTATAATCAAATGAGGTTGTCTACCGAACAGTATTTCAAATGGGGACAGATTTATTATTATGATTATTATCCTTTATTTATATGGCGCCACAAGGGTTCCGCAGCACCTTACATAGTACAGAAACATAGTACATAAACAGTTGAACAGAACAAGAAAACAGTGTCATACAGTTTAAGACACTACAAGACAAGTACATGGTATATAAACACTGCTGCAACAGAAGCAGGATGGCAAAAGTCACGGGTTAGGTGCTTTTGAGTATAGAGCAGATAGTATAAGTAAAGAAAGGATAAGCACAAGAGGATAGAGGGCCCTGCTCGTGAGAGCTTACATTCTAAAGGGGATGGGCAGACAGACGGGTGACACAGATGGGG
This sequence comes from Taudactylus pleione, assembly GCA_031769625.1. Classification (NCBI taxonomy): domain Eukaryota; kingdom Metazoa; phylum Chordata; class Amphibia; order Anura; family Myobatrachidae; genus Taudactylus; species Taudactylus pleione. The sequence continues at coordinate 1,717,966 of JAUIMM010000240.1, forward strand.
TAGACAGTGAGCGTGGGACAGAGGGTTAGGATGACAGATGGCTGGATTCCTATTTTACAGTATGTGTGGAAGTCATTTGAATTAAGATTTACGCCACTGACATTCTACTTTAAGAGGCAGTTTTTGTAGGTGTTTGTGGAGAGCCATGGCTGTTATATCAGTTTACGTGAAGTCTGACGGGTGGCAGAAGCCACTTCATGTGGGGCTATTTAGAGAGTGTGGTTAACGTGTGAACCAGCAGTCTCAGGTAAATGTCGAAATTGGTGAAAGCAGTTATTGTAAAGAGATGTTCAGATGTAAAATAATAAGTTGTGATCAAGTGTGAATTCTATAAGGCACATTTATTGATTTGGAGGGTGATGGGAGACGTGAGGTTTGCAGGATATATATTCCATAGTAAATCCGCTGTATGTGTGAGGGGCCTGGATTTGGTGATATGTCACCAGATAATAAAAGCAGAAGGATGGAGAAGCAGATATAGTTGTAGGTGTGTAAAAGTTTTTTATAGTGACACAATGAGGCTGTAATTGTCAATTTTTGATGAAAAGAAATCTCATTAGTTTTTAGAGGAGGTGAGTGACTCAATAGGGCGGCAGTGTGCCCAGAGAGGGGAGATGCAGGGAGAGTTAGGGATGTTATATCCTTAGAGAAAATACAAAGGAAAGAGTTGATAAAAAGAAATGTGTAGTACATGGTGAGTTTTAGGTTTGCTATTTTTAGACAAATTTTAAAGCAATCAGTTTCTTAATCTGAAATTACCTTAGATGTTGGTCAATGTTTGTACAACTATTTGATTAACTGTTATGTAATCACACTTTGTGCCTTTAACACTTGCTGTTTTTAACCCCAGCTGCAAACAGCCCCAGCTGCCCCTAGACTGGGGGATCAATTTGTCGCATTGAAGTTTCACCTGCAGTCTCTGCATTTCTTACCATTCCTCCTGGGCGGAACGCTACGTGTTTCTAACGCAGCGTCTTTTCCGTAAGTCTACCTCTACCATTTTTATTTTATATTGCTGTATGTACCTTTGTAACCATTCTTTTCTCTGTAACATTCTTTTTTAAGCATTGTACTACCTTTTGTGTAAATAAAGTATTCTTTATTAGTTTATTTCAGATATGCTCCGAAACCTCGTCTTTGAAGAGATTGTTAGTGACGCTACACATATTGTTAAGTACGGGAAGCAGAGGGTTGGTCACAACGAACTGTGTGGTCGTCTGGGACACCTAGTCTGCGCAATTGTGGAGAGGTTAAGCAACAGATTAACTGCGAGGGGATCTTGTTGCTGAGCCTGTGTAATTATTGGGATTTAGAGGACCGGTGGCCTCTTTAACTTGTTCCATCGGTGGTGGCAGTTTCATAAGTAAGGTATTTGTATCACGGCGCTCTGTCTATAGCAGAGGCGCACACCCCCCACGTCAGGGATACTGGGTACGGGTCCCTGACAAATGGGGGTCTAGGAGTGGTCCTTATGCTATGTAGGACCAAAGGCAACGCTTCTGGCCATCCTAGTGCAGTCTCTGCCATGATTTTACTTAACTTATTTTTAATAGTCCCGTTCATCCTCTCTACCTTGGCACTGGCCTGCGGTCGGTAGGGGGTGTGAAGTCGGCTATTAATACCCATCAGCTTACACATATTTTGAAAAATATCACCTGTGAAATGAGTACCCCTGTCACTCTCAATGATTTTAGGGATACCGTACCTGCATACAAATTCCTGAACTATTTTATTGGCGGTAAACGCAGCAGTATTAGTGGCCGCTGGGTAGGCCTCAACCCAGTTAGAAAATACATCAGTGCACACTAATACATACTTAAGGTTCCTGCAGGGTGGTAATTGGATGAAATCAATCTGTATCACCTGGAAAGGTCCATCAGTCGGTGGAATGTGGGACGGTTCGGTAGGGATCACTTTCCCTATGTTCTTCCTCAAGCAGGTCAGACAGGACATTGCTATCTTTTCTGCTTGTGAAGAAAAACCTGGTGCACACCAGTATGCTCTCACCAACTTGCACATACCTTGCTTTCCCAGATGAGTCAGACCGTGTGCTGCCTCAGCCAGGCTGGGGTAATATGCCTTGGGGGCTACTGGCTTACCTTGTCCGTCCCTCCAGAGCCCGGAGGACTCTTGCCCACATCCCTTGGACTTCCAAATGGATCTTTCCTGAATTGAACACACATTTTGCATCTCAATTAATTTCAGCATATCAATTGTTTGGAAAGACATAATTTTTTCAGTTGGAGAAAACATTTTTATCCCTGCTGCCCATTTTGCAGCTTCATCGGCTCTGTTGTTGCCCAGTGACACCGGATCATCCTCACATGTATGGACTTTACATTTAATTACTGCCACCGCTTTGGGCAGTTGGATTGCTTCTAAAAGATGTTTTATGTGTCGGGAATGTGCAACTGGTGTGCCTGCTGCTGTCATAAAATTTCTCAGACGCCATAGAGCCCCGAAATCATGCACCACCCCGAACGCGTACCTCGAGTCAGTGTAAATGTTAGCAGATTTGCCTGCTGCCAGTTCACACGCTCTAGTTAGTGCTACTAACTCTGCCACCTGGGCTGAGTGAGGAGGACCAAGAGGTTCAGCTTCTATGATGTCTGTGTCATTTACAACAGCATAACCTGTACATAATTCACCTGTGTCTGTTTGTCTATGACAACTCCCATCTGTATAAAAAGTCACATCCACATTCTCTAAAGGTGTGTCATGTATGTCAGGTCTAGCAGTAAAGGTCTGATTCAGATATGTCATACAATCGTGCGTATCATTATGTCCGCTGAACTTACCTCCCGCCAGCAACTCGTCTCCTTCCACCCTTTGTACATCATGTTGTACATATGGTAAATACGTTGCTGGATTCAGTGTGCTGCAATGTTTAACAGTGATGTTTGCGGGTGCGATTAGAGCTAGTTCCCATTTGGTAAACCTAGCTGAAGAGACGTGTCTGGTTTGAGCTGAGTTCAACAGAGCAGATACAGCATGGGGAGTGTAGACAATCATATCATGACCCAGTACTACGTCCTCATTTTTACTCACCAATAGAGCGGTAGCTGCTACACTTCTCAAACAAGTGGGGAGTGATCTTGCTACAGTGTCCAGTTGGGCACTGTAGTATGCTACGGGCCTACTGTTTTTGTGTAAGGACATGTTTGTACCATGTTTTTGTGTAAGGACACCTGCAGCACAACCATCGGCTTCCGTACAATACAAATCAAAAGGTTTTTCATAATCAGGTATTCCCAATGCAGGAGCTTTTGTCAGACTATCCTTAAGATTAAGAAAAGCCTGCTCTGTTTCCTCTGTGTGTATGACACGATCGGGCTTTGAGGAAGAGACTAATTCCTGTAAAGGCAAGGCCAAAATGGAAAAACCTGGGATCCACATTCTACAATATCCACACATTCCCAAGAAGGTACGAATTTGCTGTTGATTCTGTGGCAGTGTCATGTTTTGTATGGCCTGGATTCTATCATTTGTTAGATGTCGTAACCCCTGGGTTAGGCAGTGTCCCAAATATTTTACTCTGGATTAGCATGGCTGTAGTTTGCCCTTAGCCACCTTGTGTCCTGTATGCGAGAGATGAAGTAACAAAAGTTTACTATCATTCAAACATGACATAAACGAGTCAGAACATAGCAATAAATCATCCTCATATTGAATTAGAACAGATCCATTGGCAGGTTGGAAAGATTGTAAACAGTTATGCAATGCCTGGGAGAAGATACTGGGGCTGTCTATGAAACTTGGGGTAACCGTGTCCATGTGTTTTGTACACCTCTGTATGTAAATGCGAATAGATACTGACAGACAGGGTGGAGAGGCACAGAGAAGAAAGCAGAACAGAGGTCAATGACAGTGAAATGGGTTGCATTTGGTGGGATCTGCATCAGGATGACAGCTGGATTTGGCACTACAGGGAATTGGCTCTCTACCACCTTATTAACACCTCTAAGGTCTTGTACCAGCCACTCTTTTTCACTGGAAAAATGGGACTGTTGGCTATACTAGCTGTACGAACTAAAATTCCCTGTTGCAATAATCGCTCAATTATTGGAAAAAACCCTAATTCTACCTCCTGTTTTAGTGGGTACTGGGGAATTTTTGGAGCTTGCCTACCGCCTTTTAAATTTACCATTACAGGGCTTATGTTTGCCATTAATCCAGTGTCCTGTCCATCCTTAGTCCAAAGGGAATCTGGAATTTGGGACAACATTTCATCTACCTGAGATGGATTTTCATTTAAACTTGTAGAGTGATACATTATCCTTTGGAGAGTGTCCAACATATCCCGCACCTCGTGTGCAACTCTCTCTGGGGTATCTAAAAATACACCATCAGGGGTGCAATATATAACACATCCCATCTTACATAACAAGTCTCTGCCCAGGAGGTTAGTAGGAGTCGCAGCAGCCAGAAGAAAAGAATGTCTGGTATGCAATGGCCCAATAGTAACCTCTGTGGACTTTGTTAAAGGATAATGTTCCACTTTACCTGTTACACCCATTGTTGTTACTGTCTCGTTGGTCACCTGTAAATTAATGGGAGATTTCATCACTGACCTGGTCACCCCTGTGTCTACAAGAAAAGGATATCCAGTACCAGCTACATCAACCATCATGACCGATTCTTCCCTAGTACTTCCCGTTAACCTGACTATCTGTAGACTACAGGTATGACCTGACCCCTAGCGTTGGCTACCATTCTCCAATAAAGCATTTACGGCCACAATTGGAGCTGGTGCCTGCTGAACATTTGCTGGTCTCTGTGCATATCCCTTATGGGAATCTCCAGGTCTTCCCTGATTTGGGGTTCCTACTCTTTTTACTGTACAGTTTCTGCTTAAGTGTCCTGTTTGCTTACAGTTAAAACATGTTCGTGGATCGGGTAATAAGTGTTGTTGTGAGGTTTGAGCAGAGGGTAAAGGTGGTGGATATGGGTAAGGATAGGGAGGGTAAGGATATTGTGGGGGATATGAGTATGGGACCTGTGGTTGTATCGGGTTAGTGGGATAGAGCTGTGATTGTTGTTGCGTAGGGTTAGTGAAGGCATATACTTGTTCAGATGTAAGTGTGGGCCTGATTCAGAGCCGGACGCTCTGACCAGAGCGCTTGCTCTGAATCAGGGCCCTCCTACATGAAAATGGAGCGGCCTCTTGGACGCTCGCATTGCTGTGGGTGACCACCCACAGCTATAGCGAGCGTCCATGATGATGGTCTCGATGGTCAAGACCATCGCGACCATCGGGCTTGCGACGGAGACCCTGCGGTAGGGTCTCGCTGCCGCAAGCCCTGGAGTGATTTTGGTTCTATCAGAGCCAAAATCACTCCCACTGACATCGCTACTGATGTCAGTGGGGCCGGCTTCAGATGGTAGGCGTTCCCATGGGAACGCCTCCGTCCGGCAGCCATGCCCCCGGCACGCCCACCAAAGGGGGCGTGCTGTCAATCAACATCAACAGCACGCCCCCTTTGGTGCGAGACCCGGAGCGACGGCTATCCCATCGCTAGCCGGGTCTCGCGCATGCGCACGACGGAGCTCCCTCCGTCGTGCGCATGCGCAGTAGGGCACCATTGACCCACTTGCGAGTGTCCTGTGCTCGCAAGCGGGTCTGAATGACCCCCTGTGTGTGCAGGTGCAAGTGTGTCTGTTGGCTGTGATGTTACCGTCATTCCCTCCAGAGCTTGGATACTGACAGCCATTAGTTTTTCGCTCTGGGCTTCTCTCTTCTTTGAGATGTTTTTATCATGTTCGATGGCGGTTTCTATGAGGGTATCTATTGTGAGTCCTCGCCAGCCAGGCTGTGAGGTCTGAACCCGGGTTTTTAAACTCTCTTTCAGACCGTCCACGAGTACCGTGACTATCATTCCACTGTGGTGAGTGCTATCTTTAATATCTTCTATCCCAGTGTACTGGGTGATAGCCTGCAGTGCCCGGTCGCAATAATCTTCTGCAGATTCACCCTCCTTTTGCTTAATGGTGAAAATTTTGCTCCAGTTAACTACTACTGGAAAATATATACCCAATTGAGTTACAATGCGGGAAATGTTACCTTGGTTTACTTGGTCTGTTAAGGGAACGTCACCATCCAATACACAATCCGTGATAAATTTTGTCACGTCGGTATTGCGTGGTAGACAGGCCCTTAACACCACACGCCAATCTTTATTAGTTGGCTCATGTGAACTACCCAAATTTCTCAAAAATCTTTGACATTTGGCTAGTTCCTTTTTGGGATCGGGGAAATCATTTATGATGGAATTTAGTTCTGCTCTTGTCCAAGGACAATGCATTACCACTTCCCTCGTGGCACTACACCGTTCGCATCTGCATTTCCATTGGGAACGGTTATTGTCCGAATGGGATGCAGACCGGCAGCGTTGCTACCTTTGACCTGGTTACCTGGCTGGGGGTTTAATCTGCTGCTGCTACGTATGGTATTAACAACTTCCTCTACTGGTGCAGAGTGTGTTAACACTTCCTTTGCTGTTACCGATGGAGATGGCGGCACCACTCGTGATTGTGGTAATGCAGCATCCATCATCTGCACAGCATGGGAAATGGCAGACATTACAATAGGCTCATCATCCACATCATAAACATTTTCCTTATGGTTACTTAAGAGAGGGTACAAATTGCTTGTTACATTTTTATGATTATTTTTGGTAACTGTACTTGCACCTCCATCCACATAAGGTGGGGGAGGTGAGCGTGAACTGCTGACAATACTCTCTACAACGCTACCTTGCTGCCCGTGCGTACCATTTTGCGGCTCGCCCGTATTGCAATTTAGCGTCGCGGATGTATTCTCTGGCAATGTGCTTGCGACGCTAGTTTGCGTCGCTTGCACATTTTTAAGCCACGCATCCCCTTCATGCTGCCACAGTTTTAATAATAATATTTAACCTTTTTCTCTCGGGAGCGCATCAGACTGATGTGATCCCGGACATTATCTAATACATCTTTATCAAAACTACCAATTCTGGGAAACGGTCTAACACTCTTCATCATCATTTTAAACCATACATCACAATACCTTATCGCATAAGTACCGTACTTAGTATGCATAATACGATGAGCCGATCCGATCGGCGCCTCCATTAGCAGCACATCATTGTCTAACATCTCTACTGTTTGTGCGGCTCCCATTCTGAGACAAAATCCTATGTTTTTCAATAAGGATTTAAACTGGTGAAAGACAATCAAGATACTTTCACTTACCTGTGGACGATTTAAGTCAGTGGCGCCCACACACCCGGATAAGATTTAGTAAGGCAACTTCCACACCTATGGAAGTTTGTATGTTGGCTACTTCCACGCACCACTCTACAACAAAGACAACATGTACACCTGCTACTGTGTATAGAACGGTAAAGCTACTTACCGAGCGGCTAGACTAACCCTTGCACCTAGCCCTTAAGGATCATACGATACCCTTAACTTTGTTCAACAAATACTCACTGTTACACACTTTTTCCTGCGCAGAAAAATACACGTTAACCCAGATATTGATAACAATTGAAAAATGTAAACCTCAACGGCTTTGTTTAAACACGTGGCAGCACAACCGGAAGTACGTATACGCTATTGTGCGACCAGTCGCATACACAATAATGCGACTACCACACAACCGTATGACAACCTTTAGCTGCGTACACAAAAGTGCGTCTTTGCTGTGCGCAGACCTGCGACTCAGCCGCGTACTCGATACTGCGGCACCCCTTTACACGTTAGGTTCTATCAACAGAGGAAAACAAACTTTTTCCTCTCTTGTCCCTGGATTCTAGTCAGCTTCCTTGATTCACACGGAAACGGATAGCGACCTTTCAGCACAAAGCGGTTGCAGGTAAACCCTGCATGTGGCCACTCCACTCCACTCCAATATCGTTAGCCATATGTACCGTGTGAGCAGGTAAGTGACTTCACTACGAGCCCCCACCTAACGATACTGGATCAGAACCTCTATACACTCCTTCCTATACCTTCTAATATCCTGCCTATACCTTCTAAGGATGATGCTAATTTGCGTACGCAGTCATACAGTAAATAAAGACTTAAGACCTGGAATCTGTGGTTCCAAAGCACAAGTATTATTCAGGTAAAAATACAGTCAGTTACACACTATTGATCCAGACACAACTTGGCACAAAGGAATTATACAGACCCAAGTACAGTATACATATGCAGCGCTTCCGGACCAGATGTTAGGCATCAGCAAGAAACTCCTCGACTATCAGCATTCAGCACAAAGACTAAAGACCCAGTGTTGGAGCACACATATTTATACCCCCCCAGGAATAAACAACACAATAGAGAAGTTTGTTGCTGATGCCATTGGTTCCCAAGGGGGATACATCTGTTACAGAGCATTTAACAGGCTGATTCAAATAGACACAACCCAGCCTCCAACAACTGAGGGTCCCTAGATTCCCGCCACATGCAACATCCTGACAGTTATTCATATAATATACATTTTGTTGCTTGAAGTCTCTGCGGCCCATAAGTTGAGAATGCATGTTGCGATCTCCACACCGGCGATACCGGAATACTGTTGAAAGAGTACGCATCAGTTCAAAACCAAGCACTGCATACTTAGCATGTATAAAACCTTAGTTACCAAATAATCTTTATTTTACAGCATTTATACTAAATGAACGAACTTAAATCTTATACCTTAAAGCTTATGGAACCTTGTACGTGGATATGTAATGTGTGAGTATGCTGGGTTTGATATAACAACGCTAGTTAACTGGGGACAGATGCGTGCGCATTTAGCTACTAAACAGCGTTTTCATATAGGATCTTATGCATTCGCTAATATGCGACTAGTTAACAGCGCAATTGTGCGTATTAATGTGTATATGAGAAATGATGAAAGATGCAATCGCATGGTGCTAATAGTAATATCGCCATATGTACTTAATTGTGAGTTTATCTAAAATGGCGCTTGGGTGGCCATTCGCAAAATGGCGTCTTGCGATCTCATTTCCAAGATGGCGTCTTGCGGCCAGTCGCAAGATGGCATCGCCACGATTCAATTTCAAACTGATCTTCTCTCAGCCAATTATCCAGCTTCGACACAGCTGATTCTGGTAAGAACCCCCAACCCTACCTCCTCCCCTAACTCTAGTGCCTAACCGTAACCCCCCTATAAGTGCCTAAACCTAACTCCCACTTCCCCGCAGCCTAAACTTAAGTCTCCCGAGGGGGTGCCTAACCCTAACCCCTCCTTCCCCTAGCCTAAACTTAACCCTCCCAGGGGTGTGCCTAACCCTAAGTCCCGCCGGGAGCCCTAAAACCTAACCCTCCCCCCCCCCCACAGCTGTCCACGCCTGGTGCCTGGCTTACCTTCGGTTTAAATCCCGACAGCAGAAGCCAGGCAGAGATGAAGATCCCGACAGCTGATTCTGGTAAGTACCCCTAAACCTCCCTTAGGGGTGCCTAACCCTAACCTCCCCCCTAGTACCTAAACCCCCTCTAAGTGCTTAATCTTAATCCTAACAATATAAAAAAAAATTTTTTTTTTTTAGGGGGGGGGGGGCGGGAGGCGGGTACTTTCACTTGTGTGAGCCGGATGCATATCGCCAGAGGTTGGCCAATCGAATTGGTAAGTCAACATTAACCGATGGGGCAGCCGCGTGTTGCTCAGCTGGACCGGTGATATTTTCTTGATCAACTGCGTAATTTATTGAGTTCATTAAAAAAATAATCTTTATTATAGCATTTTGAGAAACAGGGTCCTAAATATACTAAAGTATATTATAAAGTATAGTATGTTGATTTGTTTTATGAGACAGTATGAGGGTTAATGCTGGCCAAATATAACACTGGCAATGCCTGCAACTTGCTCCAATAGCAAATAATGTCTGTGGCCCCCCGTATGTACATATGTAGCTTGATCCTGGGACTGGGTTGATGCACATCCAGTAGATTGTAGACAGACATGGGTGTAAACCATCTAACAGTCACCAATATGAAGCCGGCTTCCCTGTCCAAGATCTATATGAGCAGATCAGCACATTGGAGCTCATTATTAAGAATAGCCGGGTATTAAATTGTACTGGAAATGGTTATAGTCTTTGCAGAAAATCCACTTCCTATAAGATCAGTCCCTATACCTGTGCTGTCCTTCACCTGACAAGTATTACAATGCAAAGGGGACCTGTCCAGATGCCAGCACGTGACTATCAGCATGTAACACGTGACCTGCACAGCCTTTCTCTCCTCTCTTTGGTGCTGTAGTAAATTCAGTGAAACTGAGCACTTTCAAGCCCTCTTGTCCTGCTGCCTGACATGGAGGGGGTCTCCTCCTCACAGCCACTGTTACCCCGATCAGCTACAATAGCACGCAGGGGGGGGTTTCTGAGTACCCAGAACCCCCCGACAGACTGGAGTGCAGGTAACGTGTTTTAACCTCCACCTCCTTGTGGCAATTTTGCCGCGATTCACTGGTCAATATGGAGGAGACGGAGCCAATATGACGTGATTTAATTAGATTTGAGTCATTTGGCCTTGCCCCCTCCCGATTCACCGGAAAATCGATTCAATTTGCTGTGAGGGGTCGGGGCTTAAGAACATGGTGCCAGCCTGCTAGATCCTGTCCCTATCAGATCTGCGGCAAGGTCATTTTTTTGTTATGTATGTGACATATATTTGTGTGTGTGTAAGGTATGTGTGACATATGTACGTGTATATATGTGTGTGTGTGTGTGTGTATGCATATATATGTGTGTGTATGTATATATGTGTGTGTAAGGTATGTGTGACATATGTACGTGTGTGTATATGTGTGTGTGTATGTATATATGTGTGTGTATGTAGTATATATGTGTGTGTATGTATATATATGTGTGTATATGTATATATGTGTGTGTGTGTGTAAGGTATGTGTGACATATGTACGTGTGTGTATATGTATAGATGTCTGTGTATGTATATTTGTGTGTGTGTGTTTAGAGATGAGCGGGTTTGGATTTAATCGGATTAACTCGGTTCTGAAAGCTGTATTTTATTGGCTATCGGCTATCACGGGTTTTGGATAGCCAATAAAATAAATCCATACTAATCTGAACTTGCGGTAATGTGGTGATAAGGACCGAGTAAATCCAAACCCGCTCATCCCTAGGTGTGTATGTATATATATATATGTGTATATCATATATGTATGTATGTGTATGCAAATATACATATATATATAAATATATATATACAGTATATAAATATATAGCGTTCCTGCTAGGCTGTTTTAGCGGGGCGCGGCACCCTGCCCTCCTTCTGGAGGGCAAAAAGCACCCTGCTCTCCAGGAGGAGGGCAAAAAGCGCCCTGCCCTAACAGCCTGCGGGAGCCGTTCTCACCCGCGGGACGCAGTGTCCCGCGGGTGGACAAACATGCGGTAACCTGGTCACCGCCGGAGAATAGATGCCGGGCGCATGTGCCCGGCATCTATTCTCCCTTTCTGCAGCGCTTGGGGGCTGCCCGGCATGTCCGTAAGCGCCGGGCACGCCCCCAAGTATGACGAAAAGGGGACGCGTCTTATAGACACGCCCCCTTTTCATAACCACGCCCCCTTTTCGGGCGCGCGCGCCTTAGGTGCGCGCACAAGATTGCCCTCTCTAGCTCCGGCGCCCTGCCTGCCGCCGGAGCTAGAAGGAATACTAAATATATATATATATATATATATACAGTATATATATATATATATATATATATATAAACCTCCCCCCATAAAAATCCTGCGTTTGCCCCATAGCTGCTGATCCCCACCCTCTGTACCCTCGGTCATGGCACAGTGCAGCACAGACACTCCTGGCAGATGCTTCTCTCCAGGAAAATAAATTGCAGATGCACTATGTGATCATTACTGTTCACATTGAAATGTATATTGAAATTATATATCAGAGGTAGCTGGCATATCGTTGGCCAATGATACGGGCCTGCCCACCAACGTCAGGGTCACCTCATTGAGCAGGTCCCTAACACCCTGGGGTTCACATCTGGGGTGCAGGGCACCCTGAAAAAACAGCCCAGCCAAAGACCCCCCCACATGAAAGAAAAGTGACAGTGAAGTGTTATAAATCAGGTGTAAATCTATTTGCACATTTTAACAACCCCCTCCCCCATCCTGTAGACCACCGTGGTCTGCTACAAGCACTATTACTACCCCAGTGGATGAGGGGTGAGATACCAGTAGTACCTTCTATAACACAACTTATTCTATTGTGTAAAACCCTTTCTCTTTGCCCCACTGCTGGGCACATGAAGCAGATAAATGTAAGGGAAATATTCTACATGTAACAAGATGCTGATATGTAACCAGCAATAATACAGACAGCTGAGTCTGTGACCTTACATCTGCCCTTGCTGGGTACAGGCGCAGGGTTTGCAGACAGCAGGGGGCTCTGCCAAATGATTACAGTAATGTTACATCTTGTTTGGTAATAACATATTTCCCACTGATAGTATTTGGTGAGATGCCAACTGATAATAAAGCTGAGTAAGCTCCTTGGGACAAACTTTCCCCCCGAGATTAAATGTAGCTTATTGTTTGGTGGATATAAAGTGATGTAACAGTAGTGACTGAGTGAGGCTAAACCTTTACCTGTACATATATAATTACCTGCTCATTCACACTTAGGGCCGTACTCAATTGCAGGCGAAAAGCCGTGATCGGCGAAAACTTTTCGTCGATGACGTCATGTCGCCAGTTGGAGACTTTTCCAATTGCATTGGCTTCTCGTCTAAGCGGAAAGTCAATGCATTCAGATACGCAAAAAAGATTCACCTCTGAATGGAGGCGGAAAAAAGTGCAGTTTTGGGGTGCAACGTTGTGGGAACCCACCTGCAGCCTTAGAACAGTCCCCCAAAGGTAAACTGCGTAAAAAACCCCAAAAACTTCAGAACACCCCAAAAAAGTACTTTTGTTTTGGGGGCGAAAAATAACAATGTTGGGGGACACACTTAAAAACTAGCGAAATAGACTCCAGGGGGTCCCCCAAGTATGCCCCAGGTGTTTTTACGTTTGTAAGAGCTTGCGGCAGGTGGGTTTTTTACGATTTTTAAAACTTCATTTAAGCAACTTTGAAATATGCTACCCCCCCCATTTTCAGGTACCTCAAATTTGCTGGGACTACTTAATTTCTCCAAAAAACCCTTCTAAATTCTATTCTTCACCACTTATACAAAGACGCTAATACGGACCCATTGAGAGCGTTTAAGTACCCTAAATACCATCAGTGGGGCTATTCGGGGGTACCCATAGTGATTCCCCCATGTCAGTCCATCTTTTGGGGGATGTCAGGTTGTTCTCCCCGTTTTTGACAAGGGGCGGATTGGGCCACCGGGAAAGCGGGAATGTTCCCGCTGGGCTGGCCCCATGAACCCCTTTGCTGGGCTGGCAGATACTGCTAGCCAGGCTGGGCAGACACTTCGGCTGCCTGCATGCTGAGATTTGCGTTCCGCTGTAGACCGCAAACCAGAGGCTTCTGGCTCTATTATCAATGTGCGCCGCAGTGTCCTAGACCCCCACTCCCTCCGCTGCTGCCGCCGCCCATCAGCCCCCTCTCTGTAGGAAGGTCGGAGCCGGTCCGGGCCTTACCGTCACCTGGAGCTGCCGGAGATGAGATGAACCACGTAGGGGGCGGGGTGCAGCTGTGCCTGGGATGGACTAGGAGTAGGAGCCGGAGGAGCAGGACATGGACGGCAGAGGCACACTCACTCTGGCTGTGTCAGGCTGCTGTCAGCACTGAAGGACGGCAGCCGGGACCCATGAGCTGCGATGACCCTGGGGTGGAGGTGATTATTGTGCAGCTTCTTCATGGTGAGTCTCTTCCACTCCTATCCTGCCTGCTTAGTCCCAGCATTACAACCCCCCTGGCCCCTGCTTAACAGTACTACTCCCAGCCTGCCCCTGCTTTCCACTATTACCCCCATCCTGCCCCCTCTGCTGAACTACTACTACTCCCAGCCTGCCCCACACTACTACTACTCTAAGCCTCTCCCTGCTTTGCTATTACTACTACTCCCATCCTGTCCCCACTACTACTCCCATCCTGCCCACTGATCAGCACTACTACTACTCCCATTCAACCACCTGCTTCCCACTACTACTTTTCCCATCCTGTCCCCACTTCCCACTACTACTCCATCCTGCCCTCTGCATCCCACTACTATTACTACTCCCAACCTGTCCCCACTTCCCACTACTACTCCCAACCTGCCACCGGCATCCCACTACTATTATTACTCCCAACCTATCCCCACTTCCCACTACTACTCCATCCTGCCCTCTGCATCCCACTACTATTACTACTCCCAACCTGTCCCCACTTCCCACTACTACTCCCAACCTGCCACCGGCATCCCACTGCTATTATTACTCCCAACCTATCCCCACTTCCCACTACTACTCCCAACCTGCCACCGGCATCCCACTACTATTACTACTCCCAACCTATCCCCACTTCCCACTACTACTCCCAACCTGCCACCGGCATCCCACTACTATTATTACTCCCAACCTGTCCCCACTTCCCACTACTACTCCCAACCTGCCACCGGCATCCCACTGCTATTATTACTCCCAACCTATCCCCACTTCCCACTACTACTCCCAACCTGCCACCGGCATCCCACTACTATTACTACTCCCAACCTATCCCCACTTCCCACTACTACTCCATCCTGCCCTCTGCATCCCACTACTATTACTACTCCCAACCTGTCCCCACTTCCCACTACTACTCCCAACCTGCCACCGGCATCCCACTACTATTATTACTCCCAACCTATCCCCACTTCCCACTACTACTCCATCCTGCCCTCTGCATCCCACTACTATTACTACTCCCAACCTGTCCCCACTTCCCACTACTACTCCCAACCTGCCACCGGCATCCCACTGCTATTATTACTCCCAACCTATCCCCACTTCCCACTACTACTCCCAACCTGCCACCGGCATCCCACTACTATTACTACTCCCAACCTATCCCCACTTCCCACTACTACTCCCAACCTGCCACCGGCATCCCACTACTATTATTACTCCCAACCTGTCCCCACTTCCCACTACTACTCCCAACCTGCCACCGGCATCCCACTGCTATTATTACTCCCAACCTATCCCCACTTCCCACTACTACTCCCAACCTGCCACCGGCATCCCACTACTATTACTACTCCCAACCTATCCCCACTTCCCACTACTACTCCCAACCTGCCACCGGCATCCCACTACTATTATTACTCCCAACCTGTCCCCACTTCCCAATACTACTCCCAACCTGCCACCGGCATCCCACTACTATTACTACTCCCAACCTATCCCCACTACCCACTACTACTCCCAACCTGCCACCGGCATCCCACTGCTATTATTACTCCCAACCTATCCCCACTTCCCACTACTACTCCCAACCTGCCACCGGCATCCCACTACTATTACTACTCCCAACCTATCCCCACTTCCCACTACTACTCCCAACCTGCCACCGGCATCCCACTACTATTATTACTCCCAACCTGTCCCCACTTCCCACTACTACTCCCAACCTGCCACCGGCATCCCACTACTATTACTACTCCCAACCTATCCCCACTACCCACTACTACTCCCAACCTGCCACCGGCATCCCACTGCTATTATTACTCCCAACCTATCCCCACTTCCCACTACTACTCCCAACCTGCCACCGGCATCCCACTACTATTACTACTCCCAACCTATCCCCACTTCCCACTACTACTCCCAACCTGCCACCGGCATCCCACTACTATTATTACTCCCAACCTATCCCCACTTCCCACTACTACTCCATCCTGCCCTCTGCATCCCACTACTATTACTACTCCCAACCTGTCCCCACTTCCCACTACTACTCCCAACCTGCCACCGGCATCCCACTGCTATTATTACTCCCAACCTATCCCCACTTCCCACTACTACTCCCAACCTGCCACCGGCATCCCACTACTATTACTACTCCCAACCTATCCCCACTTCCCACTACTACTCCCAACCTGCCACCGGCATCCCACTACTATTATTACTCCCAACCTGTCCCCACTTCCCACTACTACTCCCAACCTGCCACCGGCATCCCACTGCTATTATTACTCCCAACCTATCCCCACTTCCCACTACTACTCCCAACCTGCCACCGGCATCCCACTACTATTACTACTCCCAACCTATCCCCACTTCCCACTACTACTCCCAACCTGCCACCGGCATCCCACTACTATTATTACTCCCAACCTGTCCCCACATCCCACTACTACTCCCAACCTGCCACCGGCATCCCACTACTATTACTACTCCCAACCTATCCCCACTTCCCACTACTACTCCCAACCTGCCACCGGCATCCCACTGCTATTATTACTCCCAACCTATCCCCACTTCCCACTACTACTCCCAACCTGCCACCGGCATCCCACTACTATTACTACTCCCAACCTATCCCCACTTCCCACTACTACTCCCAACCTGCCACCGGCATCCCACTACTATTACTACTCCCAACCTATCCCCACTTCCCACTACTACTCCCAACCTGCCACCGGCATCCCACTGCTATTACTACTCCCAACCTATCCCCACTTCCCACTACTACTCCATCCTGCCCTCTGCATCCCACTACTATTACTACTCCCAACCTATCCCCACTTCCCACTACTACTCCCAACCTGCCACCGGCATCCCACTACTATTACTACTCCCAACCTATCCCCACTTCCCACTACTACTCCATCCTGCCCTCTGCATCCCACTACTATTACTACTCCCAACCTGTCCCCACTTCCCACTACTACTCCCAACCTGCCACCGGCATCCCACTGCTATTATTACTCCCAACCTATCCCCACTTCCCACTACTACTCCCAACCTGCCACCGGCATCCCACTACTATTACTACTCCCAACCTATCCCCACTTCCCACTACTACTCCCAACCTGCCACCGGCATCCCACTACTATTATTACTCCCAACCTGTCCCCACTTCCCACTACTACTCCATCCTGCCCTCTGCATCCCACTACTATTACTACTCCCAACCTGTCCCCACTTCCCACTACTACTCCCAACCTGCCACCGGCATCCCACTACTATTATTACTCCCAACCTATCCCCACTTCCCACTACTACTCCATCCTGCCCTCTGCATCCCACTACTATTACTACTCCCAACCTGTCCCCACTTCCCACTACTACTCCCAACCTGCCACCGGCATCCCACTGCTATTATTACTCCCAACCTATCCCCACTTCCCACTACTACTCCCAACCTGCCACCGGCATCCCACTACTATTACTACTCCCAACCTATCCCCACTTCCCACTACTACTCCCAACCTGCCACCGGCATCCCACTACTATTATTACTCCCAACCTGTCCCCACTTCCCACTACTACTCCCAACCTGCCACCGGCATCCCACTGCTATTATTACTCCCAACCTATCCCCCACTTCCCACTACTACTCCCAACCTGCCACCGGCATCCCACTACTATTACTACTCCCAACCTATCCCCACTTCCCACTACTACTCCCAACCTGCCACCGGCATCCCACTACTATTATTACTCCCAACCTGTCCCCACTTCCCACTACTACTCCCAACCTGCCACCGGCATCCCACTACTATTACTACTCCCAACCTATCCCCACTTCCCACTACTACTCCCAACCTGCCACCGGCATCCCACTGCTATTATTACTCCCAACCTATCCCCACTTCCCACTACTACTCCCAACCTGCCACCGGCATCCCACTACTATTACTACTCCCAACCTATCCCCACTTCCCACTACTACTCCCAACCTGCCACCGGCATCCCACTACTATTACTACTCCCAACCTATCCCCACTTCCCACTACTACTCCCAACCTGCCACCGGCATCCCACTACTATTACTACTCCCAACCTATCCCCACTTCCCACTACTACTCCATCCTGCCCTCTGCATCCCACTACTATTACTACTCCCAACCTATCCCCACTTCCCACTACTACTCCCAACCTGCCACCGGCATCCCACTACTATTACTACTCCCAACCTATCCCCACTTCCCACTACTACTCCATCCTGCCCTCTGCATCCCACTACTATTACTACTCCCAACCTGTCCCCACTTCCCACTACTACTCCCAACCTGCCACCGGCATCCCACTGCTATTATTACTCCCAACCTATCCCCACTTCCCACTACTACTCCCAACCTGCCACCGGCATCCCACTACTATTACTACTCCCAACCTATCCCCACTTCCCACTACTACTCCCAACCTGCCACCGGCATCCCACTACTATTATTACTCCCAACCTGTCCCCACTTCCCACTACTACTCCCAACCTGCCACCGGCATCCCACTGCTATTATTACTCCCAACCTATCCCCACTTCCCACTACTACTCCCAACCTGCCACCGGCATCCCACTACTATTACTACTCCCAACCTATCCCCACTTCCCACTACTACTCCCAACCTGCCACCGGCATCCCACTACTATTATTACTCCCAACCTGTCCCCACTTCCCACTACTACTCCCAACCTGCCACCGGCATCCCACTACTATTACTACTCCCAACCTATCCCCACTTCCCACTACTACTCCCAACCTGCCACCGGCATCCCACTGCTATTATTACTCCCAACCTATCCCCACTTCCCACTACTACTCCCAACCTGCCACCGGCATCCCACTACTATTACTACTCCCAACCTATCCCCACTTCCCACTACTACTCCCAACCTGCCACCGGCATCCCACTACTATTACTACTCCCAACCTATCCCCACTTCCCACTACTACTCCCAACCTGCCACCGGCATCCCACTACTATTATTACTCCCAACCTATCCCCACTTCCCACTACTACTCCATCCTGCCCTCTGCATCCCACTACTATTACTACTCCCAACCTGTCCCCACTTCCCACTACTACTCCCAACCTGCCACCGGCATCCCACTGCTATTATTACTCCCAACCTATCCCCACTTCCCACTACTACTCCCAACCTGCCACCGGCATCCCACTACTATTACTACTCCCAACCTATCCCCACTTCCCACTACTACTCCCAACCTGCCACCGGCATCCCACTACTATTATTACTCCCAACCTGTCCCCACTTCCCACTACTACTCCCAACCTGCCACCGGCATCCCACTGCTATTATTACTCCCAACCTATCCCCACTTCCCACTACTACTCCCAACCTGCCACCGGCATCCCACTACTATTACTACTCCCAACCTATCCCCACTTCCCACTACTACTCCCAACCTGCCACCGGCATCCCACTACTATTATTACTCCCAACCTGTCCCCACTTCCCACTACTACTCCCAACCTGCCACCGGCATCCCACTACTATTACTACTCCCAACCTATCCCCACTTCCCACTACTACTCCCAACCTGCCACCGGCATCCCACTGCTATTATTACTCCCAACCTATCCCCACTTCCCACTACTACTCCCAACCTGCCACCGGCATCCCACTACTATTACTACTCCCAACCTATCCCCACTTCCCACTACTACTCCCAACCTGCCACCGGCATCCCACTACTATTACTACTCCCAACCTATCCCCACTTCCCACTACTACTCCCAACCTGCCACCGGCATCCCACTACTATTACTACTCCCAACCTATCCCCACTTCCCACTACTACTCCATCCTGCCCTCTGCATCCCACTACTATTACTACTCCCAACCTATCCCCACTTCCCACTACTACTCCCAACCTGCCACCGGCATCCCACTACTATTACTACTCCCAACCTATCCCCACTTCCCACTACTACTCCATCCTGCCCTCTGCATCCCACTACTATTACTACTCCCAACCTGTCCCCACTTCCCACTACTACTCCCAACCTGCCACCGGCATCCCACTGCTATTATTACTCCCAACCTATCCCCACTTCCCACTACTACTCCCAACCTGCCACCGGCATCCCACTACTATTACTACTCCCAACCTATCCCCACTTCCCACTACTACTCCCAACCTGCCACCGGCATCCCACTACTATTATTACTCCCAACCTGTCCCCACTTCCCACTACTACTCCATCCTGCCCTCTGCATCCCACTACTATTACTACTCCCAACCTGTCCCCACTTCCCACTACTACTCCCAACCTGCCACCGGCATCCCACTACTATTATTACTCCCAACCTATCCCCACTTCCCACTACTACTCCATCCTGCCCTCTGCATCCCACTACTATTACTACTCCCAACCTGTCCCCACTTCCCACTACTACTCCCAACCTGCCACCGGCATCCCACTGCTATTATTACTCCCAACCTATCCCCACTTCCCACTACTACTCCCAACCTGCCACCGGCATCCCACTACTATTACTACTCCCAACCTATCCCCACTTCCCACTACTACTCCCAACCTGCCACCGGCATCCCACTACTATTATTACTCCCAACCTGTCCCCACTTCCCACTACTACTCCAACCTGCCACCGGCATCCCACTGCTATTATTACTCCCAACCTATCCCCACTTCCCACTACTACTCCCAACCTGCCACCGGCATCCCACTATTACTACTCCCAACCTATCCCCACTTCCCACTACTACTCCCAACCTGCCACCGGCATCCCACTACTATTATTACTCCCAACCTGTCCCCACTTCCCACTACTACTCCCAACCTGCCACCGGCATCCCACTACTATTACTACTCCCAACCTATCCCCACTTCCCACTACTACTCCCAACCTGCCACCGGCATCCCACTGCTATTATTACTCCCAACCTATCCCCACTTCCCACTACTACTCCCAACCTGCCACCGGCATCCCACTACTATTACTACTCCCAACCTATCCCCACTTCCCACTACTACTCCCAACCTGCCACCGGCATCCCACTACTATTACTACTCCCAACCTGTCCCCACTTCCCACTACTACTCCAACCTGCCACCGGCATCCCACTGCTATTATTACTCCCAACCTATCCCCACTTCCCACTACTACTCCCAACCTGCCACCGGCATCCCACTACTATTACTACTCCCAACCTATCCCCACTTCCCACTACTACTCCCAACCTGCCACCGGCATCCCACTACTATTATTACTCCCAACCTGTCCCCACTTCCCACTACTACTCCCAACCTGCCACCGGCATCCCACTACTATTACTACTCCCAACCTATCCCCACTTCCCACTACTACTCCCAACCTGCCACCGGCATCCCACTGCTATTATTACTCCCAACCTATCCCCACTTCCCACTACTACTCCCAACCTGCCACCGGCATCCCACTACTATTACTACTCCCAACCTATCCCCACTTCCCACTACTACTCCCAACCTGCCACCGGCATCCCACTACTATTACTACTCCCAACCTATCCCCACTTCCCACTACTACTCCCAACCTGCCACCGGCATCCCACTACTATTACTACTCCCAACCTATCCCCACTTCCCACTACTACTCCATCCTGCCCTCTGCATCCCACTACTATTACTACTCCCAACCTATCCCCACTTCCCACTACTACTCCCAACCTGCCACCGGCATCCCACTACTATTACTACTCCCAACCTATCCCCACTTCCCACTACTACTCCATCCTGCCCTCTGCATCCCACTACTATTACTACTCCCAACCTGTCCCCACTTCCCACTACTACTCCCAACCTGCCACCGGCATCCCACTGCTATTATTACTCCCAACCTATCCCCACTTCCCACTACTACTCCCAACCTGCCACCGGCATCCCACTACTATTACTACTCCCAACCTATCCCCACTTCCCACTACTACTCCCAACCTGCCACCGGCATCCCACTACTATTATTACTCCCAACCTGTCCCCACTTCCCACTACTACTCCATCCTGCCCTCTGCATCCCACTACTATTACTACTCCCAACCTGTCCCCACTTCCCACTACTACTCCCAACCTGCCACCGGCATCCCACTACTATTATTACTCCCAACCTATCCCCACTTCCCACTACTACTCCATCCTGCCCTCTGCATCCCACTACTATTACTACTCCCAACCTGTCCCCACTTCCCACTACTACTCCCAACCTGCCACCGGCATCCCACTGCTATTATTACTCCCAACCTATCCCCACTTCCCACTACTACTCCCAACCTGCCACCGGCATCCCACTACTATTACTACTCCCAACCTATCCCCACTTCCCACTACTACTCCCAACCTGCCACCGGCATCCCACTACTATTATTACTCCCAACCTGTCCCCACTTCCCACTACTACTCCCCAACCTGCCACCGGCATCCCACTGCTATTATTACTCCCAACCTATCCCCACTTCCCACTACTACTCCCAACCTGCCACCGGCATCCCACTACTATTACTACTCCCAACCTATCCCCACTTCCCACTACTACTCCCAACCTGCCACCGGCATCCCACTACTATTATTACTCCCAACCTGTCCCCACTTCCCACTACTACTCCCAACCTGCCACCGGCATCCCACTACTATTACTACTCCCAACCTATCCCCACTTCCCACTACTACTCCCAACCTGCCACCGGCATCCCACTGCTATTATTACTCCCAACCTATCCCCACTTCCCACTACTACTCCCAACCTGCCACCGGCATCCCACTACTATTACTACTCCCAACCTATCCCCACTTCCCACTACTACTCCCAACCTGCCACCGGCATCCCACTACTATTACTACTCCCAACCTATCCCCACTTCCCACTACTACTCCCAACCTGCCACCGGCATCCCACTACTATTACTACTCCCAACCTATCCCCACTTCCCACTACTACTCCATCCTGCCCTCTGCATCCCACTACTATTACTACTCCCAACCTATCCCCACTTCCCACTACTACTCCCAACCTGCCACCGGCATCCCACTACTATTACTACTCCCAACCTATCCCCACTTCCCACTACTACTCCATCCTGCCCTCTGCATCCCACTACTATTACTACTCCCAACCTGTCCCCACTTCCCACTACTACTCCCAACCTGCCACCGGCATCCCACTGCTATTATTACTCCCAACCTATCCCCACTTCCCACTACTACTCCCAACCTGCCACCGGCATCCCACTACTATTACTACTCCCAACCTATCCCCACTTCCCACTACTACTCCCAACCTGCCACCGGCATCCCACTACTATTATTACTCCCAACCTGTCCCCACTTCCCACTACTACTCCATCCTGCCCTCTGCATCCCACTACTATTACTACTCCCAACCTGTCCCCACTTCCCACTACTACTCCCAACCTGCCACCGGCATCCCACTGCTATTATTACTCCCAACCTATCCCCACTTCCCACTACTACTCCCAACCTGCCACCGGCATCCCACTACTATTACTACTCCCAACCTATCCCCACTTCCCACTACTACTCCCAACCTGCCACCGGCATCCCACTACTATTATTACTCCCAACCTGTCCCCACTTCCCACTACTACTCCCAACCTGCCACCGGCATCCCACTACTATTACTACTCCCAACCTATCCCCACTTCCCACTACTACTCCCAACCTGCCACCGGCATCCCACTGCTATTATTACTCCCAACCTATCCCCACTTCCCACTACTACTCCCAACCTGCCACCGGCATCCCACTACTATTACTACTCCCAACCTATCCCCACTTCCCACTACTACTCCCAACCTGCCACCGGCATCCCACTACTATTACTACTCCCAACCTATCCCCACTTCCCACTACTACTCCCAACCTGCCACCGGCATCCCACTACTATTACTACTCCCAACCTATCCCCACTTCCCACTACTACTCCATCCTGCCCTCTGCATCCCACTACTATTACTACTCCCAACCTATCCCCACTTCCCACTACTACTCCCAACCTGCCACCGGCATCCCACTACTATTACTACTCCCACCCTATCCCCACTTCCCACTACTACTCCATCCTGCCCTCTGCATCCCACTACTATTACTACTCCCAACCTGTCCCCACTTCCCACTACTACTCCCAACCTGCCACCGGCATCCCACTGCTATTATTACTCCCAACCTATCCCCACTTCCCACTACTACTCCCAACCTGCCACCGGCATCCCACTACTATTACTACTCCCAACCTATCCCCACTTCCCACTACTACTCCCAACCTGCCACCGGCATCCCACTACTATTATTACTCCCAACCTGTCCCCACTTCCCACTACTACTCCCAACCTGCCACCGGCATCCCACTACTATTACTACTCCCAACCTATCCCCACTTCCCACTACTACTCCCAACCTGCCACCGGCATCCCACTGCTATTATTACTCCCAACCTATCCCCACTTCCCACTACTACTCCCAACCTGCCACCGGCATCCCACTACTATTACTACTCCCAACCTATCCCCACTTCCCACTACTACTCCCAACCTGCCACCGGCATCCCACTACTATTACTACTCCCAACCTATCCCCACTTCCCACTACTACTCCCAACCTGCCACCGGCATCCCACTACTATTACTACTCCCAACCTATCCCCACTTCCCACTACTACTCCATCCTGCCCTCTGCATCCCACTACTATTACTACTCCCAACCTATCCCCACTTCCCACTACTACTCCCAACCTGCCACCGGCATCCCACTGCTATTATTACTCCCAACCTGTCCCCACTTCCCACTACTACTCCCATCCTGCCCTCTGCATCCCACTACTATTACTACTCCCAACCTATCCCCACTTCCCACTACTACTCCATCCTGCCCTCTGCATCCCACTACTATTACTACTCCCAACCTATCCCCACTTCCCACTACTACTCCCAACCTGCCACCGGCATCCCACTGCTATTATTACTCCCAACCTGTCCCCACTTCCCACTACTACTCCCATCCTGCCCTCTGCATCCCACTTCTATTACTACTCCCATCCTGACCCCTGCAGCGGCCTAGTTTATGAAGCTCGTGTGCCCAGGTGCTAGTTCCGGAGGGGGCGATTTGCTCACCAGCCCTACCCTCTGGCCTCACAGTACAGCACCCACCTTAACTACCATCCCTGCCTCTGGAACATACCTGTAACTGCCCTATCCCCCAGCCTCCGGATCATACCCTACCCCCTGGCCCCCCCTAGAAATACAGTAACCCCAGCAAGGGACATACACTACTCACCAACCTTTCCATCCCGGCGCCAGGACATACACTGCTCACCCTATTTTTTTTCTTGTGGAGGACAAAGTGTTTTTAGTTTTATCCTGAAGGGGCCAAATGTGTTTTTTTTTTCCTGTGAGGGGGACAATATTTTAGTTTTTTACCTGTCAGGGGTCAATGTGTTTTTTTTCCCCATGGGTCAATGTGTTTTATTGATTTCTGTAGGAGCCAATGTGTTTTATTTTTTTTCTGTGCGGGTTATGTTTTTTTTTTTTCGCTTGTGGGGACCAATGTGTTTGTATTTTTTCCTGTGGGGGCCAATGTGTTTTTTGTTTTTTGCCCTGTCAGATGTCAATGTGTGTATTTTTTTCTTGTGGGGGTGAATGTGTTTTATTTATTTTTTTGTATGGGCCAATGTGTTTTATTTTTTCCTGTGGGGAATAATGTTTTTTTGTTTTTCCTGTGGGATGTCAATGTGTTTGGGCTCCACAGGAAAAAAACAAACATATTGAACCCCGACAGGAAAAACAAAAAAACATTATTCCCCACAGGAAAAAATAAAACACATTGGCCCACACAAGAAAAAAATACACACATTCACTATCGAGACGTAGCATTGCTTACATTGGTGGCCATACTTAGATGGATGATCTGCACCTGGCATAGGGCTGATGAAAGTTCAAATAGTGCGACCGATGCTGGCGTCTAAAGACTTAAGGCCGGTACACACTAGACGATTCTAGTGTGTACCAACCTCGTTAGCGACGGGACCCTGTGGGGTGCTGGCATCGGCAAGTGCATACACACTTGCCAATGCTGGGACCAACGGCGCGAGAGTGGGGAAATGCTGTATTCGGCAGCATGACCCTCGCTTACGATGTCGCACATCGGACCTGCATGCAGGTCCGATGGGCGATGTCGTTGACAACGTGCGTGAGATAAAATAAACGATAAAAATATCGTTCAATGATACATCGTTCATATCGTTCAGTTTTATGCAGTGAACGACCAATGATGCGTGTTCCCACATGTACATGAGGCCAACTTGCACGATATTGTCATCTTTGCCTGGTCAGAGATGTGGCAGGATGACTTCACTGAGAGATACTTTTGAAGTGGTTGGTGGTATGGTGCATACACACGGGCAGATTTCATGAACGATTGAATGATGTTTACAACGATTTGAATGATTTCATGACCGATGAGTGATTGAACGATTTCTGACAGTATTAAAATGAATGAAATCGTCAAAATCTGACTGAAAACACAGAGGGCCTGATTCAGAGCCGCTCGTAAGCGGCTGCTCGTTCGCTCCAAGCGATGTTTGCCCAACTGCGCATGCGTACGGATCGTTATACGCATGCGCGAACCAGTCAGTGCGGTCGAAATTCATGTGCAATAGCGAATGCCTGATAATTTGAGTGACAGGAGGAGGCGTATGTGGGTGGTAACGGGGGAAGGTGCTTGAAAACGGGGAGTGGAGATCCGAACGCAGGCGTGCTTAAAGGTCAAAACGGGCGTTTTATGGGTGTGCATAATTAAAACAGCAGCGTCATTGACCATGTCACTGGGTTATTTTATAGCCAGAACTGCTCGCAAAATTGTGGTAGCAAAAACCAACCACAAGAATAGCGAGCAGTTCATACCCTGGTCGATGTACTCGATTAATCTAATAAATAGTGGATATGACGTAGGATGCGAGCGGCCAGGGGCGTATTTTTTCAAAAAACGACCGCAAGTTTTGTTCGCTCGTTCAGACCTAGAGGCGTGAACAGACCACAAAGAGCGAACGGTTCATTTGAATAGCCACCCCTATTTTCTGGACGAGCGAGCGCTAATTGCGTCCGGCTCTGAATCAGGCCAAGAGATCGTTATCTGACATGCGGGAACGCGCATCGTTCGTCGATACATGCCCTACATGTCAAAGATATGAACGATTTTTATAATCGTTATCGTTCATATCTGATAAGAAATCTGACCGTGTGTATGCACCAGTATAGATCATACCGTGTGTGTGCACCAGTACAGATCATACCGTGTGTGTGCACCAGTACAGATCATACCGTGTGTGTGCACCAGTACAGATCATACCGTGTGTGTGCACCAGTACAGATCATACCGTGTGTGTGCACCAGTACAGATCATACCGTGTGTGTGCACCAGTACAGATCATACCGTGTGTGTGCACCAGTACAGATCATACCGTGTGTATGCACCAGTACAGATCATACCGTGTGTGCACCAGTACAGATCATACCGTGTGTGTGCACCAGTACAGATCATACCGTGTGTATGCACCAGTACAGTTCATACCGTGTGTATGCACTCGGGGGGGTTCGGATTTCAGAAATCCGAACCCCCCCGAGCCCCCCCGATCCGAGTCCGATCCGAGTCAGGCTCGACTTTTCCCGCCTGACTCGGATCTGAAATCGAGGCAAAACGTCATCATCCCGCCTTCCGAGTCTCGCGGGTTTTGGATCCTATATAAGGTACCCGCGTCGGCGCCATTTTCTCACTCGGCTGTGGAAAAGTGAAGAGGGAGGGTGGGAGTTAGGGCTGTGTAGTGTAGTGTAGTGCTGCTGTTGTCCACTACTTCAAAGTCCATAGGGGCTGGCTGTGTTGTGCTGTGCTGCTGTTGTTAATAGGGGCTGTGTCCACTACTTCAAAGTCCATAGGGGCTGGCTGGACTGTGTTGTGCAGTCAGTTCTCCATAGGGGCTGTGTCCACTCCAAAGTCCTGTGCAGTGTCCCAGTCCTAAATGGGTGCTGTAGTGTTGTCCAGGGGGTGCTCTGTCCATCAGGGGTGCTCCCCCCAAGTGCTAAAAAAATAATATATTTTCTGTGTTTGTGAATTGTGGGCGCAGTAGCCGCACGTGCATCAACAAAGTAGTGCCAAGCGTGCGCCTGTGTCATAAGTAAAGGGCCGGCTGGCTTGACCGTTAAAGGGTGCTGTAACCCCCAAAGTACACTCCAGTCCAAACCAAAAAAAAAAATATTTTCTGTGTTTGTGAATTGTGTGCGCAGTAGCCGCATGTGCATCAACAAAGTAGTGCCAAGCGTGCGCCTGTGTCATAAGTAAAGGGCCGGCTGGCTTGACCGTTAAAGGGTTCTGTAACCCCCAAAGTACACTCCAAAACAAAAAAATATATATTTTCTGTGTTTGTGACTTGTGTGCACTGTGGCTGCACGTGCATCAACAAAGGAGCAGCGCCAAGCGTGCGCCTGTGTCCCATAAGTAAAGAGCCGGCTGGCTCATTTCTTAAAGGGTGGTGTAACCCACAAAGTGCACTACTCTCCAGCAAAAATAAAAAAATATTTTCTGTGTTTGTGTGCGCTTTAGCCGCACGTATATATCAATATAACATAAATGGAGGACCAAACTTTCTCCGATAAAAATAAAATAGGGAAAGATCAAGAATCACTTCCTCCTAGTGCTGTTGCTGCTGCTGGGAGTTGTTCATCATCCCAGAGAGGAAGTAGGAACATCACTACTTTTACTAAACAATTGACCCTCCAACAGTCCTTAGCGATGAGGATGAAGTACGACAGCAGTCATCCTGAAGCAAAACGTATAACTGAGGCCTTGACTGCTATGTTGGTGTTAGACGTGCGTCCGGTATCCGCCATTAGTGCAGTGGGATTTAGACAATTGATGGAGGTAGTGTGTCCTCGGTTCCAAATCCCGTCTAGATTCCACCTGCATCCTCAAAGCAGCAGCGACAAGCATGCGTCTGTCTGTTAAAGGGTGGTGACACCCTCAAAGTGTGCTACACAAACAATTAAAATATTGTTCTTTTTTTTTCTGTCTATGTGAAATGTGTGGGCTGTAGCCGCACCTGCATCCTTAAAGCAGCAGCGACAAGCGTGCGTCTGTCTGTTAAAGGGTGTTGTAACTCTCAAAGTGCTCCAAAAAATAAAAAAATTTTTTTAATGTGTTTGTGACTTGTGTGCGATGTAGCCGCACTTGCATCCTCAAAGCAGCAGCGACAAGCGTGCGTCTGTTAAAGGGTGGTGACACCCTCAAAGTGTGCTACACAAACAATAAAAATATTCTTCTTCTTTTTTCTGTCTTTGTGAATTGTGTGGGCTGTAGCCGCACCTGCATCCTTAAAGCAGCAGCGACAAGCGTGCGTCTGTCTGTTAAAGGGTGGTGACACCCTCAAAGTGTGCTACACAAACAATTAAAATATTGTTCTTTTTTTTTCGGTCTTTGTGAAATGTGTGGGCTGTAGCCGCACCTGCATCCTTAAAGCAGCAGCGACAAGCGTGCGTCTGTCTGTTAAAGGGTGGTGTAACTCTCAAAGTGCTCCAAAAAATAAAAAACTATTTTTTTAATGTGTTTGTGACTTGTGTGCGATGTAGCCGCACTTGCATCCTCAAAGTAGCAGCGACAAGCGTGTGTCTGTCTGTTAAAGGGTGGTGACACCCTCAAAGTGTGCTACACAAACAATAAAAATATTCTTCTTTTTTCTGTCTTTGTGAATTGTGTGGGCTGTAGCCGCACTTGCATCCTCAAAGCAGCAGCGACAAGCGTGCGTCTGTCTCTTAAAGGGTGGTGTAACCCTCAAAGTGCGCTCCACAAACAATAAAAATATTCTTTTTTTTTTTCTGTCTTTGTGAATTGTGTGGGCTGTAGCCGCACTTGCATCCTCAAAGCAGCAGCGACAAGCGTGCGTCTGTCTGTTAAAGCATTACATCGGTGACAGCATCCAAGTAGGCATGTCAGACAGTCCGTACCTGTACTGGCAGGAAAAAGAAGCAATTTGGAGGTCCCTGTACAAACTGGCTCTATTTTACCTGAGTTGCCCCCCCTCCAGTGTGTACTCCGAAAGAGTGTTTAGTGCAGCCGGGAACCTTGTCAGCGAAAGGCGTAGGTGGTTGCTTCCTCAAAATGTGGAGAAGATGATGTTCATAAAATGAATTATCAACTCTTCCAGGGAGACCAGCCTCCAGAACGTACAGAGGGACCTGTGGTTCCAGCAGGGACGAATTAATACTCTGTGAGGATGCGGATGTACACACTGAAGAGGGTGAGGAATCGGTGGATGAGGAGGATGAGGATGACATCTTGCCTCCGTAGAGCCAGTTTGTGCAGGGACAGATTAATTGCCAGCTTGTTTTGTGGGGGCCCAAATGAACCAATCATTTCAGCCACAGTTGTGTGGCAGACCCTGGCGCTGAAATGATTGGTTTGTTAAAGTGTGCATGTCCTGTTTATACAACATAAGGGTGGGTGGGAGGGCCCAAGGACAATTCCATCTTGCACCTCTTTTTTTTCTTTGCATTATGTACAGTTTGGGGCCTAGTTTTTCAAACTGCCATCCTCTCTGCCACTGCAGTTTCACGCCTAGATGGGTTACGTGTTTGTGCCGCCCACTCGTGTCGCTTAGCATAGTCATCCAGCTACCTTGGTGCAACCTTTTGGACATAAAAACACTATTGTGAGGTGTGAGGTGTTCAGAATAGACTGGAAATGAGTGGAAATTAAGGTTATTGAGGTTAATAATAGCATAGGAGCAGAAAAACCTACAAATTCTGTGATTTTAGCTGTTTTTATGCTTTTTTTCAAAAAAATACAGATCCAAAACACAAAACCCAGAACCCAAAACACGGAAGGGTGGTTTTGGCAAAACCAATCCTGATCCAAAACACGAAGAAAGATCCAGATTCAAAACCAAAACACGAAAAGTGGCCGGTGCACACCCCTAGTATGCACCAGTACATATCATACCGTGTGTATGCACCTTAAGCCTTTTTGACCTAAAAAAATAGTAATTTTGGGTGATTTTGTGCATAATGTGATGTAGATTTGCAGATCTCTCCCAGCAGTTAGGAATATCCAGACGTAGCTATTATCCCCTGCAAAAGTACATATTCCCCACTTCTATAACAACAAGTTTGCACGTGGCAAACACACTTTTGTGACTTAATAACAACACTTGTGGGGCACTTATATAAGTCTCTGTATTTCTATATAGCTCTTTATGAATAATGGCCGCTGACATTAACCACAGGATGTCACTTGTTTTCTTTACACTATGATGCTCAATAACATTTGTGTTACCTATGAGACTGCAGGCACGCCATGTAGACATATTTATGCACTGCTACTACTAATAAAAGTCTATGAATCTCGCTTTGCTCTCCTTATAAGTTTGCTTTGACTGTTTGTAGAAAGAAAAGGGATGGGACACATTTTGTGCGCGATTCAGAGGTGCACGCAGTTGTAGTAACGGCAGCTCCTGTGGCAGACGCAGAATGTCCGAGTGACCATGGCCGCCGGTGACAGGTAATGTGTCCACCGTCATATTCTCTTCTCAGCCCAGACGTATGTATCACTGGTAATAGGGCATGGAATGATGATGGTTATATATATGTCCCAGTGATAAATGTACAGATCTGGGTCAGGATTGTGTTGCTCAGCAGCAAGAACACCTGGTGGGACGATCCAAAAATAGCTGTTACCATGTTTCTTCCCTGACCGAACCTTTGTCATTCCCTCCTGCACGGGTGACAGTAACATGACGAAACATATAACCAATGTTATAGACCTTCGTATCATTTCTTAGCTGTTAAGACTGAATTTTAATATAATAGGATATTAATATAATTAGTTTTATGAAGGTAAAATAATAATGATTAAATAAAAACCCTGTATAGCTCTGTAAAGCGGTCTTAGGTCAAGAATCGCTCTAAAATAATAGCCATCTCTGTAGATTTCCAGTGAATGGAATGGTCTCACTATACCCTGATTTATTGATGACGGGGGGCACTTCAGGTAAGTGACAGACCATAACCCCCTAGGCTGGGGACAGATTGATCTTTTAATGCAGGGTTGTTAGGGGTGAACTAGCATATCTCCCACCATTACATTGCCCCTTAGCGAGACTCCTTTTGTGAGCTGAAGACGAGCACAAGTGAACGGGGGTGTGGCAGTGTGTCCGCTAGGCCGCGTCTACTTGTGTTGGCAGTTTTTGACCACTAGTCACTCCCCTGTTACTTGTCATACTGTGGGCAAGCACAGCACTACAGCAGTGACTGCACTGCCCCCAGCCTCTCCCGGAAACTGCCTCCCCCAACCTTCCCCAACCCCCGCTGGACATAGCGACCAGCTGGCAGAACGACGGGATAGTGTCTGAAAAGCGGGACTGTGCTGCAAAAACGGAACAGTTGGGAGGATAGTTTATACGCGGTCTTAGGGGTGTGGTGTATGGTGTTTATTATGTCTCAGGGCAGCAAGATCCCCTCCCTCCCCTCTTTTCTGTGTTGTCTGTTGACCTTTTTTCTTTTGGGTGGGATACAATGGCAGCCTAGGGGTCACAGAGTTTGCTAATAGATGCCCTCTCCTCCAATACAACATTTAGGCTGATTTCCCTACAGGGGTCAGCGTCCTCGCTTTTCTAACCTTTAGCCTTTAGCGTATTGGTGGGGGGATTGGAGACCTTAGTATTTGCCTTTGAATAGGGAAATTGTCCCTGCAAGTATTTGTGGCATAGTTGCCGACATTCTGGCTGCCCCCTCCGGGAAGGGACAGCCAGGTCGGCATAAGAGGGGTGTGGCTGGGATGTGACTTGCCATTGTTGCGGAGTGGGGATGTGATCATGTGATCACTTCGTCGTGGTCCTGCGGGCGAAGTTGTGACCTTTTATACCATACAATAGTCTCTCTCTTTGTTTACTCCAAGAGGCGAATTTCACGTCCAAACAGGGGAAGGAGCCATCAGCCAGTCGCCAACTGATACGGTCTGTGCTGCGCGCTACATTATGGTCATTCGTGTATTGAATGAAAAGGGAGCAATTTCCAATGCTGTCTCCCAGAGTAACGTTACTACACAAGGAAGAAATATGATCTTATGGAAGGTAAGTGCAGTGTAATGACTTGTATTGTTGCAGTGTGAGCTGTAGATAATATGAATGTAAACTTACATAAGTGGACATGTTATGTAGTCTATCTGTGCATCACATCAGCAGGGTCCTGTCTACAGCGGAGGTGACAGAGATCATCTGTAATGTGCAAACAGAGCTCTGATAGTCACATGATGGTATCGGAGAGCGATAGCGTCCACAAAGCGGTCATCCGTTTACAGCACTGACCGGCACGAGGCAGCCAGCTGACCAGGTGTTATACCCAGCTCACACAGGTAACTGGCCCCTAACATTCCTGCTGCCTGATTTGAGGCATCTCTATAGTGCCCCAACTTATCACCTGAAAGCGTGTCCGCCACCTTCCCACAGTGGAGACGGCTATGTTGTGTGCCTCAGTGCTTTTGTGCCTCATGCCTCAAAGATTTTACTGGTTTCTATTGAATTACTAAGACACATTGGGGCCTATTTATAATTTAATATTTGTGGTACAGTATATTCAGATAAAACACCAGTATTCGGGGGATACCCACAAATAATAAGTATCCCCCCGATGGGCCAGATGTACCATAGAGGGACCGCAGCTGCTATCTCCATTATCTGCCGCAGGCCCCATAGGTTTCTAAAGGGGATGTGATGCTGTCGGATTTACCATTCCCGGAGCTTGGTCCCCGCAGCTAACACCTTATAAAGATGGCGTTGTGCTGCTGTAGCTTATGGGTTACACATCGCAAAAGATTACTGGGGGTGGGGTTCCGGATGAACCCTCTCCGACATTGGGCACAGCGCATTCGTGGTCTGTAGACTCCAAGCACATCGAGGGTGCTCCGTTACATCCCGGCATAACTTCAATGTGATCGTGGGCGCTAATATCACCCCCAGATCACATTGCAAATGCCATTATTAATAAATGGGCCCCATTGTCAGTATCCCCTCCCTCCTCCAAGGCTACACATGTGAGAAGCCAGTTCTAAGCTGCTACTGGTCCATGCACTCACTTGTGGGACCTGAGATGAGGCCTTATAGCTGAGGCTGTTTACAGCTGTAATTCACCTCATTTTACAGTGGGGGCGGAGCTACATGTCATTGTGACCCCACCCACTGTGCTGCTTTTAGTCAAAGTGTATAAGGGGGCACACTGCTGTATGCTGCACTGTACTCTGCTGTATAGGCTGTGCTGTGTCCTGACTCACTACAAGTGGCTGTGCTACTCTTAGTCAATGTGTATAGGGGGGGCAAAATGCCAATGCACCCACTGTCCACCTAATCCACAGACAGGTGGACAAGCAGTAGTGGGCAAACTAAAGATGACATGACTGTGACAGCCCATTGGGTGGGTGATTCTTCCTTAGCAGCAGTATCTAACAAACAATGCCAGCTCATTCAGAGGCAGGCTGCTCTGTGTATTACTGGCTTCACTGTGACTCCAGCGCATGCGTGGTCTGCTGACTACACATGTGCGAGTGCACAATGCAGGGTAGGGCTCCTTTGGAACCCTCTCCCGGTGATATCTGCAAAAAGTAACCCACAGGCTAGAGCAGGTCAATCTTTAGATGGCGTAAGCTGCGGGGGGCAGAACTCCGGAATACTTTGCATTCTGCAGCTTGGAAATTCTAACTGCATTTGCAGCCCCATAGAAACGGGTTGGGTACGGGTTGCCGATGCTCAGGATCTCGGCGGTCAGAATCTCAATGCTGCCATCTTGATAGGGTTGAAATACCAACAGCGCCGGTAAGCAGGGGCATAGGGAGGGCGTTCTGGTTGGGTGCAATCTCCTGTTGCTGCGCCTGCTGGACAGCCTGCTGGGTGCCAGCTTCAGGGGCACTTCTGTCTTTGTGTGTGTGACGTCATAACGTCACACGCACAGACAGAGTAGCCGGGATGAAAAGAGCCGGGATGATAATAGCAAGGTGCGTACTGGCAGTGCGGCGATTGTTTGTTCCACAGTGCTGCCCTTTATATGTACAAATATAATTGTTAGGTGCCTGCGTGAGGGAGGTGAGGGGGAATGGGAGTCAGTGACTGAGGGGTTTTATAGTGGATGATGCTGGCCTGCTATAATCAGCGTGGGGGAGGGGGAGCACTTATATATATAATACAGTCAGTGCAGTGACTTAGGGGCATTATAGGTGATGGTGCTGGCCTGCTACAATCAGTGGGCCCCATTAGTTAATGACTTTTATCACCAAAACGAGTGATAAATGTCACTGTGTAGTGTATGATAAATGGTGCTCCAGCCAATCAGCTCCTAAGTGTCATTTTTCTAACAGTTGACAGTCTGGAGGTGATTGGCTGGAGCACCATTTATCATACACAGTGACATTTATCACTCATTTTGGTGATAAAACTCATTAATAAATCAGGCCAGTGTGTGTGGGGGTTGAGTTGGCAAAACAGTGATATATAAGGGGGCTGGATTGAGAGGAGGCTTGAGGCTGGAGTGTTAGGGGGCTGATGGCTGGAGTAACACGGGATTGAAGGCTGGAATGACATGGGTTTGAAGGCTGGAGCGACAGTGGGCTGACGGCTGGAGTGACGGGGCTGACGGCTGGAGTGACGGGGCTGATGGCTGGAGTGACAGGGGGCTGATGGCTGGAGTGACAGGGGGCTGATGGCTGGAGTGACGGGGCTGATGGCTGGAGTGACGGGGCTGATGGCTGGAGTGACAGGGGGCTGATGGCTGGAGTGACGGGGCTGATGGCTGGAGTGACGGGGCTGATGGCTGGAGTGACGGGGCTGATGGCTGGAGTGACAGGGGGCTGATGGCTGGAGTATAATAAATAACAATAAATTGGTATCAGTTCCAACACATGAATATCAGAGCAGCCTCATATCATGCTAATCATTTTTGCACATAACTGATAATGATAGAACTAAATAAATGAATAGACGAAAGACATAATTGCCGTCATACCCTCATCTGTCCAATCGATATCAGACCTGGACCCTCACTCTCTAGGAAGTCTCTTTTCTAACCATATTGCACATTATTGGTAACAAAGGTGCTAAATAGGTGAATGAATATATAAATGTATTGGTCATATCAAAGAAAAAAACTAAGTGTTAGAGCCCGTGTGGATACACCTCAGACTAATAACACATCATAAAAAGACATATAATAACCTGAATGATTAGGTCGCACATTTGAACATTCTATATCAGGCTCACATGGGTCATTACCTCTCACATTAATGTGTGACCTAATCATTCAGGTTATTATTATATGTCTTTTTATTAGGGGTGTGCACCGGCCTCTTTTCGTGTTTTGTGTTTTGGTTTTGGATCTGGATCTTTCTTTGTGTTTTGGATCTGGATTGGTTTTGCCAAAACCACCCTTCCGTGTTTTGGGTTCTGGGTTTTGTGTTTTGGATCTGTATTTTTTTGAAAAAAAGCATAAAAACAGCTAAAATCACAGAATTTGTAGGTTTTTCTGCTCCTATGCTATTATTAACCTCAATAACCTTAATTTCCACTCATTTTCAGTCTATTCTGAACACCTCACAATAGTGTTTTTATGTCCAAAAGGTTGCACCGAGGTAGCTGGATGACTATGCTAAGCGACACGAGTGGGCGGCACAAACACGTGACCCATCTAGGCGTGAAACTGCAGTGGCAGACAGGATGGCAGTTTGAAAAACTAGGCCCCAAACTGTACATAATGCAAAGAAAAAAAAGAGGTGCAAGATGGAATTGTCCTTGGGCCCTCCCACCCACCCTTATGTTGTATAAACAGGACATGCACACTTTAACAAACCAATCATTTCAGCGCCAGGGTCTGCCACACAACTGTGGCTGAAATGATTGGTTCGTTTGGGCCCCCACAAAACAAGCTGGCAATTAATCTGTCCCTGCACAAACTGGCTCTATGGAGGCAAGATGTCATCCTCATCCTCCTCATCCACCAATTCCTCACCCTCTTCAGTGTGTACATCCTCATCCTAACAGAGTATTAATTCGTCCCTGCTGGAACCACAGGTCCCTCTGTACGTTCTGGAGGCTGGTCTCCCTGGAAGAGTTGATAATTCATTTTATGAAC
Source organism: Taudactylus pleione (assembly GCA_031769625.1). NCBI lineage: Eukaryota > Metazoa > Chordata > Amphibia > Anura > Myobatrachidae > Taudactylus > Taudactylus pleione. The sequence goes on from JAUIMM010000240.1 coordinate 1,755,029, forward strand.
ATCATCTTCTCCACATTTTGTGGAAGCAACCTCCTACGCCTTTCGCTGACAAGGTTCCCGGCTGCACTAAACACTCTTTCGGAGTACACACTGGAGGAGGGGCAACTCAGGTAAAATAGAGCCAGTTTGTACAGGGACCTCCAAATTGCTTTTTCCTGCCAGTACAGGTACGGACTGTCTGACATGCCTACTTGGATGCTGTCACCGATGTAATCCTTTAACAGACAGACGCACGCTTGTCGCTGCTGCTTTGAGGATGCAAGTGCGGCTACAGCCCACACAATTCACAAAGACAGAAAAAAAAAAAGAATATTTTTATTGTTTGTGGAGCGCACTTTGAGGGTTACACCACCCTTAAACAGACAGACGCACGCTTGTCGCTGCTGCTTTGAGGATGCAAGTGCGGCTACAGCCCATACAATTCACAAAGACAGAAAAAAGAAGAAGAATATTTTTATTGTTTGTGTAGCACACTTTGAGGGTGTCACCACCCTTTAACAGACAGACGCACGCTTGTCGCTGCTGCTTTAAGGATGCAGGTGCGGCTACAGCCCACACATTTCACAAAGACCGAAAAAAAAAGAACAATATTTTATTGTTTGTGTAGCACACTTTGAGGGTGTCACCACCCTTTAACAGACAGACGCACGCTTGTCGCTGTTGCTTTGAGGATGCAAGTGCGGCTACATCGCACACAAGTCACAAACACATTAAAAAAATAGTTTTTTCTTTTTTGGAGCACTTTGAGAGTTACACCACCCTTTAACAGACAGACCCACGCTTGTCGCTGCTGCTTTAAGGATGCAGGTGCGGCTACAGCCCACACATTTCACAAAGACCGAAAAAAAAAGAACAATATTTTAATTGTTTGTGTAGCACACTTTGAGGGTGTCACCACCCTTTAACAGACAGACGCACGCTTGTCGCTGCTGCTTTAAGGATGCAGGTGCGGCTACAGCCCACACAATTCACAAAGACAGAAAAAAGAAGAAGAATATTTTTATTGTTTGTGTAGCACACTTTGAGGGTGTCACCACCCTTTAACAGACAGACGCACGGTTGTCGCTGCTGCTTTGAGGATGCAGGTGGAATCTAGACAGGATTTGGAACCGAGGACACACTACCTCCATCAATTGTCTAAATCCCACTGCACTAATGGCGGATACCGGACGCACGTCTAACACCAACATAGCAGTCAAGGCCTCAGTTATACGTTTTGCTTCAGGATGACTGCTGTCGTACTTCATCCTCATCGCTAGGGACTGTTGGAGGGTCAATTGTTTAGTAAAAGTAGTGATGTTCCTACTTCCTCTCTGGGATGATGAACAACTCCCAGCAGCAGCAATAGCACTAGGAGGAAGTGGTTCTTGATCTTTCCCTATTTTATTTTTATCGGAGAAAGTTTGGTCCTCCATTTATGTTATATTGATATATACGTGCGGCTAAAGCGCACACAAACACAGAAAATATTTTTTTATTTTTGCTGGAGAGTAGTGGACTTTGTGGGTTACACCACCCTTTAAGAAATGAGCCAGCCGGCTCTTTACTTATGGGACACAGGCGCACGCTTGGCGCTGCTCCTTTGTTGATGCACGTGCAGCCACAGTGCACACAAGTCACAAACACAGAAAATATATATTTTTTTGTTTTGGAGTGTACTTTGGGGGTTACAGAACCCTTAATGGTCAAGCCAGCCGGCCCTTTACTTATGACACAGGCGCACGCTTGACACTACTTTGTTGATGCACGTGCGGCTACTGCGCACACAATTCACAAACACAGAAAATAATTTTTTTTTTGGTTTGGACTGGAGTGTACTTTCGGGGGTTACAGCACCCTTAACGGTCAAGCCAGCCGGCCCTTTACTTATGACACAGGCGCACGCTTGGCACTACTTTGTTGATGCACGTGCGGCTACTGCGCACACAATTCACAAACACAGAAAATAATTTTTTTTTTTGGTTTGGACTGGAGTGTACTTTCGGGGGTTACAGCACCCTTTAACGGTCAAGCCAGCCGGCCCTTTACTTATGACACAGGCGCACGCTTGGCACTACTTTGTTGATGCACGTGCGGCTACTGCGCACACAATTCACAAACACAGAAAATAATTTTTTTTTTGGTTTGGACTGGAGTGTACTTTGGGGGTTACAGCACCCTTTAACGGTCAAGCCAGCCGGCCCTTTTTTTTATGACACAGGCGCACGCTTGGCACTACTTTGTTGATGCACGTGCGGCTACTGCGCACACAATTCACAAACATAGAAAATAATTTTTTTTTTGGTTTGGACTGGAGTGTACTTTCGGGGGTTACAGCACCCTTAATGGTCAAGCCAGCCGGCCCTTTACTTATGACACAGGCGCACGCTTGGTACAACTTTGTTGATGCACGTGCGGCTACTGCGCACACAATTCACAAACACAGAAAATAATTTTTTTTTTGGTTTGGACTGGAGTGTACTTTGGGGGTTACAGCACCCTTTAATGGTCAAGCCAGCCGGCCCTTTACTTATGACACAGGCGCACGCTTGGCACTACTTTGTTGATGCACGTGCGGCTACTGCGCACACAATTCACAAACACAGAAAATAATTTTTTTTTTGGTTTGGACTGGAGTGTACTTTCGGGGGTTACAGCACCCTTAACGGTCAAGCCAGCCGGCCCTTTACTTATGACACAGGCGCACGCTTGGCACTACTTTGTTGATGCACGTGCGGCTACTGCGCACACAATTCACAAACACAGAAAATAATTTTTTTTTTGGTTTGGACTGGAGTGTACTTTGGGGGTTACAGCACCCTTTAACGGTCAAGCCAGCCGGCCCTTTACTTATGACACAGGCGCACGCTTGGCACTACTTTGTTGATGCACGTGCGGCTACTGCGCACACAATTCACAAACACAGAAAATAATTTTTTTTTTGGTTTGGACTGGAGTGTACTTTGGGGGTTACAGCACCCTTAACAGTCAAGCCAGCCGGCCCTTTACTTATGACACAGGCGCACGCTTGGCACTACTTTGTTGATGCAAGTGCGGCTACTGCGCCCACAATTCACAAACACAGAAAATATATTATTTTTTTAGCACTTGGGGGGAGCACCCCTGATGGACAGAGCACCCCCTGGACAACACTACAGCACCCCTTTAGGACTGGGACACTGCACAGGTCTTTGGAGTGGACACAGCCCCTATGGAGAACTGACTGCACAACACAGTCCAGCCAGCCCCTATGGACTTTGAAGTAGTGGACACAGCCCCTATTAACAACAGCAGCACAGCACAACACAGCCAGCCCCTATGGACTTTGAAGTAGTGGACAACAGCAGCACTACACTACACTACACTACACTACACAGCCCTAACTCCCACCCTCCCTCTTCACTGTCCACAGCCGAGTGAGAAAATGGCGCCGACGCGGGTACCTTATATAGGATCCAAAACCCGCGAGACTCGGAAGGTGGGATGATGACGTTTTGCCTCGATTTCAGATCCGAGTCAGGCGGGAAAAGTCGAGCCTGACTCGGATCAGACTCGGATCGGGGGGGTTCGGATTTCAGAAATCCGAACCCGCTCACCCCTACTTTTTATGTTGTGTTATTAGTCTATCCAATAATGTGCAGTATGGTTAGAAAAGAGACGTCTGATATTGATGTGTTGGAACTGATACCAATTTAAGGTTTGATGATAATCCCACATTACACATGAAAGTTTCTAATCTACTCCCCTTTAACATAACCAGCACAATGGTCATTTATGAGTAGAATCGGGAATCTGTTTAGAGTAACACATTTTTGCCACAATAACCATTAATGCGCCAGTCTTTATGTGATACATATATAAACATACTATGTAAACAACTTATAGTAATATATATATAATCATTTTTATATTTATTCTTTATTTCTTTTTTTTTTTTTGATCCCGGGTAATAAGAAGTGTATCTTTAATACACTCTTATTTTAATAAGGGTTAATTATTAAAGGTTAAGTATTACTGTATGTGTCCATAATTATATCCTATATATATTCTTTTACTATCTATTATACACCAGAAAGACTATTTTGTTCTTCTGTGTCTTTGCAATAAAGTTGTGATTGTGTCGGTCACAGAGGCTGTCTGGTAGCACCACCAACGTACACAAATTACATTAGTTAAGACCAAGATGTTGGTGATTTGATTATTTACTTCTATTCTGCATTATTATTATGATTTGCTAGTGCAGACTCTACATGACTTTGGGGCCCATTTATCATTGAATATTTGAGGTAAAATCCCGAAAACACACGCTTTCGGGGGTTTACCTGAAATATTAAGTATCCCCCGAATGTATCAAGGAGGGACCGCAGCAGGTATCTCCGATGATGTCATTTTCGCCAATTTGAAATATCCCCGTATTCAATTACACCGGTGCGAAAAGTCAATGTAAAAAAACAGGGATAATATTTCACCAGCATTAGCAGGTGAAAAAAAATGCAGAATTGGGGTTTAGGGGCGCAGGCTTAAAAGAAATAGCCTGCACCCTCGGGAATGCCACCTTAAAACGAATTGTGCAAAAAAAAGTATATAAAAATAGGGACACCCCAAAAAAATTATTAAAAATTTTGGGGAGAAAAAAAAAATAGGGGAACAGTGTGCCTGATTCAGACCCAGGAGCAATATGCGATCGCTCGCATTCAGGAAGGGGACGGCTATTCAAATGATGCGGTCGCACTGCGGCTCGCAAGGACGCCCCCTATGTCTTAGCAAGCGGCGGCAATGAGCATACGCAATTGTTTAAAGACGCCCCTTTGCCACTCGCAACACACGTCATCTCCGGGAATTGTATGATTAATCGGGAGCCATCGGAGCTGCTCGCAACCCTTGTGGTTGCCTTTCCCTCCCGCAAACACAGCGATCGGTGAGGGCTGAAATACATGCAGGTGACGTGTACAATGACGCTGCTTTGCTAATTATGCACTCCCATTAAACGCTGTTTTGGCTGTCTGACACACCTGCGTTCACACATCCACTCCCCCGATTACAAGCACCTTCCCCTGTTACCACCCACAAACGGCGCTATCTGTCACTCAAAGTAGCGGCCAGATAGTGCCATACGAGTGGCCGTTGTGCGATCGCAATGACTGGCTTGCGCACGTGCACTGCGAATTATACGCATGCGCAGTTAGCAAAATATCGCTCAGAGAGCGAGTGATCGCCCCGTTGCGACCGGGTCTGAATCAGGCCCAGTGTTTAAAAATAAGGAAATAGGTTCAGGGGTATTCTGTGAGTATGCGGCAGGTGTATTCTAGTATAGGCTATTAGCGGTAGGTGTATTCTAGTATAGGCTATTAGCGGCAGGTGTTTTCTAGTATAGGCTATTAGCGGCAGGTGTATTCTAGTATAGGCTATTAGCGGCAGGTGTTTTCTAGAATAGGCTATTAGCGGCAGGTGTTTTCTAGTATAGGCTATTAGCGGCAGGTGTATTCTAATATAGGCTATTAGCGGCAGGTGTATTCTAGTATAGGCTATTAGCGGCAGGTGTTTTCTAGTATAGGCTATTAGCGGCAGGTGTATTCTAGTATAGGCTATTAGCGGCAGGTGTTTTCTAGTATAGGCTATTAGCGGCAGGTGTTTTCTAGAATAGGCTATTAGCGGCAGGTGTATTCTAGTATAGGCTATTAGCGGTAGGTGTATTCTAGTATAGGCTATTAGCGGCAGGTGTATTCTAGTATAGGCTATTAGCGGCAGGTGTTTTCTAGTATAGGCTATTAGCGGCAGGTGTATTCTAGTATAGGCTATTAGCGGCAGGTGTTTTCTAGAATAGGCTATTCGCGGCAGGTGTTTTCTAGAATAGGCTATTAGCGGCAGGTGTTTTCTAGTATAGGCTATTAGCGGCAGGTGTTTTCTAGTATAGGCTATTAGCGGCAGGTGTATTCTAGTATAGGCTATTAGCGGCAGGTGTATTCTAGAATAGGCTATTAGCGGCAGGTGTATTCTAGTATAGGCTATTAGCCGCAGGTGTATTCTAGTATAGGCTATTAGCGGCAGGTGTTTTCTAGTATAGGCTATTAGCGGCAGGTGTTTTCTAGTATAGGCTATTAGCGGCAGGTGTATTCTAGTATAGGCTATTAGCGGCAGGTGTATTCTAGTATAGGCTATTAGCGGCAGGTGTTTTCTGGTATAGGCTATTAGCGGCAGGTGTTTTCTGGTATAGGCTATTAGCGGCAGGTGTATTCTGGTATAGGCTATTAGCGGCAGGTGTTTTCTAGTATAGGCTATTAGCGGCAGGTGTATTCTAGTATAGGCTATTAGCGGCAGGTGTTTTCTAGTATAGGCTATTAGCGGCAGGTGTTTTCTAGTATAGGCTATTAGCGGCAGGTGTTTTCTAGTATAGGCTATTAGCGGCAGGTGTTTTCTAGTATAGGCTATTAGCGGCAGGTGTATTCTAGTATAGGCTATTAGCGGCAGGTGTTTTCTAGTATAGGCTATTAGCGGCAGGTGTATTCTAGAATAGGCTATTAGCGGCAGGTGTTTTCTAGAATAAGCTATTAGCGGCAGGTGTTTTCTAGTATAGGCTATTAGCGGCAGGTGTATTCTAGTATAGGCTATTAGCGGCAGGTGTATTCTAGTATAGGCTATTAGCGGCAGGTGTATACTAGTATAGGCTATTAGCGGCAGGTGTATTCTAGTATAGGCTATTAGCGGTAGGTGTATTCTAGTATAGGCTATTAGCGGCAGGTGTTTTCTAGTATAGGCTATTAGCGGCAGGTGTTTTCTAGTATAGGCTATTAGCGGCAGGTGTATTCTAGTATAGGCTATTAGCGGCAGGTGTATTCTAGTATAGGCTATTAGCGGCAGGTGTATACTAGTATAGGCTATTAGCGGCAGGTGTATTCTAGTATAGGCTATTAGCGGCAGGTGTATACTAGTATAGGCTATTAGCGGCAGGTGTATTCTAGTATAGGCTATTAGCGGCAGGTGTATTCTAGTATAGGCTATTAGCGGCAGGTGTTTTCTAGTATAGGCTATTAGCGGCAGGTGTTTTCTAGTATAGGCTATTAGCGGCAGGTGTTTTCTAGTATAGGCTATTAGCGGCAGGTGTATTCTAGTATAGGCTATTAGCGGCAGGTGTTTTCTAGTATAGGCTATTAGCGGCAGGTGTATTCTAGAATAGGCTATTAGCGGCAGGTGTTTTCTAGAATAAGCTATTAGCGGCAGGTGTTTTCTAGTATAGGCTATTAGCGGCAGGTGTATTCTAGTATAGGCTATTAGCGGCAGGTGTATTCTAGTATAGGCTATTAGCGGCAGGTGTATACTAGTATAGGCTATTAGCGGCAGGTGTATTCTAGTATAGGCTATTAGCGGTAGGTGTATTCTAGTATAGGCTATTAGCGGCAGGTGTTTTCTAGTATAGGCTATTAGCGGCAGGTGTTTTCTAGTATAGGCTATTAGCGGCAGGTGTATTCTAGTATAGGCTATTAGCGGCAGGTGTATTCTAGTATAGGCTATTAGCGGCAGGTGTATACTAGTATAGGCTATTAGCGGCAGGTGTATTCTAGTATAGGCTATTAGCGGCAGGTGTATACTAGTATAGGCTATTAGCGGCAGGTGTATTCTAGTATAGGCTATTAGCGGCAGGTGTATTCTAGTATAGGCTATTAGCGGCAGGTGTATTCTAGTATAGGCCGTTAGCGGCAGGTGCTTTTTTGCAGATTTTTTTAAAAATTAGTTTAGGGACTTAAAAATATGCTAGCACCCATTTTCATGTACCCCAAATTTGATGGGACCACTTTTAAAAATGAAAAAAAAAAAGCTAAGTGCTCTTCTGCATCACTTCTTCAATATCGGGAAAAAACACCTGCCGCCGCTATTTAAAAATGCAGAACACATTCTGCAGGGCTAAACGGGGGTATCCAGACTGAACCCCCATGTCTGGACATCTTTAGGGGGTTCCTAGGAACAAAGACCAAAAATTTACATTACTTTTCGCCGATCCAGGTTTAGCCGGTTCCCGATTTCTCTACTTTTAAATTGAATACTGGGATAAAGCGGGCACGCGCCCAATACTTTATCCCGAGAAAAGCTCCGATGTGGAGTGAAAAGTCCAGCATGGCCCCCTCGCTCCCTAATTGAATACCCCTATTAGAGTCTGACAAAGAAGCTGCTGATTGATATTGGTTAAAGAACTAAACTACATACTGCAGTAACGCAGCTCTAATGGCGGCTCTTCAGCGTTTTCCTGCTCTCTATTAGGACTGCGTTACCCTGGTATTGTAGTTTATTTATTGTACCATTATCATGTAATGTACAAATGATGGAGTAATGTATTAGAGAGTGATGTCATGGAGTACTTGCCATGGTCTGGGCACTGTAATTAGTCCATTGTGATGTCATAGCCCTGTCATACAGACTATTGCTCCCAGGCTGTAACAGGCCAGTGTCACCACAAGCAGACTAAAGACCAGACCTATCTTACCATCTTCTTGGTAAGTGACATTTCCTAGGCTTTCTATTGGGCAGAATGGGCAGTAACATGATGCAGAAACTAATAGCAGTATAATAATTATCAGTATAAACCTGTATTCAGTAATAATTAGCAGTAACAAAGCAAATGTCAGGTCTGAGGCTGACCCTCTGTATGTATGGGTATGATTATTATTATTATCTATTATTTATATGGGGCCACAAGGGCCCTGCAGCACCTTATGTAGAAGCAGAACATACATTACTATTACATAGGGCTGATTCTGAGGTGAGAGTATAGCAATTAGTAACTTTCCACCTGGGCAAAACCATGTTACACTACAGGTGGGGGAGATGTAAGATGTGCAGGGAGTGTTCCATGTGGGAGGGGGGTGTCTGTACTCTAATCTAAATTACTGTGTAAGAATAAAGCTGTCCAGCATTTGTAGGCTAAATGCAAAAATAGCCAGTATTTACCCTGCAGCTTATATAATCTATGGATTTGCCCCCCTTGGCATCGCTGCGTGCAGTTACTCAATTAGAGGCGATTTTGCAGCCGATTTCACCAATGACCGTTTTTCGCATAAAAACTGGAGACAACTTTTCTCCAGCCTAGGGCAGGCGAAAAAATTAGCAAAATCTCTATTTTTGGGTAAAAATGTGGGGATTTCTTACAGAACCCTTTGGGCAGCGCCCCTAAAGATATTTTAGCAAAAAAACATTTGTAAGTTGCGTAGTTTGGCGATAAATGACCGCTGAAATTTTGGTTAAAAAAAATAATAAAATTTTATGTGAAAAATGCATTTAATGTATTGGGTCTGGTATTTCGGATGGCCATAAAAATGCACCAAGTGTTTTAAGCATCGCACATAGCTGGCGCAGGCGTTTTTTTAAAACCACTTAAATAACACCTGTGTCAGTTTAAGGCACTTGGTGCATCTTTATTGCCCTCCGAAATACCAGACCAAAAATTTCAGCAGATGCGTTTCGCCAAAGTACGCAACCTACAATTTTTTTTTCGCTAAAGTATCATTAGTGGGGCTGTCCAAAGGGTTCTGTAAGAAATCCCGAAATTTCTAACCAAAAATACGGATTTTGCACGTAATATCGCCACTAATTGAATACCACCCGTAATCGGGATGTAGTTGATATCCCGGCTGTCGGGATGCTGATGCTTAGAATGCCGGCACCGGAATCCTGACACCAGTCAGAATCCCGGCGGCAGCATCTCGGCGGTAAGTATTGGGGTTAGGGGGAGAGATAGGCACTAGGAGGAGGATTAGGTTTAGGCTGTGGGGTAGGGGGAGGATTAGGTTTATGCTATGAGGGAGGGTAAAGTTTAGGATGCGGGGAGGGAGGGTTAGGTTTAGGGGCAGTGGTTGGGTTAGGATACCTATCTGCCGGCGTCAGTATCCTCCTAACTCTGTCAAGATGTTGGTAACGGAATTCTAACCGATGGGACCCTGAGGTCTGGCATCCTGTATCCACATCATTTACACCTCCACATACCTGTCCCCCTTCAATTACACCTCCACATACCTGTCCTACATCATTTACTCCTCCACATACCTGTCCTACATCATTTATACCTCCAAATACCTGTCCCACATCATTTACATTTCCACATACCTGTCCTACATCATTTACACCTCCACATACCTGTCCTACATCATCTACACCTCCACATACCTGTCCTACACCATTTACACCTCCACATACCTGTCCCACATCATTTACATCTCCACATACCTGTCCCACATCATTTACACCTCCACATATCTGTCACACATCATTTACGCCTCCACATACCTGTCCCCCATCATTTACACCTCCACATACCTGTCCTACATCATTTACACCTCCACATACCTGTCCTACATCATTTACACCTCCACATACCTGTCCTACATCATTTACACCTCCACATATCTGTCCTACATCATTTACACCTCCACATACCTGTCCTACATCATTTACACCTCCACATACCTGTCCTACACCATTTATACCTCCACATACCTGTCCCCCTTCATTTACATCTCCACATACCTGTCCTACATCATTTACACCTCCACATACCTGTCCTACATCATCTACACCTCCACATACCTGTCCTACACCATTTACACCTTCACATACCTGTCCCACATCATTTACATCTCCACATACCTGTCCTACATCATTTACTCCTCCACATACCTGTCCTACATCATTTATACCTCCAAATACCTGTCCCACATCATTTACATCTCCACATACCTGTCCTACATCATTTACACCTCCACATACCTGTCCTACATCATCTACACCTCCACATACCTGTCCTACACCATTTACACCTCCACATACCTGTCCCACATCATTTACATCTCCACATACCTGTCCCACATCATTTACACCTCCACATATCTGTCACACATCATTTACGCCTCCACATACCTGTCCCCCATCATTTACACCTCCACATACCTGTCCTACATCATTTACACCTCCACATACCTGTCCTACATCATTTACACCTCCACATACCTGTCCTACATCATCTACACCTCCACATACCTGTCCTACACCATTTACACCTTCACATATCTGTCCTACATCATTTACACCTCCACATACCTGTCCTACATCATTTACACCTCCACATACCTGTCCTACACCATTTATACCTCCACATACCTGTCCCCCTTCATTTACATCTCCACATACCTGTCCTACATCATTTACACCTCCACATACCTGTCCTACATCATCTACACCTCCACATACCTGTCCTACACCATTTACACCTTCACATACCTGTCCCACATCATTTACATCTCCACATACCTGTCCTACATCATCTACACCTCCACATACCTGTCCTACACCATTTACACCTCCACATACCTGTCCCACATCATTTACATCTCCACATACCTGTCCTACATCATTTACACCTCCACATACCTGTCCTACATCATCTACACCTCCACATACCTGTCCTACACCATTTACACCTCCACATACCTGTCCCACATCATTTACATCTCCACATACCTGTCCCTCATCATTTACACCTCCACATACCTGTCCTACATCATCTACACCTCCACATACCTGTCCTACACCATTTACACCTCCACATACCTGTCCCACATCATTTACATCTCCACATACCTGTCCCCCTTCATTTATACCTCTCCTGGGTCTGGGTGCAGCATCGCAAAAATGTGGTCAGACCCCCGAGAATGCAGTGTTCGGGGGTTTACCCGCATTTCTCAAATGCACCAAGCCCCAAAATGTAATGCATACCGGGGGTGGGATGAACTAAATGGAAAATGTGTCAAAAACTAAATTTTCATGGTTTTACTGCGTTTTCCATATGTACTATTGGCTTGTCGCCGGGGCTCTGATGCGGAGGGTAACGCCAGGTTTTGCTGGCTTTACCATATATAAGCCTATGGCCTATGAGCTTCTACCGCATTGCGCTGGTATGAGGCATCCCATCGGATCCCTCCCAGCATGCCCTGCGGCCGCCACATCACTCTGCGCATGAGCAGATGAGCTCCTGGGTCATGAAGCCGTAAGTCTAGGGCGCAGCGCTGATCGCAAAGAACAGCTCATATCGGAAGAGCCATCCTTTGCTGTACTGATGGCTTATGTTAGTGCATAGATCAGTAACATTGCGATGTCTGGCGGGATGTACTCTGCACGGTTAGTACATCACACCCGGGGCTTGGATGCAAAAATGGCGTTACCCTATAGAAGCCTATGAGATGTGAGAGGGATCCAATCATATCCCTCCCAGCACCCCCCTGCGGTGTGCGCGTCCTTCTATACATGTCCAGTAGGACAGCAGAGGGATTTCTGGGTCATAGACCTGGAGGTCCCTGATTTGCAAAGGACCGTTCTTACCAAGAGAGCTCCCTTTGCGAGTTTCTTCATGCATAGCCGGCACGCATGTGAGTTTGGAATTGGAATACAAATGGAATTTGCCATGAGAGCGGCTGGCAGGACCCAGCTCCCACCTAATTGGATTGACCCCTCAGAATCAGGCTCATAACACAAAGTGAGCAAGTGAGACAATGACATACAGGATCACAGATTACCATCTAGATAATAATGGAGGATGACCTGTCCCCGTTACTGTTCTGCATTTCTCCACCAGATGTATTATTATGTTTATACGTATATTATATCATATATATCACAATTTTTTTTTTAACTCAACAGTTCCAACTATGCCTGAAACAATGAAGCAAAGAACACCATCATCTGCTGCCCGCATTTGCCGTGCGCTATTCTGTAAGCTAAGTAGATAAAGCTGTGACATTATATGACCCCTTTCTGTGATTACATAGTGTACACCTTGGGGGAGTCATGCAGTTCCCTATGCCTAATACAAGGGGATAACTACCATAGGTTCTGGGGGTGCAGCCCATGGATGAGGGGCGTCCATCTTCCCCGATAAAGTTCCATGTGTTGTACAGGATTTCCATCACTTGGCGGTACATAAGGGACCATACATACGGGATGTAGTCAATATAACGATGGACGGGAAGCTGCCTGACTAAATCTCAGCGTTGAAATCCCAATTTGGGACTAAAGATAGGCATCTAAATCCCAACAGATGGCTTCCCGAATGTAGGTAATCCACCTACTGTTAGCTGCGGAGGGGGAGGGTTAGGCACCCCCAGGATGGTCAGGTTTAGGGTGCGGAAAGGGGGGTAGGTTTAAGCACCCCTGGGGGGACTTAGGGTTAGGCACCACTAAGGGAGGGTAAGGGGGTAAGGGTAGGGTTAGCTTTCTTATCATAGCCATCGGAATTCATCATGTTCGAGCTTCCAGCATCGGTATCTCACCTGGCGGCTATACCCAACCCCTTACATACCGCTGGCATGGGGCCACAATATCTAGTTATGCCCCTAACCCATGGCCATCCCCTAGGCCTTCAGGTGTTTCGAGCTTCCCCCCCAACAATTGTCCTGACAGTTTTACCTTAAAATATATATTTTCCCGACTTTCTCACCTGCTCAAGTGCGCACAAAAAAATCACAAATTCCCTCTGAAAAATCAGTGTCGGTTGGAATTGGATTGTAAATGGAATTTGTGGTGTGAGATCGCTGTGATAGAGGATGTCAGGACCCAGCTCCCACCTAATTAGAATGCCCCTCAGATTCAGGCTCATAACACAAAGTGAGACAATGACATACAGGATCACAGATTACTATCTAGATAATAATGGAGGATGACCTGTCCCGGTTACTGTTCTGCGTTTCTCCACCAGATGTATTATTATGTCTATACCTATATTACTGTATATAGATTACTAATTTTATTTTTGTACTCAACAGCTCCAATAAAGCCACCGGAGAGGAGGAGGAGGAGAGACATGCTTATACGTAAGCTAAGTAGATAAAGCTGTGACATTATATGACCCCTCTGTGATTACATAGCGTACACATTTGGGGAGTCATGCAGTTCCCTATGCTAAATACAAGGGGGTAACTTCCATAGGTTCTGGGGGTGCAGCCCATGTATGAGGGGCATCCATCTTCCCTGATAAAGTTCCAAATGTTATATAGAATTTACTTAATTTGGTGGTACATAAGGTACCTTACATACAGTTGCTATGAGGCCCACAAATATCAGCATCCCCACTGCGGGCTACTCAATGATAAGTATTGGGGTTAGGTTTAGGGGTTAGGATTAGGCACTAGGGGGAGGGGGAGGTTTAGGCTACAGGGAGGTAGGGTTAGGTTTAGTGGTAGGGGTAGAGGTTGGGTTAGGACACTTGCCTGCTGGTGTCAATATCCTAACTCTGTCAGGATGCCGGCATCACAGTTATGACCGATGGGATTCTAAACGCCGGCATCCCTTACCCAATCCAATTAATATTTTTTTATTTATTCCAAACAAAGGGCTCTATCCAATTAGGTGTGAGTTTGCAAATGTGAGTTTGTCTCATGACACATCATTTACACCTCCACATTCCTGTCCTACATCATTTACACCTCCACATTCCTATCCTACATCATTTACACCTCCACATACCTGCCCCACATCATTTACACCTCCACATACCTATTCTACATCATTTACACCTCCACATACCTGCCCCCATCATTTACATCTCCACATACCTGTCCTACATAATTTACACCTCCACATTCCTCTCCTACATCATTTACATCTCCACATACCTGTCCTACATCATTTACACCTCCACATTCCTGTCCTACATCATTTACACCACCACATACCTGTCCTACATCATTTACACCTCCACATACTTGTCCTACATCATTTACACCTCCACATACCTGTCCTACATCATTTACACCTCCACATTCCTGTGCTACATCATTTACATCTCCACATACCTGTCCCACATCATTTACATCTCCACATACCTGTCCTACATCATTTACATCTCCACATTCCTGTCCTACATCATCTACATCTCCACATACCTGTCCTACATCATTTACACCTCCACATACCTGTCCTACATCATTTACACCTCCACATACCTATCCCACATCATTTACACCTCCACATACCTGTCCTACATCATTTACACCTCCACATAACTGTCCTACATTATTTACACCTCCACATACCTGTCCTACATAATTTACACCTCCACATACCTGTCCTACATCATTTACACCTCCACATACCTGTCCTACATCATTTACATCTCCACATTCCTGTCCTACATCATTTACATCTCCACATACCTGTCCTACATCATTTACACCTCCACATACCTGTCCTACATCATTTATACCTCCACATACCTGTCCCACATCATTTACACCTCCACATACCTGTCCCACATCATTTACACCTCCACATACCTGTCCCACATCATTTACTCCTCCTCATATCTGTCCTACATCATTTACACCTCCACATACCTGTCCTACATCATTTACACCTCCACATACCTGTCCCACATCATTTACACCTCCACATACCTGTCCTACATCATTTACTCCTCCACATACCTGTCCTACATAATTTACACTTCCACATACCTGTCCTACTTAATTTACTCCTCCACATACCTGTCCCACATCATTTACATCTCCACATTCCTGTCTTACATCATTTACATCTCCACATACCTGTCCTACATCATTTACACCTCCACATACCTGTCCTACATCATTTACATCTCCACATACCTGTCCTACATCATTTACACCTCCACATACCTGTCCTACATCATTTACATCTCCACATACCTGTCCTACATCATTTACACCTCCACATACCTGTCCTACATCATTTACATCTCCACATTCCTGTCCTACATCATTTACATCTCCACATACCTGTCCCACATCATTTACATCTCCACATACCAGTCCCACATCATTTACATCTCCATATACCTGTCCTACATCTTTTACATCTCCACATTCCTGTCCTACATCATTTACACCTCCACATACCTGTCCTACATCATTTACACCTCCACATACCTGTCATACATCATTTACACCTCCACATACCTATCCCACATCATTTACACCTCCACATACCTGTCCTACATCATTTACACCTCCACATACCTGTCCCACATCATTTACACCTCCACATACCTGTCCTACATCATTTACACCCCCACATACCTGTCCTACATCATTTACACCTCCACATACCTGTCCCACATCATTTACACCTCCACATACCTGTCCTACATCATTTACACCTCCACATACCTGTCCCACATCATTTACACCTCCACATACCTGTCCCCCATCATTTACACCTTTACATACCTGGCCT
Source organism: Taudactylus pleione (assembly GCA_031769625.1). Classification (NCBI taxonomy): domain Eukaryota; kingdom Metazoa; phylum Chordata; class Amphibia; order Anura; family Myobatrachidae; genus Taudactylus; species Taudactylus pleione. The sequence continues at coordinate 1,771,253 of JAUIMM010000240.1, forward strand.
ACACCATTTACACCTCCACATACCTGTCCTACATCATTTACACCTCCACATACCTGTCCTACATCATTTACACCTCCACATACCTGTCCCACATCATTTACATCTCCACATACCTGTCCTACATCATTTACACCTCCACATACCTGTCCCACATCATTTACATCTCCACATACCTGTCCTCCATCATTTACACCTCCACATACCTGTCCCACATCATTTACATCTCCACATTCCTGTCCCACATCATTTACATCTCCACATACCTGTCCCACATCATTTACATCTCCACATACCTGTCCTACATCATTTACACCTCCACATACCTGTCCTAGATCATTTACATCTCCACATTCCTGTCCTACATCATTTACATCTCCACATACCTGTCCTACATTATTTACACCTCCACATACCTGTCCTACATCATTTACACCTCCACATACCTGTCCTACATCATTTACATCTCCACATTCCTGTCCTACATCATTTATATCTCCACATACCTGTCCTACATCATTTACACCTCCACATACCTGTCCTACATCATTTACACCTCCACATACCTGTCCTACATCATTTATACCTCCACATACCTGTCCTACATCATTTACACCTCCACATACCTGTCCTACATCATTTACTCCTCCACATACCTGTCCTACATCATTTACACCTCCACATACCTGTCCTACATCATTTACATCTCCACATTCCTGTCCTACATCATTTACATCTCCACATACCTGTCCTACATCATTTACATCTCCACATACCTGTCCTACATCATTTACACCTCCACATACCTTGCAATGCAAAAAATGCGGTAAAACCCCCTTAAATTTGCAGTTTTTTGTGGTTTGCCCGCATTTCTCATATGCACCAAGCCCCAGAATGTAATGCATACCAGGGCTTGGATGCGGTGAGTAATGCCATCTTCAGATGACGTTACCCTATAGAAGCCTATGATCTTCTAATCACAAATAGATGTGATAGCAATCCAATCGTATCCCTCCCAGCACCCCCTGCGGTGCACGCGTTCTTCTATGCATGTGCAGTAGGACACCAGAGAGATTTCTGGGTCATAGATACGGAGGTTCCTGATTTGCAAAGGACCAAGAGAGCTGTCCTCTATGACTGTCTTCATGCACACTGGTGTAATTAACGCCGGAACACATGCGAATTTGGAATTGGAATACAAATGGAATTTGCCATGAGAGCGGCTGGCAGGACCCAGCTCCCACCTAATTGGATTGACCCCTGAGAATCAGGCTCATAACACAAAGTGAGACAATGACATACAGGATCACAGATTACCATCTAGATAATAATGGAGGATGACCTGTCCTGTTACTGTTCTGCATTTCTCCACCAGATGTATTATTATGTCTATACGTATATTACTGTATATAGATTACTCATTTTATTTTTGCACTCAACAGCTCCACCAATATGTAATAAAAAAGAATGCCAAAGGCTGAGACAGCAAGAAAGACACAGAAAAAATACGTTCCTGTCTCGCATCGGCCGGAGTATGCGCCGCATAATATTCAGTAAGCTAAGTAGATAAAGCTGTGACATTATATGACCCCTCTCTGTGATTACATAGTGTACACCTTGGGGAGTCATGCAGTTCCCTATGCCAAATACAAGGGGGTAACTACCATAGGTTCTGGGGGTGCAGCCCATGGATGGGGGCGTCCATCTTCCCTGATACAGTTTCATGTGTTATATAGAATTTCCATCACTTGTCGGTACATAAGGGACCTTACATACAGTTTCTATAAGGCCCCTACACCCCTGACCAGAGCCGTATTAACCCATGGCCGACCCCTAGGCTTTCAGGTGTTTTGGGACCCCCCTCCCGGCACTTCTGTCTGTCACTCCACTACAGGCTCTGTATGGTGAGTGGGGCTGGTGAGAGGAAAATGAGCACAGTACATGGTGTAATACTGCGTGGCCAAAAGATGACATAGAGCAGAGTGTATGGGATATAAGGCAATAATGGGGGGACTTGGTTTAGTATAGAGAGTGTTTCTGTTTATAAGATTGCTAACAATGGAGACACAGAGCTCCAGACAATCCCAATAACATGTACATTACATTATCATTATTGTCTAGTGCGGGAAGCCTGTTGTCACAGAGGGTGTTGGGGAGACAAGATTATTATTATTATTATTATTATTAGCATTTATTTATATGGCACCACAAGTGTTCCGCAGCGCCTAACAAAGTACATAGGCAAATAGGTTGACTTACAATACAATACAATACAGGACATGGATAATATACATTGCTACATTCGCCACCATAACACCCAGATAGGTAACAGAGCAAAGCAACCAAGTGTTAGGTGCCCTTGTGGGGAGTAAGTAGCATTAGGAGAAGCACAAGAGGGTAGAGGGCCCTGCTCATAAGAGCTTACATTCTAAAGGATGGCTGCTTCAGGGTGTTCCCCTGTCTGTATTCCAAATAGTGGTGATATCTCCCTGTGGCGTGTCTGCAGTGTAGCGTCACACACTGGGAATGGGATGTGTAAGATGGCCATTGTTGGGGAGGGGAGCAACTTCCAGTATAGTGTGCACACCATATGTCTCCCTCACCCTGAAGGTGGTCGTCAGGGTTTTGTATGTCCTGTGTGTGTGTGTCATGGGCTGGAGTGTCCTTGCCCTGCACTCAGTGGTGGTTCTCTAGTGAGCGGCCAGAATCTCCACAAGTTCTGTGGAATCTCCTGTCCTTATGAGTGCTGAGGTTAGAACTTCCGCCAGGTAGCGGCAGTGACAGAAGCTGTGATGGTGGCAGTCATGTGTCCTCTAAGGAAGATATACCAACTCTGACTATTGGCCCGATGTAATAATTGGTTCCCGTAGCTGGTGTTGGGCTAATTTGCGCTTCAGATCATTTGCGTTTGGTAATCGACGTTTCTGCTGTAATAATCTCTCTTCTATTTTTATTCTCCATTTTTATTACAAAAAGATCCCAGACAGTAACAAGGTCTATGTAGGGCACAATTCTCTAATATTAGTAATATGGATCTAAGCCACCCGCAGTCATTTCACTGCCAATGGCTCATTTCTCAGTAACACACTGTATAAAGGGAAGAGGGGAAAACCTGGATGGATGGACAGATAGAACGGGTCCTGCGCACGCGCCAGATTCCTGATAACTGGGAATCTGCGCTCAGCATTGTACATATGTGCGATGCTGAATTAGCCCTCAAGTCCTCACAGTTTTACCTTAAAAAATGGGATTGTACCTGCTCAGGGGATGTGAGGTAAAAGCCACGTTATATCCTATGGAGAGTTAATGCGGATTAATTTGTGCAGCTTAAATTAATTGCACATAATTTGTACCCTGCCACGTTAAGTTGAATCTAGCCGCATTAACCCATGTAAAGGGGTCATTTCGGTTAATTGAGTCCCCCCATAGTGTGTAATATACAGCATAGTGCAGCGTTTTTTAACCACAGTGCTGCGGCACACTAGTGTGGAGGCCAATGTAGTGTGTTTTACTGTATTCCTGTAGAGGCCAATGTAGTGTGTTTTATACCTGTGGAGGCCAATGTAGTGTATTTTATACCTGTGGAGGCCAATGTAGTGTGTTTTACTGTATTCCTGTAGAGGCCAATGTAATGTGTTTTATACCTGTGGAGGCCAATGTAGTGTGTTTTATACCTGTGGAGGCCAATGTAGTGTGTTTTACTGTATTCCTGTGGAGGCCAATGTAGTGTGTTTTATTCCTGTGGAGGCCAATGTAGTGTGTTTTATTCCTCTGAAGGCCAATGTAGTGTGTTTTATTCCTGTAGAGGCCAATGTAGTGTGTTTTATACCTGTGGAGGCCAATGTAGTGTGTTTTATTCCTGTGGAGGCCAATGTAGTGTGTTTTATACCTGTGGAGGCCACTGTAGTGTGTTTTATTCCTGTGGAGGCCAATGTAGTATATTTTATACCTGTGGAGGCCAATGTAGTGTGTTTTATACCTGTGGAGGCCAATGTAGTGTGTTTTATTCCTGTGGAGGCCAATGTAGTGTGTTTTATTCCTGTGGAGGCCAATGTAGTGTGTTTTATTCCTGTGGAGGCCAATGTAGTGTGTTTTATTCCTCTGGAGGCCAATGTAGTGTGTTTTATTCCTGTGGAGGCCAATGTAGTGTGTTTATTCCTGTGAAGGCCAATGTGTGTATTTTGTATGTGCGAGCCAATGTGTATGATTTTTCATTTGTCACGCACGCCGCGTCGCAGGATAATGTGCCTCAGCAATTTTAAAATGTTGTGGTGTGCCTCCAGTTGAAAAGGTTGAAATCACTGGTAAAGTACATAGAGACATACTACAAGCCACTATCCCCATGACTGAAGGCACCAGTGTGACTGACATTTTGCTTTTTATTTACAGAGACAGAGAGAAACATCGGGCAATTCCCATCTATGACCGGGATTTACCAGGTACAGTACATGAATAAAACACCTGTACACCAGGCCAGAGAATGTGAGGGAGTCTGTGCCGTCTGGCTCTGCCATACAATACATAATAATGTTTGGTGCAAATCATTATTATTACATCACCAAAGTTACCTCACAGTAATGGCTGCCATGTACGTACAGTATAGAGGTACTAATTCAGGTGTGGAGGCAAACGCCATCGCAGCTGTGATCTCTCATGGATCGCAATTGCGCTAATATGCTAATGACTCACTCGCCGTCCAGTGCTTAGAGCCGCCCACTGACAGCATCTCACATACGCTGCTCACACACATACCGGAAACATCTAACGCAGATCCGGTAGAAGGTTCTCCTGCTGCCAGTAAGGATGCAGTGGATAACTTATGCATGCCCATTTAAATGGTCCAACACGCATACATTATTTAGACCCCCCTCGTTACCTCCTGCCAATCACTGACAACCTGTTACTCTATCTATCTATCTCATATCTATCTATCTATCTATCTATCTATCTCATATCTATCTATCTCATATCTATCTATCTATCTCATATCATATCTATCTCATATCTTTCTATCTATCTATCTATCTATCTATCTATCTATCTATCTATCTAATATCTATTCTATCTATCTATGTCATATCTATCTTACTATCTATCTATCTATCTATCTATCTCATATCTATCTATCTATCTATCTATCTAATATCTATTCTATCTATCTATCTATCTATCTCATATCTATCTATCTATCTATTTATCTATCTATCTATCTCATATCTATCTATCTCATATATATCTATCTATCTCATATCTATCTATCTATCTCATATCTATCTATCTATCTATCTATCTATCTATCTATCTATCTATCTAATATCTAATATCTATTCTATCTATCTATCTATCTATCTCATATCTATCTATCTATCTATCTATCTATCTATCTATCTATCTATCTATCTATCTATCTATCTATCTATCTATCTATCTATCTATCTATCTATCTATCTATCTATCTATCTATCTCTCATATCTATCTATCTCATATCTATCTATCTATCTATCTATCTATCTATCTATCTATCTATCTATCTATCTATCTATCTATCTATCTATCTATCTATCTATCTATCTATCTCTCATATCTATCTATCTATCTATCTATCTATCTATCTATCTATCTATCTATCTATCTATCTATCCAAGTGAAATCTATATAATAATCGGCTATGACATGTGCAGTGGGGAACAGAGAGGAAGGAGATGGGACCATGGGGGGTCAGAGGGAAGGGATTTGGCTGTGGGAAAATGTGGCCGGGGAAAGTGTTGGGGGGGACTCGCCCCAGCGTTCCCTGTGTCCAATATACCGATGTACTGTATGTAATAATATAATAATGTTCTGGTTCCCATTACACCAGCCACCACTGACACCCCACACCCCTGCTAGCCCTAGTCCTATGTGTGGAGCCATTAGCAGCTTATATATGGGCATCTTTTTATCTTCTGAATGAAATGTAATAAATCTATAACTGTTAGTAACTAGCTTGAATTGGTTACATTCTGTATACTCACTAACATTTATGGAAATCTCTTCCCTGTACCACAGGCATCATACTGGTCATATAATTTGTCATCTGATAGTGATAAGTAAGTTCCTATTATTATTACTCTTTATTAATATGGTGCCACAAGGGTTCCGTAGCGCCTTACACAGGACAATAACAGGACAATAACAGGACAATAACAGAACAATAACAGGACAATAACAGGACATTAACAGGACAATAACATGACATTAACAGAACAATAACAGGACATTAACAGGACAATAACAGGACAATAACAGGACATTAACAGAACAATAACAGGACATTAACAGGACAATAACAGAACAATAACAGGACAATAACAGAACATTAACAGGACATTAACAGGACAATAACAGGACATTAACAGAACAATAACAGGACAATAACAGAACAATAACAGGACAATAACAGGACAATAACAGAACATTAACAGGACAATAACAGGACAATAACAGGACATTAACAGGACATTAACAGGACAATAACAGGACATTAACAGGACAATAACAGGACATTAACAGGACATTAACAGGACAATAACAGGACATTAACAGGATAATAACAGGACAATAACAGTACATTAACAGGATTATAACAGAACAATAACAGGACATTAACATGACAATAACAGGACAATAACAGGACAATAACAGAACAATAACAGGACATTAACAGGACTAGAACAGGACAATAACAGAACAATAACAGGACATTAACAGGACTATAACAGGACTATAACAGAACAATAACATTACTATAACAGGGCAATAACAGGACTATAACAGTACAATAATAACGGACTATAACAGGACAATAACAGGACTTTAACAGGAAAATAACAGGACATTAACAGAACCAGTATAAACAATAACAGGACAATAACAGAACCAGTATGAACAATAACAGGACAATAACAGAACCAGTATGAACAATACAGGAAGGAAAGTCACATACAATACAGAACATTGCAGGACATGGACATTGTGTATGATCATTGCTGCATCAGTCGTCATAATACTCACATAGGCAACCAGGCGGCAGAAAGGCTGGTGCCATTGTAGTCAGTGTAGAGGATGTGGTGGTAGAAGCGAGGGAAGGAGAAGCATATGAGGGATGAGGGCCCTGCTCATGAGAGCTTACAGTCTAAGGGGGGGGCAGACAAAAGGGTGACACTGAGTGGTGCTGTAGGAAGCTGATTGTGCCTATAATGCCCATGGCTACAGATGCACAGCTAGGAGGACCGACTAGAATATACATATTCCCATGTATCAGTGTAATGTACACCCCACCGCCACAATATGTGGCCTATTCATCACCGTGATTGGGGCCATTACTCCTGCGGACACAGTGGCTTCCCCGTGTCTGTCACACACCTCATTCAGAAATGTTGCAGCACAGGAGATACAGTATGACGGGTATTTCCTGTGTGACATGATGTGCCACGTGTCCCCATACAGTAGTAGTATGGGGGTGACTATTCCTCAGGCCTGACACCCTTGTCAGGTGACATTACCTACTGAGCCCCGCTCCTTCCTATAGGGATGAGTTCCAGATTGTGAGGAGGGATCCATTAGGTGCCCCCGGCCTCCACTCTGGTCCGTACCACCGGGCATTACACATTAGGAGCATTCAGCCTCCACTCTGGTCCGTACCACCGGGCATTACACATTAGGAGCATTCAGCCTCCACTCTGGTCCGTACCACCGGGCATTACACATTAGGAGCATTCAGCCTCCACTCTGGTCTGTGCCACCGGGCCCTCACATGGGGTAGGACACGCACTCTCACTCCACACATGGGGCATTACGCAGCTCACACCTCACATGGGGCATTACAGAGCTCATACCTCACATGGGGCATTACACAGCTCACACCTCACATGGGGCATTACACAGCTCACACCTCACATGGGGCATTACAGAGCTCACACCTCACATGGGGCATTACACAGCTCACACCTCACATGGGGCATTACACAGCTCACACCTCACGGGGCATTATACAGCTCACACCTCACATGGGGCATTACACAGCTCACACCTCACATGGGGCATTACACAGCTCACACCTCACATGGGGCATTACACAGCTCACAACTCACATGGGGATTTACACAGCTCACTCCTCACATGGGGCATTACACAGCTCACACTTCACATGGGGCATTACACAGCTCACACCTCACATGGGGCTTTACACAGCTCACTCCTCACATGGGGCATTACACAGCTCATTGGAGAGTTAGGGGTGTAGGGGGGAGGGTTAGGGTGTAGGGGGGAGGGTTAGGGGTGTAGGGGGAGGGTTAGGAGTGTAGGGGGGAGGGTTAGGGGTGTAGGAGGGATAGGGGTGTAGGGGGAGGGTTAGGGGTGTAGGGGGAGGGTTAGGGGTGTAGGGGGGAGGGTTAGGAGTGTAGGGGGGAGGCTTAGGAGTATAGGGGGGAGGGTTAGGGGTATAGGGGGAGGGTTAGTGGTGTAGGGGGGAGGGTTAGCATACTTACTGAGTCCCTGTCAGGATTCTGAGTATTGTGACGCTGCAGCAATTGTCTTGTTACATGTCTGAGCTATAGTGTATGAGACACACATACAGTAATCACATCCAGGTGTTTTCCCATTGTCTTTCCCTCATAATGTATATATTAATGTCCTTCTATATGTATACATGACTCCCTTTACCTCTGTCTCTTACACGGCTTCTCTTCTCTTTTTAGGATCAAGAATAGGCATAGTGACTTGCCATATCAACATCTATATGGCTAAAATGGGTGTGACCCATAGAGCTGTTGTGGGCATTAATTTCTGTATGAGATAACTGCTGCCCGGTGTCTATGTGTAGTCAATGGGGGGTATTGTCGTACTGAGGTGCCTGAGGGGTCAGCTGTGACCACGCAGTAATCCTATTGGCTGTACGAGAGGCTAGACAGACTGGAGAAGATTTAGTATGTATTTACCTTAGGTGTAACTGTGGGGGATAACCCGTTCCCCTGGCGTCGGTATTAGGCGGCTCCTTTAGGAACCGTCTAAATCCCACACTAAGAGATCAGGTAATTCCCCATAGTTACACATAAGGTAAGTTCCATCTAATACTCTCTCTCCAATCTGCCACAAATGCTTCTGGGCTCTCCTACAGCCATAAGGATAACCACACGTTCCCCACTGACCCCAACATGCCATAACATCGCACGCACCTCAGTAATTCAGTACCTCTCATTGACTCACATAGATTGTAACATCTTCCAAGGCAGCAGTTACCATACTAAAAGACCCACAACAGCGCAGACTCGTCATACTAAGTCACACTAAGTCACGCCTAGCAACACGTAACACCTAGTCAGCATTAAAAAAACAATAAAAAAAGTCTGCTCATTATATAAGTGAGTGCAGTAAGTTTTTTTGTTGAAACGCATTTTGCACATTCAGAGAGTATGTAGGGACTTCGTCAGGGATGCGTTGCTATGGTGGTGTGTGCAGCCAGGGATCGGGATGCGCTGCTATGGTGGTGTGTGTATCCGGGGATCGGGATGCGCTGCTGTGGTGGTGTGTGTAACCGGGGATCGGGAGGCGCTGCTATGGTGGTGTGTGTAACCAGGGATCGGGATGCGCTGCTATGGTGGTGTGTATAACCGGGGATCAGGATGCGTTGCTATGGTGGTGTGTAACCAGGGATCGGGATGCGTTGCTATGGTGGTGTGTGTAACCGGGGATCGGGATGCGCTGCTATGGTGGTGTGTATAACCGGGGATCAGGATGCGTTGCTATGGTGGTGTGTGTAACCAGGGATAAGGATGCGCTGCTATGGTTGTGTGTGTAGCCGGGGATCGGGATGTGCTGCTATGGTGGTGTGTGTAACCAGGGATCAGGATGTGTTGCTATGGTGGTGTGTATAACCGGGGATCAGGATGCGCTGCTATGGTGGTGTGTGTAGCCGGGGATCGGGATGTGCTGCTATGGTGGTGTGTAACCAGGGATCGGGATGTGCTGCTATGGTGGTGTGTGTAGCCGGGGATCGGGATGCGTTGCTATAGTGGTGTGTATAACCGGGGATCAGGATGCGCTGCTATGGTGGTGTGTGTAACCGGGGATCGGGATGCGTTGCTATGGTGGTGTGTGTAACCGGGGATCGGGATGCGTTGCTATGGTGGTGTGTGTAACCAGGGATCGGGATGCGTTGCTATGGTGGTGTGTGTAACCAGGGATAAGGATGCGCTGCTATGGTGGTGTGTGTAGCCGGGGATCGGGATGCGCTGCTATGGTGGTGTGTGTAACCGGGGATCAGGATGCGCTGCTATGGTGGTGTGTGTAGCCGGGGATCATGATGCGCTGCTATGGTGGTGTGTGACCGGGGATCAGGATGCGCTGCTATGGTGGTGTGTGTAACCGGGGATCGGGATGCGTTGCTATGGTGGTGTGTGTAACCAGGGATCGGGATGCGTTGCTATGGTGGTGTGTGTAACTAGGGATCGGGATGCGTTGCTATGGTGGTGTGTGTAGCCGGGGATCAGGATGCGTTGCTATGGTGGTGTGTAGCCGGGGATCGGGATGCGTTGCTATGGTGGTGTGTGTAGCCGGGGATCAGGATGCGCTGCTATGGTGGTGTGTGTAACCAGGGATCGGGAAGCGCGGCTATGGGGGTGTGTGTAGCCGGGGATCGGGATGCGCTGCTATGGTGGTGTGTGTAGCCGGGGATCGGGATGCACTGCTATGGTGGTGTGTGTAGCCGGGGATCGGGATGCGCTGCTATGGTGGTGTGTGTAACCAGGGATCGGGATGCGCTGCTATGGTGGCGTGTGTAACCGGGGATCAGGATGCGCTGCTATGGTGGCGTGTGTAACCGGGGATCAGGATGCGCTGCTATGGTGGCGTGTGTAACCGGGGATCAGGATGTGCTGCTATGATTGTGTGTAACCAGGGATCGGGATGCGCTGCTATGGTGGTGTGTGTAACCAGGGAACAGGATGCGCTGCTATGGTGGTGTGTAGCCAGGGATCGGGATGCGCTGCTATGGTGGTGTGTGTAACCAGGGATCGGGATGCGCTGCTATGGTGGTGTGTGTAACCAGGGATCGGGATGCGCTGCTTTGGTGGTGTGTGTAACTAGGGATCGGGATGCGCTGCTATGGTGGTGTGTGTAACCAGGGATCGGGATGCGCTGCTATGGTGGTGTGTGTAGCCAGGGATTGGGATGCGCTGCTATGGTGGTGTGTGTAACCAGGGATCGGGATGCGCTGCTATGGTGGTGTGTGTAGCCGGGGATTGGGATGTGCTGCTAAGGTGGTGTGTGTAGCCTGGGATCGGGATGCGTTGCAATGGTGGTGTGTATAACCAGGGATCGGGATGCGCTACTATGGTGGTGTGTGTATCCGGGGATCGGGATGCGCTGCTATGGTGGTGTGTGTAACCAGGGATCGGGATGCGCTGCTATGGTGGTGTGTGTAACCAGGGAACAGGATGCGCTGCTATGGTGGTGTGTAGCCAGGGATCGGGATGCGCTGCTATGGTGGTGTGTGTAACCAGGGATCGGGATGCGCTGCTATGGTGGTGTGTGTAACCAGGGATCGGGATGCGCTGCTTTGGTGGTGTGTGTAACTAGGGATCGGGATGCGCTGCTATGGTGGTGTGTGTAACCAGGGATCGGGATGCGCTGCTATGGTGGTGTGTGTAGCCAGGGATTGGGATGCGCTGCTATGGTGGTGTGTGTAACCAGGGATCGGGATGCGCTGCTATGGTGGTGTGTGTAGCCGGGGATTGGGATGTGCTGCTAAGGTGGTGTGTGTAGCCTGGGATCGGGATGCGTTGCAATGGTGGTGTGTATAACCAGGGATCGGGATGCGCTACTATGGTGGTGTGTGTATCCGGGGATCGGGATGCGCTGCTATGGTGGTGTGTGTAACCGGGGATCGGGATGCGCTGCTATGGTGGTGTGTGTAGCCGGGGATCGGGATGCGCTGCTATGGTGGTGTGTATAACCAGGGATCAGGATGCGTTGCTATGGTGGTGTGTGTAGCCGGGGATCAGGATGCGCTGCTATGGTGGTGTGTAGCTAGGGATCGGGATGCGCTACTATGGTGGTGTGTAGCCAGGGATCGGGATGCGCTGCTATGGTGGTGTGTATAACCGGGGATCGGGATGCGCTGCTATGATGGTGTGTGTAACCAGGGATCAGGATGCACTGCTATGGTGGTGTGTAACCAGGGATCGGGATGCGCTGCTATGGTGGTGTGTGTAACCAGGGATCGGGATGCACTGCTATGATGGTGTGTGTAACCAGGGATCGGGATGCGCTGCTATGATGGTGTGTGTAACCAGGGATCGGGATGCGCTGCTATGGTGGTGTGTGTAGCCAGGGATCGGGATGCGCTGCTATGATGGTGTGTGTAACCGGGGATCAGGATGCGCTGCTATGGTGGTGTGTGTAACCTGGGATCGGGATGCGCTGCTATGGTGGTGTGTATAACCGCTGATCAGGATGCGCTGCTGTGGTGGTGTGTGTAACCAGGGATCAGGATGCGCTGCTATGGTGGTGTGTGTAATCGGGGATTGGGATATGCTGCTATGGTGGTGTGTGTAACCAGGTATCGGGATGCGCTGCTATGGTGGTGTGTGTAACCAGGGATCGGGATGCGCTGCTATGGTGGTGTGTATAACCGGGGATCAGGATGCGCTGCTATGGTGGTGCGTATAACCGGGGATCAGGATGCGCTGCTATGGTGGTGTGTGTAACCGGGGATCGGGATAAAAGTGGAAATGACTGATAATGTAGTAGCTTAGAGGGGGTATGTGTAATAGGGGACGGGGGGGAATTCATCGGAAGAAAAGATCTGCAGATGGTCCACATCAGTATCAAGCTTACCCAAATCTTTCTAAACATATGGAGATGAACTATATAGGTATGTTCCTGGTACAGGCTCTTTCCAGAGACTGTGGAGCTCATTCAGACCTGCTTGCAAGTTGCGGTCGCTCGCTGGCAAAAAGGGACTGGAAATTTAAATGAATTGCTCACACTGCGTCGAGTAGGGACGCCCACTATGTTTTAGCCAGGTATGACAAAGTGCGCTCGCAAGTGTCTAAAGACGCCTCCTGGCCACTCACTTCAAATGTCATTTCCGGGAAATGTAGGATTAATCGGGACCATCGTTTGCCATCGGAGCTGCTCACAGCACTTGAGGTTGCCTTAACCTGCCGCTAGCACAGCGATCAGTGTGGGCTCAAATACATGCAGGTGATGTGTACGATGACGCTACTTTGCTAATTATGCACGCCCTTTAAATGACGTTTTGGCTGCCTGACATGCCTGCGTTCGCACATCCACTCCCCCATTCGCAAGAACCTTCCCCTGTTACCCCCACAAACGGCACTATCCGTCACTCAAAGCAGCGACCTGATAGTGGCTTACGAGCAACCCAAATCAGATCGCAACGACTGGCTTGCGCGAATTATATGCATGCGCAGATGGGCAGATTAGCTCACCTCAAACCGACTCAAATCGAAAGTTCAAATCCCTCATTTACTAATATTTTATTTGAGAAGCATCTCTCAAATCGAATTCGATTTGGTTCGGTTTTCAACAGTGATTTCCTGTTCGATTTGACATGTTCATTTACAAATCGAATGGCAAATCCCACTTCAAAACTAACTGCAAATCCCCGACTGCATAGAACTGCTTCATGCTTTCACTTTCAGCATGAGCAGTTCGTTCTCACACAGATACATGCAGACATCAATGAGATGCCTGCATGTATGTGACTGTAACAAGCAAACAAATAGTTAAATGTTTAAAAAAATTATGTGAGGTACCCCCCCAAAACACAAACAGACCCGGACTTTTCAAAGCCAGTCCTGGTTGTTTAAGTACAGGGAAAAAATTGCGTAAGGTTCCACTATATTTAATACAACCAGCACTAGGCTCTGGGAACCAGTCCTGGTTCCGGACTTACAGGGGAAAAATTGTATAGGGTTCCACTGTAAGTTCCAGAACCAGTACCGGACCCTTTCTAGCAGTGGGCTGATGCCACAGCCAGGGGAGCCCTATCACCAGGCCCCCCAGCCGCAGCATCAGTCCTGACCGCTAGTCAGCCCAGGCCAGGGATCCCTGGGGAGTTGGGTACACCCCCAATAAAGGGGTCCCCCTCTCCAGGGCACCCCTAGCCTAAGTTGATAGCTCGGGGCTATATCCGCCACCCCTGGGCGGTGGGTGGCGAGTTGATAGTTTAGGTGTAGTGTAAAAATAGAATATATAAAACATTGGGCCTGATTCAGTGCCACTCGCTAGATGTGATCGCTCGCTCCCAGCGTATGCAAATCCAGCACATGTCCAGCAAGGCAGGTGATCACATGGCAAGGCATTAGCATGCCCACTATGTCATGGCGAGCGATCACTTTATGTATGCAGGTGAGATGCCCAGCCATTCCTAAGATGCCCCTTGTGCACATCATCTCCTGGAAGTGCATGAAAACATTGGTACATCGAGCACCATCGGATGCGCTCGCAGCGATTGAGGTTGACTATACCTGGCCGCAAGCACTGCGATCACTTTAGTGTGAAATACAACCAGGTGATGTGTACAATGACACTGTCTGTTAATTATGCATGCCTATGAAATGGTATTGAAACACACAGGCACGCCTGCGTTCATACCTCCACTCCCCCGTTTCTAGTGGTCTGCCTCTGTTACCACCCACAAATGGCCTCTTCTGTCACTCAATCAACTGGGCTGGCTATACTGGCGAGCGAGCGCTCCCCGATCTGTCACAGTGGTTCGCGCACGCGTATTGTGATGCATACACATGCGCAGATTGCAAATATCGCCAAGCTACGAGCGATCGCATCCTAGCGAGTAGGTCTGAATTAGGTCCTTTCTCTTTACAGTAGAACTGCAGGTCCCAGCAAGCCTCTCCCGCATGCTGGTACTTGGAGAACCACAAGTACCAGCATGCAGGGCATTAAGGGCCCACTGGTACCTGTAGTTCACCTGTAAATAAATGTTGAAAAAAACACAAGACACGCGCACCATACACAGTATAATTTGAATAAACATACATGCACTCACACATGTACACACACTTACACACACATGTACACATACTCACCTATCTACCCCTGTAGCATCGGTCCCCTTCTCCAGTAGAAATTCCATAGGTAACCTGTGGAAAAGAAAACATACTCACCGTCTCCTATGCGTGATTCGATCCTCTTCGGTCCAAAGTAGGCATCCATGGTCTTTTTAAAACAAAAAACGATAAACGCGAACCACGCACTAAGTAATAATCAGGATGATTATTACGTTCTGACTGAAGCGCTCAGACGTGGCTTCCTTCTTTGAAGGTCCGTGTCTGAGCGTTCATTGGCTGAGAGAGGTCAACCCCTGCCTCTCTCAGCCAATGAATGGCTCTCTCCATTGAACTCAATGATGGGAACCGCAGGGTAACTAAAGTTTATACTGCGGTTCCCATCATTGAGTTCAATGGAGGGAGCCGTTCATTGGCTGAGAGGTGGGGGCTGACCTCTCTTAGCCAATGAATGCTCAGACACAGACCTTCAAAGGAAGAAGCCGCATCTGAGCACTTCATTCAGGAGATAACAACCATCCTGGTTGTTATCTAGGGCGTGGTTCGCATTTTTTGTTTTTTATTTTAAGAAGACCTTGGATGCCTACAGGGACAAGAGGACCACTCCAGGTAATGTAGGTGAGTATGTGTGTATGTATGTATTAAACTTATACTCTGTACGGTGTGTGTGTCTTGTGTTTTTATCAACATCTCTTTACAGGTGAACTACAGGTACCAGTGGGCCCTTAATGCCCCACATGCTGCTACTTGTGGTTCTCCAAGTACCAGCATGTGGGGGAGGCTTGCTGAGACCTGCAGTTCTACTGTAAAGACAATATTTTACATATTATATTTTTACAGTACAGCTACACTATCAACCTGCCACCCACCACCCAGGGGTGGTGGGGATAGCCCCTGGCTATCAATTTAGGCTAGGAGTGCCCTTTATTGGGGGGGTCCCCAACTCCCTAGGGATCCCTGGCCTGGGCTGACTAGCGGTCAGGACTGATGCTGCGGCTGGGGGGCCCGGTGATAGGGCTCCCCTGGCTGTGGCATCAGCCCCCCACTAGAAAGGGTTCGGTGCTGGATCTGGAACTTACAGTGGAACCCTACATAATTTTTTGCCTGTAAGTCCAGAACCAGGACTGGTTCCCAGAGCCCAGTGCTGGTTGTATGAAGTACAGTGGAACCCTTCGTATTTTGTTCCCTATACATAAACAACCAGGACTGGCTTTCAAAAGTCCGGGGCTGGTTGTGTTTTGGGGGGGTACCTCACATTATTTTTTTTTTTACATTTAACTATTTATTTGCTTTTTACAATCAGATACCTGCAGGCATCTCATTGATGTCTGCATGTATCTGTGTCAGTTCGACCTGCTCATGATCAAATTAAAAGCATGAAGCAGGTTTATTCATTTGGGGATTTAAAGTTCGATTTGAAGTTCAATTTTGTGTTCGATTTCAAATAGAATGATAGTAAATAAGGGATTTGTGTGTTGGTCTATGTAAAAGTACCAATGTTTTTCCGATGTTCGATTTGAGGTTGCTTTGACTAAAATTCGATTTGAAATTTGATTTTACATTCAATTTGGCCTTTAGTAAATACCCAAATGCAAAATGGAATACAAATTGAATGCAAATCGAATGCCAAATCACTCAAAATGCAAAATCAACCCTTAGTAAATGTACCCCTTTAACATAGGAGAAAACGAGTGAATCCGAGTCACAGCAAGGACTTACATCACGGCCTTTCTTTGTGAGTGGTGGTCTTGCTACTGCTGTTTCATGCACTAGAATGCTTATTGCAGAAGCCAGGGCCAAACACAGTCAGGCATCTTCTGTAACCTCGCAACAGCTTCTCGCTCGAATTTAGAGGTGTCACCTTTAAAACAGGCAAATCAATGCACAAAAAACCCACTAAGGATCTTATTCAGAAGTGGGAATAGAGTAACAAAGAGCAAGTACCTGTGCATCTTGGTCAAAACCATCCTGTACTGCAGGTGGGGGGCAGATTTAAAATGTTGAGGGATCTAGCAGTCCAATTAGCAACTTGCACTGAAGCAGTCAGAGTGAATTTGCATTTTATTTTTGTATTCACGCCTCCCTGAATGGGACATATTGAAAGTAAAATCTTTATTTTAATGTTAAAATGTCTGGACACCATTCTTAACCCCTTGGACACCCCCTAATGGCTAATTAGGCAATCAGAAGTTTCCAATTAGCTTAATTAGTCCAATAATTACATGTCATTTTTGGGGGTTAAATTTAATTACAGTATTTTTTTTTTATTGAGTACTATGTGTTAGTCTGACATTTCTGAAACTGTAATTGTGGAGAAGCCTCCTTCCACCATTTCTGCACCCTCTGCAAATGTGAGGATGAATAGCAGTAAAAGTAAAGATGATGACCTAGAAATTGAGGTTGATACTACAGGATAGGGGGTAATTTTGTGTATCTAACACAAACAACATCCTCCTCCATTCTTCTCATTAGTGTTAAAGTAAGACAGTCACCAGTAGTAGCAGTTCTTGCTCGTGATAATAAGAAGCCCTTTGTCATGCGTGGTAATAATACTAAAAAAGCCTCCTCTTGTGTAGAATTTTTTTTCCCAAAATCCTGACATTTGTGTCATGACCTGGCTCTGGAGACTGTCAGTCAGGGGACTGGGAATTGAGGTTACTAGGTGGGGAGGAAGCAGTAGGCGAGGAAGAAGAATATAACCCTTCCGCATTGGCTAATTCCGAGTGTTGATGAGACATGACCAGAGGCATGGAGTCGGCGCCATGGTGAGTAACAGGCTCAATCCTGACAATTTGTCAAGCCATCTGTATCATTTGTGTAGCCAAAGTAAGAGGTAGGAACATTAACCATCTATTAACCTTCTCCCTGTTACGTCATTTTCAGTGAGTCCATGCAAATTATTTGGGAAAATCTTAAAAATCCTATAAATTAATAACAAGCAGCAGCATGGATAGATCCCAGCACATGCAATCTCCACCACCAACACCTTCATCATCAATCTCTTTAATAGGAGGTTGTCCTCCTGCATTCAATTTGCGAAGGCTAACTGACTCCTCCCCTACTGGGGGTGAACCTTCATCATAGAAGGGGACCAAGCAGACTGGTAGTTTTAAACATCAATTGACCGTGACACAATCTCTTGTAACTGACCTGCCTTCACGTATACACTGACCTTTTCTTCACACGTACACTGACCTGCCTTCACACATACTTTGTCCTACCTTCCCACATACACTGACCTGCCCTCCCACATACATTGGCCAGCCTTCACACATACACTGACCTGCTTTCCCGCATACTCTGACCTGCCTTCACGCATACACTGACCTGCCTCCCCACATATACTGGCCTGCCTTCACACATACACTGACCTGCCTTCCCTCATACACTGACCTGCCTTCCCGCATACACTGACCTGCCTTCCCGCATATACTGAACTGCCTTCCCACAATATCAATTAGAGATGAGCGACTCTGGTTCTCAGGGAACCGGACCCACCTGAAGTTCCAGTTCTGAGGCGAGAATCGAGCTAAGCTCTGGTTTTCCCACGTGACTCAGATTTTAAAACGAGGCAAAACATCATCCTTCCGCTGTCAGATTTTCGCAGGTTTTGGATTCTATGAAGGTTCCGGTGATCGGCACCATTTTTGCTCCAAGTGTGGATGGTGAACTGAACAGATGTGTTGCTGTCACTGTCTGTGACAGTGTATTGACCAACTTGTCCTGTCAGGCTCTGGACTGAAGGCTGCTGCTGTGTTGTCCATAAAGGGGCTGTGGCTGCAGTATGTAAAGGGGGGGCTTCAGTGGGTGCTGCAGCTGCTGTGTCAATTGTCCTGTCAATCAAGGGGCTGCTGCTGTGTTATTATACAAAAGGGCTGCTGTTGTTGTCCTGTCCCTCAAGGGGCTAGAGCTGCAGTCCATAAAGCGGTGCTGTGTTATCCAGGGGGGGTGCTCTGTTAATCAGGGGTGCTCTTGCCAAGTGTAAAAAAAAATTAAAGTGTTTTTTGTGCGCTAGCAACTTAGTTGTGCTATTATTGTTTGGTGACACTGTCGTCCACGTATTTGTGACTCTGCAGGTGGTCTGTCCACTCTCGGCAGGGGTGCTTTGTTGTCCATCAAAAAGGGGTGCTGTCTGTGTTGTTCGTCAAGGGGCTGCTGCCTCATTCAGGGGTGCTCTTCCCCAGTGTAAAAAATATAAAACTACTTTATTTTTGTGGTTTAGCAACTTAGCTGCACTATTATTGTTTGGTGACACTGCCAGCCAGACCGCAGTTTATCGTCCACGTATTTGTGACTCTGTAGGTAATCTTTCTGCACTCAGCAGGGGTGCTTTGTTGTCCATCAAAAGGGGTGCTGTCTGTGTTGTTCATCAAGAGGCTGCTGCCTCATTCAGGGGTGCTCTTACCCAGTGTGAAAAAAATAAAAGTTAAATTAAATTAATAATATCAATATCAATCCACAAAAAAAAAATATTTATTTTTTTGTGTGTGTGTGTGTTGGCAACTTAGCTGTGCTATTATTGTACGATGACACTGCCGCATTTTTCCATCCACATATTTGTGACTCTTCAGGTGTTCTGTCCGCTCTCGGCAGGGGTGCTTTGTTGTCCATAAATAAAGGGTGCTCTCTGTGTTGTTCATCAAGGTTCTGCTGCCTCATTCAGGGGTGCTTTTCCCCAGTGTTAAAAAAATTAGAGATGTCCGCCAACCCCGTGTTTTGGGTTTGGATCTGTATCTCCTCTTGTTTTGGATCTGTATTGGTTTTGCCAAAACCGCCCTTGCATATTTTGTTCTTTTTTGGTTTTGGATCTCTAATTCATATGAACAGCTAAATTCATATAGAATGGGCCTGTGTTTGTTCCTACAGTATTATTAACCTCAATATAATTTATTTCCACTCGTTTCCAGTCAATTGTGACAACCTCACAGCTCACAATATTGTTTTCATCCAGTTTAGGCCCAGAATTTGCACCAAGCTAGCTGGCTGACTAAGCTAAGCACAAACACGTGGCAGTTCTATTACCAACATGGCACATCAGGAAACAAATGTTTTTATTATTCAAGATGCCTGAGGGAGTTGGAGAATGTATGTAATTGAAGGCAGGTACAGGAAGGGTTGATTGGTAGTACATTTAATTAAATTTTTTTATTTCAAAGTAAGTGTATGAGGGAGGAGGGGAGGCATTTACAAAAAATATTTTACTCATTCACATCAGTCCTTGCCCCAGAAGAATCCTTGAGTGCCATGCCTGCTGCTGCTGGGAGTGGATTTTCATCCCAGAAGGGGACCAGTAGGGGACTACTTCTAGTAGTACTTTCCAAAACAATTGACTGTTAAATAATCCTTTGCAAAGCTTCCACTTGAAAAGCATTTCCCAACCTGTACAGGGACATTAAAAAAAACATAGTTAGTTAATGGCCTCCAAACTGCCATGTTACCCACTGTCCACTTAACCAGCACAAATGGACAAGCGGAACAGAGCAAATGCAAGATTTCAGATTTAAGGTCTTACGTTGTGTCTTTCTTTAGAATCCTGCACCTGCTGCTGCTAGTAGTGGATTTTTATCCCAGAAGTGGCACAGGAAGAGTGCTTTCTAAACCAATTGACTTAAATAATCCTTTGCAAAGATTCCACTTGAAACTTTTTCCTATCTGTACAGGAATATTAAAAATAACCCTAGTAAGTTAGTGGCCCTCAAACTGCTGTTGTGTGCACTGTCCACTTACCAGCACAGAAGGATAAGCGGAACAGAGCAAATGCAAGATTTCAGATTTAAGTCTTATGTTGTGTTTTTCTTGAGAATCCTTGAGCACCATGCCTGCTGCTGGGAGTGGATTTTAATCCCAGAAGGGATGAAGACGTTGTTTCTTCTTCCCAACGGACACAGATCTGAAAAGATGTAAAGAGCTGTTGATAAGCAAATTGTCAGCTCAAGTGGCACGTAATGCAGCGATGACTTCTCCTTCTGTTTCTCCAGCAAGTGCATCTGCTGAGAAAATACTAAACTTTCAAAACACCCACTGGTGATGCAATTGAGTCAACACAACCAAGTTTTCACATCTGGTTGGGTCAGAATTGCCTATAACTAATGACAAACCCCCATCTGATACGGTCAACATTCAAAGAATTATTGAGGACTATTTAAAAAATTTTAATGCTAGCATTCAAATAGGCATGTAGTCCAGTCCGCTTCACTACTGGCAGGAAAAAAAGGTAATTTGGAGGCCCTTGCACATACTGGCTTTGCTTTATTTGAACTGCAGATCCCTCCAGTGTGTGCTCAGTAAGAGTTTTCAGCACAGCCGGGAACCTTGTCAGTGATCGGCCTATGAGACTACTTCCCCAAAATGTGGAAAAGATGATGTCCATCAAAATTAACTACAAATTCTATGAGAAAGACTTTTACCGTCAATTACATGCAAAAATTACAGAGGCACCTGTAACGGTGGATTCCAGCAGGGACAAATGAATATTGTGTGAAGAGGATGATGTATACATCACCCCAGATTATACCAGCACCCAAGCCTATATCGTCATCCCATCCTGTATTGTGTATAAATTACAGCTGCGCTCTCTGTTAGAATGGGGATTCATTGTCCACTTTAGTGGATGTAAGCTCCACTTTAGTCCATATCACCACACCCCCTACACATCTTCTGACCTGGGCTACAGGAGGAGCTGCTGCCCTGTGGAAAAAGTTGCATGGAATTGCTCCTCTGACTCGCTGAAATTCAGATGGAGGGACCACGGGTAGGGAGTAGGGACACTATAATCAGAGAATGCAGTTTTATCTGCTTTATTCCATTTTTTAAACCATATCCTCAATTTTCACCTTTTGAAAATATGTTTATGTGAATCTCAGCTGAGGCGTTTGTGATGTCATTATGTTTAATATTTTATGCACATTATTTAGCATTTTGTTGTGGTCTTGTAGTCAGCGTGTAGACTAATTATTTATTCATGATTGAGGTAAGAAATTAAAAGTTGCCTTTTTTTATTGCTAACTTTGTGTTATTAAATTGTAAAATTGTGAATTTTCTACTTACAGTGTCACAAGATTTTTTTTATGAATAAGAAAATAATAACAAACTGTGCTACCACTTACAGTGTCATAATAATTTTTACGAATACACTGCGTTTCCACAAACAGTGTCAATATTTTTAACAAATACACTGCATTTTCCACTTACAGTGTGACAATATTTTTTATGAATACACTGCGTTTCCACTAACAGTTACAAAATTTTTTATGAATACCCTGCGTTTTCCTCTAACAGTGTGACAATATTTTTTATGAATACACTGCATTTTTAACTTAGTGTCACAATATTTTTTACGAATACACTGCATTTTCCACTTACAGTGTGACAATATTTTTAATGAATACACTGCGTTTTCACTTAGTGTCACAATATTTCTTACAAATACACTGTGTTTTCCACTTACAGTGTGACAATATTTATTACAATTACACTGCATTTCCACTAAATGTCACAATACTTTTTACAAATACAGTACACTGCATTTTCCACTAACAGTGTGACAATATTTTTTTACAAATACTCTGCATTTTCCACTAACAGAGTGACAATATTTTTTACGAAAACATTGCATTTTCCACTTAGTGTCACAATATTTTTTTATGAATACACTGCATTTCCACTTAGTGTCACAATATTTCTTATGAATACACTGCATTTTCACTTAGTGTCACAATTATTTATTATACACTGCGCTACCACTTACAGTGTCACAAATAATACGTGTATGAATATTACACTGTGGTCTAACAGGCAGCATCACAGTAAAAAAAAACATAATAAAAATATAGTACACTGGGGTACAGCACAAAAAAATATATAATATATTATATTTTTAATAATAATTAATTATATTATTATATTCGCTTTTATTTCTTTTATACACTGGGCACCATTGGATGGATTTTACGAATACACTGCGTTTTCCACTTCAAGTGTGACAATATTTTTTATGAATACACTGCATTTCCACTAACAGTCACAACATTTTTTACGAATACGCTGCGTTTTCCCCTAACAGTGTGACAATATTTTTTATGAATACACTGCATATTCATCTAACAGTGTGACAATATTTTTTATGAATACACTGCATTTTCCACTTACAGTGTTACAATATTTTTTACGAATACACTGCATTTTCCACTTACAGTGTGACAATATTTTTTATGAATACACTGCATTTTCACTTAGTGTCACAATAATTTTTATAAATACACTGTGTTTTCCACTAACAATGTGACAATATTTTTTAAGAATACACTGGGTTTTTCACTTACAGTGTCACAATATTTTTTACGAATCCTCTGCGTTTTCCACTTACAGTGTGATAATATTTTTAGCGAATACACTGAGTTTTCACTTAGTGTCACAATATTTCTTACAAATACACTGCCTTTTCCACTAACAGTGTGACAATATTGTTTACGAATCCACTGTGTTTTCACTTAGTGTCACAATATTTCTTACAAATACACTGCGTTTTCCACTTATAGTGTGACAGTGTTTATTACGATTACACTGCATTTCCACTAAGTGACACTATTTTTTACAAATACAGTACACTGCATTTTCCACTAAGAGTGTGACAATATTTTTTACAAATACACTGCATTTTCCACTTAGTGTCACAATATTTTTTATGAATACACTGCGTTTTCCACTAACAGTGTAACAATATTTATTACGATTACACTGCATTTCCACTGTGTCACAATATTTTTTATGAATACAGTACACTGCGTTTTCCACTTACAGTGTGACAATATTTTTTAGAATACACTGCATTTTCCACTTACAGTGTCACAATAGATTTAATGAATACACTGCATTTTCCATTTACAGTGTCACAATATTTTTCATGAATACACTGCATTTTCCACTTACAGTGTCACAATATTTTTTATGAATACACTGCGTTTTCCACTTACAGTGTCACAATATTTTTTTACAAATACACTGCATTTTCCAATAACAGTGTGACAATATTTTTTACGAAAACACTGCGATTTCCACTTAGTGTCACAATATTTTTTTAGGAATACACTGTGTTTCCACTTAGTGTCACAATATTTTTTACAGTGTTACAGTATTTATTACACACCGCACTACCACTTATAGTGTCAAGAACAATACGAGTATGAATATTACACTGTGGTCTAACAGGCAGCGTCACAGTAAAAAAAAACATAATTAAAATATAGTATACTGGGTACAGCACAAAAAAATATATAATATATAATTTTTTTAATAATTAATTATATTATTATATTCGCTTTTATTTCTTTTATACACTGGGCACCATTGGATGGACACAGCAGCCCCTGGATGGACACAGCAGCTACTGCCCCTGGATGTACACAGCAACCCCTGAAAGGACACAGAAGACCCTGGATGGACACAGCAGCCCCTGCCCTGGATGGACACAGCAGCCCCTGGATGGACACAGCAGTCCCTTGCTTGGATGAACACAGCAGCCACTACCCCTGGATGGACACAGCAGCCAAACTTGGATGAAGCACAGCCCTGACAGCAAGCAAATGTTCTGATCAACGTGGGGTGGGACTTTTATACAATCCGAAACCCGCGAGAATCCGACAGCAAGATTATGGTATTTTTCCTCGCTTTGAGATCCGAGTCAGGTGGGAAAACCTGAGCCGGACTTGGATCTCGCTTTGGATTTGCAAGTTCGGGTGGGTCCAGTTCTCTGAGAACCACACCCGCTCATCTCTACTTGGAATGAAGGCTGGACTAAGCCTTGGCTGGGTGCCCTATCTTTAGAAGTGTCCTATTTTAAAAGTGTCAACTTCTTTTTAAATCGATTAATTGGCGTTATATCAGTGTTAAACAGCAGTGAAACAGAAGGAAACCCACCAAACTACAATCAAACAACAACCTCACCATTAATTGGACAAAGTGGAATTAACAATTGTGAGGCCACAGTCTCCATACTACTAGGTCCTGTGGATACATAACCAGGACTTTCAATATTGAACTCCCTGTCTGGTGGCTGCATAAACCTGGTGCCTCCCTTGCTACTTTTGCTGCTGGCTCTTTACATATAATCCTAATGCATACTTATCTGTGTTATGTCAGTTTACCTCTATAATAATGTACTTTTACCTTAGCTCTTTTTCTAAGTCTTATATCTAGCTCCTACCACTGTATATTTTACTATTTAATTTCTGCTCCCACCAAATCTCCACTTTTTTATACTCAATAATAAACTTTTGCAGGACTGACTCTTTTCCCACACTGCACTATTACTTGCGTTTCTGGAAATCTGCTCTCTCCTACATTCTGTCTTCATTCCTACTTTTAACTTTTCTTCCCCTATTTACATCATCCTTACTATTACCATGTTTTCTTCAAATCCCACCCTCACTCAGTGTCTACCTAATCTTTTGTTCGGCCCCTTGCTTCCATCTTTATCCTTTCCCCCTTGTCTCTTCCATTTCCTCTTCCCCTTATCTTCTCTCCTCTGTTTACCTTCCTCCCCATCTTCTCCCATTACTCCACTTTCATTCTATTATACTCCACAGGGGTCCTACAACCTCACTGCTAATCCCTCCTCCCACTCCCCTCTCCATGTCACTTTACCCCACATCCATCCACACATCATTAATTTCCCTTTCTGCCCACCTTCTACTGACTCCCCTTCTAGCACTGGAGTCTGCACCATCGCTACACTCTATTCAGCTCGATCCCCCAAATTAATCTCACCCCCACGCTATAGCAACCCTGATAATCTCATTAAAATCTCTCTAACAAACTCTGTCCCTCTATCCTGTGCCCTCTGGAATGCCAGGTCAGTCTGTAATAAACTGGTCCCAACCCATGACCTTTTCATCTCCAACTTTCTGAATCTCCTAGCTATTACTGAAACCTGGATTTCACCCTCTGACACCGCTTCTCCTGCAGCTCTCTCCTCTGGGGGCCTCACCTTTTCCCACACCCCACGACCTGGGGGTCGCCATGGTGGTGGTGTTGGGGTCCTTCTATCCCCTGGTTACTCATACCAACCCATTCCCTCTGAACCATCCCTCACATTCTCTTCATTTGAAGTCCATGCTATACGCCTCTTCCACCCAGTACACCTCCAAGTAGCTGTCATTTACCGTCCCCCTGGCCCTCCCTCCAAGTTCCTTGACAACTTTGCTTCCTGGCTCCCTCACTTTCTCTCCTCAGACCTTCCCTCCATTATCCTAGGTGACTTCAATATTCCAATTGATATCCCCACAGAATCCTCTGCCTCCAAACTCCTCTCCCTCACATCGTCACTTGGTCTCTCCCAATGGACCTCCTCACCCTCCCATGTGAGTGGCCATGTGCTTGATCTGGTCTTCACACACCGTTGTGATATTTCTGACCACCTCAATTCCCCATTCCCTCTTTCTGACCATCACCTTCTCTCTTTTAACCTGTCCCTCTCTCCTTCCCCTCCTCTACCTCCAAAAGCCTCCATTACTAAGCGTAACATTGACACTATCGACACAGGTTCCTTTTCTTACCTGCTTGACTCACTTCACTCCCCTATCCTCTCTCTCTCCTGCCCTGAACAAGCCACCTCCCTATACAGTGCCTCCCTTACTTCTGCTCTGGACTCTGTTGCCCCAGCGATCACTATTCACACTCACAGATCTACTCCTCAACCCTGGCATTCCAAATGCACCAGATACCTGCAAAAGTGTTCTCGAACTGCCGAGCGACAGTGGAGAAGATCACGCTCTAAGGCAGATTTTCTCCATTTCAAATTTATGCTCTCATCCTATAGTGCTGCGCTCTCCCTCTCTAAACAGTCATACTTTAAGAAACTCATCTCCTCTCAGTCCTCTAATCCCCAGCGTCTCTTCACTACTTTCAACTCCCTCCTTCGCCCACCCCCTCCTCGTCTCCCCTCCTTGCTCACTGCCCTTGACTTTGCTACCTACTTTACATCTAAAATTGATTCCATACGTCAGGACATCATATCCAACCAGTCCCCCAGCTCTCCACCTCCTCCTTTCCCTAGTCACCCCTCCCCATCAACTTTACCAACTCTAACATCCTTCTCCCCTGTATCTGGAGAGGAAGTCATGGCCCTCATCCGGTCCTCCCCCCCTTCCACCTCCCCCCTTGATCCCATCCCCTCCCGCCTCCTCCGCTTCCTCTCTCTCTCAGCCTGCTCCCATCTTGCCCACCTCATTAACCTCTCCCTCTCATCAGGCACTGTTCCTTCTGCATTCAAACATGCCCTTGTCTCCCCCATTCTTAAAAAACCTACCCTTGATCCTAACCTTCTTTCTAACTACCGACCCATCTCTCTCCTCCCCTTTGCCTCCAAACTCCTTGAGCGGATTGTCTACAACCACCTTACCACTTTTCTTTCCTCCCACTTCCTCCTTGACCCTTTTCAGTCTGGCTTCCGTTCTCTCCACTCCACTGAAACTGCCCTCACAAAAGTCAGCAATGACCTCCTTGCTGCCAAATCCCAAGGCCACTACTCTCTTCTCATTCTCCTTGATCTCTCTGCTGCTTTTGACACTGTGGACCACCCTCTCCTGCTGAATATCCTTCACTCCCTTGGTCTACGTGAAACTGCCCTCTCCTGGCTGTCATCCTACCTCTCTGATCGATCTTTTTCAGTTTCCTCTCACGACTCCTCTTCCCCCCCACAGCCTCTTACAGTAGGTGTTCCCCAAGGTTCTGTTCTTGGTCCTCTCCTATTCTCCCTCTATACTTCCTCTCTAGGTGAACTCATCAGCTCTTTTGACCTCCATTATCATCTCTATGCTGATGATACTCAAATCTACCTTTCCTCCCCTGATCTCTCCCCCTCTCTTCTGACTCGTATCTCCAACTGTCTCTCTGCTGTCTCTTCCTGGATGTCCCAGCGATTTCTTAAACTTAATATGTCTAAGACAGAGCTAATCATCTTCCCACCCTCCCACATCACCTCACTTCCCACTATTTCTTTATCAATTGATGGAATAACTATCTCATCTAGTCCCAAAGTGCGCTGTCTTGGAGTTATCCTGGACTCATCCCTCTCCTTCAAACCACATATCCAGAACCTTTCACAGTCCTGTCGTTTCCATCTCAAAAATATTTCTAAGATCAGACCCTATCTCACCCAGGATGCTACTAAAACTCTCATACACTCACTGGTCATCTCCAGATTGGACTATTGTAACCTCCTCCTATCTGGCCTCCCCAAATCCCATCTCTCTCCTCTCCAGTCTATCCTTAATGCTGCTGCTCGGCTCATCTTCCTCTCCAAACATTCTGCATCTGCCTCCCCTCTCCTACAAGCCCTACACTGGCTCCCCTTCCCTTTCAGAGTCCAATTTAAGGTTCTCACGCTCGCTCACAAAGCCCTCACCCAATCTTCTCCCATATACATCTCTGATCTCATCTCCCTTCACGCTCCTCTCCGCCCTCTTCGCTCAACTAATGCACGCCGCCTTTCATGCCAGCTGGTTACTTCCTCCCACTCCCGCCTCCAAGATTTTGCCCGCACTGCTCCCCACCTCTGGAACTCTCTCCCACTCCGCATCAGACTCTCCACCTGTTTGCAATCCTTCAAACGGGCTCTCAAGACCCACTACTTCATCAAAGCCTTCCAGCTATCATTCTAACTCCTTGCTACATGCTCCTTCGTCCCCATCTGTGTCAACCCAGTTTGTCTTCCCCCACCTTTTTAGAATGTAAGCTCTCACGAGCAGGGCCATCTACCCTCTTGTGCTTCTCCTTACTATAGTGTCATTTACTTCTTACTCACCACTAGGGCACCTAACACTTGGTTGCTTATGCTCTGTTGCTTATCTGGGTGATATGGTCACTAATGTAGCAATATATATTATCCATGTCCAGTATTGTATTGTTCTGTAAGTCACTTGTATACAATTTGTTTTTGTACTTTGTAAGGCGCTGCGGAACACTTGTGGCGCCATATAAATAAATGATAATAATAATAATGTAAGTATTCATGTGAGCATTACATTGTTTCACCTATGTTTTCACTGAGGTGTCTATTGGTCCTTTTGAGTTCCATCTGGACATAATTAGAAAACACATACAAAAGGGGCAGCTGTCGATGGTGATCGACAGCTCGCCCCGTTTTGTAGGCGTGGCGGGGGGGTGGCTTTACAAATGGAGGCGTTCCCATGCGAACGCTTGCCGTTTGTGGGCTGCCCCACTGACATCACCAGTGATGTCAGTGGGAGAGCTTCCAGCTCTGTTAGAGCCGGAAGCTCTCTGGGGCTTGCGGTAGAGGAGACCCTACCGCAAGGGTCTTCTCACAAGCCCCGATGGTCGCGATGGTCTTGACCATTGCGACCATCAACCTGGTCGCTCGCTAGAGTTGTGGGTGGTCACCCACAGCCTAGCGAGCGGCCAGGAGGCCGGCTCTAAAAATAGAGGCGGCCACCCTCATTCAGAGCAAGCGCTCGCATTTTGCGAGCGGCTCTGAATGAAGTCCATTATCCAGTGCAAAGGAATATGAACGATTATGCTACTACAATGTTGTAATAGTACAGTCGTTCCACTCTCATTTAGTGGTTACGCACTATTAGTCATACTACAAAAAATCCGTATTTCAGAATATTTGGTATGGGAGACTCAACCTGTATGTATATTCCTCATGCGCTATTGTGGCATTAGCTAGAGAAAGCCATTGGCTAAACACTGGATCAAGTACATGCTATACTGTACATACTTTAGCCAAGCTACAAGTATTAACATACTTCGGGAGCATACTTCCCAATATGACCCTCTCCATGAGGGACACAATGCTCTGGTCCTGGACTTCCCTGGTAAGAGGTGGGGCTGCGGCGCAGTTCAAAATTCAAATAGGGGAGCCACACCAACTGTCATTTCACACACTGCCAAACATCACTGGCTGGGACTCACTGGCAGTTGGTGTGACTCCCCTATTTGAATTTTGGACTGTGCTGCAGCCCCACCTCTGGAGCCGCCACCAATCATAACTTACCAGGGAAGTCCAGGACCAGAGCATTGTGTCCCTCCTGGAGAGGGTCATGTTGGGAGGTATGCGGGAGAGGAGCAGCCAGGTCAACAAACCAGGGGGGGGTCAGTGACATGGCATATGGGGGCGTGGCCAGGGAACATTACTCGACCTTAGGAGCAAAGCAGTGGGCATGATTGCGCGATCATGGGCATAGTGAAGCAGGGGGCGGGGCTATGATGACACGATTCAGCACAAATTGTGTCGTCACCCTCCCCAGTATGGGGGTGTGTATGTGGGGTTGCGGTGACATCCGGGAGTATGCGGGTGGGTGCCGGCCGGCCAAAAAACTTGCCCACTTTTCCGGGCGGCCTGGAGTCCGACTCGGTTTTCGGAAGCCTCCTGGCCCTTTTTGGGGGAGTAGGAAGTATGAGTATTACTAACATTATTCTATTAGAGTCTAATAGATGAGGATATGTTGGACAAATTCACAATATTATTAAATGAATAATAAATAAATAAATAATATTTGGTATAATAGTCTAATAATTAGACTATTAAACCAAATATTATTTATTTATATACTTTGTATTTATTGTTATAGCTGATTAGCTGTACATATGATTTATCGGCTAGTGTGTACCCAGCATTACAGTGCGGCTGCACCTGCCCAGCAGGCTAGGTTGTGCACAGGTCACACGCACACTGGCAGCTGGGGGCGGGGCTACTGGTGACTGAGGCAGATTATCTGCCAGCGCTGAAGGATGGAGGACGCAGTCTCAGTCTCTCTGACTGACGCTCTGTTTTCTCCTCATATACTGATAAAATGGGCATAAATAAACCCTGGCAGAGGCTCTATCAGTGCCCACTGCTCCCTCATCTGAGAAAAGTATTTTCCGGAGGGAATGAGAAATCCTTCAGCCATTATAGCTGATGGACAATTTACCTCAGATTCTGTGGTAAAGCTTTGATCTAACCATTCAGGTTTTTCTCCATTTTGTGGTTATTATGTTGTTATCATCATAAGTAAATACATATAATATGGGTTTCTCCCAGGGATGCCTGTTAAGGGAAATATCTATATACTCATTCCCTGGAACTGCCAGTAGCTGGCAAATATACCCTGCCCAGAGCTGGCAGAGCAGTACTAACCGTAGCAGGCAAGAAAAGCGGGAGTGGCAAACGCAGGATTTCTAGAGGGGGGTTTCCAAATGCCTGATGTTAGAGCAAATGTGGCCTGTCCAAAAAGAGGGCATAATTAGCACTAAACCTGCTTTAATATGCATCATACATAGTGTATTGTGTGTCATAATTCCAGCATATACAGGACCAGCGGGTTACTGTGATCTCTGGTCCTGTATATGCTGGAATTATGACACACAATACACTATGTATGACACATATAATGGGTTACTGTGATCTCTGGTCCTGTATATGATGGAATTATGATACACAATACACTATGTATGATACATATAATGGGTTACTGTGATCGCTGGTTCTGTATATGATGGAATTATGACACACAATACACTATGTATGACACATATAATGGGTTACTGTGATCGCTGGTTCTGTATATGATGGAATTATTACACACAATACACTATGTATGAGGCATATAATGGGTTACTGTGATCTCGTACTGTATATGATGGAATTATGACACACAATACACTATGTATAACACATATAATGGGTTACTGTGATCGCTGGTTCTGTATATGCTGGAAATATGACACACAATTCACTATGTATGACGCATATTATGGGTTACTGTGATCGCTGGTCCTGTATATGCTGGAATTATGACACATAATTAACTATGTATAATACATATAATGGGTTACTGTGATCGCTGGTCCTGTATATGCTGGAATTATGACACACAATACACTATATATGATGAATATAATGGGTTCCTGTGATCGCTGGTTCTGTGTATGCTGAAATTATTACACACAATATACTATGTATGACACATATAATAGGTTACTCTTTTGCTGGTCCTGTATATGCTGGAATTATGACACACAATACACTATATATGACGCATATAATGGGTTACTGTGATCGCTGGTCCTGTACATGATGGGATTATGACACACAATACACTATATATGAGGCATATAATGGGTTACTATTTTCGCTGGTCCTGTATATGCTGGAATTATGACACACAATACACTATGTATGATGCATATAATGGGTTACTGTGGTCGCTGGTTGTGTATATGTTGGGATTATGACACACAATACACTATGTATGACACATATAATGGGTTACTGTGATCGTTGGTCCTGTATAAACTGGAATTATGATACACAATACACTATGTTTGAGGCATTTAATGGGTTATTGTGATCGCTGGTTCTGTGTATGCTGGAATTATGACACAATACACTATGTATGACGCATATAATGGGTTAATGTGATCGCTCGTCCTGAATATGCTGGATTATGACACACAATACACTATGTATGACGCATATAATGGGTTACTGTGATCTCTGGTCCTGTATATGATGGTATTATGACACACAATACACTATGTATGACGTACTGTATATATTGGGTTACTGTGATCGCTGCTTCAGTGTATGCTGGAATTATGACACACAATACACTATGTATGACACATATAATGGGTCACTGTGATCGCTGGTCCTGTATATGATGGAGTTATGACACACAGTACACTATGTATGACACATATAATGGGGTACTGTGATCGTTGGTTCAGTGTATGCTGGAATTATAAGACCCAATACACTACATATGAATCATATGATGCATGTAATGGGTTACTGTGATCGCTGGTTCTGTATATGCTGGAACTCTGACACAAAATACACTATGTATGACGCATAGAATGGTTTACTATGATCGCTGGTTCAGTGTATGCTGGAATTATGACATACAATACACCATACTTGCCTACTCTCCCGGGACTGTCGGGAGCCTCCCGAAAATCGGGTGCCGCTCCCGACTCCCCTCCAGACTAGGCAAGTCCCCCGGAAAGCCCCGCTAACCCACGCACCAGCTGCAAAATTGGGCGGTGCGGGGGTGTGATGACGCGATTTGCGCTGAATTGCATCATCATAGCCCCGCCCCCTGCCTTATAATGCCAGTAACATTGGCATTATAACGCGGGGGGCGGGGCCAATATGATGTGATCGCGTCGGCACGCCCCCCCTCCGCCTATTTGACCCGCCCCCATCCTCCCTGCTGGACGGACCTGCCAGCCCCCTCCCGGATTCCCCTGCCGAAATGTCGGCAAGTATGCAATAAACTATATATGACGCATAGAATGGGTTACTGTGATTGCTGGTTCTGTGTATGCTGGAATTATGACACACAATACACTATGTATGACACATATAATGGGTTACTGTGATCGCTGGTCCTGTGTATGCTGGGATTATGACACACAATACATTATGTATGATACATATAATGGGTTACTGTGATCGCTGGTCCTGTATATGCTGGAAATATGACACACAATACACTATGTTTGAGGAATATAATGGGTAACTGTGAACACTGGTCCTGTATAAACTGGAATTATGTCACACAATACAACTATGTATGACGCATATAATGAGTTACTGTGATCGCTGGTTCTGTGTATGCTGGAATTATGACACACAATACACTATGTATGCGGCATATAGTGAGTTACTGTGATCGCTGGGTCTGTGTATGCTGGAATTATGACACAATACACTATGTATGATGCATATAAAGGGTTACTGTCATCGCTGGTCCTGTATATGATGGGATTATGACACACAATACACTATGTATGACGCAAATTATGGGTTACTATGATCGCTGGTCCTGTATATGATGGAAGTATGATACACAATACACTATGTATGACGCATATAATGGGTTACTGTGATCGCTGGTTCTGTATATGCTGGGATTATGACACACAATACACTATGTATGATGGATATAATGGGTTACTGTGATCGCTGGTTCAGTGTATGCTGGAATTATGACACACAATACACTATGTATGACACATATAATGGGTTACTGTGATCGCTGGTCCTGTGTATGCTGGAATTATGACACACAATACACTATGTATAACACATATAATGGGTTACTGTGATCGCTGGTCCTGTATATGATGGAATTATGACACACAATACACTATGTATGAGGCATATAACGGGTTACTGTGATCTCTGGTCCTGTATATGCTGGAATTATGATACACAATTCACTATGTATGAGGCATATAATGGGTTACTGTGATCGCTGGTCCTGTATATGCTGGAATTATGACACACAATACATTATGTATTATGCATATAATGGGTTACTGTGGTCGCTGGTTGTGTATATGTTGGGATTATGACACACAATACACTATGTATGAGGCATATAATGGGTTACTGTGATCACTGGTTCTGTGTATGCTGGGATTATGATACACAATACACTATGTATGATGCATATAATGGGTTACTGTGATCGCTGGTCCTGTATAAACTGGAATCATGACACACAATACATTATGTTTGAGGCATATAATGGGTTACTGTGATCGCTGGTTCTGTGTATGCTGGAATTATGACACAATACACTATGTATGACGCATATAATGGGTTACTTTGATCGCTTATCCTGTATATGCTGGAAGTATGATACACAATACACTATGTATGAAGCATATAATGGGTTAATGTGATCGCTCGTCCTGTATATGCTGGATTATGACACACAATACACTATGTATGACGTATATAATGGGTTACTGTGATCGCTGGTCCTGTATATGATGGTATTATGACACACAATACACTATGTATGACGTACTGTATATATTGGGTTACTGTGATCGCTGCTTCAGTGTATGCTGGAATTATGACACACAATACACTATGTATGACACATATAATGGGTCACTGTGATCGCTGGTCCTGTATATGATGGAGTTATGACACACAGTACACTATGTATGAGGCATATAATGAGTTACTGTGATCGCTGGTTCAGTGTATGCTGGAATTATAAGACACAATACACTACATATGAATCATATGATGCATGTAATGGGTTACTGTGATCGCTGGTTCTGTATATGCTGGAACTCTGACACAAAATACACTATGTATGACGCATAGAATGGTTTACTATGATCGCTGGTTCAGTGTATGCTGGAATGATGACATACAATACACCATACTTGCCTACTCTCCCGGGACTGTCGGGAGCCTCCCGAAAATCGGGTGCCGCTCCCGACTCCCCTCCAGACTAGGCAAGTCCCCCGGAAAGCCCCGCTAACCCACGCACCAGCTGCAAAATTGGGCGGTGCGGGGGTGTGATGACGCGATTCGCGCTGAATCGCATCATCATAGCCCCGCCCCCTGCCTTATAATGCCAGTAACATAGGCATTATAACGCGGGGGGCGGGGCCACTATGACGTGATCGCGTCGGCGCGCCCCCCCTCCGCCTATTTGACCAGCCCCCGTCCTCCCTGCTGGACGTACCTGCCAGCCCCCTCCCGGATTCCCCTGCCGAAATGTCGGCAAGTATGCAATAAACTATATATGATGCATAGAATGGGTTACTGTGATCGCTGGTTCTGTGTATGCTGGAATTATGACAAAATACACTATGTATGACACATATAATGGTTTACTGTAATCGCTGGTCCTGTATATGCTGGAATTATGACACACAATACACTATGTATGACACATATAATGGGTTACTGTGATCGCTGGTCCTGTGTATGCTGGGATTATGACACACAATACATTATGTATGATACATATAATGGGTTACTGTGATCGCTGGTCCTGTATATGCTGGAAATATGACACACAATACACTATGTTTGAGGAATATAATGGGTTACTGGCTGTGAACGCTGGTTCAGTGTATGCTGGAATTATGACAGACAATGCACCTTATATGATGCATATAATGGGTTACTGTGATCGCTGGTTCTGTGCATGCTGGAATTATGACACACAATACACTATGTATGGCTTATATAATGGGTTACTGTGATCGCTGGTCCTGTATATGCTGGAAATATGACACACAATACACTATGTTTGAGGAATATAATGGGTAACTGTGAACACTGGTCCTGTATAAACTGGAATTATGACACACAATACAACTATGTATGACGCATATAATGGGTTACTGTGATCGCTGGTTCTGTGTATGCTGGAATTATGACACACAATACACTATGTATGCGGCATATAGTGAGTTACTGTGATCGCTGGGTCTGTGTATGCTGGAATTATGACACAATACACTATGTATGATGCATATAATGGGTTACTGTGATCGCTGGTTCTGTATATGCTGGAATTATGACACACAATACACTATGTATGACGCACAGAATGGGTTACTGTGATCGCTGGTTCTGTATAAGCTGGAATTATGACACACAATACACTATGTATGACACATATAATGGGTTACTGTGATCACTGGTCCTGTATATGCTGGAATTATGACACACAATACACTATGTATGACACATATAATGGGTTGCTGTGATCGCTTGTCCTGTATAAACTGGGATTATGACACACAATACACTATGTATGAGGCATATAATGGGTTACTGTGATCGCTGGTCCTGTATATGCTGGAATTATGACACACAATACACTATGTATGATGCATATAATGGGTTACTGCGATCGCTGGTTCTGTATATGCTGGAATTATGACACACAATACACTATGTATGACGCATATAATGGGTTACTGCGATCGCTGGTCCTGTATAAACTGTTATTATGACACACAATACACTATGTATGAGGCATATAATGGGTTACTGTGATTGCTGGTCCTGTATATGCTGGAATTATGACACACAATAGACTATGTATGATGCATATAATGGGTTACTGTGATCGCTGGTCCTGTATATGCTGGAATTATGACACACAATACACTATGTATGATGCATATAATGGGTTACTGTGATCGCTGATGTTATTGTGAATATATGCCTATTATATTTTGCTGCAATCTGTTTTCCACGATAGGAAGTTTCACTACTAAATCCCTTGCTAAGAAAAATGCATATAATGATGATGGTATTTCCATGTAGCTTTGAAAATATGTGACTAAGAAAAAGCATTGTATACATGGGTATAATACGATCTATTATCATTTCACTTAATTGTTTGTTCTTCTCCTTTGGGATTAGATTGAATATTGCAGATATAAGTAGAAACTACAGCAATTTCCCAAGGACAATTATGAACATCCACATTTTGAGGAATGTTTCAGTGGATCTCCTGTAAGTGGAGAAATTTGTGTGTTTAAATAAATTACAGACACTGATAGGTGTTATTTAAGCCATTTTTATTTTCTTTTTAATAGACAATAATAAAAGCTAGTTTTAAACAGTTATATTATATAACAATAGTGATAAGAGTGTGCCCTATACATGGAGTCATCTTCTGTTCTCTTCTCTTTTTGATAGTTATATAGGACTTCTATCACTTGGCGGTATATAAGGGACCTTACATACAGTTTCTATAGGACCCACAAATATCTAGCTACACCCCTGACCAGGGCCGTATTAACCCATGGCCGACTCCTAGGCTTTCAGGTGTTTTGGGCCCCCCCTCCCGGCACTTCTGTCTGTCACCCCACTACAGGCTCTGTATGGTGAGTGGGGCTGGTGAGAGGAAAATGAGCACAGTACATGGTGTAATACAGCGTGGCCAAAAGATGACATAGAGCAGAGTGTATGGGATATAAGCAATAATGGGGGGACTTGGTTTAGTATAGAGAGTGTTTCTGTTTATTAGATTGCTAACAATGGAGACACAGAGCTCCAGACAATCCCAATAACATGTAGATTACATTATCATTATTGTCTAGTGCGGGAAGCCTGTTGTCAGAGAGGGTGTTGGGGAGACAAGATGGCCGCTTTAGGGTGTTCCCCTGTCTGTATTCCAAATAGAGGTGATATCTCCCTGTGCTGTGTCTGCAGTGTAGTGTCACTGGGATTAGGGAATCTGCACTCAACATTGTACATATGTGCGATGCTGAATTAGCCCCAAGTCCTCACAGCTGTAGCTTAAAAAATGGGATTTTACCTGCTATGGGGATGTGAGGTAAAAGGCACATTATATCCTATGGAGCGTTAATGCGGATTCATTTGTGCGGCAAAAATAAATTGCACATAATTTGTACCCGGCCACGTTAAGTTGAATCTAGCCGCATTAACCCATGTAAAGGGGTCATTTCGGTTAATTGAGTCCCCCCATAGTGTGTAATATACAGCATAGTGCAGCGTTTTTTAACCACAGTGCTGCGGCACACTAGTGTGGAGGCCAATGTAGTGTGTTTTACTGTATTCCTGTAGAGGCCAATGTAGTGTGTTTTATACCTGTGGAGGCCAATGTAGTGTGTTTTACTGTATTCCTGTAGAGGCCAATGTAATGTGTTTTATACCTGTGGAGGCCAATGTAGTGTGTTTTATACCTGTGGAGGCCAATGTAGTGTGTTTTACTGTATTCCTGTGGAGGCCAATGTAGTGTGTTTTATTCCTGTGGAGGCCAATGTAGTGTGTTTTATTCCTCTGGAGGCCAATGTAGTGTGTTTTATTCCAGTAGAGGCCAATGTAGTGTGTTTTATACCTGTGGAGGCCAATGTAGTGTGTTTTATTCCTGTGGAGGCCAATGTAGTGTGTTTTATTTTTATACCTGTGGAGGCCAATGTAGTGTGTTTTATTCCTGTGGAGGCCAATGTAGTGTGTTTTATTCCTGTGGAGGCCAATGTAGTGTGTTTTATACCTGTGGAGGCCAATGTAGTGTGTTTTATTCCTGTGGAGGCCAATGTAGTGTGTTTTATACCTGTGGAGGCCAATGTAGTGTGTTTTATTCCTGTGGAGGCCAATGTAGTATATTTTATACCTGTGGAGGCCAATGTAGTGTGTTTTATACCTGTGGAGGCCAATGTAGTGTGTTTTATTCCTGTGGAGGCCAATGTAGTGTGTTTTATTCCTGTGGAGGCCAATGTAGTGTGTTTTATTCCTGTGGAGGCCAATGTAGTGTGTTTTATTTTTATACCTGTGGAGGCCAATGTAGTGTGTTTTATTCCTGTGGAGGCCAATGTAGTGTGTTTTATACCTGTGGAGGCCAATGTAGTATATTTTATACCTGTGGAGGCCAATGTAGTGTGTTTTATACCTGTGGAGGCCAATGTAGTGTGTTTTATTCCTGTGGAGGCCAATGTAGTGTGTTTTATTCCTGTGGAGGCCAATGTAGTGTGTTTTATTCCTCTGGAGGCCAATGTAGTGTGTTTTATTCCTCTGGAGGCCAATGTAGTGTGTTTTATTTTTATACCTGTGGAGGCCAATGTA
Source organism: Taudactylus pleione (assembly GCA_031769625.1). NCBI lineage: Eukaryota > Metazoa > Chordata > Amphibia > Anura > Myobatrachidae > Taudactylus > Taudactylus pleione. Next base: position 1,810,707 of record JAUIMM010000240.1, read on the forward strand.
GTGTGTTTTATTCCTGTGGAGGCCAATGTAGTGTGTTTTATTCCTCTGGAGGCCAATGTAGTGTGTTTTATTCCAGTAGAGGCCAATGTAGTGTGTTTTATACCTGTGGAGGCCAATGTAGTGTGTTTTATTCCTGTGGAGGCCAATGTAGTGTGTTTTATTTTTATACCTGTGGAGGCCAATGTAGTGTGTTTTATTCCTGTGGAGGCCAATGTAGTGTGTTTTATTCCTGTGGAGGCCAATGTAGTGTGTTTATTCCTGTGAAGGCCAATGTGTGTATTTTGTATGTGGGAGCCAATGTGTATGATTTTTCATTTGCACGCACGCCGCGTCGCAGGACAGTGTGCCTCAGCAATTTTAAAATGTTGTGGTGTGCCTCCAGTTGAAAAAGGTTGAAATCACTGGTAAAGTACATAGAGACATACTACAAGCCACTATCCCCATGACTGAAGGCACCAGTGTGACTGACATTTTGCTTTTTATTTACAGAGACAGAGAGAAACATCGGGCAATTCCCGTCTATGACCGGGATTTACCAGGTACAGTACATGAATAAAACACCTGTACACCAGGCCAGAGAATGTGAGGGAGTCTGTGCCGTCTGGCTCTGCCATACAATACATAATAATGTTTGGTGCTGGGATCTGTGTTATATAATTGTTCCCCTCTTAAGACAAATCATTATTATTATATCACCAGAGTTACCTCACAGTAATGGCTGCCATGTACGTACAGCATAGAGGTCCTGATTCTGGTGTGGAGGCAAACGCCATCGCAGCTGTGATCTCTCACGGATCGCAATTGCGCTAATATGCTAATGACTCACTCGCCGCCCAGTGCTTAGAGCCGCCCACTGACAGCATCTCACATCCGCCGCTCTCACACACATACCGGAAACTTCTAACGAAGATCCGGCGGCCATCAGTCCTCTGAGTAAGGCTAAGCTGTCGCAGATACGCAGATACCACGCCTCTTGGACTTGGACACACCCCCATTAATACCCAGGCCCTGTGACTGTCTCACTGGCCCTGAATGTGGTCACATGGCCTCTTGCACCCCAGATAGTGCAGCAATTGTCTTGTTACATGTCTGAGCTAGTCAGTGGCGTATCTATAATAGGTGCAGTGTGTGCGGGGCACACGGGCCCCTGGGTCCAGGGGGGCCCTGCATTGCCCACACTGCACCCATATTAATTTAAACTTACCTGTCCGTGGTCCTGCGGTGGGTGTCAGCGCTGCTCAGAAGACCAGAAAATGCCCGCTGCGGACATTTTTCCGGTGTTCTGCACATGCGCAGTAGACTCTGGACACACTCTAGTGCCCGGAGTTTACTAATGCTCCGGTGGCTGGCCAGCCGCGTCAGTCGGCTGCCGGCCACCGGGAAGGGAGGAGGGGGCCCCGCACGGGGAGTGCACACGGGCCCCGTCCTCTTTTAAGACACCCCTGGCTATAGTGTATTAGACATACGTACAGTAATCACATCCAGGTGTTTTCCCATTGTCTTTCCCTCATAATGTATATATTAATGTCCTTCTATATGTGTACATGACTCCCTTTACCTCTGTCTCTTACACGGCTTCTCTTCTCTTTTTAGGATCAAGAATAGGCATAGTGACTTGCCATATCAACATCTATATGGCTAAAATGGGTGTGACCCTTAGCGCTGTTGTGGGCATTAATATCTGTATGAGATAACTGCTGCCCGGTGTCTATATGTAGTCAATGGGGGGTATTGTAGTACTGAGGGGTCAGCTGTGACCACGCAGTAATCCTATTGGCTGTACGAGAGGCTAGACAGACTGGAGAAGACTTAGTATGTATTTACCTTAGGTGTAACTGTGGGGGATAACCCGTTCCCCTGGCGTGGGTATTAGGCGGCTCCTTTAGGAACCGTCTAAATCCCACACTAAGAGATCAGGTAATTCCCCATAGTTACACCTAAGTACACACGTCAGTATGATATGCTGGTGAGGTTATTACACGTTATTGTGGCTGATTTAGATGTGCACGCTAACTGCACGCAATACCGATATGCACGCAGTTGGCTGATGTTAGAAGTACTGCGCATGCGTCTTGAGTCACAGTGCGCATTTGCCCCAATGGTTACCGCACGGGGACACCGAACAAATTTTGATGTAAGAGCCGTGGATGTCAGTGGGTGTTCCTGGGAGGTGACTATAGGGAGGCGGCTAGGCAGACGCGGTGCGCGTCGTGGGCTCTTTGCTTAATCAGCAGCATCTAAAGACGCAGTAGCGCTAACACAGGACGCCATGTTCAGATGGAGATATTGTACATTTCATAGGTCTGGTGTGAGCTTCGATGGTGCAACCGATGGCGCGTCTCTAACTACGCAGCGAGACGGAATAGCAACGCTGCAAGTGGGCGTCTCAATAGGCTCAGGATCAGGGGCGGCATTAGCATGAAGACGCAGAAGATGTAAAAGAAGCCGCTGCGTCTGCGCCCACCTCAGAATCAGCCCCATAGTTACATGAGCTATAACTGGGGTAAAGGGAAACGTGGCCACACAATAACCTCACTACATAAAGGCTTTATCCCACTGTACTTATCGCTGCCACGCCTTGTCATTGGTGGCACGAGAGGGGGGTATGGTGCTAATTACCCAGGTCTGGGCCTGTTGTAGGATCCTGGTGGGACCCCTGGGCAGCTACTGATAGGAACCAATCTCCCCCTTTGCAGCGCACAGTGCCACTTCCCGGTGCTGAGCACAGTATATATTATTCTGGAAGGGCCTTGGCCACGCCTCTTGGAGTTGGACACACCCCCTATTAATACCCAGGCCCTGTGGCTGTCTCACTGGCCCTGAATGTGGTCACATGGGGGGTCATTCAGACCCACTCGCAAGCGGCAGGACGCTCGCAAGTGGGTCGATGTTCCCCACTGCGCATGCGCACGATGGAGGGAGCTCCGTCGTGCGCATGCGCGAAACCCGGGCAGCGACGGGCTTCCCATCGCTCCGGGTCTCGCACCAAAGGGGGCGTGCTGTCGATGTTGATTGACAGCACGCCCCCTTTGGTGGGCATGCCAGCCAGACTAAGGCGTTCCCATGGCAACGTCTACCGTCTGAAGCCAGCCCCACTGACATCACTAGTGAAGTCAGTGGGAGTGATTTTGGCTCTGATAGAGCCAAAATCACTCCAGGGCTTGAGGCAAAGGAGACCCTACCGCAGGGTCTCCGTCGCAAGTCCGATGGCTATGCGAGTGGCCAGGAGGCCGCTCCATTTTCATGGAGGAGGGCCCTGATTCAGAGCGAGCTGAATCAGGCCCATGGTCTCTTGCACCCCAGATAGTGCAGCAATTGTCTTGTTACATGTCTGAGCTATAGTGTATGAGACACACGTACAGTAATCACATCCAGGCGTTTTCCCATTGTCTTTCCCTCATAATGTATATATTAATATCCTTCTATATGTGTACATGACTCCCTTTACCTCTGTCTCTTACATGGCTTCTCTTCTCTTTTTAGGAACAAGAATAGGCACAGTCACCTGCCCTATCAGCGAATATACGAATAACATGGGTGTGACCCTTTGCGCTGTTGTGGGTCAGTAACATCTGTATGAGATAACTGCTGCCCGGTGTCTATGTGTAATCAATGGGGGGTATTGTAGTACTGAGGTGCCTCTAGGGGTCAGCCGTGACCACGCGGTAATCCTATTGGTTGTTCTCAACAATTGATGATACTTGTTCTGAATGTGATTGGTGCTCCAGTTAATTAGTGAATAACTTATTTAAACTCATATGCAACATTTCTAAAAATCACAAAGTTTCATGTATGCAGGTTCAAGGGCCAATATCACTGACAGTGTGTGGGAGAGCCAATCACACTGGCTGATGCAGATGACAGTATGTGGGAGAGCCAATCACACTGGCTGATGCAGGTGACAGTATGTGGGAGAGCCAATCACACTGGCTGATGCAGGTGACAGTATGTGGGAGAGCCAATCACACTGGCTGATGCAGATGACAGTATGTGGGGGAGCCAATCACACTGGCTGATGCAGATGACAGTATGTGGGAGAGCCAATCACACTGGCTGATGCAGATGAATGTGTAATTGATGTGAGTGTGTGCAATGGTATAAGAGTGCGCAAATATGCTGATGTACTTTTTATAATTTAAGTTTCAGATGCAGAACGTCAGAGGCGCGAGAGGGATGAGGCCATTCGGGAGGAAGCTGAACATATTAAAAGTTACCTCCACAAAATTATAGGGTCTCTGGATCATATTTTAAAAGTCTTATAATTTATTTTAGTTATTTTTTCTCGTTAATTTAGAAACAAGTTTTTTTTGTTAAAAATAAAAGTTAATTTTGGTTTGGATATACAATGTGTTGTGTAATTATTATTATTATTATACATTAGTTTATTATAGTTTACAAATTATATATCTATATATTCCTTTTGTTTGTTGATTATTGTGTGAAAAAAACTTTCGTTTTAGAGCAACAGCGCAATATACTATAGATTAGTAAATTAGCCAGAACAAAAGTACAATTAGCATTCATTGCGTGTGCACAACAGGCAATCATTACTATCAGAACATCAATTGGTGTGGCATTTGCCAGGAAATAATCGCTGATTGATTGCGTGCGCTTCAGCCTGCTATTGCAATCGCTATTATATAACGATGGGACGTGGGCGGCTTTATTTGCTGCTAGGCGTCTTTATTTATCACTGCGATCATATTGCGGTGACAGTCATCTGCATGTTCTCGCACGCACAGGATATGTGCCTTCGCAATTATGTGAACCAAGTTGTATCAGGCCCAAAATTATCAATTTTTGGGGGGTCCAGGATGGTCTCCTCACTTTTTTATGCACTTCTCTCACATCGCATTTGGCAGTCAAATTACAAACCTCCGCTACGAGTACCGCTATTAGGCATTTTTATTTGGAATGGAGATTTCTTGATGTGCGCATTAGTGCGAAGTTGTCCAGTTTCATGAAACAAACTCATTACTCGCAATTCACAGCTAATTGGGAGGACCCCCGTGTGCTCACAAACTTCACAAATCACTGAGGAGAGTCTAAAGGCCCCCACACATCAGAACGATATCGTTCCAACCAGCCAACTAGCTGTCTGGTTGGAATGATAATCGTCCTGTGTGTGGGAGTAAACGATAGTCAGCCATTTGCTCCCACACGCTGAAAAACGTCCAGAAACGGTCGCTCCAACCAGTTGGTGATAATCAAACAAGTTTGATTTTCAACAACTATTGTTCTAGTGTAGGAGGAACTTTCCCCCAACTGAACGATAAGTAGGCGGACACCTGGCCGCTAGTGTCCGCCTACTTCACTACCCCTGTCGGCTTTGGATCCCCCTGCCTGTCACTGATAGGGGGCCCGGCTGAGTGTGAGGAGAGGACCAGTGCAGCTGCTGCACACAGGTCCTCAAGGTAAGTATCATACTGTAGGACCTGCGCTCCCTTCCCCTGTGAGAAACGGGGTGCCCCCCGTGATCACAGATTTGCCCCCCCAGGTCTCTTCTCCACCACCCCTACGATCACAGATGTACTCTCCATGGGTGCCGCCCCCCACCCCTGTGACCAAAGATGCACCTTCAGCGGGTGCCGCCCCCCACCTCTGCGATCACAGATTTACCCCGTGGGTGCTCCCCTCACCGCAGGTGCTGCCCCCATAATCAAAGATGTACCCCCAGCGGGTGCTACCCCCTGCGATCACAGAAGTACTTTTCCCCCGCAATCAAAGATGTACCCCCCCAGTATGGACGTGTCTCCTCTCAGCTCCCTGGAGAGTCCCTCTAATCATTGGGCCCCATGGTCCCCCTTGTCACCCTGCGGGTCCTTGGCCCTTACCTTCAAACTAGTGGAGCTGCTCCCCTCTTGCCTGATCTCCGTGAGCGGACTCGCGGCTCCAGATCACCTAAAGTGCATTTTGAAGATTTTTCAAAAATGCACCTACCCCTACCACCCACATTCTTTTAAACACCTACCGCATACTTGGGAAGCCCCCCTGAATTAATTTCGTTATTTAAAAACGTATTCCCCATATTTTTTTATTTTAACCCCAAAATTAAAATAATTTTTTTGGGGTGTACCTATTTTTTTTAAAAACTTTTGTTTTGACACAGTTCATTTTTAGGGGTTATTCCCTGGGGTATTTTTTTTAAGCCTGCACCCCTAAACTCCAATTCTGCACTTTTTTTCGCCATGTAAAATATTATGGGAGAGACATCATGACATCTCTCCCATCACCCACTGCGGGAGCCGGAAGATGGAACTCATGAGGGAGCTCCAGCCCGGCTCTGGTAGCGACAGCGACCAACAGTCAATGAGAGTCTGTCTGATTCTCATTGGCTGCCAAAACAAACACACTGCCGCTGGGTAGTACGAGTGTACTAGCCAGCAGCGGTGTTTGTTACTGTGTAGTGCGGTCTGCATTACACTGACCAGTGTCCTGGACCACCCAGTGTCCGATGGCACCCAGGGCACGAGCCCTACTCGACCCCCCCCTAGTTACGCCACTGCCTCCAGCATGCCGGATCAGCACCGCCCAGCAAACACCAATGGAACACAAGCTGTGGAACCGTGCTGTCCATCCTGTGACTAGGGGAGCAAATTTTACAAATGTAACAAATATTTGTTTTGTTCTATTAATGTTTACAATTGTAAAGCGCAACAGAATATGCTGCGCTATATAAGAAACTCTTAATAAATAAATAAAAATGAATGCTCCAACTTCAGGATGTGGCGGAGCTGTTTGGACACCATGAGGCAGCAAAGTGCTTCCGCAGAGTGGGGGGATCTGTCTCGGTGCACCCAAGGGACCTGGCCAGGTGACAGGCAACATACTGGTGCCCGGGGAGGATCCAACCAGTTCACCCTGTCTATCAGCTCCAAGGCCAAGAGACAGGCAACAGAACACCGAAAACATAGATTATGAACACACACACATATATATATATATATATTTATATATATACACACACACACACACATATATATATATATATATATATACATACACACATAGACATATACTTAGGTAGCAGCTTGTCAGGGGAACAGGTCAAATATGCTTACCCCCATTTTCACATACCCCAAATTTGTTAGATTTTTTTTTGGGGGGGGGAAAGATAACTATTCCTAAGTGCTATTCTTCACCACTTCTTCATAGCCGCAAATATGCACCTGCCGCGGCTATTACAAACTCCGACTTCCTTCAGCATGCAAAAATGGGGGTACCCATAGTGATCCCCCATGTCTGGACATCTTTAGGGAGGTCCCAGGCACATTTCCCAAAAATTCCTGTATTTTTTCAACAGATCAAAGTTTCGCCGGGTCCCGTTTGGCTCCTTTTAAATTGAATACGGGGATAAGCGGGCACGTGCCCGATACTTTATCCCCACTCTTATCTCCGATGTGGAGGGAAAAGTCCAGCACAGACTTTTCGCTCCCATAATGAATAAGGCCCTAAGTGGCATACCCTTACCAACCTGTTAGATAGATCTGATAGCAAAATGGTTGTGACTCTTCTCAGGATTTGTAATTTCTGATAACATTATACGAGCATTACTACAGGGGGTATTTGAGCACATACCATGTTTTGCACACACAATAAACTTGGTGGTTCAGAATGAAAAAAAAATATTTTTAAATAGTTAATTAAATTGCCATCCTGTCTGCCGCTGCAGTGCCCCTCTCTTTTCTAGATGTAGGTGTAACTGTCACAGCCGCTGATATCTTCTACATGTAATTGATAAATGCCTAAAATGCCCACGGACAGCATCTCCTCCATGCCCCTTTCATTTAAAGATAAATAACAAATACTGAACACATACAAGTTTATTGGGTGGGCAAAACATGGGACATGTTCACCCAATTGTAATTATTAATTAATTTCTGCCCTGGCAGTCTAGTGTGAGCTCTCCTTCCTGCAGTTGTGTGTGATATGGCGCCCAAATCACCGTGTCAGGTACTTAGGGTCTGATTCAGAGCCGGACGCTATTTGCGCTCGCTCGTTCAGAAAAAGGGGCTGGCTATTTAAATTGACCCGTACTCCTTATTTTTAGATGCTCCGTCCAATCATATAAAAGAGAAGAAGAAATGCTCCATATAGTGTAGTATTATAAGATTAAAAATAATTTTATTCATACATAATCCACATAAACATAAAACTTGTCACCGAACAATATATATGTGTGGCCCCGTACCGTATAGTTAGGGTGCAGTTTCCTGGACACCCAAAATGACATGTGCAGAAAAAGCCTCAGAGTCTCCCGGGATGTTACTCATTTTAGGAACAAATCACACTGGAATAGGAATAGATATAGTCCTAAAAGACTTAATAGAAATAGATATAAGCAAGCTGAATATGGTGAACCACGATTTGAGCCATACCCCGAAGGAAGAGAGAGGGGATGGAGAAGAAACCAGAAAGTGCCATATAGAGAGAAAGGTTTTACACCTAGGAGAAACATATACTATGTAAAGGATGAATGGTATCCAGAGGAGGATAGAGAACCAGATCGGATAACTACAAGAAATAGATTTGAAATCTTCCAAGATAATGATTTTTTAGGAAGGAACAGGAAACAGAGAAGGAGGTTTTAGCCGTAAAGAAAAAGAATAAACGGGGTAAACGAGGGAAAGGTAGAAATATGAAGGAGAAATCTAGGGAAATTAACGAAGAAAGAAATAAAGAACTAAAGAAGGAAATATTAGTACAAAATTTTTTCATTTAAGTAAGCATATTTTATCTGAGGATGAAAATTCAGTTTTAAAAAAGGGGTTGAAGTTTGCACCCAATAATAAACTCAATAAATTTGAGACTTATTTAGATATACAGAAATTCATGAGGAAGGTGTTATTAAAGAAATATTTCTTGAGCCAAAAAGGGGAAAACACTAATAGCTGTGAAATATTCAAACCTAAATCCACCTTCAACCCCACGTTCAATAGGGGATGTTTCATTGACAGCTTTAATAAAGCTGTCACTATGGAATTAGAAGAAATTATACCAAAATGGGGAAAGAATTCTAATATTTCAGCAAAAGAACGGAAAGCTTTGGACAATCTCAGTAAAAATGACCAAATTACTATTAAGCCGGCAGATAAAGGCGGAAGTATTGTCATTATGGATACAGTCCTTTATGAAAAAGAGATAATGAAACAATTAAACGACAGAGGAACATACTCATTATTAAGAAATAATCCCAGTGAACGTATTAGTAAAAACCTTTCAGAATTATTGATAGAATATAGAAATGAAGGAATCATTACAGATAAAGAAGAAAAATATATGATTATTTACAACCCAAGTTTACCGGTGTTTTATATCTTGCCCAAAGTTCATAAAAGTCTGGAAAATTCCCCGGGACGCCCCATAGTGGCTGGAACCGAAAGTATCACATCCAATTTGTCTCACTTTGTGGACTACCATTTACAGCCTGAAGTGCTGAAAATTAGATCATACATTAAAGATACTAGTGATATTTTAAAGAAATTAAAAGACCTAACTTGGGAAAACGATTTTTTCTTGGTGACCGCAGATGTTAGTAGCTTATACTCCATCATCGAACATTCACAAGGATTAAATGCGGTGAAATATTTTTTAGACAAAAATGAGATGGACCAAAGGAAGGTGGATTTTATGATAGACAGTATATGTTTTATTTTAGAAAATAATTTCTTTTGGCACAATGAGAGATTTTATCAACAAATAAAAGGAACGGCCATGGGCACACGATTTGCTCCGTCATAATCCAACCTCTTCATGGCCTTTTGGGAGGAACAAACCATATGGTCAAATAATAGATTCCTTACGAATATCATAAAATTGTATCGTTTTATAGATGACATCCTTTTCATATGGAAAGGGAGTGAAGAGGATCTAAGAACATTTTGTAGAGAACTAAATGAGAATATTTTAAATATTAATTTAACTTTTAATATTAGTACAGTGGAGGTCAATTTTTTAGACTTAGTTCTATACGTGGAAGGTGGGATTTTTAAGACTAAGACTTTTAATAAACCCACAGATAGTAATTCTTATATAGAATGGGGTAGTAACCATCACCCATTATGGTTAAATAACATACCAAAGGGACAGATGAGAAGAGTGAGACGAAATTGCACGGATGTGGAAGTTTTTAAAGATCAATCAGTGATTTTAAAACAAAAATTAATCTCAAAGGGATACAAAAAGAGAGATATCGATGGAGCTATAAAGGAAATGATAGAGATTAATAGAGAGGATCTTTTAGAATCAAAAACAAGAGAAAAGGAAAAACCTATGATTCTACCATTTATCACTACATTCAATAGCCAATACAAAGAAGTAGAAAAGATTATTAAAAAGCATTGGCATTTGTTAGAACGAGATCCGGTTTTAAATCCAATCATGTCGAAATATCCCAAATTCATATACAAAAAAGCTCCTAATATTAAGAGTAAAATAGTCAAAAGTGCAATACCGCCTAAGAAGCCAGGAAGAGTTAAGACCACTGGATTTCATAGATGCGGTGTATGCACGATGTGTAAAAGTCATAGAAACCAGCAAAGTAAAACGAACACCTTTGTTTCTAATTAAATCGAAAGTACTGTATGAGATTAAGGATTTTATAACATGTAACAGTAGAAATTGTATCTATTTAATAGAGTGCGATTGTGGCCTGCAATATATAGGCCGAACATCAAGGTCTTTGAGAGAACGTTGGGCCGAACATCTTCGAAATATAAAAAAGGGATTCATTAATCACTAATTATCTAATCACTTCAAAGAGTGCCATGACTGTGCCACAAAAAGTATAAAGACAGTGATAGGCATTAAACAAGTGACTAAACATTGGCGGAAAACAAATGGAGATGAGAATTTAGCCTGTTTAGAAATGAAATGGATCTATGAAATGGGGACATTGGTTCCCAATGGGCTTAACAATGATTTTGAACTTTAATGGTTTTTATAATATCACATAGAATGATTGACTTTTATTGATTCTTATCTTATTTTAGTATGAATATATGGTTGTTTTAAATAAAAAATTTAAATTTTTTTTATATATTATATTTTTATATATTTATATATTCTCCATGTTTATATATCCTATATGTCTTCGTATATATTCTGTGTTCTTTATATTCCTCATATCTTACATTTTTAATGAATTGATTTATATTTGAGCAATGTATCCTTTTAATATATGTCTTTATTGTAAGCTCCGAGGTCCGGTTATCAAGTATGCGTTCCACATAAGAGGAACGCAGAAACCAGAAGTGGGGTTAGAGGTGCTTTGTAAAGGAAGGAGACACATCTACTATGAAGCTTGCGTTCCACGAGTGTGGAACGCAGGAACCAGAAGCTCCGGAGACCCCGCTATGCGAGTGTGGAGTGAGAAAGTCAGCAGCGGTCTAGGCACATGACCGGAAGTGTGCATCACTCTAGGGGCCAAATTATATACAGATAGGAACAGAATGGTTTGGGTGTGAAGCCCCGGAGAGCATTTAGAAGTATGGGACCGGATGTAAATCCATGACACCGGAACCGGAGGCGTTATAGAGTCCGTTTTTTAATTTTAAATTTTTTTTTGGAAAATGAAAAAGCATTATATTATTTCAGAGAATACGGTATGTAGAAAAGAAGTATGTGTATAAATTTATAAGTGGTTATTGTGTTTTTTAGTAGGACTTTATAATTATTGTATGGTAATCCCTGCACCAATGAGAAACATTCGGGGGGGATATAAGTTCTGTGAGGGTCACCGCTCACATACACCCTGAGGAAGACTCATCATTCTAAGAGTCGAAACGCGTTGGTGACTTATGTGAAGGGCCCTTATACCGAGGTTTGATTAACAGCTTCCTGGAAATGCCAGCAGATCCTTACTGTCCATCCCGGGAGACTCTGAGGCTTTTTCTGCACATGTCATTTTGGGTGTCCAGGAAACTGCACCCTAACTATATGGTACGGGGCCACACATATATATTGTTCGGTGACAAGTTTTATGTTTATGTGGATTATTTATGAATAAAATTATTTTTAATCTTATAATACTACACTATATGGAGCATTTCTTCTTCTCTTTTATATGATTGGACGGAGCATCTAAAAATAAGGAATACTCTGTGGTGGTCAGAAGAGGAGGAGTTCATCTGACTGTAGATACTTTTTGTCTGGAAAATTTTGAATGGACAGACGTGGAGATAAAAAATTCATGTATTAATATATATATACCAAATATCCTACTGGAGAGCGCAGAAGTGTACTTTATTTTTGTTTGTATATGGTTTGTGAAGTGTGAGAGTCCACTTCAGTACTGTACTGCTGCCTTCCTGTTGAAGCGCAAGTGATCATATATTTTATTATTATTTAAATTGACCGCTCGCTCTTTGCGGTCTGTTGACGCCTCTATGTTTGAACGAGCAAACGAAACATGCGCTCGCTATTTTGAAAAAAATACCCCCTGGCCACTCGCATCATACGTCATCTCCGCTATTTATTAGATTAATCGAGTACATCGAACGGCGTATGAACTGCTCGCTATTCTTCTGGTTGCATTTTCCTACTGCAATCATGCGAGCAGTTCAGGCTAAAAGACAACCAAGTGATGTGGTCGATGACGCTGCTTTGTTAATTATGCACACCCTTAAAATGCCTGTTTTGACTGTTTGGCACGCCTGCGTTCGGATCTCCACTCCCCGTTTTCAAGCACCTTCCCCTGTTACCACCCACAAACGCCTCATCCTGTCACTCAAATTAGCAGGCATTCGCTATTTTGCGAGCACATGATTTCCGACCGCACTGACTGGTTGGCGCATGCGTATTACAACCCATACGCATGCGCAGATGTGCGAACATTGCTCGGTGCGAACGAGCGGCCGCTTCCGAGCAGCTCTGAATCAGACCCTTATATCGATTCAAAAACCCATGAAATCCAACTACGGGGTGACGATGTTTTGCGTATGCTATTGCAGTGACCACGCAGACCCTTCGCAGAGTGATTGACAGGAAGTGAGCTTTTGGGGGTGTTGGTGGGGTGGTCAGCGATACGCGGGGTGTCAGTGCATTTAAACGCTGTTACAGGGGCATGCATAAATTAGTCACTGCGATGGCATACCCAGCTTGAGATATCACTGCGTGCAACAAGGTTAGCGAATTCTGACTAAGGTCTGACCTTGTGCAAGTGTGCGTGAGGCTCCGATGTTACTCGATGTTACTGATGGTTTTGCAGACTTGCAGGGTATTATGGATGTGAGTGAGGGGAAGTGGGCGTCCTTATGTTGGGCACAGCCATCGCAAACATTAGCATATTTTCACAGTGGGTCTACATTGGTAATCGCAGGTGCGATCGTAGTTGTGTTCAGTAATGAATCAGCCCCTAGGAACGTTCTACAGTTCAACAGCACAAATTTAAGGGGAAAATCTACAACTTTAGTGAATTATTGGCTGCAAATAATGACTGATTATTGGTAATGATGTCTCACACACACGTCACTGACAGCTCCTTTATTACAGTCACTGTGAGGAGCACTGACAATACATGTTACTAAAGTGTATGGGGAAAGCAGAATTGTATAAATGTAATACACCCAAGTACTACATTATAATACATTGCAATGCCGCTGTTTTACTCAGCAAGAGAATATTATATTATATATATTTCCCATCTGTGATTTAATTAAAAAAAACCTTTGTATTTATTGCACAAATCACTTCCGCTATTATTATGTTATTAGTGAAACACTTACAGGGTAATTAGGTGATAACACAGAATAATAAAGTAGCTGCTTTCATACAATTTCCAATATTCTGCAAGATGCTGTAATGTGACAATGTCTATTTGTACAAACTCAGCAAACTTTATAGAAGAAAGGGAAACTTTCTCCCACCCTGGTACAAAGGAGGCGAGAGGTCAGGGTGCCGCAGAGTTTCCAAATCCCTGCTGTAGTGTCAGGGTTGTGTAAGGCTGATGTAACCTATGTCTGGGTGAGTCCCTGACTCACAGCCCGTTACCCGCCTGTCCCAGTTTCATCATTAGCGTATAATAGTGTGTACCGTGGCAGAGAGCACGTGCATAGAGCTTCCCTTAGCAGCAATGATCAACTCTCACCCTCTAACTCTCTGCACAGACACTGAGGGGATCTTTATTTTCTGCAATCACCGAGGGTCATTTACACACTTCAACAATGCGAAACCCCCTATTTTATGACCACACGCCGCTACTTTATTGCAGTTTCACACATTTGTAACGGTATGCGCCCGTGTGGATTTGCAGGCTAAGATGTCAGCGCAGGGCCGTAGCTAGGGTAGTGCGGTCGGTGCCATCACTGTTTGGGCCTGTAAAATTTCTGTTTATTATAATTCTTGCTTGTAGCTTCCTCTTATTTCATCCCCAGCATCTCCTGGCCTCTCCTATCTCTTCCCTGGCCCTTCCCCATGAAGCCATGGCCCTTTTTTGGGTGCATTATGTCCCTTTGAAAAATGAGGGGGCGCCAATGCTCTTTCTGGCACAGGGCACCAAAATCTAGTTACGGCTCTGTGTCAGCGTAAGGGGGGCGTCAACATTGTGCACCTGTCAATAGGAGGAGCTGGGTGAATAGGGTGTCCCTTGCTGATATTAGACGTGCGCAGAAGCCGGCACAGGGGGTGCAGCTTCGATACTTCACCCTCCACTGGGTCATGGATTACCTGTCCCCTCCTTTCCTCCTGGACATACACTACTCACCTGGGTGGCCAGGTGAGGGAGGGGGGAATGGGGGAGTCCATGACCTGGCAGAGGGGGAAGTGCCGGCTATGCTGATATATAATCCTGATTATCCTAATCTCTGTCATTCCATTACTACACTGGGCCTGGCTCAGAGATGAACCCTACGGCAATTTTCACGCAGTTGAGCGCTTATCGTCGGTCTGCGCATTGCGTTTGCGCTGTGAATGAATTGCGATCGCACTCGCTTTGAAGATTCACTTGCAATTGACTGACAGGAGGAAAGTTTTGTGGGTGATTATGGGGAGTTCCGGCCAAAATGCGGGCGTGTCAGGGTCGTCTAATGGACATGCACTAGCCAGCGTCTACGATCGCGCACGCAGAGAACAAAGCATAATGCTAAACTGGCGCTTTATACCTGGTGCCAGATTCCAGCTAATAGGTGCCCTGGGAGCTGTTATAATGGAGCAGACACATAAATGAGAAGAACCTGGGAAGTCACTGTACAGAACTGATGGTGATTTGGTTGGTAATTCTGTGTGGAATATTCCTATCTGCTAAGTGGCCACATGACTTCCAAGGGATCTAATAAGCTCAGTAATGAGACAATTGTACTCATAGACCCTCTGAGAAACCATTTACACCAAGCAAACCAGCCATACTCCCCTCACGGCCTGGGTTGGCCGCATTACAGCCTTTAGGCACACAACCGTCAGCGCGCTAAACCCCTCCACGTTCACTAGTAACAGCCCCTCTCTCATGGGGGTATAATAAATCTGCCAGTGACTCCACACGTTATATGCAATTATGGTGACATGCGGTGTGTAACCAGCACTTATACAGATTTATCAAAGTTTTACATAGTTCTTTGCTATATGTGTTGTTCAAAATTGTCTCAGGGTACAGGACAGAAGAGCGCACAAGGCGTGACGGTCCCTCAGCGTAGGGCACCATTAATCTAAGTGATTAGATAGGGGAAAGGTCAAGGACTTTACAGCTGTAAAAAATATATATATAATAATATAATAATAATAATAATAATAATAATAATAATAATGGATACACAGAGCAGAGTATAATATAATAATAATAATATAATAATAATAATATAATAATAATAATAATAATGGATACTCAGAGCAGAGTATAATATAATAATGCAACTAAATAAAGATTTTGCAGGAGAAACATCAATTTTGAAAAAAAAAAACCCAAAAACTATAGTGTAGGAATAATTATACCTGCGCTCTGGAATTCACTGTCTGTCTGCGGTATACGGCCAGCAATGGCATCGATTATCGATATATTACTACGTGACAAAATCTCTCTTACTTAATTAATTGCGAGACCTACTGTTCAGAGGGCCTGATTCATTACGGATCGCTATTGCGATTGCAGCTGCCATTACGCACGCAGACCCACTGCGAAAATATGCAAATGACTGCAATCGCAATGCCGTCGCAGCCTAACATAAGGACACCCACTTCCCCTTACTCACATCAGTAATACCATGCAAGTCTGCAAAACCATCGGTAACATCGAGCACCATCGCAGCCTCACGCACAATTACAGCAGGTCTGACCTCACTCAGAATTTGCCAACCTCAGCGCACGCAGTGAGTACACAAGCTGTGTATGGCATCGCAGTGGCTAATATATGCACGCCCCTGTAACGGCGATCAAACGCACTGACACGCCTGCGTTTCGCCGACAATCTGCCTGTCACCACCCTCAAACAGTCACTTCCTGTCAATCACTCTGCGATGAGTCTGCGTGGACACTGTGGACCTGATTCAGACCAGTTCACTAAGGAGCGATCACTCGCTGCCAGGCGATTGTATCTCAGTGCGCATGTGTATAATCCACAGTGCGTGTGCGCAAGCCAGTCTCAGCAATGGGGAATCGTGCGCTCGTAGTACACAGACTGCCCGCTACTTTGAGTGACAGCGCCGTTTGTGAGTGGTAACAGGGGAAGGTGCTTGTAAATGGGGGAGTGGTGTTGTGGACGCAGGCGTGTCAGGCCAACAAAACACAGTTTAAACGGCGTGCATAATTAGCAAAGTAGCGTTATTGTACATGTCACCTGTATGTATTTCAGCCAGCACTGATCGCATACACTAGCGAGCTCTCAGTGCCGTAGCTCGCTAAGACATAGAGGTCATCCTTACGCCACGCAGTGTGAGCGTGGAATTTAAATATCCGACCCCTTTTTGCCAGCGAGCGGCCGCATCTTGCGAGCAGGTCTGAATGAGCTCCAGTGATCGCAGTGTGATCGCAGTGCAGCCTTGCATGCGCAGTACGCAACAATCACCCATCTGCGTGCACAATCGTAGTTGCGATCTGTAATGAATCAGCCCCAGAGCCCATTATGTACCGGGATGCTCACTGACACTTTCTGGGTTACAGCTTCCATTACCAATATACTGGAGGTAGAATAGATTCAGGCTCCGATGGGACTGTCCGGTATCTCATTATAGTTCTATACAATTGCTGTTTTTTCTTATGATCATAACTTGGGAGCTGATTCATTACAGTGTTGTCTTATGTAACCAAAGCTTTCATGTGTCAGCTGTGTGACTTACTAAAGGATAGAGATCACATACAGAGCCTGAATGTAAACTGTATGATCTGAGCCCCCATCCTCATGTGTACAAGTGGGAAGCACATACACTGGGTGATGTAGTAAGTGACGGTTTGCCAAGCTGCCTGGCCATACGGTGCTTATTAGTAACCAAAAATAAAGATGACTTTTTGAGGCCACCCTACTTAGTTAGTCCATTGGGGAGCGGCCTCTGCTGAGCAGCTGTGTACCCCGTCCTGGTAACCCTGTACAGCAGAGCAACACTGACAAAATAAAGTGTAACCTCTTGTGTCACCTCAGCTTACACTGACAGCCCATGATGGGTCATACCTGCACTTGTAATGAGACAGGTGTGCACTAAGGACCTGATTCAGACCCGCTCACTAGCAAGCGGCCGCTCGTTGCAGATGATGTGCGCATGCGTGTAGTTTGCAGTGCTCGTGCGCAAACTAGAACAAGTGATCCTAATTTGTTCGCTCGCCCTGCAAAGACAGCCCAGTGGAATGAGTGACAGGAGAGGCCGTTTGTGGGTGGTAACAGGGGCAGGGCAGTAGTAACGGGGGAGTGGAGTTGCGGACGCAGGCGTGCCTGAGTGTTTTCACGCCGTTTCTGGGGCGTGCATAATTAACAGGCAGCGTCATAGTACACGTCACCTGGTTGAATAATACACTGAAGTGCTCGCAGTGCTTGCGGTAGGGTACAGTCAACTTCAAGCGCTGCGGTCACATCCAATTGAACTCGATGTATCGATGGTTGTATATACTTCCTGGAGATGACGTTCGCTAGTGGGCGGCTAAAGACAGGCTGGTGGGCATCTATAAACTCAAAGTGATCGCTCGCCAAAACATAGTGGGCGTGCTTATGCCTTGCTGTGTGAGCGGCTGCCTTGACGTCACTTTGCAAAATTTACATACGCTGGGAGAGAACGACGGCATCTAGCGAGCGGGTCTGAATCAGGTCCTATATGTAATGCTTTCATAATCAATAAAACAAATGTACAAACAATAAAATGGACAAGAGCGACCTCTATAGAAATATAATAAATTGTAGTGCCCCCTTTTATTAAATAAGTATTAGTGCGTGTCCATTTCATGAAATATATTAAGTAATAGAGCCCCCTTTATGAACTATGATATATAATTGTGCTCCTTTATAAAATATAGTAAATAGAACTGCCACCTTTTATGAAATACATTAAATAGTAGTGCCCCTTTATTTATATATATATATATATATATATATATATAGATATATATAGTAGAGCCCCTTTATTAAATATAGCAGATACTAATCTGTGAAATATAATCAACAGTGTAGCTACCTTTATGAAATATAATAGTGCCCCCAGTATGAAATGTTAAATATTAGTGCCACCTTTTATGAAGTATAATAGTGTCCCCTTTATGAAAAATAATAAATATTAGTGCCCTTTTTTATGAGATATGCTAAATAGTAAAGGCCCCTGTATGAAATATGATAAATAGTGTAGCCCCCTTTATGAAATATGATAAATAGTAGTACCACCTTTATGAAACATAATAAATATTTGTGTGTTATAAAACTCCTGCACTATTGCATAAGACACCTAGAGTCCCTCTATGGAGAGTCTTTTGCTTATAACAGCCACCTGCTGTTCCTATAGTGTTAGACGCACACACCGGTACTTAGGTGGCCGCCAGGTCTTATACCTCCGAACAGTAGAGGCTTATGCAACAGACAGGATATCACTAGGCAATAACTGGAGTAGTAATGTATAAGCAACAGTATTGTGGTAAGAACACATAACTGCAGTACTGACACTAGTTATGTCCAGTACACTAGAACAGGTAGTAGCAAGGGTATAATTTGCAGACAGAGGATATGAACATCATGTAGAGTAATGTAATCCTTGAAGTGCAGCACATTATTTAAACACAGGTGAAATGCAAGTAATAGAACACTCAGATCTGCACCACAGTTCTCAATGCACTAACAATGGTTAAACACAGTCACTATTATTGTAGCAGCAGCAGCATAACACAGCAATCCCAATATAGAAAGGCAGTGGTATTTAAAACAGTGATTCCAGCAAGTCACATGTGGATTGCTCAGCAGATAATGCATGCTCAGGTCACACAGCGGTATACTAAGGAGTGTATATCAGCAGGGTAACTGCACAGTAGTGATACACTTAGTTGTGTAATTTCTTAAGGAAGACAGCTAGGAACTCAGGAACAGCAACCATGAACAGGGACCGAATGACAAGGCTCCAAGAAGACTATCACAGGCTGCCGCAGACCATAACAGTACCCCCCCTTGAGGGTTGACTCCGGACACCCTAATGGATCTGAAGGGAGCAAAAAATCTTGGCAAGAACAAACAATGATCAGTGTCTCGGATGATGTCTCTTCTTCTTACCCACATGTTTAGGTCCAGCTACAGCAAGAATAAAGATAATGTCATAATTTACAGGAAGCAATGAACATTCTTTGTGCTTTCTTTTTAGGAGCTGAACACTTGACAGGTTGGGCAGACAATGGGTTCAAAGGACCAGAATTTTCATGAGACAATGAAATGCGGCCAGTGATAATGTTATGAAACTCCTGCACTATTGCATAAGATGCCTAGAGTCCCTCTATGGAGGGTATTCTGCATATAACAGCCACCCGCTGTTCCCATAGTGTTAGATGCACACACCGGTACTTAGGCGGCCGCCAGGTCTTATACCTCCGAGCAGTAGGGGCTTATGCAATAGACAGGAGATCACTAGGCAATAACTGGAGTAGTAGTGTATAAGCAATAGTAATGTGGCAAGGACACAGTTAACTGCAGTACTGACACTAGTTTTGTCCAGTACACTGGGACAGGTAGTAGCAATGGTATAATATGCAGACAGAGGATATGAACATCATGTAGAGTAATGTAATCCTTGAAGTGCAGAACAGTAAATAACCACAGGTGAAATGCAAGTAATAGAACACTCAGATCTGCACCACAGTCTTCAATGCAGTAACAATGGTTAAACACAGTCACTATTATTGCAGCAGCAGCAGCAGCATAACACAGCAATCCCAATATAGAAAGGCAGTGGTATTTATAACAGTGATTCCAGCAAGGCACAGGTGGATTGCTCAGCAGATAATGCATGCACAGGTCACACAGCGGTATACTAAGGAGTGTATATCAGCAGGGTAACTGCACAGTAGTCAGGAAGATAGCTAGGAACTCAGGAACAGCAACCATGAACAGGGGCCCGAATGACAAGGCTCCAAGAAGACTATCATAGGCAGGAAGTGTAGGACTGGCTGCCGTGTATCATAACATTGTGCTCCTTTATAAAATATAGTAGATAGTAATGCCCCATTCTGTGAAATATAATAAACAGTGTTGCTCCCTTTATAAAATATAATAGTGCCCCCAGTATGAAATGTCAAATATCAGTGCCCGCTTTTATGAAATATAATAAATATTTGTACCCTCTTTATAAAATATAGTAAATAGTGGTGCCTCCTTTTATGAACTATGATAAAAATGAGTGCTCCCTTCTGTGAAATGTAATAAACAGTACAGACTCCTTTATGAAATATTATAAATAGCAGTGCCTCCTTTATGAAATATTATAAATAGTAGTGCCTCCTTTATGAAATATGAAAAATATTTGTGCCCCTTTTATTAAATATAATAAATATTAGTGCCCCTTTATAAAATATAATAAATAGCATTATGAAATATAGTAAATAGTAGCACCATATTTATGAAACATAATAAATAGTAGCACATTTTGAAATATAAATATTAGTGCCTCTTTTATGAAATATAATAAATAGTAATCTTTATGAGATACTAGCTGGGATACCCGGCATTGCCCAGGTTGAAGACTGGACCCTGAATTACATCGGCAGCCTTTATTTGTGTACATTGTCCTCGCCTATAACCCCATTCCATTCATCCTGAAAAGGACCCCACTATTTGTTTTACTGCATGCAATCAGTAACATAACTACTGTGGGTGCAAGGGGTGCAGTTGCTATGGTGCCCGAGCTGCCTCTGTGGCCCGCCTCTCCCCCTGCACCCAGTCATGTACACAAGGTGAGCCAGTCCAGTCAGGGACATCAAGGGGGTGTCAGCGATATTGATTTGGTGCCGGCTCTGCAGCTGAATACAGCTGGTGCACTGGCAGGCAGTCATGGAGAGGCAGCGCCGTCGGTCACGAGGCAATCAGAGCTCACAATTGGCTCACGACCGGCACCACATTCAAATTGCGCCTGCGCTGTCTGTCCATGTCTGCCGCTGCCTGCCGGTGCGTAAGCTATAATTAGCTGGTGACGCGGCCCCAAATCCACACCTGCTGCTGCTGGTGGCACACATGGAGGGGTGAGAGGCTGCTGGAGGGACACGGGAATGTGAGTTTCTGGGTGGGGCATAATGTGTAATGGGCACTTCTATTGTGTGGAATAATGTGTTATATGGGACACTGCTACTATGTGGCATAATCTGTAAAGGGCATTACTATGTGGTATAATGGGTAAGGGTCATTATCTTTTTAAAACATACTAAATATTAGTGCAATATTTTCTGAAATATAATATATAGCATTATGAAATATAATAAATAGTAGTACCACTTTTATTAAATATAATGAGTAGTAGTATTCCCTTTATGAAATAAAAATAAAAGAACAATAAATAATCAATAAAGTATTATTACTAGGGGTGTGCACCGGCCACTTTTCGTGTTTTGTGTTTTTGTTTTGGATCTGGATCTTTCTTCGTGTTTTGGATCTGGATTGGTTTTGCCAAAACCACCCTTCCGTGTTTTGGGTTCTGGGTTTTGTGTTTTGGATCTGGATTTTTTCTTAAAAAAAATAACAAAAAACGCTAAAATCACATAAAATGGGCCTTTTTTTGTTCCTACGCTATTAATAACCCCAATAACATTAATTTCCACTCATTTCCACTCTATTCTGAACACCTCACACCTCACAATATTGTTTTTAGGCCAAAAGGTTGCACCGAGGTAGCTGGATGACTATGCTAAGCGACATAAGTGGGTGGCACAAACACGTGGCCCATCTAGGAGTGGCACTGCAGTGGCAGACAGGAAGCCAATCAGCGTTATGGTGCCCATTTGCATGTAGCACGGACCCGGGAGATCTGTGCGAAATGCATCTGTGTGATTGGCACAGAGCAATGACAGGTCCGTGATACCCGTCTGTGCTGCTGTGGTAAAAAAAAAAAAAACCTTTGTAAAAAAATGGCGTGCCCCCCCCCAAAAAAAGAGCAACCAGTCCCGGGCATTAGTGACCCAGTGCTGGGTGTGCTTAAATACAGGGGACAAACGACGTAGGGGTCCCCTGTACTTAAGCACAACCCGCACCGGGCTAGTCAGAACCAGCGCTGGTTGCCAAAATACAGGGGACAAACGACGTAGGGGTCTCCCGTATTCTGCGCAACCAGCTCTGGGCTCTGATCCGGTCCTGGTTCTGGAAATACAGGGGAAAAAATGAGTAGGGTTCCCCTGTATGTTCCAGAACCAGCACTGGACTTTTTCTAGCGGGGGGCTGACGCCACAGCCAGGGGAGCCCTTTCACCGGGCCCCCCAGCCGCAGCATCAGCCCTGACCGCAAGTCAGCCCAGGCCGGGGATCCCTGGAGAGCTGGGGACCCCCCAATAAAGGGGTCACCCTCTCCAGGGCAACCCAGGCCCAGGCTGATAGCCCGGGGCTATCCCCACCACCCTTGGTGGTGGTGGGTGGCGGGTTGATAGAGTGGTGTGGTGTAAATAAAGAATATCAAACATTGTCTTTAGAAGTAGAACTGCAAGTCCCAGCAAGCCTGCCCCGCATGCTGGTACTTAGAGAACCACAAGTACCAGCATGCAGGGCATTAAGGGCCCACTAGTACCTGTTATTAAAGTTTACCTTGCGGCTCCCACCATTGACTACAATGGAGGGAGCCGTTCATTGGCTGAGAGTCGGGAGATGACCTCTCTCAGCCAATGAACGCTTAGCAGCGGGGTTTCCATGGTGATACCCCGCCGCTAAGCTCTCATTCGGGAAGTACCGTTCTATAGAACGGTACTAAGTTCGTGGATCGGGTTTTTTTTTTTTTTTTTTGCCAAGTCCGGGAAGCCTACTTTGGAACGAAGAGGACAGAACCTCGCATAGGAGATGGTGAGTATGTTTTTTTTCACAGGTCCCCTATGGATACTTTACTGGACAAGTGGACCGATGCTACAGGGTTACATAGGTGAGTATGTGTACATGTGTGTGTGTGTGTATGTATGTTTAATAAACTTATACTGTCACGGTGTATGTGTCCTGTTTTTTTTTTAAACATATTTTTACAGGTGAACTACAGGTACTAGTGGGCCCTTAATGCCCTGCATGCTGGTACTTGTGGTTCTCCAAGTACCAGCATGCGGGGCAGGCTTGCTGGGACTTGCAGTTCTACTTCTAAAGACAATGTTTGATACTCTTTATTTACACCACACCACACTATCAACCCACCACCCACCGCCACTAGGGGTGGCGGGGATAGCCCCGGGCTATCAGCCTGGGCCTGGGTTGCCCTGAAGAGGGTGACCCCTTTATTGGGTGGGTCCCCAGCTCTCCAGGGTTCCCCGGCCTGGGCTGACTAGCGGTCAGGGGTGATGCTGCGGCTGGGGGGCCCGGTGAAAGGGCTCCCCTGGCTGTGGCGTCAGCCCCCCGCTAGAAAAAGTCCAGTGCTGGTTCTGGAACATACAGGGGAACCCTACTCATTTTTTTCCCCTGTATTTCCAGAACCAGGACCGGATCAGAGCCCAGAGCTGGTTGCGCAGAATACGGGGGACCCCGACGTCGTTTGTCCCATGGATTTTGGCAACCAGCGCTGGTTCTGACTAGCCCGGTGCTTGTCGTGCTTAAGTACAGGGGACCCCTACATCGTTTGTCCCCTGTATTTAAGCACACCCAGCACTGGGTCACTAATGCCCGAGGCTGGTTGCTCTTTTTTGGGGGGGGCATGCCACGGTTTTTTTTTTTTTACCACAGCAGCACAGACGGGTCTCACGGGCCTGTCAGTGCTCTGTGTCAATGACACAGATGCAAGTAGCGCGGATCTCCTGGTCCGTGCGTGCATCTGTGTCATTGAAATACACAGCAGCACAGACGGGTCTCACAGACCCATCTGTGCTCTGTGTCACTGTCAATCACACAGATGCATGTAGCACGGATCTCACGAGTCCGTGCTACATGCAAATGAGCACCATAATGCTGATTGGCTGAGAGCCATGACAGACGGCTCTGTCAGCCAATCAGCACTTTGCCCATTAAAGGCAAAGGCATTTTTTTTAAATGGCCGCTCGAGGCAAAACCTCGAGATCCGACAGCAGATCTCGAGGTTTTGCCTCGGGAGTGGGATCCGGGGCAGACAGGGAGATCCGAGCTTGGGCTCGGATCGCCCCGGATCCCCGAAGTTCGGGTGGGTTCAGTTCTCAGGGAACCGAACCCGCTCATCCCTAATTATTATATTACATATATAACTAATAAGAAAATGTTTCCTCTGTAAATTATTTTCTTGGTCTGACATCATCCAATGGGAAGATGGATAATCCATATGGGACGGGAAATAACATACCCAGCATGCAACGCAAAATAACTGAAGCTATGGTGAGCTTGGCAACTTAAAAGCCGGACAGCCAATCAGCTGTCTCTTATCTGTGATTGGCCGAGTACTCTTTTATATTCCCTGGAAAGTAGCAAAGTGCTGCGTAATATTTGGGTGCAATATAGAAACCCATTAATAAAGGAGCAAAACTATTTGTAATATTTCAATATGGGGCACTACTGTGCTTTATTTAATGTGAGGGGGAGTTCTATAAGCACCAACCATGCAAGAGCAGGCGTGTACTGTCTATACAGTGTTACCTTCATACCCAACAACCAGGGGCACCAGGAGGGGCCAGTGCCTTTCACATCGATAAGGAAATGTCTTGGCTGGGGGGCTGGAGCATTTCTAGAGGACCGTCCCACAAATATGTGGCAGATGGATAAAACTTTGCTTCTCTTGACACTTCAAACGAAAGGCACAGCAGCACACAGGCTCGGACAGGGCCACCGGGGATTTGGCGCCCTGACTTGCAGCATTTCATCCACAACCCTGCCGGCTGGGGAGCAGCTTCACTTACTTTACTATAATGGTGCAAGCTGCTGCCAGCCGGTAAATGTTTCTAAATTGTTACTGTCACCACCACTGCTCTGCGTACTGGAACCACTGGAATTGTAGCTCCCCCCACCCCACAGATGGGCGGGGCCAAGCCCGCAGAGTAGTGGTGGTGACAGTGACATGTTAGAATCATTCACCGGCTGGCAGCAGCTTGCACCTTATAGTAATGTAAGTGTAGGTGCTCTCTGCTAGCAGCATTGTTGTGGAAGAGCTGCGTGCGTGCTTAGACCCACCCACCTACAGAGCTAGAAGCCCGGTGGTGGGGAGAGAAACCTGCAGAGAGTGATGCGTGCTTGACCCTGCCCACCCTCTGGAGTGGGCAGAGCTAGATGTTTGGGGTGGGAGAGAAGCCCTGAGAGCAGTGGTTCCCAAACTGTGCGTCGTGGCACGCTCGGGTGCCTCTGGACACTTGCAGGGGTGCCGCAGGTTGGTGCCAAATCAAATGATTTATGGTCGATGTAATGTAAATATGTGGACAAACAGAAGCGCAAACCTGTCCAACACCACATAACTGACCCCAAGGATGGCAGGAGCACAATTTACTTCACTTTACTACATTTTTTTTTCTGATTTTCTCAAATACAAACTTCTAGCTGTATATATAAATCTCTTGTAGTAGCTGCAGTGGGGGCAATAAGCTGTGTAATAAATCCTGCAGACTTGTCTACAGCTCTCAGTTCTATAATGGAGGAGAGGAAAGAGGCTCATGGCTGCAGGGTCACATCGGCCTCTGCAGTCTCTATACAAGGCTCCTGGAGCAGCTGAAACCGAATTTAAACCATTTTGTTTATAGTAACCTTTGGAACCTGTGTTGCCTTTATAGTAGGGGTGAGCGGGTTCGGATTTCAGAAATCCGAACCCCCCAGAGCCCCCCCGATCCGAGGCCGATTCGAGTCAGGCTCGACTTTTCCCGCCTGACTCGGATCTGAAATCGAGGCAAAACGTCATCATCCCGCCTTCCGGGTCTCGCGGGTTTTGGATCCTATATAAGGTACCCGCGTCGGCACCATTTTCTCACTCGGCTGTGGACAGTGAAGAGGGAGGGTGGGAGTTAGGGCTGGCTGGGCTGTGTAGTGTAGTGTAGTGTAGTGCAGAGTAGTGTTGTGCTGTGCTGTGCTGCGCTGCGCTGTGCTGCTGTTGTCCATAGGGGCTGTGTCCACTACTTCAAAGTCCATAGGGGCTGGCTGTGTTGTGCTGTGCTGCTGTTGTTAATAGGGGCTGTGTCCACTACATCAAAGTCCATAGGGACTGGCTGGACTGTGTTGTGCAGTCAGTTCTCCATAGGGGCCGTGTCCACTCCAAAGTCCTGTGCAGTGTCCCAGTCCTAAAGGGGTGCTGTAGTGTTGTCCAGGGGGTGCTCTGTCCGTCAGGGGTGCTACCCCCAAGTGCTAAAAAAAATAATATTTTTTCTGTGTTTGTGAATTGTGTGCGCAGTAACCGCACGTGCATCAACAAAGTAGTGCCAAGCGTGCGCCTGTGTCATGAGTAAAGGGCCGGCTGGCTTGACCGTTAAAGGGTGCTGTAACCCCCAAAGTACACTCCAAACCAAATAAAAAAATATTTTCTGTGTTTGTGAATTGTGTGAGCAGTAGCCGCACGTGCATCAACAAAGTAGTGCCAAGCGTGCGCCTGTGTCATAAGTAAAGGGCCGGCTGGCCTGACCGTTAAAGAGCGCTGTAACCCCCAAAGTACACTCCAGTCCAAACCAAATAAAAAATCTTTTCTGTGTTTGTGAATTGTGTGCGCAGTAGCCGCACGTGCATCAACAATGTAGTGCAAAGCGTGCGCCTGTGTCATAAGTAAAGGGCCGGCTGGCTTGACCGTTAAAGGGTGCTGTAACCCCCAAAGTACACTCCAAACCAAATAAAAAAATATTTTCTGTGTTTGTGAATTGTGTGCGCAGCAGCCGCATGTGCATCAACAAAGTAGTGCCAAGCGTGCGCCTGTGTCCCATAAATAAAGGGCCGGCTGGATTGACCGCTAAAGGGTGCTGTAACCCCCAAAGGGCACTACAAACAAAATAAAAAAATGTTTTCTGTGTTTGTGAATTGTGTGCTCTGTGGCTGCACATGCATCAACAAAGGAGCAGCGCCAAGCGTGCGCTTGTGTCCCATAAGTAAAGAGCCGGCTGACTCATTTCTTAAAGGGTGCTGTAACCCCCAAAGTGCACTACTCTCCAGCAAAAATAAAAAAATATTTTCTGTGTTTGTGTGCGCCTTAGCCGCACGTATATATCAATATAACATAAATGGAGGACCAAACTTTCTCCGATAAAAATAAAATAGGGAAAGATCAAGAACCACTTCCTCCTAGTGCTGTTGCTGCTGCTGGGAGTTGTTCATCATCCCAGAGAGGAAGTAGCAACACCACTACTTTTACTAAACAATTGACCCTCCAACAGTCCCTAGCGATGAGGATGAAGTATGACAGCAGTCATCCTGAAGCAAAACGTATAACTGAGGCCTTGACTGCTATGTTGGTGTTAGACGTGCGTCCGGTATCTGCCATTAGTGCAGTGGGATTTAGACAATTGATGGAGGTAGTGTGTCCCCGGTTCCAAATCCCGTCTAGATTTCACCTGCATCCTCAAAGCAGCAGCGACAAGCGTGCGTCTGTCTGTTAAAGGGTGGTGTAACCCTCAAAGTGCGCTCCACAAACAATAAAAAAATTCTTCTTTTTTTTTCTCTTTGTGAAATGTGTGGGCTGTAGCCGCACCTGCATCCTTAAAGCAGCAGCGACAAGCGTGCGTCTGTCTGTTAAAGGGTGGTGACACCCTCAAAGTGTGCTCCACAAACAATAAAAATATTCTTCTTGTTTTTTCTGTCTTTGTGAATTGTGTGGGCTGTAGCCGCACTTGCATCCTCAAAGCAGCAGCGACAAGCGTGCGTCTGTCTGTTAAAGGGTGGTGTAACCCTCAAAGTGCTCTAAAAAATAAAAAAATATATTTTTTATGTGTTTGTGACTTGTGTGCGATGTAGCCGCACGTGCATCAACACAGTAGCAGCGCCAAGCATGCGCCTGTGTCATAAGTCAAGGGCCAGTTTGGACATCTGGTCCGGACTGAAGGACGTGCCAACAATTTCTGACAAGTCTACTGTCACTGCATATGATACTGTCCTCAAAGCAGCAGCGACAAGCGTGCGTCTGTCTGTTAAAGAGTGGTGTAACCCTCAAAGTGCGCTCCACAAACAATAAAAATATTCTTCTTTTTTTTTCTGTCTTTGTGAAATGTGTGGGCTGTAGCCGCACCTGCATCCTTAAAGCAGCAACGACAAGCGTGCGTCTGTCTGTTAAAGGGTAGTGACACCCTCAAAGTGTGCTCCACAAACAATAAAAATATTCTTCTTTTTTTTTCTGTCTTTGTGAAATGTGTGGGCTGTAGCCGCACCTGCATCCTTAAAGCAGCAGCGACAAGCGTGCATCTGTCTGTTAAAGGGTGGTGTAACCCTCAAAGTGCGCTCCACAAACAATAAAAATATTCTTCTTTTTTTTCCTGTCTTTGTGAAATGTGTGGGCTGTAGCCGCACCTGCATCCTTAAAGCAGCAGCGACAAGCGTGCTTCTGTCTGTTAAAGGATTACATCGGTGACAGCATCCAAGTAGGCATGTCAGACAGTCTGTACCTGTACTGGCAGGAAAAAGAAGCAATTTGGAGGTCCCTGTACAAACTGGCTCTATTTTACCTGAGTTGCCCACCCTCCAGTGTGTACTCCGAAAGAGTTTTTAGTGCAGCCGGGAACCTTGTCAGCGAAAGGCGTAGTAGGTTGCTTCCACAAAATGTGGAGAAGATGATGTTCATAAAATGAATTATCAACTCTTCCAGGGAGACCAGCCTGAAGAACGTACAGAGGGACCTGTGGTTGTGGATTCCAGCGGGGATGAATTAATACTCTGTGAGGATGAGGATGTACACAACACTGAAGAGGGTGAGGAATCGGTGGATGAGGAGGATGAGGACGACATCTTGCCTCCGTAGAGCCAGTTTGTGCAGGGACAGATTAATTGCCAGCTTGTTTGTGGGGGCCCAAACGAACCAATCATTTCAGCCACAGTCGTGTGGCAGACCCTGGCGCTGAAATGTTTGGTTTGTTAAAGTGTGCATGTCCTGTTTATACAACATAAGGGTGGGTGGGAGAGCCCAAGGACAATTCCATCTTGCACCTCTTTTTTTTCTTTGCATTATGTACTGTTTGGGGCCTAGTTTTTCAAACTGCCATCCTGTCTGCCACTGCAGTGCCACTCCTAGATGGACCACGTGTTTGTGCCGCCCACTCGTATCTCTTAGCATAGTCATCCAGCTACCTCGTGCAACCTTTTGGATATAAAAACACTATTGTGAGGTGTGAGGTGTTCAGAATAGACTGGAAATGAGTGGAAATTAAGGTTATTGAGGTTAATAATAGCATAGGAGCAGAAAAACACACAAATTCTGTGATTTTAGTTGTTTTTATGCTTTTAAAAAAATAATACAGATCCAAAACACAAAACCCAGAACCCAAAACACGGAAGGGTGGTTTTGGCAAAACCAATCCAGATCCAAAACACGAAGAAAGATCCAGATCCAAAACCAAAACACAAAACACGAAAAGTGGCCGGTGCACACCCCTACTTTATAGTGTGATTTAGTTTTAATTTGATGCTTTTGACCTTTTTAGTATTAATGACTGTACACTAAGGGCCTGATCCAGAGATGGAGGATAATGGGATCGCAGCTGCTAAAATATGCTAATAGCTGCAAAGCTTACCTGCGTATAGGGACGCCCACTGCTGCCTTCTCACCTCATACCACTACGCTTACCTATATAATCATTGGTAACATAGACGCACATAGACCAGCCAGGCAGCCCTTGTGGTAGGTCTGACCTGTTCCACATACAGCGGCTCTCCTGACACGCACAGAGCTCTCATTCTGCGTATGTGATCACAATGGCTGATTTATGCACGCCCATGTAACGGCGTATAAACGGTCACACACGCCTGCATTTTTCTACCCCCCCCCCTGGTTACCTCCCCCAAATGCTGACGATCTGTCACTCACTTTGCAAATGGGTTCTCTGTGAATCGCAAGACAATCGCTGTACTGCGCAGTGTGACCTGTCCTTCTTACATAGACAATAGCGTCCTTCCACAGCAGTATACTGATAAATAACAACAATCCCAATCTAGGATTACATAGCAAGAAACCGTATCGATGGTTGGACTGGCGCACAAGGATTGGCACCTGCATGGTCTCCTCTAACAATGAGCAATAGTGTGCCGTCTCTGGCATGGATTCTCACCAGTTACACAGAGTATTAATAGTACATTTCTCCTCTTTTATCATAGTTGCATATTTCGTTGTAAATGAATAATATACAATATATGTAGATTTGTCACGTGACCATTCCTCCAATGCCGCATTGTATTGCTGCACGTTACTAGGTGGGCCCCAGCCATTGGTTTCCCTGGTGTGCCCTTTATACCCCAGTCCCACACTTGCAGCACAGAGGAACCACTGTACAAAAGGGAATTACCAGTTATTGTAACACATTATCCTTGAGGCCAAGATGGTGACAGGAGATGGGGGGAACGTTTACAGCAAGAGAAATGTGACCCGTAGATTGCACACGTCAGGGGGTACACGAGCTCGGTGGGTTGCACAATGAGATGGACCGTGTCTGTTACCCCACAATGTAAGGCAGGGGGCACACTACACCACCCTCAGCTTCTGAGACACTGTCACATGGTAATACTTCTATATATATATAACATTTAGGAATACATATTGGCACATAAGCCGTCCTTTTGTACTATTTCTATTTCCCTCCAGAGACACTGAGAAGTTTTGCAGCTATTACCAACCAGTAACCAGTGTCCTAATTTCCCAATTCCCTCTGAATACAGAGTATTGTACATTGCCATGTTATCCTGTTACATGAGCCAGTTGTGCCATCATCTGAACCAGCCAGGATTCCCTTCCAAGGCGGGTACTTTGCCAGTGGACGTTTGTAGTGACACAACCCATCCAAGGACACTTCCTGGCAGTAACACTTGGATGTCCGTCACATTGTCTGACCTGGTGACTCCATCCCACCCATGGCATGTGCCAGCTCTATCAGATATCTGTCTAGCACCACAGACCCATCATAACATAATACAACCTATAACCCCTCTAGCACCAGCACACTCCCCTGTCTGTCCTGCTCCTAGGAGGTCATGTCAGGACAATCTACATAGACAGGAGCATGTTTTATTATATTGCCACCATCAGTAAAAATACAATCTTCAAGCCCCCCTCCCTTATATCTGTGATACCCCGGTGGCTTATGGTGTGACGTGGGAGCGATGCCCTCAGAGGTGAGGTACCCTGATGTAGGATGGTCCTCTGATAATACTGGCTGCCCCGCCGGGCAGAGAGGAAAAGGTCTGTCTCCAGGTTACCAGAGATAGGGACAAAGATAGGCTGCACCATAATAATACGGCTTATTCTGTCATCTGGTTTAAGGTCTAATTCAATCACAAAATATATAATCAAAGTTATATCCTACACTGTACCCAATAAATGGCAATGATATCCTACACAAATTATTCAGTGTAACAATTATGTAAGAAATAGTCTCTGTAGTATAAAGCATTAAGCAATAGCGATTACGCATGCAGTCCCACTGCGATAGTATGCTAATCCATTGTGATCACTATGCTGTCACAGCACAACATAAGGACGCCCACCTTACCTTACACACATCCGTAATCCTTAGCAAGACTGTGAAAACATCGGTACAATCGAGTACCATCGCAGCCTCACGCACACTTGCACAAGCTCTGACCTTACTCAGGAATTGCTAACCTCATCACACGCTAT
Organism: Taudactylus pleione; assembly: GCA_031769625.1. Lineage (NCBI taxonomy): Eukaryota > Metazoa > Chordata > Amphibia > Anura > Myobatrachidae > Taudactylus > Taudactylus pleione. Next base: position 1,842,988 of record JAUIMM010000240.1, read on the forward strand.
GAGTACTCAGGGTGCGTACGGCATGGCAGTAGATAATTTATGCACGCCCCTGCAACGGCATTCAAACGCCCTGACACGCCTGCATTTCACCAGGGCCGCTCCAGGGTTTGGAGCAATGGGTGCCAAGAGGGTGGGGGAGCGGGTACTATCAGCCTGGGCCTGGGTTGCCCTGAAGAGGGTGACCCCTTTATTGGGTGGGTCCCCAGCTCTCCAGGGTTCCCCGGCCTGGGCTGACTAGCGGTCAGGGGTGATGCTGCGGCTGGGGGGCCCGGTGAAAGGGCTCCCCTGGCTGTGGCGTCAGCCCCCCGCTAGAAAAAGTCCAGTGCTGGTTCTGGAACATACAGGGGAACCCTACTCATTTTTTTCCCCTGTATTTCCAGAACCAGGACCGGATCAGAGCCCAGAGCTGGTTGCGCAGAATACGGGGGACCCCGACGTCGTTTGTCCCATGGATTTTGGCAACCAGCGCTGGTTCTGACTAGCCCGGTGCTTGTCGTGCTTAAGTACAGGGGACCCCTACATCGTTTGTCCCCTGTATTTAAGCACACCCAGCACTGGGTCACTAATGCCCGAGGCTGGTTGCTCTTTTTTTGGGGGGGCATGCCACAGTTTTTTTTTTTTTACCACAGCAGCACAGACGGGTCTCACGGGCCTGTCAGTGCTCTGTGTCAATGACACAGATGCAAGTAGCGCGGATCTCCTGGTCCGTGCGTGCATCTGTGTCATTGAAATACACAGCAGCACAGACGGGTCTCACAGACCCATCTGTGCTCTGTGTCACTGTCAATCACACAGATGCATGTAGCACGGATCTCACGAGTCCGTGCTACATGCAAATGAGCACCATAATGCTGATTGGCTGAGAGCCATGACAGACGGCTCTGTCAGCCAATCAGCACTTTGCCCATTAAAGGCAAAGGCATTTTTTTTAAATGGCCGCTCGAGGCAAAACCTCGAGATCCGACAGCAGATCTCGAGGTTTTGCCTCGGGAGTGGGATCCGGGGCAGACAGGGAGATCCGAGCTTGGGCTCGGATCGCCCCGGATCCCCGAAGTTCGGGTGGGTTCAGTTCTCAGGGAACCGAACCCGCTCATCCCTAATTATTATATTACATATATAACTAATAAGAAAATGTTTCCTCTGTAAATTATTTTCTTGGTCTGACATCATCCAATGGGAAGATGGATAATCCATATGGGACGGGAAATAACATACCCAGCATGCAACGCAAAATAACTGAAGCTATGGTGAGCTTGGCAACTTAAAAGCCGGACAGCCAATCAGCTGTCTCTTATCTGTGATTGGCCGAGTACTCTTTTATATTCCCTGGAAAGTAGCAAAGTGCTGCGTAATATTTGGGTGCAATATAGAAACCCATTAATAAAGGAGCAAAACTATTTGTAATATTTCAATATGGGGCACTACTGTGCTTTATTTAATGTGAGGGGGAGTTCTATAAGCACCAACCATGCAAGAGCAGGCGTGTACTGTCTATACAGTGTTACCTTCATACCCAACAACCAGGGGCACCAGGAGGGGCCAGTGCCTTTCACATCGATAAGGAAATGTCTTGGCTGGGGGGCTGGAGCATTTCTAGAGGACCGTCCCACAAATATGTGGCAGATGGATAAAACTTTGCTTCTCTTGACACTTCAAACGAAAGGCACAGCAGCACACAGGCTCGGACAGGGCCACCGGGGATTTGGCGCCCTGACTTGCAGCATTTCATCCACAACCCTGCCGGCTGGGGAGCAGCTTCACTTACTTTACTATAATGGTGCAAGCTGCTGCCAGCCGGTAAATGTTTCTAAATTGTTACTGTCACCACCACTGCTCTGCGTACTGGAACCACTGGAATTGTAGCTCCCCCCACCCCACAGATGGGCGGGGCCAAGCCCGCAGAGTAGTGGTGGTGACAGTGACATGTTAGAATCATTCACCGGCTGGCAGCAGCTTGCACCTTATAGTAATGTAAGTGTAGGTGCTCTCTGCTAGCAGCATTGTTGTGGAAGAGCTGCGTGCGTGCTTAGACCCACCCACCTACAGAGCTAGAAGCCCGGTGGTGGGGAGAGAAACCTGCAGAGAGTGATGCGTGCTTGACCCTGCCCACCCTCTGGAGTGGGCAGAGCTAGATGTTTGGGGTGGGAGAGAAGCCCTGAGAGCAGTGGTTCCCAAACTGTGCGTCGTGGCACGCTCGGGTGCCTCTGGACACTTGCAGGGGTGCCGCAGGTTGGTGCCAAATCAAATGATTTATGGTCGATGTAATGTAAATATGTGGACAAACAGAAGCGCAAACCTGTCCAACACCACATAACTGACCCCAAGGATGGCAGGAGCACAATTTACTTCACTTTACTACATTTTTTTTTCTGATTTTCTCAAATACAAACTTCTAGCTGTATATATAAATCTCTTGTAGTAGCTGCAGTGGGGGCAATAAGCTGTGTAATAAATCCTGCAGACTTGTCTACAGCTCTCAGTTCTATAATGGAGGAGAGGAAAGAGGCTCATGGCTGCAGGGTCACATCGGCCTCTGCAGTCTCTATACAAGGCTCCTGGAGCAGCTGAAACCGAATTTAAACCATTTTGTTTATAGTAACCTTTGGAACCTGTGTTGCCTTTATAGTAGGGGTGAGCGGGTTCGGATTTCAGAAATCCGAACCCCCCAGAGCCCCCCCGATCCGAGGCCGATTCGAGTCAGGCTCGACTTTTCCCGCCTGACTCGGATCTGAAATCGAGGCAAAACGTCATCATCCCGCCTTCCGGGTCTCGCGGGTTTTGGATCCTATATAAGGTACCCGCGTCGGCACCATTTTCTCACTCGGCTGTGGACAGTGAAGAGGGAGGGTGGGAGTTAGGGCTGGCTGGGCTGTGTAGTGTAGTGTAGTGTAGTGCAGAGTAGTGTTGTGCTGTGCTGTGCTGCGCTGCGCTGTGCTGCTGTTGTCCATAGGGGCTGTGTCCACTACTTCAAAGTCCATAGGGGCTGGCTGTGTTGTGCTGTGCTGCTGTTGTTAATAGGGGCTGTGTCCACTACATCAAAGTCCATAGGGACTGGCTGGACTGTGTTGTGCAGTCAGTTCTCCATAGGGGCCGTGTCCACTCCAAAGTCCTGTGCAGTGTCCCAGTCCTAAAGGGGTGCTGTAGTGTTGTCCAGGGGGTGCTCTGTCCGTCAGGGGTGCTACCCCCAAGTGCTAAAAAAAATAATATTTTTTCTGTGTTTGTGAATTGTGTGCGCAGTAACCGCACGTGCATCAACAAAGTAGTGCCAAGCGTGCGCCTGTGTCATGAGTAAAGGGCCGGCTGGCTTGACCGTTAAAGGGTGCTGTAACCCCCAAAGTACACTCCAAACCAAATAAAAAAATATTTTCTGTGTTTGTGAATTGTGTGAGCAGTAGCCGCACGTGCATCAACAAAGTAGTGCCAAGCGTGCGCCTGTGTCATAAGTAAAGGGCCGGCTGGCCTGACCGTTAAAGAGCGCTGTAACCCCCAAAGTACACTCCAGTCCAAACCAAATAAAAAATCTTTTCTGTGTTTGTGAATTGTGTGCGCAGTAGCCGCACGTGCATCAACAATGTAGTGCAAAGCGTGCGCCTGTGTCATAAGTAAAGGGCCGGCTGGCTTGACCGTTAAAGGGTGCTGTAACCCCCAAAGTACACTCCAAACCAAATAAAAAAATATTTTCTGTGTTTGTGAATTGTGTGCGCAGCAGCCGCATGTGCATCAACAAAGTAGTGCCAAGCGTGCGCCTGTGTCCCATAAATAAAGGGCCGGCTGGATTGACCGCTAAAGGGTGCTGTAACCCCCAAAGGGCACTACAAACAAAATAAAAAAATGTTTTCTGTGTTTGTGAATTGTGTGCTCTGTGGCTGCACATGCATCAACAAAGGAGCAGCGCCAAGCGTGCGCTTGTGTCCCATAAGTAAAGAGCCGGCTGACTCATTTCTTAAAGGGTGCTGTAACCCCCAAAGTGCACTACTCTCCAGCAAAAATAAAAAAATATTTTCTGTGTTTGTGTGCGCCTTAGCCGCACGTATATATCAATATAACATAAATGGAGGACCAAACTTTCTCCGATAAAAATAAAATAGGGAAAGATCAAGAACCACTTCCTCCTAGTGCTGTTGCTGCTGCTGGGAGTTGTTCATCATCCCAGAGAGGAAGTAGCAACACCACTACTTTTACTAAACAATTGACCCTCCAACAGTCCCTAGCGATGAGGATGAAGTATGACAGCAGTCATCCTGAAGCAAAACGTATAACTGAGGCCTTGACTGCTATGTTGGTGTTAGACGTGCGTCCGGTATCTGCCATTAGTGCAGTGGGATTTAGACAATTGATGGAGGTAGTGTGTCCCCGGTTCCAAATCCCGTCTAGATTCCACCTGCATCCTCAAAGCAGCAGCGACAAGCGTGCGTCTGTCTGTTAAAGGGTGGTGTAACCCTCAAAGTGCGCTCCACAAACAATAAAAAAATTCTTCTTTTTTTTTCTCTTTGTGAAATGTGTGGGCTGTAGCCGCACCTGCATCCTTAAAGCAGCAGCGACAAGCGTGCGTCTGTCTGTTAAAGGGTGGTGACACCCTCAAAGTGTGCTCCACAAACAATAAAAATATTCTTCTTGTTTTTTCTGTCTTTGTGAATTGTGTGGGCTGTAGCCGCACTTGCATCCTCAAAGCAGCAGCGACAAGCGTGCGTCTGTCTGTTAAAGGGTGGTGTAACCCTCAAAGTGCTCTAAAAAATAAAAAAATATATTTTTTATGTGTTTGTGACTTGTGTGCGATGTAGCCGCACGTGCATCAACACAGTAGCAGCGCCAAGCATGCGCCTGTGTCATAAGTCAAGGGCCAGTTTGGACATCTGGTCCGGACTGAAGGACGTGCCAACAATTTCTGACAAGTCTACTGTCACTGCATATGATACTGTCCTCAAAGCAGCAGCGACAAGCGTGCGTCTGTCTGTTAAAGGGTGGTGTAACCCTCAAAGTGCGCTCCACAAACAATAAAAATATTCTTCTTTTTTTTTCTGTCTTTGTGAAATGTGTGGGCTGTAGCCGCACCTGCATCCTTAAAGCAGCAGCGACAAGCGTGCGTCTGTCTGTTAAAGGGTAGTGACACCCTCAAAGTGTGCTCCACAAACAATAAAAATATTCTTCTTTTTTTTTCTGTCTTTGTGAAATGTGTGGGCTGTAGCCGCACCTGCATCCTTAAAGCAGCAGCGACAAGCGTGCATCTGTCTGTTAAAGGGTGGTGTAACCCTCAAAGTGCGCTCCACAAACAATAAAAATATTCTTCTTTTTTTTCCTGTCTTTGTGAAATGTGTGGGCTGTAGCCGCACCTGCATCCTTAAAGCAGCAGCGACAAGCGTGCTTCTGTCTGTTAAAGGATTACATCGGTGACAGCATCCAAGTAGGCATGTCAGACAGTCTGTACCTGTACTGGCAGGAAAAAGAAGCAATTTGGAGGTCCCTGTACAAACTGGCTCTATTTTACCTGAGTTGCCCACCCTCCAGTGTGTACTCCGAAAGAGTTTTTAGTGCAGCCGGGAACCTTGTCAGCGAAAGGCGTAGTAGGTTGCTTCCACAAAATGTGGAGAAGATGATGTTCATAAAATGAATTATCAACTCTTCCAGGGAGACCAGCCTCCAGAACGTACAGAGGGACCTGTGGTTGTGGATTCCAGCAGGGATGAATTAATACTCTGTGAGGATGAGGATGTACACAACACTGAAGAGGGTGAGGAATCGGTGGATGAGGAGGATGAGGACGACATCTTGCCTCCGTAGAGCCAGTTTGTGCAGGGACAGATTAATTGCCAGCTTGTTTGTGGGGGCCCAAACGAACCAATCATTTCAGCCACAGTCGTGTGGCAGACCCTGGCGCTGAAATGTTTGGTTTGTTAAAGTGTGCATGTCCTGTTTATACAACATAAGGGTGGGTGGGAGGGCCCAAGGACAATTCCATCTTGCACCTCTTTTTTTTCTTTGCATTATGTACTGTTTGGGGCCTAGTTTTTCAAACTGCCATCCTGTCTGCCACTGCAGTGCCACTCCTAGATGGACCACGTGTTTGTGCCGCCCACTCGTATCTCTTAGCATAGTCATCCAGCTACCTCGTGCAACCTTTTGGATATAAAAACACTATTGTGAGGTGTGAGGTGTTCAGAATAGACTGGAAATGAGTGGAAATTAAGGTTATTGAGGTTAATAATAGCATAGGAGCAGAAAAACACACAAATTCTGTGATTTTAGCTGTTTTTATGCTTTTAAAAAAATAATACAGATCCAAAACACAAAACCCAGAACCCAAAACACGGAAGGGTGGTTTTGGCAAAACCAATCCAGATCCAAAACACGAAGAAAGATCCAGATCCAAAACCAAAACACAAAACACGAAAAGTGGCCGGTGCACACCCCTACTTTATAGTGTGATTTAGTTTTAATTTGATGCTTTTGACCTTTTTAGTATTAATGACTGTACACTAAGGGCCTGATCCAGAGATGGAGGATAATGGGATCGCAGCTGCTAAAATATGCTAATAGCTGCAAAGCTTACCTGCGTATAGGGACGCCCACTGCTGCCTTCTCACCTCATACCACTACGCTTACCTATATAATCATTGGTAACATAGACGCACATAGACCAGCCAGGCAGCCCTTGTGGTAGGTCTGACCTGTTCCACATACAGCGGCTCTCCTGACACGCACAGAGCTCTCATTCTGCGTATGTGATCACAATGGCTGATTTATGCACGCCCATGTAACGGCGTATAAACGGTCACACACGCCTGCATTTTTCTACCCCCCCCCTGGTTACCTCCCCCAAATGCTGACGATCTGTCACTCACTTTGCAAATGGGTTCTCTGTGAATCGCAAGACAATCGCTGTACTGCGCAGTGTGACCTGTCCTTCTTACATAGACAATAGCGTCCTTCCACAGCAGTATACTGATAAATAACAACAATCCCAATCTAGGATTACATAGCAAGAAACCGTATCGATGGTTGGACTGGCGCACAAGGATTGGCACCTGCATGGTCTCCTCTAACAATGAGCAATAGTGTGCCGTCTCTGGCATGGATTCTCACCAGTTACACAGAGTATTAATAGTACATTTCTCCTCTTTTATCATAGTTGCATATTTCGTTGTAAATGAATAATATACAATATATGTAGATTTGTCACGTGACCATTCCTCCAATGCCGCATTGTATTGCTGCACGTTACTAGGTGGGCCCCAGCCATTGGTTTCCCTGGTGTGCCCTTTATACCCCAGTCCCACACTTGCAGCACAGAGGAACCACTGTACAAAAGGGAATTACCAGTTATTGTAACACATTATCCTTGAGGCCAAGATGGTGACAGGAGATGGGGGGAACGTTTACAGCAAGAGAAATGTGACCCGTAGATTGCACACGTCAGGGGGTACACGAGCTCGGTGGGTTGCACAATGAGATGGACCGTGTCTGTTACCCCACAATGTAAGGCAGGGGGCACACTACACCACCCTCAGCTTCTGAGACACTGTCACATGGTAATACTTCTATATATATATAACATTTAGGAATACATATTGGCACATAAGCCGTCCTTTTGTACTATTTCTATTTCCCTCCAGAGACACTGAGAAGTTTTGCAGCTATTACCAACCAGTAACCAGTGTCCTAATTTCCCAATTCCCTCTGAATACAGAGTATTGTACATTGCCATGTTATCCTGTTACATGAGCCAGTTGTGCCATCATCTGAACCAGCCAGGATTCCCTTCCAAGGCGGGTACTTTGCCAGTGGACGTTTGTAGTGACACAACCCATCCAAGGACACTTCCTGGCAGTAACACTTGGATGTCCGTCACATTGTCTGACCTGGTGACTCCATCCCACCCATGGCATGTGCCAGCTCTATCAGATATCTGTCTAGCACCACAGACCCATCATAACATAATACAACCTATAACCCCTCTAGCACCAGCACACTCCCCTGTCTGTCCTGCTCCTAGGAGGTCATGTCAGGACAATCTACATAGACAGGAGCATGTTTTATTATATTGCCACCATCAGTAAAAATACAATCTTCAAGCCCCCCTCCCTTATATCTGTGATACCCCGGTGGCTTATGGTGTGACGTGGGAGCGATGCCCTCAGAGGTGAGGTACCCTGATGTAGGATGGTCCTCTGATAATACTGGCTGCCCCGCCGGGCAGAGAGGAAAAGGTCTGTCTCCAGGTTACCAGAGATAGGGACAAAGATAGGCTGCACCATAATAATACGGCTTATTCTGTTATCTGGTTTAAGGTCTAATTCAATCACAAAATATATAATCAAAGTTATATCCTACACTGTACCCAATAAATGGCAATGATATCCTACACAAATTATTCAGTGTAACAATTATGTAAGAAATAGTCTCTGTAGTATAAAGCATTAAGCAATAGCGATTACGCATGCAGTCCCACTGCGATAGTATGCTAATCCATTGTGATCACTATGCTGTCACAGCACAACATAAGGACGCCCACCTTACCTTACACACATCCGTAATCCTTAGCAAGACTGTGAAAACATCGGTACAATCGAGTACCATCGCAGCCTCACGCACACTTGCACAAGCTCTGACCTTACTCAGGAATTGCTAACCTCATCACACGCTATGAGTACTCAGGGTGCGTACGGCATGGCAGTAGATAATTTATGCACGCCCCTGCAACGGCATTCAAACGCCCTGACACGCCTGCATTTCACCAGGGCCGCTCCAGGGTTTGGAGCAATGGGTGCCAAGAGGGTGGGGGAGCGGGTACAGTTTACCCGGGCCCAGGCTTGCTAAAGGGGCCCGACGGGCCAGGGTCCGGCGTTGCCCCCCCCGCCCCTCCCTCACAGCAGCTCAGCACACAGCTTGTGCTGGGCTGCATTGTGAGAGTGCTCGCGGCTGCTGCAGCAGCCGGAGCAGTCTCCTATGGCTGTGGGGGGGAGCGCCCCCCTCCCTGGCGTGCAGCGCTGAAAAAGTCATTTTTTTTCATGGGGGGCGTGGCCACGCCTCCCACAATTAGGCCACGCCCCCTCCTTTACCCAGGCCCGGCCAGGCTCTCTACGGCCCTTAATAATAATAATAATAATAATATTAATAACAATAATTTTATTTATATAGTGCTTTTCTCCTAAAGGAGCCCTAATTGGGGGCATGACCTAATTACCATAGGCCACGCCCCCTACATGATGTTATTTGGAGGCATGCCCGCATGGCACGCCTCCAAATAATATCAGGCTGGGGGTAAATCCCAGCACTCCGTCACTGGCTGGGCTTCCCCCAGCTCTCTCACGTCAGTGAATGGATGCCGCGCACACACCTGCTGCATCCATTCACACTCCGGGGTCTGGCACTGCCACACAGCTGCAGCGGTGGGGGTCCCCAACCTCCTGATTTGACCACCCGCGGGCCACTTCGGCTGAAATGGGGTTGCCGGGGAGGGGTGCGCCGTCTATGGGTGGTGCCCCTGTGCGACCGCACTAGTTGAGCACCCGTAGAGCCGGCTCTGCATTTCACCGACCCAACCCCCCCATCACCACGCCCATCTTTTAGTTGGCGGGAGCGATGCAGTCCCCATTGCCGGCAATGACCCTTTCCGGCTTCAGCAAAACCTTCCAGGCACTGCCGGGTCCCCGTGTCATGCACATGCACTGAGGAACCATTGCGCATGCGCATTACACTGAAGCCCCATTGCTGGCAGCGTTAGCCCAGCAGAGGACCTCGCCGGAGGGGTAAGTATTAATAAATACTAGTGACATTTTCATTTGTATAACAGTGATACTAAACGAAAATTGCAGCTGGTATTTTCGTTCGTTTATAAATGGTGCCAAATGTCACCCTCCATTTACTTTTCTGCCCACCTCCACTCTAAACAAGATGGCGCCACCTCAGGATCAGGGAGCTGCCCCTCAGTCTGATGACAGTTACTGGCGCTCTGCTGTCCTCTCCCCAACTGTCACTGTTGTGCCCCCAGAGGATTGTGGGGACTGTAGTCTCCTGCAGCAGTGCAGCTCCCAGACAAAAGGAAGTGACACCTCATGACTATGGGGTATCACATAGCTGGGGAGAAAGGGGACATATTTAACCTTACAAAAGTCGGCCATGAGCTGATGAGGGGGAGTCCCATGTTATTTCAGTAACTCCTTTTCCTGTATGGCCTCAGTCATCCTGTACATGATTTACTACAATCTCCAATGATTAGTGTCCTACAGTTATCCCTACTAATCAGTAGGGATCACACTGCAGCTGCGCAAGCATTATAGCCATTGCCGGCTATGGGTGACTGCAGCTGCCTCAGAAATTCCCAGAGTTTACCGGGCTTTCCCTCACTATAGGCTCAATTCATTACAACAAGGCAATAAGGGTGATTATCTACTGCTGCGGTCAGTGCCAGATTAATGTCCACATGGGCCTGGAGCTGACATTTATGACCGGCCTATTGCTGTGACTAGTGATGGGGGGAGCAGTGCTTGTGGGCAGTATCGTAACAAGGCGGCACTGCACCTTGTGTCGGCCCAGCCCCCTGCACCCATGACATTACATCATGCCTAGGGGGTGGGGTTGACTTCACCACCACCAGCTCCTTTACGTAGAGCCCTGGCAGCTCTGGTCGTGCCCACCAGACCCACATCACTGTGGGGGCATGCCCAACACTCTCAGATATGCTGGCCTGCCCCCGGGCTCCCCCTTACACTGAGAATAGCGCATGCACAGGGCATCTATTCTTCTGCTGCTCACCCGCTGCTCTGCAGGTGAGCACTATGGGCACTATATATTACAGACTCTATAGAAGGACTCCAGGTACCTCAGGTGGGCACTATATAATACTGTCTACAAGTGTGCACTATGGACACTATATATTACAGACTCCTTAGAAGGACTCCTGGTACCACAGGTGGGCACTATACATTACTGCCTGCAGGTGTGCACTATGGACACTATATATTACAAACTCTATAGAAGGGCTCAGGTACTTCAAGTGGGCACTAAACATTGCTGTCTGCAGGTGTGCACTATGGACACTATATATACAGACTCTATAGAAGGACTCCAGGTACCTCAGGTGGGCACTATACATTACTGCATGTAGGTGTGCACTATGGACACTAAATATTACAGACTCTATAAAAGTAATCCAGGTACCTCAGGTGGGCACTATACATTACTGTATGAAAGTACGCACTATGGGCACCATACATTACTACCTGCAGGTGTGCACTATAGACACTATATATTACAGACTCTATAGATGGACTCCAGGTACCTCAGGTGGGCACTATACATTATTGTCTGTAGGCGTGCACTATGGGCACTATATATTACAGACTCTATAGAAGGAATCCAGGTACCTCAGTTGGCCACTATACATTACTGTCTGTAGGTGTGCACTATGGACACTATATATTATAGACTCTATAGAATGGCTCCAGGTACTTCAGGTGATCACTATACATTACTGTATGCAGGTGTGCACTATGGACACTATACAGACTCTATAGAAGGATCCAGGTACTTCAGGTGGGCACTATACATTACTGCCTGCAGGTGGGCACTATGGGGACTATATGTTACAGATTCTATAGAATGGTGCCAGGTACTTCAGGTGGGCATTATACATTACTGTCTGCAGGTGCGCATTATGGACACTATATATTACAGACTCTATAGAAGGGTCCATGTGCTCCAGGTGGGCACTATACATTACTGTCTACAGGTGTGCACTATGGATACTAAATATTACAGCTCTATAGAAGGACCCCAGGTGCCTCAGGTGGGCACAATACATTACTGTCTGCAGGTGCACACTGTGGACACTATATGTACAGACTCTATAGAAGGACTCCAGGTACCTCAGGTGGGAACTATACATTAATATGTGCAGGTGTGCACTATGGACACTATATATACAGACTCTATAAAAGGAATCCAGGTGCCTCAGGTGGGCACTATACATTACTGTATGTAGGTGCGCACTATGGGTACTATACATTACTGCCTGCAGGTGCGCACTATGGGCACTATATATTACAGACTCTATAGAATGACGCCAGGTACTTCAGGTGGGAATTATACATTACTGTCTACAGGTGCACATTATGGACCCTATATATTACAGACTCTATAGAAAGACTGCAGGTACCTCAGGTGGGCACTATACAGTACATTACTGCCTGCAGGTGTGCACTATGGGTACTATATATTACAGACTCTATAGAAGAAATCTAGGTACCTCAGGTCGGCACTATACATTACTGTCTGCAGGTGTGTACTATGGACACTATATATTATAGACTCTATAGAAGGGTAAAGGTACCTCAGTTGGGCACTATACATTACTGTCTGCAGATGTGTACTATGGACACTATATATTACAGACTCTATAGAAGGACTCCAGATACCTCAGGTGGGCACTGTACATTATTGTGTGCAGGTGTGCACTATGAACACTATATATTACAGACTCTATAAAAGGAATCAAGGTACCTTAGGTGGGCACTATACATTACTGTATGTAGGTGCGCATTATGGGCACTATACATTACTACCTGCAGTTGTGCACTATGGAAACTATATATTACAGACTCTAAACAAGGGCGCCAGGTACCTCAGGTGGGCACTATACATTACTGTCTGCAGGTGCACACTATGGACACTATATATTACAGACTCTATAGAAGTGTCCAGGTACCTCAGGTGGGCACTATACATTACGGCCTGCAAATGGGCACTATATATTTCAGACTCTATAGAAGGCCGCCAGGTACCGCAGGTGGGCTCTATACATTATTTTCTGCAGGTGTGCATTATGGGCACTATATTTTACAGACTCTAGAGAAGGACTCCAGGTACCTTAGGTGGGCACTATACATTTCTGTGTGCAGGTGTGCAATATAGACACTTTATATTACAGACTCTATAAAAGGAATCCAGGAATCTCAGGTGGGCACTATACATTACGGTCTACAGCTGTGCACTATGGACACTATATACTACAGACTCTATAGAAGGGTCCAGGTATGACTCCAGGTACATCACGTGGGCACTATAAATTATTGTCTGCAGGTGAGCACTATGGACACTGTATATTACAGACTCTATAGAAGGGCTCCAGGTACCTCAGGTGGGCACTATACATTACTACCTGCAGATGGGCACTATGGACACTATATATTAAAGACTCTATAGAAGGGTCCAGGTACCTCAGGTGGGCACTATACATTACTACCTGCAGATGGGCACTATGGACACTATATATTAAAGACTCTATAGAAGGGTCCAGGTACCTCAGTTGGGCACTATACATTACTGTCTGCAGGTGTGTAATAAGGGCACTATATATTATAGACTCTATAGAAGGGCTCCAGGTACCTCAGTTGGGCACTATACATTACTGTATGTATGTGTGCACTATGGGAACTATACATTACTACCTGCAGGTGTGTAATATGGACACTATAGATTACAGACTCTATAAAAGTAATCCAGGTACCTCAGGTGTGCACTATACATTACTGTATGCAATTGTGCACTATGGCTACTATATATTACAGACTCTATAGAATGAATCCAGGTACCTCATGTGGGCACTATACATTACTGTCTGCAGATGTGTACTATGGGCACTATATATTACAGACTCTATAGAAGGGTCCAGGTACCTCATGTGGGCACTATACATTACTGTCTGCAGGTGTGCACTATGGGCACTAAGTATTACAGACTCTATAGAAGGGCTCCAGGTACTTCAGGTGATCACTATACATTACAGTATGCAGGTGTGCGCTATGGACACTATACAGACTCTATAGAAGGATCCAGATACTACAGGTGGGCACTGTACATTACTGCCTGCAGGTGCGTACTATGGGCATTATATATTGCAGACTCGATAGAATGGTGCCAGGTACTTCAGGTGGGCATTATACATTACTGTCTGCAGGTGCGCATAATGGACACTTTGGGCCAAATGTAATAGGAAGTCTGTTTTGGTAAATTGCGAGTTTGTTGCTAAACTCGCAATTTTTCACAACTCTCCAATGTAATAGGGTGTCTGTTCACTAAAACTCGCATTTTTCAGAGTTACTAAAACTCTCCATTCTCAAACTCGCATCCCGATGTTTTCACATTGAAAACAATCAACTCGCCCAATGTAATAGAGTGTCTGTTTCAGACTCGCAAAAAAAAGATTACCAAAAGTCCCCAAATAATAGACCTGCTTCAGGCTAGCGAGTACATCCTGAGCAGGTCAGATTAACACAGAAACATGCACATATCCATGAGATATGTACATGTTTCTGTGTGTACTTATGTTAAATGTTATGAAATAAAAAAAAATGACGTGCACCCCCTCCCCAAAAGCATAACCAGCCCCGGGCTTTATAAAGCCTGTTCTGGTTCTAAAAATACAGGGGCCAAAATGCGTAGGGGGCCCCTGTATATTAAGAACCAGCACAGGGCTTTGTTGAGCTGGTCCTGGTTCTGGAAAATCAGGGGACAAAACGAGTATTGGTCCCCTGAAAATTCCTGAACCAGCACCGAACTCTTTCTAGCAGGGGGATAATGCCACAGCCAGGGAAAACCTTTCACCGGTTTCCCCGGCCAAAGCATTATCCCTGACTGCTAGTCAGTCCAGGCCGGGGATCCCTGGGGAGTTGGGTACCCCCCAATAAAGGGGTCCCCCTCTCCAGGGCACCCCAGGCCTAGACTGATAGCCCGGGGCTATCCCCGGCACCCTTGGGCGGTGGGTGCCGGGTTGATAGTGTAAAGTGAAAGTGTAAAATTAAATTTACCATTACGCATTTTGGCCCCTGTATTTTTAGAACCAGAACAGGCTTTATAAAGCCCGGGGCTGGTTATGCTTTTGGGGAGGGGGTGCACGTTTTTTTTTTTTTAACACACACAGAAGCCATCATGGATCTCACTGATCTGTGATGGCTTCTCTAAAACTCGCACCTTTTAATGCTACTCGCATTAAAAGTAGGGGTGTGCACCGGCCACTTTTCGTGTTTTGTGTTTTGGTTTTGGATCTGGATCTTTCTTTGTGTTTTGGATCTGGATTGGTTTTGCCAAAACCACCCTTCCGTGTTTTGGGTTCTGGGTTTTGTGTTTTGGATCTGTATTTTTTTTATTGGTTTGGAGTGTACTTTGGGGGTTACAGCACCCTTTAACAGTCAAGCCAGCCGGCCCTTTACTTATGACACAGGCGCACGCTTGGCACTACTTTGTTGATGCACGTGCGGCTACTGCGCACTCAATTCACAAACACAGAAAATATATATTTTTTTGGTTTGGACTGGAGTGTACTTTGGGGGTTACAGCACCCTTTAACGGTCAAGCCAGCCGGCCCTTTACTTATGACACAGGCGCACGCTTGGCACTACTTTGTTGATGCACGTGCGGCTACTGCGCACACAATTCACAAACACAGAAAATATATAGTTTTTTGGTTTGGACTGGAGTGTACTTTGGGGGTTACAGCACCCTTTAACGGTCAAGCCAGCCGGCCCTTTACTTATGACACAGGCGCACGCTTGGCACTACTTTGTTGATGCACGTGCGGCTACTGCGCACACAATTCACAAACACAGAAAATATATATTTTTTTGGTTTGGACTGGAGTGTACTTTGGGGGTTACAGCACCCTTTAACGGTCAAGCCAGCCGGCCCTTTACTTATGACACAGGCGCATGCTTGGCACTACTTTGTTGATGCACGTGCGGCTACTGCGCACACAATTCACAAACACAGAAAATAATTTTTTTTTTGGTTTGAACTGGAGTGTACTTTGGGGGTTACAGCACCCTTTAACGGTCAAGCCAGCCGGCCCTTTACTTATGACACAGGCGCACGCTTGGCACTACTTTGTTGATGCACGTGCGGCTACTGCACACACAATTCACAAACACAGAAAATAATTTTTTTTTTGGTTTGGACTGGAGTGTACTTTGGGGGTTACAGCACCCTTTAACGGTCAAGCCAGCCGGCCCTTTACTTATGACACAGGCGCACGCTTGGCACTACTTTGTTGATGCACGTGCGGCTACTGCGCACACAATTCACAAACACAGAAAATATATATTTTTTGGTTTGGAGTGTACTTTGGGGGTTACAGCACCCTTTAACGGTCAAGCCAGCCGGCCCTTTACTTATGACACAGGCGCACGCTTGGCACTACTTTGTTGATGCACATGCGGCTACTGCGCACACAATTCACAAACACAGAAAATAATTTTTTTTTTGGTTTGGACTGGAGTGTACTTTGGGGGTTACAGCACCCTTTAACGGTCAAGCCAGCCGGCCCTTTACTTATGACACAGGCGCACGCTTGGCACTACTTTGTTGATGCACGTGCGGCTACTGCGCACACAATTCACAAACACAGAAAATATATAGTTTTTTGGTTTGGACTGGAGTGTACTTTGGGGGTTACAGCACCCTTTAACGGTCAAGCCAGCCGGCCCTTTACTTATGACACAGGCGCACGCTTGGCACTACTTTGTTGATGCACGTGCGGCTACTGCGCACACAATTCACAAACACAGAAAATATATATTTTTTTGGTTTGGACTGGAGTGTACTTTGGGGGTTACAGCACCCTTTAACGGTCAAGCCAGCCGGCCCTTTACTTATGACACAGGCGCACGCTTGGCACTACTTTGTTGATGCACGTGCGGCTACTGCGCACACAATTCACAAACACAGAAAATAATTTTTTTTTTGGTTTGAACTGGAGTGTACTTTGGGGGTTACAGCACCCTTTAACGGTCAAGCCAGCCGGCCCTTTACTTATGACACAGGCGCACGCTTGGCACTACTTTGTTGATGCACGTGCGGCTACTGCACACACAATTCACAAACACAGAAAATAATTTTTTTTTTGGTTTGGACTGGAGTGTACTTTGGGGGTTACAGCACCCTTTAACGGTCAAGCCAGCCGGCCCTTTACTTATGACACAGGCGCACGCTTGGCACTACTTTGTTGATGCACGTGCGGCTACTGCGCACACAATTCACAAACACAGAAAATATATATTTTTTGGTTTGGAGTGTACTTTGGGGGTTACAGCACCCTTTAACGGTCAAGCCAGCCGGCCCTTTACTTATGACACAGGCGCACGCTTGGCACTACTTTGTTGATGCACATGCGGCTACTGCGCACACAATTCACAAACACAGAAAATAATTTTTTTTTTGGTTTGGACTGGAGTGTACTTTGGGGGTTACAGCACCCTTTAACGGTCAAGCCAGCCGGCCCTTTACTTATGACACAGACGCACGCTTGGCACTACTTTGTTGATGCACGTGCGGCTACTGCGCACACAATTCACAAACACAGAAAATAATTTTTTTTTTGGTTTGGACTGGAGTGTACTTTGGGGGTTACAGCACCCTTTAATGGTCAAGCCAGCCGGCCCTTTACTTATGACACAGGCGCACGCTTGGCACTACTTTGTTGATGCACGTGCGGCTACTGCGCACACAATTCACAAACACAGAAAATATATTATTTTTTAGCACTTGAGGAGAGCACCCCTGATGGACAGAGCACCCCCTGGACAACACTACAGCACCCCTTTAGGACTGGGACACTGCACAGGACTTTGGAGTGGACACAGCCCCTATTAACAACAGCAGCACAGCACAACACAGCCAGCCCCTATGGACTTTGAAGTAGTGGACAACAGCAGCACTACACTACACTACACTACACAGCCCAGCCAGCCCTAACTCCCACCCTCCCTCTTCACTGTCCACAGCCGAGTGAGAAAATGGCGCCGACGCGGGTACCTTATATAGGATCCAAAACCCGCGAGACTCGGAAGGCGGGATGATGACGTTTTGCCTCGATTTCAGATCCGAGTCAGGCGGGAAAAGTCGAGCCTGACTCGGATCGGACTCGGATCGGGGGGTTCGGATTTCAGAAATCCGAACCCGCTCACCCCTAATTAAAAGGTGTCAGTTTACATAGTCCTAAACTCGCCTGCACTCGCAAATGCAGTAGCCTCGAGCTGAAAAGTTCGCAGGCTATTGAATTTGCCAGTTTCAGTACAAACTCGCACTTTCTAAAAGTGCGAGAAAGTGCGAGTTTGTACTGTTACTAAAACTGACTACCTATTACATTTGGCCCCATATATATATTACAGATTCTATAGAAGGATTCCAGGTTCCTCAGGTGGGAACTATACATTACTAACTGCAGGTGAGCACAATGGACACTATATATTATAGACTCTATAGAAGGGTCCAGGTACCTCAGTTGGGCACTATACATTACTGTCTGCAGGTGTGTACTATGGGCACTATAAATTACAGACTCTACAGAGGGTCTCCAGGTACCTCAGGTGGGCACTATACATAACTGTCTGCAGGTGTTCACTATAGACACTATGGCCCTCATTCAGAGCCACTCGTAAGCGTCCGTACGCTCGTAGTGGTCCGATGTTGTCAAACCAGGCATGCGTCGGTGTAACAGTGCGCATGTGCGTACGGCTGATTGCGATTATTTTTCCAGTCGTTCGTCGAATAGCTAACAGGAAGTGACATATCAAATGTGATTGACAGAACAGTCCGTTTTGGGGCGGTGACAGGGGTGGAGATGGGAAAACGCAGGCGTGTCGAGGCGTTTTTTTGGCGTACATAAATTATCTCATGCGAACTGCCAATGTGAACGGAAAAAGTCATACGTCACTGTCTGATCCACTTTCCATTCATACTGCTCGCACAGCTTGTGGTCTGGTATTCTCTACCACAATGGCGATGGTCTCTTCATCCCTCCTGAGTCTCATTGATGGTTTTCCGATTTATCAATTGAGACCACAAAAACAATCAACTTAGAATTGCAAACAAGCTTGTAATGTGTTTAGCAAATCGTTGTTTTTTTCTAGCACAAAACCGTACGCAGGTGAACTACTCAGCTGCTAATTTCTGGATTAGACAATCAATTAGCTTACCAATTTTTGTGGTAAATATGTGTTCTTTAAAACTCCTAAATAGATTTTAACCCTTTGGTTTTGAAATCCAAAATAATGTTTAGATTTCCCTTCTATTGTTTTTGAGTTTTTATGCAGGATTACCTATTAACCAGTTTAGGAAAAATTTCACAATACAATTGAGCCGATTTTACAGATGTTATATTTTTGATACACATTTTTTTTGGAATGTGTAATTTGCATATTTAACATCTGAATAACGTAAATAAAGATAAAAAATAATAAGAAAACACAAACACAAATAGTGGCAGTTGGCCAACATAAAACAACACAAATTAAGAACAATTCACAAGAAAGGAGAGGGAAGTTTTGGCCCTTAAGGAATATAGGGCAAGCACAGAAGGATTGTGGGAAAATTAGCCAGTGCTGTCAGCGCCTTTTGCCATGTTTGGCCAAGGTAGGGAGGGAGCCTGACCGTGTCCGGGAGGTCCTTCGGCTGGCCTGTCCAGAGGCAGATGTTGGGGCCTCTGGACTAGGCATAGGGCTAGGCACATTTGGAGGGATGGCTGTTGTTGTGCCCGAGGGGGAGGGTCCTGATGTTCCCGCAGGAAGGGAGGCCGGCTCCAACATGTGCTGGCAAACGAGCTGCTCCGGGGCATTTGCAATCCTGATGTTAGCCCCAGCATTGTCGGCCAGGGCCTGAGCAATGGTCACGTTGGCCGCAGCATTTTGCTCCATGGCCTCCGCCACCCGTAGCAGACTGGCGTCCATCCTCTGCAGAATCTCCGTGTGGTGATCCGATTTAAAATTGAGATCCGTGAGGAGGGCCACTGCCTGCGAGGGGGATTGCCCTGGACTGGCTTCTGCAGGGTCCCCAGCCGGATCTACTGCTTCCTCCCCTGCAGAACCAGCAGAAATTCTGTGGCCAACGCTCCCCTTTGGAGCAGACTCATCCGCCTGTGTCTCTGTTGGAAAAATGAGAAAAGAGTAACATTACAATCTACATAGTGTCACAAACACATTTCTGAGTTGTTAACATTACAACATTTACCTGGGACAACATGAGGAGCCGCAAAGTCTGGCATGTCCGTATCCATGTTGGACACGTAAAACATCTCCTCAGCCAGCTCCTCCAAATCATTAAGCTCCAATGACACAGGGGTGGGTCCCCCACCTGTCCCCCCTGCATGCCTATCCCTATCAGACAGTTTTTGCTTCAGCCGATATTTGAAGTCGCTCCATCTGTGGGTGACAAAGTTGGCGTTATTCCTGCAGTATTTGGCCCTGTAACCACTTTTTTTTTTAATGTCGTTTTTACGTACCGGCGTTTGACCTCCGGGGTTGTACGGACCAACTCACCCACCCTATTGACAGCACTGGCTATATCATCCCACATTTTCCACTTTTGGCTTGCACCCATATTCCTATCGGCCTGTGGCAGGATGTCAGTGCACATTTGGACTAAAAACCTCCATCTCCTTTCTTGTGAATTGTGGTGCCTTTTTTTTTTGGTAGCTTTTGTTGGCCTACTAGGCCCAGCAGCCTCTGACATGGCATCCTCCACTCCTTGTGTATAAAACATATTTTAATTTGTGATGTAAAACATTCACAAAAGTAAGGTTTCAAATAATCCTTTTACCCCAAAAATCCAAATACTTACCGTGCGCCTCTTGGCCCGTGCTTTGCTGCTCATTAGACATTTTTGTTTTTCAAGTCTCACTACAGCAGACCGTTTTGGGATTTCCGTGACGTATTTATACCTGCGTCCGCATTACTCGTCCGCATCATTGATTGTGCGCTCCTATTGTCCGTCCTTAATTTGAGGGGGAAAATAAACACTATTTATGGCTTTGGGTGACTCGAGTCAGTTTCTTTTGGGACAGTTTATTTTCTTTCCGTACGCTTTTTGCTTTTTGGATTTTCATTTTTGTTTCTTATTTGAGTAAGTATTTTCTATAAACTCCTTTAAAACTCATCGTATTTTTTTTTTGAAATGCTAGTACTTATGTTTTTTTTCTTTTTCTTTTACCAGTTATTTTGGCATTGCCCCCGTGAAGTTTTTGGACTTTGGGTTATTTGTCAGTTTTTGGTAAGTCATTTTTAATGCCTGAAGTTACAGTTTCGATGTGTTGGTGTTCGCATATGTTTGGCTAAGTAATTTGTACTTGTTTCTTTAACCAATCCTGTGTTAACACGAAATATAGCGTACTCTTTGGCGTAATATTGTTTGAGTGGTATGTAATTTTGACCTCCTTAAAAAATTAACGCACTAATGTCTCCTTATTCCCCATGCAAAAATGCGAACTATTTAGCGCACTAATGTCTCCTTATTCCCCATGCAAAAATGCAAACTATTTAGCGCACTGTCTCCTTATTCCCCATGCAAAAATGCGAACTATTTAGCGCACTAATGTCTCCTTATTCCCCATGCAAAAATGCAAACTATTTAGCGCACTAATGTCTCCTTATTCCCCATGCAAAAATACAAACTATTTAGCGCACTAATGTCTCCTTATTCCCCATGCAAAAATGCGAACTATTTAGTGCACTAATGTCTCCTTATTCCCCGTGCAAAAATGCGAACTATTTAGTGCACTAATGTCTCCTTATTCCCCATGCAAAAATGCGGACTATTTAGCGCACTAATGTCTCCTTATTCCCCATGCAAAAATGCTAACTATTTAGCGCACTAATGTCTCCTTATTCCCCATACAAATATGCAAACTATTTAGCGCACTAATGTCTCCTTATTCCCCATGCAAAAATGCAAACTATTTAGCGCACTAATGTCTCCTTATTCCCCATGCAAAAATGCAAACTATTTAGCGCACTAATGTCTCCTTATTCCCCATGCAAAAATGCAAACTATTTAGCGCACTAATGTCTCCTTATTCCCCGTGCAAAAATGTGAACTATTTAGTGCACTAATGTCTCCTTATTCCCCATGCAAAAATGCTTCCGGAACCCGACCAACCTCAACCTCGTCCCAGGCGTAGGCATCGTAGGCGTGTAAGGTCCCATATATATAGAACATGTGTCACCCTTTTTGGGCTGCCCGATGATGAGGTTTTAAGATGATACCGTCTTCCTCCACAAATCATCATAGACACTCTCTCATTAATAGAGAGTGATCTTGAATGGCAAATTGACAGTACTACAGCAATACCACCACTTACGCAATTAATGTCGGTGTTACATTTCTGTGCCTCAGGATCCTTTCAAACCACGGTGGGAATAGTTGCCGGAATATCCCAATCCTCCTTTTCAAGGATCCTGAGGGCAGTGATGGAGGCCCTTTTCAAACACCTCCATCATTTTATTAAAATGCCATTGGATATGGGTTCCCTTAGTGTGGCGAAGGCCAATTTTTACCAAATAGCTGGCTTCCCACAAATCATAGGGGTTGTGGATGGCACTCACATACCACTTCAGCCTCCAGCAAGGCTGGAGGCTATATTTAGGAACCGCAAGCACTATCATTCACTGAATGTAATGGTGGTATGTGATGCCTTCCTCCAGATCCTGTCCCTGAATGCCAAATTCCCCAGGAGTGCACATGATTCCTTCGTCATCCGGCAATCAGGGATTTGGTCTAAATTAGACAACCTACAAGCTGGTGATGTGTGGTTTCTGGGTAAGTGGACACCTTTAGTTGAAACCAATGCAAAGCTTGATACACAATGATCCTGATTGTTGTATTTGTTTTTTCACAGGAGACAGTGGTTACCCTTGCACGCCCTGGCTGCTCACTCCTTATTTGGCTCCCACACCAGGGCCACAAAGTGAGTATAATTCTGCACTTACAGCCACCAGGCAGGTGGTGGAGCGCTGTATCGGCCTTTTAAAAGGCCGATTCAGATGCCTCCACCGCTCTGGTGGCGAACTCATGTATTTGCCAGATATGGTTTCAAAAATAGTGGTCCTGTGTGGGATATTTCACAACATCGCCATAAGGAGTGGTGTCCCAATGCAGCCAGAGGATGCCTTGCCTGAGGATGGCCCCCCCGAGGTTGGTCGGAGGTCAGTATGTGGAGGGGCCATACGCGATGATGTGGTGGCCAGATATTTCAGGTAATTATTGACAAACATTTACTTAATTGACACAATGTCGACATGTTCGATTGTAATGTGCCTTTTTAATATTTTGTAACTTTTTTTTTCTTGTCTTCTTTTAAAAACCACCAAAAACCAATGCCTAATACCTACTCCACTAAATTGTTTACATGTGGCCACATTGGATCAAACTTTGGGAACAATTATTTAATCACCTCATTTGTGGATTTATGCTGGCCTGCTACTTATTTCAACAGTTCTTGATTGTTTCTTTTGTTGTTTGCTTTTGGTGTTGGTTGTTTTTTGTAGTGTCTTTTCACTGTGTGAATTGCTTGTCACAATTCACTTTCTGTATGTGTTTGGTGTGTATTAAATTATTTTTGCCGTTAAAAAGACTTTTTTTAAAAAAAATTACAAGCACGTGTAACCTGGCACAAAAATTGCCACCTTTCGTAATGCCTAATCCTGTAATGTGTGAAATGGTTAAGTCTTTGAAAATGCTTTGTGGCTTTCAAAAAACAACAAAGGTATTATGTTGAATCAGTAGGTTTTCTAAACTAGGCCTAAGCAGGTTTCATTTTCTATTTACATTACCCACCCAAAGAAAAACAACAAAATGTTTGAATTTCTATAAAACTATTGGTATGGTGAGGTGTTTAATGTGGCAGCTTACATACTTACTAGCGCTTTCTACAATCTAATTTACCAACATGATCAAATAGTCGACTTATGGAAGGTTAAACAATGTAATATCTTCAGACAAGGAATGAGACTCGATAAAATACAACGCAATTTTAATTTAAAAAAACAGTTTGGCCATAATACAAAATTATAAAAAATTCAGCTCCGAAGGACCGCCGCCATGTGGTCAAGGACCACTAGCATCCCGATGACGTGGCCACGCAAGGCGGCCAATCCCTCCTTCATAGAATGCAGCCGCCTCTGGTCCTCTGTTGGCAAAAAAAAAGGGATCCTTAATAAAATGACACCTTACATTAGAAGTTTACAAAACAAACTAAACAAAAAAATCTAGTTTAAACTAGGGGTGTGCACAGGCCACTTTTCGTGTTTTGGTTTTGGATCTGGATCTTTCTTCGTGTTTTGGATCTGGATTGGTTTTGCCAAAACCACCCTTCCGTGTTTTGGGTTCTGGGTTTTGTGTTTTGGATCTGTATTTTTTTTTAAAAACAGCTAAAATCACAGAATTTGTAGGTTTTTCTGCTCCTATGCTATTATTAACCTCAATAACCTTAATTTCCACTCATTTCCAGTCTATTCTGAACACCTCACAATAGTGTTTTTATGTCCAAAAGGTTGCACCGAGGTAGCTGGATGACTATGCTAAGCAACACGAGTGGGCGGCACAAACACGTGACCCATCTAGGCGTGATACTGCAGTGGCAGACAGGATGGCAGTTTGAAAAACTAGGCCCCAAACTGTACATAATGCAAAGAAATAAAAGAGGTGCAAGATGGAATTGTCCTTGGGCCCTCCCACCCACCCTTATGTTGTATAAACAGGACATGCACACTTTAACAAACCAATCATTTCAGCGCCAGGGTCTGCCACACAACTGTGGCTGAAATTATTGGTTCGTTTGGGCCCCCACAAAACAAGCTGGCAATTAATCTGTCCCTGCACAAACTGGCTCTACGGAGGCAAGATGTCGTCCTCATCCTCCTCATCCACCGATTCCTCACCCTCTTCAGTGTGTACATCCTCATCCTCACAAAGTATTAACTCGTCCCCACTTGAATCCACCACCACAGGTCCCTCTGTACGTTCTGGAGGCTGGTCTCCCTGGAAGAGCTGATAATTCATTTTGATGAACATCATCTTCTCCACATTCTGTGGAAGCAACCTCCTACGTCTTTCGCTGACAAGGTTCCCGGCTGCACTAAACACTCTTTCGGAGTACACACTGGAGGGGGGGCAACTCAGATAAAATAGAGCCAGTTTGTACAGGGGCCTCCAAATTGCCTCTTTTTCCTGCCAGTACAGGTATGGACTGTCTGACATGCCTACTTGGATGCTGTCACCGATGTAATCCTCCACCATTCTGTCAATGGTGACAGTATCATATGCAGTGACAGTAGACATGTCAGAAATTGTTGCCAGGACCTTCAGTCCGGACCTGATGTCCAAACTTGGTCCTGCCTGCCCTGCATCACCGCCAGCGGGTTGCTTAGGATACCTAAGTTTTTTCCTGGCAGCCCCAGTTGCGGGAGAAAATGAAGAAGGAGCTGTTGACGTGTCACGTTCCGCTTCTGCTGACAGTGTGTTCACCAGCAGGTCTTTGCACCTCTGCAGGCTTGTGTCATCCGGAAAGAGAGACACCACATAGGCTTTAAACCTAGGATCGAGCACGGTGGCCAAAATGTAGTGGTCTGATTTCAACAGATTGACCACCCTGGAATCCTGGCAAAGCGAATGAAGGGCTTCATCCACAAGTCCCACATGCCGAGCGGAATCGCTCCGTCTTAGCTCCTCCTTCACTTTCTCCAGCTGCTTCTGCAAAAGCCTGATGAGGGGAATGACCTGACTCAAGCTGGCAGTGTCTGAACTGACTTCACGTGTGGCAAGTTCGAAGGGCTAGAGAACCTTGCACAACACGGAAATCATTCTCCACTGCGCTTGAGTCAGGTGCATACCCCCTCCTTTGCCTATGTCATAGGTGGATGTATAGGCTTGTATGGCCTTTTGCTGCTCCTCCATCCTCTGAAGCATATAGAGGGTTGAGTTCCACCGCGTCACAACCTCTTGCTTCAGGTGATGGCGGGGCAGGTTCAAGAGTGTTTGCTGGCGCTCCAGTCTTCGGCACGCAATCGCTGAATGGCGAAAGTGGCCAGAAATTTTTCGGGCCACCCAAAGTGTCTCCTGCACGCCCCTGTCGCTTTTCAGAAAATTCTGCACCACCAAGTTTATTGTGTGAGCAAAACATGGGACGTGCTGGAATTTGCCCAGATGTAATGCCCGCACAATATTGGTGGTGTTGTCAGATATCACAAATCCCCAGGAGAGTCTAAGTGGGGTAAGCCACTGGGCGATGATTTCCCTCAGTTTCTCTAAGAGGTTGTCGGCGGTGTGCCTCTTACTGAAACCGGTGATACACAGCGTAGCCTGCCTTGGAACGAGCTGGCGTTTCTGAGATGCTGCTACTGGTGACGCTGCTGCTGTTGCTGCGTAAGGTGATACATCTACCCAGTGGGCTGTCACAGTCAAATTGTCCTTAGTCTGCCCTGTTCCACTTGTCCACATGTCCGTGGTTAAGTGGACATTGGGCCTGATTCAGACCCACTCGCGAGCGGCTGTCCGCTCGCAAGTGGGTCAATGTTATGGACTGAGCATGCGCACGATGGAGGGAGCTCCGTCGTGCGCATGCGCCAGACGCGACGAGCGAAGGAAAGTCCTTCGCTCGTTGTGTCTGATCAAAGGGGGCGTGCTGTCGATGTTGATTGACAGCACGCCCCCTTTGGTAGGCGTGCCGGGGGCGTGCCTCCCTGACGGGGGCATTCCCACGGGAACGCCTCCCATCAGAAGCCGGCCCACTGACATCACTAGTGATGTCAGTGGGAGTGATTTTGGCTCTGATAGAGCCAAAATCACTCCGGAGCTTGCGGTTGAAAACCTCAACCGCAGGCTCCGGCTCACAATTTCGATGGTCGCGATGGTCTCGACCATCGCGGCCATCAAAATGCACGCTCGTATAGCCTGTGGGTGGTGACCCACAGCTATACGAGCGTCCAGAAGGACGCTCCATTTTCATGGAGGCCGGCCCTCATTCAGAGCGTGCGCTCTGCTCAGAGCGTACGGCTCTGAATGAGGGCCCTTGTGTACAATGGCATTTTTCAGGACACTGAGGACACTTTTTCTGACGTTTCTGTACAGTCTTGGTATCGCCTGCCAAGTGAAGTGGAATCTAGACGGGATTTGGAACCGGGGACACACTACCTCCATCAATTGTCTAAATCCCACTGCACTAATGGCGGATACCGGACGCACGTCTAACACCAACATAGCAGTCAAGGCCTCAGTTATATGTTTTGCTTCAGGATGACTGCTGTCGTACTTCATCCTCCTCGCTAAGGACTGTTGGAGGGTCAATTGTTTAGTAAAAGTAGTGGTGTTCCTACTTCCTCTCTGGGATGATGAACGACTCCCAGCAGCAGCAACAGCAGCGGCAGCGGCAGCAGTAGGCGTAGCAATGCAGGATCCTCCGGAGGAATCCCGGATAGGAGAGTCAGTCATGCTAGTGACATGGCCTGCAGGACTACTTCCGATCCTGACTAAGGAGGAAATTGACGAGGAGGGAGTTGACGGTGTGGTTTGCAGGCGCTTGGATACAACAGGACAACGGGATTTTGGTGTCCCTGGACTGCTTACGGTCTTAGCCAAAGTTTCTGAACTTGACAGTAACTTATTATGAACGCGCTGCAGGTGCCGTATAAGGGAGGATGTTCCTAGGTGGTTGACGTCCCTACCCCTACTTATTTCACCTTTACATATGGTACATATGGCAAGACAGTTGTTGTCCGGATTTGGATAGAAATATTGCCAGACCAAAGAGGTGGAATGTTTGGTCCTCTGCCCAGGCATGACCGTGATGGGCTTTTTCATCCCACGGACAACAACTGTCTCCCCCGGAGCCTGATTTAAAACCACATCACCATCAGAATCCTCCTCGCCAACTTCCTCCTCAGCGCCAGCTACACCAGTATCCTCATCCTGTTGTACTTCAACAGTGACATCTTCAATTTGCATATCAGCAAGTGGACTGTGGGTGCTCCTTTCAGCACTTGCAGGGGGCGTGCAAATGGTGGAAAGAGCCACCTCTTCCCGTCCAGTGCTGGGAAGGTCAGGCATCGCAACCACCACCACACTTGGACTCTCCTTGGGGATTTGTGATATCTTCTTAGAAAGCACAGTTCTTCGCTGTGCTTTTGCCAGCTTAACTCTTTTGATTTTTTTAGTGGGAGGAGGGCTTCCATCGTCATGTGAAGCTGAACCACTAGTCATGAACATACTAGGGATCGACCTTAGCCGTTCCTTGCCACTCCGTGTCGTAAATGGCATATTGGCAAGTTTACGTTTCTCTTCAGCTGATTTAAATGTTTTTTTCAAGGTCATTTTCCTGAACTTTGTCATTTGGGATTGTATGTGCCCTCTATTATGACATTGGGCATCGGCCTTGGCAGACGACGTTGATGGCATGTTATCGTCTATGTCATGACTAGTGGCAGCAGCTTCAGCACTAGGAGGAAGTGGTTCTTGATCTTTCTCTATTTTATTTTTATCGGAGAAAGTTTGGTCCTCCATTTATGTTATATCGATTTGATATATACGTGCGGCTAAACACAGAAAATATTTTTTTATTTTTGCTGGAGAGTAGTGCACTTTGTGGGTTACACCAGCCTTTAAGAAATGAGCCAGCCGGCTCTTTACTTATGGGACACAGGCGCACGCTTGGCGCTGCTCCTTTGTTGATGCACGTGCGGCTACTGCGCACACAATTCACAAACACAGAAAATATATATTTTTTTGGTTTGGAGTGTACTTTGGGGATTACAGCGCCCTTTAACGGTCAAGCCAGCCGGCCCTTTACTTATGACACAGGCGCACGCTTGGCACTACTTTGTTGATGCACGTGCGGCTACTGCGCACACAATTAACAAACACAGAAAATAATTTTTTTTTTGGTTTGGACTGGAGTGTACTTTGAGGGTTACAGCACCCTTTAACGGTCAAGCCAGCCGGCCCTTTACTTATGACACAGGCGCACGCTTGGCACTACTTTGTTGATGAACGTGCGGCTACTGCGCACACAATTCACAAACACAGAAAATAATTTTTTTTTTGGTTTGGACTGGAGTGTACTTTGGGGGTTACAGCACCCTTTAATGGTCAAGCCAGCCGGCCCTTTACTTATGACACAGGCGCACGCTTGGCACTACATTGTTGATGCACGTGCGGCTACTGCGCACACAATTCACAAACACAGAAAATAATTTTTTTTTTGGTTTGGACTGGAGTGTACTTTGGGAGTTACAGCACCCTTTGACGGTCAAGCCAGCCGGCCCTTTACTTATGACACAGGCGCACGCTTGGCACTACTTTGTTGATGCACGTGCGGCTACTGCGCACACAATTCACAAACACAGAAAATAATTTTTTTTTTGGTTTGGACAGGAGTGTACTTTGGGAGTTACAGCACCCTTTAACGGTCAAGCCAGCCGGCCCTTTACTTATGACACAGGCGCACGCTTGGCACTACTTTGTTGATGCACGTGCGGCTACTGCGCACACAATTCACAAACACAGAAAATATATATTTTTTTGGTTTGGAGTGTACTTTGGGGGTTACAGCACCCTTTAACGGTCAAGCCAGCCGGCCCTTTACTTATGACACAGGCGCACGCTTGGCACTACTTTGTTGATGCACGTGCGGCTACTGCGCTCACAATTCACAAACACAGAAAATAATTTTTTTTTTGGTTTGGACTGGAGTGTACTTTGGGGGTTACAGCACCCTTTAACGGTCAAGCCAGCTGGCCCTTTACTTATGACACAGGCGCACGCTTGGCACTACTCTGTTGATGCACGTGCGGCTACTGCGCACACAATTCACAAACACAGAAAATAATTTTTTTTTTGGTTTGGACTGGAGTGTACTTTGGGGGTTACAGCACCCTTTAACGGTCAAGCCAGCCGGCCCTTTACTTATGACACACTACTTTGTTGATGCACGTGCGGCTACTGCGCACACAATTCACAAACACACAAAAAATATTATTTTTTTAGCACTTGGGGGGAGCACCCCTGATGGACAGAGCACCCCCTGGACAACACTACAGCACCCCTTTAGGACTGGGACACTGCACAGGACTTTGGAGTGACACAGCCCCTATGGAGAACTGACTGCACAACACAGTCCAGCCAGCCCCTATGGACTTTGATGTAGTGGACACAGCCCCTATTAACAACAGCAGCACAGCACAACACAGCCAGCCCCTATGAACTTTGAAGTAGGTGACAACAGCAGCACAGCGCAGCACAGCGCAGCACAGCACAGCACAACACTACTCTGCACTACACTACACTACACTACACAGCCCAGCCAGCCCTAACTCCCACCCTCCCTCTTCATTGTCCACAGCCGAGTGAGAAAATGGTGACGACGCGGGTACCTTATATAGGTTCCAAAACCCGCGAGACTCGGAAGGCGGGATGATGACGTTTTGCCTCGATTTCAGATCCGAGTCAGGCGGGAAAAGTCGAGCCTGACTCGGATCGGACTCGGATCGGACTCGGATCGGGGGGGCTCGGGGGGGTTCGGATTTCAGAAATCCGAACCCGCTCACCCCTAGTTTAAACAAAGATCCAGTTGTGCTGAAAAAAACAAAGTACTGGCAAATGCAAAGATGGGATAAATACTAAATTAAAAATGAACATACAAATAGGCGAACACAAAAAGGACGAAGTACCCTTGGTAGGGTAAACAATAAATACCCAAGTATGAGTGTTTGGACATGTGTGATATGTATCAGTGGAAAATAACCAAGGCATTGACTATCAAAATAAAAATGTCTCCAAAAAAAAAAAAAAAAACTTTTAAAGGGAAACATACCGGTCATTGGGATTGTGGGTCTTTGAGGCCCTCCATCCTCCTCCTCCTTGGAGGTGGGCCAGTGCTGGTGATTAGACGGAGGGGACATTTCCGTTAAGGTGGATGGTGATGAAAAGCGCCGGGGTGGGGGAGGGTGAAGAAAAGAGAGGGGGGTGGAGTGGAGGGTGAATTTTGGGGGTGGTGCAAATTGGGAGAGGGAGGGGCCTCAGGTAGTGGCCGGTCAGGGGTGGAGGGGGAATTGGGGGAAGGGTGGGGAGATGCGTTTGTGCTTGGAGTCGGCGTCAGGGGACGAGCCCGGCGTCTTCTTCGGCGGCGAGCCAGGATTCTGCGTTCAACCCCTAAATGATGTTGGAAAAATGTTTAGACTTTTTGTGGGGGGGGGGAGGTTGGCCACAAATTTAGAACTCCAAAAATGTTAAAACATTCCAAAAAAGGAAAACATGCACACGCAGATAGGGCCACAATAAACAAACAGGGCTAGACTGAAAACATGCACATGCAGATAGGGCCACAATAAACAAACAGGGCTAGACTGAAAACATGCACACCTGATAGGGCCACAATAAACAAACAGGGCTAGACTGAAAACATGCACACGCAGATAGAGCCACAATAAACAAACAGGGCTAGACTGAAAACAAGCACACACAGATAGGGCCACAATAAACAAACAGGGCTAGACTGAAAACAAGCACACGCAGATAGGGCCGCAAAAAACCCCCAGAAAATACCACAAAAAAAACTTACTTGCAGCGATCCGCAGCCGCAAACAGGCCAGCAAGCGTGGCGTGCGGCGGCGTAGATCCAACCACCTGCTCTCTAGCTGCCCGATATTTCGGTGTGAGCCGAAGGAGCGCAGGCGGCGGCGAACCTCCGCATAGGCCGTTCGCTTCTGGCGGTTGCTGATGGGGGGAGGCTGGCTGGTGATCCGCCGGTCCATCACCTCCGTTAGGACCAAAAGCTCCCGCCTGGTAAACGCGGAGGCTCTCATGATAGCAATGATTTATTTTACAACAAACAGTTTTAATAAAGGCCAGAGAAAAAATTTGATTGGCTAATGTACTTGGTAAATTAACAGGAACCATTCTATTGGTTATTGTATGAGTCATGTGTCCTCCAGCCTCAAAAATATAATGTGAGTTATGATAGGCTTGATGCAGTGACATGCGTAAGCTAATTAAAATAAAGAAATGAAAAACCTAAAATATGCTTATCACAAACACAGGAAACCAATAGGATCATTGGTTAAAACATGTATTTTTGATAAAGTAAACCTTTGGTGAAACCGTACGGATTCTGCGGGAAAAATGACACACACGGACAAGAATAAAGTTTATTGAAAATTGAAAAAAAAACGGATTGCAAACATGTGAAGAGCAATTAAGCTAATTAATATATTGATTGGCATGAAACGATTAAAGTATGAATGCAGAATGAATGAGCAGGTAATCGAAATCTGACAGGTCCACTTCCGGAATTGACTTGTGTGAGCGTCCAAAGCAACCAAAGAGGAGACGAACGGTCGCTATTTTGAACAGTCGCAAGCTAGAGGAGGGGTTGGGAGAACATGGGGTGGAAGATTAGCTACGAGCGAGCGCTTAAATTTAAATTTTTTCGCTCGTACGGCGGACGAGCGAACGGCCACTTGCGTCCGGGTCTGAATCAGGCCCTATATTTGATAGACTCTATAGAAGGGACCAGGTACCACAGTTGGGCACTATACATTACTGTCTGCAGGTGGGCACTATGGACACTATATATTATAGACTCTCTAGAAGGGTCCAGGCACCTCAGTTGGGCACTAAACATTACTGTATGCAGATGTGTACTATGGGCACTATATATTACAGACTCTATAGAAGGGTCCAGGCACCTCAGTTGGGCACTATACATTACTGTCTGCAGGTGTGCACTATGGACACTATATATTACAGACTCTATAGAAGGGACCAGGTACCACAGTTGGGCACTATACATTACTGTCTGCAGGTGGGCACTATGGACACTATATATTATAGACTCTCTAGAAGGCTCCAGGCACCTCAGTTGGGCACTAAACATTACTGTATGCAGATGTGTACTATGGGCACTATATATTACAGACTCTATAGAAGGGTCCAGGCACCTCAGTTGGGCACTATACATTACTGTCTGCAGGTGTGCACTATGGACACTATATATTACAGACTCTATAGAAGGGTCCAGGTACCTCAGTTGGGCACTATACATTACTGTCTGCCGATGTGTACTATGGGCACTATATATTATAGACTCTCTAGAAGGGTCCAGGCACCTCAGTTGGGCACTAAACATTACTGTATGCAGGTGTGCACTATGGGTACTATATATTACAGACTCTATAGAAGGATCCAGGTACTTCAGGTGGCCACTATACATTACTGCCTGCAGGTGCGCACTATGGGCACTATATATTACATACTCTATAAAATGGTGCCAGGTACTTCAGTTGGGCACTATACATTACTGTCTGCAGGTGCACATTATGGACATGATATATTACAAACTCTATAGAAGGGTCCAGGTGCTACAGGTGGGCACTATACATTACTGTCTACAGGTGTGCACTATGGACACTATATATTATAGACTCTATAGAAGGGTCCAGGTACCTCAGGTGGGGACTAAGCATTACTGTACGTAGGTGTGCATTATGGACATGATATATTACAGACTCTATAGAAGGGTCCAGGTGCTACAGGTGGGCACTATACATTACTGTCTACAGGTGTGCACTATGGGCACTATATATTACAGACTATATAGAAGGGTCCAGATACCTGAGTTGGGCACTATACATTACTGTCTGCAGGTGCGAATAATGGACACTATATATTACAGACTCTATAGAAGGGCGCCAGGTACCACATGTGGGCACTATACATTACTGTCTGCAGGTGGGCACAATGGACACTATATATTATAGACTCTATAGAAGGGTCCAGGTACCTCATTTGGGCACTATACATTACTGTCTGCAGGTGTGTACTAGGGGCACTATATATTACAGACTCTATAGAAGGGCTTCAGGTACTTCAGGTGGACACTATACATTACTTTATTTAGGTGTGCACTATGGACACTATACAGACTCTATAGAAGGATCCAGGTACTTCATGTGGGCACTAAACATTACTGCCTGCAAGTGTGCACTATGGGCACTATATATTACAAACTTTATAGAAGGGTCCAAGAACTTCAATTGGGCACCATATATATTACTGTTTGCAGGTGCGCACTATGGACACTATATATTACATACTCAGGTGGGCATTATACATTATTGTCTGCAGTTGTGTAGTATGGACACTATTTATTGCAGACTCTATAAAAGGAATCCAGGTACCTCAGGTGGGCACTATATATTACTGTATGTAGGAGCGCACTATGGGCACTATACATTACTACCTGCAGGTATGCACTATGGACACTATATATTACAGACTCTATAGAAAGACTCCAGGTACCTCAGGTGGGCACTATACATTACTGTCTGCAGGTGGGCACTATGGACACTATATATTATAGACTCTCTAAAAGGGTCCAGGCACCTCAGTTGGGCACTAAACATTACTGTATGCAGATCTGTACTATGGGCACTATATATTACAGACTCTATAGAAGGGTCCAGGAACCTCAGGTGGGCACTATACATTACTGTCTGCAGGTGCACATTATGGACATGATATATTACAAACTCTATAGAAGGGTCCAGGTGCTACAGGTGGGCACTATACATTACTGTCTACAGGTGTGCACTATGGACACTCTATATTATAGACTCTATAGAAGGGTCCAGGTACCTCAGGTGGGGACTAAGCATTACTGTACGTAGGTGTGCATTATGGGTAGGGATGTGCAGGCTCGGATAGGTTCGAGTTTGCACGTGGAGTTCGGATTTTTCCCTCCAAAAAAACGGAACTCAGAACGAGGCAAAACGTCATCTTACATGGACGAACATCATCATTCCTGGACAAAAGACCAGGAATGATGATGTTCGTCCATGTAAGATGACGTTTTGCCTCGTTCTGAGTTCCGTTTTTTTGGAGGGAAAAATCCGAACTCCACGTGCAAACTCGAACCTATCCGAGCCTGCACATCCCTAATTATGGGCACTATATATTACAGACTCTATAGAAGGGTCCAGGTGCTACAGGTGGGCACTATACATTACTGTCTACAGGTGTGCACTATGGACACTATATATTACAGACTCTATAGAAGGATCCAGGTACTTCAGGTGGCCACTATACATTACTGCCTGCAGGTGCGCACTATGGGCACTATATATTACATACTCTATAAAATGGTGCCAGATACTTCAGGTGGGCACTATACATTACTGCCTGCAAATGTGCACTATGGGCACTATATATTACAGAATCTATAGAAGGAATCCAGGTACAACAGTTGGGCACTATACATTACTGTCTGCAGGTGGGCACTATGGACACTATATATTATAGATTATTATACAGTACATTACTGTATGTAGGTGAGCACTATGTTAACTATATAATACAGACTCTATAGAAGGACTCCAGATACCTCAGATGGGCATTATACATTACTGCCTGCAGGTGAGCACTGTGAACACTATGGATTACGAACTCTATAGATGGGTACAGGAACCTGTGGTGGGCACTATACATTACTGTCCGCAGGTGTGCACTATGGACACTAAGTAATACAGCTCTATAGAAGGACTCCAGGTACCTCAGGTGGGCACTATACATTACTATATGTAGGTGCACACTATGGACACAATATATTACAGACTCTATAGAATGGCGCCAGGTACTTCAGGTGGGCATCATACATTACTGTCTGCAGGTGCACATTATGGACATGATATATTACAAACTCTATAGAAGGGTCCAGGTGCTACAGGTGGGCACTATACATTACTGTCTACAGGTGTGCACTATGGACACTATATATTATAGACTCTATAGAAGGGTCCAGGTACCTCAGGTGGGGACTAAGCATTACGGTACGTAGGTGTGCATTATGGACATGATATATTACAGACTCTATAGAAGGGTCCAGGTGCTACAGGTGGGCACTATACATTACTGTCTACAGGTGTGCACTATGGGCACTATATATTACAGACTCTATAGAAGGGTCCAGGTGCTACAGGTGGGCACTATACATTACTGTCTACAGGTGTGCACTATGGACACTATATATTATAGACTCTATAGAAGGGTCCAGGTACCTCAGTTGGGCACTATATATTACAGACTCTACAGAATGGCGCCAGGTACTTCAGGTGGTCACTATACATTACTGTCTGTAGGTTGCATTATGGACCCTATATATTACAGACGCTATAGAAGGGTCCAGGTGGACACTATACATTACTTTCTACTAGAGGTGTGCACCGGCCACTTTTCGTGTTTTGTGTTTTGGTTTTGGATCTGGATCTTTCTTCGTGTTTTGGATCTGGATTGGTTTTGCCAAAACCACCCTTCCGTGTTTTGGGTTCTGGGTTTTGTGTTTTGAATCTGTATTTTTTTTTTAAAAAGCATAAAAAAAGCTAAAATCACAGAATGTGTTGGTTTTTCTGCTCCTATGCTATTATTAACCTCAATAACCTTAATTTCCACTCATTTCCAGTCTATTCTGAACACCTCACACCTCACAATAGTGTTTTTATATCCAAAAGGTTGCACCGAGGTAGCTGGATGACTATGCTAAGCGACACGAGTGGGCGGCACAAACACGTGGCCCATCTAGGAGTGACACTGCAGTGGCAGACAGGATGGCAGTTTGAAAAACTAGGCCCCAAACTGTACATAATGCAAAGAAAAAAAAGAGGTGCAAGATGGAATTGTCCTTGGGCCTTCCCACCCACCCTTATGTTGTATAACCAGGACATGCACACTTTAACATACCAAACATTTCAGCGCCAGGGTCTGCCACACGACTGTGGCTGAAATGATTGGTTCGTTTGGGCCCCCACAAAACAAGCTGGCAATTAATCTGTCCCTGCACAAACTGGCTCTACGGAGGCAAGATGTCGTCCTCATCCTCCTCATGCACCGATTCCTCACCCTCTTCAGTGTTGTGTAAATCCTCATCCTCACAGAGTATTAATTCACCCCTGCTGGAATCCACAACCACAGGTCCCTCTGTACGTTCTGGAGGCTGGTCTCCCTGGAAGAGTTGATAATTCATTTTATGAACATCATCTTCTCCACATTTTGTGGAAGCAACCTCCTACGCCTTTCGCTGGCAAGGTTCCCGGCTGCACTAAACACTCTTTCGGAGTACAAACTGGAGGGGGGGCAACTCAGGTAAAATAGAGCCAGTTTGTACAGGGACCTCCAAATTGCTTCTTTTTCCTGCCAGTACAGGTACGGACTGTCTGACATGCCTACTTGGATGCTGTCACCGATGTAATCCTTTAACAGACAGACGCACGCTTGTCGCTGCTGCTTTAAGGATGCAGGTGCGGCTACAGCCCACACATTTCACAAAGACAGAAAAAAAAGAAGAATTTTTTTATTGTCTGTGGAGCGCACTTTGAGGGTTACACCACCCTTTAACAGACAGACGCACGCTTGTCGCTGCTGCTTTGAGGATGCAGGTGCGACTACAGCCCACACAATTCACAAAGACAGAAAAAAAAAGAAGAATTTTTTTATTGTTTGTGGAGCGCACTTTGAGGGTTACACCACCCTTTAACACACAGACGCACGCTTGTCGCTGCTGCTTTGAGGATGCAGGTGGAATCTAGACGGGATTTGGAACCGGGGACACACTACCTCCATCAATTGTCTAAATCCCACTGCACTAATGGCGGATACCGGACGCACGTCTAACACCAACATAACAGTCAAGGCATCAGTTATACGTTTTGCTTCAGGATGACTGCTGTCGTACTTCATCCTCATCGCTAGGGACTGTTGGAGGGTCAATTGTTTAGTAAAAGTAGTGGTGTTCCTACTTCCTCTCTGGGATGATGAACAACTCCCAGCAGCAGCAACAGCACTAGGAGGAAGTGGTTCTTGATCTTTCCCTATTTTATTTTTATCGGAGAAAGTTTGGTCCTCCATTTATGTTATATTGATATATACGTGCGGCTAAGGCGCACACACACAGAAAATATTTTTTTATTTTTGCTGGAGAGTAGTGCACTTTGTGGATTACACCACCCTTTAAGAAATGAGCCAGCCGGCTCTTTACTTATGGGACACAGGCGCACGCTTGGCGCTGCTCCTTTGTTGATGCACGTGCAGCCACAGTGCACACAATTCACAAACACAGAAAATATTTTTTTATTTGGTTTGGAGTGTACTTTGGGGGTTACAGGACCCTTTAGCGGTCAAGCCAGCCGGCCCTTTACTTATGACACAGGCGAACGCTTGGCACTACTTTGTTGATGCACGTGCGGCTACTGCGCACACAATTCACAAACACAGAAAATATTTTTTTATTTTGTTTGGAGTGTACTTTGGGGGTTACAGCACCCTTTAACGGTCAAGCCAGCCGGCCCTTTACTTATGACACAGGCGCACGCTTGGCACTACTTTGTTGATGCACGTGCGGCTACTGCGCATACAATACTCAAACACAGAAAATATTTTTTTATTTGGTTTGGACTGTAGTGTACTTTGGGGGTTACAGCACCCTTTAACGGTCAAGCCAGCCGGCCCTTTACTTATGACACAGGCGCACGCTTGGCACTACTTTGTTGATGCACGTGCGGCTACTGGGCACACAATTCACAAACACAGAAAAAATATATTTTTTTTTAGCACTTGGGGGGAGCACCCCTGACGGACAGAGCACCCCCTGGACAACACTACAGCACCCCTTTAGGACTGGGACACTGCACAGGACTTTGGAGTGGACACAGCCCCTATGGACAACTGACTGCACAACACAGTCCAGCCAGCCCCTATGGACTTTGAAGTAGTGGACACAGCCCCTATGGACAACAGTAGCACAGCACAACACAGCCAGCCCCTATGGACTTTGAAGTAATGGACACAGCCCCTATGGACAACAGCAGCACAGCGCAGCACAGCACAGCACAACACTACTCTGCACTACACTACACTACACAGCCCAGCCAGCCCTAACTCCCACCCTCCCTCTTCACTGTCCACAGCTGAGTGAGAAAATGGCGCCGACGCGGGTACCTTATATTGGATCCAAAACCCGCGAGACCCGGAAGGCGGGATGATGATGTTTTGCCTCGATTTCAGATCCGAGTCAGGTGGGAAAAGTCGAGCCTGACTCGGATCTGCCTCGGATCGGGGGGGCTCGGGGGGGTTCGGATTTCAGAAATCCGAACCCGCTCACCCCTACTTTCTACAGGTTTGCATTATGGACAATATATATTACAAACTCTATAGAAGGGTCCAAGTACCTCTGGTGAGCACTATACATTACTGCCTGCAAATGGGCACTATATATGACAGACTCTATAGAAGGCCGACAGGTACCTCAGGTGGGCTCTATACATTATTGTCTGCAGGTGTGCATTATGGGCACTATATATTACAGACTCTATAGAAAAACTTCAGGAACCTCATATGGGCATTATACATTTCTGCCTGCAGGTGAGCACTATGGACACTAAATATTACAGACTCTATAGAAGGACTCCAGGTACCTCAGGTGGGCACTATACATTGCTGTCTGCACATGTGCACTATGAGTACTATATATTACATACTCTATAGAAGGATCCAGGTACCTCAGGTGGGAAATATCCATTACTGTTTGCAGGTGCACATTATGGACACTATATATTACAGACTCTATAGAAGGGTCCAGGTACCTCAGGTGGGCATTATACATTACTGTCTGCAGGTGCGCATTATGGACACTATATATTACAGACTCTATAGAAGGGTCCAGGTACCTCATGTGGGCACTATACATTGCTGTCTGCACATGTGCACTATGAGTACTATATATTACATACTCTATAGAAGGATCCAGGTACCTCAGGTGGGAAATATCCATTACTGTTTGCAGGTGCGCATTATGGACACTATATAGTACAGACTCTATAGAAGGGTCCAGGTACCTCAGGTGGGCATTATACATTACTGTCTGCAGGTGCGCATTATGGACACTATATATTACAGACTCTATAGAAGGGTCCAGGTACCTCATGTGGGCACTATACATTACTGTAGATATGTGTGCACTATGGACACTGGACCTGATTCAGACCCGCTCGCGAGCGCTGAGCACTCGCAAGCAGGTCGATGTTGCCCAAGTGCACATGCGCATTACGGAGGCGGCTCCGACGTGCGCATGCTCGAGACCCGAATAACGATGGCCAAGCCGTCATTATGGGTCTCGCTCCAAAGGGGGCGTTCTGTCGATGGTGGGCGTGCCGGGGGCATGGCCTACCGTCTGGGGCCGGCCCCACTGACATCACTAGAAGGCCGCCAGGTACCTCAGGTGGGCACTATACATTATTTTCTGCAGGTGTGCATTATGGGCACTATATATGTTACAGACTCTAAAGATGGACTTCAGGTACCTCAGGTGGGCACTATATATTACTGTATGTAGGTGAGCACTATGTTAATTATATTATACAGACTCTATAGAAGGACTCCAGGTACCTCAGATGGGCAGTAAACATTACTGCCTGCAGGTGTGCACTATGGGTATTATATATTACAGACTCTATAGAAGGGTCCAGGTACCTCAGGTGGGCACTATATATTACTGTATGTAGGAGCGCACTATGGGCACTATACATTACTACCTGCAGGTGTGCACTATTGGTACTATATATTACAGACTCTATAGAAGGAATCCAGGTACCACAGTTGGGCACTATACATTACTGTCTGCAGGTGGGCACTATGGCCACTATATATCATAGACTCTCTAGAAGGGTCCAGGCACCTCAGTTGGGCACTATACATTACTGACTACAGATGTGTACTATGGGCACTATATATTATAGACTCTCTAGAAGGGTCCAGGCACCTCAGTTGGGCACTAAACATTACTGTCTGCAGATGTGTACTATGGGCACTATATATTACAGACTCTATAGAAGGGTCCAGATGCTCCGGGTCGGCACTATACATTACTGGCTGCAGGTGTGCACTATGGACACTATATATTACAGACTCTATAGAAGGGCGCTAGGGACTTCAGGTGGGCACTATACATTACTGCCTGCAAATGTGCACTATGGGCACTATATATTACTGACTCTATAGAAGGAATCCAGGTACAACAGTTGGGCACTACACATTACTGTCTGCAGGTGGGCACTATGGACACTATATATTATAGATTATTATACAGTACATTACTGTACATAGGTGAGCACTATGTTAACTATATAATACAGACTCTATAGAAGGACTCCAGATACCTCAGACGGGCATTATACATTACTGCCTGCAGGTGAGCACTGTGAACACTATGGATTACGAACTCTATAGATGGGTACAGGAACCTGTGGTGGGCACTATACATTACTGTCCGCAGGTGTGCACTATGGACACTAAGTAATACAGCTCTATAGAAGGACTCCAGGTACCTCAGGTGGGCACTATACATTACTATATGTAGGTGCACACTATGGACACAATATATTAC
The DNA here is from genome assembly GCA_031769625.1 of Taudactylus pleione. Taxonomy (NCBI): domain Eukaryota; kingdom Metazoa; phylum Chordata; class Amphibia; order Anura; family Myobatrachidae; genus Taudactylus; species Taudactylus pleione. Next base: position 1,884,224 of record JAUIMM010000240.1, read on the forward strand.
AGACTCTATAGAATGGCGCCAGGTACTTCAGGTGGGCATCATACATTACTGTCTGCAGGTGCACATTATGGACATGATATATTACAAACTCTATAGAAGGGTCCAGGTGCTACAGGTGGGCACTATACATTACTGTCTACAGGTGTGCACTATGGACACTATATATTATAGACTCTATAGAAGGGTCCAGGTACCTCAGGTGGGCACTAAGCATTACTGTACGTTGGTGTGCATTATGGACACTAAATATTACAAACTCTATAGAAGGGTCCAGGTACCTCAGGTGAGCACTATACATTACTGCCTGCAAATGTGCACTATATATTACAGACGCTATAGAAGGGCGCCAGGTACCTCATGTGGGTACTATACAGTACATTACTGTATGTAGGTGCGCACTATGTTAACTATATAATACAGATTCTATCGAAGGACTCCAGGTACCTCAGATGGGCATTATACATTACTGCCTGTAGGTGAGCAGTGTGGACACTATAGATTACGAACTCTATAGATGGGTACAGGAACCTCCGGTGGGTACTATACATCACTGTCTGCAGGTATGCACTATGGACACTATATATTACACACTCTATAGAAGGACTCCGGGTACCTCAGGTGGGCACTATACTGTACTGTACATTACTGTATGTAGTTGCGCACTATGGAAACTAAGTATTACACACCCTATAAAAGGAATCAAGGTACCTTAGGTGGGCACTATACATTACTACCTGCAGGTGTGCACTATGGCCACTAAATATTATAGCTCTATAGAAGGACTCCAGCTACCCCAGGTGGGCACTATACATTACTGTCTACAGGTGTGCACTATGGACACTATATATTACAGACTCTATAGAAGTTCTCCAGGTACCTCAGATGGGCTCTATACATTATTACCTGCAGGTGTGCACTAATGACACTAAATATTACAGACTCTATAGAACGGCCCAAGTACCTCAGGTGGACACTATACATTACTGCCTGTAGGTGAGCACTATGGACACTATATATTACAGACTCTATAGAAGGGCGCCAGGTACCTAAGGTGGGCTCTATACATTACTGCCTGCAGGTGTGCACTATGGACACTATATATTACCGACTCTATGGAAGGATCCAGGTACTTCAGGTGATCACTACACATTACTGTCTGCAGTTGCGCCCTTTGGACACTATATATTACATACTCTATAGAAGGGCGCCAGGTACCTCAGGTGGGCACCATACATTACTGCCTGCAGGTGTGCACTATGGACACTATATATTACATACTCTATAGAAGGGCGCCAGGTACCTCAGGTGGGCACTATACGTTACTGCCTGCAGGTGTGCACTATGGACACTATATATTACAGACTCTATAGAAGGGCACCAGGTACCTCAGGTGGTCAGTATACATTACTGACTGCAGTTGCGCCCTATGGACACTATATATTACATACTCTATAGAAGGGCGCCAGGTACCTCAGGTGGGCACTATACATTACTGCCTGCAGGTGTGCACTATGGACACTATATATTACATACTCTATAGAATGGCGCCAGGTACCTCAGGTGGGCACTATACGTTACTGCCTGCAGGTGTGCACTATGGACACTATATATTACATACTCTATAGAATGGCGCCAGGTACCTCAGGTGGGCACTATACATTACTGCCTGCAGGTGTGCACTATGGACACTATATATTACAGACTCTATAGAAGGGTCCAGGTACCTCAGGTGGGCACTATACATTATTGTCATTATGTACATGTGATAGGGAATATAGAGTGTAAGCTCCACTGGGGCAGGGACTGAGGTGAAGGGCCAAATATTCTCTGTAAAGTGCTGCAGAATATGTGTGCGCTATACAAGTAAATACAGGTTGAGTCTCCCATATCCAAAATGCTTGGGACCAGGGGTATTTTGGATAACGGAATATTCCGTATTTGGAATAATTGCATATTATAATGAAATATCTTGGGAATAGGACCTAAATATACACACAGAATGTATTTATGTGTTATATACACCTTATACACACACAGCCTGCAGGTCATTTTATACAATATATGTAATCATTTTGTGGTTCAAACCAAGTTTGTGTACAGAAATGAAATTCATTTGTTTCATATACACTTTATGTACAAAGCCTGAAGGTAATTTTATACAATATTTTGAATAATTTGTGCGTTAGACAAAGTTTGTGTACATTGAACCATCAAGAATCAAAGGTTTCATTATTTCAGTCATGCCAGAAAAATTCCGTATTTTGGAATATTTGGATATGGGAGACTCAACCTGTAACTGGTAATAAATAATAAATTATCACCCCCGGCCCTAAATAACCTGCGATCATTTCTACATGAAAGCGGGTTTGGTTTACAGAGATCTGAACCCACCCGAATTTAGCAGAACCGAGTTGGAGCCAATGCCGGCTCGGATGTTCCCGCCTTACTCGGATCTCTCAAATCGAGGCAAAACCATAGAGACGAAATCTCACGGGTTGCGAGCTTTCGTCTCTATGATCAATGTAGTATATAAGGGACCACGCGACGGACGCCATTTCACTCCGGCTGTGGAGATTGAACAGGGAGGGTGGGTAATGTAGGGCTGGGAGAGGTGCTGGTGCTGTCTGCTGTGTCCTGGGCTGGTGACTGCTGATCCATCTGGGCTGGTGCCTGTGACAGCTATCACTGTGCTGTCTGCTGTGTCCATCTGGGCTGGTGCAGAACTGTAGATACATCTGGGCTGGTGCATAACTGTAGATACATCTGGGCTGGTGCTGTGTCCATCTGGGCCCAAGTTCTGGACTAAAAAAATAAAATAAAAAAATACTGTATATAATATATATCAGAAAAAAAAAATCAATCAAAGTGTCTTTTATATTTTTCTGTGTGTGTGTGTGTGTGTGTGTTAGGCTTAACCGCAGTAACATACAAGATCCAGCCAGCAACGCAGGTTGCAACCTAGTGCTGCCCGACTCCAGTCGTGATTGATCTGTGCTCACGGCTGAAAAAAATTAACAATCAGTTGTCTTTTTTTCTAATAATTGTCTGTGTGTCTGTGCGCGTTAGGCTTAGCCGCACAAGATCTAGCAAGTCGCCAACGCAAAATAGTGCTGCCCAACTCCAGTCATCATCAATCTGTGCTCAGGGACCAAGTTCTGGACCCGAAACCCCCCCTAAAAAAAAATTGTGTATTTTGTCTATTTATTTTCTGTGCCCACGACTGCACGTGTGTGAATTTTGTAACCGCACCTTGGCTACACTATTGGTGCTTGTGACACTGCTTCAAGACTGCAGAAAATATGGAGGGCTGTCACATGACAGGAGAGCAAGGCCAAGAACCACATGTTGTAGCTGCTGCCAGCAGTCATCACGATGATGCAAGGTCGTCAACTTCCTTGTCCTCTATAAAGGCCCATGCCTTCAATCCTCAAGGGTATCCCAACCATCATCTTTGCACAGTCCTCAACTCTATTAATAATAATATCAATTTTGAGCCAGCAAGCTGGATGCAACCTTTTGGCCCTTTAACTAGATGAAAAAAATCAATATTGTGAGCTGTGAGGTAACCAAAATGTCCTGGAAACGAGTGGAAATAAATGTTATAGAGGTTATTAATACAAAAAAGGCACATTTTATGTGATTTTAATTATGAAAACAAAATCCAGATCCAGAACCAAAACCAAAACACGCGGGTCGGCGCACATCTCTAGAAATATTATATGTTATATTATGTGTTTATGTTATTATGTGTTATTATATGTTATATCATGTGTTTATGTTATTATGTGTTATTATATGTTATATCATGTGTTTATGTTATTATGTGTTATTATATGTTATATCATGTGTTTATGTTATTATGTGTTATTATATGTTATATCATGTGTTTATGTTATTATGTGTTATTATATGTTATATCATGTGTTTGAAACTGTTGGGATTTCAGTTCTTTTTAATATTGTGTGATGATTCTGAATTTTTTTTGTAAACATTAAAGGTTTAAAATCCCCAAATAAACAGACACTTGTATTATCTACATTTCATACACATAAGGCGGATATAGAGATTTTACAGGAAGCACATGTGTAACCCCCCCAGGAATAACCCCAAGACTGCAAAGGGGATAACACAGTTTTTTCTACTCTCTCAGGAATACCAAGGGTTAATGTGGCTTCCAGGCAATACAATGTTGCCAGTTGCCTTGCATGTTGCCTGCAGCTGATTGGGTGCCCTAAGGGCGGGAAGCCCAGATTTAGAATGTTACCCTGGATCTGTAGAAGGGACAGATACAGCTGCCCCAGGCACTAAATAACCTGCAATCACTTCTACATGATATAAGTTTATAGAATTTCAGCAATATCAAACATTACCACTAGGTGGCCCTATGGTCCTCATCGTCACTATACCAATCTCTTCTTGCTGCTGCATTATAGGAACTATTAAAAGATTTCACCTATTATCCACTTTTCTTTCTAGGTTTTTTTTTTCATACTAAAACTCCTCTTCCCCACATATATCTCACACGCTGCCACCATTCACCTGCTGCAAAGTGACTTATCAGCGTTGGATGAGCCCTGTATCCATGGAAAATGGCTGTTTTTGCCATTGATAGTTCACGTTATTGCATTGCTCAATACATAAGAGCGTTTATCTTTGGCGCTAACGCCACCAGCGGTAACTTTCGCCAGGAAAGCCTGTTATAACGTATACCTCTGCTTGGGAAGCCTATATACCATGTACTGCAGCGGTATTTGTGCTGGACAATCAGTAACTGTCTTGTTACCAACATCTCATTTTATTTTTATTATTAAGTTATTTATATAGCGCAGCATATTCCATTGTGCTTTACAATTGGAAACAACATTAGAACAAAACTGAGTAAAAACAGACCAGAGTTGCCTACCCTCCCGATTTTCGCGGGAGTCTCCCGAATACAGGTGGGAGCTCCCGCTACCCCGTAAAGTAGGTTGAATCCCCCGCATTCCCTCTGCCCTGTCTAAAAATCCGGACTGCGCATGCGCGAGTCTGGAGGTAAAGGGGGCGGGGCCCGAAGCTTAAGACGCAGGGGCGCACTCACCGGGTGCAGGGAGGCTGGAGTGTGGCTGCTGTGAGGTCTCCTGGGCACGCCTTCCCCTGCTCACACACTACTGCTCCCAGCATTCCCTGGCCAGCCTGTGATGTCAGAGGACGGAGGGGGGAGGAGCCGACGCCGGAGGACACTGAAGACAGAGACAGAGGAGCTGCCTGAGACTGTGAGTGTGAGTGTAGAGGTCACTGCAGCCCCTGCACATGTATAACTCATGTCAGTGCCGGGGGGGAGGGAGGGAGATCTATTACTGTGTAATTGTATGTGTGTGTATGTGTAGTAATGTGATGTACAGTATGTGTGTGTGTAGTAATGTGATGTATGTGTATGTGTAGTAATGTGATGTATGTGTGTGTGTAGTAATGTGATGTATGTGTGTGTAGTAATGTGATGTATGTGTGTGTAGTAATGTGATGTATGTGTGTGTAGTAATGTTATGTATGTGTAGTAATGTGATGTATGTGTAGTAATGTGATGTATGTGTAGTAATGTGATGTACAGTATGTGTGTGTGTAGTAATGTGATGTATGTGTGTGTGTATGTGTAGTAATGTGATGTACAGTATGTGTGTGTGTAGTAATGTGATGTGTGTGTGTGTAGTAATGTGATGTATGTGTGTGTAGTAATGTGATGTATGTGTGTGTGTATGTGTAGTAATGTGATGTACAGTATGTGTGTGTGTAGTAATGTGATGTATGTGTGTGTAGTAATGTGATGTATGTGTGTGTAGTAATGTTATGTATGTGTAGTAATGTGATGTATGTGTAGTAATGTGATGTATGTGTAGTAATGTGATGTACAGTATGTGTGTGTGTAGTAATGTGATGTATGTGTGTGTGTATGTGTAGTAATGTGATGTGTGTGTGTGTGTAGTAATGTGATGTATGTGTGTGTAGTAATGTGATGTATGTGTGTGTATGTGTAGTAATGTGATGTACAGTATGTGTGTGTGTAGTAATGTGATGTATGTGTGTGTAGTAATGTGATGTATGTGTGTGTATGTGTAGTAATGTGATGTACAGTATGTGTGTGTGTAGTAATGTGATGTATGTGTGTGTAGTAATGTGATGTATGTGTGTGTAGTAATGTGATGTATGTGTGTGTAGTAATGTGATGTATGTGTGTGTAGTAATGTGATGTATGTGTGTGTAGTAATGTGATGTATGTGTAGTAATGTGATGTACAGTATGTGTGTGTGTAGTAATGTGATGTATGTGTAGTAATGTGATGTATGTGGGTGTAGTAATGTGATGTACAGTATGTGTGTGTGTAGTAATGTGATGTATGTGTGTGTGTGTGTAGTAATGTGATGTACAGTATGTGTGTGTGTAGTAATGTGATGTGTGTGTGTAGTAATGTGATGTATGTGTAGTAATGTGATGTACAGTATGTGTGTGTGTAGTAATGTGATGTATGTGTGTGTGTGTGTAGTAATGTGATGTACAGTATGTGTGTGTGTAGTAATGTGATGTGTGTGTGTAGTAATGTGATGTATGTGTAGTAATGTGATGTATGTGTAGTAATGTGATGTACAGTAGGTGTGTGTGTAGTAATGTGATGTGTGTGTGTGTAGTAATGTGATGTACAGTATGTGTGTGTGTAGTAATGTGATGTGTGTGTGTGTAGTAATGTGATGTATGTGTAGTAATGTGATGTATGTGTAGTAATGTGATGTACAGTATGTGTGTGTGTAGTAATGTGATGTGTGTGTGTAGTAATGTGATGTATGTGTAGTAATGTGATGTACAGTATGTGTGTGTAGTAATGTGATGTATGTGTGTGTGTGTGTAGTAATGTGATGTACAGTATGTGTGTGTGTAGTAATGTGATGTGTGTGTGTGTAGTAATGTGATGTATGTGTAGTAATGTGATGTATGTGTAGTAATGTGATGTACAGTATGTGTGTGTGTAGTAATGTGATGTATGTGTAGTAATGTGATGTATGTGTAGTAATGTGATGTATGTGGGTGTAGTAATGTGATGTACAGTATGTGTGTGTGTAGTAATGTGATGTATGTGTGTGTGTGTGTGTAGTAATGTGATGTACAGTATGTGTGTGTGTAGTAATGTGATGTGTGTGTGTGTAGTAATGTGATGTATGTGTAGTAATGTGATGTATGTGTAGTAATGTGATGTATGTGGGTGTAGTAATGTGATGTATGTGTAGTAATGTGATGTACAGTATGTGTGTGTGTAGTAATGTGATGTATGTGTGTGTGTGTGTAGTAATGTGATGTACAGTATGTGTGTGTGTAGTAATGTGATGTGTGTGTGTGTAGTAATGTGATGTGGGTGTAGTAATGTGATGTATGTGTAGTAATGTGATGTATGTGGGTGTAGTAATGTGATGTACAGTATGTGTGTGTGTAGTAATGTGATGTATGTGTGTGTGTGTGTAGTAATGTGATGTACAGTATGTGTGTGTGTAGTAATGTGATGTGTGTGTGTGTAGTAATGTGATGTATGTGTAGTAATGTGATGTACAGTATGTGTGTGTGTAGTAATGTGATGTATGTGTGTGTGTGTGTGTGTAGTAATGTGATGTACAGTATGTGTGTGTGTAGTAATGTGATGTGTGTGTGTAGTAATGTGATGTATGTGTAGTAATGTGATGTATGTGTAGTAATGTGATGTACAGTAGGTGTGTGTGTAGTAATGTGATGTGTGTGTGTGTGTAGTAATGTGATGTACAGTATGTGTGTGTGTAGTAATGTGATGTGTGTGTGTGTAGTAATGTGATGTATGTGTAGTAATGTGATGTATGTGTAGTAATGTGATGTACAGTATGTGTGTGTGTAGTAATGTGATGTGTGTGTGTGTAGTAATGTGATGTATGTGTAGTAATGTGATGTACAGTATGTGTGTGTAGTAATGTGATGTATGTGTGTGTGTGTGTAGTAATGTGATGTACAGTATGTGTGTGTGTAGTAATGTGATGTGTGTGTGTGTAGTAATGTGATGTATGTGTAGTAATGTGATGTATGTGTAGTAATGTGATGTACAGTATGTGTGTGTGTAGTAATGTGATGTGTGTGTGTGTAGTAATGTGATGTATGTGTAGTAATGTGATGTATGTGTAGTAATGTGATGTATGTGGGTGTAGTAATGTGATGTACAGTATGTGTGTGTGTAGTAATGTGATGTATGTGTGTGTGTGTGTGTGTGTAGTAATGTGATGTACAGTATGTGTGTGTAGTAATGTGATGTGTGTGTGTGTAGTAATGTGATGTATGTGTAGTAATGTGATGTATGTGTAGTAATGTGATGTATGTGGGTGTAGTAATGTGATGTATGTGTAGTAATGTGATGTACAGTATGTGTGTGTGTAGTAATGTGATGTATGTGTGTGTGTGTGTAGTAATGTGATGTACAGTATGTGTGTGTGTAGTGATGTGATGTGTGTGTGTGTAGTAATGTGATGTATGTGTAGTAATGTGATGTATGTGTAGTAATGTGATGTATGTGGGTGTAGTAATGTGATGTACAGTATGTGTGTGTGTAGTAATGTGATGTATGTGTGTGTGTGTGTAGTAATGTGATGTACAGTATGTGTGTGTGTAGTAATGTGATGTGTGTGTGTAGTAATGTGATGTATGTGTAGTAATGTGATGTACAGTATGTGTGTGTGTAGTAATGTGATGTATGTGTGTGTGTGTGTAGTAATGTGATGTACAGTATGTGTGTGTGTAGTAATGTGATGTGTGTGTGTAGTAATGTGATGTATGTGTAGTAATGTGATGTATGTGGGTGTAGTAATGTGATGTATGTGTAGTAATGTGATGTACAGTATGTGTGTGTGTAGTAATGTGATGTACAGTATGTGTGTGTGTAGTAATGTGATGTATGTGTAGTAATGTGATGTATGTGATGTATGTGTAGTAATGTGATGTATGTGTAGTAATGTGATGTATGTGATGTATGTGTAGTAATGTGATGTATGTGTAGTAATGTGATGTATGTGATGTATGTGTAGTAATGTGATGTATGTGTAGTAATGTGATGTACAGTATGTGTGTGTGTAGTAGTGTGATGTGTGTGATGTATGTCTAGTAATGTGATGTATGTGTAGTAATGTGATGTATGTGATGTATGTGTAGTAATGTGATGTATGTGTAGTAATGTGATGTACAGTATGTGTGTGTGTAGTAATGTGATGTATGTGATGTATGTCTAGTAATGTGATGTATGTGTAGTAATGTGATGTACAGTATGTGTGGGTGTAGTAATGTGATGTGTGTGTAGTAATGTGATGTACAGTATGTGTGTGTGTAGTAATGTGATGTATGTGTGTGTAGTAATGTGATGTATGTGTGTGTAGTAATGTGATGTACAGTATGTATGTGTGTAGTAATGTGATGTATGTGTGTAGTAATGTGATGTATGTGTAGTAATGTGATGTATGTGTGCGTGTAGTAATGTGATGTATGTGTGTGTAGTAATGTGATGTATGTGATGTATGTGTAGTAATGTGATGTATGTGTAGTAATGTGATGTATGTGATGTATGTGTAGTAATGTGATGTATGTGTAGTAATGTGATGTATGTGTAGTAATGTGATGTACAGTATGTGTGTGTGTAGTAATGTGATGTGTGTGTAGTAATGTGATGTATGTGTAGTAATGTGATGTACAGTATGTGTGTGTGTAGTAATGTGATGTATGTGTGTGTAGTAATGTGATGTATGTGTGTGTAGTAATGTGATGTATGTGATGTATGTGTAGTAATGTGATGTATGTGTAGTAATGTGATGTATGTGTAGTAATGTGATGTACAGTATGTGTGTGTGTAGTAATGTGATGTATGTGTGTGTAGTAATGTGATGTATGTGTGTGTGTAGTAATGTGATGTATGTGTAGTAATGTGATGTATGTGTAGTAATGTGATGTACAGTATGTGTGTGTGTAGTAATGTGATGTGTGTGTAGTAATGTGATGTGTGTGTGTAGTAATGTGATGTATGTGATGTATGTGTAGTAATGTGATGTATGTGTAGTAATGTGATGTGTGTGTAGTAATGTGATGTACAGTATGTGTGTGTGTAGTAATGTGATGTATGTGTGTGTAGTAATGTGATGTATGTGATGTATGTGTAGTAATGTGATGTATGTGATGTATGTGTAGTAATGTGATGTATGTGTAGTAATGTGATGTATGTGATGTATGTGTAGTAATGTGATGTATGTGTAGTAATGTGATGTATGTGTAGTAATGTGATGTATGTGTAGTAATGTGATGTATGTGATGTATGTGTAGTAATGTGATGTATGTGTAGTAATGTGATGTATGTGTAGTAATGTGATGTACAGTATGTGTGTGTGTGTAGTAATGTGATGTATGTGTGTGTAGTAATGTGATGTATGTGTGTGTAGTAATGTGATGTATGTGTGTGTAGTAATGTGATGTATGTGATGTATGTGTAGTAATGTGATGTATGTGTAGTAATGTGATGTACAGTATGTGTGGGTGTAGTAATGTGATGTGTGTGTAGTAATGTGATGTACAGTATGTGTGTGTGTAGTAATGTGATGTATGTGTGTAGTAATGTGATGTATGTGTGTAGTAATGTGATGTATGTGTAGTAATGTGATGTATGTGTGTGTGTAGTAATGTGATGTATGTGTGTGTAGTAATGTGATGTATGTGATGTATGTGTAGTAATGTGATGAATGTGTAGTAATGTGATGTATGTGATGTATGTGTAGTAATGTGATGTATGTGTAGTAATGTGATGTATGTGTAGTAATGTGATGTATGTGATGTATGTGTAGTAATGTGATGTATGTGTAGTAATGTGATGTATGTGATGTATGTGTAGTAATGTGATGTATGTGTAGTAATGTGATGTATGTGATGTATGTGTAGTAATGTGATGTATGTGTAGTAATGTGATGTATGTGATGTATGTGTAGTAATGTGATGTATGTGTAGTAATGTGATGTACAGTATGTGTGTGTGTAGTAATGTGATGTGTGTGTAGTAATGTGATGTACAGTATGTATGTGTGTAGTAATGTGATGTATGTGTGTAGTAATGTGATGTATGTGTAGTAATGTGATGTATGTGTGTGTGTAGTAATGTGATGTATGTGTGTGTAGTAATGTGATGTATGTGATGTATGTGTAGTAATGTGATGTATGTGTAGTAATGTGATGTATGTGTAGTAATGTGATGTACAGTATGTGTGTGTGTAGTAATGTGATGTATGTGTGTGTAGTAATGTGATGTATGTGTGTGTAGTAATGTGATGTATGTGTAGTAATGTGATGTTTGTGTAGTAATGTGATGTACAGTATGTGTGTGTGTAGTAATGTGATGTGTGTGTAGTAATGTGATGTACAGTATGTGTGTGTGTAGTAATGTGATGTATGTGTGTGTAGTAATGTGATGTATGTGTAGTAATGTGATGTATGTGTAGTAATGTGATGTTTGTGTAGTAATGTGATGTATGTGATGTATGTGTAGTAATGTGATGTATGTGTAGTAATGTGATGTATGTGATGTATGTGTAGTAATGTGATGTATGTGTAGTAATGTGATGTATGTGTAGTAATGTGATGTACAGTATGTGTGTGTGTAGTAATGTGATGTATGTGTGTGTAGTAATGTGATGTATGTGTGTGTGTAGTAATGTGATGTGTGTGTGTGTAGTAATGTGATGTATGTGATGTATGTGTAGTAATGTGATGTATGTGTAGTAATGTGATGTATGTGTAGTAATGTGATGTACAGTATGTGTGGGTGTAGTAATGTGATGTGTGTGTAGTAATGTGATGTACAGTATGTGTGTGTGTAGTAATGTGATGTATGTGTGTGTGTAGTAATGTGATGTATGTGTGTGTAGTAATGTGATGTATGTGATGTATGTGTAGTAATGTGATGTATGTGTAGTAATGTGATGTATGTGATGTATGTGTAGTAATGTGATGTATGTGATGTATGTGTAGTAATGTGATGTATGTGTAGTAATGTGATGTATGTGATGTATGTGTAGTAATGTGATGTATGTGTAGTAATGTGATGTATGTGATGTATGTGTAGTAATGTGATGTATGTGTAGTAATGTGATGTACAGTATGTGTGTGTGTAGTAATGTGATGTGTGTGTAGTAATGTGATGTACAGTATGTGTGTGTGTAGTAATGTGATGTATGTGTGTAGTAATGTGATGTATGTGTAGTAATGTAATGTATGTGTGTGTGTAGTAATGTGATGTATGTGTGTGTAGTAATGTGATGTATGTGTAGTAATGTGATGTATGTGTAGTAATGTGATGTACAGTATGTGTGTGTGTAGTAATGTGATGTGTGTGTAGTAATGTGATGTACAGTATGTGTGTGTGTAGTAATGTGATGTATGTGTGTAGTAATGTGATGTATGTGTAGTAATGTGATGTATGTGTGTGTGTAGTAATGTGATGTATGTGTGTGTAGTAATGTGATGTATGTGTAGTAATGTGATGTATGTGTAGTAATGTGATGTATGTGATTTATGTGTAGTAATGTGATGTATGTGTAGTAATGTGATGTATGTGATGTATGTGTAGTAATGTGATGTATGTGTAGTAATGTGATGTATGTGATGTATGTGTAGTAATGTGATGTATGTGTAGTAATGTGATGTATGTGATGTGTGTGTAGTAATGTGATGTATGTGTAGTAATGTGATGTATGTGTAGTATTGTGATGTACAGTATGTGTGTGTGAAGTAATGTGATGTGTGTGTAGTAATGTGATGTACAGTATGTGTGTGTGTAGTAACGTGATGTATGTGTGTAGTAATGTGATGTATGTGTAGTAATGTGATGTATGTGATGTATGTGTAGTAATGTGATGTATGTGTAGTAATGTGATGTATGTGATGTATGTGTAGTAATGTGATGTATGTGTAGTAATGTGATGTATGTGATGTATGTGTAGTAATGTGATATATGTGTAGTAATGTGATGTACAGTATGTGTGTGTGTAGTAATGTGATGTGTGTGTAGTAATGTGATGTACAGTATGTGTGTGTGTAGTAATGTGATGTATGTGTGTAGTAATGTGATGTATGTGTAGTAATGTGATGTATGTGTGTGTGTAGTAATGTGATGTATGTGTGTGTAGTAATGTGATGTATGTGTAGTAATGTGATGTATGTGTAGTAATGTGATGTATGTGTAGTAATGTGATGTATAGTATGTGTGTGTGTAGTAATGTGATGTGTGTGTAGTAATGTGATGTACAGTATGTGTGTGTGTAGTAATGTGATGTATGTGTGTAGTAATGTGATGTATGTGTAGTAATGTGATGTATGTGTGTGTGTAGTAATGTGATGTATGTGTGTGTAGTAATGTGATGTATGTGATGTATGTGCAGTAATGTGATGTATGTTTAGTAATGTGATGTATGTGATGTATGTGTAGTAATGTGATGTATGTGTAGTAATGTGATGTATGTGATGTATGTGTAGTAATGTGATGTATGTGTAGTAATGTGATGTATGTGATGTATGTGTAGTAATGTGATGTATGTGTAGTAATGTGATGTATGTGATGTGTGTGTAGTAATGTGATGTATGTGTAGTAATGTGTTGTATGTGTAGTAATGTGATGTATGTGTAGTAATGTGATGTACAGTATGTGTGTGTGTAGTAATGTGATGTGTGTGTAGTAATGTGATGTACAGTATGTGTGTGTGTAGTAATGTGATGTATGTGTGTAGTAATGTGATGTATGTGTAGTAATGTGATGTATGTGTGTGTGTAGTAATGTGATGTATGTGTGTGTAGTAATGTGATGTATGTGATGTATGTGTAGTAATGTGATGTATGTGTAGTAATGTGATGTATGTGATGTATGTGTAGTAATGTGATGTATGTGTAGTAATGTGATGTATGTGATGTATGTGTAGTAATGTGATGTATGTGATGTATGTGTAGTAATGTGATGTATGTGTAGTAATGTGATGTATGTGATGTATGTGTAGTAATGTGATGTATGTGTAGTAATGTGATGTACAGTATGTGTTTGTGTGTGTAGTAATGTGATGTACAGTATGTGTGTGTGTAGTAATGTGATGTATGTGTGTAGTAATGTGATGTATGTGTAGTAATGTGATGTATGTGTGTGTGTAGTAATGTGATGTATGTGTGTGTAGTAATGTGATGTATGTGATGTATGTGTAGTAATGTGATGTATGTGTAGTAATGTGATGTATGTGTAGTAATGTGATGTATGTGATGTATGTGTAGTAATGTGATGTATGTGTAGTAATGTGATGTATGTGATGTATGTGTAGTAATGTGATGTATGTGTAGTAATGTGATGTATGTGATGTGTGTGTAGTAATGTGATGTATGTGTAGTAATGTGATGTATGTGATGTATGTGTAGTAATGTGATGTATGTGTAGTAATGTGATGTACAGTATGTGTGTGTGTAGTAATGTGATGTATGTGTGTAGTAATGTGATGTATGTGTAGTAATGTGATGTATGTGTGTGTGTAGTAATGTGATGTATGTGTGTGTAGTAATGTGATGTATGTGTAGTAATGTGATGTATGTGTAGTATTGTGATGTATGTGTAGTAATGTGATGTATGTGTAGTAATGTGATGTATGTGTGTGTGTAGTAATGTGATGTATGTGTGTAGTAATGTGATGTATGTGTAGTAATGTGATGTATGTGTGTGTAGTAATGTGATGTTTGTGATGTATGTGTAGTAATGTGATGTATGTGTAGTAATGTGATGTATGTGTAGTAATGTGATGTATGTGATGTTTGTGTAGTAATGTGATGTATGTGTAGTAATGTGATGTATGTGATGTATGTGTAGTAATGTGATGTATGTGTAGTAATGTGATGTATGTGATGTGTGTGTAGTAATGTGATGTATGTGTAGTAATGTGATGTATGTGATGTATGTGTAGTAATGTGATGTACAGTATGTGTGTGTGTAGTAATGTGATGTGTGTGTAGTAATGTTATGTACAGTATGTGTGTGTAGTAATGTGATGTATGTGTGTAGTAATGTGATGTATGTGTAGTAATGTGATGTATGTGTGTGTAGTAATGTGATGTATGTGTGTGTAGTAATGTGATGTATGTGATGTATGTGTAGTAATGTGATGTATGTGTAGTAATGTGATGTACAGTATGTGTGTGTGTAGTAATGTGATGTGTGTGTAGTAATGTGATGTACAGTATGTGTGTGTGTAGTAATGTGATGTATGTGTGTAGTAATGTGATGTATGTGTAGTAATGTGATGTATGTGTGTGTGTAGTAATGTGATGTATGTGTGTGTAGTAATGTGATGTATGTGATGTACGTGTAGTAATGTGATGTATGTGTAGTAATGTGATGTATGTGATGTATGTGTAGTAATGTGATGTATGTGTAGTAATGTGATGTATGTGATGTATGTGTAGTAATGTGATGTATGTGTAGTAATGTGATGTATGTGATGTATGTGTAGTAATGTGATGTATGTGTAGTAATGTGATGTATGTGATGTGTGTGTAGTAATGTGATGTATGTGATGTCTGTGTAGTAATGTGATATATGTGTAGTAATGTGATGTACAGTATGTGTGTGTGTAGTAATGTGATGTGTGTGTAGTAATGTGATGTACAGTATGTGTGTGTGTAGTAATGTGATGTATGTGTGTGTAGTAATGTGATGTATGTGATGTATGTGTAGTAATGTGATGTATGTGTAGTAAAGTGATGTATGTGATGTATGTGTAGTAATGTGATGTATGTGTAGTAATGTGATGTATGTGCTGTATGTGTAGTAATGTGATGTATGTGTAGTAATGTGATGTATGTGATGTATGTGTAGTAATGTGATGTATGTGTAGTAATGTGATGTATGTGATGTATGTGTAGTAATGTGATGTATGTGTAGTAATGTGATGTATGTGATGTATGCGTAGTAATGTGATGTATGTGTAGTAATGTGATGTATGTGATGTATGTGTAGTAATGTGATGTGTGTGTAGTAATGTAATGTACAGTATGTGTGTGTGTAGTAATGTGATGTATGTGTGTAGTAATGTGATGTATGTGTAGTAATGTGATGTATGTGTGTGTGTAGTAATGTGATGTATGTGTGTGTAGTAATGTGATGTATGTGTAGTAATGTGATGTATGTGTAGTAATGTGATGTACAGTATGTGTTTGTGTAGTAATGTGATGTGTGTGTAGTAATGTGATGTACAGTATGTGTGTGTGTAGTAATGTGATGTATGTGTGTAGTAATGTGATGTATGTGTAGTAATGTGATGTATGTGTGTGTGTAGTAATGTGATGTATGTGTGTGTAGTAATGTGATGTATGTGTAGTAATGTGATGTATGTGTAGTAATGTGATGTATGTGATTTATGTGTAGTAATGTGATGTATGTGTAGTAATGTGATGTATGTGTAGTAATGTGATGTATGTGATGTATGTGTAGTAATGTGATGTATGTGTAGTAATGTGATGTATGTGATGTGTGTGTAGTAATGTGATGTATGTGTAGTAATGTGATGTATGTGTAGTAATGTGATGTACAGTATGTGTGTGTGAAGTAATGTGATGTGTGTGTTGTAATGTGATGTACAGTATGTGTGTGTAGTAACGTGATGTATGTGTGTAGTAATGTGATGTATGTGTAGTAATGTGATGTATGTGATGTATGTGTAGTAATGTGATGTATGTGTAGTAATGTGATGTATGTGATGTATGTGTAGTAATGTGATGTATGTGTAGTAATGTGATGTATGTGATGTATGTGTAGTAATGTGATATATGTGTAGTAATGTGATGTACAGTATGTGTGTGTGTAGTAATGTGATGTGTGTGTAGTAATGTGATGTACAGTATGTGTGTGTGTAGTAATGTGATGTATGTGTAGTAATGTGATGTATGTGTGTGTGTAGTAATGTGATGTATGTGTGTGTAGTAATGTGATGTATGTGTAGTAATGTGATGTATGTGTAGTAATGTGATGTACAGTATGTGTGTGTGTAGTAATGTGATGTGTGTGTAGTAATGTGATGTACAGTATGTGTGTGTGTAGTAATGTGATGTATGTGTGTAGTAATGTGATGTATGTGTAGTAATGTGATGTATGTGTGTGTGTAGTAATGTGATGTATGTGTGTGTAGTAATGTGATGTATGTGATGTATGTGTAGTAATGTGATGTATGTGTAGTAATGTGATGTATGTGATGTATGTGTAGTAATGTGATGTATGTGTAGTAATGTGATGTATGTGATGTATGTGTAGTAATGTGATGTATGTGATGTATGTGTAGTAATGTGATGTATGTGTAGTAATGTGATGTATGTGATGTATGTGTAGTAATGTGATGTATGTGTAGTAATGTGATGTACAGTATGTGTTTGTGTGTGTAGTAATGTGATGTACAGTATGTGTGTGTGTAGTAATGTGATGTATGTGTGTAGTAATGTGATGTATGTGTAGTAATGTGATGTATGTGTGTGTGTAGTAATGTGATGTATGTGTGTGTAGTAATGTGATGTATGTGATGTATGTGTAGTAATGTGATGTATGTGTAGTAATGTGATGTATGTGTAGTAATGTGATGTATGTGATGTATGTGTAGTAATGTGATGTATGTGTAGTAATGTGATGTATGTGATGTATGTGTAGTAATGTGATGTACGTGTAGTAATGTGATGTATGTGATGTGTGTGTAGTAATGTGATGTATGTGTAGTAATGTGATGTATGTGATGTATGTGTAGTAATGTGATGTATGTGTAGTAATGTGATGTACAGTATGTGTGTGTGTAGTAATGTGATGTATGTGTGTAGTAATGTGATGTATGTGTAGTAATGTGATGTATGTGTGTGTGTAGTAATGTGATGTATGTGTGTGTAGTAATGTGATGTATGTGTAGTAATGTGATGTATGTGTAGTAATGTGATGTATGTGTAGTATTGTGATGTATGTGTAGTAATGTGATGTATGTGTAGTAATGTGATGTATGTGTGTGTGTAGTAATGTGATGTATGTGTGTAGTAATGTGATGTATGTGTAGTAATGTGATGTATGTGTGTGTAGTAATGTGATGTATGTGTGTGTAGTAAGGTGATGTTTGTGATGTATGTGTAGTAATGTGATGTATGTGTAGTAATGTGATGTATGTGTAGTAATGTGATGTATGTGATGTTTGTGTAGTAATGTGATGTATGTGTAGTAATGTGATGTATGTGATGTATGTGTAGTAATGTGATGTATGTGTAGTAATGTGATGTATGTGATGTGTGTGTAGTAATGTGATGTATGTGTAGTAATGTGATGTATGTGATGTATGTGTAGTAATGTGATGTACAGTATGTGTGTGTGTAGTAATGTGATGTGTGTGTAGTAATGTGATGTACAGTATGTGTGTGTAGTAATGTGATGTATGTGTTTAGTAATGTGATGTATGTGTAGTAATGTGATGTATGTGTGTGTAGTAATGTGATGTATGTGTGTGTAGTAATGTGATGTATGTGATGTATGTGTAGTAATGTGATGTATGTGTAGTAATGTGATGTACAGTATGTGTGTGTGTAGTAATGTGATGTGTGTGTAGTAATGTGATGTACAGTATGTGTCTGTGTAGTAATGTGATGTATGTGTGTAGTAATGTGATGTATGTGTAGTAATGTGATGTATGTGTGTGTGTAGTAATGTGATGTATGTGTGTGTAGTAATGTGATGTATGTGATGTACGTGTAGTAATGTGATGTATGTGTAGTAATGTGATGTATGTGATGTATGTGTAGTAATGTGATGTATGTGTAGTAATGTGATGTATGTGATGTATGTGTAGTAATGTGATGTATGTGTAGTAATGTGATGTATGTGATGTATGTGTAGTAATGTGATGTATGTGTAGTAATGTGATGTATGTGATGTGTGTGTAGTAATGTGATGTATGTGATGTCTGTGTAGTAATGTGATATATGTGTAGTAATGTGATGTACAGTATGTGTGTGTGTAGTAATGTGATGTGTGTGTAGTAATGTGATGTACAGTATGTGTGTGTGTAGTAATGTGATGTATGTGTGTGTAGTAATGTGATGTATGTGATGTATGTGTAGTAATGTGATGTATGTGTAGTAAAGTGATGTATGTGATGTATGTGTAGTAATGTGATGTATGTGTAGTAATGTGATGTATGTGCTGTATGTGTAGTAATGTGATGTATGTGTAGTAATGTGATGTATGTGATGTATGTGTAGTAATGTGATGTATGTGTAGTAATGTGATGTATGTGATGTATGTGTAGTAATGTGATGTATGTGTAGTAATGTGATGTATGTGATGTATGCGTAGTAATGTGATGTATGTGTAGTAATGTGATGTATGTGATGTATGTGTAGTAATGTGATGTATGTGTAGTAATGTGATGTACAGTATGTGTGTGTGTAGTAATGTGATGTGTGTGTAGTAATGTAATGTACAGTATGTGTGTGTGTAGTAATGTGATGTATGTGTGTAGTAATGTGATGTATGTGTAGTAATGTGATGTATGTGTGTGTGTAGTAATGTGATGTATGTGTGTGTAGTAATGTGATGTATGTGTAGTAATGTGATGTATGTGTAGTAATGTGATGTATGTATAGTAATGTGATGTACAGTATGTGTGTGTGTAGTAATGTGATGTGTGTGTAGTAATGTGATGTACAGTATGTGTGTGTGAAGTAATGTGATGTGTGTGTAGTAATGTGATGTACAGTATGTGTGTGTGTAGTAACGTGATGTATGTGTGTAGTAATGTGATGTATGTGTAGTAATGTGATGTATGTGATGTATGTGTAGTAATGTGATGTATGTGATGTATGTGTAGTAATGTGATGTATGTGTAGTAATGTGATGTATGTGATGTATGTGTAGTAATGTGATATATGTGTAGTAATGTGATGTACAGTATGTGTGTGTGTAGTAATGTGATGTGTGTGTAGTAATGTGATGTACAGTATGTGTGTGTGTAGTAATGTGATGTATGTGTGTAGTAATGTGATGTATGTGTAGTAATGTGATGTATGTGTGTGTGTAGTAATGTGATGTCTGTGTGTGTAGTAATGTGATGTATGTGTAGTAATGTGATGTATGTGTAGTAATGTGATGTATGTGTAGTAATGTGATGTACAGTATGTGTGTGTGTAGTAATGTGATGTGTGTGTAGTAATGTGATGTACAGTATGTGTGTGTAGTAATGTGATGTATGTGTGTAGTAATGTGATGTATGTGTAGTAATGTGATGTATGTGTGTGTGTAGTAATGTGATGTATGTGTGTGTAGTAATGTGATGTATGTGATGTATGTGCAGTAATGTGATGTATGTTTAGTAATGTGATGTATGTGATGTATGTGTAGTAATGTGATGTATGTGTAGTAATGTGATGTATGTGATGTATGTGTAGTAATGTGATGTATGTGTAGTAATGTGATGTATGTGATGTATGTGTAGTAATGTGATGTATGTGTAGTAATGTGATGTATGTGATGTGTGTGTAGTAATGTGATGTATGTGTAGTAATGTGTTGTATGTGTAGTAATGTGATGTATGTGTAGTAATGTGATGTACAGTATGTGTGTGTGTAGTAATGTGATGTGTGTGTAGTAATGTGATGTACAGTATGTGTGTGTGTAGTAATGTGATGTATGTGTGTAGTAATGTGATGTATGTGTAGTAATGTGATGTATGTGTGTGTGTAGTAATGTGATGTATGTGTGTGTAGTAATGTGATGTATGTGATGTATGTGTAGTAATGTGATGTATGTGTAGTAATGTGATGTATGTGATGTATGTGTAGTAATGTGATGTATGTGTAGTAATGTGATGTATGTGATGTATGTGTAGTAATGTGATGTATGTGATGTATGTGTAGTAATGTGATGTATGTGTAGTAATGTGATGTATGTGATGTATGTGTAGTAATGTGATGTATGTGTAGTAATGTGATGTACAGTATGTGTTTGTGTGTGTAGTAATGTGATGTACAGTATGTGTGTGTGTAGTAATGTGATGTATGTGTGTAGTAATGTGATGTATGTGTAGTAATGTGATGTATGTGTGTGTGTAGTAATGTGATGTATGTGTGTGTAGTAATGTGATGTATGTGATGTATGTGTAGTAATGTGATGTATGTGTAGTAATGTGATGTATGTGTAGTAATGTGATGTATGTGATGTATGTGTAGTAATGTGATGTATGTGTAGTAATGTGATGTATGTGATGTATGTGTAGTAATGTGATGTACGTGTAGTAATGTGATGTATGTGATGTGTGTGTAGTAATGTGATGTATGTGTAGTAATGTGATGTATGTGATGTATGTGTAGTAATGTGATGTCTGTGTAGTAATGTGATGTACAGTATGTGTGTGTGTAGTAATGTGATGTATGTGTGTAGTAATGTGATGTATGTGTAGTAATGTGATGTATGTGTGTGTGTAGTAATGTGATGTATGTGTGTGTAGTAATGTGATGTATGTGTAGTAATGTGATGTATGTGTAGTAATGTGATGTATGTGTAGTATTGTGATGTATGTGTAGTAATGTGATGTATGTGTAGTAATGTGATGTATGTGTGTGTGTAGTAATGTGATGTATGTGTGTAGTAATGTGATGTATGTGTAGTAATGTGATGTATGTGTGTGTAGTAATGTGATGTATGTGTGTGTAGTAAGGTGATGTTTGTGATGTATGTGTAGTAATGTGATGTATGTGTAGTAATGTGATGTATGTGTAGTAATGTGATGTATGTGATGTTTGTGTAGTAATGTGATGTATGTGTAGTAATGTGATGTATGTGATGTATGTGTAGTAATGTGATGTATGTGTAGTAATGTGATGTATGTGATGTGTGTGTAGTAATGTGATGTATGTGTAGTAATGTGATGTATGTGATGTATGTGTAGTAATGTGATGTACAGTATGTGTGTGTGTAGTAATGTGATGTGTGTGTAGTAATGTGATGTACAGTATGTGTGTGTAGTAATGTGATGTATGTGTGTAGTAATGTGATGTATGTGTAGTAATGTGATGTATGTGTGTGTAGTAATGTGATGTATGTGTGTGTAGTAATGTGATGTATGTGATGTATGTGTAGTAATGTGATGTATGTGTAGTAATGTGATGTACAGTATGTGTGTGTGTAGTAATGTGATGTGTGTGTAGTAATGTGATGTACAGTATGTGTGTGTGTAGTAATGTGATGTATGTGTGTAGTAATGTGATGTATGTGTAGTAATGTGATGTATGTGTGTGTGTAGTAATGTGATGTATGTGTGTGTAGTAATGTGATGTATGTGATGTACGTGTAGTAATGTGATGTATGTGTAGTAATGTGATGTATGTGATGTATGTGTAGTAATGTGATGTATGTGTAGTAATGTGATGTATGTGATGTATGTGTAGTAATGTGATGTATGTGTAGTAATGTGATGTATGTGATGTATGTGTAGTAATGTGATGTATGTGTAGTAATGTGATGTATGTGATGTGTGTGTAGTAATGTGATGTATGTGATGTCTGTGTAGTAATGTGATATATGTGTAGTAATGTGATGTACAGTATGTGTGTGTGTAGTAATGTGATGTGTGTGTAGTAATGTGATGTACAGTATGTGTGTGTGTAGTAATGTGATGTATGTGTGTGTAGTAATGTGATGTATGTGATGTATGTGTAGTAATGTGATGTATGTGTAGTGAAGTGATGTATGTGATGTATGTGTAGTAATGTGATGTATGTGTAGTAATGTGATGTATGTGCTGTATGTGTAGTAATGTGATGTATGTGTAGTAATGTGATGTATGTGATGTATGTGTAGTAATGTGATGTATGTGTAGTAATGTGATGTATGTGATGTATGTGTAGTAATGTGATGTATGTGTAGTAATGTGATGTATGTGATGTATGCGTAGTAATGTGATGTATGTGTAGTAATGTGATGTATGTGATGTATGTGTAGTAATGTGATGTGTGTGTAGTAATGTAATGTACAGTATGTGTGTGTGTAGTAATGTGATGTATGTGTGTAGTAATGTGATGTATGTGTAGTAATGTGATGTATGTGTGTGTGTAGTAATGTGATGTATGTGTGTGTAGTAATGTGATGTATGTGTAGTAATGTGATGTATGTGTAGTAATGTGATGTACAGTATGTGTGTGTGTAGTAATGTGATGTGTGTGTAGTAATGTGATGTACAGTATGTGTGTGTGTAGTAATGTGATGTATGTGTGTAGTAATGTGATGTATGTGTAGTAATGTGATGTATGTGTGTGTGTAGTAATGTGATGTATGTGATGTGTGTGTAGTAATGTGATGTATGTGATGTCTGTGTAGTAATGTGATATATGTGTAGTAATGTGATGTACAGTATGTGTGTGTGTAGTAATGTGATGTGTGTGTAGTAATGTGATGTACAGTATGTGTGTGTGTAGTAATGTGATGTATGTGTGTGTAGTAATGTGATGTATGTGATGTATGTGTAGTAATGTGATGTATGTGTAGTAAAGTGATGTATGTGATGTATGTGTAGTAATGTGATGTATGTGTAGTAATGTGATGTATGTGCTGTATGTGTAGTAATGTGATGTATGTGTAGTAATGTGATGTATGTGATGTATGTGTAGTAATGTGATGTATGTGTAGTAATGTGATGTATGTGATGTATGTGTAGTAATGTGATGTATGTGTAGTAATGTGATGTATGTGATGTATGCGTAGTAATGTGATGTATGTGTAGTAATGTGATGTATGTGATGTATGTGTAGTAATGTGATGTGTGTGTAGTAATGTAATGTACAGTATGTGTGTGTGTAGTAATGTGATGTATGTGTGTAGTAATGTGATGTATGTGTAGTAATGTGATGTATGTGTGTGTGTAGTAATGTGATGTATGTGTGTGTAGTAATGTGATGTATGTGTAGTAATGTGATGTATGTGTAGTAATGTGATGTACAGTATGTGTGTGTGTAGTAATGTGATGTGTGTGTAGTAATGTGATGTACAGTATGTGTGTGTGTAGTAATGTGATGTATGTGTGTAGTAATGTGATGTATGTGTAGTAATGTGATGTATGTGTGTGTGTAGTAATGTGATGTATGTGTGTGTAGTAATGTGATGTATGTGTAGTAATGTGATGTATGTGATTTATGTGTAGTAATGTGATGTATGTGTAGTAATGTGATGTATGTGATGTATGTGTAGTAATGTGATGTATGTGATGTATGTGTAGTAATGTGATGTATGTGTAGTAATGTGATGTATGTGATGTGTGTGTAGTAATGTGATGTATGTGTAGTAATGTGATGTATGTGTAGTAATGTGATGTACAGTATGTGTGTGTGAAGTAATGTGATGTGTGTGTTGTAATGTGATGTACAGTATGTGTGTGTAGTAACGTGATGTATGTGTGTAGTAATGTGATGTATGTGTAGTAATGTGATGTATGTGATGTATGTGTAGTAATGTGATGTATGTGTAGTAATGTGATGTATGTGATGTATGTGTAGTAATGTGATGTATGTGTAGTAATGTGATGTATGTGATGTATGTGTAGTAATGTGATATATGTGTAGTAATGTGATGTACAGTATGTGTGTGTGTAGTAATGTGATGTGTGTGTAGTAATGTGATGTACAGTATGTGTGTGTGTAGTAATGTGATGTATGTGTGTAGTAATGTGATGTATGTGTAGTAATGTGATGTATGTGTGTGTGTAGTAATGTGATGTATGTGTGTGTAGTAATGTGATGTATGTGTAGTAATGTGATGTATGTGTAGTAATGTGATGTATGTGTAGTAATGTGATGTACAGTATGTGTGTGTGTAGTAATGTGATGTGTGTGTAGTAATGTGATGTACAGTATGTGTGTGTGTAGTAATGTGATGTATGTGTGTAGTAATGTGATGTATGTGTAGTAATGTGATGTATGTGTGTGTGTAGTAATGTGATGTATGTGTGTGTAGTAATGTGATGTATGTGATGTATGTGTAGTAATGTGATGTATGTGTAGTAATGTGATGTATGTGATGTATGTGTAGTAATGTGATGTATGTGTAGTAATGTGATGTATGTGTAGTAATGTGATGTATGTGATGTATGTGTAGTAATGTGATGTATGTGTAGTAATGTGATGTATGTGATGTATGTGTAGTAATGTGATGTATGTGTAGTAATGTGATGTACAGTATGTGTTTGTGTGTGTAGTAATGTGATGTACAGTATGTGTGTGTGTAGTAATGTGATGTATGTGTGTAGTAATGTGATGTATGTGTAGTAATGTGATGTATGTGTGTGTGTAGTAATGTGATGTATGTGTGTGTAGTAATGTGATGTATGTGATGTATGTGTAGTAATGTGATGTATGTGTAGTAATGTGATGTATGTGTAGTAATGTGATGTATGTGATGTATGTGTAGTAATGTGATGTATGTGTAGTAATGTGATGTATGTGATGTATGTGTAGTAATGTGATGTACGTGTAGTAATGTGATGTATGTGATGTGTGTGTAGTAATGTGATGTATGTGTAGTAATGTGATGTATGTGATGTATGTGTAGTAATGTGATGTATGTGTAGTAATGTGATGTACAGTATGTGTGTGTGTAGTAATGTGATGTATGTGTGTAGTAATGTGATGTATGTGTAGTAATGTGATGTATGTGTGTGTGTAGTAATGTGATGTATGTGTGTGTAGTAATGTGATGTATGTGTAGTAATGTGATGTATGTGTAGTAATGTGATGTATGTGTAGTATTGTGATGTATGTGTAGTAATGTGATGTATGTGTAGTAATGTGATGTATGTGTGTGTGTAGTAATGTGATGTATGTGTGTAGTAATGTGATGTATGTGTAGTAATGTGATGTATGTGTGTGTAGTAATGTGATGTATGTGTGTGTAGTAAGGTGATGTTTGTGATGTATGTGTAGTAATGTGATGTATGTGTAGTAATGTGATGTATGTGTAGTAATGTGATGTATGTGATGTTTGTGTAGTAATGTGATGTATGTGTAGTAATGTGATGTATGTGATGTATGTGTAGTAATGTGATGTATGTGTAGTAATGTGATGTATGTGATGTGTGTGTAGTAATGTGATGTATGTGTAGTAATGTGATGTATGTGATGTATGTGTAGTAATGTGATGTACAGTATGTGTGTGTGTAGTAATGTGATGTGTGTGTAGTAATGTGATGTACAGTATGTGTGTGTAGTAATGTGATGTATGTGTGTAGTAATGTGATGTATGTGTAGTAATGTGATGTATGTGTGTGTAGTAATGTGATGTATGTGTGTGTAGTAATGTGATGTATGTGATGTATGTGTAGTAATGTGATGTATGTGTAGTAATGTGATGTACAGTATGTGTGTGTGTAGTAATGTGATGTGTGTGTAGTAATGTGATGTACAGTATGTGTCTGTGTAGTAATGTGATGTATGTGTGTAGTAATGTGATGTATGTGTAGTAATGTGATGTATGTGTGTGTGTAGTAATGTGATGTATGTGTGTGTAGTAATGTGATGTATGTGATGTACGTGTAGTAATGTGATGTATGTGTAGTAATGTGATGTATGTGATGTATGTGTAGTAATGTGATGTATGTGTAGTAATGTGATGTATGTGATGTATGTGTAGTAATGTGATGTATGTGTAGTAATGTGATGTATGTGATGTATGTGTAGTAATGTGATGTATGTGTAGTAATGTGATGTATGTGATGTGTGTGTAGTAATGTGATGTATGTGATGTCTGTGTAGTAATGTGATATATGTGTAGTAATGTGATGTACAGTATGTGTGTGTGTAGTAATGTGATGTGTGTGTAGTAATGTGATGTACAGTATGTGTGTGTGTAGTAATGTGATGTATGTGTGTGTAGTAATGTGATGTATGTGATGTATGTGTAGTAATGTGATGTATGTGTAGTAAAGTGATGTATGTGATGTATGTGTAGTAATGTGATGTATGTGTAGTAATGTGATGTATGTGCTGTATGTGTAGTAATGTGATGTATGTGTAGTAATGTGATGTATGTGATGTATGTGTAGTAATGTGATGTATGTGTAGTAATGTGATGTATGTGATGTATGTGTAGTAATGTGATGTATGTGTAGTAATGTGATGTATGTGATGTATGCGTAGTAATGTGATGTATGTGTAGTAATGTGATGTATGTGATGTATGTGTAGTAATGTGATGTATGTGTAGTAATGTGATGTACAGTATGTGTGTGTGTAGTAATGTGATGTGTGTGTAGTAATGTAATGTACAGTATGTGTGTGTGTAGTAATGTGATGTATGTGTGTAGTAATGTGATGTATGTGTAGTAATGTGATGTATGTGTGTGTGTAGTAATGTGATGTATGTGTGTGTAGTAATGTGATGTATGTGTAGTAATGTGATGTATGTGTAGTAATGTGATGTATGTGTAGTAATGTGATGTACAGTATGTGTGTGTGTAGTAATGTGATGTGTGTGTAGTAATGTGATGTACAGTATGTGTGTGTGTAGTAATGTGATGTATGTGTGTAGTAATGTGATGTATGTGTAGTAATGTGATGTATGTGTGTGTGTAGTAATGTGATGTATGTGTGTGTAGTAATGTGATGTATGTGTAGTAATGTGATGTATGTGTAGTAATGTGATGTATGTGATTTATGTGTAGTAATGTGATGTATGTGTAGTAATGTGATGTATGTGTAGTAATGTGATGTATGTGATGTATGTGTAGTAATGTGATGTATGTGTAGTAATGTGATGTATGTGATGTGTGTGTAGTAATGTGATGTATGTGTAGTAATGTGATGTATGTGTAGTAATGTGATGTACAGTATGTGTGTGTGAAGTAATGTGATGTGTGTGTTGTAATGTGATGTACAGTATGTGTGTGTAGTAACGTGATGTATGTGTGTAGTAATGTGATGTATGTGTAGTAATGTGATGTATGTGATGTATGTGTAGTAATGTGATGTATGTGTAGTAATGTGATGTATGTGATGTATGTGTAGTAATGTGATGTATGTGTAGTAATGTGATGTATGTGATGTATGTGTAGTAATGTGATATATGTGTAGTAATGTGATGTACAGTATGTGTGTGTGTAGTAATGTGATGTGTGTGTAGTAATGTGATGTACAGTATGTGTGTGTGTAGTAATGTGATGTATGTGTGTAGTAATGTGATGTATGTGTAGTAATGTGATGTATCTGTGTGTGTAGTAATGTGATGTATGTGTGTGTAGTAATGTGATGTATGTGTAGTAATGTGATGTATGTGTAGTAATGTGATGTATGTGTAGTAATGTGATGTACAGTATGTGTGTGTGTAGTAATGTGATGTGTGTGTAGTAATGTGATGTACAGTATGTGTGTGTGTAGTAATGTGATGTATGTGTGTAGTAATGTGATGTATGTGTAGTAATGTGATGTATGTGTGTGTGTAGTAATGTGATGTATGTGTGTGTAGTAATGTGATGTATGTGATGTATGTGCAGTAATGTGATGTATGTTTAGTAATGTGATGTATGTGATGTATGTGTAGTAATGTGATGTATGTGTAGTAATGTGATGTATGTGATGTATGTGTAGTAATGTGATGTATGTGATGTATGTATAGTAATGTGATGTATGTGTAGTAATGTGATGTATGTGATGTGTGTGTAGTAATGTGATGTATGTGTAGTAATGTGTTGTATGTGTAGTAATGTGATGTATGTGTAGTAATGTGATGTACAGTATGTGTGTGTGTAGTAATGTGATGTGTGTGTAGTAATGTGATGTACAGTATGTGTGTGTGTAGTAATGTGATGTATGTGTGTTGTAATGTGATGTATGTGTAGTAATGTGATGTATGTGTGTGTGTAGTAATGTGATGTATGTGTGTGTAGTAATGTGATGTATGTGATGTATGTGTAGTAATGTGATGTACGTGTAGTAATGTGATGTATGTGATGTGTGTGTAGTAATGTGATGTATGTGTAGTAATGTGATGTATGTGATGTATGTGTAGTAATGTGATGTATGTGTAGTAATGTGATGTACAGTATGTGTGTGTGTAGTAATGTGATGTATGTGTGTAGTAATGTGATGTATGTGTAGTAATGTGATGTATGTGTGTGTGTAGTAATGTGATGTATGTGTGTGTAGTAATGTGATGTATGTGTAGCAATGTGATGTATGTGTAGTAATGTGATGTATGTGTAGTATTGTGATGTATGTGTAGTAATGTGATGTATGTGTAGTAATGTGATGTATGTGTGTGTGTAGTAATGTGATGTATGTGTGTAGTAATGTGATGTATGTGTAGTAATGTGATGTATGTGTGTGTAGTAATGTGATGTATGTGTGTGTAGTAAGGTGTTGTTTGTGATGTATGTGTAGTAATGTGATGTATGTGTAGTAATGTGATGTATGTGATGTTTGTGTAGTAATGTGATGTATGTGTAGTAATGTGATGTATGTGATGTATGTGTAGTAATGTGATGTATGTGTAGTAATGTGATGTATGTGATGTGTGTGTAGTAATGTGATGTATGTGTAGTAATGTGATGTATGTGATGTATGTGTAGTAATGTGATGTACAGTATGTGTGTGTGTAGTAATGTGATGTGTGTGTAGTAATGTGATGTACAGTATGTGTGTGTAGTAATGTGATGTATGTGTGTAGTAATGTGATGTATGTGTAGTAATGTGATGTATGTGTGTGTAGTAATGTGATGTATGTGTGTGTAGTAATGTGATGTATGTGATGTATGTGTAGTAATGTGATGTATGTGTAGTAATGTGATGTACAGTATGTGTGTGTGTAGTAATGTGATGTGTGTGTAGTAATGTGATGTACAGTATGTGTGTGTGTAGTAATGTGATGTATGTGTGTAGTAATGTGATGTATGTGTAGTAATGTGATGTATGTGTGTGTGTAGTAATGTGATGTATGTGTGTGTAGTAATGTGATGTATGTGATGTACGTGTAGTAATGTGATGTATGTGTAGTAATGTGATGTATGTGATGTATGTGTAGTAATGTGATGTATGTGTAGTAATGTGATGTATGTGTAGTAATGTGATGTATGTGATGTATGTGTAGTAATGTGATGTATGTGTAGTAATGTGATGTATGTGATGTGTGTGTAGTAATGTGATGTATGTGATGTCTGTGTAGTAATGTGATATATGTGTAGTAATGTGATGTACAGTATGTGTGTGTGTAGTAATGTGATGTGTGTGTAGTAATGTGATGTACAGTATGTGTGTGTGTAGTAATGTGATGTATGTGTGTGTAGTAATGTGATGTATGTGATGTATGTGTAGTAATGTGATGTATGTGTAGTAAAGTGATGTATGTGATGTATGTGTAGTAATGTGATGTATGTGTAGTAATGTGATGTATGTGCTGTATGTGTAGTAATGTGATGTATGTGTAGTAATGTGATGTATGTGATGTATGTGTAGTAATGTGATGTATGTGTAGTAATGTGATGTATGTGATGTATGTGTAGTAATGTGATGTATGTGTAGTAATGTGATGTATGTGATGTATGCGTAGTAATGTGATGTATGTGTAGTAATGTGATGTATGTGATGTATGTGTAGTAATGTGATGTATGTGTAGTAATGTGATGTACAGTATGTGTGTGTGTAGTAATGTGATGTGTGTGTAGTAATGTAATGTACAGTATGTGTGTGTGTAGTAATGTGATGTATGTGTGTAGTAATGTGATGTATGTGTAGTAATGTGATGTATGTGTGTGTGTAGTAATGTGATGTATGTGTGTGTAGTAATGTGATGTATGTGTAGTAATGTGATGTACAGTATGTGTGTGTGTAGTAATGTGATGTGTGTGTAGTAATGTGATGTACAGTATGTGTGTGTGTAGTAATGTGATGTATGTGTGTAGTAATGTGATGTATGTGTAGTAATGTGATGTATGTGTGTGTGTAGTAATGTGATGTATGTGTGTGTAGTAATGTGATGTATGTGTAGTAATGTGATGTATGTGTAGTAATGTGATGTATGTGATTTATGTGTAGTAATGTGATGTATGTGTAGTAATGTGATGTATGTGTAGTAATGTGATGTATGTGATGTATGTGTAGTAATGTGATGTATGTGTAGTAATGTGATGTATGTGATGTGTGTGTAGTAATGTGATGTATGTGTAGTAATGTGATGTATGTGTAGTAATGTGATGTACAGTATGTGTGTGTGAAGTAATGTGATGTGTGTGTTGTAATGTGATGTACAGTATGTGTGTGTGTAGTAACGTGATGTATGTGTATAGTAATGTGATGTATGTGTAGTAATGTGATGTATGTGATGTATGTGTAGTAATGTGATGTATGTGTAGTAATGTGATGTATGTGATGTATGTGTAGTAATGTGATGTATGTGTAGTAATGTGATGTATGTGATGTATGTGTAGTAATGTGATATATGTGTAGTAATGTGATGTACAGTATGTGTGTGTGTAGTAATGTGATGTGTGTGTAGTAATGTGATGTACAGTATGTGTGTGTGTAGTAATGTGATGTATGTGTGTAGTAATGTGATGTATGTGTAGTAATGTGATGTATGTGTGTGTGTAGTAATGTGATGTATGTGTGTGTAGTAATGTGATGTATGTGTAGTAATGTGATGTATGTGTAGTAATGTGATGTATGTGTAGTAATGTGATGTACAGTATGTGTGTGTGTAGTAATGTGATGTGTGTGTAGTAATGTGATGTACAGTATGTGTGTGTGTAGTAATGTGATGTATGTGTGTAGTAATGTGATGTATGTGTAGTAATGTGATGTATGTGTGTGTGTAGTAATGTGATGTATGTGTGTGTAGTAATGTGATGTATGTGATGTATGTGCAGTAATGTGATGTATGTTTAGTAATGTGATGTATGTGATGTATGTGTAGTAATGTGATGTATGTGTAGTAATGTGATGTATGTGATGTATGTGTAGTAATGTGATGTATGTGTAGTAATGTGATGTATGTGATGTATGTGTAGTAATGTGATGTATGTGTAGTAATGTGATGTATGTGATGTGTGTGTAGTAATGTGATGTATGTGTAGTAATGTGTTGTATGTGTAGTAATGTGATGTATGTGTAGTAATGTGATGTACAGTATGTGTGTGTGTAGTAATGTGATGTGTGTGTAGTAATGTGATGTACAGTATGTGTGTGTGTAGTAATGTGATGTATGTGTGTTGTAATGTGATGTATGTGTAGTAATGTGATGTATGTGTGTGTGTAGTAATGTGATGTATGTGTGTGTAGTAATGTGATGTATGTGATGTATGTGTAGTAATGTGATGTATGTGTAGTAATGTGATGTATGTGATGTATGTGTAGTAATGTGATGTATGTGTAGTAATGTGATGTATGTGTAGTAATGTGATGTATGTGATGTATGTGTAGTAATGTGATGTATGTGTAGTAATGTGATGTATGTGATGTATGTGTAGTAATGTGATGTATGTGTAGTAATGTGATGTACAGTATGTGTTTGTGTGTGTAGTAATGTGATGTACAGTATGTGTGTGTGTAGTAATGTGATGTATGTGTGTAGTAATGTGATGTATGTGTAGTAATGTGATGTATGTGTGTGTGTAGTAATGTGATGTATGTGTGTGTAGTAATGTGATGTATGTGATGTATGTGTAGTAATGTGATGTATGTGTAGTAAAGTGATGTATGTGTAGTAATGTGATGTATGTGATGTATGTGTAGTAATGTGATGTATGTGTAGTAATGTGATGTATGTGATGTATGTGTAGTAATGTGATGTACGTGTAGTAATGTGATGTATGTGATGTGTGTGTAGTAATGTGATGTATGTGTAGTAATGTGATGTATGTGATGTATGTGTAGTAATGTGATGTATGTGTAGTAATGTGATGTACAGTATGTGTGTGTGTAGTAATGTGATGTATGTGTGTAGTAATGTGATGTATGTGTAGTAATGTGATGTATGTGTGTGTGTAGTAATGTGATGTATGTGTGTGTAGTAATGTGATGTATGTGTAGTAATGTGATGTATGTGTAGTAATGTGATGTATGTGTAGTATTGTGATGTATGTGTAGTAATGTGATGTATGTGTAGTAATGTGATGTATGTGTGTGTAGTAATGTGATGTATGTGTGTAGTAATGTGATGTATGTGTAGTAATGTGATGTATGTGTGTGTGTAGTAATGTGATGTATGTGTGTGTAGTAAGGTGATGTTTGTGATGTATGTGTAGTAATGTGATGTATGTGTAGTAATGTGATGTATGTGTAGTAATGTGATGTATGTGATGTTTGTGTAGTAATGTGATGTATGTGTAGTAATGTGATGTGTGTGATGTATGTGTAGTAATGTGATGTATGTGTAGTAATGTGATGTATGTGATGTGTGTGTAGTAATGTGATGTATGTGTAGTAATGTGATGTACAGTATGTGTGTGTGTAGTAATGTGATGTGTGTGTAGTAATGTGATGTACAGTATGTGTGTGTAGTAATGTGATGTATGTGTGTAGTAATGTGATGTATGTGTAGTAATGTGATGTATGTGTGTGTAGTAATGTGATGTATGTATGTGTAGTAATGTGATGTATGTGATGTATGTGTAGTAATGTGATGTATGTGTAGTAATGTGATGTACAGTATGTGTGTGTGTAGTAATGTGATGTGTGTGTAGTAATATGATGTACAGTATGTGTGTGTGTAGTAATGTGATGTATGTGTGTAGTAATGTGATGTATGTGTAGTAATGTGATGTATGTGTGTGTGTGGTAATGTGATGTATGTGTGTGTAGTAATGTGATGTATGTGATGTACGTGTAGTAATGTGATGTATGTGTAGTAATGTGATGTATGTGATGTATGTGTAGTAATGTGATGTATGTGTAGTAATGTGATGTATGTGTAGTAATGTGATGTATGTGTAGTAATGTGATGTATGTGATGTATGTGTAGTAATGTGATGTATGTGTAGTAATGTGATGTATGTGATGTGTGTGTAGTAATGTGATGTATGTGATGTCTGTGTAGTAATGTGATATATGTGTAGTAATGTGATGTACAGTATGTGTGTGTGTAGTAATGTGATGTGTGTGTAGTAATGTGATGTACAGTATGTGTGTGTGTAGTAATGTGATGTATGTGTGTGTAGTAATGTGATGTATGTGATGTATGTGTAGTAATGTGATGTATGTGTAGTAAAGTGATGTATGTGATGTATGTGTAGTAATGTGATGTATGTGTAGTAATGTGATGTATGTGATGTATGTGTAGTAATGTGATGTATGTGTAGTAATGTGATGTATGTGATGTATGTGTAGTAATGTGATGTATGTGTAGTAATGTGATGTATGTGATGTATGTGTAGTAATGTGATGTATGTGTAGTAATGTGATGTATGTGATGTATGTGTAGTAATGTGATGTACAGTATGTGTGTGTGTAGTAATGTGATGTGTGTGTAGTAATGTGATGTACAGTATGTGTGTGTGTAGTAATGTGATGTATGTGTGTAGTAATGTGATGTATGTGTAGCAATGTGATGTATGTATGTGTGTAGTAATGTGATGTATGTGTGTGTATTAATGTGATGTATGTGATGTATGTGTAGTAATGTGATGTATGTGTAGTAATTTGATGTATGTGATGTATGTGTAGTAATGTGATGTATGTGTAGTAATGTGATGTATGTGATGTATGTGTAGTAATGTGATGTATGTGTAGTAATGTGATGTATGTGATGTGTGTGTAGTAATGTGATGTATGTGATGTATGTGTAGTAATGTGATGTATGTGTAGTAATGTGATGTACAGTATGTGTGTGTGTAGTAATGTGATGTGTGTGTAGTAATGTGATGTACAGTATGTGTGTGTGTAATAATGTGATGTATGTGTGTAGTAATGTGATGTATGTGTAGTAATGTGATGTATGTGTGTGTGTAGTAATGTGATGTATGTGTGTGTAGTAATGTGATGTATGTGATGTATGTGTAGTAATGTGATGTATGTGTAGTAATGTGATGTATGTGTAGTAATGTAATGTATGTGTAGTAATGTGATGTATGTGATGTGTGTGTAGTAATGTGATGTATGTGTAGTAATGTGATGTATGTGATGTATGTGTAGTAATGTGATGTATGTGTAGTAATGTGATGTACAGTATGTGTGTGTGTAGTAATGTGATGTTTGTGTAGTAATGTGATGTACAGTATGTGTGTGTGTAGCAATGTGATGTACAGTATGTGTGGGTGTAGTAATGTGATGTATGTGTAGTAATGTGATGTACAGTATGTGTGGGTGTAGTAATGTGATGTATGCGTAGTAATGTGATGTATGTGTGTGTGTAGTAATGTGATGTATGTGTAGTAATGTGATGAATGTGTGTAGTAATGTGATGTATGTGTAGTAATGTGATGTATGTGTGTGTGTAGTAATGTGATGTATGTGTAGTAATGTGATGTATGTGTGTGTAGTAATGTGATGTATGTGTGTGTAGTAATGTGATGTGTGTGTGTGTAGTAATGTGATGTATGTATGGGTGTAGTAATGTGATGTATGTGTGTGTGTAGTAATGTGATGTATGTATGGGTGTAGTAATGTGTAGTAATGTGATGTATGTGTGTGTGTAGTAATGTGATGTATGTATGGGTGTAGTAATGTGATGTGTGTGTGGGTGTAGTAATGTGATGTATGTATGTGTGTAGTAATGTGATGTGTGTGTGTGTAGTAATGTGATGTATGTGTGGGTGTAGTAATGTGATGTGTGTGTGTGTGTGTAGTAATGTGATGTATGTGTGTGTGTAGTAATGTGATGTATGTGTGTGTGTAGTAATGTGATGTATGTGTAGTAATGTGATATACAGTATGTATGGGTGTAGTAATGTGATGTATGTGATGTATGTGTAGTAATGTGATGTACAGTATGTGTGGGTGTAGTAATGTGATGTATGTGTAGTAATGTGATGTACAGTATGTGTGGGTGTAGTAATGTGATGTATGTATGGGTGTAGTAATGTGATGTACAGTATGTGTGGGTGTAGTAATGTGATGTATGTGTAGTAATGTGATGTACAGTATGTGTGGGTGTAGTAATGTGATGTATGTGTAGTAATGTGATGTATGTGTGTGTGTAGTAATGTGATGTATGTGTGTGTAGTAATGTGATGTACAGTATGTGTGTGTGTAGTAATGTGATGTATGTGTGTAGTAATGTGATGTATGTGTAGTAATGTGATGTATGTGTGTGTGTAGTAATGTGATGTATGTGTGTGTAGTAATGTGATGTATGTGATGTACGTGTAGTAATGTGATGTATGTGTAGTAATGTGATGTATGTGATGTATGTGTAGTAATGTGATGTATGTGATGTATGTGTAGTAATGTGATGTATGTGATGTATGTGTAGTAATGTGATGTATGTGTAGTAATGTGATGTATGTGATGTGTGTGTAGTAATGTGATGTATGTGATGTCTGTGTAGTAATGTGATATATGTGTAGTAATGTGATGTACAGTATGTGTGTGTGTAGTAATGTGATGTGTGTGTAGTAATGTGATGTACAGTATGTGTGTGTGTAGTAATGTGATGTATGTGTGTGTAGTAATGTGATGTATGTGATGTATGTGTAGTAATGTGATGTATGTGTAGTAAAGTGATGTATGTGATGTATGTGTAGTAATGTGATGTATGTGTAGTAATGTGATGTATGTGATGTATGTGTAGTAATGTGATGTATGTGTAGTAATGTGATGTATGTGATGTATGTGTAGTAATGTGATGTATGTGTAGTAATGTGATGTATGTGATGTATGTGTAGTAATGTGATGTATGTGTAGTAATGTGATGTATGTGATGTATGTGTAGTAATGTGATGTACAGTATGTGTGTGTGTAGTAATGTGATGTGTGTGTAGTAATGTGATGTACAGTATGTGTGTGTGTAGTAATGTGATGTATGTGTGTAGTAATGTGATGTATGTGTGGCAATGTGATGTATGTATGTGTGTAGTAATGTGATGTATGTGTGTGTATTAATGTGATGTATGTGATGTATGTGTAGTAATGTGATGTATGTGTAGTAATTTGATGTATGTGATGTATGTGTAGTAATGTGATGTATGTGTAGTAATGTGATGTATGTGATGTATGTGTAGTAATGTGATGTATGTGTAGTAATGTGATGTATGTGATGTGTGTGTAGTAATGTGATGTATGTGATGTATGTGTAGTAATGTGATGTATGTGTAGTAATGTGATGTACAGTATGTGTGTGTGTAGTAATGTGATGTGTGTGTAGTAATGTGATGTACAGTATGTGTGTGTGTAATAATGTGATGTATGTGTGTAGTAATGTGATGTATGTGTAGTAATGTGATGTATGTGTGTGTGTAGTAATGTGATGTATGTGTGTGTAGTAATGTGATGTATGTGATGTATGTGTAGTAATGTGATGTATGTGTAGTAATGTGATGTATGTGTAGTAATGTAATGTATGTGTAGTAATGTGATGTATGTGATGTGTGTGTAGTAATGTGATGTATGTGTAGTAATGTGATGTATGTGATGTATGTGTAGTAATGTGATGTATGTGTAGTAATGTGATGTACAGTATGTGTGTGTGTAGTAATGTGATGTTTGTGTAGTAATGTGATGTACAGTATGTGTGTGTGTAGCAATGTGATGTACAGTATGTGTGGGTGTAGTAATGTGATGTATGTGTAGTAATGTGATGTACAGTATGTGTGGGTGTAGTAATGTGATGTATGCATAGTAATGTGATGTATGTGTGTGTGTAGTAATGTGATGTATGTGTAGTAATGTGATGAATGTGTGTAGTAATGTGATGTATGTGTAGTAATGTGATGTATGTGTGTGTGTAGTAATGTGATGTATGTGTAGTAATGTGATGTATGTGTGTGTAGTAATGTGATGTATGTGTGTGTAGTAATGTGATGTGTGTGTGTGTAGTAATGTGATGTATGTATGGGTGTAGTAATGTGATGTATGTGTGTGTGTAGTAATGTGGTGTATGTATGGGTGTAGTAATGTGTAGTAATGTGATGTATGTGTGTGTGTAGTAATGTGATGTATGTATGGGTGTAGTAATGTGATGTGTGTGTGGGTGTAGTAATGTGATGTATGTATGTGTGTAGTAATGTGATGTGTGTGTGTGTAGTAATGTGATGTATGTGTGGGTGTAGTAATGTGATGTGTGTGTGTGTGTGTAGTAATGTGATGTATGTGTGTGTAGTAATGTGATGTATGTGTGTGTGTAGTAATGTGATGTATGTGTAGTAATGTGATGTACAGTATGTATGGGTGTAGTAATGTGATGTATGTGATGTATGTGTAGTAATGTGATGTACAGTATGTGTGGGTGTAGTAATGTGATGTATGTGTAGTAATGTGATGTACAGTATGTGTGGGTGTAGTAATGTGATGTATGTATGGGTGTAGTAATGTGATGTACAGTATGTGTGGGTGTAGTAATGTGATGTGTGTGTAGTAATGTGATGTACAGTATGTGTGGGTGTAGTAATGTGATGTATGTGTAGTAATGTGATGTATGTGTGTGTGTAGTAATGTGATGTATGTGTGTGTAGTAATGTGATGTACAGTATGTGTGTGTGTAGTAATGTGATGTATGTGTAGTAATGTGATGTATGTGTAGTACAGTATGTGTGTGTGTAGTAATGTGATGTATGTGTAGTAATGTGACGTATGTGTAGTAATGTGATGTATGTGTAGTAATGTGATGTACAGTATATGTGGGTGTAGTAATGTGATGTATGTGTAGTAATGTGATGTATGTGTGTGTAGTAATGTGATGTACAGTATGCGTGTGTGTAGTAATGTGATGTATGTGTAGTAATGTGAAGTATGTGTAGTACAGTATGTGTGTGTGTAGTAATGTGATGTATGTGTGTGTAGTAATGTGATGTACAGTATGTGTGTGTGTAGTAATGTGATGTATGTGTAGTAATGTGATGTATGTGTAGTACAGTATGTGTGTGTAGTAATGTGATGTATGTGTGTGTAGTAATGTGATGTATGTATGGGTGTAGTAATGTGATGTACAGTATGTGTGGGTGTAGTAATGTGATGTATGTGTAGTAATGTGATGTACAGTATGAGTGTGTGTAGTAATGTGATGTATGTGTGTGTAGTAATGTGATGTACAGTATGTATGTGTGTAGTAATGTGATGTATGTGTAGTAATGTGATGTATGTGTAGTACAGTATGTGTGTGTGTAGTAATGTGATGTATGTGTGTGTAGTAATGTGATGTACAGTATGTGTGTGTGTAGTAATGTGATGTATGTGTAGTAATGTGATGTATGTGTAGTACAGTATGTGTGTGTGTAGTAATGTGATGTATGTGTAGTAATGTGATGTACAGTATGTGTGTGTGTAGTAATGTGATGTATGTGTGTGTAGTAATGTGATGTACAGTATGTGTGTGTGTAGTAATGTGATGTATGTGTGTGTAGTAATGTGATGTATGTGTGTGTAGTAATGTGATGTGTGTGTGTGTGTAGTAATGTGATGTATGTATGGGTGTAGTAATGTGATGTGTTTGTGTGTAGTAATGTAATGTGTGTGTGTGTAGTAATGTGATGTGTGTGTGTGTGTGTGTGTGTGTGTGTGTAGTAATGTGATGTATGTATGTGTAGTAATGTGATGTATGTGTAGTAATGTGATGTATGTATGGGTGTAGTAATGTGATGTACAGTATGTGTGGGTGTAGTAATGTGATGTATGTGTAGTAATGTGATGTACAGTATGTGTGTGTGTAGTAATGTGATGTATGTGTGTGTCTTAATGTGATGTACAGTATGAGTGTGTGTAGTAATGTGATGTATGTGTAGTACAGTATGTGTGTGTGTAGTAATGTGATGTATGTGTGTGTAGTAATGTGATGTACAGTATGTGTGTGTGTAGTAATGTGATGTATGTGGAGTACAGTATGTGTGTGTGTAGTAATGTGATGTATGTGTGTAGTAATGTGATGTATGTATGGGTGTAGTAATGTGATGTACAGTATGTGTGGGTGTAGTAATGTGATGTATGTGTAGTAATGTGATGTACAGTATGTGTTTGTAGTAATGTGATGTATGTGTGTGTAGTAATGTGATGTGTGTGTGTGTAGTAATGTGATGTATGTATGGGTGTAGTAATGTGATGCGTGTGTGTGTAGTAATGTGATGTGTGTGTGTGTAGTAATGTGATGTGTGTGTGTGTGTAGTAATGTGATGTATGTATGTGTAGTAATGTGATGTATGTGTAGTAATGTGATGTACAGTATGTGTGGGTGTAGTAATGTGATGTATGTGTAGTAATGTGATGTACAGTATGTGTGGGTGTAGTAATGTGATGTATGTATGGGTGTAGTAATGTGATGTACAGTATGTGTGGGTGTAGTAATGTGATGTATGTGTAGTAATGTGATGTACAGTATGTGTGGGTGTAGTAATGTGATGTATGTGATGTATGTGTAGTAATGTGATGTACAGTATGTGTGGTTGTAGTAATGTGATGTATGTGTGTGTAGTAATGTGATGTGTGTGTGTGTGTAGTAATGTGATGTATGTGTAGTAATGTGATGTATGTGTAGTACAGTATGTGTGTGTTTAGTAATGTGATGTATGTGTAGTAATGTGATGTATGTGTAGTACAGTATGTGTGTGTGTAATAATGTGATGTATGTGTAGTAATGTGATGTATGTGTAGTACAGTATGTGTGTGTGTAGTAATGTGATGTATGTGTAGTAATGTGATGTATGTGTAGTACAGTATGTGTGTGTGTAGTAATGTGATGTATGTATGTAAGGGTGTAGTAATGTGATGTACAGTATGTGTGGGTGTAGTAATGTGATGTATGTGTAGTAATGTGATGTACAGTATGTGTGTGTGTAGTAATGTGATGTATGTGTGTGTAGTAATGTGATGTATGTGTGTGTGTAGTAATGTGATGTACAGTATGTGTGGGTGTAGTAATGTGATGTATGTATGGGTGTAGTAATGTGATGTACAGTATGTGTGGGTATAGTAATGTGATGTATGTGTAGTAATGTGATGTACAGTATGTGTGGGTGTAGTAATGTGATGTATGTGTGTGTAGTAATGTGATGTACAGTATGTGTGGGTGTAGTAATGTGATGTATGTGTAGTAATGTGATGTACAGTATGTGTGTGTGTAGTAATGTGATGTATGTGTGTGTGTAGTAATGTGATGTACAGTATGTGTGGGTGTAGTATTGTGATGTATGTGTAGTAATGTGATGTATGTGTGTGTAGTAATGTGATGTATGTGTGGGTGTAGTAATGTGATGTGTGTGTAGTAATGTGATGAATGTGTAGTAATGTGATGTATGTGTGTGTAGTAATGTGATGTACAGTATGTGTGTGTGTAGTAATGTGATGTACAGTATGTGTGGGTGTAGTAATGTGATGTATGTGTAGTAATGTGATGTATGTATGGGTGTCGTAATGTGATGTATGTGTGTGTGTAGTAATGTGATGTACAGTATGTGTGGGGGTAGTAATGTGATGTATGTGTGTGTGTAGTAATGTGATGTACAGTATGTGTGGGTGTAGTAATGTGATGTATGTGTGTGTGTAGTAATGTGATGTATGTGTGTGTGTAGTAATGTGATGTGTGTGTGTAGTAATGTGATGTGTGTGTGTGGGTGTAGTAATGTGATGTATGTGTGTGTGTAGTAATGTGATGTATGTGTGTGTGTAGTAATGTGATGTACAGTATGTGTGGGTGTAATAATGTGATGTATGTGTGTGTGTAGTAATGTGATGTATGTATGGGTGTAGTAATGTGATGTACAGTATGTGTGGGTGTAGTAATGTGATGTATGTGGCTGTAGTAATGTGATGTACAGTATGTGTGGGTGTAGTAATGTGATGTATGTGTGTGTAGTAATGTGATGTACAGTATGTGTGGGTGTAGTAATGTGATGTATGTGTAGTAATGTGATGTAAAGTATGTG
Source organism: Taudactylus pleione (assembly GCA_031769625.1). NCBI lineage: Eukaryota > Metazoa > Chordata > Amphibia > Anura > Myobatrachidae > Taudactylus > Taudactylus pleione. The sequence continues at coordinate 1,926,296 of JAUIMM010000240.1, forward strand.
TGGGTGTAGTAATGTGATGTATGTGTAGTAATGTGATGTACAGTATGTGTGGGTGTAGTAATGTGATGTATGTGTAGTAATGTGATGTACAGTATGTGTGTGTGTAGTAATGTGATGTATGTGTGTGTGTAGTAATGTGATGTATGTGTGTGTAGTAATGTGATGTACAGTATGTGTGTGTGTAGTAATGTGATGTACAGTATGTGTGGGTGTAGTAATGTGATGTATGTGTGTGTAGTAATGTGATGTGTGTGTGTAGTAATGTGATGTACAGTATGTGTGGATGTAGTAATGTGATGTATGTGTGTGTAGTAATGTGATGTGTTGTGTGTAGTAATGTGATGTACAGTATGTGTGGGTGTAGTAATGTGATGTATGTGTGTGTGTAGTAATGTGATGTACAGTATGTGTGGTTGTAGTAATGTGATGTATGTGTGGGTGTAGTAATGTGATGTACAGTATGTGTGGGTGTAGTAATGTGATGTATGTTTGTGTGTAGTAATGTGATGTATGTATGGGTGTAGTAATGTGATGTACAGTATGTGTGGGTGTAGTAATGTGATGTATGTGGCTGTAGTAATGACATGTACAGTATGTGTTGGTGTAGTAATGTGATGTATGTGTGTGTAGTAATGTGATGTACAGTATGTGTGGGTGTAGTAATGTGATGTATGTGTAGTAATGTGATGTACAGTATGTGTGGGTGTAGTAATGTGATGTACGTGTGTGTGTAGTAATGTGATGTATGTGTGTGTGTAGTAATGTGATGTACAGTATGTGTGGGTGTAGTAATGTGATGTACGTGTGTGTGTAGTAATGTGATGTATGTGTGTGTGTAGTAATGTGATGTACAGTATGTGTGGGTGTAGTAATGTGATGTATGTGTGTGTGTAGTAATGTGATGTATGTATGGGTGTAGTAATGTGATGTACAGTATGTGTGTGTGTGTAGTAATGTGATGTACAGTATGTGTGGGTGTAGTAATGTGATGTACAGTATGTGTGTGTGTAGTAATGTGATGTACAGTATATATGTGTGTAGTAATGTGATGTACAGTATGTGTGGGTGTAGTAATGTGATGTATGTGTGTGTGTAGTAATGTGATGTACAGTATGTGTGGGTGTAGTAATGTGATGTATTTGTGTGTGTAGTAATGTGATGTATGTATGGGTGTAGTAATGTGATGTACAGTATGTGTGGGTGTAGTAATGTAATGTATGTGGCTGTAGTAATGTGATGTACAGTATGTGTGGGTGTAGTAATGTGATGTACAGTATGTGTGGGTGTAGTAATGTGATGTATGTGTAGTAATGTGATGTACAGTATGTGTGGGTGTAGTAATGTGATGTATGTGTGTGTGTAGTAATGTGATGTATGTGTGTGTAGTAATGTGATGTACAGTATGTGTGTGTGTAGTAATGTGATGTACAGTATGTGTGGGTGTAGTAATGTGATGTATGTGTGTGTAGTAATGTGATGTACAGTATGTGTGTGTGTAGTAATGTGATGTACAGTATGTGTGGGTGTAGTAATGTGATGTATGTGTGTGTAGTAATGTGATGTGTGTGTGTAGTAATGTGATGTACAGTATGTGTGGGTGTAGTAATGTGATGTATGTGTGTGTAGTAATGTGATGTACAGTATGTGTGGGTGTAGTAATGTGATGTATGTGTGTGTGTAGTAATGTGATGTACAGTATGTGTGGGTGTAGTAATGTGATGTATGTGTAGTAATGTGATGTATGTGATGTATGTGTAGTAATGTGATGTATGTGTAGTAATGTGATGTATGTGATGTATGTGTAGTAATGTGATGTATGTGTAGTAATGTGATGTATGTGATGTATGTGTAGTAATGTGATGTATGTGTAGTAATGTGATGTATGTGATGTATGTGTAGTAATGTGATGTACAGTATGTGTGTGTGTAGTAATGTGATGTGTGTGTAGTAATGTGATGTACAGTATGTGTGTGTGTAGTAATGTGATGTATGTGTGTAGTAATGTGATGTATGTGTAGCAATGTGATGTATGTATGTGTGTAGTAATGTGATGTATGTGTGTGTATTAATGTGATGTATGTGATGTATGTGTAGTAATGTGATGTATGTGTAGTAATTTGATGTATGTGATGTATGTGTAGTAATGTGATGTATGTGTAGTAAAGTGATGTATGTGATGTATGTGTAGTAATGTGATGTATGTGTAGTAATGTGATGTATGTGATGTATGTGTAGTAATGTGATGTATGTGTAGTAATGTGATGTATGTGATGTATGTGTAGTAATGTGATGTATGTGTAGTAATGTGATGTATGTGATGTATGTGTAGTAATGTGATGTATGTGTAGTAATGTGATGTATGTGATGTATGTGTAGTAATGTGATGTACAGTATGTGTGTGTGTAGTAATGTGATGTGTGTGTAGTAATGTGATGTACAGTATGTGTGTGTGTAGTAATGTGATGTATGTGTGTAGTAATGTGATGTATGTGTGGCAATGTGATGTATGTATGTGTGTAGTAATGTGATGTATGTGTGTGTATTAATGTGATGTATGTGATGTATGTGTAGTAATGTGATGTATGTGTAGTAATTTGATGTATGTGATGTATGTGTAGTAATGTGATGTATGTGTAGTAATGTGATGTATGTGATGTATGTGTAGTAATGTGATGTATGTGTAGTAATGTGATGTATGTGATGTGTGTGTAGTAATGTGATGTATGTGATGTATGTGTAGTAATGTGATGTATGTGTAGTAATGTGATGTACAGTATGTGTGTGTGTAGTAATGTGATGTGTGTGTAGTAATGTGATGTACAGTATGTGTGTGTGTAATAATGTGATGTATGTGTGTAGTAATGTGATGTATGTGTAGTAATGTGATGTATGTGTGTGTGTAGTAATGTGATGTATGTGTGTGTAGTAATGTGATGTATGTGATGTATGTGTAGTAATGTGATGTATGTGTAGTAATGTGATGTATGTGTAGTAATGTAATGTATGTGTAGTAATGTGATGTATGTGATGTGTGTGTAGTAATGTGATGTATGTGTAGTAATGTGATGTATGTGATGTATGTGTAGTAATGTGATGTATGTGTAGTAATGTGATGTACAGTATGTGTGTGTGTAGTAATGTGATGTTTGTGTAGTAATGTGATGTACAGTATGTGTGTGTGTAGCAATGTGATGTACAGTATGTGTGGGTGTAGTAATGTGATGTATGTGTAGTAATGTGATGTACAGTATGTGTGGGTGTAGTAATGTGATGTATGCATAGTAATGTGATGTATGTGTGTGTGTAGTAATGTGATGTATGTGTAGTAATGTGATGAATGTGTGTAGTAATGTGATGTATGTGTAGTAATGTGATGTATGTGTGTGTGTAGTAATGTGATGTATGTGTAGTAATGTGATGTATGTGTGTGTAGTAATGTGATGTATGTGTGTGTAGTAATGTGATGTGTGTGTGTGTAGTAATGTGATGTATGTATGGGTGTAGTAATGTGATGTATGTGTGTGTGTAGTAATGTGGTGTATGTATGGGTGTAGTAATGTGTAGTAATGTGATGTATGTGTGTGTGTAGTAATGTGATGTATGTATGGGTGTAGTAATGTGATGTGTGTGTGGGTGTAGTAATGTGATGTATGTATGTGTGTAGTAATGTGATGTGTGTGTGTGTAGTAATGTGATGTATGTGTGGGTGTAGTAATGTGATGTGTGTGTGTGTGTGTAGTAATGTGATGTATGTGTGTGTAGTAATGTGATGTATGTGTGTGTGTAGTAATGTGATGTATGTGTAGTAATGTGATGTACAGTATGTATGGGTGTAGTAATGTGATGTATGTGATGTATGTGTAGTAATGTGATGTACAGTATGTGTGGGTGTAGTAATGTGATGTATGTGTAGTAATGTGATGTACAGTATGTGTGGGTGTAGTAATGTGATGTATGTATGGGTGTAGTAATGTGATGTACAGTATGTGTGGGTGTAGTAATGTGATGTGTGTGTAGTAATGTGATGTACAGTATGTGTGGGTGTAGTAATGTGATGTATGTGTAGTAATGTGATGTATGTGTGTGTGTAGTAATGTGATGTATGTGTGTGTAGTAATGTGATGTACAGTATGTGTGTGTGTAGTAATGTGATGTATGTGTAGTAATGTGATGTATGTGTAGTACAGTATGTGTGTGTGTAGTAATGTGATGTATGTGTAGTAATGTGACGTATGTGTAGTAATGTGATGTATGTGTAGTAATGTGATGTACAGTATATGTGGGTGTAGTAATGTGATGTATGTGTAGTAATGTGATGTATGTGTGTGTAGTAATGTGATGTACAGTATGCGTGTGTGTAGTAATGTGATGTATGTGTAGTAATGTGAAGTATGTGTAGTACAGTATGTGTGTGTGTAGTAATGTGATGTATGTGTGTGTAGTAATGTGATGTACAGTATGTGTGTGTGTAGTAATGTGATGTATGTGTAGTAATGTGATGTATGTGTAGTACAGTATGTGTGTGTAGTAATGTGATGTATGTGTGTGTAGTAATGTGATGTATGTATGGGTGTAGTAATGTGATGTACAGTATGTGTGGGTGTAGTAATGTGATGTATGTGTAGTAATGTGATGTACAGTATGAGTGTGTGTAGTAATGTGATGTATGTGTGTGTAGTAATGTGATGTACAGTATGTATGTGTGTAGTAATGTGATGTATGTGTAGTAATGTGATGTATGTGTAGTACAGTATGTGTGTGTGTAGTAATGTGATGTATGTGTGTGTAGTAATGTGATGTACAGTATGTGTGTGTGTAGTAATGTGATGTATGTGTAGTAATGTGATGTATGTGTAGTACAGTATGTGTGTGTGTAGTAATGTGATGTATGTGTAGTAATGTGATGTACAGTATGTGTGTGTGTAGTAATGTGATGTATGTGTGTGTAGTAATGTGATGTACAGTATGTGTGTGTGTAGTAATGTGATGTATGTGTGTGTAGTAATGTGATGTATGTGTGTGTAGTAATGTGATGTGTGTGTGTGTGTAGTAATGTGATGTATGTATGGGTGTAGTAATGTGATGTGTTTGTGTGTAGTAATGTAATGTGTGTGTGTGTAGTAATGTGATGTGTGTGTGTGTGTGTGTGTGTGTGTGTGTAGTAATGTGATGTATGTATGTGTAGTAATGTGATGTATGTGTAGTAATGTGATGTATGTATGGGTGTAGTAATGTGATGTACAGTATGTGTGGGTGTAGTAATGTGATGTATGTGTAGTAATGTGATGTACAGTATGTGTGTGTGTAGTAATGTGATGTATGTGTGTGTCTTAATGTGATGTACAGTATGAGTGTGTGTAGTAATGTGATGTATGTGTAGTACAGTATGTGTGTGTGTAGTAATGTGATGTATGTGTGTGTAGTAATGTGATGTACAGTATGTGTGTGTGTAGTAATGTGATGTATGTGGAGTACAGTATGTGTGTGTGTAGTAATGTGATGTATGTGTGTAGTAATGTGATGTATGTATGGGTGTAGTAATGTGATGTACAGTATGTGTGGGTGTAGTAATGTGATGTATGTGTAGTAATGTGATGTACAGTATGTGTTTGTAGTAATGTGATGTATGTGTGTGTAGTAATGTGATGTGTGTGTGTGTAGTAATGTGATGTATGTATGGGTGTAGTAATGTGATGCGTGTGTGTGTAGTAATGTGATGTGTGTGTGTGTAGTAATGTGATGTGTGTGTGTGTGTAGTAATGTGATGTATGTATGTGTAGTAATGTGATGTATGTGTAGTAATGTGATGTACAGTATGTGTGGGTGTAGTAATGTGATGTATGTGTAGTAATGTGATGTACAGTATGTGTGGGTGTAGTAATGTGATGTATGTATGGGTGTAGTAATGTGATGTACAGTATGTGTGGGTGTAGTAATGTGATGTATGTGTAGTAATGTGATGTACAGTATGTGTGGGTGTAGTAATGTGATGTATGTGATGTATGTGTAGTAATGTGATGTACAGTATGTGTGGTTGTAGTAATGTGATGTATGTGTGTGTAGTAATGTGATGTGTGTGTGTGTGTAGTAATGTGATGTATGTGTAGTAATGTGATGTATGTGTAGTACAGTATGTGTGTGTTTAGTAATGTGATGTATGTGTAGTAATGTGATGTATGTGTAGTACAGTATGTGTGTGTGTAATAATGTGATGTATGTGTAGTAATGTGATGTATGTGTAGTACAGTATGTGTGTGTGTAGTAATGTGATGTATGTGTAGTAATGTGATGTATGTGTAGTACAGTATGTGTGTGTGTAGTAATGTGATGTATGTATGTAAGGGTGTAGTAATGTGATGTACAGTATGTGTGGGTGTAGTAATGTGATGTATGTGTAGTAATGTGATGTACAGTATGTGTGTGTGTAGTAATGTGATGTATGTGTGTGTAGTAATGTGATGTATGTGTGTGTGTAGTAATGTGATGTACAGTATGTGTGGGTGTAGTAATGTGATGTATGTATGGGTGTAGTAATGTGATGTACAGTATGTGTGGGTATAGTAATGTGATGTATGTGTAGTAATGTGATGTACAGTATGTGTGGGTGTAGTAATGTGATGTATGTGTGTGTAGTAATGTGATGTACAGTATGTGTGGGTGTAGTAATGTGATGTATGTGTAGTAATGTGATGTACAGTATGTGTGTGTGTAGTAATGTGATGTATGTGTGTGTGTAGTAATGTGATGTACAGTATGTGTGGGTGTAGTATTGTGATGTATGTGTAGTAATGTGATGTATGTGTGTGTAGTAATGTGATGTATGTGTGGGTGTAGTAATGTGATGTGTGTGTAGTAATGTGATGAATGTGTAGTAATGTGATGTATGTGTGTGTAGTAATGTGATGTACAGTATGTGTGTGTGTAGTAATGTGATGTACAGTATGTGTGGGTGTAGTAATGTGATGTATGTGTAGTAATGTGATGTATGTATGGGTGTCGTAATGTGATGTATGTGTGTGTGTAGTAATGTGATGTACAGTATGTGTGGGGGTAGTAATGTGATGTATGTGTGTGTGTAGTAATGTGATGTACAGTATGTGTGGGTGTAGTAATGTGATGTATGTGTGTGTGTAGTAATGTGATGTATGTGTGTGTGTAGTAATGTGATGTGTGTGTGTAGTAATGTGATGTGTGTGTGTGGGTGTAGTAATGTGATGTATGTGTGTGTGTAGTAATGTGATGTATGTGTGTGTGTAGTAATGTGATGTACAGTATGTGTGGGTGTAATAATGTGATGTATGTGTGTGTGTAGTAATGTGATGTATGTATGGGTGTAGTAATGTGATGTACAGTATGTGTGGGTGTAGTAATGTGATGTATGTGGCTGTAGTAATGTGATGTACAGTATGTGTGGGTGTAGTAATGTGATGTATGTGTGTGTAGTAATGTGATGTACAGTATGTGTGGGTGTAGTAATGTGATGTATGTGTAGTAATGTGATGTAAAGTATGTGTGGGTGTAGTAATGTGATGTATGTGTAGTAATGTGATGTACAGTATGTGTGGGTGTAGTAATGTGATGTATGTGTAGTAATGTGATGTACAGTATGTGTGTGTGTAGTAATGTGATGTATGTGTGTGTGTAGTAATGTGATGTATGTGTGTGTAGTAATGTGATGTACAGTATGTGTGTGTGTAGTAATGTGATGTACAGTATGTGTGGGTGTAGTAATGTGATGTATGTGTGTGTAGTAATGTGATGTGTGTGTGTAGTAATGTGATGTACAGTATGTGTGGATGTAGTAATGTGATGTATGTGTGTGTAGTAATGTGATGTGTGTGTGTAGTAATGTGATGTACAGTATGTGTGGGTGTAGTAATGTGATGTATGTGTGTGTGTAGTAATGTGATGTACAGTATGTGTGGGTGTAGTAATGTGATGTATGTGTGGGTGTAGTAATGTGATGTACAGTATGTGTGGGTGTAGTAATGTGATGTATGTTTGTGTGTAGTAATGTGATGTATGTATGGGTGTAGTAATGTGATGTACAGTATGTGTGGGTGTAGTAATGTGATGTATGTGGCTGTAGTAATGACATGTACAGTATGTGTTGGTGTAGTAATGTGATGTATGTGTGTGTAGTAATGTGATGTACAGTATGTGTGGGTGTAGTAATGTGATGTATGTGTAGTAATGTGATGTACAGTATGTGTGGGTGTAGTAATGTGATGTACGTGTGTGTGTAGTAATGTGATGTATGTGTGTGTGTAGTAATGTGATGTACAGTATGTGTGGGTGTAGTAATGTGATGTACGTGTGTGTGTAGTAATGTGATGTATGTGTGTGTGTAGTAATGTGATGTACAGTATGTGTGGGTGTAGTAATGTGATGTATGTGTGTGTGTAGTAATGTGATGTATGTATGGGTGTAGTAATGTGATGTACAGTATGTGTGTGTGTGTAGTAATGTGATGTACAGTATGTGTGGGTGTAGTAATGTGATGTACAGTATGTGTGTGTGTAGTAATGTGATGTACAGTATATATGTGTGTAGTAATGTGATGTACAGTATGTGTGGGTGTAGTAATGTGATGTATGTGTGTGTGTAGTAATGTGATGTACAGTATGTGTGGGTGTAGTAATGTGATGTATTTGTGTGTGTAGTAATGTGATGTATGTATGGGTGTAGTAATGTGATGTACAGTATGTGTGGGTGTAGTAATGTAATGTATGTGGCTGTAGTAATGTGATGTACAGTATGTGTGGGTGTAGTAATGTGATGTACAGTATGTGTGGGTGTAGTAATGTGATGTATGTGTAGTAATGTGATGTACAGTATGTGTGGGTGTAGTAATGTGATGTATGTGTGTGTGTAGTAATGTGATGTATGTGTGTGTAGTAATGTGATGTACAGTATGTGTGTGTGTAGTAATGTGATGTACAGTATGTGTGGGTGTAGTAATGTGATGTATGTGTGTGTAGTAATGTGATGTACAGTATGTGTGTGTGTAGTAATGTGATGTACAGTATGTGTGGGTGTAGTAATGTGATGTATGTGTGTGTAGTAATGTGATGTGTGTGTGTAGTAATGTGATGTACAGTATGTGTGGGTGTAGTAATGTGATGTATGTGTGTGTAGTAATGTGATGTACAGTATGTGTGGGTGTAGTAATGTGATGTATGTGTGTGTGTAGTAATGTGATGTACAGTATGTGTGGGTGTAGTAATGTGATGTATGTGTAGTAATGTGATGTATGTGATGTATGTGTAGTAATGTGATGTATGTGTAGTAATGTGATGTATGTGATGTATGTGTAGTAATGTGATGTATGTGTAGTAATGTGATGTATGTGATGTATGTGTAGTAATGTGATGTATGTGTAGTAATGTGATGTATGTGATGTATGTGTAGTAATGTGATGTACAGTATGTGTGTGTGTAGTAATGTGATGTGTGTGTAGTAATGTGATGTACAGTATGTGTGTGTGTAGTAATGTGATGTATGTGTGTAGTAATGTGATGTATGTGTAGCAATGTGATGTATGTATGTGTGTAGTAATGTGATGTATGTGTGTGTATTAATGTGATGTATGTGATGTATGTGTAGTAATGTGATGTATGTGTAGTAATTTGATGTATGTGATGTATGTGTAGTAATGTGATGTATGTGTAGTAATGTGATGTATGTGATGTATGTGTAGTAATGTGATGTATGTGTAGTAATGTGATGTATGTGATGTGTGTGTAGTAATGTGATGTATGTGATGTATGTGTAGTAATGTGATGTATGTGTAGTAATGTGATGTACAGTATGTGTGTGTGTAGTAATGTGATGTGTGTGTAGTAATGTGATGTACAGTATGTGTGTGTGTAATAATGTGATGTATGTGTGTAGTAATGTGATGTATGTGTAGTAATGTGATGTATGTGTGTGTGTAGTAATGTGATGTATGTGTGTGTAGTAATGTGATGTATGTGATGTATGTGTAGTAATGTGATGTATGTGTAGTAATGTGATGTATGTGTAGTAATGTAATGTATGTGTAGTAATGTGATGTATGTGATGTGTGTGTAGTAATGTGATGTATGTGTAGTAATGTGATGTATGTGATGTATGTGTAGTAATGTGATGTATGTGTAGTAATGTGATGTACAGTATGTGTGTGTGTAGTAATGTGATGTTTGTGTAGTAATGTGATGTACAGTATGTGTGTGTGTAGCAATGTGATGTACAGTATGTGTGGGTGTAGTAATGTGATGTATGTGTAGTAATGTGATGTACAGTATGTGTGGGTGTAGTAATGTGATGTATGCGTAGTAATGTGATGTATGTGTGTGTGTAGTAATGTGATGTATGTGTAGTAATGTGATGAATGTGTGTAGTAATGTGATGTATGTGTAGTAATGTGATGTATGTGTGTGTGTAGTAATGTGATGTATGTGTAGTAATGTGATGTATGTGTGTGTAGTAATGTGATGTATGTGTGTGTAGTAATGTGATGTGTGTGTGTGTAGTAATGTGATGTATGTATGGGTGTAGTAATGTGATGTATGTGTGTGTGTAGTAATGTGATGAATGTATGGGTGTAGTAATGTGTAGTAATGTGATGTATGTGTGTGTGTAGTAATGTGATGTATGTATGGGTGTAGTAATGTGATGTGTGTGTGGGTGTAGTAATGTGATGTATGTATGTGTGTAGTAATGTGATGTGTGTGTGTGTAGTAATGTGATGTATGTGTGGGTGTAGTAATGTGATGTGTGTGTGTGTGTGTAGTAATGTGATGTATGTGTGTGTGTAGTAATGTGATGTATGTGTGTGTGTAGTAATGTGATGTATGTGTAGTAATGTGATATACAGTATGTATGGGTGTAGTAATGTGATGTATGTGATGTATGTGTAGTAATGTGATGTACAGTATGTGTGGGTGTAGTAATGTGATGTATGTGTAGTAATGTGATGTACAGTATGTGTGGGTGTAGTAATGTGATGTATGTATGGGTGTAGTAATGTGATGTACAGTATGTGTGGGTGTAGTAATGTGATGTATGTGTAGTAATGTGATGTACAGTATGTGTGGGTGTAGTAATGTGATGTATGTGTAGTAATGTGATGTATGTGTGTGTGTAGTAATGTGATGTATGTGTGTGTAGTAATGTGATGTACAGTATGTGTGTGTGTAGTAATGTGATGTATGTGTGTAGTAATGTGATGTATGTGTAGTAATGTGATGTATGTGTGTGTGTAGTAATGTGATGTATGTGTGTGTAGTAATGTGATGTATGTGATGTACGTGTAGTAATGTGATGTATGTGTAGTAATGTGATGTATGTGATGTATGTGTAGTAATGTGATGTATGTGATGTATGTGTAGTAATGTGATGTATGTGATGTATGTGTAGTAATGTGATGTATGTGTAGTAATGTGATGTATGTGATGTGTGTGTAGTAATGTGATGTATGTGATGTCTGTGTAGTAATGTGATATATGTGTAGTAATGTGATGTACAGTATGTGTGTGTGTAGTAATGTGATGTGTGTGTAGTAATGTGATGTACAGTATGTGTGTGTGTAGTAATGTGATGTATGTGTGTAGTAATGTGATGTATGTGATGTATGTGTAGTAATGTGATGTATGTGTAGTAAAGTGATGTATGTGATGTATGTGTAGTAATGTGATGTATGTGTAGTAATGTGATGTATGTGATGTATGTGTAGTAATGTGATGTATGTGTAGTAATGTGATGTATGTGATGTATGTGTAGTAATGTGATGTATGTGTAGTAATGTGATGTATGTGATGTATGTGTAGTAATGTGATGTATGTGTAGTAATGTGATGTATGTGATGTATGTGTAGTAATGTGATGTACAGTATGTGTGTGTGTAGTAATGTGATGTGTGTGTAGTAATGTGATGTACAGTATGTGTGTGTGTAGTAATGTGATGTATGTGTGTAGTAATGTGATGTATGTGTGGCAATGTGATGTATGTATGTGTGTAGTAATGTGATGTATGTGTGTGTATTAATGTGATGTATGTGATGTATGTGTAGTAATGTGATGTATGTGTAGTAATTTGATGTATGTGATGTATGTGTAGTAATGTGATGTATGTGTAGTAATGTGATGTATGTGATGTATGTGTAGTAATGTGATGTATGTGTAGTAATGTGATGTATGTGATGTGTGTGTAGTAATGTGATGTATGTGATGTATGTGTAGTAATGTGATGTATGTGTAGTAATGTGATGTACAGTATGTGTGTGTGTAGTAATGTGATGTGTGTGTAGTAATGTGATGTACAGTATGTGTGTGTGTAATAATGTGATGTATGTGTGTAGTAATGTGATGTATGTGTAGTAATGTGATGTATGTGTGTGTGTAGTAATGTGATGTATGTGTGTGTAGTAATGTGATGTATGTGATGTATGTGTAGTAATGTGATGTATGTGTAGTAATGTGATGTATGTGTAGTAATGTAATGTATGTGTAGTAATGTGATGTATGTGATGTGTGTGTAGTAATGTGATGTATGTGTAGTAATGTGATGTATGTGATGTATGTGTAGTAATGTGATGTATGTGTAGTAATGTGATGTACAGTATGTGTGTGTGTAGTAATGTGATGTTTGTGTAGTAATGTGATGTACAGTATGTGTGTGTGTAGCAATGTGATGTACAGTATGTGTGGGTGTAGTAATGTGATGTATGTGTAGTAATGTGATGTACAGTATGTGTGGGTGTAGTAATGTGATGTATGCATAGTAATGTGATGTATGTGTGTGTGTAGTAATGTGATGTATGTGTAGTAATGTGATGAATGTGTGTAGTAATGTGATGTATGTGTAGTAATGTGATGTATGTGTGTGTGTAGTAATGTGATGTATGTGTAGTAATGTGATGTATGTGTGTGTAGTAATGTGATGTATGTGTGTGTAGTAATGTGATGTGTGTGTGTGTAGTAATGTGATGTATGTATGGGTGTAGTAATGTGATGTATGTGTGTGTGTAGTAATGTGGTGTATGTATGGGTGTAGTAATGTGTAGTAATGTGATGTATGTGTGTGTGTAGTAATGTGATGTATGTATGGGTGTAGTAATGTGATGTGTGTGTGGGTGTAGTAATGTGATGTATTTATGTGTGTAGTAATGTGATGTGTGTGTGTGTAGTAATGTGATGTATGTGTGGGTGTAGTAATGTGATGTGTGTGTGTGTGTGTAGTAATGTGATGTATGTGTGTGTAGTAATGTGATGTATGTGTGTGTGTAGTAATGTGATGTATGTGTAGTAATGTGATGTACAGTATGTATGGGTGTAGTAATGTGATGTATGTGATGTATGTGTAGTAATGTGATGTACAGTATGTGTGGGTGTAGTAATGTGATGTATGTGTAGTAATGTGATGTACAGTATGTGTGGGTGTAGTAATGTGATGTATGTATGGGTGTAGTAATGTGATGTACAGTATGTGTGGGTGTAGTAATGTGATGTGTGTGTAGTAATGTGATGTACAGTATGTGTGGGTGTAGTAATGTGATGTATGTGTAGTAATGTGATGTATGTGTGTGTGTAGTAATGTGATGTATGTGTGTGTAGTAATGTGATGTACAGTATGTGTGTGTGTAGTAATGTGATGTATGTGTAGTAATGTGATGTATGTGTAGTACAGTATGTGTGTGTGTAGTAATGTGATGTATGTGTAGTAATGTGACGTATGTGTAGTAATGTGATGTATGTGTAGTAATGTGATGTACAGTATATGTGGGTGTAGTAATGTGATGTATGTGTAGTAATGTGATGTATGTGTGTGTAGTAATGTGATGTACAGTATGCGTGTGTGTAGTAATGTGATGTATGTGTAGTAATGTGAAGTATGTGTAGTACAGTATGTGTGTGTGTAGTAATGTGATGTATGTGTGTGTAGTAATGTGATGTACAGTATGTGTGTGTGTAGTAATGTGATGTATGTGTAGTAATGTGATGTATGTGTAGTACAGTATGTGTGTGTAGTAATGTGATGTATGTGTGTGTAGTAATGTGATGTATGTATGGGTGTAGTAATGTGATGTACAGTATGTGTGGGTGTAGTAATGTGATGTATGTGTAGTAATGTGATGTACAGTATGAGTGTGTGTAGTAATGTGATGTATGTGTGTGTAGTAATGTGATGTACAGTATGTATGTGTGTAGTAATGTGATGTATGTGTAGTAATGTGATGTATGTGTAGTACAGTATGTGTGTGTGTAGTAATGTGATGTATGTGTGTGTAGTAATGTGATGTACAGTATGTGTGTGTGTAGTAATGTGATGTATGTGTAGTAATGTGATGTATGTGTAGTACAGTATGTGTGTGTGTAGTAATGTGATGTATGTGTAGTAATGTGATGTACAGTATGTGTGTGTGTAGTAATGTGATGTATGTGTGTGTAGTAATGTGATGTACAGTATGTGTGTGTGTAGTAATGTGATGTATGTGTGTGTAGTAATGTGATGTATGTGTGTGTAGTAATGTGATGTGTGTGTGTGTGTAGTAATGTGATGTATGTATGGGTGTAGTAATGTGATGTGTTTGTGTGTAGTAATGTAATGTGTGTGTGTGTAGTAATGTGATGTGTGTGTGTGTGTGTGTGTGTGTAGTAATGTGATGTATGTATGTGTAGTAATGTGATGTATGTGTAGTAATGTGATGTATGTATGGGTGTAGTAATGTGATGTACAGTATGTGTGGGTGTAGTAATGTGATGTATGTGTAGTAATGTGATGTACAGTATGTGTGTGTGTAGTAATGTGATGTATGTGTGTGTCTTAATGTGATGTACAGTATGAGTGTGTGTAGTAATGTGATGTATGTGTAGTACAGTATGTGTGTGTGTAGTAATGTGATGTATGTGTGTGTAGTAATGTGATGTACAGTATGTGTGTGTGTAGTAATGTGATGTATGTGTAGTACAGTATGTGTGTGTGTAGTAATGTGATGTATGTGTGTAGTAATGTGATGTATGTATGGGTGTAGTAATGTGATGTACAGTATGTGTGGGTGTAGTAATGTGATGTATGTGTAGTAATGTGATGTACAGTATGTGTTTGTAGTAATGTGATGTATGTGTGTGTAGTAATGTGATGTGTGTGTGTGTAGTAATGTGATGTATGTATGGGTGTAGTAATGTGATGCGTGTGTGTGTAGTAATGTGATGTGTGTGTGTGTAGTAATGTGATGTGTGTGTGTGTGTAGTAATGTGATGTATGTATGTGTAGTAATGTGATGTATGTGTAGTAATGTGATGTACAGTATGTGTGGGTGTAGTAATGTGATGTATGTGTAGTAATGTGATGTACAGTATGTGTGGGTGTAGTAATGTGATGTATGTATGGGTGTAGTAATGTGATGTACAGTATGTGTGGGTGTAGTAATGTGATGTATGTGTAGTAATGTGATGTACAGTATGTGTGGGTGTAGTAATGTGATGTATGTGATGTATGTGTAGTAATGTGATGTACAGTATGTGTGGTTGTAGTAATGTGATGTATGTGTGTGTAGTAATGTGATGTGTGTGTGTGTGTAGTAATGTGATGTATGTGTAGTAATGTGATGTATGTGTAGTACAGTATGTGTGTGTTTAGTAATGTGATGTATGTGTAGTAATGTGATGTATGTGTAGTACAGTATGTGTGTGTGTAATAATGTGATGTATGTGTAGTAATGTGATGTATGTGTAGTACAGTATGTGTGTGTGTAGTAATGTGATGTATGTGTAGTAATGTGATGTATGTGTAGTACAGTATGTGTGTGTGTAGTAATGTGATGTATGTATGTAAGGGTGTAGTAATGTGATGTACAGTATGTGTGGGTGTAGTAATGTGATGTATGTGTAGTAATGTGATGTACAGTATGTGTGTGTGTAGTAATGTGATGTATGTGTGTGTAGTAATGTGATGTATGTGTGTGTGTAGTAATGTGATGTACAGTATGTGTGGGTGTAGTAATGTGATGTATGTATGGGTGTAGTAATGTGATGTACAGTATGTGTGGGTGTAGTAATGTGATGTATGTGTAGTAATGTGATGTACAGTATGTGTGGGTGTAGTAATGTGATGTATGTGTGTGTAGTAATGTGATGTACAGTATGTGTGGGTGTAGTAATGTGATGTATGTGTAGTAATGTGATGTACAGTATGTGTGTGTGTAGTAATGTGATGTATGTGTGTGTGTAGTAATGTGATGTACAGTATGTGTGGGTGTAGTATTGTGATGTATGTGTAGTAATGTGATGTATGTGTGTGTAGTAATGTGATGTATGTGTGGGTGTAGTAATGTGATGTGTGTGTAGTAATGTGATGAATGTGTAGTAATGTGATGTATGTGTGTGTAGTAATGTGATGTACAGTATGTGTGTGTGTAGTAATGTGATGTACAGTATGTGTGGGTGTAGTAATGTGATGTATGTGTAGTAATGTGATGTATGTATGGGTGTAGTAATGTGATGTATGTGTGTGTGTAGTAATGTGATGTACAGTATGTGTGGGGGTAGTAATGTGATGTATGTGTGTGTGTAGTAATGTGATGTACAGTATGTGTGGGTGTAGTAATGTGATGTATGTGTGTGTGTAGTAATGTGATGTATGTGTGTGTGTAGTAATGTGATGTGTGTGTGTAGTAATGTGATGTGTGTGTGTGGGTGTAGTAATGTGATGTATGTGTGTGTGTAGTAATGTGATGTATGTGTGTGTGTAGTAATGTGATGTACAGTATGTGTGGGTGTAATAATGTGATGTATGTGTGTGTGTAGTAATGTGATGTATGTATGGGTGTAGTAATGTGATGTACAGTATGTGTGGGTGTAGTAATGTGATGTATGTGGCTGTAGTAATGTGATGTACAGTATGTGTGGGTGTAGTAATGTGATGTATGTGTGTGTAGTAATGTGATGTACAGTATGTGTGGGTGTAGTAATGTGATGTATGTGTAGTAATGTGATGTAAAGTATGTGTGGGTGTAGTAATGTGATGTATGTGTAGTAATGTGATGTACAGTATGTGTGGGTGTAGTAATGTGATGTATGTGTAGTAATGTGATGTACAGTATGTGTGTGTGTAGTAATGTGATGTATGTGTGTGTGTAGTAATGTGATGTATGTGTGTGTAGTAATGTGATGTACAGTATGTGTGTGTGTAGTAATGTGATGTACAGTATGTGTGGGTGTAGTAATGTGATGTATGTGTGTGTAGTAATGTGATGTGTGTGTGTAGTAATGTGATGTACAGTATGTGTGGATGTAGTAATGTGATGTATGTGTGTGTAGTAATGTGATGTGTGTGTGTAGTAATGTGATGTACAGTATGTGTGGGTGTAGTAATGTGATGTATGTGTGTGTGTAGTAATGTGATGTACAGTATGTGTGGGTGTAGTAATGTGATGTATGTGTGGGTGTAGTAATGTGATGTACAGTATGTGTGGGTGTAGTAATGTGATGTATGTTTGTGTGTAGTAATGTGATGTATGTATGGGTGTAGTAATGTGATGTACAGTATGTGTGGGTGTAGTAATGTGATGTATGTGGCTGTAGTAATGACATGTACAGTATGTGTGGGTGTAGTAATGTGATGTATGTGTGTGTAGTAATGTGATGTACAGTATGTGTGGGTGTAGTAATGTGATGTATGTGTAGTAATGTGATGTACAGTATGTGTGGGTGTAGTAATGTGATGTACGTGTGTGTGTAGTAATGTGATGTATGTGTGTGTGTAGTAATGTGATGTACAGTATGTGTGGGTGTAGTAATGTGATGTACGTGTGTGTGTAGTAATGTGATGTATGTGTGTGTGTAGTAATGTGATGTACAGTATGTGTGGGTGTAGTAATGTGATGTATGTGTGTGTGTAGTAATGTGATGTATGTATGGGTGTAGTAATGTGATGTACAGTATGTGTGTGTGTGTAGTAATGTGATGTACAGTATGTGTGGGTGTAGTAATGTGATGTACAGTATGTGTGTGTGTAGTAATGTGATGTACAGTATATATGTGTGTAGTAATGTGATGTACAGTATGTGTGGGTGTAGTAATGTGATGTATGTGTGTGTGTAGTAATGTGATGTACAGTATGTGTGGGTGTAGTAATGTGATGTATTTGTGTGTGTAGTAATGTGATGTATGTATGGGTGTAGTAATGTGATGTACAGTATGTGTGGGTGTAGTAATGTGATGTATGTGGCTGTAGTAATGTGATGTACAGTATGTGTGGGTGTAGTAATGTGATGTACAGTATGTGTGGGTGTAGTAATGTGATGTATGTGTAGTAATGTGATGTACAGTATGTGTGGGTGTAGTAATGTGATGTATGTGTGTGTGTAGTAATGTGATGTATGTGTGTGTAGTAATGTGATGTACAGTATGTGTGTGTGTAGTAATGTGATGTACAGTATGTGTGGGTGTAGTAATGTGATGTATGTGTGTGTAGTAATGTGATGTACAGTATGTGTGTGTGTAGTAATGTGATATACAGTATGTGTGGGTGTAGTAATGTGATGTATGTGTGTGTAGTAATGTGATGTGTGTGTGTAGTAATGTGATGTACAGTATGTGTGGGTGTAGTAATGTGATGTATGTGTGTGTAGTAATGTGATGTACAGTATGTGTGGGTGTAGTAATGTGATGTATGTGTGTGTGTAGTAATGTGATGTACAGTATGTGTGGGTGTAGTAATGTGATGTATGTGTGGGTGTAGTAATGTGATGTACAGTATGTGTGGGTGTAGTAATGTGATGTATGTGTGTGTGTAGTAATGTGATGTATGTATGGGTGCAGTAATGTGATGTACAGTATGTGTGGGTGTAGTAATGTGATGTATGTGGCTGTAGTAATGAGATGTACAGTATGTGTGGGTGTAGTAATGTGATGTATGTGTGTGTAGTAATGTGATGTACAGTATGTGTGGGTGTAGTAATGTGATGTATGTGTAGTAATGTGATGTACAGTATGTGTGGGTGTAGTAATGTGATGTATGTGTGTGTGTAGTAATGTGATGTATGTGTGTGTGTAGTAATGTGATGTACAGTATGTTTGGGTGTAGTAATGTGATGTATGTGTGTGTGTAGTAATGTGATGTATGTGTGTGTGTAGTAATGTGATGTACAGTATGTGTGGGTGTAGTAATGTGATGTATGTGTGTGTGTAGTAATGTGATGTATGTATGGGTGTAGTAATGTGATGTACAGTATGTGTGTGTGTAGTAATGTGATGTACAGTATGTGTGGGTGTAGTAATGTGATGTACAGTATGTGTGGGTGTATTAATGTGATGTACAGTATATATGTGTGTAGTAATGTGATGTACAGTATGTGTGGGTGTAGTAATGTGATGTATGTGTGTGTGTAGTAATGTGATGTATGTGTGTGTGTAGTAATGTGATGTACAGTATGTGTGGGTGTAGTAATGTGATGTATGTGTGTGTGTATTAATGTGATGTATGTATGGGTGTAGTAATGTGATGTACAGTATGTGTGGGTGTAGTAATGTGATGTATGTGTGTGTGTAGTAATGTGATGTATGTGTGTGTGTAGTAATGTGATGTACAGTATGTGTGGGTGTAGTAATGTGATGTATGTGTGTGTGTAGTAATGTGATGTATGTATGGGTGTAGTAATGTGATGTACAGTATGTGTGTGTGTAGTAATGTGATGTACAGTATGTGTGGGTGTAGTAATGTGATGTACAGTATGTGTGTGTGTAGTAATGTGATGTACAGTATATATGTGTGTAGTAATGTGTTGTACAGTATGTGTGGGTGTAGTAATGTGATGTATGTGTGTGTGTAGTAATGTGATGTACAGTATGTGTGGGTGTAGTAATGTGATGTATTTGTGTGTGTAGTAATGTGATGTATGTATGGGTGTAGTAATGTGATGTACAGTATGTGTGGGTGTAGTAATGTGATGTATGTGGCTGTAGTAATGTGATGTACAGTATGTGTGGGTGTAGTAATGTTATGTACAGTATGTGTGGGTGTAGTAATGTGATGTATGTGTAGTAATGTGATGTACAGTATGTGTGGGTGTAGTAATGTGATGTATGTGTGTGTGTAGTAATGTGATGTATGTGTGTGTAGTAATGTGATGTACAGTATGTGTGTGTGTAGTAATGTGATGTACAGTATGTGTGGGTGTAGTAATGTGATGTATGTGTGTGTAGTAATGTGATGTGTGTGTGTGTAGTAATGTGATGTACAGTATGTGTGTGTGTAGTAATGTGATGTACAGTATGTGTGGGTGTAGTAATGTGATGTATGTGTGTGTAGTAATGTGATGTGTGTGTGTAGTAATGTGATGTACAGTATGTGTGGGTGTAGTAATGTGATGTATGTGTGTGTAGTAATGTGATGTACAGTATGTGTGGGTGTAGTAATGTGATGTATGTGTGTGTGTAGTAATGTGATGTACAGTATGTGTGGGTGTAGTAATGTGATGTATGTGTGGGTGTAGTAATGTGATGTACAGTATGTGTGGGTGTAGTAATGTGATGTATGTGTGTGTGTAGTAATGTGATGTATGTATGGGTGTAGTAATGTGATGTACAGTATGTGTGGGTGTAGTAATGTGATGTATGTGGCTGTAGTAATGAGATGTACAGTATGTGTGGGTGTAGTAATGTGATGTATGTGTGTGTAGTAATGTGATGTACAGTATGTGTGGGTGTAGTAATGTGATGTATGTGTAGTAATGTGATGTACAGTATGTGTGGGTGTAGTAATGTGATGTATGTGTGTGTGTAGTAATGTGATGTATGTGTGTGTGTAGTAATGTGATGTACAGTATGTTTGGTTGTAGTAATGTGATGTATGTGTGTGTGTAGTAATGTGATGTATGTGTGTGTGTAGTAATGTGATGTACAGTATGTGTGGGTGTAGTAATGTGATGTATGTGTGTGTGTAGTAATGTGATGTATGTATGGGTGTAGTAATGTGATGTACAGTATGTTTGTGTGTAGTAATGTGATGTACAGTATGTGTGGGTGTAGTAAAGTGATGTACAGTATGTGTGGGTGTAGTAATGTGATGTACAGTATATATGTGTGTAGTAATGTGATGTACAGTATGTGTGGGTGTAGTAATGTGATGTATGTGTGTGTGTAGTAATGTGATGTATGTATGGGTGTAGTAATGTGATGTACAGTATGTGTGGGTGTAGTAATGTGATGTATGTGGCTGTAGTAATGTGATGTACAGTATGTGTGGGTGTAGTAATGTGATGTATGTGTGTGTAGTAATGTGATGTACAGTATGTGTGGGTGTAGTAATGTGATGTACAGTATGTGTGGGTGTAGTAATGTGATGTACAGTATGTGTGGGTGTAGTAATGTGATGTATGTGTGTGTGTAGTAATGTGATGTATGTGTGTGTAGTAATGTGATGTACAGTATGTGTGTGTGTAGTAATGTGATGTACAGTATGTGTGGGTGTAGTAATGTGATGTATGTGTGTGTAGTAATGTGATGTGTGTGTGTAGTAATGTGATGTACAGTATGTGTGGGTGTAGTAATGTGATGTATGTGTGTGTAGTAATGTGATGTGTGTGTGTAGTAATGTGATGTACAGTATGTGTGGGTGTAGTAATGTGATGTATGTGTGTGTGTAGTAATGTGATGTACAGTATGTGTGGGTGTAGTAATGTGATGTATGTGTGGGTGTAGTAATGTGATGTACAGTATGTGTGGGTGTAGTAATGTGATGTATGTGTGTGTGTAGTAATGTGATCTATGTATGGGTGTAGTAATGTGATGTACAGTATGTGTGGGTGTAGTAATGTGATGTATGTGGCTGTAGTAATGTGATGTACAGTATGTGTGTGTGTAGTAATGTGGTGTTTGTGTGTGTAGTAATGTGATGTGTGTGTAGTACAGTATGTGTGGGTGTAGTAATGTGATGTATGTGTAGTACAGTGTGTGTGTGTAGTAATGTGATGTGTGTGTAGTACAGTATGTGTGTGTGTAGTAATGTGATGTACAGTATGTGTGGGTGTAGTAATGTGATGTATGTGTAGTACAGTATGTGTGTGTGTAGTAATGTGGTGTGTGTGTGTGCAGTAATGTGATGTATGTGTAGTAATGTGATGTGTGTGTAGTAATGTGATGTATGTGTGGGTGTAGTAATGTGATGTGTGTGTGTAGTAATGTGATGTACAGTATGTGTGTGTGTAGTAATGTGATGTATGTGTAGTAATGTGATGTATAGTATGTGTGGGTGTAGTAATGTGATGTACAGTATGTGTGTGTGTAGTAATGTGATGTATGTGTAGTAATGTGATGTACAGTATGTGTGGGTGTACTAATGTGATGTATGTGTGTGTGTAGTAATGTGATGTACAGTATGTGTGGATGTAGTAATGTGATGTATGTGTGTGTGTAGTACAGTATGTGTGTTTAGTAATGTGATGTATGTGTGGGTGTAGTAATGTGATGTACAGTATGTGTGTGTGTAGTAATGTGATGTATGTGTAGTACAGTATGTGTGTGTGTAGTACAGTATGTGTGGGTGTAGTAATGTGATGTGTGTGTGTGTAGTAATGTGATGTATGTGTGTAGTAATGTGATGTATGTGTAGTAATGTGATGTATGTGTGTGTGTAGTAATGTGATGCGTGTGTAGTACAGTATGTGTGGATGTAGTAATGTGATGTATGTGTAGTACAGTATGTGTGGGTATAGTAATGTGATGTATGTGTGTGTAGTAATGTGATGTACAGTATGTGTGGGTGTAGTAATGTGATGTGTGTGTGTAGTAATGTGATGTATGTGTGTGTAGTAATGTGATGTACAGTATGTGTGGGTGTAGTAATGTGATGTACAGTATGTGTGGGTGTAGTAATGTGATGTATGTGTGGGTGTAGTAATGTGATGTACAGTATGTGTGGGTGTAATAATGTGATGTACAGTATGTGTGGGTGTAGTAATGTGATGTATGTGTAGTAATGTGATGTACAGTATGTGTGGGTGTAGTAATGTGATGTATGTGTGTGTAGTAATGTGATGTACAGTATGTGTATGTGTAGTAATGTGATGTATGTGTAGTAATGTGATGTACAGTATGTGTGGGTGTAGTAATGTGATGTACAGTATGTGTGGGTGTAGTAATGTGATGTATGTGTGTGTAGTAATGTGATGTACAGTATGTGTGGGTGTAGTAATGTGATGTATGTGTATTACAGTATGTTTGTGTGTAGTAATGTGGTGTGTGTGTGTAGTAATGTGATGTATGTGTAGTAATGTGATGTATGTGTAGTAATGTGATGTACAGTATGTGTGGGTGTAGTAATGTGATGTATGTGTGTGTAGTAATGTGATGTATGTGTAGTACAGTATGTGTGTGTGTAGTAATGTGGTGTGTGTGTGTGTGTAGTAATGTGATGTGTTTGTAGTACAGTATGTGTGGGTGTAGTAATGTGATGTCTGTGTAGTACAGTATGTGTGTGTGTAGTAATGTGATGTACAGTATGTGTGGGTGTAGTAATGTGATGTGTGTGTAGTACAGTATGTGTGTGTGTAGTAATGTGATGTACAGTATTTGTGGGTGTAGTAATGTGATGTATGTGTAGTACAGTATGTGTGTGTGTAGTAATGTGGTGTGTGTGTGTGTAGTAATGTGATGTGTGTGTAGTAATGTGATGTATGTGTAGTAATGTGATGTGTGTGTAGTAATGTGATGTATGTGTAGTAATGTGATGTATGTGTGGGTGTAGTAATGTGATGTACAGTATGTGTGTGTGTAGTAATGTGATGTATGTGTAGTAATGTGATGTACAGTATGTGTGGGTGTAGTAATTTGA
Source organism: Taudactylus pleione (assembly GCA_031769625.1). NCBI lineage: Eukaryota > Metazoa > Chordata > Amphibia > Anura > Myobatrachidae > Taudactylus > Taudactylus pleione. The sequence continues at coordinate 1,950,110 of JAUIMM010000240.1, forward strand.
TGTACAGTATGTGTGTGTAGTAATGTGATGTATGTGTAGTAATGTGATGTACAGTATGTGTGGGTGTAGTAATGTGATGTATGTGTGTGTGTAGTAATGTGATGTACAGTATGTGTGGGTGTAGTAATGTGATGTATGTGTGTGTATAGTACAGTATGTGTGTGTAGTAATGTGATGTATGTTTGTGTAGTAATGTGATGTATGTGTGGGTGTAGTAATGTGATGTAGGTGTGTGTAGTAATGTGATGTATGTGTAGTACACTATGTGTGTGTGTAGTACAGTATGTGTGGGTGTAGTAATGTGATGTGTGTGGGTGTAGTAATGTGATGTATGTGTGTAGTAATGTGACGTATGTGTAGTAATGTGATGTATGTGTGTGTGTAGTAATGTGATTTGTGTGTGTAGTAATGTGATGTATGTGTAGTAATGTGATGTATGTGTGTGTGTAGTAATGTGATGCGTGTGTAGTACAGTATGTGTGGGTGTAGTAATGTGATGCGTGTGTAGTACAGTATGTGTGGGTGTAGTATTGTGATGTATGTGTAGTACAGTATGTGTGGGTGTAGTAATGTGATGTATGTGTGTGTAGTAATGTGATGTATGTGTGTGTAGTAATGTGATGTACAGTATGTGTGGGTGTAGTAATGTGATGTGTGTGTGTGTGTAGTAATGTGATGTATGTGTGTGTAGTAATGTGATGTACAGTATGTGTGGGTGTAGTAATGTGATGTACAGTATGTGTGGGTGTAGTAATGTGATGTATGTGTGTGTAGTAATGTGATGTACAGTATGTGTGGGTGTAATAATGTGATGTATGTGTAGTAATGTGATGTACAGTATATGTGGGTATAGTAATGTGATGTATGTGTAGTAATGTGATGTACAGTATGTGTGGGTGTAGTAATGTGATGTATGTGTGTGTGTAGTAATGTGATGTACAGTATGTGTGGGTGTAGTAATGTGATGTATGTGTGGGTGTAGTAATGTGATGTACAGTATGTGTGGGTGTAGTAATGTGATGTATGTGTGTGTGTAGTAATGTGATGTATGTATGGGTGTTGTAATGTGAAGTACAGTATGTGTGGGTGTAGTAATGTGATGTATGTGGCTGTAGTAATGTGATATACAGTATGTGTGTGTGTAGTAATGTGATGTACAGTATGTGTGGGTGTAGTAATGTGATGTATGTGTAGTAATGTGATGTAAAGTATGTGTGGGTGTAGTAATGTGATGTATGTGTAGTAATGTGATGTACAGTATGTGTGGGTGTAGTAATGTGATGTATGTGTAGTAATGTGATGTACAGTATGTGTGGGTGTAGTAATGTGATGTATGTGTGTGTGTAGTAATGTGATGTATGTGTGTGTAGTAATGTGATGTACAGTATGTGTGTGTGTAGTAATGTGATGTACAGTATGTGTGGGTGTAGTAATGTGATGTATGTGTGTGTAGTAATGTGATGTGTGTGTGTAGTAATGTGATGTACAGTATGTGTGGATGTAGCAATGTGATGTATGTGTGTGTAGTAATGTGATGTGTGTGTGTAGTAATGTGATGTACAGTATGTGTGGGTGTAGTAATGTGATGTATGTGTGTGTGTAGTAATGTGATGTACAGTATGTGTGGGTGTAGTAATGTGATGTATGTGTGGGTGTAGTAATGTGATGTACAGTATGTGTGGGTGTAGTAATGTGATGTATGTTTGTGTGTAGTAATGTGATGTATGTATGGGTGTAGTAATGTGATGTACAGTATGTGTGGGTGTAGTAATGTGATGTATGTGGCTGTAGTAATGACATGTACAGTATGTGTGGGTGTAGTAATGTGATGTATGTGTGTGTAGTAATGTGATGTACAGTATGTGTGGGTGTAGTAATGTGATGTATGTGTAGTAATGTGATGTACAGTATGTGTGGGTGTAGTAATGTGATGTATGTGTGTGTGTAGTAATGTGATGTATGTGTGTGTGTAGTAATGTGATGTACAGTATGTGTGGGTGTAGTAATGTGATGTACGTGTGTGTGTAGTAATGTGATGTATGTGTGTGTGTAGTAATGTGATGTACAGTATGTGTGGGTGTAGTAATGTGATGTATGTGTGTGTGTAGTAATGTGATGTATGTATGGGTGTAGTAATGTGATGTACAGTATGTGTGTGTGTAGTAATGTGATGTACAGTATGTGTGGGTGTAGTAATGTGATGTACAGTATGTGTGTGTGTAGTAATGTGATGTACAGTATATATGTGTGTAGTAATGTGATGTACAGTATGTGTGGGTGTAGTAATGTGATGTATGTGTGTGTGTAGTAATGTGATGTACAGTATGTGTGGGTGTAGTAATGTGATGTATTTGTGTGTGTAGTAATGTGATGTATGTATGGGTGTAGTAATGTGATGTACAGTATGTGTGGGTGTAGTAATGTGATGTATGTGGCTGTAGTAATGTGATGTACAGTATGTGTGGGTGTAGTAATGTGATGTACAGTATGTGTGGGTGTAGTAATGTGATGTATGTGTAGTAATGTGATGTACAGTATGTGTGGGTGTAGTAATGTGATGTATGTGTGTGTGTAGTAATGTGATGTATGTGTGTGTAGTAATGTGATGTACAGTATGTGTGTGTGTAGTAATGTGATGTACAGTATGTGTGGGTGTAGTAATGTGATGTATGTGTGTGTAGTAATGTGATGTACAGTATGTGTGTGTGTAGTAATGTGATGTACAGTATGTGTGGGTGTAGTAATGTGATGTATGTGTGTGTAGTAATGTGATGTGTGTGTGTAGTAATGTGATGTACAGTATGTGTGGGTGTAGTAATGTGATGTATGTGTGTGTAGTAATGTGATGTACAGTATGTGTGGGTGTAGTAATGTGATGTATGTGTGTGTGTAGTAATGTGATGTACAGTATGTGTGGGTGTAGTAATGTGATGTATGTGTGGGTGTAGTAATGTGATGTACAGTATGTGTGGGTGTAGTAATGTGATGTATGTGTGTGTGTAGTAATGTGATGTATGTATGGGTGCAGTAATGTGATGTACAGTATGTGTGGGTGTAGTAATGTGATGTATGTGGCTGTAGTAATGAGATGTACAGTATGTGTGGGTGTAGTAATGTGATGTATGTGTGTGTAGTAATGTGATGTACAGTATGTGTGGGTGTAGTAATGTGATGTATGTGTAGTAATGTGATGTACAGTATGTGTGGGTGTAGTAATGTGATGTATGTGTGTGTGTAGTAATGTGATGTATGTGTGTGTGTAGTAATGTGATGTACAGTATGTTTGGGTGTAGTAATGTGATGTATGTGTGTGTGTAGTAATGTGATGTATGTGTGTGTGTAGTAATGTGATGTACAGTATGTGTGGGTGTAGTAATGTGATGTATGTGTGTGTGTAGTAATGTGATGTATGTATGGGTGTAGTAATGTGATGTACAGTATGTGTGTGTGTAGTAATGTGATGTACAGTATGTGTGGGTGTAGTAATGTGATGTACAGTATGTGTGGGTGTATTAATGTGATGTACAGTATATATGTGTGTAGTAATGTGATGTACAGTATGTGTGGGTGTAGTAATGTGATGTATGTGTGTGTGTAGTAATGTGATGTATGTGTGTGTGTAGTAATGTGATGTACAGTATGTGTGGGTGTAGTAATGTGATGTATGTGTGTGTGTATTAATGTGATGTATGTATGGGTGTAGTAATGTGATGTACAGTATGTGTGGGTGTAGTAATGTGATGTATGTGTGTGTGTAGTAATGTGATGTATGTGTGTGTGTAGTAATGTGATGTACAGTATGTGTGGGTGTAGTAATGTGATGTATGTGTGTGTGTAGTAATGTGATGTATGTATGGGTGTAGTAATGTGATGTACAGTATGTGTGTGTGTAGTAATGTGATGTACAGTATGTGTGGGTGTAGTAATGTGATGTACAGTATGTGTGTGTGTAGTAATGTGATGTACAGTATATATGTGTGTAGTAATGTGATGTACAGTATGTGTGGGTGTAGTAATGTGATGTATGTGTGTGTGTAGTAATGTGATGTACAGTATGTGTGGGTGTAGTAATGTGATGTATTTGTGTGTGTAGTAATGTGATGTATGTATGGGTGTAGTAATGTGATGTACAGTATGTGTGGGTGTAGTAATGTGATGTATGTGGCTGTAGTAATGTGATGTACAGTATGTGTGGGTGTAGTAATGTTATGTACAGTATGTGTGGGTGTAGTAATGTGATGTATGTGTAGTAATGTGATGTACAGTATGTGTGGGTGTAGTAATGTGATGTATGTGTGTGTGTAGTAATGTGATGTATGTGTGTGTAGTAATGTGATGTACAGTATGTGTGTGTGTAGTAATGTGATGTACAGTATGTGTGGGTGTAGTAATGTGATGTATGTGTGTGTAGTAATGTGATGTGTGTGTGTGTGTAGTAATGTGATGTACAGTATGTGTGTGTGTAGTAATGTGATGTACAGTATGTGTGGGTGTAGTAATGTGATGTATGTGTGTGTAGTAATGTGATGTGTGTGTGTAGTAATGTGATGTACAGTATGTGTGGGTGTAGTAATGTGATATATGTGTGTGTAGTAATGTGATGTACAGTATGTGTGGGTGTAGTAATGTGATGTATGTGTGTGTGTAGTAATGTGATGTACAGTATGTGTGGGTGTAGTAATGTGATGTATGTGTGGGTGTAGTAATGTGATGTACAGTATGTGTGGGTGTAGTAATGTGATGTATGTGTGTGTGTAGTAATGTGATGTATGTATGGGTGTAGTAATGTGATGTACAGTATGTGTGGTTGTAGTAATGTGATGTATGTGGCTGTAGTAATGAGATGTACAGTATGTGTGGGTGTAGTAATGTGATGTATGTGTGTGTAGTAATGTGATGTACAGTATGTGTGGGTGTAGTAATGTGATGTATGTGTAGTAATGTGATGTACAGTATGTGTGGGTGTAGTAATGTGATGTATGTGTGTGTGTAGTAATGTGATGTATGTGTGTGTAGTAATGTGATGTACAGTATGTTTGGGTGTAGTAATGTGATGTATGTGTGTGTGTAGTAATGTGATGTATGTGTGTGTGTAGTAATGTGATGTACAGTATGTGTGGGTGTAGTAATGTGATGTATGTGTGTGTGTAGTAATGTGATGTATGTATGGGTGTAGTAATGTGATGTACAGTATGTGTGTGTGTAGTAATGTGATGTACAGTATGTGTGGGTGTAGTAATGTGATGTACAGTATGTGTGGGTGTAGTAATGTGATGTACAGTATATATGTGTGTAGTAATGTGATGTACAGTATGTGTGGGTGTAGTAATGTGATGTATGTGTGTGTGTAGTAATGTGATGTATGTGTGTGTAGTAATGTGATGTACAGTATGTGTGGGTGTAGTAATGTGATGTATGTGTGTGTGTATTAATGTGATGTATGTATGGGTGTAGTAATGTGATGTACAGTATGTGTGGGTGTAGTAATGTGATGTATGTGGCTGTAGTAATGTGATGTACAGTATGTGTGGGTGTAGTAATGTGATGTATGTGTGTGTAGTAATGTGATGTACAGTATGTGTGGGTGTAGTAATGTGATGTATGTGTAGTAATGTGATGTACAGTATGTGTGGGTGTAGTAATGTGATGTACAGTATGTGTGGGTGTAGTAATGTGATGTATGTGTGTGTGTAGTAATGTGATGTATGTGTGTGTAGTAATGTGATGTACAGTATGTGTGTGTGTAGTAATGTGATGTACAGTATGTGTGGGTGTAGTAATGTGATGTATGTGTGTGTAGTAATGTGATGTGTGTGTGTAGTAATGTGATGTACAGTATGTGTGGGTGTAGTAATGTGATGTATGTGTGTGTAGTAATGTGATGTGTGTGTGTAGTAATGTGATGTACAGTATGTGTGGGTGTAGTAATGTGATGTATGTGTGTGTGTAGTAATGTGATGTACAGTATGTGTGGGTGTAGTAATGTGATGTATGTGTGGGTGTAGTAATGTGATGTACAGTATGTGTGGGTGTAGTAATGTGATGTATGTGTGTGTGTAGTAATGTGATGTATGTATGGGTGTAGTAATGTGATGTACAGTATGTGTGGGTGTAGTAATGTGATGTATGTGGCTGTAGTAATGTGATGTACAGTATGTGTGGGTGTAGTAATGTGATGTATGTGTGTGTAGTAATGTGATGTACAGTATGTGTGGGTGTAGTAATGTGATGTATGTGTAGTAGTGTAATGTACAGTATGTGTGGGTGTAGTAATGTGATGTATGTGTGTGTGTAGTAATGTGATGTATGTATGGGTGTAGTAATGTGATGTACAGTATGTGTGGGTGTAGTAATGTGATGTATGTGGGTGTAGTAATGTGATGTACAGTATGTGTGGGTATAGTAATGTGATGTATGTGTGTGTAGTAATGTGATGTACAGTATGTGTGGGTGTAGTAATGTGATGTATGTGTAGTAATGTGATGTACAGTATGTGTGGGTGTAGTAATGTGATGTATGTGTAGTAATGTGATGTACAGTATGTGTGGGTGTAGTAATGTGATGTATGTGTAGTAAGGTGATGTACAGTATGTGTGGGTGTAGTAATGTGATGTATGTGTAGTAATGTGATGTGTGTGTGTAGTAATGTGATGTACAGTATGTGTGGGTGTAGTAATGTGATATATGGGTGTAGTAATGTGAGGTACAGTATGTGTGGGTGTAGTAATGTGATGTATGTGGGTGTAGTAATGTGATGTACAGTATGTGTGGGTGTAGTAATGTGATGTATTTGTGTGTGTAGTAATGTGATGTATGTATGGGTGTAGTAATGTGATGTACAGTATGTGTGGGTGTAGTAATGTGATGTATGTGGCTGTAGTAATGTGATGTACAGTATGTGTGGGTGTAGTAATGTTATGTACAGTATGTGTGGGTGTAGTAATGTGATGTATGTGTAGTAATGTGATGTACAGTATGTGTGGGTGTAGTAATGTGATGTATGTGTGTGTGTAGTAATGTGATGTATGTGTGTGTAGTAATGTGATGTACAGTATGTGTGTGTGTAGTAATGTGATGTACAGTATGTGTGGGTGTAGTAATGTGATGTATGTGTGTGTAGTAATGTGATGTGTGTGTGTGTAGTAATGTGATGTACAGTATGTGTGTGTGTAGTAATGTGATGTACAGTATGTGTGGGTGTAGTAATGTGATGTATGTGTGTGTAGTAATGTGATGTGTGTGTGTAGTAATGTGATGTACAGTATGTGTGGGTGTAGTAATGTGATATATGTGTGTGTAGTAATGTGATGTACAGTATGTGTGGGTGTAGTAATGTGATGTATGTGTGTGTGTAGTAATGTGATGTACAGTATGTGTGGGTGTAGTAATGTGATGTATGTGTGGGTGTAGTAATGTGATGTACAGTATGTGTGGGTGTAGTAATGTGATGTATGTGTGTGTGTAGTAATGTGATGTATGTATGGGTGTAGTAATGTGATGTACAGTATGTGTGGTTGTAGTAATGTGATGTATGTGGCTGTAGTAATGAGATGTACAGTATGTGTGGGTGTAGTAATGTGATGTATGTGTGTGTAGTAATGTGATGTACAGTATGTGTGGGTGTAGTAATGTGATGTATGTGTAGTAATGTGATGTACAGTATGTGTGGGTGTAGTAATGTGATGTATGTGTGTGTGTAGTAATGTGATGTATGTGTGTGTAGTAATGTGATGTACAGTATGTTTGGGTGTAGTAATGTGATGTATGTGTGTGTGTAGTAATGTGATGTATGTGTGTGTGTAGTAATGTGATGTACAGTATGTGTGGGTGTAGTAATGTGATGTATGTGTGTGTGTAGTAATGTGATGTATGTATGGGTGTAGTAATGTGATGTACAGTATGTGTGTGTGTAGTAATGTGATGTACAGTATGTGTGGGTGTAGTAATGTGATGTACAGTATGTGTGGGTGTAGTAATGTGATGTACAGTATATATGTGTGTAGTAATGTGATGTACAGTATGTGTGGGTGTAGTAATGTGATGTATGTGTGTGTGTAGTAATGTGATGTATGTGTGTGTAGTAATGTGATGTACAGTATGTGTGGGTGTAGTAATGTGATGTATGTGTGTGTGTATTAATGTGATGTATGTATGGGTGTAGTAATGTGATGTACAGTATGTGTGGGTGTAGTAATGTGATGTATGTGGCTGTAGTAATGTGATGTACAGTATGTGTGGGTGTAGTAATGTGATGTATGTGTGTGTAGTAATGTGATGTACAGTATGTGTGGGTGTAGTAATGTGATGTATGTGTAGTAATGTGATGTACAGTATGTGTGGGTGTAGTAATGTGATGTACAGTATGTGTGGGTGTAGTAATGTGATGTATGTGTGTGTGTAGTAATGTGATGTATGTGTGTGTAGTAATGTGATGTACAGTATGTGTGTGTGTAGTAATGTGATGTACAGTATGTGTGGGTGTAGTAATGTGATGTATGTGTGTGTAGTAATGTGATGTGTGTGTGTAGTAATGTGATGTACAGTATGTGTGGGTGTAGTAATGTGATGTATGTGTGTGTAGTAATGTGATGTGTGTGTGTAGTAATGTGATGTACAGTATGTGTGGGTGTAGTAATGTGATGTATGTGTGTGTGTAGTAATGTGATGTACAGTATGTGTGGGTGTAGTAATGTGATGTATGTGTGGGTGTAGTAATGTGATGTACAGTATGTGTGGGTGTAGTAATGTGATGTATGTGTGTGTGTAGTAATGTGATGTATGTATGGGTGTAGTAATGTGATGTACAGTATGTGTGGGTGTAGTAATGTGATGTATGTGGCTGTAGTAATGTGATGTACAGTATGTGTGGGTGTAGTAATGTGATGTATGTGTGTGTAGTAATGTGATGTACAGTATGTGTGGGTGTAGTAATGTGATGTATGTGTAGTAGTGTAATGTACAGTATGTGTGGGTGTAGTAATGTGATGTATGTGTGTGTGTAGTAATGTGATGTATGTATGGGTGTAGTAATGTGATGTACAGTATGTGTGGGTGTAGTAATGTGATGTATGTGGGTGTAGTAATGTGATGTACAGTATGTGTGGGTATAGTAATGTGATGTATGTGTGTGTAGTAATGTGATGTACAGTATGTGTGGGTGTAGTAATGTGATGTATGTGTAGTAATGTGATGTACAGTATGTGTGGGTGTAGTAATGTGATGTATGTGTAGTAATGTGATGTACAGTATGTGTGGGTGTAGTAATGTGATGTATGTGTAGTAAGGTGATGTACAGTATGTGTGGGTGTAGTAATGTGATGTATGTGTAGTAATGTGATGTGTGTGTGTAGTAATGTGATGTACAGTATGTGTGGGTGTAGTAATGTGATGTATGGGTGTAGTAATGTGAGGTACAGTATGTGTGGGTGTAGTAATGTGATGTATGTGGGTGTAGTAATGTGATGTACAGTATGTGTGGGTGTAGTAATGTGATGTATGTGTGTGTAGTAATGTGATGTACAGTATGTATGTGTGTAGTAATGTGATGTATGTGTAGTAATGTGATGTACAGTATGTGTGGGTGTAGTAATGTGATGTATGTGTAGTAATGTGATTTACAGTATGTGTGGGTGTAGTAATGTGATGTATGTGTGTGTACTAATGTGATGTACAGTATGTGTGGGTGTAGTAATGTGATGTATGTGTAGTACAGTCGGTGTGTGTGTAGTAATGTGGTGTGTGTGTGTGTGTAGTAAAGTGATGTATGTGTAGTAATGTGATGTACAGTATGTGTGGGTGTAGTAATGTGATGTATGTGTGTGTAGTAATGTGATGTATGTGTAGTACAGTATGTGTGTGTTTAGTAATGTGGTGTTTGTGTGTGTAGTAATGTGATGTGTGTGTAGTACAGTATGTGTGGGTGTAGTAATGTGATGTATGTGTAGTACAGTGTGTGTGTGTAGTAATGTGATGTGTGTGTAGTACAGTATGTGTGTGTGTAGTAATGTGATGTACAGTATGTGTGGGTGTAGTAATGTGATGTATGTGTAGTACAGTATGTGTGTGTGTAGTAATGTGGTGTGTGTGTGTGCAGTAATGTGATGTATGTGTAGTAATGTGATGTGTGTGTAGTAATGTGATGTATGTGTGGGTGTAGTAATGTGATGTGTGTGTGTAGTAATGTGATGTACAGTATGTGTGTGTGTAGTAATGTGATGTATGTGTAGTAATGTGATGTATAGTATGTGTGGGTGTAGTAATGTGATGTACAGTATGTGTGTGTGTAGTAATGTGATGTATGTGTAGTAATGTGATGTACAGTATGTGTGGGTGTACTAATGTGATGTATGTGTGTGTGTAGCAATGTGATGTACAGTATGTGTGGATGTAGTAATGTGATGTATGTGTGTGTAGTACAGTATGTGTGTTTAGTAATGTGATGTATGTGTGGGTGTAGTAATGTGATGTACAGTATGTGTGTGTGTAGTAATGTGATGTATGTGTAGTACAGTATGTGTGTGTGTAGTACAGTATGTGTGGGTGTAGTAATGTGATGTGTGTGTGTGTAGTAATGTGATGTATGTGTGTAGTAATGTGATGTATGTGTAGTAATGTGATGTATGTGTGTGTAGTAATGTGATGTGTGTGTAGTAATGTGATGTATGTGTAGTAATGTGATGTATGTGTGTGTGTAGTAATGTGATGCGTGTGTAGTACAGTATGTGTGGATGTAGTAATGTGATGTATGTGTAGTACAGTATGTGTGGGTGTAGTAATGTGATGTATGTGTGTGTAGTAATGTGATGTACAGTATGTGTGGGTGTAGTAATGTGATGTGTGTGTGTAGTAATGTGATGTATGTGTGTGTAGTAATGTGATGTACAGTATGTGTGGGTGTAGTAATGTGATGTACAGTATGTGTGGGTGTAGTAATGTGATGTATGTGTGGGTGTAGTAATGTGATGTACAGTATGTGTGGGTGTAATAATGTGATGTACAGTATGTGTGGGTGTAGTAATGTGATGTATGTGTAGTAATGTGATGTACAGTATGTGTGGGTGTAGTAATGTGATGTATGTGTGTGTAGTAATGTGATGTACAGTATGTGTATGTGTAGTAATGTGATGTATGTGTAGTAATGTGATGTACAGTATGTGTGGGTGTAGTAATGTGATGTACAGTATGTGTGGGTGTAGTAATGTGATGTATGTGTGTGTAGTAATGTGATGTACAGTATGTGTGGGTGTAGTAATGTGATGTATGTGTATTACAGTATGTTTGTGTGTAGTAATGTGGTGTGTGTGTGTGTAGTAATGTGATGTATGTGTAGTAATGTGATGTATGTGTAGTAATGTGATGTACAGTATGTGTGGGTGTAGTAATGTGATGTATGTGTGTGTAGTAATGTGATGTATGTGTAGTACAGTATGTGTGTGTGTAGTAATGTGGTGTGTGTGTGTGTGTAGTAATGTGATGTGTTTGTAGTACAGTATGTGTGGGTGTAGTAATGTGATGTATGTGTAGTACAGTATGTGTGTGTGTAGTAATGTGATGTACAGTATGTGTGGGTGTAGTAATGTGATGTGTGTGTAGTACAGTATGTGTGTGTGTAGTAATGTGATGTACAGTATTTGTGGGTGTAGTAATGTGATGTATGTGTCTGTAGTAATGTGATGTACAGTATGTGTGGGTGTAGTAATGTGATGTATGTGTGTGTAGTAATGTGATGTACAGTATGTGTGGGTGTAGTAATGTGATGTATGTGTAGTAGTGTAATGTACAGTATGTGTGGGTGTAGTAATGTGATGTATGTGTGTGTGTAGTAATGTGATGTATGTATGGGTGTAGTAATGTGATGTACAGTATGTGTGGGTGTAGTAATGTGATGTATGTGGGTGTAGTAATGTGATGTACAGTATGTGTGGGTATAGTAATGTGATGTATGTGTGTGTAGTAATGTGATGTACAGTATGTGTGGGTGTAGTAATGTGATGTATGTGTAGTAATGTGATGTACAGTATGTGTGGGTGTAGTAATGTGATGTATGTGTAGTAATGTGATGTACAGTATGTGTGGGTGTAGTAATGTGATGTATGTGTAGTAAGGTGATGTACAGTATGTGTGGGTGTAGTAATGTGATGTATGTGTAGTAATGTGATGTGTGTGTGTAGTAATGTGATGTACAGTATGTGTGGGTGTAGTAATGTGATGTATGGGTGTAGTAATGTGAGGTACAGTATGTGTGGGTGTAGTAATGTGATGTATGTGGGTGTAGTAATGTGATGTACAGTATGTGTGGGTGTAGTAATGTGATGTATGTGTAGTACAGTCGGTGTGTGTGTAGTAATGTGGTGTGTGTGTGTGTGTAGTAAAGTGATGTATGTGTAGTAATGTGATGTACAGTATGTGTGGGTGTAGTAATGTGATGTATGTGTGTGTAGTAATGTGATGTATGTGTAGTACAGTATGTGTGTGTGTAGTAATGTGGTGTTTGTGTGTGTAGTAATGTGATGTGTGTGTAGTACAGTATGTGTGGGTGTAGTAATGTGATGTATGTGTAGTACAGTGTGTGTGTGTAGTAATGTGATGTGTGTGTAGTACAGTATGTGTGTGTGTAGTAATGTGATGTACAGTATGTGTGGGTGTAGTAATGTGATGTATGTGTAGTACAGTATGTGTGTGTGTAGTAATGTGGTGTGTGTGTGTGCAGTAATGTGATGTATGTGTAGTAATGTGATGTGTGTGTAGTAATGTGATGTATGTGTGGGTGTAGTAATGTGATGTGTGTGTGTAGTAATGTGATGTACAGTATGTGTGTGTGTAGTAATGTGATGTATGTGTAGTAATGTGATGTATAGTATGTGTGGGTGTAGTAATGTGATGTACAGTATGTGTGTGTGTAGTAATGTGATGTATGTGTAGTAATGTGATGTACAGTATGTGTGGGTGTACTAATGTGATGTATGTGTGTGTGTAGCAATGTGATGTACAGTATGTGTGGATGTAGTAATGTGATGTATGTGTGTGTAGTACAGTATGTGTGTTTAGTAATGTGATGTATGTGTGGGTGTAGTAATGTGATGTACAGTATGTGTGTGTGTAGTAATGTGATGTATGTGTAGTACAGTATGTGTGTGTGTAGTACAGTATGTGTGGGTGTAGTAATGTGATGTGTGTGTGTGTAGTAATGTGATGTATGTGTGTAGTAATGTGATGTATGTGTAGTAATGTGATGTATGTGTGTGTGTAGTAATGTGATGTGTGTGTAGTAATGTGATGTATGTGTAGTAATGTGATGTATGTGTATGTGTAGTAATGTGATGCGTGTGTAGTACAGTATGTGTGGATGTAGTAATGTGATGTATGTGTAGTACAGTATGTGTGGGTGTAGTAATGTGATGTATGTGTGTGTAGTAATGTGATGTACAGTATGTGTGGGTGTAGTAATGTGATGTGTGTGTGTAGTAATGTGATGTATGTGTGTGTAGTAATGTGATGTACAGTATGTGTGGGTGTAGTAATGTGATGTACAGTATGTGTGGGTGTAGTAATGTGATGTATGTGTGGGTGTAGTAATGTGATGTACAGTATGTGTGGGTGTAATAATGTGATGTACAGTATGTGTGGGTGTAGTAATGTGATGTATGTGTAGTAATGTGATGTACAGTATGTGTGGGTGTAGTAATGTGATGTATGTGTGTGTAGTAATGTGATGTACAGTATGTGTATGTGTAGTAATGTGATGTATGTGTAGTAATGTGATGTACAGTATGTGTGGGTGTAGTAATGTGATGTACAGTATGTGTGGGTGTAGTAATGTGATGTATGTGTGTGTAGTAATGTGATGTACAGTATGTGTGGGTGTAGTAATGTGATGTATGTGTATTACAGTATGTTTGTGTGTAGTAATGTGGTGTGTGTGTGTAGTAATGTGATGTATGTGTAGTAATGTGATGTATGTGTAGTAATGTGATGTACAGTATGTGTGGGTGTAGTAATGTGATGTATGTGTGTGTAGTAATGTGATGTATGTGTAGTACAGTATGTGTGTGTGTAGTAATGTGGTGTGTGTGTGTGTGTAGTAATGTGATGTGTTTGTAGTACAGTATGTGTGGGTGTAGTAATGTGATGTATGTGTAGTACAGTATGTGTGTGTGTAGTAATGTGATGTACAGTATGTGTGGGTGTAGTAATGTGATGTGTGTGTAGTACAGTATGTGTGTGTGTAGTAATGTGATGTACAGTATTTGTGGGTGTAGTAATGTGATGTATGTGTAGTACAGTATGTGTGTGTGTAGTAATGTGGTGTGTGTGTGTGTAGTAATGTGATGTGTGTGTAGTAATGTGATGTATGTGTAGTAATGTGATGTGTGTGTAGTAATGTGATGTATGTGTAGTAATGTGATGTATGTGTGGGTGTAGTAATGTGATGTACAGTATGTGTGTGTGTAGTAATGTGATGTATGTGTAGTAATGTGATGTACAGTATGTGTGGGTGTAGTAATTTGATGTACAGTATGTGTGTGTAGTAATTTGATGTATGTGTAGTAATGTGATGTACAGTATGTGTGGGTGTAGTAATGTGATGTATGTGTGTGTGTAGTAATGTGATGTACAGTATGTGTGGGTGTAGTAATGTGATGTATGTGTGTGTGTAGTACAGTATGTGTGTGTAGTAATGTGATGTATGTTTGTGTAGTAATGTGATGTATGTGTGGGTGTAGTAATGTGATGTAGGTGTGTGTAGTAATGTGATGTATGTGTAGTACACTATGTGTGTGTGTAGTACAGTATGTGTGGGTGTAGTAATGTGATGTGTGTGGGTGTAGTAATGTGATGTATGTGTGTAGTAATGTGATGTATGTGTAGTAATGTGATGTATGTGTGTGTGTAGTAATGTGATTTGTGTGTGTAGTAATGTGATGTATGTGTAGTAATGTGATGTATGTGTGTGTGTAGTAATGTGATGCGTGTGTAGTACAGTATGTGTGGGTGTAGTAATGTGATGCGTGTGTAGTACAGTATGTGTGGGTGTAGTATTGTGATGTATGTGTAGTACAGTATGTGTGGGTGTAGTAATGTGATGTATGTGTGTGTAGTAATGTGATGTATGTGTGTGTAGTAATGTGATGTACTGTATGTGTGGGTGTAGTAATGTGATGTGTGTGTGTGTAGTAATGTGATGTATGTGTGTGTAGTAATGTGATGTACAGTATGTGTGGGTGTAGTAATGTGATGTACAGTATGTGTGGGTGTAGTAATGTGATGTATGTGTGTGTAGTAATGTGATGTACAGTATGTGTGGGTGTAATAATGTGATGTATGTGTAGTAATGTGATGTACAGTATATGTGGGTATAGTAATGTGATGTATGTGTAGTAATGTGATGTACAGTATGTGTGGGTGTAGTAATGTGATGTATGTGTGTGTGTAGTAATGTGATGTACAGTATGTGTGGGTGTAGTAATGTGATGTATGTGTGGGTGTAGTAATGTGATGTACAGTATGTGTGGGTGTAGTAATGTGATGTATGTGTGTGTGTAGTAATGTGATGTATGTATGGGTGTTGTAATGTGAAGTACAGTATGTGTGGCTGTAGTAATGTGATATACAGTATGTGTGGGTGTAGTAATGTGATGTATGTGTGTATAGTAATGTGATGTACAGTATGTGTGGGTGTAGTAATGTGATGTATGTGTAGTAATGTGATGTACAGTATGTGTGGGTGTAGTAATGTGATGTATGTGTGTGTGTAGTAATGTGATGTATGTATGGGTGTAGTAATGTGATGTACAGTATGTGTGGGTGTAGTAATGTGATGTATGTGGGTGTAGTAATGTGATGTACAGTTTGTGTGGGTGTAGTAATGTGATGTATGTGTGTGTAGTAATGTGATGTACAGTATGTGTGGGTGTAGTAATGTGATGTATGTGTAGTAATGTGATGTACAGTATGTGTGGGTGTAGTAATGTGATGTATGTGTAGTAATGTGATGTACAGTATGTGTGGGTGTAGTAATGTGATGAATGTGTAGTAATGTGATGTACAGTATGTGTGGGTGTAGTAATGTGATGTATGTGTAGTAATGTGATGTGTGTGTGTAGTAATGTGATGTACAGTATGTGTGGGTGTAGTAATGTGATGTATGTGTGTGTGTAGTAATGTGATGTACAGTATGTGTGGGTGTAGTAATGTGATGTATGTGTGGGTGTAGTAATGTGATGTACAGTATGTG
Source organism: Taudactylus pleione (assembly GCA_031769625.1). Taxonomy (NCBI): domain Eukaryota; kingdom Metazoa; phylum Chordata; class Amphibia; order Anura; family Myobatrachidae; genus Taudactylus; species Taudactylus pleione. The sequence continues at coordinate 1,966,344 of JAUIMM010000240.1, forward strand.
TGTAGTAATGTGATGTATGTATGGGTGTAGTAATGAGATGTACAGTATGTGTGGGTGTAGTAATGTGATGTATGTGGGTGTAGTAATGTGATGTACAGTATGTGTGGGTGTAGTAATGTGATGTATGTGTGTGTAGTAATGTGATGTACAGTATGTGTGTGTGTAGTAATGTGATGTATGTGTGTGTGTAGTAATGTGATGTATGTATGGGTGTAGTAATGTGATGTGTGTGTAGTACACTATGTGTGTGTGTAGTACAGTATGTGTGGGTGTAGTAATGTGATGTATGTATGGGTGTAGTAATGTGATGTACAGTATGTGTGGGTGTAGTAATGTGATGTATGTGGGTGTAGTAATGTGATGTACAGTTTGTGTGGGTGTAGTAATGTGATGTATGTGTGTGTAGTAATGTGATGTACAGTATGTGTGGGTGTAGTAATGTGATGTATGTGTAGTAATGTGATGTACAGTATGTGTGGGTGTAGTAATGTGATGTGTGTGTAGTACAGTATGTGTGTGTGTAGTAATGTGATGTACAGTATGTGTGGGTGTAGTAGTGTGATGTATGTGTGTAGTAATGTGGTGTGTGTGTGTGTAGTAATGTGATGTATGTGTAGTAATGTGATGTGTGTGTAGTAATGTAATGTATGTGTAGTAATGTGATGTATGTGTGGGTGTAGTAATGTGATGTGTGTGTGTAGTAATGTGATGTACAGTATGTGTGTGTGTAGTAATGTGATGTATGTGTAGTAATGTGATGTACAGTATGTGTGGGTGTAGTAATGTGATGTACAGTATGTGTGTGTGTAGTAATGTGATGTATGTGTAGTAATGTGATGTACAGTATGTGTGGGTGTAGTAATGTGATGTATGTGTGTGTGTAGTAATGTGATGTGTGTGTGTAATGTTATGTACAGTATGTGTGGGTGTAGTAATGTGATGTATGTGTGTGTGTAGTACAGTATGTGTGTGTAGTAATGTGATGTATGTGTGGGTGTAGTAATGTGATGTATGTGTGTGTAGTAATGTGATGTATGTGTGTGTAGTAATGTGATGTATGTGTAGTACAGTATGTGTGTGTGTAGTACAGTATGTGTGGGTGTAGTAATGTGATGTGTGTGTGTGTAGTAATGTGATGTATGTGTGTAGTAATGTGATGTATGTGTAGTAATGTGATGTACAGTATGTGTGGGTGTAGTAATTTGATGGGTGTGTGTAGTAATGTGATGTACAGTATGTGTGGGTGTAGTAAAGTGATGTATGTGTGGGTGTAGTAATGTGATGTACAGTATGTGTGTAGTAATGTGATGTATGTATGGGTGTAGTAATGAGATGTACAGTATGTGTGGGTGTAGTAATGTGATGTATGTGGGTGTAGTAATGTGATGTACAGTATGTGTGGGTGTAGTAATGTGATGTATGTGTGTGTAGTAATGTGATGTACAGTATGTGTGTGTGTAGTAATGTGATGTATGTGTAGTAATGTGATGTACAGTATGTGTGGGTGTAGTAATGTGATGTACAGTATGTGTGGGTGTAGTAATGTGATGTGTGTGTAGTACAGTATGTGTGTCTGTAGTAATGTGATGTACAGTATGTGTGGGTGTAGTAGTGTGATGTATGTGTGTAGTAATGTGGTGTGTGTGTGTGTAGTAATGTGATGTATGTGTAGTTATGTGATGTGTGTGTAGTAATGTGATGTATGTGTAGTAATGTGATGTATGTGTGGGTGTAGTAATGTGATGTGTGTGTGTAGTAATGTGATGTACAGTATGTGTGTGTGTAGTAATGTGATGTACAGTATGTGTGTGTGTAGTAATGTGATGTATGTGTAGTAATGTGATGTACAGTATGTGTGGGTGTAGTAATGTGATGTATGTGTGTGTGTAGTAATGTGATGTGTGTGTGTAATGTGATGTACAGTATGTGTGGGTGTAGTAATGTGATGTATGTGTGTGTGTAGTACAGTATGTGTGTGTAGTAATGTGATGTATGTGTGGGTGTAGTAATGTGATGTATGTGTGTGTAGTAATGTGATGTATGTGTGTGTAGTAATGTGATGTATGTGTAGTACAGTATGTGTGTGTGTAGTACAGTATGTGTGGGTGTAGTAATGTGATGTGTGTGTGTGTGTAGTAATGTGATGTATGTGTGTAGTAATGTGATGTATGTGTAGTAATGTGATGTACAGTATGTGTGGGTGTAGTAATTTGATGGGTGTGTGTAGTAATGTGATGTACAGTATGTGTGGGTGTAGTAATGTGATGTATGTGTGTGTGAAGTAATGTGATGTACAGTATGTGTGGGTGTAGTAATGTGATGTATGTGTGGGTGTAGTAATGTGATGTACAGTATGTGTGGGTGTAGTAATGTGATGTATGTGTGTGTGTAGTAATGTGATGTATGTATGGGTGTAGTAATGTGATGTACAGTATGTGTGGGTGTAGTAATGTGATGTATGTGGGTGTAGTAATGTGATGCACAGTATGTGTGGGTGTAGTAATGTGATGTATGTGTGTGTAGTAATGTGATGTACAGTATGTGTGTGTGTAGTAATGTGATGTATGTGTAGTAATGTGATGTACAGTATGTGTGGGTGTAGTAATGTGATGTACAGTATGTGTGGGTGTAGTAATGTGATGTATGTGTAGTACAGTATGTGTGTGTGTAGTAATGTGGTGTGTGTGTGTGTAGTAATGTGATGTATGTGTAGTAATGTGATGTGTGTGTAGTAATGTGATGTATGTGTAGTAATGTGATGTATGTGTGGGTGTAGTAATGTGATGTGTGTGTGTGTAGTAATGTGATGTACAGTATGTGTGTGTGTAGTAATGTGATGTATGTGTAGTAATGTGATGTACAGTATGTGTGGGTGTAGTAATGTGATGTATGTGTGTGTGTAGTAATGTGATGTGTGTGTGTAGTAATGTGATGTACAGTATGTGTGGGTGTAGTAATGTGATGTATGTGTGTGTTTAGTACAGTATGTGTGTGTAGTAATGTGATGTATGTGTGGGTGTAGTAATGTGATGTATGTGTGTGTAGTAATGTGATGTATGTGTGTGTAGTAATGTGATGTATGTGTAGTACAGTATGTGTGTAGTAATGTGATGTATGTGTGTAGTAATGTGATGTATGTGTAGTAATGTGATGTATGTGTGTGTGTAGTAATGTGATGTGTGTGTGTAGTAATGTGATGTATGTGTAGTAATGTGATGTATGTGTGTGTGTAGTAATGTGATGCGTGTGTAGTACAGTATGTGTGGATGTAGTAATGTGATGTATGTGTAGTACAGTATGTGTGGGTGTAGTAATGTGATGTATGTGTGTGTAGTAATGTGATGTACAGTATGTGTGGGTGTAGTAATTTGATGTGTGTGTAGTAATGTGATGTATGTGTGTGTAGTAATGTGATGTACAGTATGTGTGGGTGTAGTAATGTGATGTATGTGTGTGTGTAGTAATGTGATGTACAGTATGTGTGGGTGTAATAATGTGATGTGTGTGTAGTAATGTGATGTACAGTATGTGTGGGTGTAGTAATGTGATGTATGTGTAGTAATGTGATGTACAGTATGTGTGGGTGTAGTAATGTGATGTATGTGTGTGTAGTAATGTGATGTACAGTATGTGTGTGTGTAGTAATGTGATGTACAGTATGTGTGGGTGTAGTAATGTGATGTATGTGTAGTAATGTGATGTACAGTATGTGTGGGTGTAGTAATGTGATGTATGTGTGTGTAGTAATGTGATGTACAGTATGTGTGGGTGTAGTAATGTGATGTATGTGTAGTACAGTATGTGTGTGTAGTAATGTGGTGTGTGTGTAGTAATGTGATGTATGTGTAGTAATGTGATGTACAGTATGTGTGGGTGTAGTAATGTGATGTATGTGTGTGTAGTAATGTGATGTATGTGTAGTACAGTATGTGTGTGTGTAGTAATGTGGTGTGTGTGTGTGTAGTAATGTGATATGTTTGTAGTACAGTATGTGTGGGTGTAGTAATGTGATGTATGTGTAGTACAGTATGTGTGTGTGTAGTAATGTGATGTACAGTATGTGTGGGTGTAGTAATGTGATGTGTGTGTAGTACAGTATGTGTGTGTGTAGTAATGTGATGTACAGTATGTGTGGGTGTAGTATTGTGATGTATGTGTAGTACAGTATGTGTGTGTGTAGTAATGTGGTGTGTGTGTGTGTAGTAATGTGATGTGTGTGTAGTAATGTGATATATGTGTAGTAATGTGATATATGTGTAGTAATGTGATGTGTGTGTAGTAATGTGATGTATGTGTAGTAATGTGATGTATGTGTGGGTGTAGTAATGTGATGTGTATGTGTAGTAATGTGATGTACAGTATGTGTGTGTGTAGTAATGTGATGTATGTGTAGTAATGTGATGTACAGTATGTGTGGGTGTAGTAATGTGATGTACAGTATGTGTGTGTGTAGTAATGTGATGTATGTGTAGTAATGTGATGTACAGTATGTGTGGGTGTAGTAATGTGATGTATGTGTGTGTGTAGTAATGTGATGTACAGTATGTGTGGGTGTAGTAATGTGATGTATGTGTGTGTGTAGTACAGTATGTGTGTGTAGTAATGTGATGTATGTGTGTGTAGTAATGTGATGTATGTGTGGGTGTAGTAATGTGATGTACAGTATGTGTGTGTGTAGTAATGTGATGTATGTGTAGTAATGTGATGTACAGTATGTGTGGGTGTAGTAATGTGATGTACAGTATGTGTGTGTGTAGTAATGTGATGTATGTGTAGTAAAGTGATGTACAGTATGTGTGTGTGTAGTAATGTGATGTATGTGTAGTAATGTGATGTACAGTATGTGTGGGTGTAGTAATGTGATGTATGTGTGTGTGTAGTAATGTGATGTGTGTGTGTAGTAATGTGATGTACAGTATGTGTGGGTGTAGTAATGTGATGTATGTGTGTGTTTAGTACAGTATGTGTGTGTAGTAATGTGATGTATGTGTGGGTGTAGTAATGTGATGTATGTGTGTGTAGTAATGTGATGTATGTGTAGTACAGTATGTGTGTAGTAATGTGATGTATGTGTGTAGTAATGTGATGTATGTGTAGTAATGTGATGTATGTGTGTGTGTAGTAATGTGATGTGTGTGTGTAGTAATGTGATGTATGTGTAGTAATGTGATGTATGTGTGTGTGTAGTAATGTGATGCGTGTGTAGTACAGTATGTGTGGATGTAGTAATGTGATGTATGTGTAGTACAGTATGTGTGGGTGTAGTAATGTGATGTATGTGTGTGTAGTAATGTGATGTACAGTATGTGTGGGTGTAGTAATGTGATGTGTGTGTGTGTAGTAATGTGATGTATGTGTGTGTAGTAATGTGATGTACAGTATGTGTGGGTGTAGTAATGTGATGTACAGTATGTGTGGGTGTAGTAATGTGATGTATGTGTGTGTGTAGTAATGTGATGTACAGTATGTCTGGGTGTAATAATGTGATGTGTGTGTAGTAATGTGATGTACAGTATGTGTGGGTGTAGTAATGTGATGTATGTGTAGTAATGTGATGTACAGTATGTGTGGGTGTAGTAATGTGATGTATGTGTGTGTAGTAATGTGATGTACAGTATGTGTGTGTGTAGTAATGTGATGTACAGTATGTGTGGGTGTAGTAATGTGATGTATGTGTAGTAATGTGATGTACAGTATGTGTGGGTGTAGTAATGTGATGTATGTGTGTGTAGTAATGTGATGTACAGTATGTGTGGGTGTAGTAATGTGATGTATGTGTAGTACAGTATGTGTGTGTGTAGTAATGTGGTGTGTGTGTGTGTAGTAATGTAATGTATGTGTAGTAATGTGATGTACAGTATGTGTGGGTGTAGTAATGTGATGTATGTGTGTGTAGTAATGTGATGTATGTGTAGTACAGTATGTGTGTGTGTAGTAATGTGGTGTGTGTGTGTGTAGTAATGTGATGTGTTTGTAGTACAGTATGTGTGGGTGTAGTAATGTGATGTATGTGTAGTACAGTATGTGTGTGTGTAGTAATGTGATGTACAGTATGTGTGGGTGTAGTAATGTGATGTGTGTGTAGTACAGTATGTGTGCGTGTAGTAATGTGATGTACAGTATGTGTGGGTGTAGTATTGTGATGTATGTGTAGTACAGTATGTGTGTGTGTAGTAATGTGGTGTGTGTGTGTGTAGTAATGTGATATATGTGTAGTAATGTGATGTGTGTGTAGTAATGTGATGTATGTGTAGTAATGTGATGTATGTGTGGGTGTAGTAATGTGATGTGTATGTGTAGTAATGTGATGTACAGTATGTGTGTGTGTAGTAATGTGATGTATGTGTAGTAATGTGATGTACAGTATGTGTGGGTGTAGTAATGTGATGTACAGTATGTGTGTGTGTAGTAATGTGATGTATGTGTAGTAATGTGATGTACAGTATGTGTGGGTGTAGTAATGTGATGTATGTGTGTGTGTAGTAATGTGATGTACAGTATGTGTGGGTGTAGTAATGTGATGTATGTGTGTGTGTAGTACAGTATGTGTGTGTAGTAATGTGATGTATGTGTGTGTAGTAATGTGATGTATGTGTGGGTGTAGTAATGTGATGTATGTGTGTGTAGTAATGTGATGTATGTGTAGTACACTATGTGTGTGTGTAGTACAGTATGTGTGGGTGTAGTAATGTGATGTATGTGTGTAGTAATGTGTTGTATGTGTAGTAATGTGATGTATGTGTGTGTGTAGTAATGTGATGTGTGTGTGTAGTAATGTGATATATGTGTAGTAATGTGATGTATGTGTGTGTGTAGTAATGTGATGCATGTGTAGTACAGTATGTGTGGGTGTAGTAATGTGATGTGTGTGTAGTACAGTATGTGTGGGTGTAGTAATTTGATGTATGTGTAGTACAGTATGTGTGGGTGTAGTAATGTGATGTATGTGTGTGTAGTAATGTGATGTATGTGTGTGTAGTAATGTGATGTACAGTATGTGTGGGTGTAGTAATGTGATGTACAGTATGTGTGGGTGTAGTAATGTGATGTACAGTATGTGTGGGTGTAATAATGTGATGTATGTGTAGTAATGTGATGTACAGTATGTGTGGGTGTAGTAATGTGATGTACAGTATGTGTGGGTGTAGTAATGTGATGTATGTGTGTGTAGTAATGTGATGTACAGTATGTGTGTGTGTAGTAATGTGATGTATGTGTATTAATGTGATGTATAGTATGTGTGGGTGTAGTAATGTGATGTATGTGTAGTAATGTGATGTACAGTATGTGTGGGTGTAGTAATGTGATGTATGTGTGTGTAGTAATGTGATGTACAGTATGTGTGGGTGTAGTAATGTGATGTATGTGTAGTACAGTATGTGTGTGTGTAGTAATGTGGTGTGTGTGTGTGTAGTAATGTGATGTATGTGTAGTAATGTGATGTATGTGTAGTAATGTGATGTACAGTATGTGTGGGTGTAGTAATGTGATGTATGTGTGTGTAGTAATGTGATGTATGTGTAGTACAGTATGTGTGTGTGTAGTAATGTGGTGTGTGTGTGTGTAGTAATGTGATGTGTGTGTAGTACAGTATGTGTGGGTGTAGTAATGTGATGTATGTGTAGTACAGTATGTGTGTGTGTAGTAATGTGATGTACAGTATGTGTGGGTGTAGTAATGTGATGTGTGTGTAGTACAGTATGTGTGTGTGTAGTAATGTGATGTACAGTATGTGTGGGTGTAGTAATGTGATGTATGTGTAGTACAGTATGTGTGTGTGTAGTAATGTGATGTGTGTGTAGTACAGTATGTGTGGGTGTAGTAATGTGATGTATGTGTAGTACAGTATGTGTGTGTGTAGTAATGTGATGTACAGTATGTGTGGGTGTAGTAATGTGATGTATGTGTAGTACAGTATGTGTGTGTGTAGTAATGTGGTGTGTGTGTGTGTGTAGTAATGTGATGTATGTGTAGTAATGTGATGTGTGTGTTGTAATGTGATGTATGTGTAGTAATGTGATGTATGTGTGGGTGTAGTAATGTGATGTGTGTGTGTAGTAATGTGATGTTCAGTATGTGTGTGTGTAGTAATGTGATGTACAGTATGTGTGGGTGTAGTAATGTGATGTACAGTATGTGTGGGTGTAGTAATGTGATGTATCTGTGTGTGTAGTACAGTATGTGTGTGTAGTATTGTGATGTATGTGTGTGTAGTAATGTGATGTATGTGTGGGTGTAGTAATGTGATGTATGTGTGTGTAGTAATGTGATGTATGTGTGTGTAGTAATGTGATGTATGTGTAGTACAGTATGTGTGTGTGTAGTACAGTATGTGTGGGTGTAGTAATGTGATGTGTGTGTGTGTAGTAATGTGATGTATGTGTGTAGTAATGTGATGTGATGTATGTGTGTGTGTAGTAATGTGATGTGTGTGTGTAGTAATGTGATGTATGTGTAGTAATGTGATGTATGTGTGTGTGTAGTAATGTGATGCGTGTGTAGTACAGTATGTGTGGGTGTAGTAATGTGATTTATGTGTAGTACAGTATGTGTGGGTGTAGTAATGTGATGTATGTGTGTGTAGTAATGTGATGTACAGTATGTGTGGGTGTAGTAATGTGATGTGTGTGTGTGTAGTAATGTGATGTATGTGTGTGTAGTAATGTGATGTACTGTATGTGTGGGTGTAGTAATGTGATGTATGTCTGTGTAGTAATGTGATGTACATTATGTGTGGGTGTAGTAATGTGATGTATGTGTAGTAATGTGATATACAGTATGTGTGGGTGTAGTAATGTGATGTATGTGTAGTAATGTGATGTACAGTATGTGTGGGTGTAGTAATGTGATGTATGTGTGTGTAGTAATGTGATGTACAGTATGTGTGGGTGTAGTAATGTGATGTATGTGTAGTAATTTGATGTACAGTATGTGTGGGTGTAGTAATGTGATGTACAGTATGTGTGGGTGTAGTAATGTGATGTACAGTATGTGTGTGTGTAGTAATGTGATGTATGTGTAGTAATGTGATGTATGTGTAGTAATGTGATGTATGTGTGGGTGTAGTAATGTGATGTACAGTATGTGTGTGTGTAGTAATGTGATGTATGTGTAGTAATGTGATGTACAGTATGTGTGGGTGTAGTAATGTGATGTACAGTATGTGTGTGTGTAGTAATGTGATGTATGTGTAGTAATGTGATGTACAGTATGTGTGGGTGTAGTAATGTGATGTATGTGTGTGTGTAGTAATGTGATGTGTGTGTGTAGTAATGTGATGTACAGTATGTGTGGGTGTAGTAATGTGATGTATGTGTGTGTGTAGTAATGTGATGTGTGTGTGTAGTAATGTGATGTATGTGTAGTAATGTGATGTACAGTATGTGTGGGTGTAGTAATGTGATGTATGTGTGTGTGTAGTATGTGTGTGTAGTAATGTGATGTATGTGTGGGTGTAGTAATGTGATGTATGTGTGTGTAGTAATGTGATGTATGTGTGTGTAGTAATGTGATGTATGTGTAGTACAGTATGTGTGTGTGTGTAGTACAGTATGTGTGGGTGTAGTAATGTGATGTGTGTGTGTGTAGTAATGTGATGTATGTGTGTGTGTAGTAATGTGATGTGTGTGTGTAGTAATGTGATGTGTGTGTAGTACAGTATGTGTGGGTGTAGTAATGTGATGTGTGTGTGTGTAGTAATATGATGTATGTGTGTGTAGTAATGTGATGTATGTGTAGTAATGTGATGTATGTGTGTGTGTAGTAATGTGATGTATGTATGTGTGTAGTAATATGATGTATGTGTGTGTAGTAATGTGATGTATGTGTAGTACAGTATGTGTGGGTGTAGTAATGTGATGTGTGTGTAGTAATGTGATGTATGTGTGTGTAGTAATGTGATGTGTGTGTGTGTGTGTGTGGGGAAGTGAAATCTTCATATGATGTGTGTGACTGACTGTGTGTGTGTGTGAATCTATTCATGGGATGTGCTGAGACTGTCTGTGTGTGACTGTGTATGAGACTGTGTATGAGACTGTGTGTGTGTGTGTGTGAATCTATTCATATAAATGAATGTGTGCGTCTGGGGGGGAATCTATTAATGTCAATATGGCAGGGTAGAGATGTATTAATGTCAGTGGGGGAGCTAGGGCGTCAGCTTATAGGAATATATACGCCCATAGGTGGAGTTAGACACGCCCTTTGGGTGGAGCAGACCACGCCCCCACAAAGGTGCGTCGCATTCTGCAGCCATCTACAATCTCCCTCAAAGTCATTTTCAAAAGTAGGCAAGTATGTAACAGACAGACCAGGGCCTGCTCTTGGGGTGTTCGACCAGTGCGGTCAAACAGGGGCGCTACCCCATAGAGTGCGCACCCCACCCCAACATCCCGATTTCGGTGGGACAGCACTGTCCACTGTTCCACCCATGGGCTGCAGTGGCCCGTGAGTGGCCTGGTTGGGTACCCCAACTGCCGCAGCTGTGCGGCGGTACCAGACCCTGGAGGCTGAATGGATGCTGCGTGCATGCATGTGGCATCCATTCAGTGCCAGGAGAGGGCTGGGGGAAGCCCAGCTAGTGACGATTGCTGGGCTCCCCCCAGCCTGACATTACATGGGAGGCGTGCACGCCCCCAAATAACGTAATTTAAGGGGTGTGGCCTATGGTATTTAGGCCACACCCCAATTTCGGTAGCACAATAAGAGGCACAGTACAACCAGCCATCACAGGGTGTAACAAGCCCTGGAGCCGGCCCTGAGACAGACATAGAGGTAAGAGGGCCCTGCTCGCAAGCTTACACTCTATAGGGTTGGCAATAAGGGAATACAAGTATTATACACAATTCTGTCAGTACATAATATGTATTTTTAATCACAGACAATTGTTATTAAACGTTAGTTTATTTCTCACACTTTATTGGAGCTGAAACCTGAGCAGCTGGGTCACACATACACATAACAGCAGGGACTGGCGCGGAGCGGCACTAAGTAACCCTACGTGCTCCAGGGCACTATAGCTCAGCAGCCATGACAGTCTGTTCCCATAGATACTGGTGATAAGTGATTACGGGGCTAGCAATGATAAATAGGCCCCTTAGCTTTAGGGGAGAGAGGGTGTTACAGTGTTAGAGCAATAGGGGGAGAGAGGGTGTTACAGTGTTAGAGCAATAGGGGGAGAGAGGGTGTTACAGTGTTAGAGCAATAGGGGGAGAGAGGGTGTTACAGTGTTAGAGCAATAGGGGAGAGAGGGTGTTACAGTGTTAGAGCAATAGACAGTGAGGATATGACTGAACAATTCACTTTACCTCCTTATTTCATATATGAGAATGTCAGTGATCGCCTCCATATCACCCAGTAATCTGTGTGACCTTTGATGTTTCCTCTTTGCTATATGACTCCCGTTACTATTTGTGTAAATGTAATTATGAGCGTTTATTTATAGGTCACCCATGTATCCCAGCTTTTGTCACTGAAAATCTTCATCTTTAAAAATGTATTTTCCCCATAAGTTCCTGTATACAGCTGATGGATATGGACAGCAGCGCTATTCTGCGGCAGTGCGCAGTACCGACAGGGACAGGGCGAAATCAGTGACATCCATTTTTTTTCTCTCTGGCTCCCTCTGCAGGACAATTCTGAAACACAAAACGTAGACGAGGCACAGCACAGAATCAGCTTTGGGGATTTATTTACTATTTACTAAGCGTCATGATGTAAGATCTGGTACTTCCGATCATGTTTATGCCCCAAAGGGCAATGCTTTTACTGGCTGTGTCTTCCTAGTAAAGACATTGCCCTTTACAATTTCTGACATAAACACGGTAGGATGCGCCATATTTTATAACCCGACATTTAGTAAATAAGCCCCTTGGTCCCAATCTACGCCTTGATTTGCACAGACTTCCAGCAAAGCGTATGGCTAACGAAATGAACTTAATCTAGTTAGAGGTGGATTAGGAGAGGGGGGACCCGTGTGCAGCCCCCCTCTCACCGGCAGATTTCCGCAGAAGACTCTGGCACCTGCATGCTGGCGCCATTTATCACCCATTATAGATACGCTCATGAATCTAGTGGAGGAGCAGAACTTTGAAATGCCCCAATGGTGGTCCTGGGTATGGAGTGGGGGCATCCTTTGCAAAGTACAGAGAAGGGCAGACACAAAGTACAGAGAAGGGGCAGACACAAAGTACAGAGAAGGGGCAGACACAAAGTACAGAGAAGGGGCAGACACAAAGGCCCTCATTCAGAGCCGTACGCTCTGAGCAGAGCGCACGCTCTGAATGAGGGCCGTCCTCCATAACTATGGAGCGTCCTCCTGGACGCTCGTATAGCTGTGGGTCACCACCCACAGCCTATACGAGTGTGCAGTTTGATGGCCGCGATGGTCTTGACCATCGCGACCATCGAAACTGCGAGCCGGAGCCTGCGGTTGAGGTTTTCAACCGCAAGGCCCGGAGTGATTTTGGCTCTATCAGAGCCAAATCACTCCCACTGTCATCACTAGTGATGTCAGTGGACCGGCTTCTGATGGTAGGCGTTCCCTTAGGAACGCCCCCGTCAGGGAGGCACGCCCCCGGCACGCCCACCAATGGGGGCGTGCAGCACGCCCCCTTTGATCAGACACAACGAGCGAAGGAAAGTCCTTAGTTCGTCGCATCTGGCGCATGTGCAAGACGGAGCTCCCTCCGTCATGCGCATGCTCAGTGCAGAACATCAACCCACTTGCGAGCGGACAGCCACTCGCGAGTGGGTCTGAATCAGGGCCAAAGTACAGAGACGGGGCAGACACAAAGTACAGAGAAGGGGCAGACATGCCTCCTGTGTTTTTATTACTGCAGCGTAAAACAGAATTTAGTCAGGTGGAACGTTCCTCGCTGTTCAGGGGGTTACACGGCCTTTCTCACTGGACTGGGGTATAAAGTGCTTAAGGGGTGTGGCCAAACAACAAAGGGGGTGTGGTAAGCTACAACAGAGGGACTTGACCAACAATTACAAAGGACATACAAAGAACAGGACCCCTTTATAAAGGAGGGGACAGGCTTGTGTCAGGACCACTCACTCTGAAGCAGGAAGCCTAATCTTAATGTTGATTCCATAGAAAAAAACCAAGAACTCAAGTTTAGCCATGACCCTGCTCCACCAAGTTACTTACCCTAGAGGAGGGGACGGGGACCTCAGGCAGAGGGGCCCCTCTGAGTTTTTCTCTGTACACATGTTCGCCAGTCTGACCCTGGGCGGGATGTGCTAAGCATCGCTAACACAATGCGGTACGTCCCGTCTGTCTTTGGGTACATACCGTGGTTGATAACCACTGTACGTACCTAGAATAGCTCTCCCGATAAGTCCTGTCCATTGCGATCACTCCAGAGAGAAGGGCTTCCAGATTTACCACCCAGAAGTCTCTCTGGCGTCCTTCTGGCCATGCGCAGGAGGACACGGTCTATATGGAGTTATGGGAGAGATCCGAATAGATCCCTCTCAGGGAGAGCATCCTGGAAAGAAGCCCATAGGCTTCTATTGGGTAATGCCACCTGAAGATGGCGTTACCCACTGGGACGAAGCCCATTCCGGTGTTTGATAATTCCCTTTAGTACATCCCTTGTCTGCAACAGAACTTGCACAAGACACAGTTATGGCTCTAGTCCTGCACTTTAGTGTTTCCTGTTTTGAAGCTTCATGCTGACTTCGGATACATACCGCAGTTTATTACCACGGTATGTCCCAAGAATTTCGCAAAGGACAGCTCTCATGATAAGAGCTGTCCTTTGCGATGCAGCCGGGCAGAGGGACTCGCAGAAGGACAAGGGCCGCGGGGGCTCATGGGAGGGATCCAATCGTCTCGATAAGAAGCCCATAGGCTTCTATTGGGTAACGCCACCTGAAGGTGGCGTTACCTAGCGGGATGAAGCACCAGAATGCATCACATTCTGGCGCTTAGTACATTCGGGAAATGCAGTAAAACCCCCGAAAAATGCATTTTCGGGGGTTTAACTTAATTTTTACCTTTAGTACATCCCCCAAGCAGAGAAGATTTCTACATTTGGGCCAACAATAAGAAGCAAGTTCCCGGGAGGAGCCTAGAACACAGGAATAGCCTCTATATCTAGGTACAAGGGCTCTCACTGAGGGGCTTATTCGGGAAGTGTTCTCACGATAACCGCCAAATGAATCACGACATGAACACGCTGCTCTGAAAATGGGTGACATTAGCGGTAGTGTAATATGGGAATAAGCTGCAAACACCGGAACATCTTCAGAGTAACCCGTATAGCTGTGACCCAAAGTCTCTAATGTCATTTAGGGGTGACCATCGGTAAGTGATTGGTTCCGATCCTGCGAGGACAATGGTGGCAAGCATCGCCGGCCTCGTACTGATGACTGATATCCGATGTTTGGTGATGTCACTCCTGCAGCGTACACCGCGAGGAGAAACTCTGTGCCCGTAGCAGCGCTCATGTTTACACGCACAAACTATGGGCCGGATTCAGAGATGGACGGAATTACAGAGCCGCACACAAGAGACTGCGCAATTCCATCCATTTATAATGCAGAAGGAGGTGTCAGACATTGGTCGCCATTGCTGTCCCATTGGCCAGGCTGCGGTAGCTGTAGCTAGTGGTCTGCGAGGCCAGGAAACCTGTCCATCAACACAGACCCTGGCCTCGTCCCTCCCGGAAAATGTATAATGTGTTTAGGAGGCACTATATTATCCCATATGTTACTATAGAATGGGCAGGATAACGGCAGCCATTTTATTTACCACCTTCCATATGCGATGACACCAGGAACACACTCCAGCCCCTTATGGATGAACAGAGCTCACATCGCTTTCATATTACTGGTGATATCCCACTAAATCATCTTAGACACCTTAGTAAATCTGAGCACTATGTATAGTAAGGACGCTGAGATTGTCATGGAAACTTGTCCCGTCAGTGACCCATAAAGACTGAAATTAGGTTCCTCTATGTAATCCATAAGTCTAATCTATAAGAGTTACATAAAACCCCTCAGTAATACATATGTCAGGTACCAGCGAGTCTGTAATTAGTCCCCTAGTCTGCAAGTAAAGGGCAGATATTACACACAGAGTAATAGGAAGATTTATTCCACTTATAGCTGTGGGGAGAATGAGCCCTGACAGAAACAGGCCCGTGTCTCTCCAGCTGCTGTGGAACTACAACCCCCAGAATGCCCTACCAGCAAAAGGGGTCTACAAGGGCTTCTGTATACAGTGAAATATTCCGACACTCCTGTGACCTGATATCTGTCCAGACCATAAACTCAACCCCAAATATATGAGGTGAGACAGTTATAGGACCCTATTCCAAGTGCTCCTGTTGTCTCGGATACATCAGGAGTTAGATGTTGGGTAAGGAAGATGTGGAAGCTGAAGATTTTGTGGCTGATTCTAATTGGCACCATCTGAGGGCGCTGCTCCGCACGGCCGCGGCAGCCTGCTCACTACCCTATGCTAATATAAGAATCCACCTGTGTATGCCGAACATCCACGTAGAGAGCCGCCCCGCCCACTGTGTTTCCACCCGCAGCTGTCATCGTTACTATGGGGACATGCACCAACTTCATGCTGGGTGCAGAAGAACCACCTGGAAAGGCCTCTCTATGTCCAAGCGCTAATAAAGTTCGCTTACATGCCCCCAACAATCCCGCGGCACTGCCACTAGGTGGGACAGTTCTATGTGCATGGTCGCCAGCCAGGCACCTCCCAGAATATTTATATCATGGAAGGAGTGGTGCAATCAGGTCGTCTGCGCTTGTGATCAGAGTCCGCGTGCGTATGTCTGATCCGGCACATGAGCAGTCTCCAGTTTCTCTCTATGGCCCGAGCGCAGTATGCTGAAATCTGCGAGATCCGTATACAGATTACAGACCCACTTCCGTCCATCTCAGGATCAGGCGCGTTGTTGGGGAATAAGAGGTTAATGTGCTGGGAAAGCGGTCACTGAAACTCCCAGTAGACAAGGTTTTGGCAGAACTCACAAACTGCGTTCCCCCAAAATGGGGCGTGGCTTATCAGAAGTGGGTGTGGCTTCAACAGAATGCCCAACAGCTGGCGATGACTGGCCTACATCTAGAAAAGGGGTAAAGCCACTTGGCACGTTCTGTGTATGTCCAGGTAACTGACAGGCCAGTAACTACGGACTAAGGAGAAAGGAACCTGTCCTTGACGAAGATAAAGTGTCTGAGATTACTGTAACCATAAACTATACATAACAAGTAATAAGACAGTAGTACAATGTTAGTGTAATAGATTAGCTGAACAATATCAGTGATAACGACATATGCTAATAACACTTAGGAGGAGAATGGGCAACAAAACTGATGATAATGTCAGTGATGGCCGGAATCACAATGACGTAGAGCAACAGTAATATTTATGGCCTTATTTATTAACATTATTGTCACTAAAATAAAGTGAAAAAGGGTGTTTTTCTCTGTAAAAATGTACTAAAGGGCAATTGGAGTAGAATTCGTAAAATTCTACTCCAAGCCCTAATTATCATATATTTTTAGTAAGTAGATTGCATTTTTGTAATGGGAAATGTGATCTGCCTGAGATGTACTAAAAATAAATTGTGAAAAAATACTGGGGGAAGCCCTGTGATAATAACGCCACCTAAACAGACCACACGCTGATCACTGCAAAAAACATTAACTCTGGGGCTCCGGTCAGCTGGTCTCCCGGCTCTTGCACTGTGACCCCGGTCAGCTGGTCTCCCAGCTCTTGCACTGTGACCACGGTCAGCTGGTCTCCCGGCTCTTGCAATGTGACCCCGGTCAGCTGGTCTCCCGGCTCTTGCAATGTGACCCCGGTCAGCTGGTCTCCCGGCTCTTGCAATGTGACCCCGGTCAGCTGGTCTCCCGGCTCTTGCACCATGACCACGGTCAGCTGGTCTCACGGCTCTTGCACCGTGACCACGGTCAGCTGGTCTCCCGGCTCTTGCAATGTGACCCCGGTCAGCTGGTCTCCCGGCTCTTGCAATGTGACCCCGGTCAGCTGGTCTCCCGGCTCTTGCACCGTGACCACAGTCAGCTGGTCTCACGGCTCTTGCACCGTGACCACGGTCAGCTGGTCTCATGGCTCTTGCAATGTGACCCGGTCAGCTGCTGCATAGAACAGCTGACCGGGGTCACAGTGACAGTGCAGGATGCAAGACCAACTGACTGGAGGACATCACCGGAGCACAGATCACCAGAGGTAAGTGTAATCTGAGCAGGGGGTGAATGGGTGGGGGGAGGGGCGGATGGGGCGCAAGGGGGGGAGGGGTTGCAGCAGACACAGTCTCTCTGTATACATTGCAGAAGGGACTTGCAGTTACAGTTAGGTTTAGACCTAATGTTAGTGTTAGGCTGTGGATAGGGTTAGGTTTAGGCCTAGGTTTAGTGTTAGGGCTAGGCTACGGGTGGGGTTAGGCTGCAGATAGGGTTAGGCTGAGGTTAGGGTTAGGACTAAGCTTAGTGTTTGGGTTAGGCCGCAAATAGGGTTAGGCTGCGAATAGGTTTAGGCTGCGAATATGATTAGGCTGCGGTTAGGATTAGGCTGCGGTTAGGATTAGGCTGCGGAAAGGGTTAGGCTGCGGATAGGGTTAGGCTGCGGATAGGGTTAGTCTGCGGATAGGGTTAGGCTGAGTATAGGGTTAGGCTGCGGATAGGGTTAGGCTGCGGATAGGGTTAGGCTGCGGATAGGGTTAGGCTGCAGATAGGGTTAGGCTGAGTATAGGGTTAGGCTGAGTATAGGGTTAGGCTGCGGATAGGGTTAGGCTGAGAATAGGGTTAGGCTGCGGATAGGGTTAGGCTGAGTATAGGGTTAGGCTGTGGATAGGGTTAGGCTGAGTATAGGGTTAGGCTGAGTATAGGGTTAGGCTGCGGATAGGGTTAGGCTGAGTAAAGGGTTAGGCTGCGGATAGGGTTAGGCTGCGGATAGGGTTAGGCTGCGGTTAGGGTTAGGCTGCGGATAGGGTTAGGCTGCGGATAGGGTTAGGCTGCGGATAGGGTTAGGACTATAACAGTAAAAACACGTTATGTGGACATGCTGACTGGCGACATGCACAATGTCGGCATTATGACCATGCCAACATCTACATAGCGACATTCTAAATAGCGACATTTTGTAGCACACCCTTTAAGAGGTCAATTTATCATCCTATAAATAATATATTTTATAGGGACAGCCCCATTCATCAATTTCCAAACATCATATTTCCTCGAAAATTTACTTTGTTACTGTACGTGACGAGATGGCGCACAGCCCCCTATAGTATCGCCAAGCTGACGTTCACACAGCAGCTTGTGCAGCAGAGAGATCATATCCCTCCCCGCTGTGTTCTGCCTGACACTATAATGACTGTATCCCTCTGTAATAAGAATACTGATAAATGTGACTCTGGAAATAAAGGATGATGGAGGATGTAGTCCCAATAATAGTCATTATGACTAATAGGAAGAATACAGCCAGAGCCGTAACTAGACTTTTTGGTGCCCTGTGCCAGAAAGAGCATTGGCGCCCCCCTCATTTTTCAAAGGGACATAATGCACCCAAAAAAGGGGAATTACCTCATGGGGAAGGGCCAGGGAAGAGATAGGAGAGGCCAGGAGATGCTGGGGATGAAATAAGAGGAAGCTACAAGCAAGAATAATACTAAACAGAAATTTGACAGGCCCAAACAGCGCCCCCTGACCTGTGGTGCCCTGTGCGATGGCACCGGCCGCACTACCCTAGCTACGGCCCTGAATACAGCAATGGGTGTAGTAGCTCTGTGAACAGGCATAAGTGCTGGTGTATGCTGGGATGTTGGGAGGAGTAGTCCTGGCGAGGTCAACACAGGAGATGTAACTGTAAATCCGGGCACAGACGCAGCATAGTAATTACAGCACATGCCTGATAGATAGCGGCATAAATAATAACTGTACCATGTACCTCAGCCAATCACAATGCAGTATGTCGCTCCTCTCCCATCTATCCCAGCTGTGACGTATGACATCTAAGCCTTTGAGAGTGATAACGTGGAAGGAGATAAAGTACCAACCTATCAGCTCCTAACTGTCATTTTTCAAACACAAGGCTCCAGAAACTCCAGCTCTCTCCTAAACGCTGGACCTGAGCAAATTGGCTTCCAGGGGAGGGGGTCCTTTCCGGGGAGGGGGGTGTCCTTACGAGAGGCTGTGATGTCACAGCTGTCACCGGGGAGATGGGCAGGGAGAGATTACAGCCCCCCGTATGTAGCGGGGATGGGGTAATAGCCGGAACAGTCTGGACCATACGGAGAGGCTGTAATCTCTCCCTCCCCGGTGACTGCAATCAGACAGCTTCCGAATAACAGCCAATCATGCGGTAAACGGGTCCTGGGTTGGAAGACCCGGGTTCCCCGTTTCCACTGAGCCTGACCAGGGTATTACCCACATAAAACTCTGCTTGAGACCCGGGATTATTTCCTAGGAGCCTTTTCCACGGTGCCGCTGCCAGGGATGACGCGGCAATAACCCGGGTATTTTGGCCAGTGGATAAGGGGTATAAGATTACCGCTGTCTGTCACAGCATCACTCTCACTAACTTTAGACGGCGAGAATGCTGCGGACCACATCTCCGGCAATGAGGACCCGGCACTGCCTTTCTGGCTTCAGCAAAGCCATCCAGACACTGCCGGGTCCCCGGGTCATGCACATGCGCTGACAGACCGTCATGCATGCGCATTTCCCAAGACCCCCGTCACTGGCAGCGTTAGGCTGTCAGCAGCCCAGCGGAGGTGCTTGTAGACGGGGAGGACTGCGCCGGAGGTAAATACCAGGGGATATTCTGTATATATCACAGTGATACTAAGCGAAAAATTCTGCTGATACAGTATTTACCTTCATTGATAAATGGAGGCCACAGCCTGTACAGTGACAGTTAGGAGCTGATTGGTTGGTACTTTATCTCTCTCCAAGGCTTAGTGCTTCTCCCCTACAGTTCCAACTTGAGGTAAGTAACCAATAACTGAAGGGATGTTTTAGATAATGACAAATGGGCTGGGGGTGCAATGTGGATGCCCCGTGGCATGTGGGCACACTCCCGTTTGGCATCACCACGACCCAATCTAATATACAGTGATACATGCATAAAACTTAGCGGCTAAACTCCCCGGCAATGTTGGCTGCCAAGGGTAAGGCTGGCATTACCACTTTGCCTGCACGTGCATGTGTGCCCCAGATTGCCCAGTCACACATTGGACTGGGCGCCTGGACTTGGGCCTCCAGCACCATTTTCACCTAATTTTTATTTAATATAGAAGTAAAGTTATAAAAAATAAAACACACAAACATTTTCTTCCTCTGTAAGAGCTGTAGACACGCCGGGGGGAGGGATAAAGAGGGCGGCTATTTATTTTGGGTCAATCCCTAGAAGACATAACACAGCTGTAATCATCACTCTGAATAAATGTGAAGGTAAAACATTAAACTGCCCCGGAACCTGCTCAGTTACTGCACAACCCACACAAACATGTTTATTCCTAAGTTTTGCTGGTTAAACTGAGTTGAAGGTTATACATGTAATAACTGCAGAGGCCAATGATTAACTGATTAGAAAACCATCAATAAAAACAGTGACCAGGAGAAGTGAAGGCATGGGACGGGCCGGAGATAGCCATCACCAATAGTCCTCCCTCTGTCCTGTGACACTGATACCACTAGGATGCCCAGTGCTGACCTATCACTCACCTGCTGGGATCTATTACTGTCATTCTTCAGTGTATGGGACTCACCACTCCTAGTAGCACCCAGGACACATCGCACATTACCTGTCACGTATTGATCGTCTCTCACTAATAACATACCCTATTGCCTTATGGATGAAATATAACACTTTCAATATTTTTTTTCTTTACCTGTTGCTTGACAGAAGCACGACCAAGCCGCTCTTTATTTAGAATGATTGGAACTTACAGTTGGCGTTGACTGCCGTGAAATCCAATTTAGACGCACTTCATTTGGGAATAGTGATATCCATAACAGGAGTACAAAGGACGTATTTATAAGATGCTGGACAACTCAGGGAGAATGCAGGACAGAATATAGATAGGGTAATAATCGTACAAGATGTGTCTGCGTCCTCAGAGACATCGGGCCTGATTGTGCTAATGCCATCGCAGCTGCATTCTCTTACAGATCTCAGTTGCTATAATACGCTAATGTTTTCCATAGCACAGCCTCCCTCTGCTGTCTTCTCATATCCGTTCGATTACATGCAACAACATAAACATCGGTAACATTGGCGCACATCGGGCAGCCACGCAGCTTGTAAGCCAAGTCTGACCTACCTCATACACTGCGTCTCCCCTGACACACAGAGAGCTCTCATGCTGCACAGGAGATCACAATGGCCATTTTATGCCCATGAGACAGACGTTTAAACAGTCCCGACCCATCTGCGTTTGCCTAGCCCTGCCCCCTGTTACCTCCCCCAAATGCTGACTACCTGTCACTCACCTTGCGAGTGGATCCTCTGTGCGAGTGTTATCGCAAAACAGTCGCCCGATCTGCGTAAATATCACCATTGCGTAATGAATCTTAGTCATGGTGAGTTGGGAGATGAGGATATGGATATTTTTCTATTTATTTATTACCAGTTATTATATAGCGCACGCAGATTCCGCAGCGCTTTACGGAGAATAGTTGAATCTGAGTAAACACAAATGATCATTTCATTTTTTTAAAGGAATAAAGTTATCCAGCACCTTTATTACCTATGTGACAAATGAATTTCCCCCGTAAACCTAATCACTGTAACTAAACACTCCCGATATCTAGAGATCAGTCTTTCCCATCACCATGGAGGGATGTTGGCCCACACTTCTTTGCAGAATTGCTGTAATTCAGCCACATTAGAGGGTTTTCCAGCATGAACTGTCCATGTAAGGTCCTGCAACACAATCTCAAATGGATTCAAGTCAGAACTTTGACTAGGCCACTCCGATACCTTCATTTTGTTTCTTTAGTGCCATTCAGAAGTGGACGTATTCTTGTGCTTCGGGCCTTTGTCTTGCTGCATAACCCAATTGCTGATGAGCTTCAGATCACGGACTGATGACCGGAGATTCTCCCTCAGAGTTTTCTGGTAGACAGCAGAATTCATGATTCCATCAATTATGATAAGTTGCCCAGGTCCTGAAGCAGCAAAGCACCCCCAGACCCTCACACTACCACCGCCATGTGTGCCTGTTGGTATGATGTTCTTATTGTGGCATACTGTGTCAACTTTATGCCTGATGCATCGGGAACCATGTTTTACAAAAAGTTAAATTTTTGACTCATCAGTCCACAGAACATTAGCCCAAAAGGCTTTGAGTATGTCCATGTGTTTTTTTTGCCAAATGTGAGACAAGTATTTATTTTTCTCTTGGCAAACAGAGGTTTTCACCTTGCACCTCTCCCATGGATACCATTTTTGCCCAGTCTCTTTCTTGTGGTGGAGTCATGAACGCTGACAAAGCTGAGGCGAGCGAGGCCTGCAGTTCCTTAGATGTTGGTCTGGGTTCTTTTGTCACTTCCTAGATGATTCCCTCTGGAGAGGATACTAATACCCCTTTGTTACGCTGGGAGGCGGTTTTCTGGAAGCTGAGGCCTGAGGCTGTGGGAGGAAACGGAGGCGAGGGGCCTGAATGTACGACCTCTGCATCCACGGGTCTAGGTCATTGGCGAGACCTAGTCAAAGGTGCGGAATCTAACCCACGAGATGGTGTTCGCCAGTGATCCCACCAATCGGGATATGGGCTTGAGCTGCACCTCGTAAGCAGGTCGCGGTCCTTTGACTAGGTGACCAAAGCCCGCGGGAAAAAGGAGAGACGAACACTCGTGGCCCAAAGGGTCGGTGCCAATAAGAGGCACATAAGGACACTGTACTTGAGGTACAAGGAAGTGTGCCCTGCGGACACACTCTACCGGGTTGCCGGTCAGAAGGAGTGCACCACGGTGCAATACTGTAGCACGCAAGTAGGGACCACAGAATCCAGTAACGAGGTGGGTAGTGGTACTGGAGCCAGCCAGAGATTATAGCACTGGAGAGGTGGGTACGTAAAACTACACTGAGGCTGTGATGGTAAAGCACTGGTGAAATGGATAGTATACTGCACACAGGCGGCGGTGGTAACGCACTGGTGTAATGGAGGTATACTGCACACAGGCGAGGTGGTAACGCACTGATGAGATAGCAGCTGCGATATCACTATTATGGTAATGCTCCTGCTGCATTACTTATCCGAGCTACGTCCAGGGACGCAGCATTGGATAATCTACAATCCCATTGGCTGGCTGAGGGGCCTATGGGGTCACGACTGCCGGCCGCCGCAGGTACATCAAATCAAAGGGGACAAAAAAATCTCCATCAGCCGACGGAAATCCTGGCCTGTTCCCCCCCCCCCCAACGGCGGCTACATGCCTCTGTCTTGAGAAATAGAGGCTGTCGCCACCCCCTCCCCACCCACAAATGGCAGCAGAATGTCAATCACTGATAGTCTGCTGCTGCTCTGCGTGCTCACATGTGCAGTACTAGTCCGGCACCTGTGCTGCTCATCGGGAATCTACGTTCAGCACTACACTTACGTGCTCTATTGAATAGGGCCCATAATCTGCTCATCTTCCTGTCCAGCTCAGATTAGTCCCCTCCGATGTGTAACCTCCAGGTGTTATTTACTAAGCTCTCTCTGCTGGTGAGGAGATGTAGGTAGCAGACCGGCGGACAGAATGCCACCGGTCTGAATCCCAATGCTGGAAGTCCGACACCTATCGTAATACTGATGCCGGAACACAGACAGATGCCAGTCCGAATGAGGTAAGTCTGAGCTTAGCTGTTAGCCGTGGGGGTGGGGGGGGGGGGGGTTAGGTTTAAGTAGCATAGTGGGGTTAGCGTTAAGTTTTGGGGTGTGAGGTTAAGGTTAGGAAACACTGGAGGGGGTTAGGTTTAGGCACGAAGGTGGAAGACTTAGGTTTAGGCACTAACGGGGAGGGTTAGGGTGTGGGATGGGGAGGGTTAGGCTACAAGAAGGAAGGGTTAGAGTTAGGGGGAGAAGGGGGGAGGGTAAGTATACTTACCCGACCCCTGTTGGGACACCAACTATCGGTATTTTGACAGGAGGCATCCCGACAGCCGGCATTATATACCCATTCCCTGGTGAGACGTCTGCCCAGTCTCCATGTTAAATCATCTTTACATTGTGCACATTTGCCTACAGTATGTGTAACTCTAAACCAGACCCAAAGTGTTTCCAGTTACCTCCTATGGCGTCTCACCCTATCACACGTAGCCCCTGCAGAGAGAACCATTTATTCTATTCACTATCACAAGACCCTCAGGTGTGCATATGGAGAGGAAGGAAGGACCCCTAGAATATGTTCTATGTACCCCATGGGATATACAAACCAATTCCTGGAAACCCTGCTCTATTCTGACTCCACAGCAACAGTCTATGATAAAGTTATTGTCCTCTCCCTGTTTTGTATAAGTCACTTATTGGGTGATCAGTTTGCTGTCATAGTTAGAGTGTAACTGGTTTGGGACGCTGGAACACAGCAGGATTTGAACTTGAGAGACCTGGAGTTCATGGTGAAACCACTGAGGACAGCGCAAGTGTAACCGCGTGGATGTTGGACGGGAATACACAGCGTTAGTCATTGATAAGGGAGACCCTGGTGTATGATGAGAGGCGGAAGCTTAGGGCACCAGTTATTAATTATAATCATACAATTATGGCCCAGGCCACGAGCTAGCATAAAGAAAAGTGCATCTTCCATATTGTCTGCATGATTTTGTATGAATTACAGTATATATAGTAATTGCAGTAACAAATAAACATTCTTTGGTTTCTTTCAAACTTCTCTTTGCTATAAATTGTTTGTGGGTCTTCCTTAAACTGAATGCATCACCAATGTTAACTCTTTCGGGATCCCGGCGTCGAGATTCTGACTGCCAGGATTCTGACTGTCGATATTTCATATCGATTCCCCTACTACACATCCTAATGGATAGATTGGAGGAAGTAGTGCCAATGTCTTGTGTCACCTTGTGCTCCCTCCTGCAATGATAATATTTTAATGGAAGGGGCATTACGGTGTGGCATAAAGTGTTGTACGGGGCATTATTGTGTGGCATAATGTGTAAGGGGCATTACTGTGTGGCATAATGTGTTGTAAGGGCCATTATGGTGTGGCATAATGTGGTATAAAGGGCATTACAGTGTGGCATAATGTGTTATAGGGGCATTATGGTGTGGCATAATGTGTTATAGGGGCATTACTGTGTGGCATAATGTGTTATAGGGGCATTATGGTGTGGCATAATGTGTTATAGGGGCATTACTGTGTGGCATAAAGTGTTATAGGGGCATTACGGTGTGGCATAATGTGTTATAGGGGCATTACGGTGCACACATGATATTGGCTCTTTAACTTGAGTACAGATATTTTTTGGCTCTTTGCCTCTGACGGGTTGGCCACCCCTGGTCTAATGCATTGCACGCTACAAGATTTTACCTTTACGTTGATGAAATAGCCTGGGCTGACCATAGGGAGATTGGACCCTGCACCCGAGGACATACAGTAGCAGTGTAATGATGGAGATTAATTGTCACAGAGAACCTGTCACATACTCATTGCCTGTTGTCACTCTTCCCAGGTGACAAGTTCATACATCTAAGAGCAAAGTAACACTGCTGAATAACCAATAACCAGGCTATTAATTACACATCGGAGCCAATTAATCAAAGTTCCCGGATAAACAGTTAATATTTCCAATAATAGATTGGCTGCATCAGCTTTATAGCTGTAAGACTTTGATACACCTGATAAATCTTATCAGCAAGAAACTTTGCAGAAAAAGTAGCATTATTCAATCAATACACAATAAACTTGGGGTATTTTGGGCTAAGATCTTATTTAAAGGGAACATTAAAGGTCAGTCTCGCGCACAGAGATTTCATTAGGTGCAAATTGTAGCTATTTGTGCATCTCGCTTCCACCGCCGGTAAAAACCACAAGATCTCATTCTGGACGGACTGTACATTTGCGAAGGTTTACGGGAAGCTGCGGCAGGACTGATAAGTAACACATAACGCTGTCTGAGGCGCTGAGTGTGAGGGGACAAGCGATGAAATCCTCGGCTTAATGAGTGCCCCATAACGCTTCACCGCCATAACGCTTCACTGGCGGTATTATCTACACCAGTCACCCCTTTCTCAGCAAAAAACGCAGAAAAAGGAGCGATCAAAGCTTGATACAAGGAGAATATAAGAATAGTTTCTTTTGGATTTCAGTAAACAATATTATAACACGATATTTACAGAAACCTTGGTGACATATGACTGTAATTTAGGAATCAGTAAGAAAAGCACATGCAAAGGAATAAAGGACACGGTCAGAGGAAGAAAACCATGGTAAGGTTGCACAGGTTATCTTTAGAAGGACAAACAGTTCAATAGGCAAATTCTTGTAATTGTGTCCACGACAGTGTTGTAGTGATGGAAGATCATGGGGACCTGTACTCAAGGCATGATGGGGACCTATGCACCAGGCATGATGGGGACCTGTACACAAGGCATGATGAGGACCTGTGCACAAGGCATGATGGCTACCTGTACCACAAGACATGATGGGGACCTGTACACAAGGCATGATGGGGACCTGTACTCAAGGCATGATGGGGACCTGTGCACAAGGCATGATGAGGACCTGTACACAAGGCATGATGGGACCTGTACACAAGGCATGATGGGGACCTGTGCACAAGGCATGATGGGACCTGTACACAAGGAATGATGGGGACATGTACACAAGGCATGATGGGGACCTATACACAAAGCATGATGGGGACCTGTACACAAGGCATGATGGGGACCTGTACACAAGGCATGATGGGGACCTGTGCCCAAGGCATGATGGGGACCTGTACACAAGGCATGATGGGGACCTGTACACAAGGCATGATGGGGACCTGTACACAAGGCATGATGGGGACCTGAGCACAAGGCATGATGGGGACCTTTACATAAGGCATGATGGGGACCTGTACACAAGGCACGAAGGCATGATGGGGACCTGTACACAAAGCATGATGGGGACATGAACACAAGGCATGACGGGGACCTGTACACAAGGCATGACGGGGACCTGTACACAAGGCATGACGGGGACCTGTACACAAGGCATGACGGGGACCTGAGCACAAGGCATGACGGGGACCTGTGCACAAGGCATGATGGGGACCTGTACACAAAGCATGATGGGGACCTGTACACAAAGCATGATGGGGACCTGTACACAAGGCATGACGGGGACCTATACACAAAGCATGACGGGGACCTGTACACAAGGCATGACGGGGACCTGTACACAAGGCATGATGGGGACCTATACACAAAGCATGATGGGGACCTGTACACAAGGCATGACGGGGACCTGTACACAAGGCATGACGGGGATCTGTGCACAAGGCATGACGGAGACCTGTGCACAAGGCATGACGGGGACCTGTACACAAGGCATGATGGGGACCTGAGCACAAGGCATGATGGGGACCTGAGCACAAGGCATGATGGGGACCTGTACACAAGGCATGATGGGGACCTGTACACAAGGCATGAGGGCATGATGAAGACCTGTGCACAAGGCATGATGGGGACCTGTACACAAGGCATGATGGGGACCAATGCATAAGGCATGATGCGGACCTGTACACAAGGCATGATGGGGACCTGTACACAAGGCATGATGGGGACCTGTGCACAAGGCATGATGGGGACCTGTGCACAAGGCATGATGGGGACCTGTGCACAAGGCATGAAGGGGATCTGTGCACAAGGCATGATGGGGACCTGTGCACAAGTCATGATGGGGACCTGTGCACAAGGCATGATGGCGACCTGTGCACAAGGCATGATGGTGACCTGTACACAAGGCATGATGGCGACCTATACAGAAGGCATGATAGGGACCTGTACAGAAGGGATGATGGGGACCTGTACACAAGGCATGATGGGGACCTGTGCACAAGGCATGATGGGGACCTGTGCACAAGGCATGACGGGGACCTGTGCACAAGGCATGATGGAGACTTGTACACAAGGCATGACGGAGACTTGTGCACAAGGCATGATGGGGACCTGTGCACAAGGCATGATGGGGACCTGTACATGAGGCATGATGGGGACCTGTGCACCAGGCATGATGGGGACCTGTGCACGAGGCATGATGGGGACCTGTACACGAGGCATGATGGGGACCTGTACACGAGGCATGATGGGGAACTCTGCACGAGGCATGTTGGGGACCTGTACATGAGGCATGATGGGGACCTGTACACAAGGCATGATGGGGACCTGTACACAAGGCATGATGGGGATCTGTACACAAGGCATGATGGCTAATTGTGCACAAGGCATCATCATGTTGGCTACCTGTGCATGAGCCATGATGGGTATCTGTGCACGAGGCATGAAGGTTAGCTGTGCATGAGGCATGATGGGTAGCTGTGCATGGGGCATGATGGGTAGCAGTGCACAAGGCATCATCGGTACCTGTGCACAAAGCATGATGGGTATCTGTGCACAAGACATGATGGGTATCTGTGCACAAGGCATCATGGGTATCTGTGCACAGAGCATCATGGGTAATGTAATGGTCCTGAATTCTAGGAATAAATAATTGAATGAATCAGAGACACATTAATAGGGAGGAGAATGATCTTTGGATAACACTCAGTAATTTGTATATAAATAATATACTGCTTCTGTTTCTAGGGATGATGGGAGCAGCATTAGGTGTAATGAGCACAGAGAGGCTGTTATTAGACACTATATAGAGGAACTCTGGATATAGCAGCTGACAATCCGCAGGTTCCCAATGACAGTGTGTCTAATAAATGGATTAATAATTCTTCTTGTGACCGGCAGTAATGTGACAGGCAAACAGCTCACCGTACACAATGTACCAGCAGATACTGTTACACATGGTGACTGGTCACAGAGGCTGTATTACTAGTACCAGACATGTGCTCTAATGTCCACTTACAGTCAGCGTTTTCTGTAACGAGGAGGGAGGTAAACAATGGGCACTTGGGACCGTGCTCAGATCCGCAATGTAAGATAAGAATTTCCATTTGCTGCATTATTCCTATTTCTTGGAGAGTTTCTGTCCTACACAGAGGAGGCGGCTGCTTTGTCGGCTGCACCAATACTCTTGAGCGGTGGATCTCAACTCCAGTCCTCAAGTACCACCAGCAGGTCATGTTTTGTGGATGTCTGTAAGCATGCACAGGTGAGTGAATCTATATAAACAAATCCTCAAAACATGACCTGTAGGGGGCACTAATATTGTGTGTCTGGCTAAATTGTGGCCTATTCATCATAGGATAAATGGTCCGGTAACCATGCAGAAATGCGAGTTTCTGCATATTTAGGTTACCGGGCTGTTCAGTAACAGAGGTCCGATAGGACCCTCCCGGTATTCAGCAAACTCCAAAAACTGAAAGTTTTCGGAGTTTGCGCCGAGAACAAGCACCATCTTCAGACAGTGCTTGTTCTCAGATCCCTGCTCCTTCCTATGGGAAGAAGTTCTGGGGAATGCGAAGAGGGATCCGAGCGGATCCCTCCGCCACCTCCTCACTACCTACGCGGCCCGAGGTCACGCATGCATAGCTGGGACGATGGGGACGACAGGGAAGAGGTAAGTAACCACAGGGACAACTAACCATGGGGACAAGTGCTTTTTGTAACAGCTGTCCCCGCACCGGAGCAATGATGAATTGTGTCACGTTTCCCCCGCTGTGAGTTGGATACTTAAGTATCCCTCGGACTGAGTTCAATACTTAATCATCAGAGGTCATACGGCTTTCGATGATGAATAGGCCCCATAATTAGTAATGTTAGAAAAATACAAATATTCACTGAGTTAATTCAACCTTTTGTCGAAGCCGGATGGTTGGCTGAGACCTAAATTGTAAAAAATTATATTTGCACAACGCCATTTTACGTTGTCCGCACGACGCCATTTTGTGGCGCCTACATGATACCTCCGTGTACGGCGCTATGATTATTAGCGTTGTGCATCTGCCACTGTCCTATATTAAAAGTCCTCACAATACCATACGTACATTTATTAATACACATAATATGAACAACCCCGCAAAGCATGTACCATGGTGTACTCCACAAACACGTAGACGCACAACGCATACTAGCGTCTTTACTTAATATCCCCACACTTACACATTGCATACTTACACTGAAAGGTTCCCTAGCATTAAGGTTAATAATAGAGGTTTTATTCGTTATCAATTATGTTGTGAAATTAATGTATTTGATATCTAAGATTTAGTACATGATAAGCAGACCATGTTTGGTGCCATTCTAAACCATTGTTTATTTGCAGATCTCCGGTTCCATCGGCAAGGAGATCGCAACATGCATCCACAAGTTATGAATTATGGAGAATTAAGTGATAGAATGTACTTTGTATGTAGTGTCTATTGATTATTTATTCGGCGGGAAAACACACACAAAGAGCCGTTGGAGGGCTGAACCACTACTGTACAAATTGACCTATAAACTGTATCGTAACAGAAGAACCAAGAGGAAGAACCAATGGGATTATGCCAACTCGTTTCTATTGTATTGCCTACCCTCTGCAAGGGTATATATTCAGGCGCTCTATATTCAGTAGTCAGTCATTATATTCTTTCTTTTGACGGAGGCTTCACCTTTGACGCTGGGAAATCTGGATCCAGAGCGCCTGCGTATGTATCGACTGTACCTTGTGAATGTATAATCTTTTGCGCTAACTGTATTTAGATCACAGCGTGTAACTAAATGCTTTAATGTGAATAATAACTTTTTGTGCTTTGGAACCACACTCAAAGTCTGGAAAGCAATTATTTCTTGTGCTACTTACAACGCTAAATAGCGACATTAGGGTAAAAAGATTACTAGGTATTCATACTTTCATAAATTAAATTGAAATGTTATTGAACCAGAGGAAGATGACGAAAAGAAATCACCAGTGTAACAGTTGATAATATGGCCCCAGAAGGGGAGGGCATTCCTTTACGACCCCAGAAGTATTTGCATAAATGTATCTAATAATATCATCTACTAACTAAGGCCCTCATTCAGAGCCGCTCGTTAGCAGCAGTACGCTCGTTCCGAGCGATGTTCGCACATCTGCGCATGCGTACGGTTTTTAGTACGCATGCGCGAACCAGTCAGTGCGGCCGAAAATCATTTGTTCGCTATATAGCGAGTGCCTGCTATTTTGAGTGACAGAATGAGGCGTATGTGGGTGGTAACAGGGGAAGGTGCTTGAAAACAGGGAGTGGAGATCAGAACGCAGGCGTGCTTAAAGGTCAAAGCGGGCGTTTTATGGGTGTGCATAATTAAAACAGCAGCGTCATTGACCACGTCACTGGGTTATTTTATAGCCTGAACTGCTCGCAAAATTGTGGTAGCAAAAACCAACCACAAGAATAGCGAGCAGTTCATACGCTGTTCGATGTACTCGATTAATCTAATAAATAGCGGACATGACGTATGGTGCGAGCGGCCAGGGGGCGTTTTTATCAAATAAACGAGCGCATGTTTTGTTAGCTCGTTCAGACATGGAGGCGGCAACAGACCACAAGGAGCGTACGGTTCATTTGAATAACCACCCCCTTTTTCTGAACGAGCGAGAGCTAATTGCGAGAGGCTCTGAATGAGGGCCTAAGTTAAAGAAACCATTTCTAATAAGAAATTTACCAATCCGTTCCATTTTGGAATTTAGCTTCTACAGATTAGATGCCTTTACAGTAAAGAATCCTTTCATGTCCAAACTGTCATTCTTACATCTACAATTGATGTCCCCTTGTTCAGTGATTGGTCCTTGGTAGGAAATGTTTGTTAGACATTTCTGCCTTCATGTGTACATCTGTCATCATTTACAAAGAGCCTGCACTCACAGCTCAGTATTCCGGTCCTGTTACCAGGATTATTTTTATCTAATTCTGTAAATTAATGGACAGAGGGCCTGATTCACTACAGATCACAATACTGCGTACACAATTCAACTGCGTTAGCAAGCCAAACCACTGCGATCAAACTCAGCACCACATAAGGACGCCCACTTTACTATACACACATCTGTAATACTTAGCAGGATAGTGAAACCATCGGTACAATCGAGTACCATCGGACCCATGTGTGAAACCATCGGTACAATCGAGTACCATTGGACCCATATGATTCACTATGGATCGCAATACTGCGCACACAATTCAACAGCGATAGCAAGCCAAACCACTGAGATCGCAATGCAAACTCAGCACCACATAAGGACGCCCACTTTACTATACACACATCTGTAATACTTAGCAGGATAGTGAAACCATTGGTACAATCGAGTACCATCGGACCCATGTGTGAAACCATCGGTACAATCGAGTACCATTGGACCCATATGATTCACTATGGATCGCAATACTGCGCACACAATTCAACAGCGATAGCAAGCCAAACCACTGAGATCGCAATGCAAACTCAGCACCAAATAAGGACGCCCACTTTACTATACACACATCTGTAATACTTAGCAGTATAGCGAAACCATCGGTACAATCGAGTACCATCAGACCCATACGCACACACTTGCACAAGCCCCGAACTTACTCAGAAAGTGCTAACAGCCACGCACGCCATGACACCTCACACTGCGTATGGCTTCACAGTGGATCATTTATGAACGCCCCTGAAACGGCATGCGGCCACCCCCCCATAGCCACCCACAAACGGCACTTCCTGTCAATCACTCTGCGATGGGTCTGTGTAGTCTCTGCGAGCGCCATCCCGATCGCAGTGGCCAGCTCACACACACGCACTGCGAAGCGTGCACATGCGCAGAATACAACAATCGGTTGATTGCGTGTGTAATCTCAGTTGCGAGCGTTAGTGAATCAGGCCCAGAATGGGGCGTTAGCAAAGCTGAATACCGGTACTTAGTATTGGTTATTTGGACACCCCTAGAGGAGTAGGCTGGACGCTGAGTAGCCCTGAATGTAGGGTAACATATAATGTTTCCCATCTGGCGTTACCAGGTGGATTTCCCTAAATACGATTTACAGGTTCTAAAACCGTCAGATGTAAGTTTTCTCCCTGTAAAATACTGGGCAGTGTCAGAGCCGGATTTAGGCTCCAAAGAGCCCTAGGCACAGCGCTAGTTTGCCCCCCTCCCCCCCCCCTCCTTCTCCCCCTGCACACACTCCCCCTTAGGGGTATATCTACAGTTTGGGATGGTGCTAAATATTTTCTGCTGCTGCTTATTGCAGAGATAGAAAATATTCTATCAGCTCAATGTAACATATAAACAAAGCCAGGACAGCTGAGTGATGCTCCGCCCCCTGACACTATTGGCTGGCAGCAGTAATAAGGACTAATGGTGCGTACACACCGTCAGATATGTCACATGAACGATTGAACGATTTCAGACTGTATTAAAATGAATGGAAATCGTCCAAATCTGACAGCAAACACATCAGATGTCAGATATCGTTATCTGACAAGCGGGAACGCGCATCGTTCATTGTGGCCCACGTGTCAGATTTTTCTCTCAGATATGAACTATTGAACGATTTTTAAAATCGTTATCATTCAGATCTGAAGAAAAATGTGACCGTGTGTATGCACCATTACACTATAGCTGTTACCGCCAGGTATAGCCCCTTCTGTGTATGCCTAGCTCCCCTCTGATCATCAGTCTTGCTGACTGCACTGGAGGCCTTCACTAGAGCTTCCAGCAGGTTCTACAAAATAAATAAATAAAAAAGTGTTAAATTGTTGTTAAACTAGTAATAAAAAACATTAATGTAATAATATAACTAGCAAATAAAAATGTATATATATATATTTTTTTTTTTGCAGAATCTGTGATATGCATATATACATATATATATATATATATATATATATATATATGTGTGTATATAGTAAAAAAGAAAGGACAAGCGCCCAATAGCGTGGTATCTTGTGATACAATCAGATAGAATAGATAAAAAATTGGCTATTGCCCGTACCCTATGTGCACTTGTTACATAAGCATATAATGCAGAATCCCATCGCCCAAACACCGTTCGGAGTGATGACGCGGCCTCGGGGAACCCTCAGACTTGTACATTTGGTCAGCAACCTTATGAGTGATTGGTGTCCACAACGTGATGTAATTAGATAGGGGGAGGATGGGGGGCTGGGAACTAAGACAGATGGGGAAACAGAGGGACGGTTTAGGGCCTTAGAGCACAGTAAGGGAACACCAAATGATACATAGCTACCTATATAGGGATGGACAGAGACAGGTAGTGATATATATATATATATATATATATACACTGGGAGAGGGGGTATACAATCACACACCTACCTATGTAATGATAGCAGCATGGGGAGGAGGAGGAGCAGGAAGTGCACTGACAACACAAGGCAGCTGCCAGCAGGAGAGAGGGCAGGGCGGGCACGGCACACGCACCTTACATCCACCAGAGGAGCTGTTCCTCTTCCCCTGGCACAGAGAGTGCGGTGGCCGCATAGTGCCCTCTAGTACGTCCTTCCCCACCCCGCCCGGTTAGTGCAGGGGCCGGTTATAATTAGAACAGGAGTTTTTTTCTTAATCTGAACTTGCCAGCGGCATGTGACAGGCGGGTCCCCGGGACCACCGGGCCCTAGGCGGCCTTGTGGGAAATCCGCCCCTGGGCAGTGTATCCGGCAGGTTGGAGATGAAAACCAGCAGCAATGGGCGGCAGTAGGGAAACCACCAGCAATCCGGCTCCCTAGTATGGACCTGTGCTCTGACATAGAAGGAGGTGAGGTAACAGCGAGTGCTGGGAATAGTAGTCCTGACAATAATAGTAATGGCTATTCATATAACATAAGAACATGATGTGGGTATAGTCCCTTACACCATAATGTGCACACATGTCGGTAAAAGATGATGGGGGTAGTAGTCCTGGTAATATTATTAAGCAGTTCAAAGGCAGATCTAGGGGTACATTTACTAAGATGGGAGTTTTATTGAGAAGTGTTGTTGCCCATAGCAACCAATCAGATTCCAGGTATTATCTTCTAGAGGGCATAAACCCGGGAGAAGGTAACTACGATTAGTCTGGGATAAGGGACAGGTATGCGGTACCACAAGGTAAGGTTGCCAAGGCTCTCATAGTCATGGGGCTCTAGGCCGCTGCTTACCACGGTTATATGGCACCACCATAATATTGTGAGTTTTGGGGGAAACTTTATCACACTTTCTAAGAGGACAAGTGGAGGTGTTACCTATGGCAACCAATCACATATATGAGCAGATCTGTCCAAGTAGGCCGACCTGTCACTCAGCGCATGGGCCCGGGCGGCCAGCGTTACCGTAAAGGATGGTTACTGGCTTGATGAGTTCTATGAAGTGCCAAGGGTAGGTATACCCACAGCCTGCTCAGTGAGGAAAGAAAACTGCCCTTGTTAGCTGCTGTAGGCACATCCTGCCAGTTGAGTCCAACATTGTATTTTGGACATTCTGGTTGAGTTACGGAACTGTGAGTTATCATTATATGAAGACCTGGGGGGTGCCGGAGGTGCGGGCAGTGCCGGCTCCCTCACTGTGACAGCCACATGGCAGCACTCGGCTCCTGTTACTGAGGGGGAGCCTGCACCCTGGTGTCAACCCTCGGCGGGTGACCCCCGGGTGATGCCCGCACCCCCCATGTGACACCACCACTGTATGTATGTGAATAGGGGGCGGGTGCATCGCAATCACATGACCATACATGGAAAGGCTGCAGTTCTCCCTGACAGCCAATCACCAGCCAGTAACGTTTGCAGGGACTTGTTGTAATAGCACAAAGTGCACCATCACGCTGCGCTCACGTTAGTAACCATTGGGAGCCTCATTTACAGCTAGGAGCAAACTCAGCTACAAGCAGTGGCGGGCTGGGCCGGGGGGCAGGGTGCCATCTGCCCCCCGGGCCGGTCCCCGCTGGGCCGGTCCCTATGTTGGCTTGCTGCCGCAATCGGGCAGCTACATCCGATCGGGCACTACAGGCAGGGCCATATCTAGTCAGTCCTGCAGTCTCTGTATTACCAGGCCGGAGCACCAGACGCCTGCCGCAATACATCACACACATGTGTGCAGCGCTCCCGGCTGTCTCTTCCTGTCCGTTAGCAACAGTAACAACTTGAGTTGCCAGGCGCTCGCTGCCGCGCTGCGTTGTTTGATAGCAAGTGGCTCCCAGCCTCGGCTGCCCCCGGATCTCCCTTCTTCCATTCCTCCTTGCTCAGCCACTACCTCCTCCACTGTGTGGAGAGAAATCAAAACGTCATGATGTCTCTGCCCATGCGGCGAAGCCAGGGGGGAAGTGTCCATAAAACAGCAGCAGGCATCAGTCTCCGGGTGCCTGGAGGACGCGGTCTCCATCCTCCCCACACAGCCCGCAAGACCCTGCAACCGGCACCCAGCTGCTCCAGGCAGGCGATAATTGACATGCAAGAAGTTAAAGTAAGTATAAATGTACAATACACTGGGGCCTCTCCTGCAGGTGTTATATGTGCATACATTGCTGCATTTAGGGAAAAGTGCTCCACATATATATATATATATTTGAATACACACTACCCCCTTTTGAAGTGAGCCCCGGAGCAAGAGAATTTCTCTCTCGCACCGGGCTTGCGCACGCGCAGTGTGGCCGCTGCGTGTGCGCACAGCCAAACATCGACGACTTGCGAGCACTCAGGCGCTTGCGAGCGGGTCTGAATGAGGTTCTCTGTTTGGGGTTTGTATGTTCTTCCAATGTTTGTGGGGGTTTAATCCCACACTGCAAAAACATACTGGTAGGTTAACTGGTTTCTGACAAAAGAAAACCAATAACTCTAATGTGTATACGTGTGACAGGGAATATAGTTTTATAAGCTACGCTGGAGCAGAGATGTATGTGAATGATATTCTCTGTAAATCTCTGCGAAATGTGGGCGCTATATAAATATCTGTTAATTAATAAATAAAATAATAAATTATTATACAAAGGTTTGGGGGAGTTATAGGCATAAAATATATTATTTAAGAGTGGGGGTGTTGGGCATAAAAAAGTTTTATATATTGAAAGAAATGTGATTACGCACAATAATGTTTATAGAGAAGAGCACTGTAAATTCAAAGGGGTGTAGTAGGTATTACCGCCGGACGCATGTCCAGCAGTTCAAATCCCGATAGCGGCAGCCCGGCAAGGGTGAAAAAGGGTGAAAATCCTGATCGTCAAAAGGTAACCTAATTCTACCCCCTAACCCTCCTTAGGGGTGCCTAACCCTAATCCTCCCTCTAAGTGCCTAAACTTAACCCCCCCTTCCCCGCCGACCTAAACCTAAGTCCCCCAGGGGGGTGCATGACCCTAACCTCCCCCCGGGGGTGCCTAACCCTCCCTTCCCCTAGCCTGACTTTAACCCTCCCGGGGGGGTGCCTAACCCTAAGTCCCCCCCGGGAACCCTAAACCTAACCCTCCCTCCACCTGCGGCTGTCCACGCCTGGCATCACTTTGATCGGGATGCCGGCATCAGTCTTCCGGCCGGTAAAATGACAGGCATCTAGATCTAACATCCCTATTTGAGCCATTGATTAGGACACGCTTTCGCAGTCGGTCTGCACGCGAGACCTCGCAATCTCTTATTTAAGCATAAGCCGTTATTTATGGCCCGGTGCCCTGGACTTGCCCCCCAGGCAAAAAGTTGCCAGCCAGCCCCTGGCTACAAGGCATATGTAATTAGCCATTCAACTCAATGCTGCTGGCAGAATGTGTTTTCCTATTCAATATGCTGCGCAAATTTAGATGTGATCATTTATAATAAGATTATTTTTTGTCAGGGACACCCCAAATGATTAATTATTCATTTTTAATTAGCTTAATTTGGCCAAGAATTACATGTCATTTTTGGAGTGATATTCTGAAAAGTGCAGAATAATGGGTAAAAAGATAGACAGGTATATGGGGGGGGGGTTTGTATGGGGGGTGTTGTATGGGTGGGACAGATATATGGGTTTTTTTTATGGGTGGAACAGGTATATGGGGGGGTTGTATGGATGGGACTGGTATATGGGGGATTTGTATGGGTGGACCTGGTATATGGGGGTGCTGCATGGGTGGGACAGGTATATGTGGGTGCTGTATGGATAGGACAAATATATGGGGTTACTGTATGGATTGGAGAGGAATATGGGGTACTGTATGGATGGGACAGGTATATGGGGGTGCTGTATGGGTGGGACATGTATATGGGGGTGCAGTATGGGTGGGATGGGTATATAGGGGTGCTCTATGCATGGGACAGGTATATGGGGGTGCTGTATGGATGGGACATGTATATGGGGGTGCAGTATGGGTGGGATGGGTATATGGGGGTGCTCTATGCATGGGACAGGTATATGGGGTGCTGTATGGAAGGGACAGGTATATGGGGGTGCTCAATGCATGGGACTGGTATATGGGGTGCTGTATGGAAGGGACAGGTATATGGGGGGGTGGTGTATGGATGGGACAGGTAAATAGGGGTTCTGTATTTATAGAACAAATATATGGTGTTGCTGTATGGATGGGACATGTATATAAGGTGCTGTATTAATGGGACAGATATATGGGGTTGCTGTATGGATGGGACAGGTATATGGGGTGCTGTATGGATGGGACAGGTATATGGGATACTGTATGGATGGGACATGTATATGGGGTGCTGTATTAATGGGACAGGTATTTGGGGGTGCTGTATGGATGGAACAGGTATATGGGTGATGTATGGATGGGACAGGTATATGGGGTGCTGTATGGATGGGACAGGTATATGGGGTGCTGCATGGTTGGGACAGGTATATGGGGGTGCTGTATTTATGTGACAGATATATGGCGTTGCTGTATGGATGGGACAGGTATATGGGGTGCTGTATGGATGGGACAGTTATATGGGGTACTGTACGGATAGAGCAGGTATATGGGGTACTGTGCGGATGGAGCAGGTATATGGGGGTGCTGTATGGATGGAGCAGGTATATATGGGGGTGCTGTATGGGTGGGACAGGTATATGGGGTGCTGTATGGATGGGACAGTTATATGGGGTACTGTACGGATAGAGCAGGTATATGGGGTACTGTGCGGATAGAGCAGGTATATGGGGTACTGTGCGGATGGAGCAGGTATATGGGGGTGCTGTATGGGTGGGACAGGTATATGGGATACTGTATGGATGGGACAGGTATATGGGGTGCTGTATTAATGGGACAGGTATTTGGGGGTGCTGTATGGATGGAACAGGTATATGGGGGGTTTGTATGGATGGGAGTTATATGGGGTGCTGCATGGTTGGGACAGGTATATGGGGGTGCTGTATTTATGTGACAGATATATGGCGTTGCTGTATGGATGGGACAGGTA
This sequence comes from Taudactylus pleione, assembly GCA_031769625.1. Classification (NCBI taxonomy): domain Eukaryota; kingdom Metazoa; phylum Chordata; class Amphibia; order Anura; family Myobatrachidae; genus Taudactylus; species Taudactylus pleione. The sequence goes on from JAUIMM010000240.1 coordinate 2,005,799, forward strand.
TATGGGGTGCTGTATGGATGGGACAGTTATATGGGGTACTGTACGGATAGAGCATGTATATGGGGTACTGTACGGATGGAGCAGGTATATGGGGGTGCTGTATGGATGGATCAGGTATATATAGGGGTGCTGTATGGGTGGGACAGGTATATGGGGTTGCTGCATGGTTGGGACAGGTATATGGGGGTGCTGTATTTATGGGACAGATATATGGTGTTGCTGTATGGATGGGACAGGTATATGGGGTACTGTATGGGTGGGACAGATATATCGGTACTGTACAGATAGAGCAGGTATATGGGGTACTGTGCGGATGGAGCAGGTATATGGGGTGCTATATGGATGGAGCAGGTATATATGGGGGTGCTGTATGGGTGGGACAGGTATATGGGGTACTGTATGGATGGAGCAGGTATATGGGGTACTGTATGGGTGTGAAAGGTATATGGGGGTGCTCTCTGTATGGGTCAGGTATATGGAGGTGCTGTACATTTTTTATCGCAGACAGTTGAATATGCCCCATAGAAAGCCAATCTATGCTGCCCTGTGCTGGCCTTGCCCCCTAAACCTGTGCAGTCATGATGCCACTACTAAGGGCAGGGCGCTGGCTCTAGGATGTAGAGAACCTACGCAGCTCCACAGGCTGCAGGGTGCCTGCCTGGTGCATCCCTTGGACACCCCTATTTACAGCCCAGCCTGGGGAAATCGTGTTCTTATTCAAAAAATTTAAATGATCCCAAGTGTAAATCTATTTGAACATTTTAACAACCCCCTCCCCCCATCCTGCAGGACACCGTGGTCTGCTACAAGCACTATTACTACCCCAGTGGATGAGGGGTGAGATACCAGTAGTGCCTTCTATAACACAACTTATTCTATTGTGTAAAACCCTTTCTCTTTGCCCCACTGCTGGGCACATGAAGCAGATAAATGTAAGGGAAATATTCTACATGTAACAAGATGCTGATATGTAACCAGCAATAATACAGACAGCTGAGTCTGTGACCTTACATCTGCCCTTGCTGGGTACAGGCGCAGGGTTTGCAGACAGCAGGGGGCTCTGCCAAATGATTACAGTAATGTTACATCTTGTTTGGTAATAACATATTTCCCACTGATAGTATTTGGTGAGACGCCAACTGATAATAAAGCTGAGTAAGCTCCTTGGGACAAACTTTCCCCCCCAGATTAAATGTTTTTTGTTTGGTGGATATAAAGTGATGTAACAGTAGTGACTGAGGGGCCTATTCATTAAACGTAAAAATTCAATGGAGATAATTAGCTTTAGAACTCTAATGGAATTCTAGCTAATTACAGGTGGAATTCATCATTCCTCCTCTCCATAAGTATCTATTCCGAAAAGCTGTCATTTTTGCGATGACAGCTTTTCGGGAAATAGATACTTTTCCCTGCCTACACTACCTTATCGCGTCTGGAAACAGTGCTGCGCATGCGCTGTTACATCTGTAAAACCAGCGCATGCGCAGCACTGCCTACAGATGCGGTAAGTTTCGTACCCCCCCCGGCCCCCACCCCCCCGTCACCCCTCCGCTCACCTTCCCCCCCCCCCCCGACTTACCTGTCCGCGCAGCAGCCTCCGGCTCCGTCCTGCTGGTCTGTCATGTGGTTTCCCAGCAGACCACATGACAGATTAGAAAAAAAATAAACATTTTTTTTCTTTTCTAAACTTTCTTGTGCTCTGCTGGGAAACCACATGACAGACCAGCAGGACGGAGCCTGAGGACGGAGCAGAGCGCCGGAGGGACTCGTCGGGGGACCTGCACACGCGGATACAGGTAAGTGGATTCTGCTATTCGCCACCTCACAGTGGCGAATAGTAACTGCATCAAATTCCGAAAATTGATAATTTTCGGAATTTGATGAATACCACAATTTCCACATCCCCATACTAATGTACTAATGTAATAATGTACCTATACTAATGTACTAATACTAATGTACTAATGTATGGGGAGTGTGGAAATTAACGCAGGGGAACTTAGCAAGGAGAAATCTGTGATATCTCCTGTGTTAAGTCTGTTCATGAATACCAAAATAACGTTATTTAAGGAAAATGTCCTTAAAAACGTTATTTTAGTGTTGATGAATAGGCCCCTGAGTGAGGCTAAACCTTTACCTGTACATATATAAAAGCATAATGATAATGATCTGCTCATTCACACATAATCAGAACGTAAAGTGTAATGGGGAATTTCCTCCCTTACACAGTAACATACAGTACATGAAGCAGCTCTTGTGTACAGACAGCAGAGCCCAGATTGGTGCAATTATAGATGGACAATTGTCCCCACTTTTCAGTCCCTTTTATGCAGACAAAAATCTCTGCTGTGCCTCCCAAAATTAGAAACACATAAGTCTTTTTTACCTAAAAAATAAATAATTTTGGGTGATTTTGTGCATAATGTGATGTAGATTTTTAGATCTCTCCCAGCAGTTAGGAATATCCAGATGTAGCTATTATCCCCTGCAAAAGTACATATTCCCCACTTCTGTAACAACAAGTTTGCATGTGGCAAACACACTTTTGTGTTGTAGGACACTTATACTGTATAAGTCTTATATAGCTCTTTATGAATAATGGCCTGCTGACACTAACCATAGGATGTCACTTGTTTTCTTTAAAATATGATGCTCAATAACATTTGTGTTACCTATGAGACTGCAAGCACACCATGTAGACTCAGACTTATGCATTGCTACTACTAATAAAAGTCTATGAGGCGTATTCAATTGGGGGCGAGAATAACAAAAAGCCCGCACCCGTGGGGTATTCCTGCAGGTGCAGGATTTTTGCTATACAATTAGGAGCAGGGATTTTGATATTTTGAGTACCGGGAGGTTTTTTTTGCGCATTTTCAGAGCACAACCAATTTTTCCTAAAATCCACAATTTTATGGAAAATGGTCGGGAAATGCTCTGGGACCCCGGCGGTACCCCTCCTAATGACTAATTAAGCAATTGGAAGTTTTCAACTAGCTTAATTAGTTAGTAATACTCACCTTCCGAAGCAGCCCTTGTGCCTTCCTGCAGCACCTGGAGCCTCCCAGCAGCCCCCGGGACTCCCTGCAGCCCCCTCCTCAGTGAGAAGATGGAGGCGCAGAGATCACCGGAGACCCCCGGGCAAGTAAGTGTAGCTGTTTTTTTATTTTATTTTTATGCGGCGCAGGGTTTTTACAGCTGAAAACCCCATGGCCACTTTTTTAAATTGGGTATCGGGAGCGCGCATACCCATGGTATTCTAATATTCTATGTGAGGGACGAGAGTTTTTTTCCTCGCTAAACTTTGCGCCCAATTGAATATGCCCCTATGAATCTCGCTTTGCCCTCCTTATAAGTTTTATTTGACTATTTGTAGACAAGAAGGGATGGGACACATTTTGTGGGTGATTCAGAGGTGCACGCAGTTGTAGTAGCGGCTGCCCCATTGGCTGATGCAGAATGTCCGAATGACCATGGCCACCGGTTAAATATTCCTAACTAAATATATAGTACTAATTCTACGTTTTTTTCTACAATTAACTTTTAAAAAGTAATGATAACACTTTTAATCCCTGCTGTTGTGCCTTAGCTGTGTCAGGGGTGGGAATCCTTGCCTCTCTGTTGTGGTGTGGAGAAAGGGGAAGAATGGTGTGCTGCTGTAAATTGGTGTTTTCTTCCTCAACCAAGGTACAGTGATATCGGGCCTGTATTATCTCATATGCAGTGTCTGTAAATTTACTTGGGGTACCACAGTTGCGCATACGCCACCCAACTATTTCCTTATACTTGTGCTGATGCCACCCGCTTTGCTCTTTCACAGCAGAGGACTAGCACTCGTCCTCCTGCCCTACTTACCATGTGCCGTTGGCCCTGATCACACATAAGAACACACAGATCTTTGCAGTGCAGCAGAAGCCTGGTGTGTTAACTTCCTGACCACACAAGACGGTATAAGCCAGCATTAGTTGCAGCAATACTGGAGTATAATAAGGGACAGCATATCCAACACCAATAACTGCTAACTTACAGATTCACAGCGCTCATATCTAACAGACCATTGGGGTCTATTTACTAAGCAGTGTTAGAAGACAAAGTGAAAGGAGATAAGGTTCCAGCCAATCAGCTCCCAACTGTCATTTTTCAAACACAGCCTGTGACATGGCAGTTGGGAGCTGATTGGCTGGTACCTTATCTAATTTCACTTTGTCTCCTAACACTGCTTAGTAAATAGACCCCGTGTCACCAATCTCTACCCAAACGTCATATTGTCTTATTTCAGGACAGGTAAGGTTTAATAGTGCATCCACTGTCATATTCTCTTCTCAGCCCAGGCGTATGTATCACTGGTAATAGGGCACAGAATGATGCTGGTTATATATATGTCCCAGTGATATTCTCAGCCCAGACGTATGTATCACTGGTAATAGGGCATGGAATGATGCTGGTTATATATATGTCCCAGTGATAAATGTACAGATCTGGGTCAGGATTGTGTTGCTCAGCAGCAAGAACACCTGGTGGGACGATCCAAAAATAGCTGTTACCATGTTTCTTCCCTGACCGAACCTTTGTCATTCCCTCCTGCACGGGTGACAGTAACACAACGAAACATATAAACAATGTTATAGACCTTCGTATCATTTCTGAATTTGACAGTATATTAATATAATCAGTTTTCTGAAGGTAATATAATAATGATTAAATAAAAACCCTGTATAGCTCTGTAAAGCGGTCTTAGGTCAAGAATCGCTCTAAAATAATAGCCATCTCTGTAGAATTCCAGTGAATGGAATGGTCTCACTATACCCTGATTTATTGATGACGGGGGGCACTTCAGGTAAGTGACAGACCATAACCCCCTAGGCTGGGGACAGATTGATCTTTTAATGGATGGTTGTTAGGGGTGAACTAGCATATCTCCCAACATTACAATGCCCCTTAGCGAGACTCCTTTTGTGAGCTGAAGACGAGCACAAGTGAACGGGGGTGCGGCAGTGTGTCCGCTAGGCCGCGTCTACTTGTGTTGGCAGTTTTTGACCACTAGTCACTCCCCGGTTACTTGTCATACTGTGGGTGAGCACAGCACTACAGCAGTGACTGCGCTGCCCCCAGCCTCTCCCGGAAACTGCCTCCCCCAACCTTCCCCAATCCCCAGCCGGACACAGCGACCAGCTGGCAGAACGATGGGATAGTGTCTGAAAAGCGGGACTACGCTGCAAAATCGGTACAGTTGGGAGGATAGTTTATACGCAGTCTTAGGGGTGTGGTTTATGGTGTTTATTATGTCTCAGGGCAGGGACCGGCCTCTTTTCAGCGAGATCCCCTCCCTCCCCTGATTTCTGTGTTGTCTATTGACCTTTTTTCTTTTGGGCGGGATACAATGGCAGCCTAGGGGCCACTGAGCTTGCTAATAGATGCCCTCTTCTCCAATACAACATTTAGGCTGATTTCCCTACAGGGGTCAGCGTCCTCGCTTTTCTAACCTTTAGCCTTTAGTGTATTGGTGGGGGGATTGGAGACCTTAGTATTTGCCTTTGAATAGGGAAATTGTCCCTGCAAGTATTTGTTGCATAGTTGCCGACATTCTGGCTGCCCCCTCCGGGAAGGGACAGCCAGGTCGGCATAGGAGGGGTGTGGCTGGGAAGTGACTCACCATTGTTGCGGAGTGGGGTTGTTATCATGTGATCACTTCATCGCTGTCCTGCGGGCGAAGTTGTGACCTTTTTATGCCATACAATAGTCTCTCTCTTTGTTTACTCCAAGAGGCGAATTTCACGTCCAAAAAGGGGAAGGAGCCATCAGCCAGTCGCCAACTGATACGGTCTGTGCTGCGCGCTACATTATGGTCATTCGTGTATTGAAGGAAAAGGGAGCAATTTCCGATGCTGTCTCCCAGAGTAACGTTACTACACAAGGAAGAAATATGATCTTATGGAAGGTAAGTGCAGTGTAAATGACTTGTATTGTTGCAGTGTGAGCTGTAGATAATATGAATGGAAACTTACATAAGTGGACATGTTATGTAGTCTATCTGTGCATCACATCAGCAGGGTCCTGTCTACAGCGGAGGTGACAGAGATCATCTGTAATGTGCAAACAGAGCTCTGATAGTCACATGATGGTATCGGAGAGCGATAGCGTCCACAAAGCGGTCAGCCATTTACAGCACTGACCGGCACGAGGCAGCCAGCTGACCAGGTGTTATACCCAGCTCAGACAGGTAACTGGCCCCTAACATTCCTGCTGCCTAATTTGAGGAATCTCTATAGTGCCCCAACTTATCACATGAAAGCGTGCCCGCCACCTACCCACAGTGGAGACGGCTATGTTGTGTGCCTCAGTGCTTTTGTGCCTCATGCCTCAAAGATTTTACTGGTTTCTATTGAATTACTAAGACACATTGGGGCCTATTTATAATGTAATATTTGTGGTACAGTATATTCAGCTAAAACACCGGTGTACGGGGGATACCCACAAATAATAAGTATCCCCCCCGATGGGCCAGATGTACCATAGAGGGACCGCAGCTGCTATCTCCATCATCTGCCACAGGCCCCATAGGTTTCTAAAGGGGATGTGATGCTGTCGGATTTACCATTCCCGGAGCTTGGTCCCCGCAGCTAATGCCTTATAAAGATGGCGTTGTGCTGCTGTAGCCTATGGGTTACACATCGCAAAAGATTACTGGGGGTGGAGTTCCGGATGAACCCTCTCCGACATTGGGCACAGCGCATTCGTGGTCTGTAGACTCCAAGCACATCGAGGGTGCTCCGTTATATCCCGGCGCAACTTCAATGTGATCGTGGGCGCTAATATCACCCCCAGATCACATTGCAAATGCCATTATTGATAAATGGGCCCCATTGTCAGTATCCCCTCCCTCCTCCAAGGCTACACATGGGAGAAGCCATTTCTAAGCTGCTACTGGTCCGTGCACTCACTTGTGGGACCTGAGATGAGGCCTTATAGCTGAGGCTGTTTACAGCTGTAATTCACCTCATTTTACAGTGTGGGGGCGGTTATACTATCGGATGGTTGGGATGTGATTGCTTGTTGCCATGGCATCCCTGCATTGGACGTCAGAAGCCATGTCCATCCCGACCTCTCACTCACACCACACGCAGGCTGTAGCTCCCAGCACAGACCGGCTTCTCCTCTCACTATCAGAACTTTATTGCAAAGAAGCAGAAGAGTAAAATAGTCTTTCTGGTGCACTCTTAGCTGTGTATAATAGATAGTAAAAGAATATATATATAGAATATAATTATGGACACATACAGTAATACTTAACCTTTAATAATTAACCCTTATTAAAAATAAGAGTGTATTAAATATACACTTCTTATTACCCGGGATCGAAAAAGAATAAATATAAAAATGATTATATATACACATTACTATAAGTTGTTTACATAGTATGTTTATATATGTATCACATAAAGACTGGCGCATTAATGGTTATTGTGGCAAAAATGTGTTACTCTAAACAGATTCCCGATTCTACTCATAAATGACCATTGTGCTGGTTATGTTATAGGGAAGTAGAGAAGATACTTTCATGTGTAATGTGTGATTATTATCAAACTTTAAATTGATATCAGTTCCAACACATCAATATCAGACGTCTCTTTTCTAAACATACTGCACATTATTCTATTCATTTATTTAGTTCTATCGTTATCAGTTATGTGCACAAATGATTAGCATGATATGAGGCTGCTCTGATATTCATGTGTTGGAACTGAAACCAATTTAAGGTTTGATAATATTCACACATTACACATCAAAGTTATGCTGGGCATTTACCTACGCAGAGGCGTATTCAATTAGGCAGCGAAATGTCGTAATTTTCGCCTATTTGAAATATCCCCGTCAATGTAAAAAAACGGGGATAATTTTTCGTCAGCCTTTAGAAGGCGAAAAAAAATGCAGAATTGGGGTTTAGGGGTGCAGGCTTAAAAAAATAGCCTGCACCCTTGGTAATGCCCCCGTAAAACGAAATGTGCAAAAAAAAAGTAAAAAAAAAAAATTGGGGCACCCTAAAAAAATTATTTAAAATTTTGGGGAGAAAAGTAAGTATGCGGCAGGTGTTTTCTAGTATAGGCTATTAGCGGCAGGTGTTTTCTAGAATAGGCCGTTAGCGGTTAGTTAGTTTAGGGACTTAAAAATATGCTAGTACCCATTTTCATGTACCCCAAATTTCATGGGACCACTTTTAAAAATGAAAAAAAAAAGCTAAGTGCTCTTCTGCATCACAATGTTGGGAAAAAACACCTGCCGCGGCTATTTAAAAATGCAGAACACATTCTGCAGGGCTAAACGGGGGTACCCAGATTGAACTCCCATGTCTGGACATCTTTAGGGGGTTCCTAGGAGCAAAATCCAAAAATTTATATGACTTTCCGCTGAACCAGGTTTCGCCGGGTCCCGATTTCGCTACTTTTAAATTGAATACAGGGATAAAGCGGGCACGCGCCCAATACTTTATCCCCAAAAAAGCTCCGATGTGGAGTGAAGAGTCCAGCATGGACTCTTTGCTCCCTAATTGAATACCCCTATTAGAGTCTGACAAAGAAGCTGCTGATTGATATTGGTTACAGAACTAAACTACATACTGCGGTAACGCAGCTCTAATGGCGGCTCTTCAGCGTTTTCCTGCTCTCTATTAGGACTGCGTTACCCTGGTATTGTAGTTTATTTATTGTACCATTATCATGTAATGTGCAAATGATGGAGTAATGTATTTGAGAGTGATGTCATGGAGTACATGTCATGGTCTGGGCACTGTAATTTGTCCATTGTGATGTCATAGCCCTGTCATACAGACTATTGCTCCCAGGCTGTAACAGGCCAGTGTCACCACAAGCAGACTAAAGACCAGACCTATCTTACCATCTTCTTGGTAAGTGACATTTCCTAGGCTTTCTATTGGGCAGAATGGGCAGTAACATGATGCAGAAACTAATAGCAGTATAATAATTATCAGTATAAATCTGTATTCAGTAATAATTAGCAGCAACAAAGCAAATGTCAGGTCTGAGGCTGACCCTCTGTATGTATGGGTATGATTATTATTATTATCTATTATTTATATGGGGCCACAAGGGCCCTGCAGCACCTTATGTAGAAGCAGAACATACATTACTATTACATAGGGCTAATTCTGAGGTGAGAGTATAGCAATTAGTAACTTTCCACCTGGGCAAAACCATGTTACACTACAGGTGGGGGAGATGTAAGATGTGCAGAGAGTGTTCCATGTGGGAGGGGGGTGTCTGTACTCTAATCTAAATTACTGTGTAGGAATAAAGCTGTCCAGCATTTGTAGGCTAAATGCAAAAACAGCCAGTATTTAGCCTGCAGCTTATATAATCTATGTATTTGCCCCCCTTGGCATCGCTGCATGCAGTTACTCAATTAGAGGCGATTTCACCAACAACCATTTTTCGCCTAAAAACTGGAGAAAACTTTTCTCCAGCCTAGGGCAGGCGAAAAAATGTGCAAAATCCCTATTTTTGGGTAAAAATGTGGGGATTTCTTACAGAACCCTTTGGGCAGCGCCCCTAATGATGCTTTAGTGAAAAAAAAATTGTAAGTTGCGTAGTCTGGCGATAAATGACCGCTGAAATTTTGGTTAAAAAAATAAATTTTTTTACGTGGAAAATGCATTTAAGGTATTGGGTCTGGTATTTCGGATGGCCATAAAGATGCGCCAAGTGTTTTAAACATCGGACGTAGTTGGCGCAGGCAGTTTTTTAAAACCGCTTAAATAACACCCGTGCCAGCCGCGTGCACTTGGCGCACCTTTATGGCCCTCTGAAATACCAGACCCAATACCTTAAACGCATGTTTCACGTCCCCAAAAAAAATTTTGATCGAAAATTTCAGTAGGCGCTTTTCACCAAAGTACGTAGCCTACAATTTTTTTTTCGCTAAAGTATCATCAGTGGGGCTGTCCAAAGGGTTCTATAAGAAATCCCCACATTTCTAACCAAAAATAGGGATTTTGCACATAATATCGTCACTAATTGAATACCGCCCTTAATCGAGATGTAGTTGATATCCCGGCTGTCAGGATGCTGATGCTTAGAATGTCGGCACCGGAATCCTGTAACCAGTCAGAATCCCGGCGGCAGCATCCCGGCGGTAAGTATTGGGGTTAGAGGGAGGCATAGGCACTAGGGGGAGGATTAGGGTTAGACTGTGAGGTGGGGGGAGGGTAAGGATTATGCTATGGGGGGAGGGCAAAGTTTAGGATGCGGCTAGGGAGGGTTAGGTTTAGGGGCAGGGGTTGGGTTAGAATACTTATCTGCCGTTGTCGGTATCCTCCTAACTCTGTCAAGATGTTGGTAACGCAATTCTAACCGATGGGATCCTGTATCCACATCATATACACCTCCACATACCTGTCCCACATCATTTACATCTCCACATACCTGTCCCCCATCATTTACACCTCCACATACCGGTCCTACATCATTTACACTGCCACATACCTGTCCTACATCATTTACACCTCCACATACCTGTCCTACATCATTTACATCTCCACATACCTGTCCCACATCATTTACATCTCCACATACCTGTCCTACATCATTTACACCTCCACATACCGGTCCTACTTCATTTACACCGCCACACACCTGTCCTACATCATCTACACCTCCACATACCTGTCCTACATCATTTCCACCTCCACATACCTGTCCTACATCATTTCCACCTCCACATACCTGTCCCACATCATTTACACCTCCACATACCTGTCCCACATTTACACCTCCACATACCTGTCCTACATCATTTACACCTCCACATACCTGTCCCACATCATTTACACCTCCACATACCTGTCCTACATCATTTACACCTCCACATACCTGTCCCCCATCATTTACACCTCCACATACCTGTCCTACATCATTTACACCTCCACATACCTGTCCCACATCATTTACACCTCCACATACCTGTCCTACATCATTTACACCTCCACATACCTGTCCCACATCAGTTGCACCTCCACATACCTGTCCTACATCATTTGCACCTTCACATACCTGTCCTACATCATTTACACCTCCACATACCTGTCCTACATCATTTACACCTCCACATACCTGTCCTACATCATTTACACCTCCACATACATGTCCCACATCATTTACACCTCCACATACCTGTCCCACATCATTTACATCTCCACATACCTGTCCCACATCATTTACATCTCCACATACCTGTCCCACATCATTTGCACCTCCACATACCTGTCCCACATCATTTACATCTCCACATACCTGTCCCACATCATTTGCACCTCCACATACCTGTCCTACATCATTTACACCTCCACATACCTGTCCCACATCATTTACATCTTCACATACCTGTCCTACATCATTTACACCTCCACATACCTGTCCTACATCATTTACACCTCCACATACCTGTCCTACATCATTTACACCTCAACATAGGTGTCCCCCTTCATTTATACCTCTTCTTGGTGCAGCATCGCAAAAATGTGGTCAGACCCTTGAAAATGCAGTGTTTGGGGGTTTCCCGCATTTCTCATATGTACCAAGGCCCAAAATGTAATGCATACCGGGGGTGGGATGAACTAAATGGATAATGTGGAAAAAACTAAATTTTCATGGTTTTACTGTATTTTCCATATGTACTATTGGCTGGTCGCCGGGGCTCTGATGCGGAGGGTAATGCCAGCTTTTGCTGGCTTTACCATATATAAGCCTATGGCCTATGAGCTTCTACCGCATTGCGCTGGTATGAGGCATCCCATCGGATCCCTCCCAGCATGCCCTGCGGCCGCCACATCACTCTGCGCATGAGCAGATGAGCTCCTGGGTCATGAAGCCGTAAGTCTAGGGTGCAGCGCTGATCACAAAGGACAGCTCATATCGGAAGAGCCATCCTTTGCTGTACTGATGGCTTATGTTAGTGCATAGATCAGTAACATTGCGATGTCTGGCGGGATGTACTCTGCACGGTTAGTACATCACACCCGGGGCTTGGATGCAAAAATGGAGTTACCCTATAGAAGCCTATGAGATGTGAGAGGGATCCAATCATATCCCTCCCAGCACCCCCCTGCGGTGTGCGCGTCCTTCTATACATGTCCAGTAGGACAGCAGAGGGATTCCTGAGTCATAGACCCGGAGGTCCCTGATTTGCAAAGGACCGTTCTTGCCAAGAGAGCTGCCCTTTGCGAGTTTCTTCATGCATAGCCGGCACGCATGTGAGTTTGGAATTGGAATACAAATGGAATTTGCCATGAGAGCGGCTGGCAGGACCCAGCTCCCACCTAATTGGATTGACCCCTCAGAATCAGGCTCATAACACAAAGTGAGCAAGTGAGACAATGACATACAGGATCACAGATTACCATCTAGATAATAATGGAGGATGACCTGTCCCGGTTACTGTTCTGCATTTCTCCACCAGATGTATTATTATGTCTATACGTATATTATATCATATATATCACAATTTTTTTTTTCACTCAACAGTTCCAACTATGCCTGAAAGAAAGCAAAGAACACCATCAGTTCCTGCACAACTTTGCCGTGCGCTATTCTGTAAGCAAAGTAGATAAAGCTGTGACATTATATGACCCCTCTCTGTGATTACATAGCGTACACCTTGGGGAAGTCATGCAGTTCCCTATACTGAATACAAGGGGTAACTACCATAGGTACTGGGGGTGCAGCCCATGGATGGGGGCGTCCATCTTCCCTGATACAGTTCCATGTGTTATATAGGATTTCCATCACTTGGCGGTACATAAGGGACCATACATACGGGATGTAGTCAATATACCGATGGCCGGGAGGCCGTCTGACTAAATCTCAGCGTCGAATTCCCAATTTGGAACTAAAGATAGGCGTCTAAATCCTGACAGATGGCTTTCCGAATGTAGGTTATCCGCCTACTGTTAGCCGTGGAGGGGGAGGGTTGGGCACCCCCAGGATGGTCAGGTTTAGGGTGCGGAGACGGGGGTAGGTTTAAGCACCCCCGGGGGGACTTAGGGTTAGGAACCACCCACAGAGTTTTAGGGTTCGGCACCACTAAGGGAGGGTTAGGGGGGAAGGGTAGGGTTACCTTACCCATCGGAATTCATCATGTTCAAGCTTCCAGCATCAGTATCTCACCTGGCGGCTATACCCAACCCCTTACATACAGCTGGCATGAGGCCACAAAAATCTAGTTATGCCCCTAACCCATGGCCATCCCCTAGGCCTTCAGGTGTTTTGAGCTCCTCCCCCGCAACAAGTGTCCTGACAGTTTTACCTTAAAATATATATTTTCCCGACCTTTTCACCTGCTCAAGTGCGCACAAAGAATCACAAATTCCCTCTGAAAAATCAGTGCCGGTTGGAATTGGCTTGTAAATGGAATTTGTGGTGTGAGATCACTGTGATAGAGGCTGTCAGGACCCAGCTCGCACCTAATTGGATTGTCCCCTCAGATTCAGGCTCATAACACAAAGTGAGACAATGACATACAGGATCACAGGTTACTATCTAGATAATAATGGAGGATGACCTGTCCCTGTTACTGTTCTGCATTTCTCCACCAGATGTATTATTATGTCTATACGTATATTACTGTATATAGATGACTAATTTTATTTTTGTACTCAACAGCTCCAATAAAGCCACCGGAGAGGAGGAGGAGGAGAGACATGCTTATACGTAAGCTAAGTAGATAAAGCTGTGACATTATATGACCCCTCTGTGATTACATAGCGTACACCTTTGGGGAGTCATGCAGTTCCCTATGCTAAATACAAGGGGGTAACTTCCATAGGTTCTGGGGTGCAGCCCATGTATGAGGGGGACCCATCTTCCCTGATAAAGTTCCAAATGTTATATAGAATTTACTTAATTTGGTGGTACATAAGGTACCTTACATACAGTTGCTATGAGGCCCACAAATATCAGCATCCCCACTGCGGGCTACTCAATGATAAGTATTGGGGTTAGGAAGAGGGTTAGGTTTAGAGGTGAGGGTTAGGCACTAGGGGGAGGGGTAGGTTTAGGCTACAGGGAGGTAGGGTTAGGTTTAGTGGTAGGGGTAGAGGTTGGGTTAGGACACTTGCCTGCTGGTGTCAATATCCTAACTCTGTCAGGATGCCGGCATCACAGTTATGACCGATGGGATTCTAAACGCCGGCATCCCGTACCCAATCCAATTAATATTTTTTTATTTATTCCCAACAAAGGGCTCTATCCAATTAGGTGTGAGTTTGTTTTATGACACATCATTTACACCTCCACATACCTGTCCTACATCATTTACACCTCCACATTCCTGTCCTACATCATTTACACCTCCACATACCTGTCCTACATCATTTACACCTCCACATACCTATTCTACATCATTTACACCTCCACATACCTGCCCCCATCATTTACATCTCCACATACCTGTCCTACATCATTTACACCTCCACATTCCTGTCCTACATCATTTACATCTCATACCTGTCCTACATCATCTACACCTCCACATACCTGTCCTACATCATTTACACCTCCACATACCTGTCCTACATCATTTACACCTCCACATACCTGTCCTACATCATTTACACCTCCAAATACCTGTCCTACATCATTTACACCTCCACATACCTGTCTTACATCATTTAAATCTCATACCTGTCCTACATCATCTACACCTCCACATACCTGTCCTACATCATTTACACCTCCACATACCTGTCCTACATCATTTACACCTCCACATACCTATCTTACATAATTTATACCTCCACATACCTGTCCTACATCATTTACACCTCCACATACCTGTCCTACATCATTTACATCTCCACATACCTGTCCTACATCATCTACACCTCCACACACCTGTCCTACATCATTTACACCTCCACATACCTGTCCTACATCATTTACACCTCTACATACCTGTCACACATCATTTACACCTCCACATACCTGTCCTACATCATTTACACCTCCACATACCTGTCCTACATCATTTACATCTCATACCTGTCCTACATCATCTACACCTCCACATACATGTCCTACATCATCTACACCTCCACATACCTGTCCTACATCATTTACACCTCCACATACCTGTCCCACATCATTTACACCTCCACATACCTGTCTTACATCATTTAAATCTCATACCTGTCCTACATCATCTACACCTCCACATACCTGTCCTACATCATTTACACCTCCACATACCTGTCCTACATCATTTACACCTCCACATACCTGTATTACATCATTTATACCTCCACATACTTGTCCTACATCATTTACACCTCCACATACCTGTCCTACATCATTTACATCTCCACATACCTGTCCTACATCATCTACACTTCCACATACCTGTCCTACATCATTTACACCTCCACATACCTGTCCTACATCAATTACACCTCCACATACCTGTCCTACATCAATTACACCTCCACATACCTGTCCTACATCATTTTCACCTCCACATACCTGTCCTACATCATTTACACCTCCACATACCTGTCCCACATCATTTATACTCCACATTCCTGTCCTACATCATTTACACCTCCACATACCTGTCCTACATCATTTACATCTCCACATACCTGTCCTACATCATGTATACCTCTACATACCTGTCCTACATCATTTACACCTCCACATACCTGTCCTACATCATGTACACCTCCACATACCTGTTCTACATCATTTACAGCTCCACATACCTGTCCTACATCATTTACACCTCCACATACCTGTCCTACATCATTTACACATTAACATACCTGTCCTACATCATTTACAGCTCCACATGCCTGTCCTACATCATTTACACCTCCACATACCTGTCCTACATCATTTACATCTCCACATACCTGTCCTACATCAATTACACCTCCACATACCTGTCCTACATCATTTACACCTCCACATACCTGTCCTACATCATTTACACCTCCACATACCTTGCAATGCAAAAAATGTGGTAAAACCCCCTTAAATTTGCAGTTTTTGGGGGTTTGCCCGCATTTCTCATATGCACCAAGCCCCAGAATGTAATGCATACCAGGGCTTGGATGCGGTGGGTAATGCCATCTTCAGATGACATTACCCTATTAAAGCCTATGGTCTTATAATCACAAAGAGATGTGAGAGGGATACACTCGTATCCCTCCCAGCACCCCCTGCGGTGCACGCGTCATTCTATGCATGTGCAGTAGGACTCATAACACAAAGTGAGACAATGACATACAGGATCACAGATTACCATCTAGAAAAAAAATGGAGGATGACCTGTCCCTGTTACTGTTCTGCATTTCTCCACCAGATGTATTATTATGTCTATAAGTATATTACTGTATATAGATTACTAATTTTATTTTTGCACTCAACAGCTCCACAGATATGCAATAAAAAAGAGTGCCGAAGGCTGAGGCAGGAGGAAAGAAAGAGAAAAACCTCCTTCCTGTCCTGCATCGGCCGGATAGTGCGCCGCCTAATATTCAGTAAGCTAAGTAGATAAAGCTGTGACATTATATGACCCCTCTCTGTGATTACATAGCGTACACCTTGGGGAGTCATGCAGTTCCCTATGCCTAATACAAGGGGGTAACTACCATAGGTTCTGGGGGTGCAGCCCATGGATGGGGGCGTCCATCTTCCCTGATACAGTTTCATGTGTTATATAGAATTTCCATCACTTGGCGGTACATAAGGGAACTTACATACAGTTTCTATAAGGCCCCTACACCCCTGACCAGGGCCGTATTAACCCATGGCTGACCCCTAGGCTTTCAGGTGTTTTGGGCCCCCCCTCCCGGCACTTCTGTCTGTCTCCCCACTACAGGCTCTGTATGGTGAGTGGGGCCGGTGAGAGGAATATGAGCACAGTACATGGTGTAATACTGCGTGGCCAAAAGATGACATAGAGCAGAGTGTATGGGATATAAGGCAATAATGGGGGGACTTGGTTTAGTGTAGAGAGTGTTTCTGTTTATTAGATTGCTAACAATGGAGACACAGAGCTCCAGACAATCCCAATAACATGTACATTACATTATCATTATTGTCTAGTGCGGGAAGCCTGTTGTCAGAGAGGGTGTTGGGGAGACAAGATTATTATAATTATTATTATTATTATTATTATTATTATTATTAGCATTTATTTATATGGCACCACAAGTGTTCCGCAGCACCTAACAAAGTACATAGGCAAATAGGTTGACTTACAATACAATACAATACAATACATTACAGTACATGGATAATATACATTGCTACATTCGCCACCATAACACACAGATAGGTAACAGAGCAAAGCAACCAAGTGTTAGGTGCCCTTGTAGGGAGTAAGTAGCGTTAGGAGAAGCAGAAGAGGGTAGAGCCACGTTATATCCTATGGAGCGTTAATGCGGATTCATTTGTGCAGCTGAAAGTAATTGCACATAATTTGTACCCGGCCACGTTAAGTTGAATTTAGCCGCATTAAGCCATGTAAAGGGGTCATTGCGGCTAATTGAGTCCCCCCATAGTGTGTAATATATAGTATAGTGCAGCGTTTTTTAACCACAGTGCTGCGGCACACTAGTGTGGAGGCCAATGTAGTGTGTTTTATTGTATTCCTGTAGAGGCCAATGTAGTGTGTTTTACTGTATTCCTGTAGAGGCCAATATAGTGTGTTTTACTGTATTCCTGTAGAGCCAATTTAGAGTGTTTTACTGTATTCCTGTTGAGGCCAATGTAGTGTGTTTTATTCCTGTGGAGGCCAATGTAGTGTGTTTTATTCCTGTAGAGGCCAATGTAGTGTGTTTTATTCCTGTAGAGGCCATTGTAGTGTGTTTTATTCCTGTAGAGGCCATTGTAGTGTGTTTTATAGCTGTGGAGGCCAATGTAGTGTGTTTTATACCTGTGGAGGCCAATGTAGTGTGTTATATACCTGTGGAGGCCAATGTAGTGTGTTTTATACCTGTGGAGGCCAATGTAGTGTGTTATATTCCTGTGGAGGCCAATGTAGTGTGTTTTATACCTGTGGAGGCCAATGTAGTGTGTTTTATTCCTGTGGAGGCCAATGTAGTGTGTTTTATACCTGTGGAGGCCAATGTAGTGTGTTTTATTCCTGTGGAGGCCAATGTAGTGTGTTTTATTCCTCTGGAGGCCAATGTAGTGTGTTTTATTACTGTGGAGGCCAATGTAGTGTGTTTTATTCCTGTGGAGGCCAATGTAGTGTGTTTTATTCCTGTGGAGGCCAATGTAGTGTGTTTTATTCCTGTGGAGGCCAATGTAGTGTGTTTTATTCCTATGGAGGCCAATGTAGTGTGTTTTATTCCTGTGGAGACCAATGTAGTGTGTTTTATTCCTGTGGAGGCCAATGTAGTGTGTTTTATTCCTCTGGAGGCCAATGTAGTGTGTTTTATTCCTCTGGAGGCCAATGTAGTGTGTTTTATTCCTGTGGAGGCCAATGTAGTGTGTTTTATACCTGTGGAGGCCAATGTAGTGTGTTTTATTCCTGAGGCCAATGTAGTGTGTTTTATTCCTGTGAAGGCCAATGTAGTGTGTTTTATTCCTGCGGAGGCCAATGTAGTGTGTTTTATTCCTGTGGAGGCCAATGTAGTGTGTTTTATTCCTCTGGAGGCCAATGTAGTGTGTTTTATTCCTGTGGAGGCCAATGTAGTGTGTTTTATTCCTATGGAGGCCAATGTAGTGTGTTTTATTCCTGTGGAGGCCAATGTAGTGTGTTTTATTCCTGTGGAGGCCAATGTAGTGTGTTTTATTCCTGTGGAGGCCAATGTAGTGTGTTTTATTCCTGTGGAGGCCAATGTAGTGTGTTTTATTCCTGTGGAGGCCAATGTAATGTGTTTTATTCCTCTGGAGGCCAATGTAGTGTGTTTTATTCCTGTGGAGGCCAATGTAGTGTGTTTTATTCCTGTGGAGGCCAATGTAGTGTGTTTTATTCCTGTGGAGGCCAATATAGTGTGTTTTATTCCTCTGGAGGCCAATGTAGTGTGTTTATTCCTGTGAAGGCCAATGTAGTGTATTTTGTATGTGGGAGCCAATGTGTATGATTTTTCATTTGTCACGCACGCCGCGTCGCAGGATAATGTGCCTCAGCAATTTTAAAATGTTGTGGTGTGCCTCCAGTTGAAAAAGGTTGAAATCACTGGTATAGTACATAGAGACATACTACAAGCCACTATCCCCATGACTGAAGGCACCAGTGTGACTGACATTTTGCTTTTTATTTACAGAGACAGAGAGAAACATCGGGCAATTCCCGTCTATGACCGGGATTTACCAGGTACAGTACATGAATAAAACACCTGTACACCAGGCCAGAGAATGTGAGGGAGTCTGTGCCGTCTGGCTCTGCCATACAATACATAATAATGTTTGGTGCAAATCAGTATTATTACATCACCAGAGTTACCCCACAGTAATGGCTGCCATGTACGTACAGCATAGAGGTACTAATTCAGGTGTGGAGGCAAACGGCATCGCAGCTGTGATCTCTCATGGATCGCAATTGCGCTAATTGCGCTAATATGCTAATGACTCACTCGCCGTCCAGTGCTTAGAGCCGCCCACTGACAGCATCTCACATACGCTGCTCACACACATACCGGAAACATCTAACGCAGATCCGGCAGAAGGTTCTCCTGCTGCCAGTAAGGATGCAGTGGATAACTTATGCATGCCCATTTAAATGGTCCAACACGCATACATTATTTAGACCCCCCTCGTTACCTCCTGCCAATCACTGACAACCTGTTACTCTATCTATCTATCTATCTATCTCATATCTATCTATCTATCTATCTATCTATCTATCTATCTATCTATCTCATATCTATCTATCTCATATCATATTTATCTCATATCTTTCTATCTATCTATCTATCTAATATCTATTCTATCTATCTATGTCATATCTATCTTACTATCTATCTATCTATCTATCTATCTATCTATCTATCTATCTATCTATCTATCTATCTATCTATCTCATATCTATCTATCTATCTATCTCATATCTATCTATCTATCTATTTATCTATCTCATATCTATCTATCTATTTATCTATCTATCTATCTATCTCATATCTATCTATCTATCTCATATCTATCTATCTATCTATCTATCTATCTATCTATCTATCTATCTATCTCATATCTATCTAATATCTATTCTATATATTCTATCTATCTATCTATCTATCTATCTATCTATCTCATATCTATCTATCTATTTATCTATCTCATATCTATCTATCTATCTATCTAATATCTATCTATCTATCTATCTATCTATCTATCTATCTATCTATCTATCTATCTATCTATCTATCTATCTATCTATCTCTCATATCTATCTATCTATCTATCTATCTATCTATCTCATATCTATCTATCTATCTATCTATCTATCTATCTATCTATCTATCTATCTATCTATCTATCTATCTATCTATCTATCTCTCATATCTATCTATCTATCTATCTATCTATCCAAGTGAAATCTATATAATAATCGGCTATGACATGTGCAGTGGGGAACAGAGAGGAAGGAGATGGGACCATGGGGGGTCAGAGGGAAGGGATTTGGCACTGTGGGAAAATGTGGCCGGGGAAAGTGTTGGGGGGGACTCGCCCCAGCGTTCCCTGTGTCCAATATACCGAAGTACTGTATGTAATAATATAATAATGTTCTGGTTCCCATTACACCAGCCACCACTGACACCCCACACCCCTGCTAGCCCTAGTCCTATGTGTGGAGCCATCAGTAGCTTATATATGGGCATCTTTTTATCTTCTGAATGAAATGTAATAAATCTAGAACTTTTAGTAACTAGCTTGAATTGGTTACATTCTGTATACTCACTAACATTTATGGAAATCTCTTCCCTGTACCACAGGCATCATACTGGTCATATAATTTGTCATCTGATAGTGATAAGTAAGTTCCTATTATTATTATTACTCTTTATTAATATGGTGCTACAAGGGTTCCGTAGTGCCTTACACAGGACAATAACAGAACAATAACAGGACAATAACAGAACAATAACAGGACATTAACAGGACAATAACAGGACAATAACAGAACAATAACAGGACATTAACAGTACATTAACAGGACAATAACAGGACAATAACAGAACAATAACAGGACATTAACAGGACAATAACAGAACAATAACAGGACAATAACAGAACAATAACAGGACATTAACAGGACATTAACAGGACAATAACAGGACATTAACGGACAATAACAGAACAATAACAGGACAATAACAGGACTTTAACAGGACAATTACAGGACATTAACAGGACAATAACAGAACAATAACAGGACATTAACAGGACAATAACAGGACAATAACAGGACATTAACAGAACAATAACAGGACAATAACAGGACAATAACAGTACATTAACAGGACTATAACAGGACAATAACAGGACATTAACAGGACAATAACAGGACAATAACACGACAATAACAGAACAATAACAGGACATTAATGGGACAATAACAGGACATTAACAGGACAATAACAGGACATTAACAGGACATTAACAGGACAATAACAGGACATTAACAGAACAATAACAGGACAATAACAGGACAATAACAGGACAATAACAGGACATTAACAGGACAATAACAGGACATTAACAGGACAATAACAGGACAATAACACGACAATAACAGAACAATAACAGGACATTAATGGGACAATAACAGGACATTAACAGGACATTAACAGGACAATAACAGGACATTAACAGGACATTAACAGGACAATAACAGGACATTAACAGAACAATAACAGGACAATAACAGTACATTAACAGGACAATAACAGAACAATAACAGGACAATAACAGGATATTAACAGGACATTAACAGGACATTAACAGGACAATAACAGGACAATAACAGAACAATAACAGAACAATAACAGGACATTAACAGGACTATAACAGAACAATAACATTACTATAACAGGACAATAACAGGACTATAACAGTACAATAATAACGGACTATAACAGGACAATAACAGGACTTTAACAGGAAAATAACAGGACATTAACAGAACCAGTATAAACAATAACAGGACAATAACAGAACCAGTATGAACAATAACAGGACAATAACAGAACCAGTATGAACAATAACAGGACAATAACAGAACCAGTATGAACAATACAGGAAGGAAAGTCACATACAATACAGAACATTGCAGGACATGGACATTGTGTATGATCATTGCTGCATCAGTCGTCATAATACTCACATAGGCAGCCAGGCGGCAGAAAGGCTGGTGCCATTGTAGTCAGTGTAGAGGATGTGGTGGTAAAAGCGAGGGAAGGAGAAGCATATGAGGGATGAGGGCCCTGCTCATGAGAGCTTACAGTCTAAGGGGGGGCAGACAAAAGGGTGACACTGAGTGGTGCTGTAGGAAGCTGATTGTGCCTATAATGCCCATGGCTACAGATGCACAGCTAGGAGGACTGACTAGAATATACATATTCCCATGTATCAGTGTAATGAACACCCCACCGCCACACTATGTGACCTATTCATCACCGTGATTGGGGCCATTACTCCTGCGGACACAGTGGCTTCCCCGTGTCTGTCACACACCTCATTCAGAAATGTTGCAGCACAGGAGATACAGTATGATGGGTATTTCCTGTGTGACATGATGTGCCACGTGTCCCCATACAGTAGTAGTATGGGGGTGACTATTCCTCAGGCCTGACACCCTTGTCAGGTGACATTACCTGCTGAGCCCCGCTCCTTCCTATAGGGATGAGTTCCAGATTGTGAGGAGGGATCCATTAGGTGCCCCCGGCCTCCACTCTGGTCCGTACCACCGGGCATTACACATTAGGAGCATACAGCCTCCACTCTGGTCCGTACCACCGGGCATTACACATTAGGAGCATTCAGCCTCCACTCTGGTCCGTACCACCGGGCATTACACATTAGGAGCATTCAGCCTCCACTCTGGTCTGTGCCACCGGGCCCTCACATGGGGTAGGACACGCACTCTCACTCCACACATGGGGCATTACGCAGCTCACACCTCACATGGGGCATTACAGAGCTCATACCTCACATGGGGCATTACACAGCTCACACCTCACATGGGGCATTACACAGCTCACACCTCACATGGGGCATTACACAGCTCACACCTCACATGGGGCATTACACAGCTCACACCTCACATGGGGCATTACAGAGCTCACACCTCACATGGGGCATTATACAGCTCACACCTCACATGGGGCATTACACAGCTCACACCTCACATGGGGCATTACGCAGCTCACACCTCACATGGGGCATTACAGAGCTCATACCTCACATGGGGCATTACACAGCTCACACCTCACATGGGGCATTACACAGCTCACACCTCACATGGGGCATTACACAGCTCACACCTCACATGGGGCATTACACAGCTCACACCTCACATGGGGCATTACAGAGCTCACACCTCACATGGGGCATTACACAGCTCACACCTCACATGGGGCATTACACAGCTCACACCTCACATGGGGCATTACACAGCTCACACCTCACATGGGGCATTACACAGCTCACACCTCACATGGGGCATTACACAGCTCACACCTCACATGGGGCTTTACACAGCTCACTCCTCACATGGGGCATTACACAGCTCACACCTCACATGGGGCATTACACAGCTCACACCTCACATGGGGCATTACACAGCTCACACCTCACATGGGGCATTACACAGCTCATTGGAGAGTTAGGGGTGTTAGGGGGAGGGTTAGGGTGTAAGGGGGAGGGTTAGGGGTGTAGGGGGAGGGTTAGGAGTGTAGGGGGGAGGGTTAGGGGTATAGGAGGGATAGGGGTGTAGGGGGAGGGTTAGGGGTGTAGAGGGAGGGTTAGGGGTGTAGGGGGGAGGGTTAGGGGTGTAGGGGGAGGGTTACGGGTGTAGGGGGGAGGGTTAGGGGTGTAGGGGGGAGGGTTAGGATACTTACTGAGTCCCTGTCAGGATTCTGAGTATTGTGACGCTGCAGCAATTGTCTTGTTACATGTCTGAGCTATAGTGTATTAGACACACGTTCAGTAATCACATCCAGGTGTTTTCCCATTGTCTTTCCCTCATAATGTATATATTAATGTCCTTCTATATGTATACATGACTCCCTTTACCTCTGTCTCTTACACGGCTTCTCTTCTCTTTTTTAGGATCAGGAATAGGCACAGTGACCTGCCCTATCAACGGCTATAAGACTAACATGGGTGTGACCCTTAGAGCTGTTGTGGGCATTAATATCTGTATGAGATAACTGCTGCCCGGTGTCTATGTGTAGTCAATGGGGGGTATTGTCGTACTGAGGTGCCTGTAGGGGTCAGCTGTGACCACGCAGTAATCCTATTGGCTGTACGAGAGGCTGGACAGACTGGAGAAGACATAGTATGTATTTACCTTAGGTGTAACTGTGGGGGATAACCCGTTCCCCTGGCGTCGGTATTAGGCGGCTCCTTTAGGAACCGTCTAAATCCCACACTAAGAGATCAGGTAATTCCCCATAGTTACACATAAGGTAAGTTCCATCTAAATACTCTCTCTCCAATCTGCCACAAATGCTTCTGGGCTCTCCTACAGCCATAAGGATAACCACACGTTCCCGGTTGACCCCAACATGCCATAACATCGCACGCACCTCAGTAATTCAGTACCTCTCATTGACTCACATAGATTGTAACATCTTCCAAGGCAGCAGTTACCATACTAAAAGACCCACAACAGCGCAGACTCGTCACACTAAGTCACACTAAGTCACGCCTAGCAACACGTAACACCTAGTCAGCATTAAAAAAACAATTAAAAAAGTCTGCTCATTATATAAGTGAGTGCAGTAAGTTTTTTTGTTGAAACGCATTTTGCACATTCAGAGAGTACGTAGGGACTTCGTCAGGGATGCGCTGCTATGGTGGTGTGTGCAGCCAGGGATCGGGATGCGCTGCTATGGTGGTGTGTATAACCAGGGATCGGGATGCGCTGCTATGGTGGTGTGTATAACCGGGGATCAGGATGCGCTGCTATGGTGGTGTGTGTAGCCGGGGATCGGGATGCGTTGCTATGGTGGTGTGTATAACCGGGGATCAGGATGCGCTGCTATGGTGGTGTGTGTAACCGGGGATCAGGATGCGCTGCTATGGTGGTGTGTGTAACCGGGGATCGGGATGCGCTGCTATGGTGGTGTGTGTAACCGGGGATCGGGATGCGTTGCTATGGTGGTGTGTGTAACCAGGGATCGGGATGCGTTGATATGGTGGTGTGTGTAACCAGGGATCGGGATGCGTTGCTATGGTGGTGTGTGTAGCCGGGGATCGGGATGCGCTGCTATGGTGGTGTGTGTAACCAGGGATCAGGATGCGCTGCTATGGTGGTGTGTGTAGCCGGGGATCAGGATGCGCTGCTATGGTGGTGTGTGTAGCCGGGGATCGGGATGCATTGCTATGGTGGTGTGTGTAACCAGGGATCGGGATGCGCTGCTATGGTGGTGTGTGTAGCCGGGGATCAGGATGCGCTGCTATGGTGGTGTGTATAACCAGGGATCGGGATGCGCTGCTATGGTGGTGTGTGTAGCCGGGGATCGGGATGCGCTGCTATGGTGGTGTGTGTAGCCGGGGATCGGGATGCGCTGCTATGGTGGTGTGTGTAGCCGGGGATCGAGATGTGCTGCTATGGTGGTGTGTGTAACCGGGGATCGGGATGCGCTGCTATGGTGGTGTGTGTAACCGGGGATCGGGATGCGCTGCTATGGTGGCGTGTGTAACCGGGGATCGGGATGCGTTGCTATGGTGGCGTGTGTGACCAGGGATCGGGATGCGCTGCTATGATTGTGTGTAACCAGGGATCGGGATGCGCTGCTATGGTGGTGTGTGTAACCAGGGATCAGGATGCGCTGCTATGGTGGTGTGTAGCCAGGGATCGGGATGCGCTGCTATGGTGGTGTGTGTAACCAGGGATCGGGATGCGCTGCTATGGTGGTGTGTGTAACCAGGGATCGGGATGCGCTGCTATGGTGGTGTGTGTAACCAGGGATCGGGATGCGCTGCTATGGTGGTGTGTGTAACCAGGGATCGGGATGCGCTGCTATGGTGGTGTGTGTAACCGGGGATCGGGATGCGCTGCTGTGGTGGTGTGTGTAACCGAGGATCGGGATGCGCTGCTATGGTGGTGTGTATAACCGGGGATCGGGATGCGCTGCTGTGGTGCTGTGCGTAATCGGGGATCAGGATGCGCTGCTATGGTGGTGTGTGTAACCAGGGATCGGGATGCGCTGCTATGGTGCTGTGTGTAACCAGGGATCGGGATGCGCTGCTATGGTGATGTGTGTAACCAGGGATCGGGATGCGCTGCTATGGTGGTGTGTAGTCGGGGATCGGGATGCGCTGCTATGGTGGTGTGTGTAACCAGGGATCGGGATGCGCTGCTATGGTGGTGTGTGTAACCAGGGATCGAGATGCGCTGCTATGGTGGTGTGTATCCGGGGATCGGGATGCGCTACTATGGTGGTGTGTGTAACCAGGGATCGGGATGCGCTGCTATGGTGGTGTGTGTAACCAGGGATAAGGATGCGCTGCTATGGTGGTGTGTGTAGCCGGGGATCGGGATGTGCTGCTATGGTGGTGTGTGTAACCAGGGATCAGGATGTGCTGCTATGGTGGTGTGTGTAGCCGGGGATCGGGTTGCGCTGCTATGGTGGTGTGTGTAGCGGGGATTGGGATGCGCTGCTATGGTGGTGTGTATAACCGGGGATCAGGATGCGCTGCTATGGTGGTGTGTGTAGCTGGGGATCGAGATGTGCAGCTATGGTGGTGTGTGTAGCCGGGGATCGGGATGCGTTGCTATGGTGGTGTGTATAACCGGGGATCAGGATGCGCTGCTATGGTGGTGTGTATAACCGGGGATCGGGATGCGCTGCTATGGTGGTGTGTGTAGCCGGGGATCGGGATGCGCTGCTATGGTGGTGTGTGTAGCCGGGGATCGGGATGCACTGCTATGGTGGTGTGTGTAACCGGGGATCGGGATGCGCTGCTATGGTGGTGTGTGTAACCGGGGATCGGGATGCGTTGCTATGGTGGTGTGTGTAACCGGGGATCGGGATGCGCTGCTATGGTGGTGTGTAACCGGGGATCGGGATGCGCTGCTATGGTGGTGTGTGTAACCGGGGATCGGGATGCGCTGCTATGGTGGTGTGTATAACCGGGGATCGGGATGCGTTGCTATGGTGGTGTGTATAACTGGGGATCAGGATGCGTTGCTATGGTGGTGTGTAACCAGGGATCGGGATGCGTTGCCATGGTGGTGTGTGTAACCGGGGATCGGGATGCGCTGCTATGGTGGTGTGTATAACCGGGGATCAGGATGCGCTGCTATGGTGGTGTGTATAACCGGGGATCAGGATGCGTTGCTATGGTGGTGTGTGTAACCGGGGATAAGGATGCGCTGCTATGGTTGTGTGTGTAGCCGGGGATCGGGATGTGCTGCTATGGTGGTGTGTGTAACCAGGGATCGGGATGTGTTGCTATGGTGGTGAGTGTAGCCAGGGATCAGGATGCGCTGCTATGGTGGTGTGTGTAGCCGGGGATCGGGATGCGCTGCTATGGTGGTGTGTGTAGCTGGGGATTGGGATGCGCTGCTATGGTGGTGTGTATATCCGGGGATCAGGATGCGCTGCTATGGTGGTTTGTGTAGCTGGGGATCGGGATGTGCTGCTATGGTGGTGTGTAACCAGGGATCGGGATGCGCTGCTATGGTGGTGTGTGTAGCCGGGGATCGGGATGCGTTGCTATGGTGGTGTGTTTAACCGGGGATCAGGATGCGCTGCTATGGTGGTGTGTGTAACCGGGGATCAGGATGCGCTGCTATGGTGGTGTGTGTAACCGGGGATCGGGATGCGCTGCTATGGTGGTGTGTGTAACCGGGGATCGGGATGCGTTGCTATGGTGGTGTGTGTAACCAGGGATCAGGATGCGCTGCTATGGTGGTGTGTGTAACCAGGGATCGGGATGCTCTGCTATGGTGGTGTGTGTAGCCGGGGATCGGGATGCGTTGCTATGGTGGTGTGTAGCCGGGGATCGGGATGCGTTGCTATGGTGGTGTGTGTAACCAGGGATCGGGATGCGCTGCTATGGTGGTGTGTGTAGCCGGGGATCAGGATGCGCTGCTATGGTGGTGTGTATAACCAGGGATCGGGATGCGCTGCTATGGTGGTGTGTGTAGCCGGGGATCGGGATGCGCTGCTATGGTGGTGTGTGTAGCCGGGGATCGGGATGAGCTGCTATGGTGGTGTGTGTAACCGGGGATCGGGATGCGCTGCTATGGTGGTGTGTGTAACCGGGGATCGGGATGCGCTGCTATGGTGGTGTGTGTAGCCGGGGATCGGGATGCGCTGCTATGGTGGTGTGTATAACCAGGGATCGGGATGCGCTGCTATGGTGGTGTGTGTAGCCGGGGATCGGGATGCGCTGCTATGGTGGTGTGTGTAGCCGGGGATCGGGATGTGCTGCTATGGTGGTGTGTGTAACCGGGGATCGGGATGCGCTGCTATGGTGGCGTGTGTAACCGGGGATCGGGATGCGCTGCTATGGTGGCGTGTGTAACCGGGGATCGGGATGCGTTGCTATGGTGGCGTGTGTGACCGGGGATCAGGATGCGCTGCTATGATTGTGTGTAACCAGGTATCGGGATGCGCTGCTATGGTGGTGTGTGTAACCAGGGATCAGGATGCGCTGCTATGGTGGTGTGTAGCCAGGGATCGGGATGCGCTGCTATGGTGGTGTGTGTAACCAGGGATCGGGATGCGCTGCTATGGTGGTGTGTGTAACCAGGGATCGGGATGCGCTGCTATGGTGGTGTGTGTAACCAGGGATCGGGATGCGCTGCTATGGTGGTGTGTGTAACCAGGGATCGGGATGCGCTGCTATGGTGGTGTGTGTAACCGGGGATCAGGATGCGCTGCTGTGGTGGTGTGTGTAACTTGGGATCGGGATGCGCTGCTGTGGTGGTGTGTATAACCGGGGATCAGGATGCGCTGCTGTGGTGCTGTGTGTAATCGGGGATCAGGATGCGCTGCTATGGTGGTGTGTGTAACCAGGGATCGGGATGCGCTGCTATGGTGCTGTGTGTAACCAGGGATCGGGATGCGCTGCTATGGTGATGTGTGTAACCAGGGATCGGGATGCGCTGCTATGGTGGTGTGTAGCCGGGGATCGGGATGCGCTGCTATGGTGGTGTGTGTAACCAGGGATCGGGATGCGCTGCTATGGTGGTGTGTGTAACCAGGGATTGAGATGCGCTGCTATGGTGGTGTGTAGCCCGGGATCGGGATGCGCTGCTATGGTGGTGTGTGTAACCAGGGATCGGGATGCGCTGCTATGGTGGTGTGTGTAACCAGGGATCGGGATGCGCTGCTATGGTGGTGTGTAACCAGGGATCGGGATGCGCTGCTATGGTGGTGTGTGTAACCAGGGATCAGCATGCGCTGCTATGGTGGTGTGTGTAACCAGGGATCGGGATGCGCTGCTATGGTGGTGTGTGTAACCGGGGATCAGGATGCGCTGCTATGGTGGTGTGTATAACCGGGGATCAGGATGCGCTGCTGTGGTGGTGTGTGTAACCGGGGATCAGGATGCACTGCTATGGTGGTGTGTGTAACCGGGGATCGGGATAAAAGTGGAAATGACTGATAATGTAGCAGCTTAGAGGGGGTATGTGTAATAGGGGAAGGGGGGGAATTCATGGGAACAAAAGATCTGCAGACGGTCCACATCAGTATCAAGCTTACCCAAATCTTACTAAACATATGGAGATGAACTATATAGGTATGTTCCTGGTACAGGCTCTTTCCAGAGACTGTGGAGCTCCTTCAGACCTGCTTGCAAGTTGTGGTCGCTCGCTGGCAAAAAGGGACTGGAAATTTAAATTAATTGCTCACACTGCGTCGAGTAGGGACGCCCACTATGTTTTAGCCAGGTACGACAAAGTGCGCTCGCAAGTGTCTAAAGACGCCTCCTGGCCACTCACTTCAAATGTCATTTCCGGGAAATGTAGCATTAATCGGGACCATCGTTTGCCATCGGAGCTGCTCACAGCCCTTGAGGTTGCCTTTACCTGCCGCTAGCACAGCGATCAGTGTGGGCTCAAATACATGCAGGTGATGTGTACAATGACGCTACTTTGCTAATTATGCACGCCCTTTAAATGACGTTTTGGCTGCCTGACATGCCTGCGTTCGCACATTCACTCCCCCATTCACAAGAACCTTCCCCTGTTACCCCCACAAACGGCACTATCCATCACTCAAAGCAGCGACCTGATAGTGGCTTACGAGCAACCCAAATCAGATCGCAACGACTGGCTTGCGCGAATTATATGCATGCGCAGATGGGCAGATTAGCTCACCTCAAACCGACTCAAATTGAAAGTTCAAATCCCTCATTTACTAATATTTGATTTGAGAAGCATCTCTCAAATCGAATTCGATTTGGTTCGGTTTTTCAACAGTGATTTCCTGTTCGATTTGACATGTTCATTTACAAATCGAATGGCAAATCCCACTTCAAAACTAACTGCAAATCCCCGACTGCATAGAACTGCTTCATGCTTTCACTTTCAGCATGAGCAGTTCGTTCTCACACAGATACCATGCAGACATCAATGAGATGCCTGCATGTATGTGACTGTAACAAGCAAACAAATAGTTAAATGTTTAAAAAAATTATGTGAGGTACCCCCCCAAAACACAAACAGACCCGGACTTTTCAAAGCCAGTCCTGGTTGTTTAAGTACAGGGAAAAAATTGCGTAAGGTTCCACTATATTTAATACAATCAGCACTAGGCTCTGGGAACCAGTCCTGGTTCCAGACTTACAGGGAAAAAATTGTATAGGGTTCCACTGTAAGTTCCAGAACCAGCACCGGACCCTTTCTAGCAGTGGGCTGATGCCACAGCCAGGGGAGCCCTATCACCAGGCCCCCCAGCCGCAGCATCAGTCCTGACCGCTAGTCAGCTGAGGCCAGGGATCCCTGGCGAGTTGCGGACACCCCCAATAAAGGGGTCCCCCTCTCCAGGGCACCCCTAGCCTAAGTTGATAGCTCGGGGCTATATCCGCCACCCCTGGGCGGTGGGTGGCGAGTTAATAGTTTAGGTGTAGTGTAAAAATAGAATATATAAAACATTGGGCCTGATTCACTGCCGCTCGCTAGATGCGATTGCTCGCTCCCAGCGTATGCAAATCCAGCACACGTCCAGCAAGGCAGGTGATCACACGGCAAGGCATTAGCATGCCCACTATGTCATGGCGAGCGATCACTTTGTGTATGCAGATGCCCAGCCATTCCTAAGATGCCCCTTGAGCACATCATCTCCTGGAAGTGCATGAAAACATTGGTACATCGAGCACCATCGGATGCGCTCGCAGCGATTGAGGTTGACTATACCTGGCCGCAAGCACTGCGATCACTTTAGTGTGAAATACAACCAGGTGATGTGTACAATGACACTGCCTGTTAATTATGCACGCCTATGAAATGGTATTGAAACACACAGGCACGCCAGCGTTCATACCTCCACTCCCCCGTTTCTAGTGGCCTGCCTCTGTTACTACCCACAAATGGCCTCTTCTGTCACTCAATCAACTGGGCTGGCTATACTGGCGAGCGAGCGCTCCCCGATCTGTCGCAGTGGTTCGCGCACGCGTATTGTGATGCATACACATGCGCAGATTGCAAATATCGCCAAGCTATGAGCGATCGCATCCTAGCGAGCAGGTCTGAATCAGGTCCTTTCTCTTTACAGTAGAACTGCAGGTCCCAGCAAGCCTCTCCCGCATGCTGGTACTTGGAGAACCACAAGTACCAGCATGCAGGGCATTAAGGGCCCACTGGTACCTGTAGTTCACCTGTAAATAAATGTTGAAAAAAACACAAGACACGCGCACCATACACAGTATAATTTGAATAAACATACATGCACTCACACATGTACACTGTACACACACTTACACACAAATGTACACATACTCACCTATCTACCCCTGTAGCATCGGTCCCCTTCTCCAGTAGAAATTCCATAGGTAACCTGTGGAAAAGAAAACATACTCACCGTCTCCTATGCGTGGTTCGATCCTCTTCGGTCCAAAGTAGGCATCCATCGTCTTTTTAAAACAAAAAACGATAAACGCGAACCACGCACTAAGTAATAATCAGGATGATTATTACGTTCTGACTGAAGCGCTCAGACGTGGCTTCCTTCTTTGAAGGTCCGTGTCTGAGCGTTCATTGGCTGAGAGAGGTCAACCCCTGCCTCTCTCAGCCAATGAATGGCTCTCTCCATTGAACTCAATGATGGGAACCGCAGGGTAACTAAAGTTTATACTGCGGTTCCCATCATTGAGTTCAATGGAGGGAGCCGTTCATTGGCTGAGAGGTGGGGGCTGACCTCTCTTAGCCAATGAATGCTCAGACACAGACCTTCAAAGGAAGAAGCCGCATCTGAGCACTTCATTCGGGAGATAACAACCATCCTGGTTGTTATCTAGGGCGTGGTTCACATTTTTTGTTTTTTATTTTAAGAAGACCTTGGATGCCTACAGGGACAAGAGGACCACTCCAGGTAATGTAGGTGAGTATGTGTGTATGTATGTATTAAACTTATACTCTGTACGGTGTGTGTGTCTTGTGTTTTTATCAACATCTCTTTACAGGTGAACTACAAGTACCAGTGGGCCCTTAATGCCCCACATGCTGCTACTTGTGGTTCTCCAAGTACCAGCATGTGGGGGAGGCTTGCTGAGACCTGCAGTTCTACTGTAAAGACAATATTTTACATATTATATTTTTACAGTACACCTACACTATCAACCCGCCACCCACCACCCAGGGGTGGTGGGGATAGCCCCTGGCTATCAATTTAGGCTAGGAGTGCCCTTTATTGGGGGGTCCCCAACTCCCTAGGGATCCCTGGCCTGGGCTGACAAGCGGTCAGGACTGATGCTGCGGCTGGGGGGCCCGGTGATAGGGCTCCCCTGGCTGTGGCATCAGCCCCCCACTACAAAGGGTTCGGTGCTGGTTCTGGAACTTACAGTGGAACCCTACATAATTTTTTCCCTGTAAGTCCAGAACCAGGACTGGTTCCCAGAGCCCAGTGCTGGTTGTATGAAGTACAGTGGAACCCTACGTATTTTGTTCCCTATACATAAACAACCAGGACTGGCTTTCAAAAGTCCGGGGCTGGTTGTGTTTTGGGGGGGGTACCTCACATTATTTATTTTTTTACATTTAACTATTTATTTGCTTTTTACAATCAGATACCTGCAGGCATCTCATTGATGTCTGCATGTATCTGTGTCAGTTCGACCTGCTCATGATCAAATTAAAAGCATGAAGCAGGTCTATTCATTTGGGGATTTAAAGTTCGATTTGAAGTTCAATTTTGTGTTCGATTTCAAATAGAATGATAGTAAATAAGGGATTTGTGTGTTGGTCTATGTAAAAGTACCAATGTTTTTCCGATGTTAGATTTGAGGTTGCTTTGACTAAAATTTTATTTGAAATTTGATTTTACATTCAATTTGGCTTTTAGTAAATACCCAAATGCAAAATGGAATACAAATCGAATGCACATCGAATGCCAAATCACTCAAAATGCAAAATCAACCCTTAGTAAATGTACCCCTTTAACATAGGAGAAAACGAGTGAATCCGAGTCACAGCAAGGACTTACATCACAGCCTTTCTTTGTGAGTGGTGGTCTTGCTACTGCTGTTTCATGCACTAGAATGCTTATTGCAGAAGCCAGGGCCAAACACAGTCAGGCATCTTCTGTAACCTCGCTCGAATTTAGAGGTGTCACCTTTAAAACAGGCAAATCAATGCACAAAAAACCCACTAAGGATCTTATTCAGAAGTGGGAATAGAGTAACAAAGAGCAAGTACCTGTGCATCTTGGTCAAAACCATCCTGTACTGCAGGTGGGGGGCAGATTTAAAATGTTGAGGGATCTAGCAGTCCAATTAGCAACTTGCACTGAAGCAGTCAGAGTGAATTTGCATTTTATTTTTGTATTCACGCCTCCCTGAATGGGACATATTGAAAGTAAAATCTTTATTTTAATGTTAAAATGTCTGGACACCATTCTTAACCCCTTGGACACCCCCTAATGACTAATTAGGCAATCATAAGTTTCCAATTAGCTTAATTAGTCCAATAATTACATGTCATTTTTGGGAGTTAAATTTAATTACAGTATTTTTTTTTTATTGAGTACTATGTGTTAGTCTGACATTTCTGAAACTGTAATTGTGGAGAAGCCTCCTTCCACCATTTCTGCACCCTCTGCAATTGTGAGGATGAATAGCAGTAAAAGTAAAGATGATGACCTAGAAATTGAGGTTGATACTACAGGATAGGGGGTAATTTTGTGTATCTGACACTAATGAGAAGAATGGAGGAGGATGTTGTTTGTGTTAAAGTAAGACAGTCACCAGTAGTAGCAGTTCTTGCTCATGATAAGAAGAAGCCCTTTGTCATGCGTGGTAATAAGACTAAAAAAGCCTCCTCTTGTGTAGAATTTTTTTTCCCAAAATCCTGACATTTGTGTCATGACCTGGCTCTGGAGACTGTCAGTCAGGGGACTGGGAATTGAGGTTACTAGGTGGGGAGGCAGCAGTAGGCGAGGAAGAAGAATATAACCCTTCTGCATTGGCTAATTCCGAGTGTTGATGAGACATAACCAGAGGCATGGAGTCGGCGCCATGGTGAGTAACAGGCTCAATCCTGACAATTTGTCAAGCCATCTGTATCATTTGTGAAGCCAAAGTAAGAGGTAGGAACATTAACCATCTATTAACCTTCTCCCTGTTACGTCATTTTCAGTGAGTCCATGCAAATTATTTGGGAAAATCTTAAAAATCCTATAAATTAATAACAAGCAGCAGCATGGATAGATCCCAGCACATGCAATCTCCACCGCCAACACCTTCATCATCAATCTCTTTAATAGGAGGTTGTCCTCCTGCATTCAATTTGTGAAGGCTAACTGACTCCTCCCCTACTGGGGGTGAACCTTCATCATAGAAGGGGACCAAGCAGACTGGTAGTTTTAAACATCAATTGACCGTGACACAATCTCTTGTAACTGACCTGCCTTCACATATACACTGACCTTTTCTTCACACGTACACTGACCTGCCTTCACACATACTTTGTCCTACCTTCCCACATACACTGACCTGCCCTCCCACATACATTGGCCAGCCTTCACACATACACTGACCTGCCTTCCCACATACACTGACCTGCCTTTACGCATACACTGACCTGCCTTCCCACATATACTGGCCTGCCTTCACACATACACTGACCTGCCTTCCCTCATACACTGACCTACCTTCCCACATATATTAGCCTGCCTTCCCGCATACACTGACCTGCCTTCCCACATATACTGAACTGTCTTCCCACAATATCAATTAGAGATGAGCGACTCTGGTTCTCAGGGAATCGGACCCACCCAAAGTTCCAGTTCCGAGGCGAGAATCGAGCTAAGCTCTGGTTTTCCCACGTGACTCAGATATTAAAATGAGGCAAAACATCATCCTTCCGCTGTCAGATTTTCGCAGGTTTTGGATTCTATGAAGATTCCGGTGATCGGCACCATTTTTGCTCCAGGTGTGGATGGTGAACTGAACAGATGTGTTGCTGTCACTGTCTGTGACAGTGTATTGACCAACTTGTCCTGTCAGGCTCTGGACTGAAGGCTGCTGCTGTGTTGTCCATAAAGGGTCTGGGGCTGCAGTATATAAAGGGGGGGCTTCAGTGGGTGCTGCAGCGGCTGTGTCAATTGTCCTGTCAATCAAGGGGCTGCTGCTGTGTTATTATACAAAAGGGCTGCTGTTGCTGTCCTGTCCATCAAGGGGCAAGAGCTGCAGTCCATAAAGCGGTGCTGTTTTATCCAGGGGGGGTGCTCTGTTAATCAGGGGTGCTCTTGCCAAGTGTAAAAAAAAATTAAAGTGTTTTTTGTGCGCTAGCAACTTAGTTGTGCTATTATTGTTTGGTGACACTGTCGTCCACGTATTTGTGACTCTGCAGGTGGTCTGTCCACTCTCGGCAGGGGTGCTTTGTTGTCCATCAGAAAGGGGTGCTGTCTGTGTTGTTCATCAAGGGGCTGCTGCCTCATTCAGGGGTGCTCTTCCCCAGTGTAAAAAATATAAAACTGCTTTTTTTTGTGGTTTAGCAACTTAGCTGCACTATTATTGTTTGGTGACACTGCCGGCCAGACCGCAGTTTATCGTCCACGTATTTGTGACTCTGTAGGTAATCTGTCTGCACTCAGCAGGGGTTCTTTGTTGTCCATCAAAAAGGGGTGCTGTCTGTGTTGTTCATCAAGAGGCTGCTGTCTCATTCAGGGGTGCTCTTACCCAGTGTGGAAAAAAATAAAAGTTAAATTAAATTAATAATATCAATATCAATCCACAAAAAAAAAATATATTTTTTTTGTGTGTGTGTACGTTGGCAACTTAGCTGTGCTATTATTGTACGATGACACTGCCGCATTTTTCCATACTCATATTTGTGACTCTTCAGGTGTTCTGTCCGCTCTCGGCAGGGGTGCTTTGTTGTCCATAAAAAAAGGGTGCTCTCTGTGTTGTTCATCAAGGTTCTGCTGCCTCATTCAGGGGTGCTTTTCCCCAGTGTGAAAAAAATTAGAGATGTCCGCCAACCCCGTGTTTTGGTTTTGGATCTGTATCTCCTCTTGTTTTGGATCTGTATTGGTTTTGCCAAAACCGCCCTTGCATATTTTGTTCTTTTTTGGTTTTGGATCTCTAATTCATATGAACAGCTAAATTCACATAGAATGGCCCTGTGTTTGTTCCTACAGTATTATTAACCTCAATATAATTTATTTCCACTCGTTTCCAGTCAATTGTGACTACCTCACAGCTCACAATATTGTTTTCATCCAGTTTAGGCCCAGAATTTGCACCAAGCTAACTGGCTGACTAAGCTAAGCACAAACACGTGGCAGTTCTATTACCAACATGGCACATCAGGAAACAAATGTTTTTATTATTCAAGATGCCTGAGGGAGTTGGAGAATGTATGTAATTGAAGGCAGGTACAGGAAGGGTTGATTGGTAGTACATTTAATTTTATTATTTTTATTCCAAAGTAAGTGTATGAGGGAGGAGGGGAGGCATTTACAAAAAATATTTTACTCATTCACATCAGTCCTTGCCCCAGAAAAATCCTTGAGTGCCATGCCTGCTGCTGCTGGGAGTGGATTTTCATCCCAGAAGGGGACCAGGAAGACTTCTAGTAGTACTTTCCAAAACAATTGACTGTTAAATAATCCTTTGCAAAGCTTCCACTTGAAAAGCATTTCCCATCCTGTATAGGGACATTAAAAAAAACATAATTAGTTAATGGCCTCCAAACTGCCATGTTACCCACTGTCCACTTAACCAGCACAAATGGACAAGCGGAACAGAGCAAATGCAAGATTTCAGATTTAAGGTCTTACGTTGTGTCTTTCTTTAGAATCCTGCACCTGCTGCTGCTAGTAGTGGATTTTTATCCCAGAAGTGGCACAGGAAGAGTGCTTTCGAAAACAATTGACTTAAATAATCCTTTGCAAAGATTCCATTTGAAACTTTTTCCTATCTATACAGGAATATTAAAAAAATCCCTAGTTAGTTTGTGGCCCTCAAACTGCTATTGTGTGCACTGTCCACTTACCAGCACAGAAGGACAAGCGGAACAGAGCAAATGCAAGTTTTCAGATTTAAGTCTTATGTTGTGTTTTTCTTGAGAATCCTTGAGCGCCATGCCTGCTACTGGGAGTGGATTTTAATCCCAGAAGGGATGAAGACGTTGTTTCTTCTTCCCAATGGACACAGATCTGAAAAGATGTAAAGAGCTGTTGATAAGCAAATTGTCAGCTCAAGTGGCACGTAATGCAGCGATGACTTCTGTTTCTCCAGCAAGTGCATCTGCTGAGAAAATACTAAACTTTCAAAACACCCACTGGTGATGCAATTGAGTGAAAACCAAGTTTTCACATCTGGTTGGGTCAGAATTGCCTATAATTAATGACACCTCTACCGTAACCCCATCTGATACGGTCACCATTCAAAGAATTATTGAGGACTATTTAAAAAATTTTAATGCTAGCATTCAAATAGGCATGTAGACCAGTCCGCTTCACTACTGGCAGGAATAAAAGGTAATTTGGAGGCCCTTGCACAAACTGGCTTTGCTTTATTTGAACTGCCCACCCTCCAGTGTGTGCTCAGTAAGAGTTTTCAGCGCAGCCGGGAACCTTGTCAGTGATAGGCCTATGAAACTACTTCCCCAAAATGTGGAAAAGATGATGTCCATCAAAATTAACTACAAATTCTATGAGAAAGACCTTTACCGTCAATTACATGCAAAAATTACAGAGGCACCTGTAATGGTGGATTCCAGCAGGGACAAATGAATATTGTGTGACGAGGATGATGTATACATCACCCAAGATTATACCAGCACCCAAGCCTATATCGTCATCCCATCCTGTGTTGTGTGTAAATTACAGCTGCGCTCTCTGTTAGCTTGGGGATTCATTGTCCACTTTAGTGGATGTAAGCTCCACTTTAGTCCATATCACCACACCCCCTACACATCTTCTGACCTGGGCTACAGGAGGAGCAGCTGCACTGTGGAAAAAGTTGCATGGAGTTGCTCCTCTGACTCGCTGAAATTCAGATGGAGGGACCACGGGTAGGGAGTAGGGACACTATAATCAGAGAATGCAGTTTTATCTGCTTTATTCCATTTTTTAAACCATATCCTCAATTTTCACCTTTTGAAAATATGTTTATGTGAATCTCAGCTGAGGCGTTTGTGATGTCATTATGTTTATTATTTTATGCACATTATTTAGCATTTTGTTGTGGTCTTGTAGTCAGCGTGTAGACTAATTATTTATTCATGATTGAGGTAAGAAATTAAAAGTTGCCTTTTTTATTGCTAACTTTGTGTTATTAAATTGTAAAATTGTGAATTTTCTACTTACAGTGTCACAAGATTTTTTTTATGAATAAGAAAAGAATAACAAACTGTGCTACCACTTAGTGTCATAATAATTTTTACGAATACACTGCGTT
Source organism: Taudactylus pleione (assembly GCA_031769625.1). Taxonomy (NCBI): domain Eukaryota; kingdom Metazoa; phylum Chordata; class Amphibia; order Anura; family Myobatrachidae; genus Taudactylus; species Taudactylus pleione. The sequence continues at coordinate 2,045,059 of JAUIMM010000240.1, forward strand.
TCCACAAACAGTGTCAATATTTTTAACAAATACACTGCGTTTTCCACTTACAGCATGACAATGATTTTTACGAATACACTGCGTTTTCCTCTTAACAGTGTGACAATATTTTTTATGAATACACTGCATTTTCCACTTACAGTGTCACAATATTTTTTTACGAATACACTGCATTTTCCACTTACAGTGTGACAATATTTTTAATGAATACACTGCGTTTTCACTTAGTGTCACAATAATTTTTACAAATACACTGTGTTTTCCACTAACAGTGTGCCAATATTTTTTAAGAATACACTGGGTTTTTCACTTACAGTGTCACAATATTTTTTACGAATCCACTGCGTTTTCCACTTACAGTGTGACAATATTTTTTACGAATACACTGCGTTTTCACTTAGTGTCACAATATTTCTTACAAATACACTGTGTTTTCCACTTACAGTGTGACCTGACAATATTTATTACAATTACACTGCATTTCCACTAAATGTCACAATACTTTTTACAAATACAGTACACTGCATTTTCCACTAACAGTGTGACAATATTTTTTACGAATACACTGCATTTTCCACTTACAGTGTCACAATATTTTTTACGAATACATTGCGTTTTCCACTTACAGTGTGGCAATATTTTTTTACAAATACACTGCGTTTTCCACTAACAGTGTGACAATATTTTTTACGAAAACATTGCGTGTTCCACTTAGTGTCACAATATTTTTTTATGAATACACTGCGTTTCCACTTAGTGTCACAATATTTTTTATGAATACACTGCAATTTCACTTAGTGTCACAATAATTTATTATACACTGCGCTACCACTTACAGTGTCACAAACAATACGTGTATGAATATTACACTGTGGTCTAACAGGCAGCATCACAGTAAGAACAAACATAATAAAAATATAGTACACTGGGGTACAGCACAAAAAAATATATATTATTTTTTTTAATAATAATTAATTATATTATTATATTCGCTTTTATTTCTTTTATACACTGGGCACCATTGGATGGACACAGCAGCCCCTAGATGGACACAGCAGCTACTGCCCCTGGATGTACACAGCAACCTTTGAAAGGACACAGCAGCCCCTGGATGGACACAGCAGCCCCTGCCCTGGATGGACACAGCAGCCCCTGGATGGACACAGCAGCCCCTGCCCTGGATGGACACAGCAGCCCCTGGATGGACACAGCAACCCCTGGATGGACACAGCAGCCCCTTGCTTGGATGAACACAGCAGCCACTACCCCTGGATGGACACAGCAGCCCCACTTGGATGAAGCACAGCCCTGACAGCAAGCAAATGTTCTGATCAACGTGGGGTGGGACTTTTATACAATCCGAAACCCGCGAGAATCCGACAGCAAGATTATGGTGTTTTTCCTCACTTTCAGATCCGAGTCAGGTGGGAAAACCTGAGCCGGACTTGGATCTCGCTTTGGATTTGCAAGTTCGGGTGGGTCCTGAGAACCACACCCGCTCATCTCTACTTGGAATGTAAGTATTCATGTTAGCATTACATTGTTTCACCTATGTTTTCACTGAGGTGTCTATTGGTCCTTTTGAGTTCCATCTGGACATAATTAGAAAACATGTACAAAAGGGGCAGCTGTCGATGGTGATCGACAGCTCGCCCCGTTTTGTAGACGTGGCGGGGGGGTGGCTTTACAAATGGAGGCGTTCCGATGCGAACACCTGTTGTTTGTGGGATGCCCCACTGACATCACCAGTGATGTCAGTGGGAGATCTTCCGGCTCTGTTAGAGCCGAAGCTCTCTGGGGCTTGCGGTAGAGGAGACCCTACCGCAAGGGTCTTCTCGCAAGCCCCGATGGTCGCGATGGTCTTGACCATTGCGACCATCAACCTGGTCGCACGCTAGAGCTGTGGGTGGTCACCCACAACCTAGCGAGCGGCCAGGAGGCCGGCTCTAAAAATAGAAGCGGCCACCCTCATTCAGAGCAAGCGCTCGCATTTTGCGAGCGGCTCTGATTGAAGTCCATTATCCACTGCAAAGGAATATGAACGATTATACTACTACAATGTTGTAATAGTACAGTCGTTCCACTCTCATTTAGTGGTTACGCACTATTAGTCATACTACAAAAATTCCGTATTTCAGAATATTTGGTATGGGAGACTCAACCTGTATGTATATTCCTCATGCGCTATTGTGGCATTAGCTAGAGAAAGCCATTGGCTAAACACTGGATCAAGTACATGCTAGACTGTACATACTTTAGCCAAGCTACAAGTATTAACATACTTCGGGAGCATACTTCCCAATATGACCCTCTCCATGAGGGACACAATGCTCTGGTCCTGGACTTCCCTGGTAAGAGGTGGGGCTGCAGCCAAGTTCAAAATTCAAATAGGGGAGCCACACCAACTGTTATTTCACACACTGCCAAACATCACTGGCTGGGACTCACTGGCAGTTGGTGTGACTCCCCTATTTGAATACTGTGCTACAGCCCCACCCCTGGAGCCACCACCAATCATAACTTACCAGGGAAGTCCAGGACCAGAGCATTATGTCCCTCCTGGAGAGGGTCATGTTGGGAGGTATGCGGGAGAGGAGCAGCCAGGTCAACAAAGCAGGGGGGGGGGCAGTGACATGACATATGGGGGCGTGGCCAGGGAACATTACTCGGCCTTAGGAGCAAAGCAGTGGGCATGATTGCGCGATCATGGGCATAGTGAAGCAGGGGGCGGGGCTATGATGACACGATTCAGCACAAATTGTGTCGTCACCCTCCCCAGTATGGGGGTGTGTATGTGGGGTTGCGGTGACATCCGGGAGTATGCGGGTGGGTGCCGGCCGGCCAAAAAACTTGCCCACTTTTCCGGGCGGCCTGGAGTCCGACTCGGTTTTCGGAAGCCTCCTGGCCATTTTTGGGGGAGTAGGAAGTATGAGTATTAATAACATTATTCTATTAGAGTCTAATAGATGAGGATATGTTGGACAAATTCACAATAAGTTATTAAATGAATAATAAATAAATAAATAATATTTGGTATAATAGTCTAATAATTAGACTATTAAACCAAATATTATTTATTTATATACTTTGTATTTATTGTTATAGCTGATTAGCTGTACATATGATTTATCGGCTAGTGTGTACCCAGCATTACAGTGCGGCTGCACCTGCCCAGCAGGCTAGGTTGTGCACAGGTCACACGCACACTGGCAGCTGGGGGCGGGGCTACTGGTGACTGAGGCAGATTATCTGCCAGCGCTGAAGGATGGAGGACGCAGTCTCAGTCTCTCTGACTGACGCTCTGTTTTCTCCTCATATACTGATAAAATGGGCATAAATAAACCCTGGCAGAGGCTCTATCAGTGCCCACTGCTCCCTCATCTGAGAAAAGTATTTTCCGGAGGGAATGAGAAATCCTTCAGCCATTATAGCTGATGGACAATTTACCTCAGATTCTGTGGTAAAGCTTTGATCTAACCATTCAGGTTTTTCTCCATTTTGTGGTTATTATGTTGTTATCATCATAAGTAAATACATATAATATGGGTTTCTCCCAGGGATGCCTGTTAAGGGAAATATCTATATACTCATTCCCTGGAACTGCCAGTAGCTGGCAAATATACCCTGCCCAGAGCTGGCAGAGCAGTACTAACCGTAGCAGGCAAGAAAAGCGGGAGTGGCAAACGCAGGATTTCTAGAGGGGGGTTTCCAAATGCCTGATGTTAGAGCGAATGTGGCCTGTCCATGAAGAGGGCATAATTAGCACTTAACCTGCTTTAATATGCATCATACATAGTGTATTGTGTGTCATAATTCCAGCATATACAGGACCAGCGGGTTACTGTGATCACTGGTTCTGTATATGCTGGAATTATGATACACAATACACTATGTATGATGGATATAATGGGTTACTGTGATCTCTGGTCCTGTATATGATGGAATTATGATACACAATACACTATGTATGATGGATATAATGGGTTACTGTGATCGCTGGTTCTGTATATGATGGAATTATGACACACAATACACTATGTATGACACATATAATGGGTTACTGTGATCTCTGGTCCTGTATATGATGGAATTATGATACACAATACACTATGTATGACACATATAATGGGTTACTGTGATCGCTGGTTCTGTATATGCTGGAATTATGACACACAATACACTATGTATGACACATATAATGGGTTACTGTGATCGCTGGTTCTGTATATGCTGGAATTATGACACACAATACACTATGTATGACACATATAATGGGTTACTGTGATCGCTGGTTCTGTATATGCTGGAATTATGACACACAATACACTATGTATGACACATATAATGGGTTACTGTGATCTCTGGTCCTGTATATGATGGAATTATGATACACAATACACTATGTATAACACATATAATGGGTTACTGTGATCACTGGTCCTGTATATGCTGGAAGTATGACACACAATACACTATGTATAACACATATAACGGGTTACTGTGATCGCTGGTTCTGTATATGCTGGAATTATGACACACAATACACTATGTATGACACATATAATGGGTTACTGTGATCGCTGGTCCTCTATATGCTGGAATTATGACACACAATACACTATGTATGATACATATAATGGGTTACTGTGATCGCTGGTCCTGTATATGCTGGAATTATGACACACAATACACTATGTATGACACATATAATGGGTTACTGTGATCACTGGTCCTGTATATGATGGAATTATTACACACAATACACTATGTATGACACATATAATGGGTTACTGTGATCACTGGTCCTGTATATGATGGAATTATTACACACAATACACTATGTATGACACATATAATGGGTTACTATGATCTCGTACTGTATATGATGGAATTATGACACACAATACACTATGTATGACACATATAATGGGTTACTGTGATCGCTGGTTCTGTATATGCTGGAAGTATGACACACAATACACTATGTATGACACATATAATGGGTTACTGTGATCACTGGTCCTGTATATGATGGAATTATGACACACAATACACTATGTATGACACATATAATGGGTTACTATGATCTCGTACTGTATATGATGGAATTATGACACACAATACACTATGTATGACACATATAATGGGTTACTGTGATCGCTGGTTCTGTATATGCTGGAAGTATGACACACAATACACTATGTATGACACATATAATGGGTTACTGTGATCGCTGGTCCTGTATATGCTGGAATTATGACACACAATTCACTATGTATGAGGCATATAATGGGTTACTGTGATCGCTGGTTCTGTATATGCTGGAATTATGATACACAATACACTATGTATGATACATATAATGGGTTACTGTGATCGCTGGTCCTGTATATGCTGGAATTATGATACACAATACACTATGTATGACACATATAATGGGTTACTGTGATCGCTGGTCCTGTATATGCTGGAATTATGACACACAATACACTATGTATGACACATATAATGGGTTACTGTGATCGCTGGTTCTGTATATGATGGAATTATTACACACAGTACACTATGTATGAGGCATATAATGGGTTACTGTGATCTCGTACTGTATATGATGGAATTATGACACACAATACACTATGTATGACACATATAATGGGTTACTGTGATCGCTGGTCCTGTATATGCTGGAATTATGACACACAATTCACTATGTATGACGCATATTATGGGTTACTGTGATCGCTGGTCCTGTGTTTGCTGGAATTATGACACACAATACACTATGTATGAGGCATATAATGGGTTACTGTGATCACTGGTCCTGTGTATGCTGGAATTATGACACACAATACACTATGTATGAGGCATATAATGGGTTACTGTGATCACTGGTCCTGTGTATGCTGGAATTATGACACACAATACACTATGTATAACACATATAATGGGTTACTGTGATCGCTGATCCTGTATATGCTGGAAGTATGATACACAATACACTATGTATAATACATATAATGGGTTACTGTGATCGCTGGTCCTGTATATGCTGGAAATATGACACACAATTCACTATGTATGACGCATATTATGGGTTACTGTGATCACTGGTCCTGTGTATGCTGGAATTATTACACACAATACACTATGTATGAGGCATATAATGGGTTACTGTGATCGCTGGTCCTGTATATGCTGGAATTATGACACACAATTCACTATGTATGAGGCATATAATGGGTTACTGTGATCGCTGGTTCTGTATATGCTGGAATTATGATACACAATACACTATGTATGATACATATAATGGGTTACTGTGATCGCTGGTCCTGTATATGCTGGAATTATGATACACAATACACTATGTATGACACATATAATGGGTTACTGTGATCGCTGGTCCTGTATATGCTGGAATTATGACACACAATACACTATGTATGACACATATAATGGGTTACTGTGATCGCTGGTTCTGTATATGATGGAATTATTACACACAGTACACTATGTATGAGGCATATAATGGGTTACTGTGATCTCGTACTGTATATGATGGAATTATGACACACAATACACTATGTATGACACATATAATGGGTTACTGTGATCGCTGGTCCTGTATATGCTGGAATTATGACACACAATTCACTATGTATGACGCATATTATGGGTTACTGTGATCGCTGGTCCTGTGTTTGCTGGAATTATGACACACAATACACTATGTATGAGGCATATAATGGGTTACTGTGATCACTGGTCCTGTGTATGCTGGAATTATGACACACAATACACTATGTATAACACATATAATGGGTTACTGTGATCGCTGATCCTGTATATGCTGGAAGTATGATACACAATACACTATGTATAATACATATAATGGGTTACTGTGATCGCTGGTCCTGTATATGCTGGAAATATGACACACAATTCACTATGTATGACGCATATTATGGGTTACTGTGATCACTGGTCCTGTGTATGCTGGAATTATGACACAGAATACACTATATATGACATATATAATGGGTTACTGTGATCGCTGGTCCTGTATATGATGGAATTATGACACACAATACACTATGTATGAGGCATATAATGGGTTACTGTGATCGCTGGTCCTGTATATGTTGGAATTATGACACATAATTAACTATGTATAATACATATAATGGGTTACTGTGATCGCTGGTCCTGTATATGCTGGGATTATGACACACAATACACTATGTATGAGGCATATAATGGGTTACTGTGATCGCTGATCCTGTATATGCTGGAATTATGACACACAATACACTATATATGATGAATATAATGGGTTCCTGTGATCGCTGGTTCTGTGTATGCTGAAATTATTACACACAATATACTATGTATGACACATATAATAGGTTACTCTTTTGCTGGTCCTGTATATGCTGGAATTATGACACACAATACACTATATATGACGCATATAATGGGTTACTGTGATCGCTGGTCCTGTACATGATGGGATTATGACACACAATACACTATATATGAGGCATATAATGGGTTACTATTTTCGCTGGTCCTGTATATGCTGGAATAATCACACACAATACACTTTGTATGAGGCATATGATGGGTTTCTGTGATCGCTGGTCCTGTATATGCTGGAATTATGACACACAGTACACTATGTATGACGTATATAATGGGTTACTGTGATCGCTGGTCCTGTATATGCTGGAATTATGACACACAATACACTATGTATGATGCATATAATGGGTTACTGTGGTCGCTGGTTGTGTATATGTTGGGATTATGACACACAATACACTATGTATGACGCATATAATGGGTAATTGTGATCGCTGGTTCTGTGTATGCTGGGATTATGACACACAGTACACTATGTATGACACATATAATGGGTTACTGTGATCGTTGGTCCTGTATAAACTGGAATTATGATACACAATACACTATGTTTGAGGCATTTAATGGGTTATTGTGATCGCTGGTTCAGTGTATGCTGGAGTTATGACATACAATACACTATATATGACACATTTAATGGGTTACTGTGATCACTGGTTCTGTGTATGCTGGAATTATGACACAATACACTATGTATGACGCATATAATGGGTTACTTTGATCGCTTATCCTGTATATGCTGGAAGTATGATACACAATACACTATGTATGAAGCATATAATGGGTTAATGTGATCGCTCGTCCTGAATATGCTGGATTATGACACACAATACACTATGTATGACGCATATAATGGGTTACTGTGATCTCTGGTCCTGTATATGATGGTATTATGACACACAATACACTATGTATGACGTACTGTATATATTGGGTTACTGTGATCGCTGCTTCAGTGTATGCTGGAATTATGACACACAATACACTATGTATGACACATATAATGGGTCACTGTGATCGCTGGTCCTGTATATGATGGAGTTATGACACACAGTACACTATGTATGACACATATAATGGGGTACTGTGATCGTTGGTTCAGTGTATGCTGGAATTATAAGACCCAATACACTACATATGAATCATATGATGCATGTAATGGGTTACTGTGATCGCTGGTTCTGTATATGCTGGAACTCTGACACAAAATACACTATGTATGACGCATAGAATGGTTTACTATGATCGCTGGTTCAGTGTATGCTGGAATTATGACATACAATACACCATACTTGCCTACTCTCCCGGGACTGTCGGGAGCCTCCCGAAAATCGGGTGCCGCTCCCGACTCCCCTCCAGACTAGGCAAGTCCCCCGGAAAGCCCCGCTAACCCACGCACCAGCTGCAAAATTGGGCGGTGCGGGGGTGTGATGACGCGATTTGCGCTGAATTGCATCATCATAGCCCCGCCCCCTGCCTTATAATGCCAGTAACATTGGCATTATAACGCGGGGGGCGGGGCCAATATGATGTGATCGCGTCGGCACGCCCCCCCTCCGCCTATTTGACCCGCCCCCATCCTCCCTGCTGGACGGACCTGCCAGCCCCCTCCCGGATTCCCCTGCCGAAATGTCGGCAAGTATGCAATAAACTATATATGACGCATAGAATGGGTTACTGTGATCGCTGGTTCTGTGTATGCTGGAATTATGACACACAATACACTATGTATGCGGCATATAGTGAGTTACTGTGATCGCTGGGTCTGTGTATGCTGGAATTATGACACAATACACTATGTATGATGCATATAAAGGGTTACTGTCATCGCTGGTCCTGTATATGATGGGATTATGACACACAATACACTATGTATGACGCAAATTATGGGTTACTATGATCGCTGGTCCTGTATATGATGGAAGTATGATACACAATACACTATGTATGACGCATATAATGGGTTACTGTGATCGCTGGTTCTGTATATGCTGGGATTATGACACACAATACACTATGTATGATGGATATAATGGGTTACTGTGATCGCTGGTTCAGTGTATGCTGGAATTATGACACACAATACACTATGTATAACACATATAATGGGTTACTGTGATCGCTGGTCCTGTGTATGCTGGAATTATGACACACAATACACTATGTATAACACATATAATGGGTTACTGTGATCGCTGGTCCTGTATATGATGGAATTATGACACACAATACACTATGTATGAGGCATATAACGGGTTACTGTGATCTCTGGTCCTGTATATGCTGGAATTATGATACACAATTCACTATGTATGAGGCATATAATGGGTTACTGTGATCGCTGGTTCTGTATATGATGGAATTATGACACACAATACACTATGTATGACACATATAATGGGTTACTGTGATCGCTGGTCCTGTATATGATGGAATTATGACACACAATACACTATGTATGAGGCATATAATGGGTTACTGTGATCACTGGTCCTGTGTATGCTGGAATTATGACACACAATACACTATGTATAACACATATAATGGGTTACTGTGATCGCTGGTTCTGTATATGCTGGAATTATGACACACAATACACTATGTATAACATATATAATAGGTTACTGTGATCGCTGGTTCTGTATATGCTGGAATTATGACACACAATACACTATGTATGAGGCATATAATGTGTTACTGTGATCTCTGGTCCTCTATATGATGGAATTATGACACACAGTACACTATGTATGAGGCATATAATGGGTTACTGTGATCTCTGGTCCTGTATATGATGGAATTATGACACACAATACACTATGTATGACACATATAATGGGTTACTGTGATCGCTGGTCCTGTATATGCTGGAATTATGATACACAATACACTATGTATGAGGCATATAATGGGTTACTATGATCGCTGGTCCTGTATAAACTGGAATTATGACACACAATACACTATGTATGACGCATATAATGGGTTAATGTGATTGCTGATCCTGTATATGCTGGAATTATGACACACAATATGTATGAGGCATATCATGGGTAACTGTGATCGCTGGTTCTGTGTATGCTGAAATTATTACACACAATACACTATATATGACGCATATAAAGGGTTACTGTGATCGCTGGTCCTGTACATGATGGGATTATGACACACAATACACTATATATGAGGCATATAATGGGTTACTGTTTTCGCTGGTCCTGTATATGCTGGAATTATGACACACAGTACACTATGTATGACGCATATAATGGGTTTCTGTGATCATTGGTCCTGTATATGCTGGAATTATGACACACAATACACTATGTATGATGCATATAATGGGTTACTGTGATCGCTGGTCCTGTATATGCTGGAATTATGACACACAATACACTATGTATGATGCATATAATGGGTTACTGTGATCATTGGTCCTGTATATGCTGGAATTATGACACACAATACACTATGTATGATGCATATAATGGGTTACTGTGGTCGCTGGTTGTGTATATGTTGGGATTATGACACACAATACACTATGTATGACGCATATAATGGGTCACTGTGATCGCTGGTCCTGTATATGCTGGAATTACGACACATAATACACTATATATGACGCATTTAATGGGTTACTGTGATCGCTGGTTCTGTGTATGCTGGGATTATGACACACAATACACTATGTATGAGGCATATAATGGGTTAATGTGGTTGCTGGTCCTGTATATGCTGGAATTATGACACACAGTACACTATGTATGACGCATATAATGGGTTACTGTGATCATTGGTCCTGTATATGCTGGAATTATGACACAATACACTATGTATGATGCATATAATGGGTTACTGTGATCGCTGGTCCTGTATATGCTGGAATTATGACACACAATACACTATGTATGATGCATATAATGGGTTACTGTGATCATTGGTCCTGTATATGCTGGAATTATGACACACAATACACTATGTATGATGCATATAATGGGTTACTGTGATCGCTGGTCCTGTATATGCTGGAATTATGACACACAATACACTATGTATGATGCATATAATGGGTTACTGTGATCATTGGTCCTGTATATGCTGGAATTATGACACACAATACACTATGTATGATGCATATAATGGGTTACTGTGGTCGCTGGTTGTGTATATGTTGGGATTATGACACACAATACACTATGTATGATGCATATAATGGGTTACTGTGATCATTGGTCCTGTATATGCTGGAATTATGACACACAATACACTATGTATGATGCATATAATGGGTTACTGTGGTCGCTGGTTGTGTATATGTTGGGATTATGACACACAATACACTATGTATGAGGCATATAATGGGTTAATGTGGTTGCTGGTCCTGTATATGCTGGAATTATGACACACAATACACTATGTATGACACATATAATGGGTTACTGTTTTCGCTGGTCCTGTATATGCTGGAATTATCACACACAATACACTATGTATGATGCATATAATGGGTTACTGTGGTCGCTGGTTGTGTATATGTTGGGATTATGACACACAATACACTATGTATGAGGCATATAATGGGTTAATGTGGTTGCTGGTCCTGTATATGCTGGAATTATGACACACAATACACTATGTATGACACATATAATGGGTTACTGTTTTCGCTGGTCCTGTATATGCTGGAATTATGACACACAATACACTATGTATGACACATATAATGGGTTACTGTGATCGCTGGTCCTGTATATGCTGGAATTATGACACACAATACACTATGTATGAGGCATATAATGGGTTACTGTGATCACTGGTTCTGTGTATGCTGGAATTATGACACAATACACTATGTATGACGCATATAATGGGTTACTTTGATCGCTTATCCTGTATATGCTGGAAGTATGATACACAATACACTATGTATGAAGCATATAATGGGTTAATGTGATCGCTCGTCCTGTATATGCTGGATTATGACACACAATACACTATGTATGACGTATATAATGGGTTACTGTGATCGCTGGTCCTGTATATGATGGTATTATGACACACAATACACTATGTATGAAGTACTGTATATATTGGGTTACTGTGATCGCTGCTTCAGTGTATGCTGGAATTATGACACACAATACACTATGTATGACACATATAATGGGTCACTGTGATCGCTGGTCCTGTATATGATGGAGTTATGACACACAGTACACTATGTATAAGGCATATAATGAGTTACTGTGATCGCTGGTTCAGTGTATGCTGGAATTATAAGACACAATACACTACATATGAATCATATGATGCATGTAATGGGTTACTGTGATCGCTGGTTCTGTATATGCTGGAACTCTGACACAAAATACACTATGTATGACGCATAGAATGGTTTACTATGATCGCTGGTTCAGTGTATGCTGGAATGATGACATACAATACACCATACTTGCCTACTCTCCCGGGACTGTCGGGAGCCTCCCGAAAATCGGGTGCCGCTCCCTACTCCCCTCCAGACTAGGCAAGTCCCCCGGAAAGCCCCGCTAACCCACGCACCAGCTGCAAAATTGGGCGGTGCGGGGGTGTGATGACGCGATTCGCGCTGAATCGCATCATCATAGCCCCGCCCCCTGCCTTATAATGCCAGTAACATAGGCATTATAACGCGGGGGGCGGGGCCACTATGACGTGATCGCGTCGGCGCGCCCCCCCTCCGCCTATTTGACCAGCCCCCGTCCTCCCTGCTGGACGTACCTGCCAGCCCCCTCCCGGATTCCCCTGCCGAAATGTCGGCAAGTATGCAATAAACTATATATGATGCATAGAATGGGTTACTGTGATCGCTGGTTCTGTGTATGCTGGAATTATGACAAAATACACTATGTATGACACATATAATGGTTTACTCTAATCGCTGGTCCTGTATATGCTGGAATTATGACACACAATACACTATGTATGACACATATAATGGGTTACTGTGATCGCTGGTCCTGTGTATGCTGGGATTATGACACACAATACATTATGTATGATACATATAATGGGTTACTGTGATCGCTGGTCCTGTATATGCTGGAAATATGACACACAATACACTATGTTTGAGGAATATAATGGGTTACTGGCTGTGAACGCTGGTTCAGTGTATGCTGGAATTATGACAGACAATGCACCTTATATGATGCATATAATGGGTTACTGTGATCGCTGGTTCTGTGCATGCTGGAATTATGACACACAATACACTATGTATGGCTTATATAATGGGTTACTGTGATCGCTGGTCCTGTATATGCTGGAAATATGACACACAATACACTATGTTTGAGGAATATAATGGGTAACTGTGAACACTGGTCCTGTATAAACTGGACTTATGACACACAATACAACTATGTATGACGCATATAATGGGTTACTGTGATCGCTGGTTCTGTGTATGCTGGAATTATGACACACAATACACTATGTATGCGGCATATAGTGAGTTACTGTGATCGCTGGGTCTGTGTATGCTGGAATTATGACACAATACACTATGTATGATGCATATAATGGGTTACTGTGATCGCTGGTTCTGTATATGCTGGAATTATGACACACAATACACTATGTATGACGCACAGAATGGGTTACTGTGATCGCTGGTTCTGTATAAGCTGGAATTATGACACACAATACACTATGTATGACACATATAATGGGTTACTGTGATCACTGGTCCTGTATATGCTGGAATTATGACACACAATACACTATGTATGACACATATAATGGGTTGCTGTGATCGCTTGTCCTGTATAAACTGGGATTATGACACACAATACACTATGTATGAGGCATATAATGGGTTACTGTGATCGCTGGTCCTGTATATGCTGGAATTATGACACACAATACACTATGTATGATGCATATAATGGGTTACTGCGATCGCTGGTTCTGTATATGCTGGAATTATGACACACAATACACTATGTATGACGCATATAATGGGTTACTGCGATCGCTGGTCCTGTATAAACTGTTATTATGACACACAATACACTATGTATGAGGCATATAATGGGTTACTGTGATTGCTGGTCCTGTATATGCTGGAATTATGACACACAATAGACTATGTATGATGCATATAATGGGTTACTGTGATCGCTGGTCCTGTATATGCTGGAATTATGACACACAATACACTATGTATGATGCATATAATGGGTTACTGTGATCGCTGATGTTATTGTGAATATATGCCTATTATATTTTGCTGCAATCTGTTTTCCACGATAGGAAGTTTCACTACTAAATCCCTTGCTAAGAAAAATGCATATAATGATGATGGTATTTCCATGTAGCTTTGAAAATATGTGACTAAGAAAAAGCATTGTATACATGGGTATAATACGATCTATTATCATTTCACTTAATTGTTTGTTCTTCTCCTTTGGGATTAGATTGAATATTGCAGATATAAGTAGAAACTACAGCAATTTCCCAAGGACAATTATGAACATCCACATTTTGAGGAATGTTTCAGTGGATCTCCTGTAAGTGGAGAAATTTGTGTGTTTAAATAAATTACAGACACTGATAGGTGTTATTTAAGCCATTTTTATTTTCTTTTTAATAGACAATAATAAAAGCTAGTTTTAAACAGTTATATTATATAACAATAGTGATAAGAGTGTGCCCTATACATGGAGTCATCTTCTGTTCTCTTCTCTTTTTGATAGTTATATAGGACTTCTATCACTTGGCGGTATATAAGGGACCTTACATACAGTTTCTATAGGACCCACAAATATCTAGCTACACCCCTGACCAGGGCCGTATTAACCCATGGCCGACTCCTAGGCTTTCAGGTGTTTTGGGCCCCCCCTCCCGGCACTTCTGTCTGTCACCCCACTACAGGCTCTGTATGGTGAGTGGGGCTGGTGAGAGGAAAATGAGCACAGTACATGGTGTAATACAGCGTGGCCAAAAGATGACATAGAGCAGAGTGTATGGGATATAAGCAATAATGGGGGGACTTGGTTTAGTATAGAGAGTGTTTCTGTTTATTAGATTGCTAACAATGGAGACACAGAGCTCCAGACAATCCCAATAACATGTAGATTACATTATCATTATTGTCTAGTGCGGGAAGCCTGT
This sequence comes from Taudactylus pleione, assembly GCA_031769625.1. Lineage (NCBI taxonomy): Eukaryota > Metazoa > Chordata > Amphibia > Anura > Myobatrachidae > Taudactylus > Taudactylus pleione. The sequence goes on from JAUIMM010000240.1 coordinate 2,060,638, forward strand.
TGTCAGAGAGGGTGTTGGGGAGACAAGATGGCCGCTTTAGGGTGTTCCCCTGTCTGTATTCCAAATAGAGGTGATATCTCCCTGTGCTGTGTCTGCAGTGTAGTGTCACTGGGATTAGGGAATCTGCACTCAACATTGTACATATGTGCGATGCTGAATTAGCCCCAAGTCCTCACAGCTGTAGCTTAAAAAATGGGATTTTACCTGCTATGGGGATGTGAGGTAAAAGGCACGTTATATCCTATGGAGCGTTAATGCGGATTCATTTGTGCGGCAAAAATAAATTGCACATAATTTGTACCCGGCCACGTTAAGTTGAATCTAGCCGCATTAACCCATGTAAAGGGGTCATTTCGGTTAATTGAGTCCCCCCATAGTGTGTAATATACAGCATAGTGCAGCGTTTTTTAACCACAGTGCTGCGGCACACTAGTGTGGAGGCCAATGTAGTGTGTTTTACTGTATTCCTGTAGAGGCCAATGTAGTGTGTTTTATACCTGTGGAGGCCAATGTAGTGTGTTTTACTGTATTCCTGTAGAGGCCAATGTAATGTGTTTTATACCTGTGGAGGCCAATGTAGTGTGTTTTATACCTGTGGAGGCCAATGTAGTGTGTTTTACTGTATTCCTGTGGAGGCCAATGTAGTGTGTTTTATTCCTGTGGAGGCCAATGTAGTGTGTTTTATTCCTCTGGAGGCCAATGTAGTGTGTTTTATTCCAGTAGAGGCCAATGTAGTGTGTTTTATACCTGTGGAGGCCAATGTAGTGTGTTTTATTCCTGTGGAGGCCAATGTAGTGTGTTTTATTTTTATACCTGTGGAGGCCAATGTAGTGTGTTTTATTCCTGTGGAGGCCAATGTAGTGTGTTTTATTCCTGTGGAGGCCAATGTAGTGTGTTTTATACCTGTGGAGGCCAATGTAGTGTGTTTTATTCCTGTGGAGGCCAATGTAGTGTGTTTTATACCTGTGGAGGCCAATGTAGTGTGTTTTATTCCTGTGGAGGCCAATGTAGTATATTTTATACCTGTGGAGGCCAATGTAGTGTGTTTTATACCTGTGGAGGCCAATGTAGTGTGTTTTATTCCTGTGGAGGCCAATGTAGTGTGTTTTATTCCTGTGGAGGCCAATGTAGTGTGTTTTATTCCTGTGGAGGCCAATGTAGTGTGTTTTATTTTTATACCTGTGGAGGCCAATGTAGTGTGTTTTATTCCTATGGAGGCCAATGTAGTGTGTTTTATACCTGTGGAGGCCAATGTAGTATATTTTATACCTGTGGAGGCCAATGTAGTGTGTTTTATACCTGTGGAGGCCAATGTAGTGTGTTTTATTCCTGTGGAGGCCAATGTAGTGTGTTTTATTCCTGTGGAGGCCAATGTAGTGTGTTTTATTCCTCTGGAGGCCAATGTAGTGTGTTTTATTCCTCTGGAGGCCAATGTAGTGTGTTTTATTTTTATACCTGTGGAGGCCAATGTAGTGTGTTTTATTCCTGTGGAGGCCAATGTAGTGTGTTTTATTCCTCTGGAGGCCAATGTAGTGTGTTTTATTCCAGTAGAGGCCAATGTAGTGTGTTTTATACCTGTGGAGGCCAATGTAGTGTGTTTTATTCCTGTGGAGGCCAATGTAGTGTGTTTTATTTTTATACCTGTGGAGGCCAATGTAGTGTGTTTTATTCCTGTGGAGGCCAATGTAGTGTGTTTTATTCCTGTGGAGGCCAATGTAGTGTGTTTATTCCTGTGAAGGCCAATGTGTGTATTTTGTATGTGGGAGCCAATGTGTATGATTTTTCATTTGCACGCACGCCGCGTCGCAGGACAGTGTGCCTCAGCAATTTTAAAATGTTGTGGTGTGCCTCCAGTTGAAAAAGGTTGAAATCACTGGTAAAGTACATAGAGACATACTACAAGCCACTATCCCCATGACTGAAGGCACCAGTGTGACTGACATTTTGCTTTTTATTTACAGAGACAGAGAGAAACATCGGGCAATTCCCGTCTATGACCGGGATTTACCAGGTACAGTACATGAATAAAACACCTGTACACCAGGCCAGAGAATGTGAGGGAGTCTGTGCCGTCTGGCTCTGCCATACAATACATAATAATGTTTGGTGCTGGGATCTGTGTTATATAATTGTTCCCCTCTTAAGACAAATCATTATTATTATATCACCAGAGTTACCTCACAGTAATGGCTGCCATGTACGTACAGCATAGAGGTCCTGATTCTGGTGTGGAGGCAAACGCCATCGCAGCTGTGATCTCTCATGGATCGCAATTGCGCTAATATGCTAATGACTCACTCGCCGCCCAGTGCTTAGAGCCGCCCACTGACAGCATCTCACATCCGCCGCTCTCACACACATACCCTTCTAACGAAGATCCGGCGGCCATCAGTCCTCTGAGTAAGGCTAAGCTGTCGCAGATACGCAGATACCACGCCTCTTGGACTTGGACACACCCCCATTAATACCCAGGCCCTGTGACTGTCTCACTGGCCCTGAATGTGGTCACATGGCCTCTTGCACCCCAGATAGTGCAGCAATTGTCTTGTTACATGTCTGAGCTAGTCAGTGGCGTATCTATAATAGGTGCAGTGTGTGCGGGGCACACGGGCCCCTGGGTCCAGGGGGGCCCTGCATTGCCCACACTGCACCCATATTAATTTAAACTTACCTGTCCGTGGTCCTGCGGTGGGTGTCAGCGCTGCTCAGAAGACCAGAAAATGCCCGCTGCGGACATTTTTCCGGTGTTCTGCACATGCGCAGTAGACTCTGGACACACTAGTGCCCGGAGTTTACTAATGCTCCGGTGGCTGGCCAGCCGCGTCAGTCGGCTGCCGGCCACCGGGAAGGGAGGAGGGGGCCCCGCACGGGGAGTGCACACGGGCCCCGTCCTCTTTTAAGACACCCCTGGCTATAGTGTATTAGACATACGTACAGTAATCACATCCAGGTGTTTTCCCATTGTCTTTCCCTCATAATGTATATATTAATGTCCTTCTATATGTGTACATGACTCCCTTTACCTCTGTCTCTTACACGGCTTCTCTTCTCTTTTTAGGATCAAGAATAGGCATAGTGACTTGCCATATCAACATCTATATGGCTAAAATGGGTGTGACCCTTAGCGCTGTTGTGGGCATTAATATCTGTATGAGATAACTGCTGCCCGGTGTCTATATGTAGTCAATGGGGGGTATTGTAGTACTGAGGTGCCTGAGGGGTCAGCTGTGACCACGCAGTAATCCTATTGGCTGTACGAGAGGCTAGACAGACTGGAGAAGACTTAGTATGTATTTACCTTAGGTGTAACTGTGGGGGATAACCCGTTCCCCTGGCGTGGGTATTAGGCGGCTCCTTTAGGAACCGTCTAAATCCCACACTAAGAGATCAGGTAATTCCCCATAGTTACACCTAAGTACACACGTCAGTATGATATGCTGGTGAGGTTATTACACGTTATTGTGGCTGATTTAGATGTGCACGCTAACTGCACGCAATACCGATATGCACGCAGTTGGCTGATGTTAGAAGTACTGCGCATGCGTCTTGAGTCACAGTGCGCATTTGCCCCAATGGTTACCGCACGGGGACACCGAACAAATTTTGATGTAAGAGCCGTGGATGTCAGTGGGTGTTCCTGGGAGGTGACTATAGGGAGGCGGCTAGGCAGACGCGGAGCGCGTCGTGGGCTCTTTGCTTAATCAGCAGCATCTAAAGACGCAGTAGCGCTAACACAGGACGCCATGTTCAGACGGAGATATTGTACATTTCATAGGTCTGGTGTGAGCTTCGATGGTGCAACCGATGGCGCGTCTCTAACTACGCAGCGAGACGGAATAGCAACGCTGCAAGTGGGCGTCTCAATAGGCTCAGGATCAGGGGCGGCATTAGCATGAAGACGCAGAAGATGTAAAAGAAGCCGCTGCGTCTGCGCCCACCTCAGAATCAGCCCCATAGTTACATGAGCTATAACTGGGGTAAAGGGAAACGTGGCCACACAATAACCTCACTACATAAAGGCTTTATCCCACTGTACTTATCGCTGCCACGCCTTGTCATTGGTGGCACGAGAGGGGGGTATGGTGCTAATTACCCAGGTCTGGGCCTGTTGTAGGATCCTGGTGGGACCCCTGGGCAGCTACTGATAGGAACCAATCTCCCCCTTTGCAGCGCACAGTGCCACTTCCCGGTGCTGAGCACAGTATATATTATTCTGGAAGGGCCTTGGCCACGCCTCTTGGAGTTGGACACACCCCCTATTAATACCCAGGCCCTGTGGCTGTCTCACTGGCCCTGAATGTGGTCACATGGGGGGTCATTCAGACCCACTCGCAAGCGGCAGGACGCTCGCAAGTGGGTCGATGTTCCCCACTGCGCATGCGCACGATGGAGGGAGCTCCGTCGTGCGCATGCGCGAAACACGGGCAGCGACGGGCTTCCCATCGCTCCGGGTCTCGCACCAAAGGGGGCGTGCTGTCGATGTTGATTGACAGCACGCCCCCTTTGGTGGGCATGCCAGCCAGACTAAGGCGTTCCCATGGCAACGTCTACCGTCTGAAGCCAGCCCCACTGACATCACTAGTGAAGTCAGTGGGAGTGATTTTGGCTCTGATAGAGCCAAAATCACTCCAGGGCTTGAGGCAAAGGAGACCCTACCGCAGGGTCTCCGTCGCAAGTCCGATGGTCGCGATGGTCAAGACCATCGCGACCATCATCATGGCCGCTCGCATATGCTGTGGGTGGTCACCCACAGCTATGCGAGTGGCCAGGAGGCCGCTCCATTTTCATGGAGGAGGGCCCTGATTCAGAGCGAGCTGAATCAGGCCCATGGTCTCTTGCACCCCAGATAGTGCAGCAATTGTCTTGTTACATGTCTGAGCTATAGTGTATGAGACACACGTACAGTAATCACATCCAGGCGTTTTCCCATTGTCTTTCCCTCATAATGTATATATTAATATCCTTCTATATGTGTACATGACTCCCTTTACCTCTGTCTCTTACATGGCTTCTCTTCTCTTTTTAGGAACAAGAATAGGCACAGTCACCTGCCCTATCAGCGAATATACGAATAACATGGGTGTGACCCTTTGCGCTGTTGTGGGTCAGTAACATCTGTATGAGATAACTGCTGCCCGGTGTCTATGTGTAATCAATGGGGGGTATTGTAGTACTGAGGTGCCTCTAGGGGTCAGCCGTGACCACGCGGTAATCCTATTGGTTGTTCTCAACAATTGATGATACTTGTTCTGAATGTGATTGGTGCTCCAGTTAATTAGTGAATAACTTATTTAAACTCATGCAACATTTCTAAAAATCACAAAGTTTCATGTATGCAGGTTCAAGGGCCAATATCACTGACAGTGTGTGGGAGAGCCAATCACACTGGCTGATGCAGATGACAGTATGTGGGAGAGCCAATCACACTGGCTGATGCAGGTGACAGTATGTGGGAGAGCCAATCACACTGGCTGATGCAGGTGACAGTATGTGGGAGAGCCAATCACACTGGCTGATGCAGATGACAGTATGTGGGGGAGCCAATCACACTGGCTGATGCAGATGACAGTATGTGGGAGAGCCAATCACACTGGCTGATGCAGATGAATGTGTAATTGATGTGAGTGTGTGCAATGGTATAAGAGTGCGCAAATATGCTGATGTACTTTTTATAATTTAAGTTTCAGATGCAGAACGTCAGAGGCGCGAGAGGGATGAGGCCATTCGGGAGGAAGCTGAACATATTAAAAATTACCTCCACAAAATTATAGGGTCTCTGGATCATATTTTAAAAGTCTTATAGTTTATTTTAGTTATTTTTTCTCGTTAATTTAGAAACAAGTTTTTTTTGTTAAAAATAAAAGTTAATTTTGGTTTGGATATACAATGTGTTGTGTAATTATTATTATTATTATACATTAGTTTATTATAGTTTACAAATTATATATCTATATATTCCTTTTGTTTGTTGATTATTGTGTGAAAAAAACTTTCGTTTTAGAGCAACAGCGCAATATACTATAGATTAGTAAATTAGCCAGAACAAAAGTACAATTAGCATTCATTGCGTGTGCACAACAGGCAATCATTACTATCAGAACATCAATTGGTGTGGCATTTGCCAGGAAATAATCGCTGATTGATTGCGTGCGCTTCAGCCTGCTATTGCAATCGCTATTATATAACGATGGGACGTGGGCGGCTTTATTTGCTGCTAGGCGTCTTTATTTATCACTGCGATCATATTGCGGTGACAGTCATCTGCATGTTCTCGCACGCACAGGATATGTGCCTTCGCAATTATGTGAACCAAGTTGTATCAGGCCCAAAATTATCAATTTTTGGGGGGTCCAGGATGGTCTCCTCACTTTTTTATGCACTTCTCTCACATCGCATTTGGCAGTCAAATTACAAACCTCCGCTACGAGTACCGCTATTAGGCATTTTTATTTGGAATGGAGATTTCTTGATGTGCGCATTAGTGCGAAGTTGTCCAGTTTCATGAAACAAACTCATTACTCGCAATTCACAGCTAATTGGGAGGACCCCCGTGTGCTCACAAACTTCACAAATCACTGAGGAGAGTCTAAAGGCCCCCACACATCAGAACGATATCGTTCCAACCAGCCAACTAGCTGTCTGGTTGGAATGATAATCGTCCTGTGTGTGGGAGTAAACGATAGTCAGCCATTTGCTCCCACACGCTGAAAAACGTCCAGAAACGGTCGCTCCAACCAGTTGGTGATAATCAAACAAGTTTGATTTTCAACAACTATTGTTCTAGTGTAGGAGGAACTTTCCCCCAACTGAACGATAAGTAGGCGGACACCTGGCCGCTAGTGTCCGCCTACTTCACTACCCCTGTCGGCTTTGGATCCCCCTGCCTGTCACTGATAGGGGGCCCGGCTGAGTGTGAGGAGAGGACCAGTGCAGCTGCTGCACACAGGTCCTCAAGGTAAGTATCATACTGTAGGACCTGCGCTCCCTTCCCCTGTGAGAAACGGGGTGCCCCCCGTGATCACAGATTTGCCCCCCCAGGTCTCTTCTCCACCACCCCTACGATCACAGATGTACTCTCCATGGGTGCCGCCCCCCACCCCTGTGACCAAAGATGCACCTTCCGCGGGTGCCGCCCCCCACCTCTGCGATCACAGATTTACCCCGTGGGTGCTCCCCTCACCGCAGGTGCTGCCCCCATAATCAAAGATGTACCCCCAGCGGGTGCTACCCCCTGCGATCACAGAAGTACTTTTCCCCCGCAATCAAAGATGTACCCCCCCAGTATGGACGTGTCTCCTCTCAGCTCCCTGGAGAGTCCCTCTAATCATTGGGCCCCATGGTCCCCCTTGTCACCCTGCGGGTCCTTGGCCCTTACCTTCAAACTAGTGGAGCTGCTCCCCTCTTGCCTGATCTCCGTGAGCGGACTCGCGGCTCCAGATCACCTAAAGTGCATTTTGAAGATTTTTCAAAAATGCACCTACCCCTACCACCCACATTCTTTTAAACACCTACCGCATACTTGGGAAGCCCCCCTGAATTAATTTCGTTATTTAAAAACGTATTCCCCATATTTTTTTATTTTAACCCCAAAATTAAAATAATTTTTTTGGGGTGTACCTATTTTTTTTAAAAACTTTTGTTTTGACACAGTTCATTTTTAGGGGTTATTCCCTGGGGTATTTTTTTTAAGCCTGCACCCCTAAACTCCAATTCTGCACTTTTTTTCGCCATGTAAAATATTATGGGAGAGACATCATGACATCTCTCCCATCACCCACTGCGGGAGCCGGAAGATGGAACTCATGAGGGAGCTCCAGCCCGGCTCTGGTAGCGACAGCGACCAACAGTCAATGAGAGTCTGTCTGATTCTCATTGGCTGCCAAAACAAACACACTGCCGCTGGGTAGTACGAGTGTACTAGCCAGCAGCGGTGTTTGTTACTGTGTAGTGCGGTCTGCATTACACTGACCAGTGTCCTGGACCACCCAGTGTCCGATGGCACCCAGGGCACGAGCCCTACTCGACCCCCCCCTAGTTACGCCACTGCCTCCAGCATGCCGGATCAGCACCGCCCAGCAAACACCAATGGAACACAAGCTGTGGAACCGTGCTGTCCATCCTGTGACTAGGGGAGCAAATTTTACAAATGTAACAAATATTTGTTTTGTTCTATTAATGTTTACAATTGTAAAGCGCAACAGAATATGCTGCGCTATATAAGAAACTCTTAATAAATAAATAAAAATGAATGCTCCAACTTCAGGATGTGGCGGAGCTGTTTGGACACCATGAGGCAGCAAAGTGCTTCCGCAGAGTGGGGGGATCTGTCTCGGTGCACCCAAGGGACCTGGCCAGGTGACAGGCAACATACTGGTGCCCGGGGAGGATCCAACCAGTTCACCCTGTCTATCAGCTCCAAGGCCAAGAGACAGGCAACAGAACACCGAAAACATAGATTATGAACACACACACATATATATATATATATATATATATATTTATATATACACACACACACACACATATATATATATATATATATACATACACACATAGACATATACTTAGGTAGCAGCTTGTCAGGGGAACAGGTCAAATATGCTTACCCCCATTTTCACATACCCCAAATTTGTTAGATTTTTTTTGGGGGGGGGGAAAGATAACTATTCCTAAGTGCTATTCTTCACCACTTCTTCATAGCCGCAAATATGCACCTGCCGCGGCTATTACAAACTCCGACTTCCTTCAGCATGCAAAAATGGGGGTACCCATAGTGATCCCCCATGTCTGGACATCTTTAGGGAGGTCCCAGGCACATTTCCCAAAAATTCCTGTATTTTTTCAACAGATCAAAGTTTCGCCGGGTCCCGTTTGGCTCCTTTTAAATTGAATACGGGGATAAGCGGGCACGTGCCCGATACTTTATCCCCACTCTTATCTCCGATGTGGAGGGAAAAGTCCAGCACAGACTTTTCGCTCCCATAATGAATAAGGCCCTAAGTGGCATACCCTTACCAACCTGTTAGATAGATCTGATAGCAAAATGGTTGTGACTCTTCTCAGGATTTGTAATTTCTGATAACATTATACGAGCATTACTACAGGGGGTATTTGAGCACATACCATGTTTTGCACACACAATAAACTTGGTGGTTCAGAATGAAAAAAAAATATTTTTAAATAGTTAATTAAATTGCCATCCTGTCTGCCGCTGCAGTGCCCCTCTCTTTTCTAGATGTAGGTGTAACTGTCACAGCTGCTGATATCTTCTACATGTAATTGATAAATGCCTAAAATGCCCACGGACAGCATCTCCTCCATGCCCCTTTCATTTAAAGATAAATAACAAATACTGAACACATACAAGTTTATTGGGTGGGCAAAACATGGGACATGTTCACCCAATTGTAATTATTAATTAATTTCTGCCCTGGCAGTCTAGTGTGAGCTCTCCTTCCTGCAGTTGTGTGTGATATGGCGCCCAAATCACCGTGTCAGGTACTTAGGGTCTGATTCAGAGCCGGATGCTATTTGCGCTCGCTCGTTCAGAAAAAGGGGCTGGCTATTTAAATTGACCCGTACTCCTTATTTTTAGATGCTCCGTCCAATCATATAAAAGAGAAGAAGAAATGCTCCATATAGTGTAGTATTATAAGATTAAAAATAATTTTATTCATACATAATCCACATAAACATAAAACTTGTCACCGAACAATATATATGTGTGGCCCCGTACCGTATAGTTAGGGTGCAGTTTCCTGGACACCCAAAATGACATGTGCAGAAAAAGCCTCAGAGTCTCCCGGGATGTTAATCATTTTAGGAACAAATCACACTGGAATAGGAATAGATATAGTCCTAAAAGACTTAATAGAAATAGATATAAGCAAGCTGAATATGGTGAACCACGATTTGAGCCATACCCCGAAGGAAGAGAGAGGGGATGGAGAAGAAACCAGAAAGTGCCATATAGAGAGAAAGGTTTTACACCTAGGAGAAACATATACTATGTAAAGGATGAATGGTATCCAGAGGAGGATAGAGAACCAGATCGGATAACTACAAGAAATAGATTTGAAATCTTCCAAGATAATGATTTTTTAGGAAGGAACAGGAAACAGAGAAGGAGGTTTTAGCCGTAAAGAAAAAGAATAAACGGGGTAAACGAGGGAAAGGTAGAAATATGAAGGAGAAATCTAGGGAAATTAACGAAGAAAGAAATAAAGAACTAAAGAAGGAAATATTAGTACAAAATTTTTTAATTTAAGTAAGCATATTTTATCTGAGGATGAAAATTCAGTTTTAAAAAAGGGGTTGAAGTTTGCACCCAATAATAAACTCAATAAATTTGAGACTTATTTAGATATACAGAAATTCATGAGGAAGGTGTTATTAAAGAAATATTTCTTGAGCCAAAAAGGGGAAAACACTAATAGCTGTGAAATATTCAAACCTAAATCCACCTTCAACCCCACGTTCAATAGGGGATGTTTCATTGACAGCTTTAATAAAGCTGTCACTATGGAATTAGAAGAAATTATACCAAAATGGGGAAAGAATTCTAATATTTCAGCAAAAGAACGGAAAGCTTTGGACAATCTCAGTAAAAATGACCAAATTACTATTAAGCCGGCAGATAAAGGCGGAAGTATTGTCATTATGGATACAGTCCTTTATGAAAAAGAGATAATGAAACAATTAAACGACAGAGGAACATACTCATTATTAAGAAATAATCCCAGTGAACGTATTAGTAAAAACCTTTCAGAATTATTGATAGAATATAGAAATGAAGGAATCATTACAGATAAAGAAGAAAAATATATGATTATTTACAACCCAAGTTTACCGGTGTTTTATATCTTGCCCAAAGTTCATAAAAGTCTGGAAAATTCCCCGGGACGCCCCATAGTGGCTGGAACCGAAAGTATCACATCCAATTTGTCTCACTTTGTGGACTACCATTTACAGCCTGAAGTGCTGAAAATTAGATCATACATTAAAGATACTAGTGATATTTTAAAGAAATTAAAAGACCTAACTTGGGAAAACGATTTTTTCTTGGTGACCGCAGATGTTAGTAGCTTATACTCCATCATCGAACATTCACAAGGATTAAATGCGGTGAAATATTTTTTAGACAAAAATGAGATGGACCAAAGGAAGGTGGATTTTATGATAGACAGTATATGTTTTATTTTAGAAAATAATTTCTTTTGGCACAATGAGAGATTTTATCAACAAATAAAAGGAACGGCCATGGGCACACGATTTGCTCCGTCATAATCCAACCTCTTCATGGCCTTTTGGGAGGAACAAACCATATGGTCGAATAATAGATTCCTTACGAATATCATAAAATTGTATCGTTTTATAGATGACATCCTTTTCATATGGAAAGGGAGTGAAGAGGATCTAAGAACATTTTGTAGAGAACTAAATGAGAATATTTTAAATATTAATTTAACTTTTAATATTAGTACAGTGGAGGTCAATTTTTTAGACTTAGTTCTATACGTGGAAGGTGGGATTTTTAAGACTAAGACTTTTAATAAACCCACAGATAGTAATTCTTATATAGAATGGGGTAGTAACCATCACCCATTATGGTTAAATAACATACCAAAGGGACAGATGAGAAGAGTGAGACGAAATTGCACGGATGTGGAAGTTTTTAAAGATCAATCAGTGATTTTAAAACAAAAATTAATCTCAAAGGGATACAAAAAGAGAGATATCGATGGAGCTATAAAGGAAATGATAGAGATTAATAGAGAGGATCTTTTAGAATCAAAAACAAGAGAAAAGGAAAAACCTATGATTCTACCATTTATCACTACATTCAATAGCCAATACAAAGAAGTAGAAAAGATTATTAAAAAGCATTGGCATTTGTTAGAACGAGATCCGGTTTTAAATCCAATCATGTCGAAATATCCCAAATTCATATACAAAAAAGCTCCTAATATTAAGAGTAAAATAGTCAAAAGTGCAATACCGCCTAAGAAGCCAGGAAGAGTTAAGACCACTGGATTTCATAGATGCGGTGTATGCACGATGTGTAAAAGTCATAGAAACCAGCAAAGTAAAACGAACACCTTTGTTTCTAATTAAATCGAAAGTACTGTATGAGATTAAGGATTTTATAACATGTAACAGTAGAAATTGTATCTATTTAATAGAGTGCGATTGTGGCCTGCAATATATAGGCCGAACATCAAGGTCTTTGAGAGAACGTTGGGCCGAACATCTTCGAAATATAAAAAGGGATTCATTAATCACTAATTATCTAATCACTTCAAAGAGTGCCATGACTGTGCCACAAAAAGTATAAAGACAGTGATAGGCATTAAACAAGTGACTAAACATTGGCGGAAAACAAATGGAGATGAGAATTTAGCCTGTTTAGAAATGAAATGGATCTATGAAATGGGGACATTGGTTCCCAATGGGCTTAACAATGATTTTGAACTTTAATGGTTTTTATAATATCACATAGAATGATTGACTTTTATTGATTCTTATCTTATTTTAGTATGAATATATGGTTGTTTTAAATAAAAAATTTAAATTTTTTTTATATATTATATTTTTATATATTTATATATTCTCCATGTTTATATATCCTATATGTCTTCGTATATATTCTGTGTTCTTTATATTCCTCATATCTTACATTTTTAATGAATTGATTTATATTTGAGCAATGTATCCTTTTAATATATGTCTTTATTGTAAGCTCCGAGGTCCGGTTATCAAGTATGCGTTCCACATAAGAGGAACGCAGAAACCAGAAGTGGGGTTAGAGGTGCTTTGTAAAGGAAGGAGACACATCTACTATGAAGCTTGCGTTCCACGAGTGTGGAACGCAGGAACCAGAAGCTCCGGAGACCCCGCTATGCGAGTGTGGAGTGAGAAAGTCAGCAGCGGTCTAGGCACATGACCGGAAGTGTGCATCACTCTAGGGGCCAAATTATATACAGATAGGAACAGAATGGTTTGGGTGTGAAGCCCCGGAGAGCATTTAGAAGTATGGGACCGGATGTAAATCCATGACACCGGAACCGGAGGCGTTATAGAGTCCGTTTTTTAATTTTAAATTTTTTTTTGGAAAATGAAAAAGCATTATATTATTTCAGAGAATACGGTATGTAGAAAAGAAGTATGTGTATAAATTTATAAGTGGTTATTGTGTTTTTTAGTAGGACTTTATAATTATTGTATGGTAATCCCTGCACCAATGAGAAACATTCGGGGGGGATATAAGTTCTGTGAGGGTCACCGCTCACATACACCCTGAGGAAGACTCATCATTCTAAGAGTCGAAACGCGTTGGTGACTTATGTGAAGGGCCCTTATACCGAGGTTTGATTAACAGCTTCCTGGAAATGCCAGCAGATCCTTACTGTCCATCCCGGGAGACTCTGAGGCTTTTTCTGCACATGTCATTTTGGGTGTCCAGGAAACTGCACCCTAACTATATGGTACGGGGCCACACATATATATTGTTCGGTGACAAGTTTTATGTTTATGTGGATTATTTATGAATAAAATTATTTTTAATCTTATAATACTACACTATATGGAGCATTTCTTCTTCTCTTTTATATGATTGGACGGAGCATCTAAAAATAAGGAATACTCTGTGGTGGTCAGAAGAGGAGGAGTTCATCTGACTGTAGATACTTTTTGTCTGGAAAATTTTGAATGGACAGACGTGGAGATAAAAAATTCATGTATTAATATATATATACCAAATATCCTACTGGAGAGCGCAGAAGTGTACTTTATTTTTGTTTGTATATGGTTTGTGAAGTGTGAGAGTCCACTTCAGTACTGTACTGCTGCCTTCCTGTTGAAGCGCAAGTGATCATATATTTTATTATTATTTAAATTGACCGCTCGCTCTTTGCGGTCTGTTGACGCCTCTATGTTTGAACGAGCAAACGAAACATGCGCTCGCTATTTTGAAAAAAATACCCCCTGGCCACTCGCATCATACGTCATCTCCGCTATTTATTAGATTAATCGAGTACATCGAACGGCGTATGAACTGCTCGCTATTCTTCTGGTTGCATTTTCCTACTGCAATCATGCGAGCAGTTCAGGCTAAAAGACAACCAAGTGATGTGGTCGATGACGCTGCTTTGTTAATTATGCACACCCTTAAAATGCCTGTTTTGACTGTTTGGCACGCCTGCGTTCGGATCTCCACTCCCCGTTTTCAAGCACCTTCCCCTGTTACCACCCACAAACGCCTCATCCTGTCACTCAAATTAGCAGGCATTCGCTATTTTGCGAGCACATGATTTCCGACCGCACTGACTGGTTGGCGCATGCGTATTACAACCCATACGCATGCGCAGATGTGCGAACATTGCTCGGTGCGAACGAGCGGCCGCTTCCGAGCAGCTCTGAATCAGACCCTTATATCGATTCAAAAACCCATGAAATCCAACTACGGGGTGACGATGTTTTGCGTATGCTATTGCAGTGACCACGCAGACCCTTCGCAGAGTGATTGACAGGAAGTGAGCTTTTGGGGGTGTTGGTGGGGTGGTCAGCGATACGCGGGGTGTCAGTGCATTTAAACGCTGTTACAGGGGCATGCATAAATTAGTCACTGCGATGGCATACCCAGCTTGAGATATCACTGCGTGCAACAAGGTTAGCGAATTCTGACTAAGGTCTGACCTTGTGCAAGTGTGCGTGAGGCTCCGATGTTACTCGATGTTACTGATGGTTTCGCAGACTTGCAGGGTATTATGGATGTGAGTGAGGGGAAGTGGGCGTCCTTATGTTGGGCACAGCCATCGCAAACATTAGCATATTTTCACAGTGGGTCTACATTGGTAATCGCAGGTGCGATCGTAGTTGTGTTCAGTAATGAATCAGCCCCTAGGAACGTTCTACAGTTCAACAGCACAAATTTAAGGGGAAAATCTACAACTTTAGTGAATTATTGGCTGCAAATAATGACTGATTATTGGTAATGATGTCTCACACACACGTCACTGACAGCTCCTTTATTACAGTCACTGTGAGGAGCACTGACAATACATGTTACTAAAGTGTATGGGGAAAGCAGAATTGTATAAATGTAATACACCCAAGTACTACATTATAATACATTGCAATGCCGCTGTTTTACTCAGCAAGAGAATATTATATTATATATATTTCCCATCTGTGATTTAATTAAAAAAAACCTTTGTATTTATTGCACAAATCACTTCCGCTATTATTATGTTATTAGTGAAACACTTACAGGGTAATTAGGTGATAACACAGAATAATAAAGTAGCTGCTTTCATACAATTTCCAATATTCTGCAAGATGCTGTAATGTGACAATGTCTATTTGTACAAACTCAGCAAACTTTATAGAAGAAAGGGAAACTTTCTCCCACCCTGGTACAAAGGAGGCGAGAGGTCAGGGTGCCGCAGAGTTTCCAAATCCCTGCTGTAGTGTCAGGGTTGTGTAAGGCTGATGTAACCTATGTCTGGGTGAGTCCCTGACTCACAGCCCGTTACCCGCCTGTCCCAGTTTCATCATTAGCGTATAATAGTGTGTACCGTGGCAGAGAGCACGTGCATAGAGCTTCCCTTAGCAGCAATGATCAACTCTCACCCTCTAACTCTCTGCACAGACACTGAGGGGATCTTTATTTTCTGCAATCACCGAGGGTCATTTACACACTTCAACAATGCGAAACCCCCTATTTTATGACCACACGCCGCTACTTTATTGCAGTTTCACACATTTGTAACGGTATGCGCCCGTGTGGATTTGCAGGCTAAGATGTCAGCGCAGGGCCGTAGCTAGGGTAGTGCGGTCGGTGCCATCACTGTTTGGGCCTGTAAAATTTCTGTTTATTATAATTCTTGCTTGTAGCTTCCTCTTATTTCATCCCCAGCATCTCCTGGCCTCTCCTATCTCTTCCCTGGCCCTTCCCCATGAAGCCATGGCCCTTTTTTGGGTGCATTATGTCCCTTTGAAAAATGAGGGGGCGCCAATGCTCTTTCTGGCACAGGGCACCAAAATCTAGTTACGGCTCTGTGTCAGCGTAAGGGGGGCGTCAACATTGTGCACCTGTCAATAGGAGGAGCTGGGTGAATAGGGTGTCCCTTGCTGATATTAGACGTGCGCAGAAGCCGGCACAGGGGGTGCAGCTTCGATACTTCACCCTCCACTGGGTCATGGATTACCTGTCCCCTCCTTTCCTCCTGGACATACACTACTCACCTGGGTGGCCAGGTGAGGGAGGGGGGAATGGGGGAGTCCATGACCTGGCAGAGGGGGAAGTGCCGGCTATGCTGATATATAATCCTGATTATCCTAATCTCTGTCATTCCATTACTACACTGGGCCTGGCTCAGAGATGAACCCTACGGCAATTTTCACGCAGTTGAGCGCTTATCGTCGGTCTGCGCATTGCGTTTGCGCTGTGAATGAATTGCGATCGCACTCGCTTTGAAGATTCACTTGCAATTGACTGACAGGAGGAAAGTTTTGTGGGTGATTATGGGGAGTTCCGGCCAAAATGCGGGCGTGTCAGGGTCGTCTAATGGACATGCACTAGCCAGCGTCTACGATCGCGCACGCAGAGAACAAAGCATAATGCTAAACTGGCGCTTTATACCTGGTGCCAGATTCCAGCTAATAGGTGCCCTGGGAGCTGTTATAATGGAGCAGACACATAAATGAGAAGAACCTGGGAAGTCACTGTACAGAACTGATGGTGATTTGGTTGGTAATTCTGTGTGGAATATTCCTATCTGCTAAGTGGCCACATGACTTCCAAGGGATCTAATAAGCTCAGTAATGAGACAATTGTACTCATAGACCCTCTGAGAAACCATTTACACCAAGCAAACCAGCCATACTCCCCTCACGGCCTGGGTTGGCCGCATTACAGCCTTTAGGCACACAACCGTCAGCGCGCTAAACCCCTCCACGTTCACTAGTAACAGCCCCTCTCTCATGGGGGTATAATAAATCTGCCAGTGACTCCACACGTTATATGCAATTATGGTGACATGCGGTGTGTAACCAGCACTTATACAGATTTATCAAAGTTTTACATAGTTCTTTGCTATATGTGTTGTTCAAAATTGTCTCAGGGTACAGGACAGAAGAGCGCACAAGGCGTGACGGTCCCTCAGCGTAGGGCACCATTAATCTAAGTGATTAGATAGGGGAAAGGTCAAGGACTTTACAGCTGTAAAAAATATATATATAATAATATAATAATAATAATAATAATAATAATAATAATAATGGATACACAGAGCAGAGTATAATATAATAATAATAATATAATAATAATAATATAATAATAATAATAATAATGGATACTCAGAGCAGAGTATAATATAATAATGCAACTAAATAAAGATTTTGCAGGAGAAACATCAATTTTGAAAAAAAAAAACCCAAAAACTATAGTGTAGGAATAATTATACCTGCGCTCTGGAATTCACTGTCTGTCTGCGGTATACGGCCAGCAATGGCATCGATTATCGATATATTACTACGTGACAAAATCTCTCTTACTTAATTAATTGCGAGACCTACTGTTCAGAGGGCCTGATTCATTACGGATCGCTATTGCGATTGCAGCTGCCATTACGCACGCAGACCCACTGCGAAAATATGCAAATGACTGCAATCGCAATGCCGTCGCAGCCTAACATAAGGACACCCACTTCCCCTTACTCACATCAGTAATACCATGCAAGTCTGCAAAACCATCGGTAACATCGAGCACCATCGCAGCCTCACGCACAATTACAGCAGGTCTGACCTCACTCAGAATTTGCCAACCTCAGCGCACGCAGTGAGTACACAAGCTGTGTATGGCATCGCAGTGGCTAATATATGCACGCCCCTGTAACGGCGATCAAACGCACTGACACGCCTGCGTTTCGCCGACAATCTGCCTGTCACCACCCTCAAACAGTCACTTCCTGTCAATCACTCTGCGATGAGTCTGCGTGGACACTGTGGACCTGATTCAGACCAGTTCACTAAGGAGCGATCACTCGCTGCCAGGCGATTGTATCTCAGTGCGCATGTGTATAATCCACAGTGCGTGTGCGCAAGCCAGTCTCAGCAATGGGGAATCGTGCGCTCGTAGTACACAGACTGCCCGCTACTTTGAGTGACAGCGCCGTTTGTGAGTGGTAACAGGGGAAGGTGCTTGTAAATGGGGGAGTGGTGTTGTGGACGCAGGCGTGTCAGGCCAACAAAACACAGTTTAAACGGCGTGCATAATTAGCAAAGTAGCGTTATTGTACATGTCACCTGTATGTATTTCAGCCAGCACTGATCGCATACACTAGCGAGCTCTCAGTGCCGTAGCTCGCTAAGACATAGAGGTCATCCTTACGCCACGCAGTGTGAGCGTGGAATTTAAATATCCGACCCCTTTTTGCCAGCGAGCGGCCGCATCTTGCGAGCAGGTCTGAATGAGCTCCAGTGATCGCAGTGTGATCGCAGTGCAGCCTTGCATGCGCAGTACGCAACAATCACCCATCTGCGTGCACAATCGTAGTTGCGATCTGTAATGAATCAGCCCCAGAGCCCATTATGTACCGGGATGCTCACTGACACTTTCTGGGTTACAGCTTCCATTACCAATATACTGGAGGTAGAATAGATTCAGGCTCCGATGGGACTGTCCGGTATCTCATTATAGTTCTATACAATTGCTGTTTTTTCTTATGATCATAACTTGGGAGCTGATTCATTACAGTGTTGTCTTATGTAACCAAAGCTTTCATGTGTCAGCTGTGTGACTTACTAAAGGATAGAGATCACATACAGAGCCTGAATGTAAACTGTATGATCTGAGCCCCCATCCTCATGTGTACAAGTGGGAAGCACATACACTGGGTGATGTAGTAAGTGACGGTTTGCCAAGCTGCCTGGCCATACGGTGCTTATTAGTAACCAAAAATAAAGATGACTTTTTGAGGCCACCCTACTTAGTTAGTCCATTGGGGAGCGGCCTCTGCTGAGCAGCTGTGTACCCCGTCCTGGTAACCCTGTACAGCAGAGCAACACTGACAAAATAAAGTGTAACCTCTTGTGTCACCTCAGCTTACACTGACAGCCCATGATGGGTCATACCTGCACTTGTAATGAGACAGGTGTGCACTAAGGACCTGATTCAGACCCGCTCACTAGCAAGCGGCCGCTCGTTGCAGATGATGTGCGCATGCGTGTAGTTTGCAGTGCTCGTGCGCAAACTAGAACAAGTGATCCTAATTTGTTCGCTCGCCCTGCAAAGACAGCCCAGTGGAATGAGTGACAGGAGAGGCCGTTTGTGGGTGGTAACAGGGGCAGGGCAGTAGTAACGGGGGAGTGGAGTTGCGGACGCAGGCGTGCCTGAGTGTTTTCACGCCGTTTCTGGGGCGTGCATAATTAACAGGCAGCGTCATAGTACACGTCACCTGGTTGAATAATACACTGAAGTGCTCGCAGTGCTTGCGGTAGGGTACAGTCAACTTCAAGCGCTGCGGTCACATCCAATTGAACTCGATGTATCGATGGTTGTATATACTTCCTGGAGATGACGTTCGCTAGTGGGCGGCTAAAGACAGGCTGGTGGGCATCTATAAACTCAAAGTGATCGCTCGCCAAAACATAGTGGGCGTGCTTATGCCTTGCTGTGTGAGCGGCTGCCTTGACGTCACTTTGCAAAATTTACATACGCTGGGAGAGAACGACGGCATCTAGCGAGCGGGTCTGAATCAGGTCCTATATGTAATGCTTTCATAATCAATAAAACAAATGTACAAACAATAAAATGGACAAGAGCGACCTCTATAGAAATATAATAAATTGTAGTGCCCCCTTTTATTAAATAAGTATTAGTGCGTGTCCATTTCATGAAATATATTAAGTAATAGAGCCCCCTTTATGAACTATGATATATAATTGTGCTCCTTTATAAAATATAGTAAATAGAACTGCCACCTTTTATGAAATACATTAAATAGTAGTGCCCCTTTATTTATATATATATATATATATATATATATATAGATATATATAGTAGAGCCCCTTTATTAAATATAGCAGATACTAATCTGTGAAATATAATCAACAGTGTAGCTACCTTTATGAAATATAATAGTGCCCCCAGTATGAAATGTTAAATATTAGTGCCACCTTTTATGAAGTATAATAGTGTCCCCTTTATGAAAAATAATAAATATTAGTGCCCTTTTTTATGAGATATGCTAAATAGTAAAGGCCCCTGTATGAAATATGATAAATAGTGTAGCCCCCTTTATGAAATATGATAAATAGTAGTACCACCTTTATGAAACATAATAAATATTTGTGTGTTATAAAACTCCTGCACTATTGCATAAGACACCTAGAGTCCCTCTATGGAGAGTCTTTTGCTTATAACAGCCACCTGCTGTTCCTATAGTGTTAGACGCACACACCGGTACTTAGGTGGCCGCCAGGTCTTATACCTCCGAACAGTAGAGGCTTATGCAACAGACAGGATATCACTAGGCAATAACTGGAGTAGTAATGTATAAGCAACAGTATTGTGGTAAGAACACATAACTGCAGTACTGACACTAGTTATGTCCAGTACACTAGAACAGGTAGTAGCAAGGGTATAATTTGCAGACAGAGGATATGAACATCATGTAGAGTAATGTAATCCTTGAAGTGCAGCACATTATTTAAACACAGGTGAAATGCAAGTAATAGAACACTCAGATCTGCACCACAGTTCTCAATGCACTAACAATGGTTAAACACAGTCACTATTATTGTAGCAGCAGCAGCATAACACAGCAATCCCAATATAGAAAGGCAGTGGTATTTAAAACAGTGATTCCAGCAAGTCACATGTGGATTGCTCAGCAGATAATGCATGCTCAGGTCACACAGCGGTATACTAAGGAGTGTATATCAGCAGGGTAACTGCACAGTAGTGATACACTTAGTTGTGTAATTTCTTAAGGAAGACAGCTAGGAACTCAGGAACAGCAACCATGAACAGGGACCGAATGACAAGGCTCCAAGAAGACTATCACAGGCTGCCGCAGACCATAACAGTACCCCCCCTTGAGGGTTGACTCCGGACACCCTAATGGATCTGAAGGGAGCAAAAAATCTTGGCAAGAACAAACAATGATCAATGTCTCGGATGATGTCTCTTCTTCTTACCCACATGTTTAGGTCCAGCTACAGCAAGAATAAAGATAATGTCATAATTTACAGGAAGCAATGAACATTCTTTGTGCTTTCTTTTTAGGAGCTGAACACTTGACAGGTTGGGCAGACAATGGGTTCAAAGGACCAGAATTTTCATGAGACAATGAAATGCGGCCAGTGATAATGTTATGAAACTCCTGCACTATTGCATAAGATGCCTAGAGTCCCTCTATGGAGGGTATTCTGCATATAACAGCCACCCGCTGTTCCCATAGTGTTAGATGCACACACCGGTACTTAGGCGGCCGCCAGGTCTTATACCTCCGAGCAGTAGGGGCTTATGCAATAGACAGGAGATCACTAGGCAATAACTGGAGTAGTAGTGTATAAGCAATAGTAATGTGGCAAGGACACAGTTAACTGCAGTACTGACACTAGTTTTGTCCAGTACACTGGGACAGGTAGTAGCAATGGTATAATATGCAGACAGAGGATATGAACATCATGTAGAGTAATGTAATCCTTGAAGTGCAGAACAGTAAATAACCACAGGTGAAATGCAAGTAATAGAACACTCAGATCTGCACCACAGTCTTCAATGCAGTAACAATGGTTAAACACAGTCACTATTATTGCAGCAGCAGCAGCAGCATAACACAGCAATCCCAATATAGAAAGGCAGTGGTATTTATAACAGTGATTCCAGCAAGGCACAGGTGGATTGCTCAGCAGATAATGCATGCACAGGTCACACAGCGGTATACTAAGGAGTGTATATCAGCAGGGTAACTGCACAGTAGTCAGGAAGATAGCTAGGAACTCAGGAACAGCAACCATGAACAGGGGCCCGAATGACAAGGCTCCAAGAAGACTATCATAGGCAGGAAGTGTAGGACTGGCTGCCGTGTATCATAACATTGTGCTCCTTTATAAAATATAGTAGATAGTAATGCCCCATTCTGTGAAATATAATAAACAGTGTTGCTCCCTTTATAAAATATAATAGTGCCCCCAGTATGAAATGTCAAATATCAGTGCCCGCTTTTATGAAATATAATAAATATTTGTACCCTCTTTATAAAATATAGTAAATAGTGGTGCCTCCTTTTATGAACTATGATAAAAATGAGTGCTCCCTTCTGTGAAATGTAATAAACAGTACAGACTCCTTTATGAAATATTATAAATAGCAGTGCCTCCTTTATGAAATATTATAAATAGTAGTGCCTCCTTTATGAAATATGAAAAATATTTGTGCCCCTTTTATTAAATATAATAAATATTAGTGCCCCTTTATAAAATATAATAAATAGCATTATGAAATATAGTAAATAGTAGCACCATATTTATGAAACATAATAAATAGTAGCACATTTTGAAATATAAATATTAGTGCCTCTTTTATGAAATATAATAAATAGTAATCTTTATGAGATACTAGCTGGGATACCCGGCATTGCCCAGGTTGAAGACTGGACCCTGAATTACATCGGCAGCCTTTATTTGTGTACATTGTCCTCGCCTATAACCCCATTCCATTCATCCTGAAAAGGACCCCACTATTTGTTTTACTGCATGCAATCAGTAACATAACTACTGTGGGTGCAAGGGGTGCAGTTGCTATGGTGCCCGAGCTGCCTCTGTGGCCCGCCTCTCCCCCTGCACCCAGTCATGTACACAAGGTGAGCCAGTCCAGTCAGGGACATCAAGGGGGTGTCAGCGATATTGATTTGGTGCCGGCTCTGCAGCTGAATACAGCTGGTGCACTGGCAGGCAGTCATGGAGAGGCAGCGCCGTCGGTCACGAGGCAATCAGAGCTCACAATTGGCTCACGACCGGCACCACATTCAAATTGCGCCTGCGCTGTCTGTCCATGTCTGCCGCTGCCTGCCGGTGCGTAAGCTATAATTAGCTGGTGACGCGGCCCCAAATCCACACCTGCTGCTGCTGGTGGCACACATGGAGGGGTGAGAGGCTGCTGGAGGGACACGGGAATGTGAGTTTCTGGGTGGGGCATAATGTGTAATGGGCACTTCTATTGTGTGGAATAATGTGTTATATGGGACACTGCTACTATGTGGCATAATCTGTAAAGGGCATTACTATGTGGTATAATGGGTAAGGGTCATTATCTTTTTAAAACATACTAAATATTAGTGCAATATTTTCTGAAATATAATATATAGCATTATGAAATATAATAAATAGTAGTACCACTTTTATTAAATATAATGAGTAGTAGTATTCCCTTTATGAAATAAAAATAAAAGAACAATAAATAATCAATAAAGTATTATTACTAGGGGTGTGCACCGGCCACTTTTCGTGTTTTGTGTTTTTGTTTTGGATCTGGATCTTTCTTCGTGTTTTGGATCTGGATTGGTTTTGCCAAAACCACCCTTCCGTGTTTTGGGTTCTGGGTTTTGTGTTTTGGATCTGGATTTTTTCTTAAAAAAAATAACAAAAAACGCTAAAATCACATAAAATGGGCCTTTTTTTGTTCCTACGCTATTAATAACCCCAATAACATTAATTTCCACTCATTTCCACTCTATTCTGAACACCTCACACCTCACAATATTGTTTTTAGGCCAAAAGGTTGCACCGAGGTAGCTGGATGACTATGCTAAGCGACATAAGTGGGTGGCACAAACACGTGGCCCATCTAGGAGTGGCACTGCAGTGGCAGACAGGAAGCCAATCAGCGTTATGGTGCCCATTTGCATGTAGCACGGACCCGGGAGATCTGTGCGAAATGCATCTGTGTGATTGGCACAGAGCAATGACAGGTCCGTGATACCCGTCTGTGCTGCTGTGGTAAAAAAAAAAAAAACCTTTGTAAAAAAATGGCGTGCCCCCCCCGAAAAAAAGAGCAACCAGTCCCGGGCATTAGTGACCCAGTGCTGGGTGTGCTTAAATACAGGGGACAAACGACGTAGGGGTCCCCTGTACTTAAGCACAACCCGCACCGGGCTAGTCAGAACCAGCGCTGGTTGCCAAAATACAGGGGACAAACGACGTAGGGGTCTCCCGTATTCTGCGCAACCAGCTCTGGGCTCTGATCCGGTCCTGGTTCTGGAAATACAGGGGAAAAAATGAGTAGGGTTCCCCTGTATGTTCCAGAACCAGCACTGGACTTTTTCTAGCGGGGGGCTGACGCCACAGCCAGGGGAGCCCTTTCACCGGGCCCCCCAGCCGCAGCATCAGCCCTGACCGCAAGTCAGCCCAGGCCGGGGATCCCTGGAGAGCTGGGGACCCCCCAATAAAGGGGTCACCCTCTCCAGGGCAACCCAGGCCCAGGCTGATAGCCCGGGGCTATCCCCACCACCCTTGGTGGTGGTGGGTGGCGGGTTGATAGAGTGGTGTGGTGTAAATAAAGAATATCAAACATTGTCTTTAGAAGTAGAACTGCAAGTCCCAGCAAGCCTGCCCCGCATGCTGGTACTTAGAGAACCACAAGTACCAGCATGCAGGGCATTAAGGGCCCACTAGTACCTGTTATTAAAGTTTACCTTGCGGCTCCCACCATTGACTACAATGGAGGGAGCCGTTCATTGGCTGAGAGTCGGGAGATGACCTCTCTCAGCCAATGAACGCTTAGCAGCGGGGTTTCCATGGTGATACCCCGCCGCTAAGCTCTCATTCGGGAAGTACCGTTCTATAGAACGGTACTAAGTTCGTGGATCGGGTTTTTTTTTTTTTTTTTTGCCAAGTCCGGGAAGCCTACTTTGGAACGAAGAGGACAGAACCTCGCATAGGAGATGGTGAGTATGTTTTTTTTCACAGGTCCCCTATGGATACTTTACTGGACAAGTGGACCGATGCTACAGGGTTACATAGGTGAGTATGTGTACATGTGTGTGTGTGTGTATGTATGTTTAATAAACTTATACTGTCACGGTGTATGTGTCCTGTTTTTTTTTTAAACATATTTTTACAGGTGAACTACAGGTACTAGTGGGCCCTTAATGCCCTGCATGCTGGTACTTGTGGTTCTCCAAGTACCAGCATGCGGGGCAGGCTTGCTGGGACTTGCAGTTCTACTTCTAAAGACAATGTTTGATACTCTTTATTTACACCACACCACACTATCAACCCACCACCCACCGCCACTAGGGGTGGCGGGGATAGCCCCGGGCTATCAGCCTGGGCCTGGGTTGCCCTGAAGAGGGTGACCCCTTTATTGGGTGGGTCCCCAGCTCTCCAGGGTTCCCCGGCCTGGGCTGACTAGCGGTCAGGGGTGATGCTGCGGCTGGGGGGCCCGGTGAAAGGGCTCCCCTGGCTGTGGCGTCAGCCCCCCGCTAGAAAAAGTCCAGTGCTGGTTCTGGAACATACAGGGGAACCCTACTCATTTTTTTCCCCTGTATTTCCAGAACCAGGACCGGATCAGAGCCCAGAGCTGGTTGCGCAGAATACGGGGGACCCCGACGTCGTTTGTCCCATGGATTTTGGCAACCAGCGCTGGTTCTGACTAGCCCGGTGCTTGTCGTGCTTAAGTACAGGGGACCCCTACATCGTTTGTCCCCTGTATTTAAGCACACCCAGCACTGGGTCACTAATGCCCGAGGCTGGTTGCTCTTTTTTGGGGGGGGCATGCCACGGTTTTTTTTTTTTACCACAGCAGCACAGACGGGTCTCACGGGCCTGTCAGTGCTCTGTGTCAATGACACAGATGCAAGTAGCGCGGATCTCCTGGTCCGTGCGTGCATCTGTGTCATTGAAATACACAGCAGCACAGACGGGTCTCACAGACCCATCTGTGCTCTGTGTCACTGTCAATCACACAGATGCATGTAGCACGGATCTCACGAGTCCGTGCTACATGCAAATGAGCACCATAATGCTGATTGGCTGAGAGCCATGACAGACGGCTCTGTCAGCCAATCAGCACTTTGCCCATTAAAGGCAAAGGCATTTTTTTTAAATGGCCGCTCGAGGCAAAACCTCGAGATCCGACAGCAGATCTCGAGGTTTTGCCTCGGGAGTGGGATCCGGGGCAGACAGGGAGATCCGAGCTTGGGCTCGGATCGCCCCGGATCCCCGAAGTTCGGGTGGGTTCAGTTCTCAGGGAACCGAACCCGCTCATCCCTAATTATTATATTACATATATAACTAATAAGAAAATGTTTCCTCTGTAAATTATTTTCTTGGTCTGACATCATCCAATGGGAAGATGGATAATCCATATGGGACGGGAAATAACATACCCAGCATGCAACGCAAAATAACTGAAGCTATGGTGAGCTTGGCAACTTAAAAGCCGGACAGCCAATCAGCTGTCTCTTATCTGTGATTGGCCGAGTACTCTTTTATATTCCCTGGAAAGTAGCAAAGTGCTGCGTAATATTTGGGTGCAATATAGAAACCCATTAATAAAGGAGCAAAACTATTTGTAATATTTCAATATGGGGCACTACTGTGCTTTATTTAATGTGAGGGGGAGTTCTATAAGCACCAACCATGCAAGAGCAGGCGTGTACTGTCTATACAGTGTTACCTTCATACCCAACAACCAGGGGCACCAGGAGGGGCCAGTGCCTTTCACATCGATAAGGAAATGTCTTGGCTGGGGGGCTGGAGCATTTCTAGAGGACCGTCCCACAAATATGTGGCAGATGGATAAAACTTTGCTTCTCTTGACACTTCAAACGAAAGGCACAGCAGCACACAGGCTCGGACAGGGCCACCGGGGATTTGGCGCCCTGACTTGCAGCATTTCATCCACAACCCTGCCGGCTGGGGAGCAGCTTCACTTACTTTACTATAATGGTGCAAGCTGCTGCCAGCCGGTAAATGTTTCTAAATTGTTACTGTCACCACCACTGCTCTGCGTACTGGAACCACTGGAATTGTAGCTCCCCCCACCCCACAGATGGGCGGGGCCAAGCCCGCAGAGTAGTGGTGGTGACAGTGACATGTTAGAATCATTCACCGGCTGGCAGCAGCTTGCACCTTATAGTAATGTAAGTGTAGGTGCTCTCTGCTAGCAGCATTGTTGTGGAAGAGCTGCGTGCGTGCTTAGACCCACCCACCTACAGAGCTAGAAGCCCGGTGGTGGGGAGAGAAACCTGCAGAGAGTGATGCGTGCTTGACCCTGCCCACCCTCTGGAGTGGGCAGAGCTAGATGTTTGGGGTGGGAGAGAAGCCCTGAGAGCAGTGGTTCCCAAACTGTGCGTCGTGGCACGCTCGGGTGCCTCTGGACACTTGCAGGGGTGCCGCAGGTTGGTGCCAAATCAAATGATTTATGGTCGATGTAATGTAAATATGTGGACAAACAGAAGCGCAAACCTGTCCAACACCACATAACTGACCCCAAGGATGGCAGGAGCACAATTTACTTCACTTTACTACATTTTTTTTTCTGATTTTCTCAAATACAAACTTCTAGCTGTATATATAAATCTCTTGTAGTAGCTGCAGTGGGGGCAATAAGCTGTGTAATAAATCCTGCAGACTTGTCTACAGCTCTCAGTTCTATAATGGAGGAGAGGAAAGAGGCTCATGGCTGCAGGGTCACATCGGCCTCTGCAGTCTCTATACAAGGCTCCTGGAGCAGCTGAAACCGAATTTAAACCATTTTGTTTATAGTAACCTTTGGAACCTGTGTTGCCTTTATAGTAGGGGTGAGCGGGTTCGGATTTCAGAAATCCGAACCCCCCAGAGCCCCCCCGATCCGAGGCCGATTCGAGTCAGGCTCGACTTTTCCCGCCTGACTCGGATCTGAAATCGAGGCAAAACGTCATCATCCCGCCTTCCGGGTCTCGCGGGTTTTGGATCCTATATAAGGTACCCGCGTCGGCACCATTTTCTCACTCGGCTGTGGACAGTGAAGAGGGAGGGTGGGAGTTAGGGCTGGCTGGGCTGTGTAGTGTAGTGTAGTGTAGTGCAGAGTAGTGTTGTGCTGTGCTGTGCTGCGCTGTGCTGCTGTTGTCCATAGGGGCTGTGTCCACTACTTCAAAGTCCATAGGGGCTGGCTGTGTTGTGCTGTGCTGCTGTTGTTAATAGGGGCTGTGTCCACTACATCAAAGTCCATAGGGACTGGCTGGACTGTGTTGTGCAGTCAGTTCTCCATAGGGGCCGTGTCCACTCCAAAGTCCTGTGCAGTGTCCCAGTCCTAAAGGGGTGCTGTAGTGTTGTCCAGGGGGTGCTCTGTCCGTCAGGGGTGCTACCCCCAAGTGCTAAAAAAAATAATATTTTTTCTGTGTTTGTGAATTGTGTGCGCAGTAACCGCACGTGCATCAACAAAGTAGTGCCAAGCGTGCGCCTGTGTCATGAGTAAAGGGCCGGCTGGCTTGACCGTTAAAGGGTGCTGTAACCCCCAAAGTACACTCCAAACCAAATAAAAAAATATTTTCTGTGTTTGTGAATTGTGTGAGCAGTAGCCGCACGTGCATCAACAAAGTAGTGCCAAGCGTGCGCCTGTGTCATAAGTAAAGGGCCGGCTGGCCTGACCGTTAAAGAGCGCTGTAACCCCCAAAGTACACTCCAGTCCAAACCAAATAAAAAATCTTTTCTGTGTTTGTGAATTGTGTGCGCAGTAGCCGCACGTGCATCAACAATGTAGTGCAAAGCGTGCGCCTGTGTCATAAGTAAAGGGCCGGCTGGCTTGACCATTAAAGGGTGCTGTAACCCCCAAAGTACACTCCAAACCAAATAAAAAAATATTTTCTGTGTTTGTGAATTGTGTGCGCAGCAGCCGCATGTGCATCAACAAAGTAGTGCCAAGCGTGCGCCTGTGTCCCATAAATAAAGGGCCGGCTGGATTGACCGCTAAAGGGTGCTGTAACCCCCAAAGGGCACTACAAACAAAATAAAAAAATGTTTTCTGTGTTTGTGAATTGTGTGCTCTGTGGCTGCACATGCATCAACAAAGGAGCAGCGCCAAGCGTGCGCTTGTGTCCCATAAGTAAAGAGCCGGCTGACTCATTTCTTAAAGGGTGCTGTAACCCCCAAAGTGCACTACTCTCCAGCAAAAATAAAAAAATATTTTCTGTGTTTGTGTGCGCCTTAGCCGCACGTATATATCAATATAACATAAATGGAGGACCAAACTTTCTCCGATAAAAATAAAATAGGGAAAGATCAAGAACCACTTCCTCCTAGTGCTGTTGCTGCTGCTGGGAGTTGTTCATCATCCCAGAGAGGAAGTAGCAACACCACTACTTTTACTAAACAATTGACCCTCCAACAGTCCCTAGCGATGAGGATGAAGTATGACAGCAGTCATCCTGAAGCAAAACGTATAACTGAGGCCTTGACTGCTATGTTGGTGTTAGACGTGCGTCCGGTATCTGCCATTAGTGCAGTGGGATTTAGACAATTGATGGAGGTAGTGTGTCCCCGGTTCCAAATCCCGTCTAGATTTCACCTGCATCCTCAAAGCAGCAGCGACAAGCGTGCGTCTGTCTGTTAAAGGGTGGTGTAACCCTCAAAGTGCGCTCCACAAACAATAAAAAAATTCTTCTTTTTTTTTCTCTTTGTGAAATGTGTGGGCTGTAGCCGCACCTGCATCCTTAAAGCAGCAGCGACAAGCGTGCGTCTGTCTGTTAAAGGGTGGTGACACCCTCAAAGTGTGCTCCACAAACAATAAAAATATTCTTCTTGTTTTTTCTGTCTTTGTGAATTGTGTGGGCTGTAGCCGCACTTGCATCCTCAAAGCAGCAGCGACAAGCGTGCGTCTGTCTGTTAAAGGGTGGTGTAACCCTCAAAGTGCTCTAAAAAATAAAAAAATATATTTTTTATGTGTTTGTGACTTGTGTGCGATGTAGCCGCACGTGCATCAACACAGTAGCAGCGCCAAGCATGCGCCTGTGTCATAAGTCAAGGGCCAGTTTGGACATCTGGTCCGGACTGAAGGACGTGCCAACAATTTCTGACAAGTCTACTGTCACTGCATATGATACTGTCCTCAAAGCAGCAGCGACAAGCGTGCGTCTGTCTGTTAAAGGGTGGTGTAACCCTCAAAGTGCGCTCCACAAACAATAAAAATATTCTTCTTTTTTTTTCTGTCTTTGTGAAATGTGTGGGCTGTAGCCGCACCTGCATCCTTAAAGCAGCAGCGACAAGCGTGCGTCTGTCTGTTAAAGGGTAGTGACACCCTCAAAGTGTGCTCCACAAACAATAAAAATATTCTTCTTTTTTTTTCTGTCTTTGTGAAATGTGTGGGCTGTAGCCGCACCTGCATCCTTAAAGCAGCAGCGACAAGCGTGCATCTGTCTGTTAAAGGGTGGTGTAACCCTCAAAGTGCGCTCCACAAACAATAAAAATATTCTTCTTTTTTTTCCTGTCTTTGTGAAATGTGTGGGCTGTAGCCGCACCTGCATCCTTAAAGCAGCAGCGACAAGCGTGCTTCTGTCTGTTAAAGGATTACATCGGTGACAGCATCCAAGTAGGCATGTCAGACAGTCTGTACCTGTACTGGCAGGAAAAAGAAGCAATTTGGAGGTCCCTGTACAAACTGGCTCTATTTTACCTGAGTTGCCCACCCTCCAGTGTGTACTCCGAAAGAGTTTTTAGTGCAGCCGGGAACCTTGTCAGCGAAAGGCGTAGTAGGTTGCTTCCACAAAATGTGGAGAAGATGATGTTCATAAAATGAATTATCAACTCTTCCAGGGAGACCAGCCTGAAGAACGTACAGAGGGACCTGTGGTTGTGGATTCCAGCGGGGATGAATTAATACTCTGTGAGGATGAGGATGTACACAACACTGAAGAGGGTGAGGAATCGGTGGATGAGGAGGATGAGGACGACATCTTGCCTCCGTAGAGCCAGTTTGTGCAGGGACAGATTAATTGCCAGCTTGTTTGTGGGGGCCCAAACGAACCAATCATTTCAGCCACAGTCGTGTGGCAGACCCTGGCGCTGAAATGTTTGGTTTGTTAAAGTGTGCATGTCCTGTTTATACAACATAAGGGTGGGTGGGAGAGCCCAAGGACAATTCCATCTTGCACCTCTTTTTTTTCTTTGCATTATGTACTGTTTGGGGCCTAGTTTTTCAAACTGCCATCCTGTCTGCCACTGCAGTGCCACTCCTAGATGGACCACGTGTTTGTGCCGCCCACTCGTATCTCTTAGCATAGTCATCCAGCTACCTCGTGCAACCTTTTGGATATAAAAACACTATTGTGAGGTGTGAGGTGTTCAGAATAGACTGGAAATGAGTGGAAATTAAGGTTATTGAGGTTAATAATAGCATAGGAGCAGAAAAACACACAAATTCTGTGATTTTAGTTGTTTTTATGCTTTTAAAAAAATAATACAGATCCAAAACACAAAACCCAGAACCCAAAACACGGAAGGGTGGTTTTGGCAAAACCAATCCAGATCCAAAACACGAAGAAAGATCCAGATCCAAAACCAAAACACAAAACACGAAAAGTGGCCGGTGCACACCCCTACTTTATAGTGTGATTTAGTTTTAATTTGATGCTTTTGACCTTTTTAGTATTAATGACTGTACACTAAGGGCCTGATCCAGAGATGGAGGATAATGGGATCGCAGCTGCTAAAATATGCTAATAGCTGCAAAGCTTACCTGCGTATAGGGACGCCCACTGCTGCCTTCTCACCTCATACCACTACGCTTACCTATATAATCATTGGTAACATAGACGCACATAGACCAGCCAGGCAGCCCTTGTGGTAGGTCTGACCTGTTCCACATACAGCGGCTCTCCTGACACGCACAGAGCTCTCATTCTGCGTATGTGATCACAATGGCTGATTTATGCACGCCCATGTAACGGCGTATAAACGGTCACACACGCCTGCATTTTTCTACCCCCCCCCTGGTTACCTCCCCCAAATGCTGACGATCTGTCACTCACTTTGCAAATGGGTTCTCTGTGAATCGCAAGACAATCGCTGTACTGCGCAGTGTGACCTGTCCTTCTTACATAGACAATAGCGTCCTTCCACAGCAGTATACTGATAAATAACAACAATCCCAATCTAGGATTACATAGCAAGAAACCGTATCGATGGTTGGACTGGCGCACAAGGATTGGCACCTGCATGGTCTCCTCTAACAATGAGCAATAGTGTGCCGTCTCTGGCATGGATTCTCACCAGTTACACAGAGTATTAATAGTACATTTCTCCTCTTTTATCATAGTTGCATATTTCGTTGTAAATGAATAATATACAATATATGTAGATTTGTCACGTGACCATTCCTCCAATGCCGCATTGTATTGCTGCACGTTACTAGGTGGGCCCCAGCCATTGGTTTCCCTGGTGTGCCCTTTATACCCCAGTCCCACACTTGCAGCACAGAGGAACCACTGTACAAAAGGGAATTACCAGTTATTGTAACACATTATCCTTGAGGCCAAGATGGTGACAGGAGATGGGGGGAACGTTTACAGCAAGAGAAATGTGACCCGTAGATTGCACACGTCAGGGGGTACACGAGCTCGGTGGGTTGCACAATGAGATGGACCGTGTCTGTTACCCCACAATGTAAGGCAGGGGGCACACTACACCACCCTCAGCTTCTGAGACACTGTCACATGGTAATACTTCTATATATATATAACATTTAGGAATACATATTGGCACATAAGCCGTCCTTTTGTACTATTTCTATTTCCCTCCAGAGACACTGAGAAGTTTTACAGCTATTACCAACCAGTAACCAGTGTCCTAATTTCCCAATTCCCTCTGAATACAGAGTATTGTACATTGCCATGTTATCCTGTTACATGAGCCAGTTGTGCCATCATCTGAACCAGCCAGGATTCCCTTCCAAGGCGGGTACTTTGCCAGTGGACGTTTGTAGTGACACAACCCATCCAAGGACACTTCCTGGCAGTAACACTTGGATGTCCGTCACATTGTCTGACCTGGTGACTCCATCCCACCCATGGCATGTGCCAGCTCTATCAGATATCTGTCTAGCACCACAGACCCATCATAACATAATACAACCTATAACCCCTCTAGCACCAGCACACTCCCCTGTCTGTCCTGCTCCTAGGAGGTCATGTCAGGACAATCTACATAGACAGGAGCATGTTTTATTATATTGCCACCATCAGTAAAAATACAATCTTCAAGCCCCCCTCCCTTATATCTGTGATACCCCGGTGGCTTATGGTGTGACGTGGGAGCGATGCCCTCAGAGGTGAGGTACCCTGATGTAGGATGGTCCTCTGATAATACTGGCTGCCCCGCCGGGCAGAGAGGAAAAGGTCTGTCTCCAGGTTACCAGAGATAGGGACAAAGATAGGCTGCACCATAATAATACGGCTTATTCTGTCATCTGGTTTAAGGTCTAATTCAATCACAAAATATATAATCAAAGTTATATCCTACACTGTACCCAATAAATGGCAATGATATCCTACACAAATTATTCAGTGTAACAATTATGTAAGAAATAGTCTCTGTAGTATAAAGCATTAAGCAATAGCGATTACGCATGCAGTCCCACTGCGATAGTATGCTAATCCATTGTGATCACTATGCTGTCACAGCACAACATAAGGACGCCCACCTTACCTTACACACATCCGTAATCCTTAGCAAGACTGTGAAAACATCGGTACAATCGAGTACCATCGCAGCCTCACGCACACTTGCACAAGCTCTGACCTTACTCAGGAATTGCTAACCTCATCACACGCTATGAGTACTCAGGGTGCGTACGGCATGGCAGTAGATAATTTATGCACGCCCCTGCAACGGCATTCAAACGCCCTGACACGCCTGCATTTCACCAGGGCCGCTCCAGGGTTTGGAGCAATGGGTGCCAAGAGGGTGGGGGAGCGGGTACTATCAGCCTGGGCCTGGGTTGCCCTGAAGAGGGTGACCCCTTTATTGGGTGGGTCCCCAGCTCTCCAGGGTTCCCCGGCCTGGGCTGACTAGCGGTCAGGGGTGATGCTGCGGCTGGGGGGCCCGGTGAAAGGGCTCCCCTGGCTGTGGCGTCAGCCCCCCGCTAGAAAAAGTCCAGTGCTGGTTCTGGAACATACAGGGGAACCCTACTCATTTTTTTCCCCTGTATTTCCAGAACCAGGACCGGATCAGAGCCCAGAGCTGGTTGCGCAGAATACGGGGGACCCCGACGTCGTTTGTCCCATGGATTTTGGCAACCAGCGCTGGTTCTGACTAGCCCGGTGCTTGTCGTGCTTAAGTACAGGGGACCCCTACATCGTTTGTCCCCTGTATTTAAGCACACCCAGCACTGGGTCACTAATGCCCGAGGCTGGTTGCTCTTTTTTTGGGGGGGCATGCCACAGTTTTTTTTTTTTTACCACAGCAGCACAGACGGGTCTCACGGGCCTGTCAGTGCTCTGTGTCAATGACACAGATGCAAGTAGCGCGGATCTCCTGGTCCGTGCGTGCATCTGTGTCATTGAAATACACAGCAGCACAGACGGGTCTCACAGACCCATCTGTGCTCTGTGTCACTGTCAATCACACAGATGCATGTAGCACGGATCTCACGAGTCCGTGCTACATGCAAATGAGCACCATAATGCTGATTGGCTGAGAGCCATGACAGACGGCTCTGTCAGCCAATCAGCACTTTGCCCATTAAAGGCAAAGGCATTTTTTTTAAATGGCCGCTCGAGGCAAAACCTCGAGATCCGACAGCAGATCTCGAGGTTTTGCCTCGGGAGTGGGATCCGGGGCAGACAGGGAGATCCGAGCTTGGGCTCGGATCGCCCCGGATCCCCGAAGTTCGGGTGGGTTCAGTTCTCAGGGAACCGAACCCGCTCATCCCTAATTATTATATTACATATATAACTAATAAGAAAATGTTTCCTCTGTAAATTATTTTCTTGGTCTGACATCATCCAATGGGAAGATGGATAATCCATATGGGACGGGAAATAACATACCCAGCATGCAACGCAAAATAACTGAAGCTATGGTGAGCTTGGCAACTTAAAAGCCGGACAGCCAATCAGCTGTCTCTTATCTGTGATTGGCCGAGTACTCTTTTATATTCCCTGGAAAGTAGCAAAGTGCTGCGTAATATTTGGGTGCAATATAGAAACCCATTAATAAAGGAGCAAAACTATTTGTAATATTTCAATATGGGGCACTACTGTGCTTTATTTAATGTGAGGGGGAGTTCTATAAGCACCAACCATGCAAGAGCAGGCGTGTACTGTCTATACAGTGTTACCTTCATACCCAACAACCAGGGGCACCAGGAGGGGCCAGTGCCTTTCACATCGATAAGGAAATGTCTTGGCTGGGGGGCTGGAGCATTTCTAGAGGACCGTCCCACAAATATGTGGCAGATGGATAAAACTTTGCTTCTCTTGACACTTCAAACGAAAGGCACAGCAGCACACAGGCTCGGACAGGGCCACCGGGGATTTGGCGCCCTGACTTGCAGCATTTCATCCACAACCCTGCCGGCTGGGGAGCAGCTTCACTTACTTTACTATAATGGTGCAAGCTGCTGCCAGCCGGTAAATGTTTCTAAATTGTTACTGTCACCACCACTGCTCTGCGTACTGGAACCACTGGAATTGTAGCTCCCCCCACCCCACAGATGGGCGGGGCCAAGCCCGCAGAGTAGTGGTGGTGACAGTGACATGTTAGAATCATTCACCGGCTGGCAGCAGCTTGCACCTTATAGTAATGTAAGTGTAGGTGCTCTCTGCTAGCAGCATTGTTGTGGAAGAGCTGCGTGCGTGCTTAGACCCACCCACCTACAGAGCTAGAAGCCCGGTGGTGGGGAGAGAAACCTGCAGAGAGTGATGCGTGCTTGACCCTGCCCACCCTCTGGAGTGGGCAGAGCTAGATGTTTGGGGTGGGAGAGAAGCCCTGAGAGCAGTGGTTCCCAAACTGTGCGTCGTGGCACGCTCGGGTGCCTCTGGACACTTGCAGGGGTGCCGCAGGTTGGTGCCAAATCAAATGATTTATGGTCGATGTAATGTAAATATGTGGACAAACAGAAGCGCAAACCTGTCCAACACCACATAACTGACCCCAAGGATGGCAGGAGCACAATTTACTTCACTTTACTACATTTTTTTTTCTGATTTTCTCAAATACAAACTTCTAGCTGTATATATAAATCTCTTGTAGTAGCTGCAGTGGGGGCAATAAGCTGTGTAATAAATCCTGCAGACTTGTCTACAGCTCTCAGTTCTATAATGGAGGAGAGGAAAGAGGCTCATGGCTGCAGGGTCACATCGGCCTCTGCAGTCTCTATACAAGGCTCCTGGAGCAGCTGAAACCGAATTTAAACCATTTTGTTTATAGTAACCTTTGGAACCTGTGTTGCCTTTATAGTAGGGGTGAGCGGGTTCGGATTTCAGAAATCCGAACCCCCCAGAGCCCCCCCGATCCGAGGCCGATTCGAGTCAGGCTCGACTTTTCCCGCCTGACTCGGATCTGAAATCGAGGCAAAACGTCATCATCCCGCCTTCCGGGTCTCGCGGGTTTTGGATCCTATATAAGGTACCCGCGTCGGCACCATTTTCTCACTCGGCTGTGGACAGTGAAGAGGGAGGGTGGGAGTTAGGGCTGGCTGGGCTGTGTAGTGTAGTGTAGTGTAGTGCAGAGTAGTGTTGTGCTGTGCTGTGCTGCGCTGTGCTGCTGTTGTCCATAGGGGCTGTGTCCACTACTTCAAAGTCCATAGGGGCTGGCTGTGTTGTGCTGTGCTGCTGTTGTTAATAGGGGCTGTGTCCACTACATCAAAGTCCATAGGGACTGGCTGGACTGTGTTGTGCAGTCAGTTCTCCATAGGGGCTGTGTCCACTCCAAAGTCCTGTGCAGTGTCCCAGTCCTAAAGGGGTGCTGTAGTGTTGTCCAGGGGGTGCTCTGTCCGTCAGGGGTGCTACCCCCAAGTGCTAAAAAAAATAATATTTTTTCTGTGTTTGTGAATTGTGTGCGCAGTAACCGCACGTGCATCAACAAAGTAGTGCCAAGCGTGCGCCTGTGTCATGAGTAAAGGGCCGGCTGGCTTGACCGTTAAAGGGTGCTGTAACCCCCAAAGTACACTCCAAACCAAATAAAAAAATATTTTCTGTGTTTGTGAATTGTGTGAGCAGTAGCCGCACGTGCATCAACAAAGTAGTGCCAAGCGTGCGCCTGTGTCATAAGTAAAGGGCCGGCTGGCCTGACCGTTAAAGAGCGCTGTAACCCCCAAAGTACACTCCAGTCCAAACCAAATAAAAAATCTTTTCTGTGTTTGTGAATTGTGTGCGCAGTAGCCGCACGTGCATCAACAATGTAGTGCAAAGCGTGCGCCTGTGTCATAAGTAAAGGGCCGGCTGGCTTGACCGTTAAAGGGTGCTGTAACCCCCAAAGTACACTCCAAACCAAATAAAAAAATATTTTCTGTGTTTGTGAATTGTGTGCGCAGCAGCCGCATGTGCATCAACAAAGTAGTGCCAAGCGTGCGCCTGTGTCCCATAAATAAAGGGCCGGCTGGATTGACCGCTAAAGGGTGCTGTAACCCCCAAAGGGCACTACAAACAAAATAAAAAAATGTTTTCTGTGTTTGTGAATTGTGTGCTCTGTGGCTGCACATGCATCAACAAAGGAGCAGCGCCAAGCGTGCGCTTGTGTCCCATAAGTAAAGAGCCGGCTGACTCATTTCTTAAAGGGTGCTGTAACCCCCAAAGTGCACTACTCTCCAGCAAAAATAAAAAAATATTTTCTGTGTTTGTGTGCGCCTTAGCCGCACGTATATATCAATATAACATAAATGGAGGACCAAACTTTCTCCGATAAAAATAAAATAGGGAAAGATCAAGAACCACTTCCTCCTAGTGCTGTTGCTGCTGCTGGGAGTTGTTCATCATCCCAGAGAGGAAGTAGCAACACCACTACTTTTACTAAACAATTGACCCTCCAACAGTCCCTAGCGATGAGGATGAAGTATGACAGCAGTCATCCTGAAGCAAAACGTATAACTGAGGCCTTGACTGCTATGTTGGTGTTAGACGTGCGTCCGGTATCTGCCATTAGTGCAGTGGGATTTAGACAATTGATGGAGGTAGTGTGTCCCCGGTTCCAAATCCCGTCTAGATTCCACCTGCATCCTCAAAGCAGCAGCGACAAGCGTGCGTCTGTCTGTTAAAGGGTGGTGTAACCCTCAAAGTGT
This sequence comes from Taudactylus pleione, assembly GCA_031769625.1. Lineage (NCBI taxonomy): Eukaryota > Metazoa > Chordata > Amphibia > Anura > Myobatrachidae > Taudactylus > Taudactylus pleione. The sequence continues at coordinate 2,098,901 of JAUIMM010000240.1, forward strand.
GCTCCACAAACAATAAAAATATTCTTCTTGTTTTTTCTGTCTTTGTGAATTGTGTGGGCTGTAGCCGCACTTGCATCCTCAAAGCAGCAGCGACAAGCGTGCGTCTGTCTGTTAAAGGGTGGTGTAACCCTCAAAGTGCTCTAAAAAATAAAAAAATATATTTTTTATGTGTTTGTGACTTGTGTGCGATGTAGCCGCACGTGCATCAACACAGTAGCAGCGCCAAGCATGCGCCTGTGTCATAAGTCAAGGGCCAGTTTGGACATCTGGTCCGGACTGAAGGACGTGCCAACAATTTCTGACAAGTCTACTGTCACTGCATATGATACTGTCCTCAAAGCAGCAGCGACAAGCGTGCGTCTGTCTGTTAAAGGGTGGTGTAACCCTCAAAGTGCGCTCCACAAACAATAAAAATATTCTTCTTTTTTTTTCTGTCTTTGTGAAATGTGTGGGCTGTAGCCGCACCTGCATCCTTAAAGCAGCAGCGACAAGCGTGCGTCTGTCTGTTAAAGGGTAGTGACACCCTCAAAGTGTGCTCCACAAACAATAAAAATATTCTTCTTTTTTTTTCTGTCTTTGTGAAATGTGTGGGCTGTAGCCGCACCTGCATCCTTAAAGCAGCAGCGACAAGCGTGCATCTGTCTGTTAAAGGGTGGTGTAACCCTCAAAGTGCGCTCCACAAACAATAAAAATATTCTTCTTTTTTTTCCTGTCTTTGTGAAATGTGTGGGCTGTAGCCGCACCTGCATCCTTAAAGCAGCAGCGACAAGCGTGCTTCTGTCTGTTAAAGGATTACATCGGTGACAGCATCCAAGTAGGCATGTCAGACAGTCTGTACCTGTACTGGCAGGAAAAAGAAGCAATTTGGAGGTCCCTGTACAAACTGGCTCTATTTTACCTGAGTTGCCCACCCTCCAGTGTGTACTCCGAAAGAGTTTTTAGTGCAGCCGGGAACCTTGTCAGCGAAAGGCGTAGTAGGTTGCTTCCACAAAATGTGGAGAAGATGATGTTCATAAAATGAATTATCAACTCTTCCAGGGAGACCAGCCTGAAGAACGTACAGAGGGACCTGTGGTTGTGGATTCCAGCGGGGATGAATTAATACTCTGTGAGGATGAGGATGTACACAACACTGAAGAGGGTGAGGAATCGGTGGATGAGGAGGATGAGGACGACATCTTGCCTCCGTAGAGCCAGTTTGTGCAGGGACAGATTAATTGCCAGCTTGTTTGTGGGGGCCCAAACGAACCAATCATTTCAGCCACAGTCGTGTGGCAGACCCTGGCGCTGAAATGTTTGGTTTGTTAAAGTGTGCATGTCCTGTTTATACAACATAAGGGTGGGTGGGAGAGCCCAAGGACAATTCCATCTTGCACCTCTTTTTTTTCTTTGCATTATGTACTGTTTGGGGCCTAGTTTTTCAAACTGCCATCCTGTCTGCCACTGCAGTGCCACTCCTAGATGGACCACGTGTTTGTGCCGCCCACTCGTATCTCTTAGCATAGTCATCCAGCTACCTCGTGCAACCTTTTGGATATAAAAACACTATTGTGAGGTGTGAGGTGTTCAGAATAGACTGGAAATGAGTGGAAATTAAGGTTATTGAGGTTAATAATAGCATAGGAGCAGAAAAACACACAAATTCTGTGATTTTAGCTGTTTTTATGCTTTTAAAAAAATAATACAGATCCAAAACACAAAACCCAGAACCCAAAACACGGAAGGGTGGTTTTGGCAAAACCAATCCAGATCCAAAACACGAAGAAAGATCCAGATCCAAAACCAAAACACAAAACACGAAAAGTGGCCGGTGCACACCCCTACTTTATAGTGTGATTTAGTTTTAATTTGATGCTTTTGACCTTTTTAGTATTAATGACTGTACACTAAGGGCCTGATCCAGAGATGGAGGATAATGGGATCGCAGCTGCTAAAATATGCTAATAGCTGCAAAGCTTACCTGCGTATAGGGACGCCCACTGCTGCCTTCTCACCTCATACCACTACGCTTACCTATATAATCATTGGTAACATAGACGCACATAGACCAGCCAGGCAGCCCTTGTGGTAGGTCTGACCTGTTCCACATACAGCGGCTCTCCTGACACGCACAGAGCTCTCATTCTGCGTATGTGATCACAATGGCTGATTTATGCACGCCCATGTAACGGCGTATAAACGGTCACACACGCCTGCATTTTTCTACCCCCCCCCTGGTTACCTCCCCCAAATGCTGACGATCTGTCACTCACTTTGCAAATGGGTTCTCTGTGAATCGCAAGACAATCGCTGTACTGCGCAGTGTGACCTGTCCTTCTTACATAGACAATAGCGTCCTTCCACAGCAGTATACTGATAAATAACAACAATCCCAATCTAGGATTACATAGCAAGAAACCGTATCGATGGTTGGACTGGCGCACAAGGATTGGCACCTGCATGGTCTCCTCTAACAATGAGCAATAGTGTGCCGTCTCTGGCATGGATTCTCACCAGTTACACAGAGTATTAATAGTACATTTCTCCTCTTTTATCATAGTTGCATATTTCGTTGTAAATGAATAATATACAATATATGTAGATTTGTCACGTGACCATTCCTCCAATGCCGCATTGTATTGCTGCACGTTACTAGGTGGGCCCCAGCCATTGGTTTCCCTGGTGTGCCCTTTATACCCCAGTCCCACACTTGCAGCACAGAGGAACCGCTGTACAAAAGGGAATTACCAGTTATTGTAACACATTATCCTTGAGGCCAAGATGGTGACAGGAGATGGGGGGAACGTTTACAGCAAGAGAAATGTGACCCGTAGATTGCACACGTCAGGGGGTACACGAGCTCGGTGGGTTGCACAATGAGATGGACCGTGTCTGTTACCCCACAATGTAAGGCAGGGGGCACACTACACCACCCTCAGCTTCTGAGACACTGTCACATGGTAATACTTCTATATATATATATATAACATTTAGGAATACATATTGGCACATAAGCCGTCCTTTTGTACTATTTCTATTTCCCTCCAGAGACACTGAGAAGTTTTGCAGCTATTACCAACCAGTAACCAGTGTCCTAATTTCCCAATTCCCTCTGAATACAGAGTATTGTACATTGCCATGTTATCCTGTTACATGAGCCAGTTGTGCCATCATCTGAACCAGCCAGGATTCCCTTCCAAGGCGGGTACTTTGCCAGTGGACGTTTGTAGTGACACAACCCATCCAAGGACACTTCCTGGCAGTAACACTTGGATGTCCGTCACATTGTCTGACCTGGTGACTCCATCCCACCCATGGCATGTGCCAGCTCTATCAGATATCTGTCTAGCACCACAGACCCATCATAACATAATACAACCTATAACCCCTCTAGCACCAGCACACTCCCCTGTCTGTCCTGCTCCTAGGAGGTCATGTCAGGACAATCTACATAGACAGGAGCATGTTTTATTATATTGCCACCATCAGTAAAAATACAATCTTCAAGCCCCCCTCCCTTATATCTGTGATACCCCGGTGGCTTATGGTGTGACGTGGGAGCGATGCCCTCAGAGGTGAGGTACCCTGATGTAGGATGGTCCTCTGATAATACTGGCTGCCCCGCCGGGCAGAGAGGAAAAGGTCTGTCTCCAGGTTACCAGAGATAGGGACAAAGATAGGCTGCACCATAATAATACGGCTTATTCTGTTATCTGGTTTAAGGTCTAATTCAATCACAAAATATATAATCAAAGTTATATCCTACACTGTACCCAATAAATGGCAATGATATCCTACACAAATTATTCAGTGTAACAATTATGTAAGAAATAGTCTCTGTAGTATAAAGCATTAAGCAATAGCGATTACGCATGCAGTCCCACTGCGATAGTATGCTAATCCATTGTGATCACTATGCTGTCACAGCACAACATAAGGACGCCCACCTTACCTTACACACATCCGTAATCCTTAGCAAGACTGTGAAAACATCGGTACAATCGAGTACCATCGCAGCCTCACGCACACTTGCACAAGCTCTGACCTTACTCAGGAATTGCTAACCTCATCACACGCTATGAGTACTCAGGGTGCGTACGGCATGGCAGTAGATAATTTATGCACGCCCCTGCAACGGCATTCAAACGCCCTGACACGCCTGCATTTCACCAGGGCCGCTCCAGGGTTTGGAGCAATGGGTGCCAAGAGGGTGGGGGAGCGGGTACAGTTTACCCGGGCCCAGGCTTGCTAAAGGGGCCCGACGGGCCAGGGTCCGGCGTTGCCCCCCCCGCCCCTCCCTCACAGCAGCTCAGCACACAGCTTGTGCTGGGCTGCATTGTGAGAGTGCTCGCGGCTGCTGCAGCAGCCGGAGCAGTCTCCTATGGCTGTGGGGGGGAGCGCCCCCCTCCCCGGCGTGCAGCGCTGAAAAAGTCATTTTTTTTCATGGGGGGCGTGGCCACGCCTCCCACAATTAGGCCACGCCCCCTCCTTTACCCAGGCCCGGCCAGGCTCTCTACGGCCCTTAATAATAATAATAATAATAATAATATTAATAACAATAATTTTATTTATATAGTGCTTTTCTCCTAAAGGAGCCCTAATTGGGGGCATGACCTAATTACCATAGGCCACGCCCCCTACATGATGTTATTTGGAGGCATGCCCGCATGGCACGCCTCCAAATAATATCAGGCTGGGGGTAAATCCCAGCACTCCGTCACTGGCTGGGCTTCCCCCAGCTCTCTCACGTCAGTGAATGGATGCCGCGCACACACCTGCTGCATCCATTCACACTCCGGGGTCTGGCACTGCCACACAGCTGCAGCGGTGGGGGTCCCCAACCTCCTGATTTGACCACCCGCGGGCCACTTCGGCTGAAATGGGGTTGCCGGGGAGGGGTGCGCCGTCTATGGGTGGTGCCCCTGTGCGACCGCACTAGTTGAGCACCCGTAGAGCCGGCTCTGCATTTCACCGACCCAACCCCCCCATCACCACGCCCATCTTTTAGTTGGCGGGAGCGATGCAGTCCCCATTGCCGGCAATGACCCTTTCCGGCTTCAGCAAAACCTTCCAGGCACTGCCGGGTCCCCGTGTCATGCACATGCACTGAGGAACCATTGCGCATGCGCATTACACTGAAGCCCCATTGCTGGCAGCGTTAGCCCAGCAGAGGACCTCGCCGGAGGGGTAAGTATTAATAAATACTAGTGACATTTTCATTTGTATAACAGTGATACTAAACGAAAATTGCAGCTGGTATTTTCGTTCGTTTATAAATGGTGCCAAATGTCACCCTCCATTTACTTTTCTGCCCACCTCCACTCTAAACAAGATGGCGCCACCTCAGGATCAGGGAGCTGCCCCTCAGTCTGATGACAGTTACTGGCGCTCTGCTGTCCTCTCCCCAACTGTCACTGTTGTGCCCCCAGAGGATTGTGGGGACTGTAGTCTCCTGCAGCAGTGCAGCTCCCAGACAAAAGGAAGTGACACCTCATGACTATGGGGTATCACATAGCTGGGGAGAAAGGGGACATATTTAACCTTACAAAAGTCGGCCATGAGCTGATGAGGGGGAGTCCCATGTTATTTCAGTAACTCCTTTTCCTGTATGGCCTCAGTCATCCTGTACATGATTTACTACAATCTCCAATGATTAGTGTCCTACAGTTATCCCTACTAATCAGTAGGGATCACACTGCAGCTGCGCAAGCATTATAGCCATTGCCGGCTATGGGTGACTGCAGCTGCCTCAGAAATTCCCAGAGTTTACCGGGCTTTCCCTCACTATAGGCTCAATTCATTACAACAAGGCAATAAGGGTGATTATCTACTGCTGCGGTCAGTGCCAGATTAATGTCCACATGGGCCTGAAGCTGACATTTATGACCGGCCTATTGCTGTGACTAGTGATGGGGGGAGCAGTGCTTGTGGGCAGTATCGTAACAAGGCGGCACTGCACCTTGTGTCGGCCCAGCCCCCTGCACCCATGACATTACATCATGCCTAGGGGGTGGGGTTGACTTCACCACCACCAGCTCCTTTACGTAGAGCCCTGGCAGCTCTGGTCGTGCCCACCAGACCCACATCACTGTGGGGGCATGCCCAACACTCTCAGATATGCTGGCCTGCCCCCGGGCTCCCCCTTACACTGAGAATAGCGCATGCACAGGGCATCTATTCTTCTGCTGCTCACCCGCTGCTCTGCAGGTGAGCACTATGGGCACTATATATTACAGACTCTATAGAAGGACTCCAGGTACCTCAGGTGGGCACTATATAATACTGTCTACAAGTGTGCACTATGGACACTATATATTACAGACTCCTTAGAAGGACTCCTGGTACCACAGGTGGGCACTATACATTACTGCCTGCAGGTGTGCACTATGGACACTATATATTACAAACTCTATAGAAGGGCTCAGGTACTTCAAGTGGGCACTAAACATTGCTGTCTGCAGGTGTGCACTATGGACACTATATATACAGACTCTATAGAAGGACTCCAGGTACCTCAGGTGGGCACTATACATTACTGCATGTAGGTGTGCACTATGGACACTAAATATTACAGACTCTATAAAAGTAATCCAGGTACCTCAGGTGGGCACTATACATTACTGTATGAAAGTACGCACTATGGGCACCATACATTACTACCTGCAGGTGTGCACTATAGACACTATATATTACAGACTCTATAGATGGACTCCAGGTACCTCAGGTGGGCACTATACATTATTGTCTGTAGGCGTGCACTATGGGCACTATATATTACAGACTCTATAGAAGGAATCCAGGTACCTCAGTTGGCCACTATACATTACTGTCTGTAGGTGTGCACTATGGACACTATATATTATAGACTCTATAGAATGGCTCCAGGTACTTCAGGTGATCACTATACATTACTGTATGCAGGTGTGCACTATGGACACTATACAGACTCTATAGAAGGATCCAGGTACTTCAGGTGGGCACTATACATTACTGCCTGCAGGTGGGCACTATGGGGACTATATGTTACAGATTCTATAGAATGGTGCCAGGTACTTCAGGTGGGCATTATACATTACTGTCTGCAGGTGCGCATTATGGACACTATATATTACAGACTCTATAGAAGGGTCCATGTGCTCCAGGTGGGCACTATACATTACTGTCTACAGGTGTGCACTATGGATACTAAATATTACAGCTCTATAGAAGGACCCCAGGTGCCTCAGGTGGGCACAATACATTACTGTCTGCAGGTGCACACTGTGGACACTATATGTACAGACTCTATAGAAGGACTCCAGGTACCTCAGGTGGGAACTATACATTAATATGTGCAGGTGTGCACTATGGACACTATATATACAGACTCTATAAAAGGAATCCAGGTGCCTCAGGTGGGCACTATACATTACTGTATGTAGGTGCGCACTATGGGTACTATACATTACTGCCTGCAGGTGCGCACTATGGGCACTATATATTACAGACTCTATAGAATGACGCCAGGTACTTCAGGTGGGAATTATACATTACTGTCTACAGGTGCACATTATGGACCCTATATATTACAGACTCTATAGAAAGACTGCAGGTACCTCAGGTGGGCACTATACAGTACATTACTGCCTGCAGGTGTGCACTATGGGTACTATATATTACAGACTCTATAGAAGAAATCTAGGTACCTCAGGTCGGCACTATACATTACTGTCTGCAGGTGTGTACTATGGACACTATATATTATAGACTCTATAGAAGGGTAAAGGTACCTCAGTTGGGCACTATACATTACTGTCTGCAGATGTGTACTATGGACACTATATATTACAGACTCTATAGAAGGACTCCAGATACCTCAGGTGGGCACTGTACATTATTGTGTGCAGGTGTGCACTATGAACACTATATATTACAGACTCTATAAAAGGAATCAAGGTACCTTAGGTGGGCACTATACATTACTGTATGTAGGTGCGCATTATGGGCACTATACATTACTACCTGCAGTTGTGCACTATGGAAACTATATATTACAGACTCTAAACAAGGGCGCCAGGTACCTCAGGTGGGCACTATACATTACTGTCTGCAGGTGCACACTATGGACACTATATATTACAGACTCTATAGAAGTGTCCAGGTACCTCAGGTGGGCACTATACATTACGGCCTGCAAATGGGCACTATATATTTCAGACTCTATAGAAGGCCGCCAGGTACCGCAGGTGGGCTCTATACATTATTTTCTGCAGGTGTGCATTATGGGCACTATATTTTACAGACTCTAGAGAAGGACTCCAGGTACCTTAGGTGGGCACTATACATTTCTGTGTGCAGGTGTGCAATATAGACACTTTATATTACAGACTCTATAAAAGGAATCCAGGAATCTCAGGTGGGCACTATACATTACGGTCTACAGCTGTGCACTATGGACACTATATACTACAGACTCTATAGAAGGGTCCAGGTATGACTCCAGGTACATCACGTGGGCACTATAAATTATTGTCTGCAGGTGAGCACTATGGACACTGTATATTACAGACTCTATAGAAGGGCTCCAGGTACCTCAGGTGGGCACTATACATTACTACCTGCAGATGGGCACTATGGACACTATATATTAAAGACTCTATAGAAGGGTCCAGGTACCTCAGTTGGGCACTATACATTACTGTCTGCAGGTGTGTAATAAGGGCACTATATATTATAGACTCTATAGAAGGGCTCCAGGTACCTCAGTTGGGCACTATACATTACTGTATGTATGTGTGCACTATGGGAACTATACATTACTACCTGCAGGTGTGTAATATGGACACTATAGATTACAGACTCTATAAAAGTAATCCAGGTACCTCAGGTGTGCACTATACATTACTGTATGCAATTGTGCACTATGGCTACTATATATTACAGACTCTATAGAATGAATCCAGGTACCTCATGTGGGCACTATACATTACTGTCTGCAGATGTGTACTATGGGCACTATATATTACAGACTCTATAGAAGGGTCCAGGTACCTCATGTGGGCACTATACATTACTGTCTGCAGGTGTGCACTATGGGCACTAAGTATTACAGACTCTATAGAAGGGCTCCAGGTACTTCAGGTGATCACTATACATTACAGTATGCAGGTGTGCGCTATGGACACTATACAGACTCTATAGAAGGATCCAGATACTACAGGTGGGCACTGTACATTACTGCCTGCAGGTGCGTACTATGGGCATTATATATTGCAGACTCGATAGAATGGTGCCAGGTACTTCAGGTGGGCATTATACATTACTGTCTGCAGGTGCGCATAATGGACACTTTGGGCCAAATGTAATAGGAAGTCTGTTTTGGTAAATTGCGAGTTTGTTGCTAAACTCGCAATTTTTCACAACTCTCCAATGTAATAGGGTGTCTGTTCACTAAAACTCGCATTTTTCAGAGTTACTAAAACTCTCCATTCTCAAACTCGCATCCCGATGTTTTCACATTGAAAACAATCAACTCGCCCAATGTAATAGAGTGTCTGTTTCAGACTCGCAAAAAAAAGATTACCAAAAGTCCCCAAATAATAGACCTGCTTCAGGCTAGCGAGTACATCCTGAGCAGGTCAGATTAACACAGAAACATGCACATATCCATGAGATATGTACATGTTTCTGTGTGTACTTATGTTAAATGTTATGAAATAAAAAAAAATGACGTGCACCCCCTCCCCAAAAGCATAACCAGCCCCGGGCTTTATAAAGCCTGTTCTGGTTCTAAAAATACAGGGGCCAAAATGCGTAGGGGGCCCCTGTATATTAAGAACCAGCACAGGGCTTTGTTGAGCTGGTCCTGGTTCTGGAAAATCAGGGGACAAAACGAGTATTGGTCCCCTGAAAATTCCTGAACCAGCACCGAACTCTTTCTAGCAGGGGGATAATGCCACAGCCAGGGAAAACCTTTCACCGGTTTCCCCGGCCAAAGCATTATCCCTGACTGCTAGTCAGTCCAGGCCGGGGATCCCTGGGGAGTTGGGTACCCCCCAATAAAGGGGTCCCCCTCTCCAGGGCACCCCAGGCCTAGACTGATAGCCCGGGGCTATCCCCGGCACCCTTGGGCGGTGGGTGCCGGGTTGATAGTGTAAAGTGAAAGTGTAAAATTAAATTTACCATTACGCATTTTGGCCCCTGTATTTTTAGAACCAGAACAGGCTTTATAAAGCCCGGGGCTGGTTATGCTTTTGGGGAGGGGGTGCACGTTTTTTTTTTTTTAACACACACAGAAGCCATCATGGATCTCACTGATCTGTGATGGCTTCTCTAAAACTCGCACCTTTTAATGCTACTCGCATTAAAAGTAGGGGTGTGCACCGGCCACTTTTCGTGTTTTGTGTTTTGGTTTTGGATCTGGATCTTTCTTTGTGTTTTGGATCTGGATTGGTTTTGCCAAAACCACCCTTCCGTGTTTTGGGTTCTGGGTTTTGTGTTTTGGATCTGTATTTTTTTTATTGGTTTGGAGTGTACTTTGGGGGTTACAGCACCCTTTAACAGTCAAGCCAGCCGGCCCTTTACTTATGACACAGGCGCACGCTTGGCACTACTTTGTTGATGCACGTGCGGCTACTGCGCACTCAATTCACAAACACAGAAAATATATATTTTTTTGGTTTGGACTGGAGTGTACTTTGGGGGTTACAGCACCCTTTAACGGTCAAGCCAGCCGGCCCTTTACTTATGACACAGGCGCACGCTTGGCACTACTTTGTTGATGCACGTGCGGCTACTGCGCACACAATTCACAAACACAGAAAATATATAGTTTTTTGGTTTGGACTGGAGTGTACTTTGGGGGTTACAGCACCCTTTAACGGTCAAGCCAGCCGGCCCTTTACTTATGACACAGGCGCACGCTTGGCACTACTTTGTTGATGCACGTGCGGCTACTGCGCACACAATTCACAAACACAGAAAATATATATTTTTTTGGTTTGGACTGGAGTGTACTTTGGGGGTTACAGCACCCTTTAACGGTCAAGCCAGCCGGCCCTTTACTTATGACACAGGCGCATGCTTGGCACTACTTTGTTGATGCACGTGCGGCTACTGCGCACACAATTCACAAACACAGAAAATAATTTTTTTTTTGGTTTGAACTGGAGTGTACTTTGGGGGTTACAGCACCCTTTAACGGTCAAGCCAGCCGGCCCTTTACTTATGACACAGGCGCACGCTTGGCACTACTTTGTTGATGCACGTGCGGCTACTGCACACACAATTCACAAACACAGAAAATAATTTTTTTTTTGGTTTGGACTGGAGTGTACTTTGGGGGTTACAGCACCCTTTAACGGTCAAGCCAGCCGGCCCTTTACTTATGACACAGGCGCACGCTTGGCACTACTTTGTTGATGCACGTGCGGCTACTGCGCACACAATTCACAAACACAGAAAATATATATTTTTTGGTTTGGAGTGTACTTTGGGGGTTACAGCACCCTTTAACGGTCAAGCCAGCCGGCCCTTTACTTATGACACAGGCGCACGCTTGGCACTACTTTGTTGATGCACATGCGGCTACTGCGCACACAATTCACAAACACAGAAAATAATTTTTTTTTTGGTTTGGACTGGAGTGTACTTTGGGGGTTACAGCACCCTTTAACGGTCAAGCCAGCCGGCCCTTTACTTATGACACAGGCGCACGCTTGGCACTACTTTGTTGATGCACGTGCGGCTACTGCGCACACAATTCACAAACACAGAAAATATATAGTTTTTTGGTTTGGACTGGAGTGTACTTTGGGGGTTACAGCACCCTTTAACGGTCAAGCCAGCCGGCCCTTTACTTATGACACAGGCGCACGCTTGGCACTACTTTGTTGATGCACGTGCGGCTACTGCGCACACAATTCACAAACACAGAAAATATATATTTTTTTGGTTTGGACTGGAGTGTACTTTGGGGGTTACAGCACCCTTTAACGGTCAAGCCAGCCGGCCCTTTACTTATGACACAGGCGCACGCTTGGCACTACTTTGTTGATGCACGTGCGGCTACTGCGCACACAATTCACAAACACAGAAAATAATTTTTTTTTTGGTTTGAACTGGAGTGTACTTTGGGGGTTACAGCACCCTTTAACGGTCAAGCCAGCCGGCCCTTTACTTATGACACAGGCGCACGCTTGGCACTACTTTGTTGATGCACGTGCGGCTACTGCACACACAATTCACAAACACAGAAAATAATTTTTTTTTTGGTTTGGACTGGAGTGTACTTTGGGGGTTACAGCACCCTTTAACGGTCAAGCCAGCCGGCCCTTTACTTATGACACAGGCGCACGCTTGGCACTACTTTGTTGATGCACGTGCGGCTACTGCGCACACAATTCACAAACACAGAAAATATATATTTTTTGGTTTGGAGTGTACTTTGGGGGTTACAGCACCCTTTAACGGTCAAGCCAGCCGGCCCTTTACTTATGACACAGGCGCACGCTTGGCACTACTTTGTTGATGCACATGCGGCTACTGCGCACACAATTCACAAACACAGAAAATAATTTTTTTTTTGGTTTGGACTGGAGTGTACTTTGGGGGTTACAGCACCCTTTAACGGTCAAGCCAGCCGGCCCTTTACTTATGACACAGACGCACGCTTGGCACTACTTTGTTGATGCACGTGCGGCTACTGCGCACACAATTCACAAACACAGAAAATAATTTTTTTTTTGGTTTGGACTGGAGTGTACTTTGGGGGTTACAGCACCCTTTAATGGTCAAGCCAGCCGGCCCTTTACTTATGACACAGGCGCACGCTTGGCACTACTTTGTTGATGCACGTGCGGCTACTGCGCACACAATTCACAAACACAGAAAATATATTATTTTTTAGCACTTGAGGAGAGCACCCCTGATGGACAGAGCACCCCCTGGACAACACTACAGCACCCCTTTAGGACTGGGACACTGCACAGGACTTTGGAGTGGACACAGCCCCTATTAACAACAGCAGCACAGCACAACACAGCCAGCCCCTATGGACTTTGAAGTAGTGGACAACAGCAGCACTACACTACACTACACTACACAGCCCAGCCAGCCCTAACTCCCACCCTCCCTCTTCACTGTCCACAGCCGAGTGAGAAAATGGCGCCGACGCGGGTACCTTATATAGGATCCAAAACCCGCGAGACTCGGAAGGCGGGATGATGACGTTTTGCCTCGATTTCAGATCCGAGTCAGGCGGGAAAAGTCGAGCCTGACTCGGATCGGACTCGGATCGGGGGGTTCGGATTTCAGAAATCCGAACCCGCTCACCCCTAATTAAAAGGTGTCAGTTTACATAGTCCTAAACTCGCCTGCACTCGCAAATGCAGTAGCCTCGAGCTGAAAAGTTCGCAGGCTATTGAATTTGCCAGTTTCAGTACAAACTCGCACTTTCTAAAAGTGCGAGAAAGTGCGAGTTTGTACTGTTACTAAAACTGACTACCTATTACATTTGGCCCCATATATATATTACAGATTCTATAGAAGGATTCCAGGTTCCTCAGGTGGGAACTATACATTACTAACTGCAGGTGAGCACAATGGACACTATATATTATAGACTCTATAGAAGGGTCCAGGTACCTCAGTTGGGCACTATACATTACTGTCTGCAGGTGTGTACTATGGGCACTATAAATTACAGACTCTACAGAGGGTCTCCAGGTACCACAGGTGGGCACTATACATAACTGTCTGCAGGTGTTCACTATAGACACTATGGCCCTCATTCAGAGCCACTCGTAAGCGTCCGTACGCTCGTAGTGGTCCGATGTTGTCAAACCAGGCATGCGTCGGTGTAACAGTGCGCATGTGCGTACGGCTGATTGCGATTATTTTTCCAGTCGTTCGTCGAATAGCTAACAGGAAGTGACATATCAAATGTGATTGACAGAACAGTCCGTTTTGGGGCGGTGACAGGGGTGGAGATGGGAAAACGCAGGCGTGTCGAGGCGTTTTTTTGGCGTACATAAATTATCTCATGCGAACTGCCAATGTGAACGGAAAAAGTCATACGTCACTGTCTGATCCACTTTCCATTCATACTGCTCGCACAGCTTGTGGTCTGGTATTCTCTACCACAATGGCGATGGTCTCTTCATCCCTCCTGAGTCTCATTGATGGTTTTCCGATTTATCAATTGAGACCACAAAAACAATCAACTTAGAATTGCAAACAAGCTTGTAATGTGTTTAGCAAATCGTTGTTTTTTTCTAGCACAAAACCGTACGCAGGTGAACTACTCAGCTGCTAATTTCTGGATTAGACAATCAATTAGCTTACCAATTTTTGTGGTAAATATGTGTTCTTTAAAACTCCTAAATAGATTTTAACCCTTTGGTTTTGAAATCCAAAATAATGTTTAGATTTCCCTTCTATTGTTTTTGAGTTTTTATGCAGGATTACCTATTAACCAGTTTAGGAAAAATTTCACAATACAATTGAGCCGATTTTACAGATGTTATATTTTTGATACACATTTTTTTTGGAATGTGTAATTTGCATATTTAACATCTGAATAACGTAAATAAAGATAAAAAATAATAAGAAAACACAAACACAAATAGTGGCAGTTGGCCAACATAAAACAACACAAATTAAGAACAATTCACAAGAAAGGAGAGGGAAGTTTTGGCCCTTAAGGAATATAGGGCAAGCACAGAAGGATTGTGGGAAAATTAGCCAGTGCTGTCAGCGCCTTTTGCCATGTTTGGCCAAGGTAGGGAGGGAGCCTGACCGTGTCCGGGAGGTCCTTCGGCTGGCCTGTCCAGAGGCAGATGTTGGGGCCTCTGGACTAGGCATAGGGCTAGGCACATTTGGAGGGATGGCTGTTGTTGTGCCCGAGGGGGAGGGTCCTGATGTTCCCGCAGGAAGGGAGGCCGGCTCCAACATGTGCTGGCAAACGAGCTGCTCCGGGGCATTTGCAATCCTGATGTTAGCCCCAGCATTGTCGGCCAGGGCCTGAGCAATGGTCACGTTGGCCGCAGCATTTTGCTCCATGGCCTCCGCCACCCGTAGCAGACTGGCGTCCATCCTCTGCAGAATCTCCGTGTGGTGATCCGATTTAAAATTGAGATCCGTGAGGAGGGCCACTGCCTGCGAGGGGGATTGCCCTGGACTGGCTTCTGCAGGGTCCCCAGCCGGATCTACTGCTTCCTCCCCTGCAGAACCAGCAGAAATTCTGTGGCCAACGCTCCCCTTTGGAGCAGACTCATCCGCCTGTGTCTCTGTTGGAAAAATGAGAAAAGAGTAACATTACAATCTACATAGTGTCACAAACACATTTCTGAGTTGTTAACATTACAACATTTACCTGGGACAACATGAGGAGCCGCAAAGTCTGGCATGTCCGTATCCATGTTGGACACGTAAAACATCTCCTCAGCCAGCTCCTCCAAATCATTAAGCTCCAATGACACAGGGGTGGGTCCCCCACCTGTCCCCCCTGCATGCCTATCCCTATCAGACAGTTTTTGCTTCAGCCGATATTTGAAGTCGCTCCATCTGTGGGTGACAAAGTTGGCGTTATTCCTGCAGTATTTGGCCCTGTAACCACTTTTTTTTTTAATGTCGTTTTTACGTACCGGCGTTTGACCTCCGGGGTTGTACGGACCAACTCACCCACCCTATTGACAGCACTGGCTATATCATCCCACATTTTCCACTTTTGGCTTGCACCCATATTCCTATCGGCCTGTGGCAGGATGTCAGTGCACATTTGGACTAAAAACCTCCATCTCCTTTCTTGTGAATTGTGGTGCCTTTTTTTTTTGGTAGCTTTTGTTGGCCTACTAGGCCCAGCAGCCTCTGACATGGCATCCTCCACTCCTTGTGTATAAAACATATTTTAATTTGTGATGTAAAACATTCACAAAAGTAAGGTTTCAAATAATCCTTTTACCCCAAAAATCCAAATACTTACCGTGCGCCTCTTGGCCCGTGCTTTGCTGCTCATTAGACATTTTTGTTTTTCAAGTCTCACTACAGCAGACCGTTTTGGGATTTCCGTGACGTATTTATACCTGCGTCCGCATTACTCGTCCGCATCATTGATTGTGCGCTCCTATTGTCCGTCCTTAATTTGAGGGGGAAAATAAACACTATTTATGGCTTTGGGTGACTCGAGTCAGTTTCTTTTGGGACAGTTTATTTTCTTTCCGTACGCTTTTTGGATTTTCATTTTTGTTTCTTATTTGAGTAAGTATTTTCTATAAACTCCTTTAAAACTCATCGTATTTTTTTTTTGAAATGCTAGTACTTATGTTTTTTTTCTTTTTCTTTTACCAGTTATTTTGGCATTGCCCCCGTGAAGTTTTTGGACTTTGGGTTATTTGTCAGTTTTTGGTAAGTCATTTTTAATGCCTGAAGTTACAGTTTCGATGTGTTGGTGTTCGCATATGTTTGGCTAAGTAATTTGTACTTGTTTCTTTAACCAATCCTGTGTTAACACGAAATATAGCGTACTCTTTGGCGTAATATTGTTTGAGTGGTATGTAATTTTGACCTCCTTAAAAAATTAACGCACTAATGTCTCCTTATTCCCCATGCAAAAATGCGAACTATTTAGCGCACTAATGTCTCCTTATTCCCCATGCAAAAATGCAAACTATTTAGCGCACTGTCTCCTTATTCCCCATGCAAAAATGCGAACTATTTAGCGCACTAATGTCTCCTTATTCCCCATGCAAAAATGCAAACTATTTAGCGCACTAATGTCTCCTTATTCCCCATGCAAAAATACAAACTATTTAGCGCACTAATGTCTCCTTATTCCCCATGCAAAAATGCGAACTATTTAGTGCACTAATGTCTCCTTATTCCCCGTGCAAAAATGCGAACTATTTAGTGCACTAATGTCTCCTTATTCCCCATGCAAAAATGCGGACTATTTAGCGCACTAATGTCTCCTTATTCCCCATGCAAAAATGCTAACTATTTAGCGCACTAATGTCTCCTTATTCCCCATACAAATATGCAAACTATTTAGCGCACTAATGTCTCCTTATTCCCCATGCAAAAATGCAAACTATTTAGCGCACTAATGTCTCCTTATTCCCCATGCAAAAATGCAAACTATTTAGCGCACTAATGTCTCCTTATTCCCCATGCAAAAATGCAAACTATTTAGCGCACTAATGTCTCCTTATTCCCCGTGCAAAAATGTGAACTATTTAGTGCACTAATGTCTCCTTATTCCCCATGCAAAAATGCTTCCGGAACCCGACCAACCTCAACCTCGTCCCAGGCGTAGGCATCGTAGGCGTGTAAGGTCCCATATATATAGAACATGTGTCACCCTTTTTGGGCTGCCCGATGATGAGGTTTTAAGATGATACCGTCTTCCTCCACAAATCATCATAGACACTCTCTCATTAATAGAGAGTGATCTTGAATGGCAAATTGACAGTACTACAGCAATACCACCACTTACGCAATTAATGTCGGTGTTACATTTCTGTGCCTCAGGATCCTTTCAAACCACGGTGGGAATAGTTGCCGGAATATCCCAATCCTCCTTTTCAAGGATCCTGAGGGCAGTGATGGAGGCCCTTTTCAAACACCTCCATCATTTTATTAAAATGCCATTGGATATGGGTTCCCTTAGTGTGGCGAAGGCCAATTTTTACCAAATAGCTGGCTTCCCACAAATCATAGGGGTTGTGGATGGCACTCACATACCACTTCAGCCTCCAGCAAGGCTGGAGGCTATATTTAGGAACCGCAAGCACTATCATTCACTGAATGTAATGGTGGTATGTGATGCCTTCCTCCAGATCCTGTCCCTGAATGCCAAATTCCCCAGGAGTGCACATGATTCCTTCGTCATCCGGCAATCAGGGATTTGGTCTAAATTAGACAACCTACAAGCTGGTGATGTGTGGTTTCTGGGTAAGTGGACACCTTTAGTTGAAACCAATGCAAAGCTTGATACACAATGATCCTGATTGTTGTATTTGTTTTTTCACAGGAGACAGTGGTTACCCTTGCACGCCCTGGCTGCTCACTCCTTATTTGGCTCCCACACCAGGGCCACAAAGTGAGTATAATTCTGCACTTACAGCCACCAGGCAGGTGGTGGAGCGCTGTATCGGCCTTTTAAAAGGCCGATTCAGATGCCTCCACCGCTCTGGTGGCGAACTCATGTATTTGCCAGATATGGTTTCAAAAATAGTGGTCCTGTGTGGGATATTTCACAACATCGCCATAAGGAGTGGTGTCCCAATGCAGCCAGAGGATGCCTTGCCTGAGGATGGCCCCCCCGAGGTTGGTCGGAGGTCAGTATGTGGAGGGGCCATACGCGATGATGTGGTGGCCAGATATTTCAGGTAATTATTGACAAACATTTACTTAATTGACACAATGTCGACATGTTCGATTGTAATGTGCCTTTTTAATATTTTGTAACTTTTTTTTTCTTGTCTTCTTTTAAAAACCACCAAAAACCAATGCCTAATACCTACTCCACTAAATTGTTTACATGTGGCCACATTGGATCAAACTTTGGGAACAATTATTTAATCACCTCATTTGTGGATTTATGCTGGCCTGCTACTTATTTCAACAGTTCTTGATTGTTTCTTTTGTTGTTTGCTTTTGGTGTTGGTTGTTTTTTGTAGTGTCTTTTCACTGTGTGAATTGCTTGTCACAATTCACTTTCTGTATGTGTTTGGTGTGTATTAAATTATTTTTGCCGTTAAAAAGACTTTTTTTAAAAAAAATTACAAGCACGTGTAACCTGGCACAAAACTTGCCACCTTTCGTAATGCCTAATCCTGTAATGTGTGAAATGGTTAAGTCTTTGAAAATGCTTTGTGGCTTTCAAAAAACAACAAAGGTATTATGTTGAATCAGTAGGTTTTCTAAACTAGGCCTAAGCAGGTTTCATTTTCTATTTACATTACCCACCCAAAGAAAAACAACAAAATGTTTGAATTTCTATAAAACTATTGGTATGGTGAGGTGTTTAATGTGGCAGCTTACATACTTACTAGCGCTTTCTACAATCTAATTTACCAACATGATCAAATAGTCGACTTATGGAAGGTTAAACAATGTAATATCTTCAGACAAGGAATGAGACTCGATAAAATACAACGCAATTTTAATTTAAAAAAACAGTTTGGCCATAATACAAAATTATAAAAAATTCAGCTCCGAAGGACCGCCGCCATGTGGTCAAGGACCACTAGCATCCCGATGACGTGGCCACGCAAGGCGGCCAATCCCTCCTTCATAGAATGCAGCCGCCTCTGGTCCTCTGTTGGCAAAAAAAAAGGGATCCTTAATAAAATGACACCTTACATTAGAAGTTTACAAAACAAACTAAACAAAAAAATCTAGTTTAAACTAGGGGTGTGCACAGGCCACTTTTCGTGTTTTGGTTTTGGATCTGGATCTTTCTTCGTGTTTTGGATCTGGATTGGTTTTGCCAAAACCACCCTTCCGTGTTTTGGGTTCTGGGTTTTGTGTTTTGGATCTGTATTTTTTTTTAAAAACAGCTAAAATCACAGAATTTGTAGGTTTTTCTGCTCCTATGCTATTATTAACCTCAATAACCTTAATTTCCACTCATTTCCAGTCTATTCTGAACACCTCACAATAGTGTTTTTATGTCCAAAAGGTTGCACCGAGGTAGCTGGATGACTATGCTAAGCAACACGAGTGGGCGGCACAAACACGTGACCCATCTAGGCGTGATACTGCAGTGGCAGACAGGATGGCAGTTTGAAAAACTAGGCCCCAAACTGTACATAATGCAAAGAAATAAAAGAGGTGCAAGATGGAATTGTCCTTGGGCCCTCCCACCCACCCTTATGTTGTATAAACAGGACATGCACACTTTAACAAACCAATCATTTCAGCGCCAGGGTCTGCCACACAACTGTGGCTGAAATTATTGGTTCGTTTGGGCCCCCACAAAACAAGCTGGCAATTAATCTGTCCCTGCACAAACTGGCTCTACGGAGGCAAGATGTCGTCCTCATCCTCCTCATCCACCGATTCCTCACCCTCTTCAGTGTGTACATCCTCATCCTCACAAAGTATTAACTCGTCCCCACTTGAATCCACCACCACAGGTCCCTCTGTACGTTCTGGAGGCTGGTCTCCCTGGAAGAGCTGATAATTCATTTTGATGAACATCATCTTCTCCACATTCTGTGGAAGCAACCTCCTACGTCTTTCGCTGACAAGGTTCCCGGCTGCACTAAACACTCTTTCGGAGTACACACTGGAGGGGGGGCAACTCAGATAAAATAGAGCCAGTTTGTACAGGGGCCTCCAAATTGCCTCTTTTTCCTGCCAGTACAGGTATGGACTGTCTGACATGCCTACTTGGATGCTGTCACCGATGTAATCCTCCACCATTCTGTCAATGGTGACAGTATCATATGCAGTGACAGTAGACATGTCAGAAATTGTTGCCAGGACCTTCAGTCCGGACCTGATGTCCAAACTTGGTCCTGCCTGCCCTGCATCACCGCCAGCGGGTTGCTTAGGATACCTAAGTTTTTTCCTGGCAGCCCCAGTTGCGGGAGAAAATGAAGAAGGAGCTGTTGACGTGTCACGTTCCGCTTCTGCTGACAGTGTGTTCACCAGCAGGTCTTTGCACCTCTGCAGGCTTGTGTCATCCGGAAAGAGAGACACCACATAGGCTTTAAACCTAGGATCGAGCACGGTGGCCAAAATGTAGTGGTCTGATTTCAACAGATTGACCACCCTGGAATCCTGGCAAAGCGAATGAAGGGCTTCATCCACAAGTCCCACATGCCGAGCGGAATCGCTCCGTCTTAGCTCCTCCTTCACTTTCTCCAGCTGCTTCTGCAAAAGCCTGATGAGGGGAATGACCTGACTCAAGCTGGCAGTGTCTGAACTGACTTCACGTGTGGCAAGTACGAAGGGCTAGAGAACCTTGCACAACACGGAAATCATTCTCCACTGCGCTTGAGTCAGGTGCATACCCCCTCCTTTGCCTATGTCATAGGTGGATGTATAGGCTTGTATGGCCTTTTGCTGCTCCTCCATCCTCTGAAGCATATAGAGGGTTGAGTTCCACCGCGTCACAACCTCTTGCTTCAGGTGATGGCGGGGCAGGTTCAAGAGTGTTTGCTGGCGCTCCAGTCTTCGGCACGCAATCGCTGAATGGCGAAAGTGGCCAGAAATTTTTCGGGCCACCCAAAGTGTCTCCTGCACGCCCCTGTCGCTTTTCAGAAAATTCTGCACCACCAAGTTTATTGTGTGAGCAAAACATGGGACGTGCTGGAATTTGCCCAGATGTAATGCCCGCACAATATTGGTGGTGTTGTCAGATATCACAAATCCCCAGGAGAGTCTAAGTGGGGTAAGCCACTGGGCGATGATTTCCCTCAGTTTCTCTAAGAGGTTGTCGGCGGTGTGCCTCTTACTGAAACCGGTGATACACAGCGTAGCCTGCCTTGGAACGAGCTGGCGTTTCTGAGATGCTGCTACTGGTGACGCTGCTGCTGTTGCTGCGTAAGGTGATACATCTACCCAGTGGGCTGTCACAGTCAAATTGTCCTTAGTCTGCCCTGTTCCACTTGTCCACATGTCCGTGGTTAAGTGGACATTGGGCCTGATTCAGACCCACTCGCGAGCGGCTGTCCGCTCGCAAGTGGGTCAATGTTATGGACTGAGCATGCGCACGATGGAGGGAGCTCCGTCGTGCGCATGCGCCAGACGCGACGAGCGAAGGAAAGTCCTTCGCTCGTTGTGTCTGATCAAAGGGGGCGTGCTGTCGATGTTGATTGACAGCACGCCCCCTTTGGTAGGCGTGCCGGGGGCGTGCCTCCCTGATGGGGGCATTCCCACGGGAACGCCTCCCATCAGAAGCCGGCCCACTGACATCACTAGTGATGTCAGTGGGAGTGATTTTGGCTCTGATAGAGCCAAAATCACTCCGGAGCTTGCGGTTGAAAACCTCAACCGCAGGCTCCGGCTCACAATTTCGATGGTCGCGATGGTCTCGACCATCGCGGCCATCAAAATGCACGCTCGTATAGCCTGTGGGTGGTGACCCACAGCTATACGAGCGTCCAGAAGGACGCTCCATTTTCATGGAGGCCGGCCCTCATTCAGAGCGTGCGCTCTGCTCAGAGCGTACGGCTCTGAATGAGGGCCCTTGTGTACAATGGCATTTTTCAGGACACTGAGGACACTTTTTCTGACGTTTCTGTACAGTCTTGGTATCGCCTGCCAAGTGAAGTGGAATCTAGACGGGATTTGGAACCGGGGACACACTACCTCCATCAATTGTCTAAATCCCACTGCACTAATGGCGGATACCGGACGCACGTCTAACACCAACATAGCAGTCAAGGCCTCAGTTATATGTTTTGCTTCAGGATGACTGCTGTCGTACTTCATCCTCCTCGCTAAGGACTGTTGGAGGGTCAATTGTTTAGTAAAAGTAGTGGTGTTCCTACTTCCTCTCTGGGATGATGAACGACTCCCAGCAGCAGCAACAGCAGCGGCAGCGGCAGCAGTAGGCGTAGCAATGCAGGATCCTCCGGAGGAATCCCGGATAGGAGAGTCAGTCATGCTAGTGACATGGCCTGCAGGACTACTTCCGATCCTGACTAAGGAGGAAATTGACGAGGAGGGAGTTGACGGTGTGGTTTGCAGGCGCTTGGATACAACAGGACAACGGGATTTTGGTGTCCCTGGACTGCTTACGGTCTTAGCCAAAGTTTCTGAACTTGACAGTAACTTATTATGAACGCGCTGCAGGTGCCGTATAAGGGAGGATGTTCCTAGGTGGTTGACGTCCCTACCCCTACTTATTTCACCTTTACATATGGTACATATGGCAAGACAGTTGTTGTCCGGATTTGGATAGAAATATTGCCAGACCAAAGAGGTGGAATGTTTGGTCCTCTGCCCAGGCATGACCGTGATGGGCTTTTTCATCCCACGGACAACAACTGTCTCCCCCGGAGCCTGATTTAAAACCACATCACCATCAGAATCCTCCTCGCCAACTTCCTCCTCAGCGCCAGCTACACCAGTATCCTCATCCTGTTGTACTTCAACAGTGACATCTTCAATTTGCATATCAGCAAGTGGACTGTGGGTGCTCCTTTCAGCACTTGCAGGGGGCGTGCAAATGGTGGAAAGAGCCACCTCTTCCCGTCCAGTGCTGGGAAGGTCAGGCATCGCAACCACCACCACACTTGGACTCTCCTTGGGGATTTGTGATATCTTCTTAGAAAGCACAGTTCTTCGCTGTGCTTTTGCCAGCTTAACTCTTTTGATTTTTTTAGTGGGAGGAGGGCTTCCATCGTCATGTGAAGCTGAACCACTAGTCATGAACATACTAGGGATCGACCTTAGCCGTTCCTTGCCACTCCGTGTCGTAAATGGCATATTGGCAAGTTTACGTTTCTCTTCAGCTGATTTAAATGTTTTTTTCAAGGTCATTTTCCTGAACTTTGTCATTTGGGATTGTATGTGCCCTCTATTATGACATTGGGCATCGGCCTTGGCAGACGACGTTGATGGCATGTTATCGTCTATGTCATGACTAGTGGCAGCAGCTTCAGCACTAGGAGGAAGTGGTTCTTGATCTTTCTCTATTTTATTTTTATCGGAGAAAGTTTGGTCCTCCATTTATGTTATATCGATTTGATATATACGTGCGGCTAAACACAGAAAATATTTTTTTATTTTTGCTGGAGAGTAGTGCACTTTGTGGGTTACACCAGCCTTTAAGAAATGAGCCAGCCGGCTCTTTACTTATGGGACACAGGCGCACGCTTGGCGCTGCTCCTTTGTTGATGCACGTGCGGCTACTGCGCACACAATTCACAAACACAGAAAATATATATTTTTTTGGTTTGGAGTGTACTTTGGGGATTACAGCGCCCTTTAACGGTCAAGCCAGCCGGCCCTTTACTTATGACACAGGCGCACGCTTGGCACTACTTTGTTGATGCACGTGCGGCTACTGCGCACACAATTAACAAACACAGAAAATAATTTTTTTTTTGGTTTGGACTGGAGTGTACTTTGAGGGTTACAGCACCCTTTAACGGTCAAGCCAGCCGGCCCTTTACTTATGACACAGGCGCACGCTTGGCACTACTTTGTTGATGAACGTGCGGCTACTGCGCACACAATTCACAAACACAGAAAATAATTTTTTTTTTGGTTTGGACTGGAGTGTACTTTGGGGGTTACAGCACCCTTTAATGGTCAAGCCAGCCGGCCCTTTACTTATGACACAGGCGCACGCTTGGCACTACATTGTTGATGCACGTGCGGCTACTGCGCACACAATTCACAAACACAGAAAATAATTTTTTTTTTGGTTTGGACTGGAGTGTACTTTGGGAGTTACAGCACCCTTTGACGGTCAAGCCAGCCGGCCCTTTACTTATGACACAGGCGCACGCTTGGCACTACTTTGTTGATGCACGTGCGGCTACTGCGCACACAATTCACAAACACAGAAAATAATTTTTTTTTTGGTTTGGACTGGAGTGTACTTTGGGAGTTACAGCACCCTTTAACGGTCAAGCCAGCCGGCCCTTTACTTATGACACAGGCGCACGCTTGGCACTACTTTGTTGATGCACGTGCGGCTACTGCGCTCACAATTCACAAACACAGAAAATAATTTTTTTTTTGGTTTGGACTGGAGTGTACTTTGGGGGTTACAGCACCCTTTAACGGTCAAGCCAGCCGGCCCTTTACTTATGACACAGGCGCACGCTTGGCACTACTCTGTTGATGCACGTGCGGCTACTGCGCACACAATTCACAAACACAGAAAATAATTTTTTTTTTGGTTTGGACTGGAGTGTACTTTGGGGGTTACAGCACCCTTTAACGGTCAAGCCAGCCGGCCCTTTACTTATGACACACTACTTTGTTGATGCACGTGCGGCTACTGCGCACACAATTCACAAACACACAAAAAATATTATTTTTTTAGCACTTGGGGGGAGCACCCCTGATGGACAGAGCACCCCCTGGACAACACTACAGCACCCCTTTAGGACTGGGACACTGCACAGGACTTTGGAGTGACACAGCCCCTATGGAGAACTGACTGCACAACACAGTCCAGCCAGCCCCTATGGACTTTGATGTAGTGGACACAGCCCCTATTAACAACAGCAGCACAGCACAACACAGCCAGCCCCTATGAACTTTGAAGTAGGTGACAACAGCAGCACAGCGCAGCACAGCACAGCACAACACTACTCTGCACTACACTACACTACACAGCCCAGCCAGCCCTAACTCCCACCCTCCCTCTTCATTGTCCACAGCCGAGTGAGAAAATGGTGACGACGCGGGTACCTTATATAGGTTCCAAAACCCGCGAGACTCGGAAGGCGGGATGATGACGTTTTGCCTCGATTTCAGATCCGAGTCAGGCGGGAAAAGTCGAGCCTGACTCGGATCGGACTCGGATCGGGGGGGCTCGGGGGGGTTCGGATTTCAGAAATCCGAACCCGCTCACCCCTAGTTTAAACAAAGATCCAGTTGTGCTGAAAAAAACAAAGTACTGGCAAATGCAAAGATGGGATAAATACTAAATTAAAAATGAACATACAAATAGGCGAACACAAAAAGGACGAAGTACCCTTGGTAGGGTAAACAATAAATACCCAAGTATGAGTGTTTGGACATGTGTGATATGTATCAGTGGAAAATAACCAAGGCATTGACTATCAAAATAAAAATGTCTCCAAAAAAAAAAAAAAAAAAGGGAAACATACCGGTCATTGGGATTGTGGGTCTTTGAGGCCCTCCATCCTCCTCCTCCTTGGAGGTGGGCCAGTGCTGGTGATTAGACGGAGGGGACATTTCCGTTAAGGTGGATGGTGATGAAAAGCGCCGGGGTGGGGGAGGGTGAAGAAAAGAGAGGGGGGTGGAGTGGAGGGTGAGTTTTGGGGGTGGTGCAAATTGGGAGAGGGAGGGGCCTCAGGTAGTGGCCGGTCAGGGGTGGAGGGGGAATTGGGGGAAGGGTGGGGAGATGCGTTTGTGCTTGGAGTCGGCGTCAGGGGACGAGCCCGGCGTCTTCTTCGGCGGCGAGCCAGGATTCTGCGTTCAACCCCTAAATGATGTTGGAAAAATGTTTAGACTTTTTGTGGGGGGGGGGAGGTTGGCCACAAATTTAGAACTCCAAAAATGTTAAAACATTCCAAAAAAGGAAAACATGCACACGCAGATAGGGCCACAATAAACAAACAGGGCTAGACTGAAAACATGCACATGCAGATAGGGCCACAATAAACAAACAGGGCTAGACTGAAAACATGCACACCTGATAGGGCCACAATAAACAAACAGGGCTAGACTGAAAACATGCACACGCAGATAGAGCCACAATAAACAAACAGGGCTAGACTGAAAACAAGCACACACAGATAGGGCCACAATAAACAAACAGGGCTAGACTGAAAACAAGCACACGCAGATAGGGCCGCAAAAAACCCCCAGAAAATACCACAAAAAAAACTTACTTGCAGCGATCCGCAGCCGCAAACAGGCCAGCAAGCGTGGCGTGCGGCGGGGTAGATCCAACTACCTGCTCTCTAGCTGCCCGATATTTCGGTGTGAGCCGAAGGAGCGCAGGCGGCGGCGAACCTCCGCATAGGCCGTTCGCTTCTGGCGGTTGCTGATGGGGGGAGGCTGGCTGGTGATCCGCCGGTCCATCACCTCCGTTAGGACCAAAAGCTCCCGCCTGGTAAACGCGGAGGCTCTCATGATAGCAATGATTTATTTTACAACAAACAGTTTTAATAAAGGCCAGAGAAAAAATTTGATTGGCTAATGTACTTGGTAAATTAACAGGAACCATTCTATTGGTTATTGTATGAGTCATGTGTCCTCGGATAGGTTCGAGTTTGCACGTGGAGTTCGGATTTTTCCCTCCAAAAAAACGGAACTCAGAACGAGGCAAAACGTCATCTTACATGGACGAACATCATCATTCCTGGACAAAAGACCAGGAATGATGATGTTCGTCCATGTAAGATGACGTTTTGCCTCGTTCTGAGTTCCGTTTTTTTGGAGGGAAAAATCCGAACTCCACGTGCAAACTCGAACCTATCCGAGCCTGCACATCCCTAATTATGGGCACTATATATTACAGACTCTATAGAAGGGTCCAGGTGCTACAGGTGGGCACTATACATTACTGTCTACAGGTGTGCACTATGGACACTATATATTACAGACTCTATAGAAGGATCCAGGTACTTCAGGTGGCCACTATACATTACTGCCTGCAGGTGCGCACTATGGGCACTATATATTACATACTCTATAAAATGGTGCCAGATACTTCAGGTGGGCACTATACATTACTGCCTGCAAATGTGCACTATGGGCACTATATATTACAGAATCTATAGAAGGAATCCAGGTACAACAGTTGGGCACTATACATTACTGTCTGCAGGTGGGCACTATGGACACTATATATTATAGATTATTATACAGTACATTACTGTATGTAGGTGAGCACTATGTTAACTATATAATACAGACTCTATAGAAGGACTCCAGATACCTCAGATGGGCATTATACATTACTGCCTGCAGGTGAGCACTGTGAACACTATGGATTACGAACTCTATAGATGGGTACAGGAACCTGTGGTGGGCACTATACATTACTGTCCGCAGGTGTGCACTATGGACACTAAGTAATACAGCTCTATAGAAGGACTCCAGGTACCTCAGGTGGGCACTATACATTACTATATGTAGGTGCACACTATGGACACAATATATTACAGACTCTATAGAATGGCGCCAGGTACTTCAGGTGGGCATCATACATTACTGTCTGCAGGTGCACATTATGGACATGATATATTACAAACTCTATAGAAGGGTCCAGGTGCTACAGGTGGGCACTATACATTACTGTCTACAGGTGTGCACTATGGACACTATATATTATAGACTCTATAGAAGGGTCCAGGTACCTCAGGTGGGGACTAAGCATTACGGTACGTAGGTGTGCATTATGGACATGATATATTACAGACTCTATAGAAGGGTCCAGGTGCTACAGGTGGGCACTATACATTACTGTCTACAGGTGTGCACTATGGGCACTATATATTACAGACTCTATAGAAGGGTCCAGGTGCTACAGGTGGGCACTATACATTACTGTCTACAGGTGTGCACTATGGACACTATATATTATAGACTCTATAGAAGGGTCCAGGTACCTCAGTTGGGCACTATATATTACAGACTCTACAGAATGGCGCCAGGTACTTCAGGTGGTCACTATACATTACTGTCTGTAGGTTGCATTATGGACCCTATATATTACAGACGCTATAGAAGGGTCCAGGTGGACACTATACATTACTTTCTACTAGAGGTGTGCACCGGCCACTTTTCGTGTTTTGTGTTTTGGTTTTGGATCTGGATCTTTCTTCGTGTTTTGGATCTGGATTGGTTTTGCCAAAACCACCCTTCCGTGTTTTGGGTTCTGGGTTTTGTGTTTTGAATCTGTATTTTTTTTTTAAAAAGCATAAAAAAAGCTAAAATCACAGAATGTGTTGGTTTTTCTGCTCCTATGCTATTATTAACCTCAATAACCTTAATTTCCACTCATTTCCAGTCTATTCTGAACACCTCACACCTCACAATAGTGTTTTTATATCCAAAAGGTTGCACCGAGGTAGCTGGATGACTATGCTAAGCGACACGAGTGGGCGGCACAAACACGTGGCCCATCTAGGAGTGACACTGCAGTGGCAGACAGGATGGCAGTTTGAAAAACTAGGCCCCAAACAGTACATAATTCAAAGAAAAAAAAGAGGTGCAAGATGGAATTGTCCTTGGGCCTTCCCACCCACCCTTATGTTGTATAACCAGGACATGCACACTTTAACATACCAAACATTTCAGCGCCAGGGTCTGCCACACGACTGTGGCTGAAATGATTGGTTCGTTTGGGCCCCCACAAAACAAGCTGGCAATTAATCTGTCCCTGCACAAACTGGCTCTACGGAGGCAAGATGTCGTCCTCATCCTCCTCATGCACCGATTCCTCACCCTCTTCAGTGTTGTGTAAATCCTCATCCTCACAGAGTATTAATTCACCCCTGCTGGAATCCACAACCACAGGTCCCTCTGTACGTTCTGGAGGCTGGTCTCCCTGGAAGAGTTGATAATTCATTTTATGAACATCATCTTCTCCACATTTTGTGGAAGCAACCTCCTACGCCTTTCGCTGGCAAGGTTCCCGGCTGCACTAAACACTCTTTCGGAGTACAAACTGGAGGGGGGGCAACTCAGGTAAAATAGAGCCAGTTTGTACAGGGACCTCCAAATTGCTTCTTTTTCCTGCCAGTACAGGTACGGACTGTCTGACATGCCTACTTGGATGCTGTCACCGATGTAATCCTTTAACAGACAGACGCACGCTTGTCGCTGCTGCTTTAAGGATGCAGGTGCGGCTACAGCCCACACATTTCACAAAGACAGAAAAAAAAGAAGAATTTTTTTATTGTCTGTGGAGTGCACTTTGAGGGTTACACCACCCTTTAACAGACAGACGCACGCTTGTCGCTGCTGCTTTGAGGATGCAGGTGCGACTACAGCCCACACAATTCACAAAGACAGAAAAAAAAAGAAGATTTTTTTATTGTTTGTGGAGCGCACTTTGAGGGTTACACCACCCTTTAACACACAGACACACGCTTGTCGCTGCTGCTTTGAGGATGCAGGTGGAATCTAGACGGGATTTGGAACCGGGGACACACTACCTCCATCAATTGTCTAAATCCCACTGCACTAATGGCGGATACCGGACGCACGTCTAACACCAACATAACAGTCAAGGCATCAGTTATACGTTTTGCTTCAGGATGACTGCTGTCGTACTTCATCCTCATCGCTAGGGACTGTTGGAGGGTCAATTGTTTAGTAAAAGTAGTGGTGTTCCTACTTCCTCTCTGGGATGATGAACAACTCCCAGCAGCAGCAACAGCACTAGGAGGAAGTGGTTCTTGATCTTTCCCTATTTTATTTTTATCGGAGAAAGTTTGGTCCTCCATTTATGTTATATTGATATATACGTGCGGCTAAGGCGCACACACACAGAAAATATTTTTTTATTTTTGCTGGAGAGTAGTGCACTTTGTGGATTACACCACCCTTTAAGAAATGAGCCAGCCGGCTCTTTACTTATGGGACACAGGCGCACGCTTGGCGCTGCTCCTTTGTTGATGCACGTGCAGCCACAGTGCACACAATTCACAAACACAGAAAATATTTTTTTATTTGGTTTGGAGTGTACTTTGGGGGTTACAGGACCCTTTAGCGGTCAAGCCAGCCGGCCCTTTACTTATGACACAGGCGAACGCTTGGCACTACTTTGTTGATGCACGTGCGGCTACTGCGCACACAATTCACAAACACAGAAAATATTTTTTTATTTTGTTTGGAGTGTACTTTGGGGGTTACAGCACCCTTTAACGGTCAAGCCAGCCGGCCCTTTACTTATGACACAGGCGCACGCTTGGCACTACTTTGTTGATGCACGTGCGGCTACTGCGCATACAATACTCAAACACAGAAAATATTTTTTTATTTGGTTTGGACTGTAGTGTACTTTGGGGGTTACAGCACCCTTTAACGGTCAAGCCAGCCGGCCCTTTACTTATGACACAGGCGCACGCTTGGCACTACTTTGTTGATGCACGTGCGGCTACTGGGCACACAATTCACAAACACAGAAAAAATATATTTTTTTTTAGCACTTGGGGGGAGCACCCCTGACGGACAGAGCACCCCCTGGACAACACTACAGCACCCCTTTAGGACTGGGACACTGCACAGGACTTTGGAGTGGACACAGCCCCTATGGACAACTGACTGCACAACACAGTCCAGCCAGCCCCTATGGACTTTGAAGTAGTGGACACAGCCCCTATGGACAACAGTAGCACAGCACAACACAGCCAGCCCCTATGGACTTTGAAGTAATGGACACAGCCCCTATGGACAACAGCAGCACAGCGCAGCACAGCACAGCACAACACTACTCTGCACTACACTACACTACACAGCCCAGCCAGCCCTAACTCCCACCCTCCCTCTTCACTGTCCACAGCTGAGTGAGAAAATGGCGCCGACGCGGGTACCTTATATTGGATCCAAAACCCGCGAGACCCGGAAGGCGGGATGATGATGTTTTGCCTCGATTTCAGATCCGAGTCAGGTGGGAAAAGTCGAGCCTGACTCGGATCTGCCTCGGATCGGGGGGGGCTCGGGGGGGTTCGGATTTCAGAAATCCGAACCCGCTCACCCCTACTTTCTACAGGTTTGCATTATGGACAATATATATTACAAACTCTATAGAAGGGTCCAAGTACCTCTGGTGAGCACTATACATTACTGCCTGCAAATGGGCACTATATATGACAGACTCTATAGAAGGCCGACAGGTACCTCAGGTGGGCTCTATACATTATTGTCTGCAGGTGTGCATTATGGGCACTATATATTACAGACTCTATAGAAAAACTTCAGGAACCTCATATGGGCATTATACATTTCTGCCTGCAGGTGAGCACTATGGACACTAAATATTACAGACTCTATAGAAGGACTCCAGGTACCTCAGGTGGGCACTATACATTGCTGTCTGCACATGTGCACTATGAGTACTATATATTACATACTCTATAGAAGGATCCAGGTACCTCAGGTGGGAAATATCCATTACTGTTTGCAGGTGCACATTATGGACACTATATATTACAGACTCTATAGAAGGGTCCAGGTACCTCAGGTGGGCATTATACATTACTGTCTGCAGGTGCGCATTATGGACACTATATATTACAGACTCTATAGAAGGGTCCAGGTACCTCATGTGGGCACTATACATTGCTGTCTGCACATGTGCACTATGAGTACTATATATTACATACTCTATAGAAGGATCCAGGTACCTCAGGTGGGAAATATCCATTACTGTTTGCAGGTGCGCATTATGGACACTATATAGTACAGACTCTATAGAAGGGTCCAGGTACCTCAGGTGGGCATTATACATTACTGTCTGCAGGTGCGCATTATGGACACTATATATTACAGACTCTATAGAAGGGTCCAGGTACCTCATGTGGGCACTATACATTACTGTAGATATGTGTGCACTATGGACACTGGACCTGATTCAGACCCGCTCGCGAGCGCTGAGCACTCGCAAGCAGGTCGATGTTGCCCAAGTGCACATGCGCATTACGGAGGCGGCTCCGACGTGCGCATGCTCGAGACCCGAATAACGATGGCCAAGCCGTCATTATGGGTCTCGCTCCAAAGGGGGCGTTCTGTCGATGGTGGGCGTGCCGGGGGCATGGCCTACCGTCTGGGGCCGGCCCCACTGACATCACTAGAAGGCCGCCAGGTACCTCAGGTGGGCACTATACATTATTTTCTGCAGGTGTGCATTATGGGCACTATATATGTTACAGACTCTAAAGATGGACTTCAGGTACCTCAGGTGGGCACTATATATTACTGTATGTAGGTGAGCACTATGTTAATTATATTATACAGACTCTATAGAAGGACTCCAGGTACCTCAGATGGGCAGTAAACATTACTGCCTGCAGGTGTGCACTATGGGTATTATATATTACAGACTCTATAGAAGGGTCCAGGTACCTCAGGTGGGCACTATATATTACTGTATGTAGGAGCGCACTATGGGCACTATACATTACTACCTGCAGGTGTGCACTATTGGTACTATATATTACAGACTCTATAGAAGGAATCCAGGTACCACAGTTGGGCACTATACATTACTGTCTGCAGGTGGGCACTATGGCCACTATATATCATAGACTCTCTAGAAGGGTCCAGGCACCTCAGTTGGGCACTATACATTACTGACTACAGATGTGTACTATGGGCACTATATATTATAGACTCTCTAGAAGGGTCCAGGCACCTCAGTTGGGCACTAAACATTACTGTCTGCAGATGTGTACTATGGGCACTATATATTACAGACTCTATAGAAGGGTCCAGATGCTCCGGGTCGGCACTATACATTACTGGCTGCAGGTGTGCACTATGGACACTATATATTACAGACTCTATAGAAGGGCGCTAGGGACTTCAGGTGGGCACTATACATTACTGCCTGCAAATGTGCACTATGGGCACTATATATTACTGACTCTATAGAAGGAATCCAGGTACAACAGTTGGGCACTACACATTACTGTCTGCAGGTGGGCACTATGGACACTATATATTATAGATTATTATACAGTACATTACTGTACATAGGTGAGCACTATGTTAACTATATAATACAGACTCTATAGAAGGACTCCAGATACCTCAGACGGGCATTATACATTACTGCCTGCAGGTGAGCACTGTGAACACTATGGATTACGAACTCTATAGATGGGTACAGGAACCTGTGGTGGGCACTATACATTACTGTCCGCAGGTGTGCACTATGGACACTAAGTAATACAGCTCTATAGAAGGACTCCAGGTACCTCAGGTGGGCACTATACATTACTATATGTAGGTGCACACTATGGACACAATATATTACAGACTCTATAGAATGGCGCCAGGTACTTCAGGTGGGCATCATACATTACTGTCTGCAGGTGCACATTATGGACATGATATATTACAAACTCTATAGAAGGGTCCAGGTGCTACAGGTGGGCACTATACATTACTGTCTACAGGTGTGCACTATGGACACTATATATTATAGACTCTATAGAAGGGTCCAGGTACCTCAGGTGGGCACTAAGCATTACTGTACGTTGGTGTGCATTATGGACACTAAATATTACAAACTCTATAGAAGGGTCCAGGTACCTCAGGTGAGCACTATACATTACTGCCTGCAAATGTGCACTATATATTACAGACGCTATAGAAGGGCGCCAGGTACCTCATGTGGGTACTATACAGTACATTACTGTATGTAGGTGCGCACTATGTTAACTATATAATACAGATTCTATCGAAGGACTCCAGGTACCTCAGATGGGCATTATACATTACTGCCTGTAGGTGAGCAGTGTGGACACTATAGATTACGAACTCTATAGATGGGTACAGGAACCTCCGGTGGGTACTATACATCACTGTCTGCAGGTATGCACTATGGACACTATATATTACACACTCTATAGAAGGACTCCGGGTACCTCAGGTGGGCACTATACTGTACTGTACATTACTGTATGTAGTTGCGCACTATGGAAACTAAGTATTACACACCCTATAAAAGGAATCAAGGTACCTTAGGTGGGCACTATACATTACTACCTGCAGGTGTGCACTATGGCCACTAAATATTATAGCTCTATAGAAGGACTCCAGCTACCCCAGGTGGGCACTATACATTACTGTCTACAGGTGTGCACTATGGACACTATATATTACAGACTCTATAGAAGTTCTCCAGGTACCTCAGATGGGCTCTATACATTATTACCTGCAGGTGTGCACTAATGACACTAAATATTACAGACTCTATAGAACGGCCCAAGTACCTCAGGTGGACACTATACATTACTGCCTGTAGGTGAGCACTATGGACACTATATATTACAGACTCTATAGAAGGGCGCCAGGTACCTAAGGTGGGCTCTATACATTACTGCCTGCAGGTGTGCACTATGGACACTATATATTACCGACTCTATGGAAGGATCCAGGTACTTCAGGTGATCACTACACATTACTGTCTGCAGTTGCGCCCTTTGGACACTATATATTACATACTCTATAGAAGGGCGCCAGGTACCTCAGGTGGGCACCATACATTACTGCCTGCAGGTGTGCACTATGGACACTATATATTACATACTCTATAGAAGGGCGCCAGGTACCTCAGGTGGGCACTATACGTTACTGCCTGCAGGTGTGCACTATGGACACTATATATTACAGACTCTATAGAAGGGCACCAGGTACCTCAGGTGGTCAGTATACATTACTGACTGCAGTTGCGCCCTATGGACACTATATATTACATACTCTATAGAAGGGCGCCAGGTACCTCAGGTGGGCACTATACATTACTGCCTGCAGGTGTGCACTATGGACACTATATATTACATACTCTATAGAATGGCGCCAGGTACCTCAGGTGGGCACTATACGTTACTGCCTGCAGGTGTGCACTATGGACACTATATATTACATACTCTATAGAATGGCGCCAGGTACCTCAGGTGGGCACTATACATTACTGCCTGCAGGTGTGCACTATGGACACTATATATTACAGACTCTATAGAAGGGTCCAGGTACCTCAGGTGGGCACTATACATTATTGTCATTATGTACATGTGATAGGGAATATAGAGTGTAAGCTCCACTGGGGCAGGGACTGAGGTGAAGGGCCAAATATTCTCTGTAAAGTGCTGCAGAATATGTGTGCGCTATACAAGTAAATACAGGTTGAGTCTCCCATATCCAAAATGCTTGGGACCAGGGGTATTTTGGATAACGGAATATTCCGTATTTGGAATAATTGCATATTATAATGAAATATCTTGGGAATAGGACCTAAATATACACACAGAATGTATTTATGTGTTATATACACCTTATACACACACAGCCTGCAGGTCATTTTATACAATATATGTAATCATTTTGTGGTTCAAACCAAGTTTGTGTACAGAAATGAAATTCATTTGTTTCATATACACTTTATGTACAAAGCCTGAAGGTAATTTTATACAATATTTTGAATAATTTGTGCGTTAGACAAAGTTTGTGTACATTGAACCATCAAGAATCAAAGGTTTCATTATTTCAGTCATGCCAGAAAAATTCCGTATTTTGGAATATTTGGATATGGGAGACTCAACCTGTAACTGGTAATAAATAATAAATTATCACCCCCGGCCCTAAATAACCTGCGATCATTTCTACATGAAAGCGGGTTTGGTTTACAGAGATCTGAACCCACCCGAATTTAGCAGAACCGAGTTGGAGCCAATGCCGGCTCGGATGTTCCCGCCTTACTCGGATCTCTCAAATCGAGGCAAAACCATAGAGACGAAATCTCACGGGTTGCGAGCTTTCGTCTCTATGATCAATGTAGTATATAAGGGACCACGCGACGGACGCCATTTCACTCCGGCTGTGGAGATTGAACAGGGAGGGTGGGTAATGTAGGGCTGGGAGAGGTGCTGGTGCTGTCTGCTGTGTCCTGGGCTGGTGACTGCTGATCCATCTGGGCTGGTGCCTGTGACAGCTATCACTGTGCTGTCTGCTGTGTCCATCTGGGCTGGTGCAGAACTGTAGATACATCTGGGCTGGTGCATAACTGTAGATACATCTGGGCTGGTGCTGTGTCCATCTGGGCCCAAGTTCTGGACTAAAAAAATAAAATAAAAAAATACTGTATATAATATATATCAGAAAAAAAAAATCAATCAAAGTGTCTTTTATATTTTTCTGTGAGTGTGTGTGTGTGTTAGGCTTAACCGCAGTAACGTACAAGATCCAGCCAGCAACGCAGGTTGCAACCTAGTGCTGCCCGACTCCAGTCGTGATTGATCTGTGCTCACGGCTGAAAAAAATTAACAATCAGTTGTCTTTTTTTCTAATAATTGTCTGTGTGTCTGTGCGCGTTAGGCTTAGCCGCACAAGATCTAGCAAGTCGCCAACGCAAAATAGTGCTGCCCAACTCCAGTCATCATCAATCTGTGCTCAGGGACCAAGTTCTGGACCCGAAACCCCCCCTAAAAAAAAATTGTGTATTTTGTCTATTTATTTTCTGTGCCCACGACTGCACGTGTGTGAATTTTGTAACCGCACCTTGGCTACACTATTGGTGCTTGTGACACTGCTTCAAGACTGCAGAAAATATGGAGGGCTGTCACATGACAGGAGAGCAAGGCCAAGAACCACATGTTGTAGCTGCTGCCAGCAGTCATCACGATGATGCAAGGTCGTCAACTTCCTTGTCCTCTATAAAGGCCCATGCCTTCAATCCTCAAGGGTATCCCAACCATCATCTTTGCACAGTCCTCAACTCTATTAATAATAATATCAATTTTGAGCCAGCAAGCTGGATGCAACCTTTTGGCCCTTTAACTAGATGAAAAAAATCAATATTGTGAGCTGTGAGGTAACCAAAATGTCCTGGAAACGAGTGGAAATAAATGTTATAGAGGTTATTAATACAAAAAAGGCACATTTTATGTGATTTTAATTATGAAAACAAAATCCAGATCCAGAACCAAAACCAAAACACGCGGGTCGGCGCACATCTCTAGAAATATTATATGTTATATTATGTGTTTATGTTATTATGTGTTATTATATGTTATATCATGTGTTTATGTTATTATGTGTTATTATATGTTATATCATGTGTTTATGTTATTATGTGTTATTATATGTTATATCATGTGTTTATGTTATTATGTGTTATTATATGTTATATCATGTGTTTATGTTATTATGTGTTATTATATGTTATATCATGTGTTTATGTTATTATGTGTTATTATATGTTATATCATGTGTTTATGTTATTATGTGTTATTATATGTTATATCATGTGTTTATGTTATTATGTGTTATTATATGTTATATCATGTGTTTGAAACTGTTGGGATTTCAGTTCTTTTTAATATTGTGTGATGATTCTGAATTTTTTTTGTAAACATTAAAGGTTTAAATTCCCCAAATAAACAGACACTTGTATTATCTACATTTCATACACATAAGGCGGATATAGAGATTTTACAGGAAGCACATGTGTAACCCCCCCAGGAATAACCCCAAGACTGCAAAGGGGATAACACAGTTTTTTCTACTCTCTCAGGAATACCAAGGGTTAATGTGGCTTCCAGGCAATACAATGTTGCCAGTTGCCTTGCATGTTGCCTGCAGCTGATTGGGTGCCCTAAGGGCGGGAAGCCCAGATTTAGAATGTTACCCTGGATCTGTAGAAGGGACAGATACAGCTGCCCCAGGCACTAAATAACCTGCAATCACTTCTACATGATATAAGTTTATAGAATTTCAGCAATATCAAACAT
Organism: Taudactylus pleione; assembly: GCA_031769625.1. NCBI lineage: Eukaryota > Metazoa > Chordata > Amphibia > Anura > Myobatrachidae > Taudactylus > Taudactylus pleione. The sequence continues at coordinate 2,136,988 of JAUIMM010000240.1, forward strand.
TACCACTAGGTGGCCCTATGGTCCTCATCGTCACTATACCAATCTCTTCTTGCTGCTGCATTATAGGAACTATTAAAAGATTTCACCTATTATCCACTTTTCTTTCTAGGTTTTTTTTTTCATACTAAAACTCCTCTTCCCCACATATATCTCACACGCTGCCACCATTCACCTGCTGCAAAGTGACTTATCAGCGTTGGATGAGCCCTGTATCCATGGAAAATGGCTGTTTTTGCCATTGATAGTTCACGTTATTGCATTGCTCAATACATAAGAGCGTTTATCTTTGGCGCTAACGCCACCAGCGGTAACTTTCGCCAGGAAAGCCTGTTATAACGTATACCTCTGCTTGGGAAGCCTATATACCATGTACTGCAGCGGTATTTGTGCTGGACAATCAGTAACTGTCTTGTTACCAACATCTCATTTTATTTTTATTATTAAGTTATTTATATAGCGCAGCATATTCCATTGTGCTTTACAATTGGAAACAACATTAGAACAAAACTGGGTAAAAACAGACCAGAGTTGCCTACCCTCCCGATTTTCGCGGGAGTCTCCCGAATACAGGTGGGAGCTCCCGCTACCCCGTAAAGTAGGTTGAATCCCCCGCATTCCCTCTGCCCTGTCTAAAAATCCGGACTGCACATGCGCGAGTCTGGAGGTAAAGGGGGCGGGGCCCGAAGCTTAAGACGCAGGGGCGCACTCACCGGGTGCAGGGAGGCTGGAGTGTGGCTGCTGTGAGGTCTCCTGGGCACGCCTTCCCCTGCTCACACACTACTGCTCCCAGCATTCCCTGGCCAGCCTGTGATGTCAGAGGACGGAGGGGGGAGGAGCCGACGCCGGAGGACACTGAAGACAGAGACAGAGGAGCTGCCTGAGACTGTGAGTGTGAGTGTAGAGGTCACTGCAGCCCCTGCACATGTATAACTCATGTCAGTGCCGGGGGGGAGGGAGGGAGATCTATTACTGTGTAATTGTATGTGTGTGTATGTGTAGTAATGTGATGTACAGTATGTGTGTGTGTAGTAATGTGATGTATGTGTGTGTGTAGTAATGTGATGTATGTGTGTGTAGTAATGTGATGTATGTGTGTGTAGTAATGTGATGTATGTGTGTGTAGTAATGTTATGTATGTGTAGTAATGTGATGTATGTGTAGTAATGTGATGTATGTGTAGTAATGTGATGTACAGTATGTGTGTGTGTAGTAATGTGATGTATGTGTGTGTGTATGTGTAGTAATGTGATGTACAGTATGTGTGTGTGTAGTAATGTGATGTGTGTGTGTGTAGTAATGTGATGTATGTGTGTGTAGTAATGTGATGTATGTGTGTGTGTATGTGTAGTAATGTGATGTACAGTATGTGTGTGTGTAGTAATGTGATGTATGTGTGTGTAGTAATGTGATGTATGTGTGTGTAGTAATGTGATGTATGTGTGTGTAGTAATGTTATGTATGTGTAGTAATGTGATGTATGTGTAGTAATGTGATGTATGTGTAGTAATGTGATGTACAGTATGTGTGTGTGTAGTAATGTGATGTATGTGTGTGTGTATGTGTAGTAATGTGATGTGTGTGTGTGTGTAGTAATGTGATGTATGTGTGTGTAGTAATGTGATGTATGTGTGTGTATGTGTAGTAATGTGATGTACAGTATGTGTGTGTGTAGTAATGTGATGTATGTGTGTGTAGTAATGTGATGTATGTGTGTGTAGTAATGTGATGTATGTGTGTGTAGTAATGTGATGTATGTGTGTGTAGTAATGTGATGTATGTGTGTGTAGTAATGTGATGTATGTGTAGTAATGTGATGTACAGTATGTGTGTGTGTAGTAATGTGATGTGTGTGTGTGTAGTAATGTGATGTATGTGTAGTAATGTGATGTATGTGGGTGTAGTAATGTGATGTACAGTATGTGTGTGTGTAGTAATGTGATGTATGTGTGTGTGTGTGTAGTAATGTGATGTACAGTATGTGTGTGTGTAGTAATGTGATGTATGTGTAGTAATGTGATGTACAGTATGTGTGTGTGTAGTAATGTGATGTATGTGTGTGTGTGTGTAGTAATGTGATGTACAGTATGTGTGTGTGTAGTAATGTGATGTGTGTGTGTAGTAATGTGATGTATGTGTAGTAATGTGATGTATGTGTAGTAATGTGATGTACAGTAGGTGTGTGTGTAGTAATGTGATGTGTGTGTGTGTAGTAATGTGATGTACAGTATGTGTGTGTGTAGTAATGTGATGTGTGTGTGTGTAGTAATGTGATGTATGTGTAGTAATGTGATGTATGTGTAGTAATGTGATGTACAGTATGTGTGTGTGTAGTAATGTGATGTGTGTGTGTGTAGTAATGTGATGTATGTGTAGTAATGTGATGTACAGTATGTGTGTGTAGTAATGTGATGTATGTGTGTGTGTGTGTAGTAATGTGATGTACAGTATGTGTGTGTGTAGTAATGTGATGTGTGTGTGTGTAGTAATGTGATGTACAGTATGTGTGTGTGTAGTAATGTGATGTGTGTGTGTGTAGTAATGTGATGTATGTGTAGTAATGTGATGTATGTGTAGTAATGTGATGTATGTGGGTGTAGTAATGTGATGTACAGTATGTGTGTGTGTAGTAATGTGATGTATGTGTGTGTGTGTGTGTAGTAATGTGATGTACAGTATGTGTGTGTGTAGTAATGTGATGTGTGTGTGTGTAGTAATGTGATGTATGTGTAGTAATGTGATGTATGTGTAGTAATGTGATGTATGTGGGTGTAGTAATGTGATGTATGTGTAGTAATGTGATGTACAGTATGTGTGTGTGTAGTAATGTGATGTATGTGTGTGTGTGTGTAGTAATGTGATGTACAGTATGTGTGTGTGTAGTAATGTGATGTGTGTGTGTGTAGTAATGTGATGTGGGTGTAGTAATGTGATGTATGTGTAGTAATGTGATGTATGTGGGTGTAGTAATGTGATGTACAGTATGTGTGTGTGTAGTAATGTGATGTATGTGTGTGTGTGTGTAGTAATGTGATGTACAGTATGTGTGTGTGTAGTAATGTGATGTGTGTGTGTGTAGTAATGTGATGTATGTGTAGTAATGTGATGTACAGTATGTGTGTGTGTAGTAATGTGATGTATGTGTGTGTGTGTGTAGTAATGTGATGTACAGTATGTGTGTGTGTAGTAATGTGATGTGTGTGTGTAGTAATGTGATGTATGTGTAGTAATGTGATGTATGTGTAGTAATGTGATGTACAGTAGGTGTGTGTGTAGTAATGTGATGTGTGTGTGTGTGTAGTAATGTGATGTACAGTATGTGTGTGTGTAGTAATGTGATGTGTGTGTGTGTAGTAATGTGATGTATGTGTAGTAATGTGATGTATGTGTAGTAATGTGATGTACAGTATGTGTGTGTGTAGTAATGTGATGTGTGTGTGTGTAGTAATGTGATGTATGTGTAGTAATGTGATGTACAGTATGTGTGTGTAGTAATGTGATGTATGTGTGTGTGTGTGTAGTAATGTGATGTACAGTATGTGTGTGTGTAGTAATGTGATGTGTGTGTGTGTAGTAATGTGATGTATGTGTAGTAATGTGATGTATGTGTAGTAATGTGATGTACAGTATGTGTGTGTGTAGTAATGTGATGTGTGTGTGTATAGTAATGTGATGTATGTGTAGTAATGTGATGTATGTGTAGTAATGTGATGTATGTGGGTGTAGTAATGTGATGTACAGTATGTGTGTGTGTAGTAATGTGATGTATGTGTGTGTGTGTGTGTAGTAATGTGATGTACAGTATGTGTGTGTGTAGTAATGTGATGTGTGTGTGTGTAGTAATGTGATGTATGTGTAGTAATGTGATGTATGTGTAGTAATGTGATGTATGTGGGTGTAGTAATGTGATGTATGTGTAGTAATGTGATGTACAGTATGTGTGTGTGTAGTAATGTGATGTATGTGTGTGTGTAGTAATGTGATGTACAGTATGTGTGTGTGTAGTAATGTGATGTGTGTGTGTGTAGTAATGTGATGTATGTGTAGTAATGTGATGTATGTGTAGTAATGTGATGTATGTGGGTGTAGTAATGTGATGTACAGTATGTGTGTGTGTAGTAATGTGATGTATGTGTGTGTGTGTGTAGTAATGTGATGTACAGTATGTGTGTGTGCAGTAATGTGATGTGTGTGTGTGTAGTAATGTGATGTATGTGTAGTAATGTGATGTACAGTATGTGTGTGTGTAGTAATGTGATGTATGTGTGTGTGTGTAGTAATGTGATGTACAGTATGTGTGTGTGTAGTAATGTGATGTGTGTGTGTAGTAATGTGATGTATGTGTAGTAATGTGATGTATGTGGGTGTAGTAATGTGATGTATGTGTAGTAATGTGATGTACAGTATGTGTGTGTGTAGTAATGTGATGTACAGTATGTGTGTGTGTAGTAATGTGATGTATGTGTAGTAATGTGATGTATGTGATGTATGTGTAGTAATGTGATGTATGTGTAGTAATGTGATGTATGTGATGTATGTGTAGTAATGTGATGTATGTGTAGTAATGTGATGTATGTGATGTATGTGTAGTAATGTGATGTATGTGTAGTAATGTGATGTACAGTATGTGTGTGTGTAGTAGTGTGATGTGTGTGATGTATGTCTAGTAATGTGATGTATGTGTAGTAATGTGATGTATGTGATGTATGTGTAGTAATGTGATGTATGTGTAGTAATGTGATGTACAGTATGTGTGTGTGTAGTAATGTGATGTATGTGATGTATGTCTAGTAATGTGATGTATGTGTAGTAATGTGATGTACAGTATGTGTGGGTGTAGTAATGTGATGTGTGTGTAGTAATGTGATGTACAGTATGTGTGTGTGTAGTAATGTGATGTATGTGTGTGTAGTAATGTGATGTATGTGTGTGTAGTAATGTGATGTACAGTATGTATGTGTGTAGTAATGTGATGTATGTGTGTAGTAATGTGATGTATGTGTAGTAATGTGATGTATGTGTGCGTGTAGTAATGTGATGTATGTGTGTGTAGTAATGTGATGTATGTGATGTATGTGTAGTAATGTGATGTATGTGTAGTAATGTGATGTATGTGATGTATGTGTAGTAATGTGATGTATGTGTAGTAATGTGATGTATGTGTAGTAATGTGATGTACAGTATGTGTGTGTGTAGTAATGTGATGTGTGTGTAGTAATGTGATGTATGTGTAGTAATGTGATGTACAGTATGTGTGTGTGTAGTAATGTGATGTATGTGTGTGTAGTAATGTGATGTATGTGTGTGTAGTAATGTGATGTATGTGATGTATGTGTAGTAATGTGATGTATGTGTAGTAATGTGATGTATGTGTAGTAATGTGATGTACAGTATGTGTGTGTGTAGTAATGTGATGTATGTGTGTGTAGTAATGTGATGTATGTGTGTGTGTAGTAATGTGATGTATGTGTAGTAATGTGATGTATGTGTAGTAATGTGATGTACAGTATGTGTGTGTGTAGTAATGTGATGTGTGTGTAGTAATGTGATGTGTGTGTGTAGTAATGTGATGTATGTGATGTATGTGTAGTAATGTGATGTATGTGTAGTAATGTGATGTGTGTGTAGTAATGTGATGTACAGTATGTGTGTGTGTAGTAATGTGATGTATGTGTGTGTAGTAATGTGATGTATGTGATGTATGTGTAGTAATGTGATGTATGTGATGTATGTGTAGTAATGTGATGTATGTGTAGTAATGTGATGTATGTGATGTATGTGTAGTAATGTGATGTATGTGTAGTAATGTGATGTATGTGATGTATGTGTAGTAATGTGATGTATGTGTAGTAATGTGATGTATGTGATGTATGTGTAGTAATGTGATGTATGTGTAGTAATGTGATGTATGTGTAGTAATGTGATGTACAGTATGTGTGTGTGTGTAGTAATGTGATGTATGTGTGTGTAGTAATGTGATGTATGTGTGTGTAGTAATGTGATGTATGTGTGTGTAGTAATGTGATGTATGTGATGTATGTGTAGTAATGTGATGTATGTGTAGTAATGTGATGTACAGTATGTGTGGGTGTAGTAATGTGATGTGTGTGTAGTAATGTGATGTACAGTATGTGTGTGTGTAGTAATGTGATGTATGTGTGTAGTAATGTGATGTATGTGTAGTAATGTGATGTATGTGTGTGTGTAGTAATGTGATGTATGTGTGTGTAGTAATGTGATGTATGTGATGTATGTGTAGTAATGTGATGAATGTGTAGTAATGTGATGTATGTGATGTATGTGTAGTAATGTGATGTATGTGTAGTAATGTGATGTATGTGTAGTAATGTGATGTATGTGATGTATGTGTAGTAATGTGATGTATGTGTAGTAATGTGATGTATGTGATGTATGTGTAGTAATGTGATGTATGTGTAGTAATGTGATGTATGTGATGTATGTGTAGTAATGTGATGTATGTGTAGTAATGTGATGTATGTGATGTGTGTAGTAATGTGATGTATGTGTAGTAATGTGATGTACAGTATGTGTGTGTGTAGTAATGTGATGTGTGTGTAGTAATGTGATGTACAGTATGTATGTGTGTAGTAATGTGATGTATGTGTGTAGTAATGTGATGTATGTGTAGTAATGTGATGTATGTGTGTGTGTAGTAATGTGATGTATGTGTGTGTAGTAATGTGATGTATGTGATGTATGTGTAGTAATGTGATGTATGTGTAGTAATGTGATGTACAGTATGTGTGTGTGTAGTAATGTGATGTATGTGTGTGTAGTAATGTGATGTATGTGTGTGTAGTAATGTGATGTATGTGTAGTAATGTGATGTTTGTGTAGTAATGTGATGTACAGTATGTGTGTGTGTAGTAATGTGATGTGTGTGTAGTAATGTGATGTACAGTATGTGTGTGTGTAGTAATGTGATGTATGTGTGTGTAGTAATGTGATGTATGTGTAGTAATGTGATGTATGTGTAGTAATGTGATGTTTGTGTAGTAATGTGATGTATGTGATGTATGTGTAGTAATGTGATGTATGTGTAGTAATGTGATGTATGTGATGTATGTGTAGTAATGTGATGTATGTGTAGTAATGTGATGTATGTGTAGTAATGTGATGTACAGTATGTGTGTGTGTAGTAATGTGATGTATGTGTGTGTAGTAATGTGATGTATGTGTGTGTGTAGTAATGTGATGTGTGTGTGTGTAGTAATGTGATGTATGTGATGTATGTGTAGTAATGTGATGTATGTGTAGTAATGTGATGTATGTGTAGTAATGTGATGTACAGTATGTGTGGGTGTAGTAATGTGATGTGTGTGTAGTAATGTGATGTACAGTATGTGTGTGTGTAGTAATGTGATGTATGTGTGTGTGTAGTAATGTGATGTATGTGTGTGTAGTAATGTGATGTATGTGATGTATGTGTAGTAATGTGATGTATGTGTAGTAATGTGATGTATGTGATGTATGTGTAGTAATGTGATGTATGTGATGTATGTGTAGTAATGTGATGTATGTGTAGTAATGTGATGTATGTGATGTATGTGTAGTAATGTGATGTATGTGTAGTAATGTGATGTATGTGATGTATGTGTAGTAATGTGATGTATGTGTAGTAATGTGATGTACAGTATGTGTGTGTGTAGTAATGTGATGTGTGTGTAGTAATGTGATGTACAGTATGTGTGTGTGTAGTAATGTGATGTATGTGTGTAGTAATGTGATGTATGTGTAGTAATGTAATGTATGTGTGTGTGTAGTAATGTGATGTATGTGTGTGTAGTAATGTGATGTATGTGTAGTAATGTGATGTATGTGTAGTAATGTGATGTACAGTATGTGTGTGTGTAGTAATGTGATGTGTGTGTAGTAATGTGATGTACAGTATGTGTGTGTGTAGTAATGTGATGTATGTGTAGTAATGTGATGTATGTGTGTGTGTAGTAATGTGATGTATGTGTGTGTAGTAATGTGATGTATGTGTAGTAATGTGATGTATGTGTAGTAATGTGATGTATGTGATTTATGTGTAGTAATGTGATGTATGTGTAGTAATGTGATGTATGTGATGTATGTGTAGTAATGTGATGTATGTGTAGTAATGTGATGTATGTGATGTATGTGTAGTAATGTGATGTATGTGTAGTAATGTGATGTATGTGATGTGTGTGTAGTAATGTGATGTATGTGTAGTAATGTGATGTATGTGTAGTATTGTGATGTACAGTATGTGTGTGTGAAGTAATGTGATGTGTGTGTAGTAATGTGATGTACAGTATGTGTGTGTGTAGTAACGTGATGTATGTGTGTAGTAATGTGATGTATGTGTGTAGTAATGTGATGTATGTGTAGTAATGTGATGTATGTGATGTATGTGTAGTAATGTGATGTATGTGTAGTAATGTGATGTATGTGATGTATGTGTAGTAATGTGATGTATGTGTAGTAATGTGATGTATGTGATGTATGTGTAGTAATGTGATATATGTGTAGTAATGTGATGTACAGTATGTGTGTGTGTAGTAATGTGATGTGTGTGTAGTAATGTGATGTACAGTATGTGTGTGTGTAGTAATGTGATGTATGTGTGTAGTAATGTGATGTATGTGTAGTAATGTGATGTATGTGTGTGTGTAGTAATGTGATGTATGTGTGTGTAGTAATGTGATGTATGTGTAGTAATGTGATGTATGTGTAGTAATGTGATGTATGTGTAGTAATGTGATGTACAGTATGTGTGTGTGTAGTAATGTGATGTGTGTGTAGTAATGTGATGTACAGTATGTGTGTGTGTAGTAATGTGATGTATGTGTGTAGTAATGTGATGTATGTGTAGTAATGTGATGTATGTGTGTGTGTAGTAATGTGATGTATGTGTGTGTAGTAATGTGATGTATGTGATGTATGTGCAGTAATGTGATGTATGTTTAGTAATGTGATGTATGTGATGTATGTGTAGTAATGTGATGTATGTGTAGTAATGTGATGTATGTGATGTATGTGTAGTAATGTGATGTATGTGTAGTAATGTGATGTATGTGATGTATGTGTAGTAATGTGATGTATGTGTAGTAATGTGATGTATGTGATGTGTGTGTAGTAATGTGATGTATGTGTAGTAATGTGTTGTATGTGTAGTAATGTGATGTATGTGTAGTAATGTGATGTACAGTATGTGTGTGTGTAGTAATGTGATGTGTGTGTAGTAATGTGATGTACAGTATGTGTGTGTGTAGTAATGTGATGTATGTGTGTAGTAATGTGATGTATGTGTAGTAATGTGATGTATGTGTGTGTGTAGTAATGTGATGTATGTGTGTGTAGTAATGTGATGTATGTGATGTATGTGTAGTAATGTGATGTATGTGTAGTAATGTGATGTATGTGATGTATGTGTAGTAATGTGATGTATGTGTAGTAATGTGATGTATGTGATGTATGTGTAGTAATGTGATGTATGTGATGTATGTGTAGTAATGTGATGTATGTGTAGTAATGTGATGTATGTGATGTATGTGTAGTAATGTGATGTATGTGTAGTAATGTGATGTACAGTATGTGTTTGTGTGTGTAGTAATGTGATGTACAGTATGTGTGTGTGTAGTAATGTGATGTATGTGTGTAGTAATGTGATGTATGTGTAGTAATGTGATGTATGTGTGTGTGTAGTAATGTGATGTATGTGTGTGTAGTAATGTGATGTATGTGATGTATGTGTAGTAATGTGATGTATGTGTAGTAATGTGATGTATGTGATGTATGTGTAGTAATGTGATGTATGTGTAGTAATGTGATGTATGTGATGTATGTGTAGTAATGTGATGTACGTGTAGTAATGTGATGTATGTGATGTGTGTGTAGTAATGTGATGTATGTGTAGTAATGTGATGTATGTGATGTATGTGTAGTAATGTGATGTATGTGTAGTAATGTGATGTACAGTATGTGTGTGTGTAGTAATGTGATGTATGTGTGTAGTAATGTGATGTATGTGTAGTAATGTGATGTATGTGTGTGTGTAGTAATGTGATGTATGTGTGTGTAGTAATGTGATGTATGTGTAGTAATGTGATGTATGTGTAGTAATGTGATGTATGTGTAGTATTGTGATGTATGTGTAGTAATGTGATGTATGTGTAGTAATGTGATGTATGTGTGTGTGTAGTAATGTGATGTATGTGTGTAGTAATGTGATGTATGTGTAGTAATGTGATGTATGTGTGTGTAGTAATGTGATGTATGTGTGTGTAGTAAGGTGATGTTTGTGATGTATGTGTAGTAATGTGATGTATGTGTAGTAATGTGATGTATGTGTAGTAATGTGATGTATGTGATGTTTGTGTAGTAATGTGATGTATGTGTAGTAATGTGATGTATGTGATGTATGTGTAGTAATGTGATGTATGTGTAGTAATGTGATGTATGTGATGTGTGTGTAGTAATGTGATGTATGTGTAGTAATGTGATGTATGTGATGTATGTGTAGTAATGTGATGTACAGTATGTGTGTGTGTAGTAATGTGATGTGTGTGTAGTAATGTGATGTACAGTATGTGTGTGTAGTAATGTGATGTATGTGTGTAGTAATGTGATGTATGTGTAGTAATGTGATGTATGTGTGTGTAGTAATGTGATGTATGTGATGTATGTGTAGTAATGTGATGTATGTGTAGTAATGTGATGTATGTGATGTATGTGTAGTAATGTGATGTATGTGTAGTAATGTGATGTATGTGATGTATGTGTAGTAATGTGATGTACGTGTAGTAATGTGATGTATGTGATGTGTGTGTAGTAATGTGATGTATGTGTAGTAATGTGATGTATGTGATGTATGTGTAGTAATGTGATGTATGTGTAGTAATGTGATGTACAGTATGTGTGTGTGTAGTAATGTGATGTATGTGTGTAGTAATGTGATGTATGTGTAGTAATGTGATGTATGTGTGTGTGTAGTAATGTGATGTATGTGTGTGTAGTAATGTGATGTATGTGTAGTAATGTGATGTATGTGTAGTAATGTGATGTATGTGTAGTATTGTGATGTATGTGTAGTAATGTGATGTATGTGTAGTAATGTGATGTATGTGTGTGTGTAGTAATGTGATGTATGTGTGTAGTAATGTGATGTATGTGTAGTAATGTGATGTATGTGTGTGTAGTAATGTGATGTATGTGTGTGTAGTAAGGTGATGTTTGTGATGTATGTGTAGTAATGTGATGTATGTGTAGTAATGTGATGTATGTGTAGTAATGTGATGTATGTGATGTTTGTGTAGTAATGTGATGTATGTGTAGTAATGTGATGTATGTGATGTATGTGTAGTAATGTGATGTATGTGTAGTAATGTGATGTATGTGATGTGTGTGTAGTAATGTGATGTATGTGTAGTAATGTGATGTATGTGATGTATGTGTAGTAATGTGATGTACAGTATGTGTGTGTGTAGTAATGTGATGTGTGTGTAGTAATGTGATGTACAGTATGTGTGTGTAGTAATGTGATGTATGTGTGTAGTAATGTGATGTATGTGTAGTAATGTGATGTATGTGTGTGTAGTAATGTGATGTATGTGTGTGTAGTAATGTGATGTATGTGTAGTAATGTGATGTATGTGTAGTAATGTGATGTACAGTATGTGTGTGTGTAGTAATGTGATGTGTGTGTAGTAATGTGATGTACAGTATGTGTGTGTGTAGTAATGTGATGTATGTGTGTAGTAATGTGATGTATGTGTAGTAATGTGATGTATGTGTGTGTGTAGTAATGTGATGTATGTGTGTGTAGTAATGTGATGTATGTGATGTACGTGTAGTAATGTGATGTATGTGTAGTAATGTGATGTATGTGATGTATGTGTAGTAATGTGATGTATGTGTAGTAATGTGATGTATGTGATGTATGTGTAGTAATGTGATGTATGTGTAGTAATGTGATGTATGTGATGTATGTGTAGTAATGTGATGTATGTGTAGTAATGTGATGTATGTGATGTGTGTGTAGTAATGTGATGTATGTGATGTCTGTGTAGTAATGTGATATATGTGTAGTAATGTGATGTACAGTATGTGTGTGTGTAGTAATGTGATGTGTGTGTAGTAATGTGATGTACAGTATGTGTGTGTGTAGTAATGTGATGTATGTGTGTGTAGTAATGTGATGTATGTGATGTATGTGTAGTAATGTGATGTATGTGTAGTAAAGTGATGTATGTGATGTATGTGTAGTAATGTGATGTATGTGTAGTAATGTGATGTATGTGCTGTATGTGTAGTAATGTGATGTATGTGTAGTAATGTGATGTATGTGATGTATGTGTAGTAATGTGATGTATGTGTAGTAATGTGATGTATGTGATGTATGTGTAGTAATGTGATGTATGTGTAGTAATGTGATGTATGTGATGTATGCGTAGTAATGTGATGTATGTGTAGTAATGTGATGTATGTGATGTATGTGTAGTAATGTGATGTGTGTGTAGTAATGTAATGTACAGTATGTGTGTGTGTAGTAATGTGATGTATGTGTGTAGTAATGTGATGTATGTGTAGTAATGTGATGTATGTGTGTGTGTAGTAATGTGATGTATGTGTGTGTAGTAATGTGATGTATGTGTAGTAATGTGATGTATGTGTAGTAATGTGATGTATGTGTAGTAATGTGATGTACAGTATGTGTGTGTGTAGTAATGTGATGTGTGTGTAGTAATGTGATGTACAGTATGTGTGTGTAGTAATGTGATGTATGTGTGTAGTAATGTGATGTATGTGTAGTAATGTGATGTATGTGTGTGTGTAGTAATGTGATGTATGTGTGTGTAGTAATGTGATGTATGTGTAGTAATGTGATGTATGTGTAGTAATGTGATGTATGTGATTTATGTGTAGTAATGTGATGTATGTGTAGTAATGTGATGTATGTGTAGTAATGTGATGTATGTGATGTATGTGTAGTAATGTGATGTATGTGTAGTAATGTGATGTATGTGATGTGTGTGTAGTAATGTGATGTATGTGTAGTAATGTGATGTATGTGTAGTAATGTGATGTACAGTATGTGTGTGTGAAGTAATGTGATGTGTGTGTTGTAATGTGATGTACAGTATGTGTGTGTAGTAACGTGATGTATGTGTGTAGTAATGTGATGTATGTGTAGTAATGTGATGTATGTGATGTATGTGTAGTAATGTGATGTATGTGTAGTAATGTGATGTATGTGATGTATGTGTAGTAATGTGATGTATGTGTAGTAATGTGATGTATGTGATGTATGTGTAGTAATGTGATATATGTGTAGTAATGTGATGTACAGTATGTGTGTGTGTAGTAATGTGATGTGTGTGTAGTAATGTGATGTACAGTATGTGTGTGTGTAGTAATGTGATGTATGTGTGTAGTAATGTGATGTATGTGTAGTAATGTGATGTATGTGTGTGTGTAGTAATGTGATGTATGTGTGTGTAGTAATGTGATGTATGTGTAGTAATGTGATGTATGTGTAGTAATGTGATGTATGTGTAGTAATGTGATGTACAGTATGTGTGTGTGTAGTAATGTGATGTGTGTGTAGTAATGTGATGTACAGTATGTGTGTGTGTAGTAATGTGATGTATGTGTGTAGTAATGTGATGTATGTGTAGTAATGTGATGTATGTGTGTGTGTAGTAATGTGATGTATGTGTGTGTAGTAATGTGATGTATGTGATGTATGTGTAGTAATGTGATGTATGTGTAGTAATGTGATGTATGTGATGTATGTGTAGTAATGTGATGTATGTGTAGTAATGTGATGTATGTGATGTATGTGTAGTAATGTGATGTATGTGATGTATGTGTAGTAATGTGATGTATGTGTAGTAATGTGATGTATGTGATGTATGTGTAGTAATGTGATGTATGTGTAGTAATGTGATGTACAGTATGTGTTTGTGTGTGTAGTAATGTGATGTACAGTATGTGTGTGTGTAGTAATGTGATGTATGTGTGTAGTAATGTGATGTATGTGTAGTAATGTGATGTATGTGTGTGTGTAGTAATGTGATGTATGTGTGTGTAGTAATGTGATGTATGTGATGTATGTGTAGTAATGTGATGTATGTGTAGTAATGTGATGTATGTGTAGTAATGTGATGTATGTGATGTATGTGTAGTAATGTGATGTATGTGTAGTAATGTGATGTATGTGATGTATGTGTAGTAATGTGATGTACGTGTAGTAATGTGATGTATGTGATGTGTGTGTAGTAATGTGATGTATGTGTAGTAATGTGATGTATGTGATGTATGTGTAGTAATGTGATGTATGTGTAGTAATGTGATGTACAGTATGTGTGTGTGTAGTAATGTGATGTATGTGTGTAGTAATGTGATGTATGTGTAGTAATGTGATGTATGTGTGTGTGTAGTAATGTGATGTATGTGTGTGTAGTAATGTGATGTATGTGTAGTAATGTGATGTATGTGTAGTAATGTGATGTATGTGTAGTATTGTGATGTATGTGTAGTAATGTGATGTATGTGTAGTAATGTGATGTATGTGTGTGTGTAGTAACGTGATGTATGTGTGTAGTAATGTGATGTATGTGTAGTAATGTGATGTATGTGTGTGTAGTAAGGTGATGTTTGTGATGTATGTGTAGTAATGTGATGTATGTGTAGTAATGTGATGTATGTGTAGTAATGTGATGTATGTGATGTTTGTGTAGTAATGTGATGTATGTGTAGTAATGTGATGTATGTGATGTATGTGTAGTAATGTGATGTATGTGTAGTAATGTGATGTATGTGATGTGTGTGTAGTAATGTGATGTATGTGTAGTAATGTGATGTATGTGATGTATGTGTAGTAATGTGATGTACAGTATGTGTGTGTGTAGTAATGTGATGTGTGTGTAGTAATGTGATGTACAGTATGTGTGTGTAGTAATGTGATGTATGTGTGTAGTAATGTGATGTATGTGTAGTAATGTGATGTATGTGTGTGTAGTAATGTGATGTATGTGTGTGTAGTAATGTGATGTATGTGATGTATGTGTAGTAATGTGATGTATGTGTAGTAATGTAATGTACAGTATGTGTGTGTGTAGTAATGTGATGTGTGTGTAGTAATGTGATGTACAGTATGTGTGTGTGTAGTAATGTGATGTATGTGTGTAGTAATGTGATGTATGTGTAGTAATGTGATGTATGTGTGTGTGTAGTAATGTGATGTATGTGTGTGTAGTAATGTGATGTATGTGATGTACGTGTAGTAATGTGATGTATGTGTAGTAATGTGATGTATGTGATGTATGTGTAGTAATGTGATGTATGTGTAGTAATGTGATGTATGTGATGTATGTGTAGTAATGTGATGTATGTGTAGTAATGTGATGTATGTGATGTATGTGTAGTAATGTGATGTATGTGTAGTAATGTGATGTATGTGATGTGTGTGTAGTAATGTGATGTATGTGATGTCTGTGTAGTAATGTGATATATGTGTAGTAATGTGATGTACAGTATGTGTGTGTGTAGTAATGTGATGTGTGTGTAGTAATGTGATGTACAGTATGTGTGTGTGTAGTAATGTGATGTATGTGTGTGTAGTAATGTGATGTATGTGATGTATGTGTAGTATTGTGATGTATGTGTAGTAAAGTGATGTATGTGATGTATGTGTAGTAATGTGATGTATGTGTAGTAATGTGATGTATGTGCTGTATGTGTAGTAATGTGATGTATGTGTAGTAATGTGATGTATGTGATGTATGTGTAGTAATGTGATGTATGTGTAGTAATGTGATGTATGTGATGTATGTGTAGTAATGTGATGTATGTGTAGTAATGTGATGTATGTGATGTATCCGTAGTAATGTGATGTATGTGTAGTAATGTGATGTATGTGATGTATGTGTAGTAATGTGATGTATGTGTAGTAATGTGATGTACAGTATGTGTGTGTGTAGTAATGTGATGTGTGTGTAGTAATGTAATGTACAGTATGTGTGTGTGTAGTAATGTGATGTATGTGTGTAGTAATGTGATGTATGTGTAGTAATGTGATGTATGTGTGTGTGTGTAGTAATGTGATGTATGTGTGTGTAGTAATGTGATGTATGTGTAGTTATGTGATGTATGTGTAGTAATGTGATGTATGTGTAGTAATGTGATGTACAGTATGTGTGTGTGTAGTAATGTGATGTGTGTGTAGTAATGTGATGTACAGTATGTGTGTGTGTAGTAATGTGATGTATGCGTGTAGTAATGTGATGTATGTGTAGTAATGTGATGTATGTGTGTGTGTAGTAATGTGATGTATGTGTGTGTAGTAATGTGATGTATGTGTAGTAATGTGATGTATGTGTAGTAATGTGATGTATGTGATTTATGTGTAGTAATGTGATGTATGTGTAGTAATGTGATGTATGTGTAGTAATGTGATGTATGTGATGTATGTGTAGTAATGTGATGTATGTGTAGTAATGTGATGTATGTGATGTGTGTGTAGTAATGTGATGTATGTGTAGTAATGTGATGTATGTGTAGTAATGTGATGTACAGTATGTGTGTGTGAAGTAATGTGATGTGTGTGTTGTAATGTGATGTACAGTATGTGTGTGTAGTAACGTGATGTATGTGTGTAGTAATGTGATGTATGTGTAGTAATGTGATGTATGTGATGTATGTGTAGTAATGTGATGTATGTGTAGTAATGTGATGTATGTGATGTATGTGTAGTAATGTGATGTATGTGTAGTAATGTGATGTATGTGATGTATGTGTAGTAATGTGATATATGTGTAGTAATGTGATGTACAGTATGTGTGTGTGTAGTAATGTGATGTGTGTGTAGTAATGTGATGTACAGTATGTGTGTGTGTAGTAATGTGATGTATGTGTGTAGTAATGTGATGTATGTGTAGTAATGTGATGTATGTGTGTGTGTAGTAATGTGATGTATGTGTGTGTAGTAATGTGATGTATGTGTAGTAATGTGATGTATGTGTAGTAATGTGATGTATGTGTAGTAATGTGATGTACAGTATGTGTGTGTGTAGTAATGTGATGTGTGTGTAGTAATGTGATGTACAGTATGAGTGTGTGTAGTAATGTGATGTATGTGTGTAGTAATGTGATGTATGTGTAGTAATGTGATGTATGTGTGTGTGTAGTAATGTGATGTATGTGTGTGTAGTAATGTGATGTATGTGATGTATGTGCAGTAATGTGATGTATGTTTAGTAATGTGATGTATGTGATGTATGTGTAGTAATGTGATGTATGTGTAGTAATGTGATGTATGTGATGTATGTGTAGTAATGTGATGTATGTGATGTATGTGTAGTAATGTGATGTATGTGTAGTAATGTGATGTATGTGATGTGTGTGTAGTAATGTGATGTATGTGTAGTAATGTGTTGTATGTGTAGTAATGTGATGTATGTGTAGTAATGTGATGTACAGTATGTGTGTGTGTAGTAATGTGATGTGTGTGTAGTAATGTGATGTACAGTATGTGTGTGTGTAGTAATGTGATGTATGTGTGTTGTAATGTGATGTATGTGTAGTAATGTGATGTATGTGTGTGTGTAGTAATGTGATGTATGTGTGTGTAGTAATGTGATGTATGTGATGTATGTGTAGTAATTTGATGTACGTGTAGTAATGTGATGTATGTGATGTGTGTGTAGTAATGTGATGTATGTGTAGTAATGTGATGTATGTGATGTATGTGTAGTAATGTGATGTATGTGTAGTAATGTGATGTACAGTATGTGTGTGTGTAGTAATGTGATGTATGTGTGTAGTAATGTGATGTATGTGTAGTAATGTGATGTATGTGTGTGTGTAGTAATGTGATGTATGTGTGTGTAGTAATGTGATGTATGTGTAGTAATGTGATGTATGTGTAGTAATGTGATGTATGTGTAGTATTGTGATGTATGTGTAGTAATGTGATGTATGTGTAGTAATGTGATGTATGTGTGTGTGTAGTAATGTGATGTATGTGTGTAGTAATGTGATGTATGTGTAGTAATGTGATGTATGTGTGTGTAGTAATGTGATGTATGTGTGTGTAGTAAGGTGATGTTTGTGATGTATGTGTAGTAATGTGATGTATGTGTAGTAATGTGATGTATGTGATGTTTGTGTAGTAATGTGATGTATGTGTAGTAATGTGATGTATGTGATGTATGTGTAGTAATGTGATGTATGTGTAGTAATGTGATGTATGTGATGTGTGTGTAGTAATGTGATGTATGTGTAGTAATGTGATGTATGTGATGTATGTGTAGTAATGTGATGTACAGTATGTGTGTGTGTAGTAATGTGATGTGTGTGTAGTAATGTGATGTACAGTATGTGTGTGTAGTAATGTGATGTATGTGTGTAGTAATGTGATGTATGTGTAGTAATGTGATGTATGTGTGTGTAGTAATGTGATGTATGTGTGTGTAGTAATGTGATGTATGTGATGTATGTGTAGTAATGTGATGTATGTGTAGTAATGTGATGTACAGTATGTGTGTGTGTAGTAATGTGATGTGTGTGTAGTAATGTGATGTACAGTATGTGTGTGTGTAGTAATGTGATGTATGTGTGTAGTAATGTGATGTATGTGTAGTAATGTGATGTATGTGTGTGTGTAGTAATGTGATGTATGTGTGTGTAGTAATGTGATGTATGTGATGTACGTGTAGTAATGTGATGTATGTGTAGTAATGTGATGTATGTGATGTATGTGTAGTAATGTGATGTATGTGTAGTAATGTGATGTATGTGTAGTAATGTGATGTATGTGTAGTAATGTGATGTATGTGATGTATGTGTAGTAATGTGATGTATGTGTAGTAATGTGATGTATGTGATGTGTGTGTAGTAATGTGATGTATGTGATGTCTGTGTAGTAATGTGATATATGTGTAGTAATGTGATGTACAGTATGTGTGTGTGTAGTAATGTGATGTGTGTGTAGTAATGTGATGTACAGTATGTGTGTGTGTAGTAATGTGATGTATGTGTGTGTAGTAATGTGATGTATGTGATGTATGTGTAGTAATGTGATGTATGTGTAGTAAAGTGATGTATGTGATGTATGTGTAGTAATGTGATGTATGTGTAGTAATGTGATGTATGTGCTGTATGTGTAGTAATGTGATGTATGTGTAGTAATGTGATGTATGTGATGTATGTGTAGTAATGTGATGTATGTGTAGTAATGTGATGTATGTGATGTATGTGTAGTAATGTGATGTATGTGTAGTAATGTGATGTATGTGATGTATGCGTAGTAATGTGATGTATGTGTAGTAATGTGATGTATGTGATGTATGTGTAGTAATGTGATGTATGTGTAGTAATGTGATGTACAGTATGTGTGTGTGTAGTAATGTGATGTGTGTGTAGTAATGTAATGTACAGTATGTGTGTGTGTAGTAATGTGATGTATGTGTGTAGTAATGTGATGTATGTGTAGTAATGTGATGTATGTGTGTGTGTAGTAATGTGATGTATGTGTGTGTAGTAATGTGATGTATGTGTAGTAATGTGATGTACAGTATGTGTGTGTGTAGTAATGTGATGTGTGTGTAGTAATGTGATGTACAGTATGTGTGTGTGTAGTAATGTGATGTATGTGTGTAGTAATGTGATGTATGTGTAGTAATGTGATGTATGTGTGTGTGTAGTAATGTGATGTATGTGTGTGTAGTAATGTGATGTATGTGTAGTAATGTGATGTATGTGTAGTAATGTGATGTATGTGATTTATGTGTAGTAATGTGATGTATGTGTAGTAATGTGATGTATGTGTAGTAATGTGATGTATGTGATGTATGTGTAGTAATGTGATGTATGTGTAGTAATGTGATGTATGTGATGTGTGTGTAGTAATGTGATGTATGTGTAGTAATGTGATGTATGTGTAGTAATGTGATGTACAGTATGTGTGTGTGAAGTAATGTGATGTGTGTGTTGTAATGTGATGTACAGTATGTGTGTGTGTAGTAACGTGATGTATGTGTATAGTAATGTGATGTATGTGTAGTAATGTGATGTATGTGATGTATGTGTAGTAATGTGATGTATGTGTAGTAATGTGATGTATGTGATGTATGTGTAGTAATGTGATGTATGTGTAGTAATGTGATGTATGTGTAGTAATGTGATATATGTGTAGTAATGTGATGTACAGTATGTGTGTGTGTAGTAATGTGATGTGTGTGTAGTAATGTGATGTACAGTATGTGTGTGTGTAGTAATGTGATGTATGTGTGTAGTAATGTGATGTATGTGTAGTAATGTGATGTATGTGTGTGTGTAGTAATGTGATGTATGTGTGTGTAGTAATGTGATGTATGTGTAGTAATGTGATGTATGTGTAGTAATGTGATGTACAGTATGTGTGTGTGTAGTAATGTGATGTGTGTGTAGTAATGTGATGTACAGTATGAGTGTGTGTAGTAATGTGATGTATGTGTGTAGTAATGTGATGTATGTGTAGTAATGTGATGTATGTGTGTGTGTAGTAATGTGATGTATGTGTGTGTAGTAATGTGATGTATGTGATGTATGTGCAGTAATGTGATGTATGTTTAGTAATGTGATGTATGTGTAGTAATGTGATGTATGTGTAGTAATGTGATGTATGTGATGTATGTGTAGTAATGTGATGTATGTGATGTATGTGTAGTAATGTGATGTATGTGTAGTAATGTGATGTATGTGATGTGTGTGTAGTAATGTGATGTATGTGTAGTAATGTGTTGTATGTGTAGTAATGTGATGTATGTGTAGTAATGTGATGTACAGTATGTGTGTGTGTAGTAATGTGATGTGTGTGTAGTAATGTAATGTACAGTATGTGTGTGTGTAGTAATGTGATGTATGTGTGTAGTAATGTGATGTATGTGTAGTAATGTGATGTATGTGTGTGTGTAGTAATGTGATGTATGTGTGTGTAGTAATGTGATGTATGTGTAGTAATGTGATGTACAGTATGTGTGTGTGTAGTAATGTGATGTGTGTGTAGTAATGTGATGTACAGTATGTGTGTGTGTAGTAATGTGATGTATGTGTGTAGTAATGTGATGTATGTGTAGTAATGTGATGTATGTGTGTGTGTAGTAATGTGATGTATGTGTGTGTAGTAATGTGATGTATGTGTAGTAATGTGATGTATGTGTAGTAATGTGATGTATGTGTAGTAATGTGATGTATGTGATGTATGTGTAGTAATGTGATGTATGTGTAGTAATGTGATGTATGTGATGTGTGTGTAGTAATGTGATGTATGTGTAGTAATGTGATGTATGTGTAGTAATGTGATGTACAGTATGTGTGTGTGAAGTAATGTGATGTGTGTGTTGTAATGTGATGTACAGTATGTGTGTGTGTAGTAACGTGATGTATGTGTATAGTAATGTGATGTATGTGTAGTAATGTGATGTATGTGATGTATGTGTAGTAATGTGATGTATGTGTAGTAATGTGATGTATGTGATGTATGTGTAGTAATGTGATGTATGTGTAGTAATGTGATGTATGTGTAGTAATGTGATATATGTGTAGTAATGTGATGTACAGTATGTGTGTGTGTAGTAATGTGATGTGTGTGTAGTAATGTGATGTACAGTATGTGTGTGTGTAGTAATGTGATGTATGTGTGTAGTAATGTGATGTATGTGTAGTAATGTGATGTATGTGTGTGTGTAGTAATGTGATGTATGTGTGTGTAGTAATGTGATGTATGTGTAGTAATGTGATGTATGTGTAGTAATGTGATGTATGTGTAGTAATGTGATGTACAGTATGTGTGTGTGTAGTAATGTGATGTGTGTGTAGTAATGTGATGTACAGTATGAGTGTGTGTAGTAATGTGATGTATGTGTGTAGTAATGTGATGTATGTGTAGTAATGTGATGTATGTGTGTGTGTAGTAATGTGATGTATGTGTGTGTAGTAATGTGATGTATGTGATGTATGTGCAGTAATGTGATGTATGTTTAGTAATGTGATGTATGTGATGTATGTGTAGTAATGTGATGTATGTGTAGTAATGTGATGTATGTGATGTATGTGTAGTAATGTGATGTATGTGATGTATGTGTAGTAATGTGATGTATGTGTAGTAATGTGATGTATGTGATGTGTGTGTAGTAATGTGATGTATGTGTAGTAATGTGTTGTATGTGTAGTAATGTGATGTATGTGTAGTAATGTGATGTACAGTATGTGTGTGTGTAGTAATGTGATGTGTGTGTAGTAATGTGATGTACAGTATGTGTGTGTGTAGTAATGTGATGTATGTGTGTTGTAATGTGATGTATGTGTAGTAATGTGATGTATGTGTGTGTGTAGTAATGTGATGTATGTGTGTGTAGTAATGTGATGTATGTGATGTATGTGTAGTAATTTGATGTACGTGTAGTAATGTGATGTATGTGATGTGTGTGTAGTAATGTGATGTATGTGTAGTAATGTGATGTATGTGATGTATGTGTAGTAATGTGATGTATGTGTAGTAATGTGATGTACAGTATGTGTGTGTGTAGTAATGTGATGTATGTGTGTAGTAATGTGATGTATGTGTAGTAATGTGATGTATGTGTGTGTGTAGTAATGTGATGTATGTGTGTGTAGTAATGTGATGTATGTGTAGTAATGTGATGTATGTGTAGTAATGTGATGTATGTGTAGTATTGTGATGTATGTGTAGTAATGTGATGTATGTGTAGTAATGTGATGTATGTGTGTGTGTAGTAATGTGATGTATGTGTGTAGTAATGTGATGTATGTGTAGTAATGTGATGTATGTGTGTGTAGTAATGTGATGTATGTGTGTGTAGTAAGGTGATGTTTGTGATGTATGTGTAGTAATGTGATGTATGTGTAGTAATGTGATGTATGTGATGTTTGTGTAGTAATGTGATGTATGTGTAGTAATGTGATGTATGTGATGTATGTGTAGTAATGTGATGTATGTGTAGTAATGTGATGTATGTGATGTGTGTGTAGTAATGTGATGTATGTGTAGTAATGTGATGTATGTGATGTATGTGTAGTAATGTGATGTACAGTATGTGTGTGTGTAGTAATGTGATGTGTGTGTAGTAATGTGATGTACAGTATGTGTGTGTAGTAATGTGATGTATGTGTGTAGTAATGTGATGTATGTGTAGTAATGTGATGTATGTGTGTGTAGTAATGTGATGTATGTGTGTGTAGTAATGTGATGTATGTGATGTATGTGTAGTAATGTGATGTATGTGTAGTAATGTGATGTACAGTATGTGTGTGTGTAGTAATGTGATGTGTGTGTAGTAATGTGATGTACAGTATGTGTGTGTGTAGTAATGTGATGTATGTGTGTAGTAATGTGATGTATGTGTAGTAATGTGATGTATGTGTGTGTGTAGTAATGTGATGTATGTGTGTGTAGTAATGTGATGTATGTGATGTACGTGTAGTAATGTGATGTATGTGTAGTAATGTGATGTATGTGATGTATGTGTAGTAATGTGATGTATGTGTAGTAATGTGATGTATGTGTAGTAATGTGATGTATGTGTAGTAATGTGATGTATGTGATGTATGTGTAGTAATGTGATGTATGTGTAGTAATGTGATGTATGTGATGTGTGTGTAGTAATGTGATGTATGTGATGTCTGTGTAGTAATGTGATATATGTGTAGTAATGTGATGTACAGTATGTGTGTGTGTAGTAATGTGATGTGTGTGTAGTAATGTGATGTACAGTATGTGTGTGTGTAGTAATGTGATGTATGTGTGTGTAGTAATGTGATGTATGTGATGTATGTGTAGTAATGTGATGTATGTGTAGTAAAGTGATGTATGTGATGTATGTGTAGTAATGTGATGTATGTGTAGTAATGTGATGTATGTGCTGTATGTGTAGTAATGTGATGTATGTGTAGTAATGTGATGTATGTGATGTATGTGTAGTAATGTGATGTATGTGTAGTAATGTGATGTATGTGATGTATGTGTAGTAATGTGATGTATGTGTAGTAATGTGATGTATGTGATGTATGCGTAGTAATGTGATGTATGTGTAGTAATGTGATGTATGTGATGTATGTGTAGTAATGTGATGTATGTGTAGTAATGTGATGTACAGTATGTGTGTGTGTAGTAATGTGATGTGTGTGTAGTAATGTAATGTACAGTATGTGTGTGTGTAGTAATGTGATGTATGTGTGTAGTAATGTGATGTATGTGTAGTAATGTGATGTATGTGTGTGTGTAGTAATGTGATGTATGTGTGTGTAGTAATGTGATGTATGTGTAGTAATGTGATGTACAGTATGTGTGTGTGTAGTAATGTGATGTGTGTGTAGTAATGTGATGTACAGTATGTGTGTGTGTAGTAATGTGATGTATGTGTGTAGTAATGTGATGTATGTGTAGTAATGTGATGTATGTGTGTGTGTAGTAATGTGATGTATGTGTGTGTAGTAATGTGATGTATGTGTAGTAATGTGATGTATGTGTAGTAATGTGATGTATGTGATTTATGTGTAGTAATGTGATGTATGTGTAGTAATGTGATGTATGTGTAGTAATGTGATGTATGTGAT
Source organism: Taudactylus pleione (assembly GCA_031769625.1). Classification (NCBI taxonomy): domain Eukaryota; kingdom Metazoa; phylum Chordata; class Amphibia; order Anura; family Myobatrachidae; genus Taudactylus; species Taudactylus pleione. Next base: position 2,161,591 of record JAUIMM010000240.1, read on the forward strand.
GTATGTGTAGTAATGTGATGTATGTGTAGTAATGTGATGTATGTGATGTGTGTGTAGTAATGTGATGTATGTGTAGTAATGTGATGTATGTGTAGTAATGTGATGTACAGTATGTGTGTGTGAAGTAATGTGATGTGTGTGTTGTAATGTGATGTACAGTATGTGTGTGTGTAGTAACGTGATGTATGTGTATAGTAATGTGATGTATGTGTAGTAATGTGATGTATGTGATGTATGTGTAGTAATGTGATGTATGTGTAGTAATGTGATGTATGTGATGTATGTGTTGTAATGTGATGTATGTGTAGTAATGTGATGTATGTGTAGTAATGTGATATATGTGTAGTAATGTGATGTACAGTATGTGTGTGTGTAGTAATGTGATGTGTGTGTAGTAATGTGATGTACAGTATGTGTGTGTGTAGTAATGTGATGTATGTGTGTAGTAATGTGATGTATGTGTAGTAATGTGATGTATGTGTGTGTGTAGTAATGTGATGTATGTGAGTGTAGTAATGTGATGTATGTGTAGTAATGTGATGTATGTGTAGTAATGTGATGTATGTGTAGTAATGTGATGTACAGTATGTGTGTGTGTAGTAATGTGATGTGTGTGTAGTAATGTGATGTACAGTATGTGTGTGTGTAGTAATGTGATGTATGTGTGTAGTAATGTGATGTATATGTAGTAATGTGATGTATGTGTGTGTGTAGTAATGTGATGTATGTGTGTGTAGTAATGTGATGTATGTGATGTATGTGCAGTAATGTGATGTATGTTTAGTAATGTGATGTATGTGATGTATGTGTAGTAATGTGATGTATGTGTAGTAATGTGATGTATGTGATGTATGTGTAGTAATGTGATGTATGTGTAGTAATGTGATGTATGTGATGTATGTGTAGTAATGTGATGTATGTGTAGTAATGTGATGTATGTGATGTGTGTGTAGTAATGTGATGTATGTGTAGTAATGTGTTGTATGTGTAGTAATGTGATGTATGTGTAGTAATGTGATGTACAGTATGTGTGTGTGTAGTAATGTGATGTGTGTGTAGTAATGTGATGTACAGTATGTGTGTGTGTAGTAATGTGATGTATGTGTGTTGTAATGTGATGTATGTGTAGTAATGTGATGTATGTGTGTGTGTAGTAATGTGATGTATGTGTGTGTAGTAATGTGATGTATGTGATGTATGTGTAGTAATGTGATGTATGTGTAGTAATGTGATGTATGTGATGTATGTGTAGTAATGTGATGTATGTGTAGTAATGTGATGTATGTGTAGTAATGTGATGTATGTGATGTATGTGTAGTAATGTGATGTATGTGTAGTAATGTGATGTATGTGATGTATGTGTAGTAATGTGATGTATGTGTAGTAATGTGATGTACAGTATGTGTTTGTGTGTGTAGTAATGTGATGTACAGTATGTGTGTGTGTAGTAATGTGATGTATGTGTGTAGTAATGTGATGTATGTGTAGTAATGTGATGTATGTGTGTGTGTAGTAATGTGATGTATGTGTGTGTAGTAATGTGATGTATGTGATGTATGTGTAGTAATGTGATGTATGTGTAGTAATGTGATGTATGTGTAGTAATGTGATGTATGTGATGTATGTGTAGTAATGTGATGTATGTGTAGTAATGTGATGTATGTGATGTATGTGTAGTAATGTGATGTACGTGTAGTAATGTGATGTATGTGATGTGTGTGTAGTAATGTGATGTATGTGTAGTAATGTGATGTATGTGATGTATGTGTAGTAATGTGATGTATGTGTAGTAATGTGATGTACAGTATGTGTGTGTGTAGTAATGTGATGTATGTGTGTAGTAATGTGATGTATGTGTAGTAATGTGATGTATGTGTGTGTGTAGTAATGTGATGTATGTGTGTGTAGTAATGTGATGTATGTGTAGTAATGTGATGTATGTGTAGTATTGTGATGTATGTGTAGTAATGTGATGTATGTGTAGTAATGTGATGTATGTGTGTGTGTAGTAATGTGATGTATGTGTGTAGTAATGTGATGTATGTGTAGTAATGTGATGTATGTGTGTGTGTAGTAATGTGATGTATGTGTGTGTAGTAAGGTGATGTTTGTGATGTATGTGTAGTAATGTGATGTATGTGTAGTAATGTGATGTATGTGTAGTAATGTGATGTATGTGATGTTTGTGTAGTAATGTGATGTATGTGTAGTAATGTGATGTGTGTGATGTATGTGTAGTAATGTGATGTATGTGTAGTAATGTGATGTATGTGATGTGTGTGTAGTAATGTGATGTATGTGTAGTAATGTGATGTACAGTATGTGTGTGTGTAGTAATGTGATGTGTGTGTAGTAATGTGATGTACAGTATGTGTGTGTAGTAATGTGATGTATGTGTGTAGTAATGTGATGTATGTGTAGTAATGTGATGTATGTGTGTGTAGTAATGTGATGTATGTGTGTGTAGTAATGTGATGTATGTGATGTATGTGTAGTAATGTGATGTATGTGTAGTAATGTGATGTACAGTATGTGTGTGTGTAGTAATGTGATGTGTGTGTAGTAATATGATGTACAGTATGTGTGTGTGTAGTAATGTGATGTATGTGTGTAGTAATGTGATGTATGTGTAGTAATGTGATGTATGTGTGTGTGTAGTAATGTGATGTATGTGTGTGTAGTAATGTGATGTATGTGATGTACGTGTAGTAATGTGATGTATGTGTAGTAATGTGATGTATGTGATGTATGTGTAGTAATGTGATGTATGTGTAGTAATGTGATGTATGTGTAGTAATGTGATGTATGTGATGTATGTGTAGTAATGTGATGTATGTGTAGTAATGTGATGTATGTGATGTGTGTGTAGTAATGTGATGTATGTGATGTCTGTGTAGTAATGTGATATATGTGTAGTAATGTGATGTACAGTATGTGTGTGTGTAGTAATGTGATGTGTGTGTAGTAATGTGATGTACAGTATGTGTGTGTGTAGTAATGTGATGTATGTGTGTGTAGTAATGTGATGTATGTGATGTATGTGTAGTAATGTGATGTATGTGTAGTAAAGTGATGTATGTGATGTATGTGTAGTAATGTGATGTATGTGTAGTAATGTGATGTATGTGATGTATGTGTAGTAATGTGATGTATGTGTAGTAATGTGATGTATGTGATGTATGTGTAGTAATGTGATGTATGTGTAGTAATGTGATGTATGTGATGTATGTGTAGTAATGTGATGTATGTGTAGTAATGTGATGTATGTGATGTATGTGTAGTAATGTGATGTACAGTATGTGTGTGTGTAGTAATGTGATGTGTGTGTAGTAATGTGATGTACAGTATGTGTGTGTGTAGTAATGTGATGTATGTGTGTAGTAATGTGATGTATGTGTAGCAATGTGATGTATGTATGTGTGTAGTAATGTGATGTATGTGTGTGTATTAATGTGATGTATGTGATGTATGTGTAGTAATGTGATGTATGTGTAGTAATTTGATGTATGTGATGTATGTGTAGTAATGTGATGTATGTGTAGTAATGTGATGTATGTGATGTATGTGTAGTAATGTGATGTATGTGTAGTAATGTGATGTATGTGATGTGTGTGTAGTAATGTGATGTATGTGATGTATGTATAGTAATGTGATGTATGTGTAGTAATGTGATGTACAGTATGTGTGTGTGTAGTAATGTGATGTGTGTGTAGTAATGTGATGTACAGTATGTGTGTGTGTAATAATGTGATGTATGTGTGTAGTAATGTGATGTATGTGTAGTAATGTGATGTATGTGTGTGTGTAGTAATGTGATGTATGTGTGTGTAGTAATGTGATGTATGTGATGTATGTGTAGTAATGTGATGTATGTGTAGTAATGTGATGTATGTGTAGTAATGTAATGTATGTGTAGTAATGTGATGTATGTGATGTGTGTGTAGTAATGTGATGTATGTGTAGTAATGTGATGTATGTGATGTATGTGTAGTAATGTGATGTATGTGTAGTAATGTGATGTACAGTATGTGTGTGTGTAGTAATGTGATGTTTGTGTAGTAATGTGATGTACAGTATGTGTGTGTGTAGCAATGTGATGTACAGTATGTGTGGGTGTAGTAATGTGATGTATGTGTAGTAATGTGATGTACAGTATGTGTGGGTGTAGTAATGTGATGTATGCGTAGTAATGTGATGTATGTGTGTGTGTAGTAATGTGATGTATGTGTAGTAATGTGATGAATGTGTGTAGTAATGTGATGTATGTGTAGTAATGTGATGTATGTGTGTGTGTAGTAATGTGATGTATGTGTAGTAATGTGATGTATGTGTGTGTAGTAATGTGATGTATGTGTGTGTAGTAATGTGATGTGTGTGTGTGTAGTAATGTGATGTATGTATGGGTGTAGTAATGTGATGTATGTGTGTGTGTAGTAATGTGATGTATGTATGGGTGTAGTAATGTGTAGTAATGTGATGTATGTGTGTGTGTAGTAATGTGATGTATGTATGGGTGTAGTAATGTGATGTGTGTGTGGGTGTAGTAATGTGATGTATGTATGTGTGTAGTAATGTGATGTGTGTGTGTGTGTGTAGTAATGTGATGTATGTGTGGGTGTAGTAATGTGATGTGTGTGTGTGTGTAGTAATGTGATGTATGTGTGTGTGTAGTAATGTGATGTATGTGTGTTTGTAGTAATGTGATGTATGTGTAGTAATGTGATGTACAGTATGTATGGGTGTAGTAATGTGATGTATGTGATGTATGTGTAGTAATGTGATGTACAGTATGTGTGGGTGTAGTAATGTGATGTATGTGTAGTAATGTGATGTACAGTATGTGTGGGTGTAGTAATGTGATGTATGTATGGGTGTAGTAATGTGATGTACAGTATGTGTGGGTGTAGTAATGTGATGTATGTGTAGTAATGTGATGTACAGTATGTGTGGGTGTAGTAATGTGATGTATGTGTAGTAATGTGATGTATGTGTGTGTGTAGTAATGTGATGTATGTGTGTGTAGTAATGTGATGTACAGTATGTGTGTGTGTAGTAATGTGATGTATGTATGTAGTAATGTGATGTATGTGTAGTAATGTGATGTATGTGTGTGTGTAGTAATGTGATGTATGTGTGTGTAGTAATGTGATGTATGTGATGTACGTGTAGTAATGTGATGTATGTGTAGTAATGTGATGTATGTGATGTATGTGTAGTAATGTGATGTATGTGATGTATGTGTAGTAATGTGATGTATGTGATGTATGTGTAGTAATGTGATGTATGTGTAGTAATGTGATGTATGTGATGTGTGTGTAGTAATGTGATGTATGTGATGTCTGTGTAGTAATGTGATATATGTGTAGTAATGTGATGTACAGTATGTGTGTGTGTAGTAATGTGATGTGTGTGTAGTAATGTGATGTACAGTATGTGTGTGTGTAGTAATGTGATGTATGTGTGTGTAGTAATGTGATGTATGTGATGTATGTGTAGTAATGTGATGTATGTGTAGTAAAGTGATGTATGTGATGTATGTGTAGTAATGTGATGTATGTGTAGTAATGTGATGTATGTGATGTATGTGTAGTAATGTGATGTATGTGTAGTAATGTGATGTATGTGATGTATGTGTAGTAATGTGATGTATGTGTAGTAATGTGATGTATGTGATGTATGTGTAGTAATGTGATGTATGTGTAGTAATGTGATGTATGTGATGTATGTGTAGTAATGTGATGTACAGTATGTGTGTGTGTAGTAATGTGATGTGTGTGTAGTAATGTGATGTACAGTATGTGTGTGTGTAGTAATGTGATGTATGTGTGTAGTAATGTGATGTATGTGTGGCAATGTGATGTATGTATGTGTGTAGTAATGTGATGTATGTGTGTGTATTAATGTGATGTATGTGATGTATGTGTAGTAATGTGATGTATGTGTAGTAATTTGATGTATGTGATGTATGTGTAGTAATGTGATGTATGTGTAGTAATGTGATGTATGTGATGTATGTGTAGTAATGTGATGTATGTGTAGTAATGTGATGTATGTGATGTGTGTGTAGTAATGTGATGTATGTGATGTATGTGTAGTAATGTGATGTATGTGTAGTAATGTGATGTACAGTATGTGTGTGTGTAGTAATGTGATGTGTGTGTAGTAATGTGATGTACAGTATGTGTGTGTGTAATAATGTGATGTATGTGTGTAGTAATGTGATGTATGTGTAGTAATGTGATGTATGTGTGTGTGTAGTAATGTGATGTATGTGTGTGTAGTAATGTGATGTATGTGATGTATGTGTAGTAATGTGATGTATGTGTAGTAATGTGATGTATGTGTAGTAATGTAATGTATGTGTAGTAATGTGATGTATGTGATGTGTGTGTAGTAATGTGATGTATGTGTAGTAATGTGATGTATGTGATGTATGTGTAGTAATGTGATGTATGTGTAGTAATGTGATGTACAGTATGTGTGTGTGTAGTAATGTGATGTTTGTGTAGTAATGTGATGTACAGTATGTGTGTGTGTAGCAATGTGATGTACAGTATGTGTGGGTGTAGTAATGTGATGTATGTGTAGTAATGTGATGTACAGTATGTGTGGGTGTAGTAATGTGATGTATGCATAGTAATGTGATGTATGTGTGTGTGTAGTAATGTGATGTATGTGTAGTAATGTGATGAATGTGTGTAGTAATGTGATGTATGTGTAGTAATGTGATGTATGTGTGTGTGTAGTAATGTGATGTATGTGTAGTAATGTGATGTATGTGTGTGTAGTAATGTGATGTATGTGTGTGTAGTAATGTGATGTGTGTGTGTGTAGTAATGTGATGTATGTATGGGTGTAGTAATGTGATGTATGTGTGTGTGTAGTAATGTGGTGTATGTATGGGTGTAGTAATGTGTAGTAATGTGATGTATGTGTGTGTGTAGTAATGTGATGTATGTATGGGTGTAGTAATGTGATGTGTGTGTGGGTGTAGTAATGTGATGTATGTATGTGTGTAGTAATGTGATGTGTGTGTGTGTAGTAATGTGATGTATGTGTGGGTGTAGTAATGTGATGTGTGTGTGTGTGTGTAGTAATGTGATGTATGTGTGTGTAGTAATGTGATGTATGTGTGTGTGTAGTAATGTGATGTATGTGTAGTAATGTGATGTACAGTATGTATGGGTGTAGTAATGTGATGTATGTGATGTATGTGTAGTAATGTGATGTACAGTATGTGTGGGTGTAGTAATGTGATGTATGTGTAGTAATGTGATGTACAGTATGTGTGGGTGTAGTAATGTGATGTATGTATGGGTGTAGTAATGTGATGTACAGTATGTGTGGGTGTAGTAATGTGATGTGTGTGTAGTAATGTGATGTACAGTATGTGTGGGTGTAGTAATGTGATGTATGTGTAGTAATGTGATGTATGTGTGTGTGTAGTAATGTGATGTATGTGTGTGTAGTAATGTGATGTACAGTATGTGTGTGTGTAGTAATGTGATGTATGTGTAGTAATGTGATGTATGTGTAGTACAGTATGTGTGTGTGTAGTAATGTGATGTATGTGTAGTAATGTGACGTATGTGTAGTAATGTGATGTATGTGTAGTAATGTGATGTACAGTATATGTGGGTGTAGTAATGTGATGTATGTGTAGTAATGTGATGTATGTGTGTGTAGTAATGTGATGTACAGTATGCGTGTGTGTAGTAATGTGATGTATGTGTAGTAATGTGATGTATGTGTAGTACAGTATGTGTGTGTAGTAATGTGATGTATGTGTGTGTAGTAATGTGATGTATGTATGGGTGTAGTAATGTGATGTACAGTATGTGTGGGTGTAGTAATGTGATGTATGTGTAGTAATGTGATGTACAGTATGAGTGTGTGTAGTAATGTGATGTATGTGTGTGTAGTAATGTGATGTACAGTATGTATGTGTGTAGTAATGTGATGTATGTGTAGTAATGTGATGTATGTGTAGTACAGTATGTGTGTGTGTAGTAATGTGATGTATGTGTGTGTAGTAATGTGATGTACAGTATGTGTGTGTGTAGTAATGTGATGTATGTGTAGTAATGTGATGTATGTGTAGTACAGTATGTGTGTGTGTAGTAATGTGATGTATGTGTAGTAATGTGATGTACAGTATGTGTGTGTGTAGTAATGTGATGTATGTGTGTGTAGTAATGTGATGTACAGTATGTGTGTGTGTAGTAATGTGATGTATGTGTGTGTAGTAATGTGATGTATGTGTGTGTAGTAATGTGATGTGTGTGTGTGTGTAGTAATGTGATGTATGTATGGGTGTAGTAATGTGATGTGTTTGTGTGTAGTAATGTAATGTGTGTGTGTGTAGTAATGTGATGTGTGTGTGTGTGTGTGTGTGTGTGTGTAGTAATGTGATGTATGTATGTGTAGTAATGTGATGTATGTGTAGTAATGTGATGTATGTATGGGTGTAGTAATGTGATGTACAGTATGTGTGGGTGTAGTAATGTGATGTATGTGTAGTAATGTGATGTACAGTATGTGTGTGTGTAGTAATGTGATGTATGTGTGTGTCTTAATGTGATGTACAGTATGAGTGTGTGTAGTAATGTGATGTATGTGTAGTACAGTATGTGTGTGTGTAGTAATGTGATGTATGTGTGTGTAGTAATGTGATGTACAGTATGTGTGTGTGTAGTAATGTGATGTATGTGTAGTACAGTATGTGTGTGTGTAGTAATGTGATGTATGTGTGTAGTAATGTGATGTATGTATGGGTGTAGTAATGTGATGTACAGTATGTGTGGGTGTAGTAATGTGATGTATGTGTAGTAATGTGATGTACAGTATGTGTTTGTAGTAATGTGATGTATGTGTGTGTAGTAATGTGATGTACAGTATGTGTGTGTGTAGTAATGTGATGTATGTGTGTGTAGTAATGTGATGTGTGTGTAGTAATGTGATGTATGTATGGGTGTAGTAATGTGATGCGTGTGTGTGTAGTAATGTGATGTGTGTGTGTGTAGTAATGTGATGTGTGTGTGTGTGTAGTAATGTGATGTATGTATGTGTAGTAATGTGATGTATGTGTAGTAATGTGATGTACAGTATGTGTGGGTGTAGTAATGTGATGTATGTGTAGTAATGTGATGTACAGTATGTGTGGGTGTAGTAATGTGATGTATGTATGGGTGTAGTAATGTGATGTACAGTATGTGTGGGTGTAGTAATGTGATGTATGTGTAGTAATGTGATGTACAGTATGTGTGGGTGTAGTAATGTGATGTATGTGATGTATGTGTAGTAATGTGATGTACAGTATGTGTGGTTGTAGTAATGTGATGTATGTGTGTGTAGTAATGTGATGTGTGTGTGTGTGTAGTAATGTGATGTATGTGTGTGTAGTAATGTGATGTACAGTATGTGTGTGTGTAGTAATGTGATGTATGTGTAGTAATGTGATGTATGTGTAGTACAGTATGTGTGTGTTTAGTAATGTGATGTATGTGTAGTAATGTGATGTATGTGTAGTACAGTATGTGTGTGTGTAATAATGTGATGTATGTGTAGTAATGTGATGTATGTGTAGTACAGTATGTGTGTGTGTAGTAATGTGATGTATGTGTAGTAATGTGATGTATGTGTAGTACAGTATGTGTGTGTGTAGTAATGTGATGTATGTATGTAAGGGTGTAGTAATGTGATGTACAGTATGTGTGGGTGTAGTAATGTGATGTATGTGTAGTAATGTGATGTACAGTATGTGTGTGTGTAGTAATGTGATGTATGTGTGTGTAGTAATGTGATGTATGTGTGTGTGTAGTAATGTGATGTACAGTATGTGTGGGTGTAGTAATGTGATGTATGTATGGGTGTAGTAATGTGATGTACAGTATGTGTGGGTGTAGTAATGTGATGTATGTGTAGTAATGTGATGTACAGTATGTGTGGGTGTAGTAATGTGATGTATGTGTGTGTAGTAATGTGATGTACAGTATGTGTGGGTGTAGTAATGTGATGTATGTGTAGTAATGTGATGTACAGTATGTGTGTGTGTAGTAATGTGATGTATGTGTGTGTGTAGTAATGTGATGTACAGTATGTGTGGGTGTAGTATTGTGATGTATGTGTAGTAATGTGATGTATGTGTGTGTAGTAATGTGATGTATGTGTGGGTGTAGTAATGTGATGTGTGTGTAGTAATGTGATGAATGTGTAGTAATGTGATGTATGTGTGTGTAGTAATGTGATGTACAGTATGTGTGTGTGTAGTAATGTGATGTACAGTATGTGTGGGTGTAGTAATGTGATGTATGTGTAGTAATGTGATGTATGTATGGGTGTAGTAATGTGATGTATGTGTGTGTGTAGTAATGTGATGTACAGTATGTGTGGGGGTAGTAATGTGATGTATGTGTGTGTGTAGTAATGTGATGTACAGTATGTGTGGGTGTAGTAATGTGATGTATGTGTGTGTGTAGTAATGTGATGTATGTGTGTGTGTAGTAATGTGATGTGTGTGTGTAGTAATGTGATGTGTGTGTGTGGGTGTAGTAATGTGATGTATGTGTGTGTGTAGTAATGTGATGTATGTGTGTGTGTAGTAATGTGATGTACAGTATGTGTGGGTGTAATAATGTGATGTATGTGTGTGTGTAGTAATGTGATGTATGTATGGGTGTAGTAATGTGATGTACAGTATGTGTGGGTGTAGTAATGTGATGTATGTGGCTGTAGTAATGTGATGTACAGTATGTGTGGGTGTAGTAATGTGATGTATGTGTGTGTAGTAATGTGATGTACAGTATGTGTGGGTGTAGTAATGTGATGTATGTGTAGTAATGTGATGTAAAGTATGTGTGGGTGTAGTAATGTGATGTATGTGTAGTAATGTGATGTACAGTATGTGTGGGTGTAGTAATGTGATGTATGTGTAGTAATGTGATGTACAGTATGTGTGTGTGTAGTAATGTGATGTATGTGTGTGTGTAGTAATGTGATGTATGTGTGTGTAGTAATGTGATGTACAGTATGTGTGTGTGTAGTAATGTGATGTACAGTATGTGTGGGTGTAGTAATGTGATGTATGTGTGTGTAGTAATGTGATGTGTGTGTGTAGTAATGTGATGTACAGTATGTGTGGATGTAGTAATGTGATGTATGTGTGTGTAGTAATGTGATGTGTGTGTGTAGTAATGTGATGTACAGTATGTGTGGGTGTAGTAATGTGATGTATGTGTGTGTGTAGTAATGTGATGTACAGTATGTGTGGGTGTAGTAATGTGATGTATGTGTGGGTGTAGTAATGTGATGTACAGTATGTGTGGGTGTAGTAATGTGATGTATGTTTGTGTGTAGTAATGTGATGTATGTATGGGTGTAGTAATGTGATGTACAGTATGTGTGGGTGTAGTAATGTGATGTATGTGGCTGTAGTAATGACATGTACAGTATGTGTGGGTGTAGTAATGTGATGTATGTGTGTGTAGTAATGTGATGTACAGTATGTGTGGGTGTAGTAATGTGATGTATGTGTAGTAATGTGATGTACAGTATGTGTGGGTGTAGTAATGTGATGTACGTGTGTGTGTAGTAATGTGATGTATGTGTGTGTGTAGTAATGTGATGTACAGTATGTGTGGGTGTAGTAATGTGATGTACGTGTGTGTGTAGTAATGTGATGTATGTGTGTGTGTAGTAATGTGATGTACAGTATGTGTGGGTGTAGTAATGTGATGTATGTGTGTGTGTAGTAATGTGATGTATGTATGTATGGGTGTAGTAATGTGATGTACAGTATGTGTGTGTGTGTAGTAATGTGATGTACAGTATGTGTGGGTGTAGTAATGTGATGTACAGTATGTGTGTGTGTAGTAATGTGATGTACAGTATATATGTGTGTAGTAATGTGATGTACAGTATGTGTGGGTGTAGTAATGTGATGTATGTGTGTGTGTAGTAATGTGATGTACAGTATGTGTGGGTGTAGTAATGTGATGTATTTGTGTGTGTAGTAATGTGATGTATGTATGGGTGTAGTAATGTGATGTACAGTATGTGTGGGTGTAGTAATGTGATGTATGTGGCTGTAGTAATGTGATGTACAGTATGTGTGGGTGTAGTAATGTGATGTACAGTATGTGTGGGTGTAGTAATGTGATGTATGTGTAGTAATGTGATGTACAGTATGTGTGGGTGTAGTAATGTGATGTATGTGTGTGTGTAGTAATGTGATGTATGTGTGTGTAGTAATGTGATGTACAGTATGTGTGTGTGTAGTAATGTGATGTACAGTATGTGTGGGTGTAGTAATGTGATGTATGTGTGTGTAGTAATGTGATGTACAGTATGTGTGTGTGTAGTAATGTGATGTACAGTATGTGTGGGTGTAGTAATGTGATGTATGTGTGTGTAGTAATGTGATGTGTGTGTGTAGTAATGTGATGTACAGTATGTGTGGGTGTAGTAATGTGATGTATGTGGCTGTAGTAATGAGATGTACAGTATGTGTGGGTGTAGTAATGTGATGTATGTGTGTGTAGTAATGTGATGTACAGTATGTGTGGGTGTAGTAATGTGATGTATGTGTAGTAATGTGATGTACAGTATGTGTGGGTGTAGTAATGTGATGTATGTGTGTGTGTAGTAATGTGATGTATGTGTGTGTGTAGTAATGTGATGTACAGTATGTTTGGGTGTAGTAATGTGATGTATGTGTGTGTGTAGTAATGTGATGTATGTGTGTGTGTAGTAATGTGATGTACAGTATGTGTGGGTGTAGTAATGTGATGTATGTGTGTGTGTAGTAATGTGATGTACAGTATGTGTGGGTGTAGTAATGTGATGTATGTGTGGGTGTAGTAATGTGATGTACAGTATGTGTGGGTGTAGTAATGTGATGTATGTGTGTGTGTAGTAATGTGATGTATGTATGGGTGCAGTAATGTGATGTACAGTATGTGTGGGTGTAGTAATGTGATGTATGTGGCTGTAGTAATGAGATGTACAGTATGTGTGGGTGTAGTAATGTGATGTATGTGTGTGTAGTAATGTGATGTACAGTATGTGTGGGTGTAGTAATGTGATGTATGTGTAGTAATGTGATGTACAGTATGTGTGGGTGTAGTAATGTGATGTATGTGTGTGTGTAGTAATGTGATGTATGTGTGTGTGTAGTAATGTGATGTACAGTATGTTTGGGTGTAGTAATGTGATGTATGTGTGTGTGTAGTAATGTGATGTATGTGTGTGTGTAGTAATGTGATGTACAGTATGTGTGGGTGTAGTAATGTGATGTATGTGTGTGTGTAGTAATGTGATGTATGTATGGGTGTAGTAATGTGATGTACAGTATGTGTGTGTGTAGTAATGTGATGTACAGTATGTGTGGGTGTAGTAATGTGATGTACAGTATGTGTGGGTGTATTAATGTGATGTACAGTATATATGTGTGTAGTAATGTGATGTACAGTATGTGTGGGTGTAGTAATGTGATGTATGTGTGTGTGTAGTAATGTGATGTATGTGTGTGTAGTAATGTGATGTACAGTATGTGTGGGTGTATTAATGTGATGTATGTGTGTGTGTATTAATGTGATGTATGTATGGGTGTAGTAATGTGATGTACAGTATGTGTGGGTGTAGTAATGTGATGTATGTGTGTGTGTAGTAATGTGATGTATGTGTGTGTGTAGTAATGTGATGTACAGTATGTGTGGGTGTAGTAATGTGATGTATGTGTGTGTGTAGTAATGTGATGTATGTATGGGTGTAGTAATGTGATGTACAGTATGTGTGTGTGTAGTAATGTGATGTACAGTATGTGTGGGTGTAGTAATGTGATGTACAGTATGTGTGTGTGTAGTAATGTGATGTACAGTATATATGTGTGTAGTAATGTGATGTACAGTATGTGTGGGTGTAGTAATGTGATGTATGTGTGTGTGTAGTAATGTGATGTACAGTATGTGTGGGTGTAGTAATGTGATGTATTTGTGTGTGTAGTAATGTGATGTATGTATGGGTGTAGTAATGTGATGTACAGTATGTGTGGGTGTAGTAATGTGATGTATGTGGCTGTAGTAATGTGATGTACAGTATGTGTGGGTGTAGTAATGTTATGTACAGTATGTGTGGGTGTAGTAATGTGATGTATGTGTAGTAATGTGATGTACAGTATGTGTGGGTGTAGTAATGTGATGTATGTGTGTGTGTAGTAATGTGATGTATGTGTGTGTAGTAATGTGATGTACAGTATGTGTGTGTGTAGTAATGTGATGTACAGTATGTGTGGGTGTAGTAATGTGATGTATGTGTGTGTAGTAATGTGATGTGTGTGTGTGTAGTAATGTGATGTACAGTATGTGTGTGTGTAGTAATGTGATGTACAGTATGTGTGGGTGTAGTAATGTGATGTATGTGTGTGTAGTAATGTGATGTGTGTGTGTAGTAATGTGATGTACAGTATGTGTGGGTGTAGTAATGTGATGTATGTGTGTGTAGTAATGTGATGTACAGTATGTGTGGGTGTAGTAATGTGATGTATGTGTGTGTGTAGTAATGTGATGTACAGTATGTGTGGGTGTAGTAATGTGATGTATGTGTGGGTGTAGTAATGTGATGTACAGTATGTGTGGGTGTAGTAATGTGATGTATGTGTGTGTGTAGTAATGTGATGTATGTATGGGTGTAGTAATGTGATGTACAGTATGTGTGGGTGTAGTAATGTGATGTATGTGGCTGTAGTAATGAGATGTACAGTATGTGTGGGTGTAGTAATGTGATGTATGTGTGTGTAGTAATGTGATGTACAGTATGTGTGGGTGTAGTAATGTGATGTATGTGTAGTAATGTGATGTACAGTATGTGTGGGTGTAGTAATGTGATGTATGTGTGTGTGTAGTAATGTGATGTATGTGTGTGTGTAGTAATGTGATGTACAGTATGTTTGGGTGTAGTAATGTGATGTATGTGTGTGTGTAGTAATGTGATGTATGTGTGTGTGTAGTAATGTGATGTACAGTATGTGTGGGTGTAGTAATGTGATGTATGTGTGTGTGTAGTAATGTGATGTATGTATGGGTGTAGTAATGTGATGTACAGTATGTTTGTGTGTAGTAATGTGATGTACAGTATGTGTGGGTGTAGTAAAGTGATGTACAGTATGTGTGGGTGTAGTAATGTGATGTACAGTATATATGTGTGTAGTAATGTGATGTACAGTATGTGTGGGTGTAGTAATGTGATGTATGTGTGTGTGTAGTAATGTGATGTATGTATGGGTGTAGTAATGTGATGTACAGTATGTGTGGGTGTAGTAATGTGATGTATGTGGCTGTAGTAATGTGATGTACAGTATGTGTGGGTGTAGTAATGTGATGTATGTGTGTGTAGTAATGTGATGTACAGTATGTGTGGGTGTAGTAATGTGATGTACAGTATGTGTGGGTGTAGTAATGTGATGTACAGTATGTGTGGGTGTAGTAATGTGATGTATGTGTGTGTGTAGTAATGTGATGTATGTGTGTGTAGTAATGTGATGTACAGTATGTGTGTGTGTAGTAATGTGATGTACAGTATGTGTGGGTGTAGTAATGTGATGTATGTGTGTGTAGTAATGTGATGTGTGTGTGTAGTAATGTGATGTACAGTATGTGTGGGTGTAGTAATGTGATGTATGTGTGTGTAGTAATGTGATGTGTGTGTGTAGTAATGTGATGTACAGTATGTGTGGGTGTAGTAATGTGATGTATGTGTGTGTGTAGTAATGTGATGTACAGTATGTGTGGGTGTAGTAATGTGATGTATGTGTGGGTGTAGTAATGTGATGTACAGTATGTGTGGGTGTAGTAATGTGATGTATGTGTGTGTGTAGTAATGTGATCTATGTATGGGTGTAGTAATGTGATGTACAGTATGTGTGGGTGTAGTAATGTGATGTATGTGGCTGTAGTAATGTGATGTACAGTATGTGTGTGTGTAGTAATGTGGTGTTTGTGTGTGTAGTAATGTGATGTGTGTGTAGTACAGTATGTGTGGGTGTAGTAATGTGATGTATGTGTAGTACAGTGTGTGTGTGTAGTAATGTGATGTGTGTGTAGTACAGTATGTGTGTGTGTAGTAATGTGATGTACAGTATGTGTGGGTGTAGTAATGTGATGTATGTGTAGTACAGTATGTGTGTGTGTAGTAATGTGGTGTGTGTGTGTGCAGTAATGTGATGTATGTGTAGTAATGTGATGTGTGTGTAGTAATGTGATGTATGTGTGGGTGTAGTAATGTGATGTGTGTGTGTAGTAATGTGATGTACAGTATGTGTGTGTGTAGTAATGTGATGTATGTGTAGTAATGTGATGTATAGTATGTGTGGGTGTAGTAATGTGATGTACAGTATGTGTGTGTGTAGTAATGTGATGTATGTGTAGTAATGTGATGTACAGTATGTGTGGGTGTACTAATGTGATGTATGTGTGTGTGTAGTAATGTGATGTACAGTATGTGTGGATGTAGTAATGTGATGTATGTGTGTGTGTAGTACAGTATGTGTGTTTAGTAATGTGATGTATGTGTGGGTGTAGTAATGTGATGTACAGTATGTGTGTGTGTAGTAATGTGATGTATGTGTAGTACAGTATGTGTGTGTGTAGTACAGTATGTGTGGGTGTAGTAATGTGATGTGTGTGTGTGTAGTAATGTGATGTATGTGTGTAGTAATGTGATGTATGTGTAGTAATGTGATGTATGTGTGTGTGTAGTAATGTGATGTGTGTGTAGTAATGTGATGTATGTGTAGTAATGTGATGTATGTGTGTGTGTAGTAATGTGATGCGTGTGTAGTACAGTATGTGTGGATGTAGTAATGTGATGTATGTGTAGTACAGTATGTGTGGGTATAGTAATGTGATGTATGTGTGTGTAGTAATGTGATGTACAGTATGTGTGGGTGTAGTAATGTGATGTGTGTGTGTAGTAATGTGATGTATGTGTGTGTAGTAATGTGATGTACAGTATGTGTGGGTGTAGTAATGTGATGTACAGTATGTGTGGGTGTAGTAATGTGATGTATGTGTGGGTGTAGTAATGTGATGTACAGTATGTGTGGGTGTAATAATGTGATGTACAGTATGTGTGGGTGTAGTAATGTGATGTATGTGTAGTAATGTGATGTACAGTATGTGTGGGTGTAGTAATGTGATGTATGTGTGTGTAGTAATGTGATGTACAGTATGTGTATGTGTAGTAATGTGATGTATGTGTAGTAATGTGATGTACAGTATGTGTGGGTGTAGTAATGTGATGTACAGTATGTGTGGGTGTAGTAATGTGATGTATGTGTGTGTAGTAATGTGATGTACAGTATGTGTGGGTGTAGTAATGTGATGTATGTGTATTACAGTATGTTTGTGTGTAGTAATGTGGTGTGTGTGTGTAGTAATGTGATGTATGTGTAGTAATGTGATGTATGTGTAGTAATGTGATGTACAGTATGTGTGGGTGTAGTAATGTGATGTATGTGTGTGTAGTAATGTGATGTATGTGTAGTACAGTATGTGTGTGTGTAGTAATGTGGTGTGTGTGTGTGTGTGTGTGTAGTAATGTGATGTGTTTGTAGTACAGTATGTGTGGGTGTAGTAATGTGATGTCTGTGTAGTACAGTATGTGTGTGTGTAGTAATGTGATGTACAGTATGTGTGGGTGTAGTAATGTGATGTGTGTGTAGTACAGTATGTGTGTGTGTAGTAATGTGATGTACAGTATTTGTGGGTGTAGTAATGTGATGTATGTGTAGTACAGTATGTGTGTGTGTAGTAATGTGGTGTGTGTGTGTGTAGTAATGTGATGTGTGTGTAGTAATGTGATGTATGTGTAGTAATGTGATGTGTGTGTAGTAATGTGATGTATGTGTAGTAATGTGATGTATGTGTGGGTGTAGTAATGTGATGTACAGTATGTGTGTGTGTAGTAATGTGATGTATGTGTAGTAATGTGATGTACAGTATGTGTGGGTGTAGTAATTTGATGTACAGTATGTGTGTGTAGTAATGTGATGTATGTGTAGTAATGTGATGTACAGTATGTGTGGGTGTAGTAATGTGATGTATGTGTGTGTGTAGTAATGTGATGTACAGTATGTGTGGGTGTAGTAATGTGATGTATGTGTGTGTATAGTACAGTATGTGTGTGTAGTAATGTGATGTATGTTTGTGTAGTAATGTGATGTATGTGTGGGTGTAGTAATGTGATGTAGGTGTGTGTAGTAATGTGATGTATGTGTAGTACACTATGTGTGTGTGTAGTACAGTATGTGTGGGTGTAGTAATGTGATGTGTGTGGGTGTAGTAATGTGATGTATGTGTGTAGTAATGTGACGTATGTGTAGTAATGTGATGTATGTGTGTGTGTAGTAATGTGATTTGTGTGTGTAGTAATGTGATGTATGTGTAGTAATGTGATGTATGTGTGTGTGTAGTAATGTGATGCGTGTGTAGTACAGTATGTGTGGGTGTAGTAATGTGATGCGTGTGTAGTACAGTATGTGTGGGTGTAGTATTGTGATGTATGTGTAGTACAGTATGTGTAGGTGTAGTAATGTGATGTATGTGTGTGTAGTAATGTGATGTATGTGTGTGTAGTAATGTGATGTACAGTATGTGTGGGTGTAGTAATGTGATGTGTGTGTGTGTAGTAATGTGATGTATGTGTGTGTAGTAATGTGATGTACAGTATGTGTGGGTGTAGTAATGTGATGTACAGTATGTGTGGGTGTAGTAATGTGATGTATGTGTGTGTAGTAATGTGATGTACAGTATGTGTGGGTGTAATAATGTGATGTATGTGTAGTAATGTGATGTACAGTATATGTGGGTATAGTAATGTGATGTATGTGTAGTAATGTGATGTACAGTATGTGTGGGTGTAGTAATGTGATGTATGTGTGTGTGTAGTAATGTGATGTACAGTATGTGTGGGTGTAGTAATGTGATGTATGTGTGGGTGTAGTAATGTGATGTACAGTATGTGTGGGTGTAGTAATGTGATGTATGTGTGTGTGTAGTAATGTGATGTATGTATGGGTGTTGTAATGTGAAGTACAGTATGTGTGGGTGTAGAAATGTGATGTATGTGGCTGTAGTAATGTGATATACAGTATGTGTGTGTGTAGTAATGTGATGTACAGTATGTGTGGGTGTAGTAATGTGATGTATGTGTAGTAATGTGATGTAAAGTATGTGTGGGTGTAGTAATGTGATGTATGTGTAGTAATGTGATGTACAGTATGTGTGGGTGTAGTAATGTGATGTATGTGTAGTAATGTGATGTACAGTATGTGTGGGTGTAGTAATGTGATGTATGTGTGTGTAGTAATGTGATGTGTGTGTGTAGTAATGTGATGTACAGTATGTGTGGATGTAGCAATGTGATGTATGTGTGTGTAGTAATGTGATGTGTGTGTGTAGTAATGTGATGTACAGTATGTGTGGGTGTAGTAATGTGATGTATGTGTGTGTGTAGTAATGTGATGTACAGTATGTGTGGGTGTAGTAATGTGATGTATGTGTGGGTGTAGTAATGTGATGTACAGTATGTGTGGGTGTAGTAATGTGATGTATGTTTGTGTGTAGTAATGTGATGTATGTATGGGTGTAGTAATGTGATGTACAGTATGTGTGGGTGTAGTAATGTGATGTATGTGGCTGTAGTAATGACATGTACAGTATGTGTGGGTGTAGTAATGTGATGTATGTGTGTGTAGTAATGTGATGTACAGTATGTGTGGGTGTAGTAATGTGATGTATGTGTAGTAATGTGATGTACAGTATGTGTGGGTGTAGTAATGTGATGTATGTGTGTGTGTAGTAATGTGATGTATGTGTGTGTGTAGTAATGTGATGTACAGTATGTGTGGGTGTAGTAATGTGATGTACGTGTGTGTGTAGTAATGTGATGTATGTGTGTGTGTAGTAATGTGATGTACAGTATGTGTGGGTGTAGTAATGTGATGTATGTGTGTGTGTAGTAATGTGATGTATGTATGGGTGTAGTAATGTGATGTACAGTATGTGTGTGTGTAGTAATGTGATGTACAGTATGTGTGGGTGTAGTAATGTGATGTACAGTATGTGTGTGTGTAGTAATGTGATGTACAGTATATATGTGTGTAGTAATGTGATGTACAGTATGTGTGGGTGTAGTAATGTGATGTATGTGTGTGTGTAGTAATGTGATGTACAGTATGTGTGGGTGTAGTAATGTGATGTATTTGTGTGTGTAGTAATGTGATGTATGTATGGGTGTAGTAATGTGATGTACAGTATGTGTGGGTGTAGTAATGTGATGTATGTGGCTGTAGTAATGTGATGTACAGTATGTGTGGGTGTAGTAATGTGATGTACAGTATGTGTGGGTGTAGTAATGTGATGTATGTGTAGTAATGTGATGTACAGTATGTGTGGGTGTAGTAATGTGATGTATGTGTTGTGTGTAGTAATGTGATGTATGTGTGTGTAGTAATGTGATGTACAGTATATGTGTGTGTAGTAATGTGATGTACAGTATGTGTGGGTGTAGTAATGTGATGTATGTGTGTGTAGTAATGTGATGTACAGTATGTGTATGTGTAGTAATGTGATGTACAGTATGTGTGGGTGTAGTAATGTGATGTATGTGTGTGTAGTAATGTGATGTGTGTGTGTAGTAATGTGATGTACAGTATGTGTGGGTGTAGTAATGTGATGTATGTGTGTGTAGTAATGTGATGTACAGTATGTGTGGGTGTAGTATGTTGATGTATGTGTGTGTGTAGTAATGTGATGTACAGTATGTGTGGGTGTAGTAATGTGATGTATGTGTGGGTGTAGTAATGTGATGTACAGTATGTGTGGGTGTAGTAATGTGATGTATGTGTGTGTGTAGTAATGTGATGTATGTATGGGTGCAGTAATGTGATGTACAGTATGTGTGGGTGTAGTAATGTGATGTATGTGGCTGTAGTAATGAGATGTACAGTATGTGTGGGTGTAGTAATGTGATGTATGTGTGTGTAGTAATGTGATGTACAGTATGTGTGGGTGTAGTAATGTGATGTATGTGTAGTAATGTGATGTACAGTATGTGTGGGTGTAGTAATGTGATGTATGTGTGTGTGTAGTAATGTGATGTATGTGTGTGTGTAGTAATGTGATGTACAGTATGTTTGGGTGTAGTAATGTGATGTATGTGTGTGTGTAGTAATGTGATGTATGTGTGTGTGTAGTAATGTGATGTACAGTATGTGTGGGTGTAGTAATGTGATATATGTGTGTGTGTAGTAATGTGATGTATGTATGGGTGTAGTAATGTGATGTACAGTATGTGTGTGTGTAGTAATGTGATGTACAGTATGTGTGGGTGTAGTAATGTGATGTACAGTATGTGTGGGTGTATTAATGTGATGTACAGTATATATGTGTGTAGTAATGTGATGTACAGTATGTGTGGGTGTAGTAATGTGATGTATGTGTGTGTGTAGTAATGTGATGTATGTGTGTGTGTAGTAATGTGATGTACAGTATGTGTGGGTGTAGTAATGTGATGTATGTGTGTGTGTATTAATGTGATGTATGTATGGGTGTAGTAATGTGATGTACAGTATGTGTGGGTGTAGTAATGTGATGTATGTGTGTGTGTAGTAATGTGATGTATGTGTGTGTGTAGTAATGTGATGTACAGTATGTGTGGGTGTAGTAATGTGATGTATGTGTGTGTGTAGTAATGTGATGTATGTATGGGTGTAGTAATGTGATGTACAGTATGTGTGTGTGTAGTAATGTGATGTACAGTATGTGTGGGTGTAGTAATGTGATGTACAGTATGTGTGTGTGTAGTAATGTGATGTACAGTATATATGTGTGTAGTAATGTGATGTACAGTATGTGTGGGTGTAGTAATGTGATGTATGTGTGTGTGTAGTAATGTGATGTACAGTATGTGTGGGTGTAGTAATGTGATGTATTTGTGTGTGTAGTAATGTGATGTATGTATGGGTGTAGTAATGTGATGTACAGTATGTGTGGGTGTAGTAATGTGATGTATGTGGCTGTAGTAATGTGATGTACAGTATGTGTGGGTGTAGTAATGTTATGTACAGTATGTGTGGGTGTAGTAATGTGATGTATGTGTAGTAATGTGATGTACAGTATGTGTGGGTGTAGTAATGTGATGTATGTGTGTGTGTAGTAATGTGATGTATGTGTGTGTAGTAATGTGATGTACAGTATGTGTGTGTGTAGTAATGTGATGTACAGTATGTGTGGGTGTAGTAATGTGATGTATGTGTGTGTAGTAATGTGATGTGTGTGTGTGTAGTAATGTGATGTACAGTATGTGTGTGTGTAGTAATGTGATGTACAGTATGTGTGGGTGTAGTAATGTGATGTATGTGTGTGTAGTAATGTGATGTGTGTGTGTAGTAATGTGATGTACAGTATGTGTGGGTGTAGTAATGTGATATATGTGTGTGTAGTAATGTGATGTACAGTATGTGTGGGTGTAGTAATGTGATGTATGTGTGTGTGTAGTAATGTGATGTACAGTATGTGTGGGTGTAGTAATGTGATGTATGTGTGGGTGTAGTAATGTGATGTACAGTATGTGTGGGTGTAGTAATGTGATGTATGTGTGTGTGTAGTAATGTGATGTATGTATGGGTGTAGTAATGTGATGTACAGTATGTGTGGTTGTAGTAATGTGATGTATGTGGCTGTAGTAATGAGATGTACAGTATGTGTGGGTGTAGTAATGTGATGTATGTGTGTGTAGTAATGTGATGTACAGTATGTGTGGGTGTAGTAATGTGATGTATGTGTAGTAATGTGATGTACAGTATGTGTGGGTGTAGTAATGTGATGTATGTGTGTGTGTAGTAATGTGATGTATGTGTGTGTGTAGTAATGTGATGTACAGTATGTTTGGGTGTAGTAATGTGATGTATGTGTGTGTGTAGTAATGTGATGTATGTGTGTGTGTAGTAATGTGATGTACAGTATGTGTGGGTGTAGTAATGTGATGTATGTGTGTGTGTAGTAATGTGATGTATGTATGGGTGTAGTAATGTGATGTACAGTATGTGTGTGTGTAGTAATGTGATGTACAGTATGTGTGGGTGTAGTAATGTGATGTACAGTATGTGTGGGTGTAGTAATGTGATGTACAGTATATATGTGTGTAGTAATGTGATGTACAGTATGTGTGGGTGTAGTAATGTGATGTATGTGTGTGTGTAGTAATGTGATGTATGTGTGTGTAGTAATGTGATGTACAGTATGTGTGGGTGTAGTAATGTGATGTATGTGTGTGTGTATTAATGTGATGTATGTATGGGTGTAGTAATGTGATGTACAGTATGTGTGGGTGTAGTAATGTGATGTATGTGGCTGTAGTAATGTGATGTACAGTATGTGTGGGTGTAGTAATGTGATGTATGTGTGTGTAGTAATGTGATGTACAGTATGTGTGGGTGTAGTAATGTGATGTATGTGTAGTAATGTGATGTACAGTATGTGTGGGTGTAGTAATGTGATGTACAGTATGTGTGGGTGTAGTAATGTGATGTATGTGTGTGTGTAGTAATGTGATGTATGTGTGTGTAGTAATGTGATGTACAGTATGTGTGTGTGTAGTAATGTGATGTACAGTATGTGTGGGTGTAGTAATGTGATGTATGTGTGTGTAGTAATGTGATGTGTGTGTGTAGTAATGTGATGTACAGTATGTGTGGGTGTAGTAATGTGATGTATGTGTGTGTAGTAATGTGATGTGTGTGTGTAGTAATGTGATGTACAGTATGTGTGGGTGTAGTAATGTGATGTATGTGTGTGTGTAGTAATGTGATGTACAGTATGTGTGGGTGTAGTAATGTGATGTATGTGTGGGTGTAGTAATGTGATGTACAGTATGTGTGGGTGTAGTAATGTGATGTATGTGTGTGTGTAGTAATGTGATGTATGTATGGGTGTAGTAATGTGATGTACAGTATGTGTGGGTGTAGTAATGTGATGTATGTGGCTGTAGTAATGTGATGTACAGTATGTGTGGGTGTAGTAATGTGATGTATGTGTGTGTAGTAATGTGATGTACAGTATGTGTGGGTGTAGTAATGTGATGTATGTGTAGTAGTGTAATGTACAGTATGTGTGGGTGTAGTAATGTGATGTATGTGTGTGTGTAGTAATGTGATGTATGTATGGGTGTAGTAATGTGATGTACAGTATGTGTGGGTGTAGTAATGTGATGTATGTGGGTGTAGTAATGTGATGTACAGTATGTGTGGGTATAGTAATGTGATGTATGTGTGTGTAGTAATGTGATGTACAGTATGTGTGGGTGTAGTAATGTGATGTATGTGTAGTAATGTGATGTACAGTATGTGTGGGTGTAGTAATGTGATGTATGTGTAGTAATGTGATGTACAGTATGTGTGGGTGTAGTAATGTGATGTATGTGTAGTAAGGTGATGTACAGTATGTGTGGGTGTAGTAATGTGATGTATGTGTAGTAATGTGATGTGTGTGTGTAGTAATGTGATGTACAGTATGTGTGGGTGTAGTAATGTGATGTATGGGTGTAGTAATGTGAGGTACAGTATGTGTGGGTGTAGTAATGTGATGTATGTGGGTGTAGTAATGTGATGTACAGTATGTGTGGGTGTAGTAATGTGATGTATGTGTGTGTAGTAATGTGATGTACAGTATGTATGTGTGTAGTAATGTGATGTATGTGTAGTAATGTGATGTACAGTATGTGTGGGTGTAGTAATGTGATGTATGTGTAGTAATGTGATTTACAGTATGTGTGGGTGTAGTAATGTGATGTATGTGTGTGTAGTAATGTGATGTACAGTATGTGTGGGTGTAGTAATGTGATGTATGTGTAGTACAGTCGGTGTGTGTGTAGTAATGTGGTGTGTGTGTGTGTGTGTAGTAAAGTGATGTATGTGTAGTAATGTGATGTACAGTATGTGTGGGTGTAGTAATGTGATGTATGTGTGTGTAGTAATGTGATGTATGTGTAGTACAGTATGTGTGTGTGTAGTAATGTGGTGTTTGTGTGTGTAGTAATGTGATGTGTGTGTAGTACAGTATGTGTGGGTGTAGTAATGTGATGTATGTGTAGTACAGTGTGTGTGTGTAGTAATGTGATGTGTGTGTAGTACAGTATGTGTGTGTGTAGTAATGTGATGTACAGTATGTGTGGGTGTAGTAATGTGATGTATGTGTAGTACAGTATGTGTGTGTGTAGTAATGTGGTGTGTGTGTGTGCAGTAATGTGATGTATGTGTAGTAATGTGATGTGTGTGTAGTAATGTGATGTATGTGTGGGTGTAGTAATGTGATGTGTGTGTGTAGTAATGTGATGTACAGTATGTGTGTGTGTAGTAATGTGATGTATGTGTAGTAATGTGATGTATAGTATGTGTGGGTGTAGTAATGTGATGTACAGTATGTGTGTGTGTAGTAATGTGATGTATGTGTAGTAATGTGATGTACAGTATGTGTGGTTGTACTAATGTGATGTATGTGTGTGTGTAGCAATGTGATGTACAGTATGTGTGGATGTAGTAATGTGATGTATGTGTGTGTAGTACAGTATGTGTGTTTAGTAATGTGATGTATGTGTGGGTGTAGTAATGTGATGTACAGTATGTGTGTGTGTAGTAATGTGATGTATGTGTAGTACAGTATGTGTGTGTGTAGTACAGTATGTGTGGGTGTAGTAATGTGATGTGTGTGTGTGTAGTAATGTGATGTATGTGTGTAGTAATGTGATGTATGTGTAGTAATGTGATGTATGTGTGTGTAGTAATGTGATGTGTGTGTAGTAATGTGATGTATGTGTAGTAATGTGATGTATGTGTGTGTGTAGTAATGTGATGCGTGTGTAGTACAGTATGTGTGGATGTAGTAATGTGATGTATGTGTAGTACAGTATGTGTGGGTGTAGTAATGTGATGTATGTGTGTGTAGTAATGTGATGTACAGTATGTGTGGGTGTAGTAATGTGATGTGTGTGTGTAGTAATGTGATGTATGTGTGTGTAGTAATGTGATGTACAGTATGTGTGGGTGTAGTAATGTGATGTACAGTATGTGTGGGTGTAGTAATGTGATGTATGTGTGGGTGTAGTAATGTGATGTACAGTATGTGTGGGTGTAATAATGTGATGTACAGTATGTGTGGGTGTAGTAATGTGATGTATGTGTAGTAATGTGATGTACAGTATGTGTGGGTGTAGTAATGTGATGTATGTGTGTGTAGTAATGTGATGTACAGTATGTGTATGTGTAGTAATGTGATGTATGTGTAGTAATGTGATGTACAGTATGTGTGGGTGTAGTAATGTGATGTACAGTATGTGTGGGTGTAGTAATGTGATGTATGTGTGTGTAGTAATGTGATGTACAGTATGTGTGGGTGTAGTAATGTGATGTATGTGTATTACAGTATGTTTGTGTGTAGTAATGTGGTGTGTGTGTGTAGTAATGTGATGTATGTGTAGTAATGTGATGTATGTGTAGTAATGTGATGTATAGTATGTGTGGGTGTAGTAATGTGATGTATGTGTGTGTAGTAATGTGATGTATGTGTAGTACAGTATGTGTGTGTGTAGTAATGTGGTGTGTGTGTGTGTGTAGTAATGTGATGTGTTTGTAGTACAGTATGTGTGGGTGTAGTAATGTGATGTATGTGTAGTACAGTATGTGTGTGTAGTAATGTGATGTACAGTATGTGTGGGTGTAGTAATGTGATGTGTGTGTAGTACAGTATGTGTGTGTGTAGTAATGTGATGTACAGTATTTGTGGGTGTAGTAATGTGATGTATGTGTCTGTAGTAATGTGATGTACAGTATGTGTGGGTGTAGTAATGTGATGTATGTGTGTGTAGTAATGTGATGTACAGTATGTGTGGGTGTAGTAATGTGATGTATGTGTAGTAGTGTAATGTACAGTATGTGTGGGTGTAGTAATGTGATGTATGTGTGTGTGTAGTAATGTGATGTATGTATGGGTGTAGTAATGTGATGTACAGTATGTGTGGGTGTAGTAATGTGATGTATGTGGGTGTAGTAATGTGATGTACAGTATGTGTGGGTATAGTAATGTGATGTATGTGTGTGTAGTAATGTGATGTACAGTATGTGTGGGTGTAGTAATGTGATGTATGTGTAGTAATGTGATGTACAGTATGTGTGGGTGTAGTAATGTGATGTATGTGTAGTAATGTGATGTACAGTATGTGTGGGTGTAGTAATGTGATGTATGTGTAGTAAGGTGATGTACAGTATGTGTGGGTGTAGTAATGTGATGTATGTGTAGTAATGTGATGTGTGTGTGTAGTAATGTGATGTACAGTATGTGTGGGTGTAGTAATGTGATGTATGGGTGTAGTAATGTGAGGTACAGTATGTGTGGGTGTAGTAATGTGATGTATGTGGGTGTAGTAATGTGATGTACAGTATGTGTGGGGTAGTAATGTGATGTATGTGTGTGTAGTAATGTGATGTACAGTATGTATGTGTGTAGTAATGTGATGTATGTGTAGTAATGTGATGTACAGTATGTGTGGGTGTAGTAATGTGATGTATGTGTAGTAATGTGATTTACAGTATGTGTGGGTGTAGTAATGTGATGTATGTGTGTGTAGTAATGTGATGTACAGTATGTGTGGGTGTAGTAATGTGATGTATGTGTAGTACAGTCGGTGTGTGTGTAGTAATGTGGTGTGTGTGTGTGTGTAGTAAAGTGATTTATGTGTAGTAATGTGATGTACAGTATGTGTGGGTGTAGTAATGTGATGTATGTGTAGTAATGTGATGTATGTGTAGTACAGTATGTGTGTGTGTAGTAATGTGGTGTTTGTGTGTGTAGTAATGTGATGTGTGTGTAGTACAGTATGTGTGGGTGTAGTAAATGTGATGTATGTGTAGTACAGTGTGTGTGTGTAGTAATGTGATGTGTGTGTAGTACAGTATGTGTGTGTGTAGTAATGTGATGTACAGTATGTGTGGGTGTAGTAATGTGATGTATGTGTAGTACAGTATGTGTGTGTGTAGTAATGTGGTGTGTGTGTGTGCAGTAATGTGATGTATGTGTAGTAATGTGATGTGTGTGTAGTAATGTGATGTATGTGTGGGTGTAGTAATGTGATGGTGTGTGTAGTAATGTGATGTACAGTATGTGTGTGTGTAGTAATGTGATGTATGTGTAGTAATGTGATGTATAGTATGTGTGGGTGTAGTAATGTGATGTACAGTATGTGTGTGTGTAGTAATGTGATGTATGTGTAGTAATGTGATGTACAGTATGTGTGGGTGTACTAATGTGATGTATGTGTGTGTGTAGCAATGTGATGTACAGTATGTGTGGATGTAGTAATGTGATGTATGTGTGTGTAGTACAGTATGTGTGTTTAGTAATGTGATGTATGTGTGGTGTAGTAATGTGATGTACAGTATGTGTGTGTGTAGTAATGTGATGTATGTGTAGTACAGTATGTGTGTGTGTAGTACAGTATGTGTGGGTGTAGTAATGTGATGTGTGTGTGTGTAGTAATGTGATGTATGTGTGTAGTAATGTGATGTATGTGTAGTAATGTGATGTATGTGTGTGTGTAGTAATGTGATGTGTGTGTAGTAATGTGATGTATGTGTAGTAATGTGATGTATGTGTGTGTGTAGTAATGTGATGCGTGTGTAGTACAGTATGTGTGGATGTAGTAATGTGATGTATGTGTAGTACAGTATGTGTGGTGTAGTAATGTGATGTATGTGTGTGTAGTAATGTGATGTACAGTATGTGTGGGTGTAGTAATGTGATGTGTGTGTGTAGTAATGTGATGTATGTGTGTGTAGTAATGTGATGTACAGTATGTGTGGGTGTAGTAATGTGATGTACAGTATGTGTGGGTGTAGTAATGTGATGTATGTGTGGGTGTAGTAATGTGATGTACAGTATGTGTGGGTGTAATAATGTGATGTACAGTATGTGTGGGTGTAGTAATGTGATGTATGTGTAGTAATGTGATGTACAGTATGTGTGGGTGTAGTAATGTGATGTATGTGTGTGTAGTAATGTGATGTACAGTATGTGTATGTGTAGTAATGTGATGTATGTGTAGTAATGTGATGTACAGTATGTGTGGGTGTAGTAATGTGATGTACAGTATGTGTGGGTGTAGTAATGTGATGTATGTGTGTGTAGTAATGTGATGTACAGTATGTGTGGGTGTAGTAATGTGATGTATGTGTATTACAGTATGTTTGTGTGTAGTAATGTGGTGTGTGTGTGTAGTAATGTGATGTATGTGTAGTAATGTGATGTATGTGTAGTAATGTGATGTACAGTATGTGTGGGTGTAGTAATGTGATGTATGTGTGTGTAGTAATGTGATGTATGTGTAGTACAGTATGTGTGTGTGTAGTAATGTGGTGTGTGTGTGTGTAGTAATGTGATGTGTTTGTAGTACAGTATGTGTGGGTGTAGTAATGTGATGTATGTGTAGTACAGTATGTGTGTGTGTAGTAATGTGATGTACAGTATGTGTGGGTGTAGTAATGTGATGTGTGTGTAGTACAGTATGTGTGTGTGTAGTAATGTGATGTACAGTATTTGTGGGTGTAGTAATGTGATGTATGTGTAGTACAGTATGTGTGTGTGTAGTAATGTGGTGTGTGTGTGTGTAGTATGTGATGTGTGTGTAGTAATGTGATGTATGTGTAGTAATGTGATGTGTGTGTAGTAATGTGATGTATGTGTAGTAATGTGATGTATGTGTGGGTGTAGTAATGTGATGTACAGTATGTGTGTGTGTAGTAATGTGATGTATGTGTAGTAATGTGATGTACAGTATGTGTGGGTGTAGTAATTTGATGTACAGTATGTGTGTGTAGTAATGTGATGTATGTGTAGTAATGTGATGTACAGTATGTGTGGGTGTAGTAATGTGATGTATGTGTGTGTAGTAATGTGATGTACAGTATGTGTGGGTGTAGTAATGTGATGTATGTGTGTGTGTAGTACAGTATGTGTGTGTAGTAATGTGATGTATGTTTGTGTAGTAATGTGATGTATGTGTGGGTGTAGTAATGTGATGTAGGTGTGTGTAGTAATGTGATGTATGTGTAGTACACTATGTGTGTGTGTAGTACAGTATGTGTGGGTGTAGTAATGTGATGTGTGTGGGTGTAGTAATGTGATGTATGTGTGTAGTAATGTGATGTATGTGTAGTAATGTGATGTATGTGTGTGTGTAGTAATGTGATTTGTGT
Organism: Taudactylus pleione; assembly: GCA_031769625.1. Taxonomy (NCBI): domain Eukaryota; kingdom Metazoa; phylum Chordata; class Amphibia; order Anura; family Myobatrachidae; genus Taudactylus; species Taudactylus pleione. The sequence goes on from JAUIMM010000240.1 coordinate 2,191,889, forward strand.
GTGTAGTAATGTGATGTATGTGTAGTAATGTGATGTATTTGTGTGTGTAGTAATGTGATGCGTGTGTAGTACAGTATGTGTGGGTGTAGTAATGTGATGCGTGTGTAGTACAGTATGTGTGGGTGTAGTATTGTGATGTATGTGTAGTACAGTATGTGTGGGTGTAGTAATGTGATGTATGTGTGTGTAGTAATGTGATGTATGTGTGTGTAGTAATGTGATGTACAGTATGTGTGGGTGTAGTAATGTGATGTGTGTGTGTGTAGTAATGTGATGTATGTGTGTGTAGTAATGTGATGTACAGTATGTGTGGGTGTAGTAATGTGATGTACAGTATGTGTGGGTGTAGTAATGTGATGTATGTGTGTGTAGTAATGTGATGTACAGTATGTGTGGGTGTAATAATGTGATGTATGTGTAGTAATGTGATGTACAGTATATGTGGGTATAGTAATGTGATGTATGTGTAGTAATGTGATGTACAGTATGTGTGGGTGTAGTAATGTGATGTATGTGTGTGTGTAGTAATGTGATGTACAGTATGTGTGGGTGTAGTAATGTGATGTATGTGTGGGTGTAGTAATGTGATGTACAGTATGTGTGGGTGTAGTAATGTGATGTATGTGTGTGTGTAGTAATGTGATGTATGTATGGGTGTTGTAATGTGAAGTGCAGTATGTGTGGCTGTAGTAATGTGATATACAGTATGTGTGGGTGTAGTAATGTGATGTATGTGTGTATAGTAATGTGATGTACAGTATGTGTGGGTGTAGTAATGTGATGTATGTGTAGTAATGTGATGTACAGTATGTGTGGGTGTAGTAATGTGATGTATGTGTGTGTGTAGTAATGTGATGTATGTATGGGTGTAGTAATGTGATGTACAGTATGTGTGGGTGTAGTAATGTGATGTATGTGGGTGTAGTAATGTGATGTACAGTTTGTGTGGGTGTAGTAATGTGATGTATGTGTGTGTAGTAATGTGATGTACAGTATGTGTGGGTGTAGTAATGTGATGTATGTGTAGTAATGTGATGTACAGTATGTGTGGGTGTAGTAATGTGATGTATGTGTAGTAATGTGATGTACAGTATGTGTGGGTGTAGTAATGTGATGAATGTGTAGTAATGTGATGTACAGTATGTGTGGGTGTAGTAATGTGATGTATGTGTAGTAATGTGATGTGTGTGTGTAGTAATGTGATGTACATTATGTGTGGGTGTAGTAATGTGATGTATGTGTGTGTGTAGTAATGTGATGTACAGTATGTGTGGGTGTAGTAATGTGATGTATGTGTGGGTGTAGTAATGTGATGTACAGTATGTGTGTAGTAATGTGATGTATGTATGGGTGTAGTAATGAGATGTACAGTATGTGTGGGTGTAGTAATGTGATGTATGTGGGTGTAGTAATGTGATGTACAGTATGTGTGGGTGTAGTAATGTGATGTATGTGTGTGTAGTAATGTGATGTACAGTATGTGTGTGTGTAGTAATGTGATGTATGTGTAGTAATGTGATGTACAGTATGTGTGGGTGTAGTAATGTGATGTACAGTATGTGTGGGTGTAGTAATGTGATGTGTGTGTAGTACAGTATGTGTGTGTGTAGTAATGTGATGTACAGTATGTGTGGGTGTAGTAGTGTGATGTATGTGTGTAGTAATGTGGTGTGTGTGTGTGTAGTAATGTGATGTATGTGTAGTAATGTGATGTGTGTGTAGTAATGTAATGTATGTGTAGTAATGTGATGTATGTGTGGGTGTAGTAATGTGATGGTTGTGTGTGTAGTAATGTGATGTACAGTATGTGTGTGTGTAGTAATGTGATGTATGTGTAGTAATGTGACGTACAGTATGTGTGGGTGTAGTAATGTGATGTACAGTATGTGTGTGTGTAGTAATGTGATGTATGTGTAGTAATGTGATGTACAGTATGTGTGGGTGTAGTAATGTGATGTATGTGTGTGTGTAGTAATGTGATGTGTGTGTGTAATGTTATGTACAGTATGTGTGGGTGTAGTAATGTGATGTATGTGTGTGTGTAGTACAGTATGTGTGTGTAGTAATGTGATGTATGTGTGGGTGTAGTAATGTGATGTATGTGTGTGTAGTAATGTGATGTATGTGTGTGTAGTAATGTGATGTATGTGTAGTACAGTATGTGTGTGTGTAGTACAGTATGTGTGGGTGTAGTAATGTGATGTGTGTGTGTGTAGTAATGTGATGTATGTGTGTAGTAATGTGATGTATGTGTAGTAATGTGATGTACAGTATGTGTGGGTGTAGTAATTTGATGGGTGTGTGTAGTAATGTGATGTACAATATGTGTGGGTGTAGTAATGTGATGTATGTGTGGGTGTAGTAATGTGATGTACAGTATGTGTGTAGTAATGTGATGTATGTATGGGTGTAGTAATGAGATGTACAGTATGTGTGGGTGTAGTAATGTGATGTATGTGGGTGTAGTAATGTGATGTACAGTATGTGTGGGTGTAGTAATGTGATGTATGTGTGTGTAGTAATGTGATGTACAGTATGTGTGTGTGTAGTAATGTGATGTATGTGTAGTAATGTGATGTACAGTATGTGTGGGTGTAGTAATGTGATGTACAGTATGTGTGGGTGTAGTAATGTGATGTGTGTGTAGTACAGTATGTGTGTCTGTAGTAATGTGATGTACAGTATGTGTGGGTGTAGTAGTGTGATGTATGTGTGTAGTAATGTGGTGTGTGTGTGTGTAGTAATGTGATGTATGTGTAGTTATGTGATGTGTGTGTAGTAATGTGATGTATGTGTAGTAATGTGATGTATGTGTGGGTGTAGTAATGTGATGTGTGTGTGTAGTAATGTGATGTACAGTATGTGTGTGTGTAGTAATGTGATGTACAGTATGTGTGTGTGTAGTAATGTGATGTATGTGTAGTAATGTGATGTACAGTATGTGTGGGTGTAGTAATGTGATGTATGTGTGTGTGTAGTAATGTGATGTGTGTGTGTAATGTGATGTACAGTATGTGTGGGTGTAGTAATGTGATGTATGTGTGTGTGTAGTACAGTATGTGTGTGTAGTAATGTGATGTATGTGTGGGTGTAGTAATGTGATGTATGTGTGTGTAGTAATGTGATGTATGTGTAGTACAGTATGTGTGTGTGTAGTACAGTATGTGTGGGTGTAGTAATGTGATGTGTGTGTGTGTGTGTGTAGTAATGTGATGTATGTGTGTAGTAATGTGATGTATGTGTAGTAATGTGATGTACAGTATGTGTGGGTGTAGTAATTTGATGGGTGTGTGTAGTAATGTGATGTACAGTATGTGTGGGTGTAGTAATGTGATGTATGTGTGTGTGAAGTAATGTGATGTACAGTATGTGTGGGTGTAGTAATGTGATGTATGTGTGGGTGTTGTAATGTGATGTACAGTATGTGTGGGTGTAGTAATGTGATGTATGTGTGTGTGTAGTAATGTGATGTATGTATGGGTGTAGTAATGTGATGTACAGTATGTGTGGGTGTAGTAATGTGATGTATGTGGGTGTAGTAATGTGATGCACAGTATGTGTGGGTGTAGTAATGTGATGTATGTGTGTGTAGTAATGTGATGTACAGTATGTGTGTGTGTAGTAATGTGATGTATGTGTAGTAATGTGATGTACAGTATGTGTGGGTGTAGTAATGTGATGTACAGTATGTGTGGGTGTAGTAATGTGATGTATGTGTAGTACAGTATGTGTGTGTGTAGTAATGTGGTGTGTGTGTGTGTAGTAATGTGATGTATGTGTAGTAATGTGATGTGTGTGTAGTAATGTGATGTATGTGTAGTAATGTGATGTATGTGTGGGTGTAGTAATGTGATGTGTGTGTGTGTAGTAATGTGATGTACAGTATGTGTGTGTGTAGTAATGTGATGTATGTGTAGTAATGTGATGTACAGTATGTGTGGGTGTAGTAATGTGATGTATGTGTGTGTGTAGTAATGTGATGTGTGTGTGTAGTAATGTGATGTACAGTATGTGTGGGTGTAGTAATGTGATGTATGTGTGTGTTTAGTACAGTATGTGTGTGTAGTAATGTGATGTATGTGTGGGTGTAGTAATGTGATGTATGTGTGTGTAGTAATGTGATGTATGTGTGTGTAGTAATGTGATGTATGTGTAGTACAGTATGTGTGTAGTAATGTGATGTATGTGTGTAGTAATGTGATGTATGTGTAGTAATGTGATGTATGTGTGTGTGTAGTAATGTGATGTGTGTGTGTAGTAATGTGATGTATGTGTAGTAATGTGATGTATGTGTGTGTGTAGTAATGTGATGCGTGTGTAGTACAGTATGTGTGGATGTAGTAATGTGATGTATGTGTAGTACAGTATGTGTGGGTGTAGTAATGTGATGTATGTGTGTGTAGTAATGTGATGTACAGTATGTGTGGGTGTAGTAATTTGATGTGTGTGTGTGTAGTAATGTGATGTATGTGTGTGTAGTAATGTGATGTACAGTATGTGTGGGTGTAGTAATGTGATGTATGTGTGTGTGTAGTAATGTGATGTACAGTATGTGTGGGTGTAATAATGTGATGTGTGTGTAGTAATGTGATGTACAGTATGTGTGGGTGTAGTAATGTGATGTATGTGTAGTAATGTGATGTACAGTATGTGTGGGTGTAGTAATGTGATGTATGTGTGTGTAGTAATGTGATGTACAGTATGTGTGTGTGTAGTAATGTGATGTACAGTATGTGTGGGTGTAGTAATGTGATGTATGTGTAGTAATGTGATGTACAGTATGTGTGGGTGTAGTAATGTGATGTATGTGTGTGTAGTAATGTGATGTACAGTATGTGTGGGTGTAGTAATGTGATGTATGTGTAGTACAGTATGTGTGTGTAGTAATGTGGTGTGTGTGTAGTAATGTGATGTATGTGTAGTAATGTGATGTACAGTATGTGTGGGTGTAGTAATGTGATGTATGTGTGTGTAGTAATGTGATGTATGTGTAGTACAGTATGTGTGTGTGTAGTAATGTGGTGTGTGTGTGTGTAGTAATGTGATATGTTTGTAGTACAGTATGTGTGGGTGTAGTAATGTGATGTATGTGTAGTACAGTATGTGTGTGTGTAGTAATGTGATGTACAGTATGTGTGGGTGTAGTAATGTGATGTGTGTGTAGTACAGTATGTGTGTGTGTAGTAATGTGATGTACAGTATGTGTGGGTGTAGTATTGTGATGTATGTGTAGTACAGTATGTGTGTGTGTAGTAATGATGTGTGTGTGTGTGTAGTAATGTGATGTGTGTGTAGTAATGTGATATATGTGTAGTAATGTGATATATGTGTAGTAATGTGATGTGTGTGTAGTAATGTGATGTATGTGTAGTAATGTGATGTATGTGTGGGTGTAGTAATGTGATGTGTATGTGTAGTAATGTGATGTACAGTATGTGTGTGTGTAGTAATGTGATGTATGTGTAGTAATGTGATGTACAGTATGTGTGGGTGTAGTAATGTGATGTACAGTATGTGTGTGTGTAGTAATGTGATGTATGTGTAGTAATGTGATGTACAGTATGTGTGGGTGTAGTAATGTGATGTATGTGTGTGTGTAGTAATGTGATGTACAGTATGTGTGGGTGTAGTAATGTGATGTATGTGTGTGTGTAGTACAGTATGTGTGTGTAGTAATGTGATGTATGTGTGTGTAGTAATGTGATGTATGTGTGGGTGTAGTAATGTGATGTACAGTATGTGTGTGTGTAGTAATGTGATGTATGTGTAGTAATGTGATGTACAGTATGTGTGGGTGTAGTAATGTGATGTACAGTATGTGTGTGTGTAGTAATGTGATGTATGTGTAGTAAAGTGATGTACAGTATGTGTGTGTGTAGTAATGTGATGTATGTGTAGTAATGTGATGTACAGTATGTGTGGGTGTAGTAATGTGATGTATGTGTGTGTGTAGTAATGTGATGTGTGTGTGTAGTAATGTGATGTACAGTATGTGTGGGTGTAGTAATGTGATGTATGTGTGTGTTTAGTACAGTATGTGTGTGTAGTAATGTGATGTATGTGTGGGTGTAGTAATGTGATGTATGTGTGTGTAGTAATGTGATGTATGTGTGTGTAGTAATGTGATGTATGTGTAGTACAGTATGTGTGTAGTAATGTGATGTATGTGTGTAGTAATGTGATGTATGTGTAGTAATGTGATGTATGTGTGTGTGTAGTAATGTGATGTGTGTGTGTAGTAATGTGATGTATGTGTAGTAATGTGATGTATGTGTGTGTGTAGTAATGTGATGCGTGTGTAGTACAGTATGTGTGGATGTAGTAATGTGATGTATGTGTAGTACAGTATGTGTGGGTGTAGTAATGTGATGTATGTGTGTGTAGTAAGGTGATGTACAGTATGTGTGGGTGTAGTAATGTGATGTGTGTGTGTGTAGTAATGTGATGTATGTGTGTGTAGTAATGTGATGTACAGTATGTGTGGGTGTAGTAATGTGATGTACAGTATGTGTGGGTGTAGTAATGTGATGTATGTGTGTGTGTAGTAATGTGATGTACAGTATGTCTGGGTGTAATAATGTGATGTGTGTGTAGTAATGTGATGTACAGTATGTGTGGGTGTAGTAATGTGATGTATGTGTAGTAATGTGATGTACAGTATGTGTGGGTGTAGTAATGTGATGTATGTGTGTGTAGTAATGTGATGTACAGTATGTGTGTGTGTAGTAATGTGATGTACAGTATGTGTGGGTGTAGTAATGTGATGTATGTGTAGTAATGTGATGTACAGTATGTGTGGGTGTAGTAATGTGATGTATGTGTGTGTAGTAATGTGATGTACAGTATGTGTGGGTGTAGTAATGTGATGTATGTGTAGTACAGTATGTGTGTGTGTAGTAATGTGGTGTGTGTGTGTGTAGTAATGTGATGTACAGTATGTGTGGGTGTAGTAATGTGATGTATGTGTGTGTAGTAATGTGATGTATGTGTAGTACAGTATGTGTGTGTGTAGTAATGTGGTGTGTGTGTGTGTAGTAATGTGATGTGTTTGCAGTACAGTATGTGTGGGTGTAGTAATGTGATGTATGTGTAGTACAGTATGTGTGTGTGTAGTAATGTGATGTACAGTATGTGTGGGTGTAGTAATGTGATGTGTGTGTAGTACAGTATGTGTGTGTGTAGTAATGTGATGTACAGTATGTGTGGGTGTAGTATTGTGATGTATGTGTAGTACAGTATGTGTGTGTGTAGTAATGTGGTGTGTGTGTGTGTAGTAATGTGATATATGTGTAGTAATGTGATGTGTGTGTAGTAATGTGATGTATGTGTAGTAATGTGATGTATGTGTGGGTGTAGTAATGTGATGTGTATGTGTAGTAATGTGATGTACAGTATGTGTGTGTGTAGTAATGTGATGTATGTGTAGTAATGTGATGTACAGTATGTGTGGGTGTAGTAATGTGATGTACAGTATGTGTGTGTGTAGTAATGTGATGTATGTGTAGTAATGTGATGTACAGTATGTGTGGGTGTAGTAATGTGATGTATGTGTGTGTGTAGTAATGTGATGTACAGTATGTGTGGGTGTAGTAATGTGATGTATGTGTGTGTGTAGTACAGTATGTGTGTGTAGTAATGTGATGTATGTGTGTGTAGTAATGTGATGTATGTGTGGGTGTAGTAATGTGATGTATGTGTGTGTAGTAATGTGATGTATGTGTAGTACACTATGTGTGTGTGTAGTACAGTATGTGTGGGTGTAGTAATGTGATGTATGTGTGTAGTAATGTGTTGTATGTTTAGTAATGTGATGTATGTGTGTGTGTAGTAATGTGATGTGTGTGTGTAGTAATGTGATATATGTGTAGTAATGTGATGTATGTGTGTGTAGTAATGTGATGCATGTGTAGTACAGTATGTGTGGGTGTAGTAATGTGATGTGTGTGTAGTACAGTATGTGTGGGTGTAGTAATTTGATGTATGTGTAGTACAGTATGTGTGGGTGTAGTAATGTGATGTATGTGTGTGTAGTAATGTGATGTATGTGTGTGTAGTAATGTGATGTACAGTATGTGTGGGTGTAGTAATGTGATGTACAGTATGTGTGGGTGTAGTAATGTGATGTACAGTATGTGTGGGTGTAATAATGTGATGTATGTGTAGTAATGTGATGTACAGTATGTGTGGGTGTAGTAATGTGATGTACAGTATGTGTGGGTGTAGTAATGTGATGTATGTGTGTGTAGTAATGTGATGTACAGTATGTGTGTGTGTAGTAATGTGTTGTATGTGTATTAATGTGATGTATAGTATGTGTGGGTGTAGTAATGTGATGTATGTGTAGTAATGTGATGTACAGTATGTGTGTGTGTAGTAATGTGATGTATGTGTGTGTAGTAATGTGATGTACAGTATGTGTGGGTGTAGTAATGTGATGTATGTGTAGTACAGTATGTGTGTGTGTAGTAATGTGGTGTGTGTGTGTGTAGTAATGTGATGTATGTGTAGTAATGTGATGTATGTGTAGTAATGTGATGTACAGTATGTGTGGGTGTAGTAATGTGATGTATGTGTGTGTAGTAATGTGATGTATGTGTAGTACAGTATGTGTGTGTGTAGTAATGTGGTGTGTGTGTGTGTGTAGTAATGTGATGTGTGTGTAGTACAGTATGTGTGGGTGTAGTAATGTGATGTATGTGTAGTACAGTATGTGTGTGTGTAGTAATGTGATGTACAGTATGTGTGGGTGTAGTAATGTGATGTGTGTGTAGTACAGTATGTGTGTGTGTAGTAATGTGATGTACAGTATGTGTGGGTGTAGTAATGTGATGTATGTGTAGTACAGTATGTGTGTGTGTAGTAATGTGATGTGTGTGTAGTACAGTATGTGTGGGTGTAGTAATGTGATGTATGTGTAGTACAGTATGTGTGTGTGTAGTAATGTGATGTACAGTATGTGTGGGTGTAGTAATGTGATGTATGTGTAGTACAGTATGTGTGTGTGTAGTAATGTGGTGTGTGTGTGTGTGTAGTAATGTGATGTATGTGTAGTAATGTGATGTGTGTGTTGTAATGTGATGTATGTGTAGTAATGTGATGTATGTGTGGGTGTAGTAATGTGATGTGTGTGTGTAGTAATGTGATGTTCAGTATGTGTGTGTGTAGTAATGTGATGTACAGTATGTGTGGGTGTAGTAATGTGATGTACAGTATGTGTGGGTGTAGTAATGTGATGTATCTGTGTGTGTAGTACAGTATGTGTGTGTAGTATTGTGATGTATGTGTGTGTAGTAATGTGATGTATGTGTGGGTGTAGTAATGTGATGTATGTGTGTGTAGTAATGTGATGTATGTGTGTGTAGTAATGTGATGTATGTGTAGTACAGTATGTGTGTGTGTAGTACAGTATGTGTGGGTGTAGTAATGTGATGTGTGTGTGTGTAGTAATGTGATGTATGTGTGTAGTAATGTGATGTGATGTATGTGTGTGTGTAGTAATGTGATGTGTGTGTGTAGTAATGTGATGTATGTGTAGTAATGTGATGTATGTGTGTGTGTAGTAATGTGATGCGTGTGTAGTACAGTATGTGTGGGTGTAGTAATGTGATTTATGTGTAGTACAGTATGTGTGGGTGTAGTAATGTGATGTATGTGTGTGTAGTAATGTGATGTACAGTATGTGTGGGTGTAGTAATGTGATGTGTGTGTGTGTAGTAATGTGATGTATGTGTGTGTAGTAATGTGATGTACTGTATGTGTGGGTGTAGTAATGTGATGTATGTCTGTGTAGTAATGTGATGTACATTATGTGTGGGTGTAGTAATGTGATGTATGTGTAGTAATGTGATATACAGTATGTGTGGGTGTAGTAATGTGATGTATGTGTAGTAATGTGATGTACAGTATGTGTGGGTGTAGTAATGTGATGTATGTGTGTGTAGTAATGTGATGTACAGTATGTGTGGGTGTAGTAATGTGATGTATGTGTAGTAATTTGATGTACAGTATGTGTGGGTGTAGTAATGTGATGTACAGTATGTGTGGGTGTAGTAATGTGATGTACAGTATGTGTGTGTGTAGTAATGTGATGTATGTGTAGTAATGTGATGTATGTGTAGTAATGTGATGTATGTGTGGGTGTAGTAATGTGATGTACAGTATGTGTGTGTGTAGTAATGTGATGTATGTGTAGTAATGTGATGTACAGTATGTGTGGGTGTAGTAATGTGATGTACAGTATGTGTGTGTGTAGTAATGTGATGTATGTGTAGTAATGTGATGTACAGTATGTGTGGGTGTAGTAATGTGATGTATGTGTGTGTGTAGTAATGTGATGTGTGTGTGTAGTAATGTGATGTACAGTATGTGTGGGTGTAGTAATGTGATGTATGTGTGTGTGTAGTAATGTGATGTGTGTGTGTAGTAATGTGATGTATGTGTAGTAATGTGATGTACAGTATGTGTGGGTGTAGTAATGTGATGTATGTGTGTGTGTAGTATGTGTGTGTAGTAATGTGATGTATGTGTGGGTGTAGTAATGTGATGTATGTGTGTAGTAATGTGTGTGTGTGTAGTACAGTATGTGTGGGTGTAGTAATGTGATGTGTGTGTGTGTAGTAATGTGATGTATGTGTGTGTGTAGTAATGTGATGTGTGTGTGTAGTAATGTGATGTGTGTGTAGTACAGTATGTGTGGGTGTAGTAATGTGATGTGTGTGTGTGTAGTAATATGATGTATGTGTGTGTAGTAATGTGATGTATGTGTAGTAATGTGATGTATGTGTGTGTGTAGTAATGTGATGTATGTATGTGTGTAGTAATATGATGTATGTGTGTGTAGTAATGTGATGTATGTGTAGTACAGTATGTGTGGGTGTAGTAATGTGATGTGTGTGTAGTAATGTGATGTATGTGTGTGTAGTAATGTGATGTGTGTGTGTGTGTGTGTGGGGAGGTGAAATCTTCATATGATGTGTGTGACTGACTGTGTGTGACTGTGTATGAGACTGTGTATGAGACTGTGTGTGTGTGTGTGTGTGAATCTATTCATATAAATGAATGTGTGCGTCTGGGGGGGAATCTATTAATGTCAATATGGCAGGGTAGAGATGTATTAATGTCAGTGGGGGAGCTAGGGCGTCAGCTTATAGGAATATATACGCCCATAGGTGGAGTTAGACACGCCCTTTGGGTGGAGCAGACCACGCCCCCACAAAGGTGCGTCGCATTCTGCAGCCATCTACAATCTCCCTCAAAGTCATTTTCAAAAGTAGGCAAGTATGTAACAGACAGACCAGGGCCTGCTCTTGGGGTGTTCGACCAGTGCGGTCAAACAGGGGCGCTACCCCATAGAGTGCGCACCCCACCCCAACATCCCGATTTCGGTGGGACAGCACTGTCCACTGTTCCACCCATGGGCTGCAGTGGCCCGTGAGTGGCCTGGTTGGGTACCCCAACTGCCGCAGCTGTGCGGCGGTACCAGACCCTGGAGGCTGAATGGATGCTGCGTGCATGCATGTGGCATCCATTCAGTGCCAGGAGAGGGCTGGGGGAAGCCCAGCTAGTGACGATTGCTGGGCTCCCCCCAGCCTGACATTACATGGGAGGCGTGCACGCCCCCAAATAACGTAATTTAAGGGGTGTGGCCTATGGTATTTAGGCCACACCCCAATTTCGGTAGCACAATAAGAGGCACAGTACAACCAGCCATCACAGGGTGTAACAAGCCCTGGAGCCGGCCCTGAGACAGACATAGAGGTAAGAGGGCCCTGCTCGCAAGCTTACACTCTATAGGGTTGGCAATAAGGGAATACAAGTATTATACACAATTCTGTCAGTACATAATATGTATTTTTAATCACAGACAATTGTTATTAAACGTTAGTTTATTTCTCACACTTTATTGGAGCTGAAACCTGAGCAGCTGGGTCACACATACACATAACAGCAGGGACTGGCGCGGAGCGGCACTAAGTAACCCTACGTGCTCCAGGGCACTATAGCTCAGCAGCCATGACAGTCTGTTCCCATAGATACTGGTGATAAGTGATTACGGGGCTAGCAATGATAAATAGGCCCCTTAGCTTTAGGGGAGAGAGGGTGTTACAGTGTTAGAGCAATAGGGGGAGAGAGGGTGTTACAGTGTTAGAGCAATAGGGGGAGAGAGGGTGTTACAGTGTTAGAGCAATAGGGGGAGAGAGGGTGTTACAGTGTTAGAGCAATAGGGGAGAGAGGGTGTTACAGTGTTAGAGCAATAGACAGTGAGGATATGACTGAACAATTCACTTTACCTCCTTATTTCATATATGAGAATGTCAGTGATCGCCTCCATATCACCCAGTAATCTGTGTGACCTTTGATGTTTCCTCTTTGCTATATGACTCCCGTTACTATTTGTGTAAATGTAATTATGAGCGTTTATTTATAGGTCACCCATGTATCCCAGCTTTTGTCACTGAAAATCTTCATCTTTAAAAATGTATTTTCCCCATAAGTTCCTGTATACAGCTGATGGATATGGACAGCAGCGCTATTCTGCGGCAGTGCGCAGTACCGACAGGGACAGGGCGAAATCAGTGACATCCATTTTTTTTCTCTCTGGCTCCCTCTGCAGGACAATTCTGAAACACAAAACGTAGACGAGGCACAGCACAGAATCAGCTTTGGGGATTTATTTACTATTTACTAAGCGTCATGATGTAAGATCTGGTACTTCCGATCATGTTTATGCCCCAAAGGGCAATGCTTTTACTGGCTGTGTCTTCCTAGTAAAGACTTTGCCCTTTACAATTTCTGACATAAACACGGTAGGATGCGCCATATTTTATAACCCGACATTTAGTAAATAAGCCCCTTGGTCCCAATCTACGCCTTGATTTGCACAGACTTCCAGCAAAGCGTATGGCTAACGAAATGAACTTAATCTAGTTAGAGGTGGATTAGGAGAGGGGGGACCCGTGTGCAGCCCCCCTCTCACCGGCAGATTTCCGCAGAAGACTCTGGCACCTGCATGCTGGCGCCATTTATCACCCATTATAGATACGCTCATGAATCTAGTGGAGGAGCAGAACTTTGAAATGCCCCAATGGTGGTCCTGGGTATGGAGTGGGGGCATCCTTTGCAAAGTACAGAGAAGGGCAGACACAAAGTACAGAGAAGGGGCAGACACAAAGTACAGAGAAGGGGCAGACACAAAGTACAGAGAAGGGGCAGACACAAAGGCCCTCATTCAGAGCCGTACGTTCTGAGCAGAGCGCACGCTCTGAATGAGGGCCGTCCTCCATAACTATGGAGCGTCCTCCTGGACGCTCGTATAGCTGTGGGTCACCACCCACAGCCTATACGAGTGTGCAGTTTGATGGCCGCGATGGTCTTGACCATCGCGACCATCGAAACTGCGAGCCGGAGCCTGCGGTTGAGGTTTTCAACCGCAAGGCCCGGAGTGATTTTGGCTCTATCAGAGCCAAATCACTCCCACTGTCATCACTAGTGATGTCAGTGGACCGGCTTCTGATGGTAGGCGTTCCCTTAGGAACGCCCCCGTCAGGGAGGCACGCCCCCGGCACGCCCACCAATGGGGGCGTGCAGCACGCCCCCTTTGATCAGACACAACGAGCGAAGGAAAGTCCTTAGTTCGTCGCATCTGGCGCATGTGCAAGACGGAGCTCCCTCCGTCATGCGCATGCTCAGTGCAGAACATCAACCCACTTGCGAGCGGACAGCCACTCGCGAGTGGGTCTGAATCAGGGCCAAAGTACAGAGACGGGGCAGACACAAAGTACAGAGAAGGGGCAGACATGCCTCCTGTGTTTTTATTACTGCAGCGTAAAACAGAATTTAGTCAGGTGGAACGTTCCTCGCTGTTCAGGGGGTTACACGGCCTTTCTCACTGGACTGGGGTATAAAGTGCTTAAGGGGTGTGGCCAAACAACAAAGGGGGTGTGGTAAGCTACAACAGAGGGACTTGACCAACAATTACAAAGGACATACAAAGAACAGGACCCCTTTATAAAGGAGGGGACAGGCTTGTGTCAGGACCACTCACTCTGAAGCAGGAAGCCTAATCTTAATGTTGATTCCATAGAAAAAAACCAAGAACTCAAGTTTAGCCATGACCCTGCTCCACCAAGTTACTTACCCTAGAGGAGGGGACGGGGACCTCAGGCAGAGGGGCCCCTCTGAGTTTTTCTCTGTACACATGTTCGCCAGTCTGACCCTGGGCGGGATGTGCTAAGCATCGCTAACACAATGCGGTACGTCCCGTCTGTCTTTGGGTACATACCGTGGTTGATAACCACTGTACGTACCTAGAATAGCTCTCCCGATAAGTCCTGTCCATTGCGATCACTCCAGAGAGAAGGGCTTCCAGATTTACCACCCAGAAGTCTCTCTGGCGTCCTTCTGGCCATGCGCAGGAGGACACGGTCTATATGGAGTTATGGGAGAGATCCGAATAGATCCCTCTCAGGGAGAGCATCCTGGAAAGAAGCCCATAGGCTTCTATTGGGTAATGCCACCTGAAGATGGCGTTACCCACTGGGACGAAGCCCATTCCGGTGTTTGATAATTCCCTTTAGTACATCCCTTGTCTGCAACAGAACTTGCACAAGACACAGTTATGGCTCTAGTCCTGCACTTTAGTGTTTCCTGTTTTGAAGCTTCATGCTGACTTCGGATACATACCGCAGTTTATTACCACGGTATGTCCCAAGAATTTCGCAAAGGACAGCTCTCATGATAAGAGCTGTCCTTTGCGATGCAGCCGGGCAGAGGGACTCGCAGAAGGACAAGGGCCGCGGGGGCTCATGGGAGGGATCCAATCGTCTCGATAAGAAGCCCATAGGCTTCTATTGGGTAACGCCACCTGAAGGTGGCGTTACCTAGCGGGATGAAGCACCAGAATGCATCACATTCTGGCGCTTAGTACATTCGGGAAATGCAGTAAAACCCCCGAAAAATGCATTTTCGGGGGTTTAACTTAATTTTTACCTTTAGTACATCCCCCAAGCAGAGAAGATTTCTACATTTGGGCCAACAATAAGAAGCAAGTTCCCGGGAGGAGCCTAGAACACAGGAATAGCCTCTATATCTAGGTACAAGGGCTCTCACTGAGGGGCTTATTCGGGAAGTGTTCTCACGATAACCGCCAAATGAATCACGACATGAACACGCTGCTCTGAAAATGGGTGACATTAGCGGTAGTGTAATATGGGAATAAGCTGCAAACACCGGAACATCTTCAGAGTAACCCGTATAGCTGTGACCCAAAGTCTCTAATGTCATTTAGGGGTGACCATCGGTAAGTGATTGGTTCCGATCCTGCGAGGACAATGGTGGCAAGCATCGCCGGCCTCGTACTGATGACTGATATCCGATGTTTGGTGATGTCACTCCTGCAGCGTACACCGCGAGGAGAAACTCTGTGCCCGTAGCAGCGCTCATGTTTACACGCACAAACTATGGGCCGGATTCAGAGATGGACGGAATTACAGAGCCGCACACAAGAGACTGCGCAATTCCATCCATTTATAATGCAGAAGGAGGTGTCAGACATTGGTCGCCATTGCTGTCCCATTGGCCAGGCTGCGGTAGCTGTAGCTAGTGGTCTGCGAGGCCAGGAAACCTGTCCATCAACACAGACCCTGGCCTCGTCCCTCCCGGAAAATGTATAATGTGTTTAGGAGGCACTATATTATCCCATATGTTACTATAGAATGGGCAGGATAACGGCAGCCATTTTATTTACCACCTTCCATATGCGATGACACCAGGAACACACTCCAGCCCCTTATGGATGAACAGAGCTCACATCGCTTTCATATTACTGGTGATATCCCACTAAATCATCTTAGACACCTTAGTAAATCTGAGCACTATGTATAGTAAGGACGCTGAGATTGTCATGGAAACTTGTCCCGTCAGTGACCCATAAAGACTGAAATTAGGTTCCTCTATGTAATCCATAAGTCTAATCTATAAGAGTTACATAAAACCCCTCAGTAATACATATGTCAGGTACCAGCGAGTCTGTAATTAGTCCCCTAGTCTGCAAGTAAAGGGCAGATATTACACACAGAGTAATAGGAAGATTTATTCCACTTATAGCTGTGGGGAGAATGAGCCCTGACAGAAACAGGCCCGTGTCTCTCCAGCTGCTGTGGAACTACAACCCCCAGAATGCCCTACCAGCAAAAGGGGTCTACAAGGGCTTCTGTATACAGTGAAATATTCCGACACTCCTGTGACCTGATATCTGTCCAGACCATAAACTCAACCCCAAATATATGAGGTGAGACAGTTATAGGACCCTATTCCAAGTGCTCCTGTTGTCTCGGATACATCAGGAGTTAGATGTTGGGTAAGGAAGATGTGGAAGCTGAAGATTTTGTGGCTGATTCTAATTGGCACCATCTGAGGGCGCTGTTCCGCACGGCCGCGGCAGCCTGCTCACTACCCTATGCTAATATAAGAATCCACCTGTGTATGCCGAACATCCACGTAGAGAGCCGCCCCGCCCACTGTGTTTCCACCCGCAGCTGTCATCGTTACTATGGGGACATGCACCAACTTCATGCTGGGTGCAGAAGAACCACCTGGAAAGGCCTCTCTATGTCCAAGCGCTAATAAAGTTCGCTTACATGCCCCCAACAATCCCGCGGCACTGCCACTAGGTGGGACAGTTCTATGTGCATGGTCGCCAGCCAGGCACCTCCCAGAATATTTATATCATGGAAGGAGTGGTGCAATCAGGTCGTCTGCGCTTGTGATCAGAGTCCGCGTGCGTATGTCTGATCCGGCACATGAGCAGTCTCCAGTTTCTCTCTATGGCCCGAGCGCAGTATGCTGAAATCTGCGAGATCCGTATACAGACCCACTTCCGTCCATCTCAGGATCAGGCGCGTTGTTGGGGAATAAGAGGTTAATGTGCTGGGAAAGCGGTCACTGAAACTCCCAGTAGACAAGGTTTTGGCAGAACTCACAAACTGCGTTCCCCCAAAATGGGGCGTGGCTTATCAGAAGTGGGTGTGGCTTCAACAGAATGCCCAACAGCTGGCGATGACTGGCCTACATCTAGAAAAGGGGTAAAGCCACTTGGCACGTTCTGTGTATGTCCAGGTAACTGACAGGCCAGTAACTACGGACTAAGGAGAAAGGAACCTGTCCTTGACGAAGATAAAGTGTCTGAGATTACTGTAACCATAAACTATACATAACAAGTAATAAGACAGTAGTACAATGTTAGTGTAATAGATTAGCTGAACAATATCAGTGATAACGACATATGCTAATAACACTTAGGAGGAGAATGGGCAACAAAACTGATGATAATGTCAGTGATGGCCGGAATCACAATGACGTAGAGCAACAGTAATATTTATGGCCTTATTTATTAACATTATTGTCACTAAAATAAAGTGAAAAAGGGTGTTTTTCTCTGTAAAAATGTACTAAAGGGCAATTGGAGTAGAATTCGTAAAATTCTACTCCAAGCCCTAATTATCATATATTTTTAGTAAGTAGATTGCATTTTTGTAATGGGAAATGTGATCTGCCTGAGATGTACTAAAAATAAATTGTGAAAAAATACTGGGGGAAGCCCTGTGATAATAACGCCACCTAAACAGACCACACGCTGATCACTGCAAAAAACATTAACTCTGGGGCTCCGGTCAGCTGGTCTCCCGGCTCTTGCACTGTGACCCCGGTCAGCTGGTCTCCCAGCTCTTGCACTGTGACCACGGTCAGCTGGTCTCCCGGCTCTTGCAATGTGACCCCGGTCAGCTGGTCTCCCGGCTCTTGCAATGTGACCCCGGTCAGCTGGTCTCCCGGCTCTTGCAATGTGACCCCGGTCAGCTGGTCTCCCGGCTCTTGCACCATGACCACGGTCAGCTGGTCTCACGGCTCTTGCACCGTGACCACGGTCAGCTGGTCTCCCGGCTCTTGCAATGTGACCCCGGTCAGCTGGTCTCCCGGCTCTTGCAATGTGACCCCGGTCAGCTGGTCTCCCGGCTCTTGCACCGTGACCACAGTCAGCTGGTCTCACGGCTCTTGCACCGTGACCACGGTCAGCTGGTCTCATGGCTCTTGCAATGTGACCCGGTCAGCTGCTGCATAGAACAGCTGACCGGGGTCACAGTGACAGTGCAGGATGCAAGACCAACTGACTGGAGGACATCACCGGAGCACAGATCACCAGAGGTAAGTGTAATCTGAGCAGGGGGTGAATGGGTGGGGGGAGGGGCGGATGGGGCGCAAGGGGGGGAGGGGTTGCAGCAGACACAGTCTCTCTGTATACATTGCAGAAGGGACTTGCAGTTACAGTTAGGTTTAGACCTAATGTTAGTGTTAGGCTGTGGATAGGGTTAGGTTTAGGCCTAGGTTTAGTGTTAGGGCTAGGCTACGGGTGGGGTTAGGCTGCAGATAGGGTTAGGCTGAGGTTAGGGTTAGGACTAAGCTTAGTGTTTGGGTTAGGCCGCAAATAGGGTTAGGCTGCGAATAGGTTTAGGCTGCGAATATGATTAGGCTGCGGTTAGGATTAGGCTGCGGTTAGGATTAGGCTGCGGAAAGGGTTAGGCTGCGGATAGGGTTAGGCTGCGGATAGGGTTAGTCTGCGGATAGGGTTAGGCTGAGTATAGGGTTAGGCTGCGGATAGGGTTAGGCTGCGGATAGGGTTAGGCTGCGGATAGGGTTAGGCTGCAGATAGGGTTAGGCTGAGTATAGGGTTAGGCTGAGTATAGGGTTAGGCTGCGGATAGGGTTAGGCTGAGAATAGGGTTAGGCTGCGGATAGGGTTAGGCTGAGTATAGGGTTAGGCTGTGGATAGGGTTAGGCTGAGTATAGGGTTAGGCTGAGTATAGGGTTAGGCTGCGGATAGGGTTAGGCTGAGTAAAGGGTTAGGCTGCGGATAGGGTTAGGCTGCGGATAGGGTTAGGCTGCGGTTAGGGTTAGGCTGCGGATAGGGTTAGGCTGCGGATAGGGTTAGGCTGCGGATAGGGTTAGGACTATAACAGTAAAAACACGTTATGTGGACATGCTGACTGGCGACATGCACAATGTCGGCATTATGACCATGCCAACATCTACATAGCGACATTCTAAATAGCGACATTTTGTAGCACACCCTTTAAGAGGTCAATTTATCATCCTATAAATAATATATTTTATAGGGACAGCCCCATTCATCAATTTCCAAACATCATATTTCCTCGAAAATTTACTTTGTTACTGTACGTGACGAGATGGCGCACAGCCCCCTATAGTATCGCCAAGCTGACGTTCACACAGCAGCTTGTGCAGCAGAGAGATCATATCCCTCCCCGCTGTGTTCTGCCTGACACTATAATGACTGTATCCCTCTGTAATAAGAATACTGATAAATGTGACTCTGGAAATAAAGGATGATGGAGGATGTAGTCCCAATAATAGTCATTATGACTAATAGGAAGAATACAGCCAGAGCCGTAACTAGACTTTTTGGTGCCCTGTGCCAGAAAGAGCATTGGCGCCCCCCTCATTTTTCAAAGGGACATAATGCACCCAAAAAAGGGGAATTACCTCATGGGGAAGGGCCAGGGAAGAGATAGGAGAGGCCAGGAGATGCTGGGGATGAAATAAGAGGAAGCTACAAGCAAGAATAATACTAAACAGAAATTTGACAGGCCCAAACAGCGCCCCCTGACCTGTGGTGCCCTGTGCGATGGCACCGGCCGCACTACCCTAGCTACGGCCCTGAATACAGCAATGGGTGTAGTAGCTCTGTGAACAGGCATAAGTGCTGGTGTATGCTGGGATGTTGGGAGGAGTAGTCCTGGCGAGGTCAACACAGGAGATGTAACTGTAAATCCGGGCACAGACGCAGCATAGTAATTACAGCACATGCCTGATAGATAGCGGCATAAATAATAACTGTACCATGTACCTCAGCCAATCACAATGCAGTATGTCGCTCCTCTCCCATCTATCCCAGCTGTGACGTATGACATCTAAGCCTTTGAGAGTGATAACGTGGAAGGAGATAAAGTACCAACCTATCAGCTCCTAACTGTCATTTTTCAAACACAAGGCTCCAGAAACTCCAGCTCTCTCCTAAACGCTGGACCTGAGCAAATTGGCTTCCAGGGGAGGGGGTCCTTTCCGGGGAGGGGGGTGTCCTTACGAGAGGCTGTGATGTCACAGCTGTCACCGGGGAGATGGGCAGGGAGAGATTACAGCCCCCCGTATGTAGCGGGGATGGGGTAATAGCCGGAACGGTCTGGACCATACGGAGAGGCTGTAATCTCTCCCTCCCCGGTGACTGCAATCAGACAGCTTCCGAATAACAGCCAATCATGCGGTAAACGGGTCCTGGGTTGGAAGACCCGGGTTCCCCGTTTCCACTGAGCCTGACCAGGGTATTACCCACATAAAACTCTGCTTGAGACCCGGGATTATTTCCTAGGAGCCTTTTCCACGGTGCCGCTGCCAGGGATGACGCGGCAATAACCCGGGTATTTTGGCCAGTGGATAAGGGGTATAAGATTACCGCTGTCTGTCACAGCATCACTCTCACTAACTTTAGACGGCGAGAATGCTGCGGACCACATCTCCGGCAATGAGGACCCGGCACTGCCTTTCTGGCTTCAGCAAAGCCATCCAGACACTGCCGGGTCCCCGGGTCATGCACATGCGCTGACAGACCGTCATGCATGCGCATTTCCCAAGACCCCCGTCACTGGCAGCGTTAGGCTGTCAGCAGCCCAGCGGAGGTGCTTGTAGACGGGGAGGACTGCGCCGGAGGTAAATACCAGGGGATATTCTGTATATATCACAGTGATACTAAGCGAAAAATTCTGCTGATACAGTATTTACCTTCATTGATAAATGGAGGCCACAGCCTGTACAGTGACAGTTAGGAGCTGATTGGTTGGTACTTTATCTCTCTCCAAGGCTTAGTGCTTCTCCCCTACAGTTCCAACTTGAGGTAAGTAACCAATAACTGAAGGGATGTTTTAGATAATGACAAATGGGCTGGGGGTGCAATGTGGATGCCCCGTGGCATGTGGGCACACTCCCGTTTGGCATCACCACGACCCAATCTAATATACAGTGATACATGCATAAAACTTAGCGGCTAAACTCCCCGGCAATGTTGGCTGCCAAGGGTAAGGCTGGCATTACCACTTTGCCTGCACGTGCATGTGTGCCCCAGATTGCCCAGTCACACATTGGACTGGGCGCCTGGACTTGGGCCTCCAGCACCATTTTCACCTAATTTTTATTTAATATAGAAGTAAAGTTATAAAAAATAAAATACACAAACATTTTCTTCCTCTGTAAGAGCTGTAGACACGCCGGGGGGAGGGATAAAGAGGGCGGCTATTTATTTTGGGTCAATCCCTAGAAGACATAACACAGCTGTAATCATCACTCTGAATAAATGTGAAGGTAAAACATTAAACTGCCCCGGAACCTGCTCAGTTACTGCACAACCCACACAAACATGTTTATTCCTAAGTTTTGCTGGTTAAACTGAGTTGAAGGTTATACATGTAATAACTGCAGAGGCCAATGATTAACTGATTAGAAAACCATCAATAAAAACAGTGACCAGGAGAAGTGAAGGCATGGGACGGGCCGGAGATAGCCATCACCAATAGTCCTCCCTCTGTCCTGTGACACTGATACCACTAGGATGCCCAGTGCTGACCTATCACTCACCTGCTGGGATCTATTACTGTCATTCTTCAGTGTATGGGACTCACCACTCCTAGTAGCACCCAGGACACATCGCACATTACCTGTCACGTATTGATCGTCTCTCACTAATAACATACCCTATTGCCTTATGGATGAAATATAACACTTTCAATATTTTTTTTCTTTACCTGTTGCTTGACAGAAGCACGACCAAGCCGCTCTTTATTTAGAATGATTGGAACTTACAGTTGGCGTTGACTGCCGTGAAATCCAATTTAGACGCACTTCATTTGGGAATAGTGATATCCATAACAGGAGTACAAAGGACGTATTTATAAGATGCTGGACAACTCAGGGAGAATGCAGGACAGAATATAGATAGGGTAATAATCGTACAAGATGTGTCTGCGTCCTCAGAGACATCGGGCCTGATTGTGCTAATGCCATCGCAGCTGCATTCTCTTACAGATCTCAGTTGCTATAATACGCTAATGTTTTCCATAGCACAGCCTCCCTCTGCTGTCTTCTCATATCCGTTCGATTACATGCAACAACATAAACATCGGTAACATTGGCGCACATCGGGCAGCCACGCAGCTTGTAAGCCAAGTCTGACCTACCTCATACACTGCGTCTCCCCTGACACACAGAGAGCTCTCATGCTGCACAGGAGATCACAATGGCCATTTTATGCCCATGAGACAGACGTTTAAACAGTCCCGACCCATCTGCGTTTGCCTAGCCCTGCCCCCTGTTACCTCCCCCAAATGCTGACTACCTGTCACTCACCTTGCGAGTGGATCCTCTGTGCGAGTGTTATCGCAAAACAGTCGCCCGATCTGCGTAAATATCACCATTGCGTAATGAATCTTAGTCATGGTGAGTTGGGAGATGAGGATATGGATATTTTTCTATTTATTTATTACCAGTTATTATATAGCGCACGCAGATTCCGCAGCGCTTTACGGAGAATAGTTGAATCTGAGTAAACACAAATGATCATTTCATTTTTTTAAAGGAATAAAGTTATCCAGCACCTTTATTACCTATGTGACAAATGAATTTCCCCCGTAAACCTAATCACTGTAACTAAACACTCCCGATATCTAGAGATCAGTCTTTCCCATCACCATGGAGGGATGTTGGCCCACACTTCTTTGCAGAATTGCTGTAATTCAGCCACATTAGAGGGTTTTCCAGCATGAACTGTCCATGTAAGGTCCTGCAACACAATCTCAAATGGATTCAAGTCAGAACTTTGACTAGGCCACTCCGATACCTTCATTTTGTTTCTTTAGTGCCATTCAGAAGTGGACGTATTCTTG
Source organism: Taudactylus pleione (assembly GCA_031769625.1). Classification (NCBI taxonomy): domain Eukaryota; kingdom Metazoa; phylum Chordata; class Amphibia; order Anura; family Myobatrachidae; genus Taudactylus; species Taudactylus pleione. The sequence continues at coordinate 2,214,888 of JAUIMM010000240.1, forward strand.
TGCTTCGGGCCTTTGTCTTGCTGCATAACCCAATTGCTGATGAGCTTCAGATCACGGACTGATGACCGGAGATTCTCCCTCAGAGTTTTCTGGTAGACAGCAGAATTCATGATTCCATCAATTATGATAAGTTGCCCAGGTCCTGAAGCAGCAAAGCACCCCCAGACCCTCACACTACCACCGCCATGTGTGCCTGTTGGTATGATGTTCTTATTGTGGCATACTGTGTCAACTTTATGCCTGATGCATCGGGAACCATGTTTTACAAAAAGTTAAATTTTTGACTCATCAGTCCACAGAACATTAGCCCAAAAGGCTTTGAGTATGTCCATGTGTTTTTTTTGCCAAATGTGAGACAAGTATTTATTTTTCTCTTGGCAAACAGAGGTTTTCACCTTGCACCTCTCCCATGGATACCATTTTTGCCCAGTCTCTTTCTTGTGGTGGAGTCATGAACGCTGACAAAGCTGAGGCGAGCGAGGCCTGCAGTTCCTTAGATGTTGGTCTGGGTTCTTTTGTCACTTCCTAGATGATTCCCTCTGGAGAGGATACTAATACCCCTTTGTTACGCTGGGAGGCGGTTTTCTGGAAGCTGAGGCCTGAGGCTGTGGGAGGAAACGGAGGCGAGGGGCCTGAATGTACGACCTCTGCATCCACGGGTCTAGGTCATTGGCGAGACCTAGTCAAAGGTGCGGAATCTAACCCACGAGATGGTGTTCGCCAGTGATCCCACCAATCGGGATATGGGCTTGAGCTGCACCTCGTAAGCAGGTCGCGGTCCTTTGACTAGGTGACCAAAGCCCGCGGGAAAAAGGAGAGACGAACACTCGTGGCCCAAAGGGTCGGTGCCAATAAGAGGCACATAAGGACACTGTACTTGAGGTACAAGGAAGTGTGCCCTGCGGACACACTCTACCGGGTTGCCGGTCAGAAGGAGTGCACCACGGTGCAATACTGTAGCACGCAAGTAGGGACCACAGAATCCAGTAACGAGGTGGGTAGTGGTACTGGAGCCAGCCAGAGATTATAGCACTGGAGAGGTGGGTACGTAAAACTACACTGAGGCTGTGATGGTAAAGCACTGGTGAAATGGATAGTATACTGCACACAGGCGGCGGTGGTAACGCACTGGTGTAATGGAGGTATACTGCACACAGGCGAGGTGGTAACGCACTGATGAGATAGCAGCTGCGATATCACTATTATGGTAATGCTCCTGCTGCATTACTTATCCGAGCTACGTCCAGGGACGCAGCATTGGATAATCTACAATCCCATTGGCTGGCTGAGGGGCCTATGGGGTCACGACTGCCGGCCGCCGCAGGTACATCAAATCAAAGGGGACAAAAAAATCTCCATCAGCCGACGGAAATCCTGGCCTGTTCCCCCCCCCCCCAACGGCGGCTACATGCCTCTGTCTTGAGAAATAGAGGCTGTCGCCACCCCCTCCCCACCCACAAATGGCAGCAGAATGTCAATCACTGATAGTCTGCTGCTGCTCTGCGTGCTCACATGTGCAGTACTAGTCCGGCACCTGTGCTGCTCATCGGGAATCTACGTTCAGCACTACACTTACGTGCTCTATTGAATAGGGCCCATAATCTGCTCATCTTCCTGTCCAGCTCAGATTAGTCCCCTCCGATGTGTAACCTCCAGGTGTTATTTACTAAGCTCTCTCTGCTGGTGAGGAGATGTAGGTAGCAGACCGGCGGACAGAATGCCACCGGTCTGAATCCCAATGCTGGAAGTCCGACACCTATCGTAATACTGATGCCGGAACACAGACAGATGCCAGTCCGAATGAGGTAAGTCTGAGCTTAGCTGTTAGCCGTGGGGGTGGGGGGGGGGGGGGTTAGGTTTAAGTAGCATAGTGGGGTTAGCGTTAAGTTTTGGGGTGTGAGGTTAAGGTTAGGAAACACTGGAGGGGGTTAGGTTTAGGCACGAAGGTGGAAGACTTAGGTTTAGGCACTAACGGGGAGGGTTAGGGTGTGGGATGGGGAGGGTTAGGCTACAAGAAGGAAGGGTTAGAGTTAGGGGGAGAAGGGGGGAGGGTAAGTATACTTACCCGACCCCTGTTGGGACACCAACTATCGGTATTTTGACAGGAGGCATCCCGACAGCCGGCATTATATACCCATTCCCTGGTGAGACGTCTGCCCAGTCTCCATGTTAAATCATCTTTACATTGTGCACATTTGCCTACAGTATGTGTAACTCTAAACCAGACCCAAAGTGTTTCCAGTTACCTCCTATGGCGTCTCACCCTATCACACGTAGCCCCTGCAGAGAGAACCATTTATTCTATTCACTATCACAAGACCCTCAGGTGTGCATATGGAGAGGAAGGAAGGACCCCTAGAATATGTTCTATGTACCCCATGGGATATACAAACCAATTCCTGGAAACCCTGCTCTATTCTGACTCCACAGCAACAGTCTATGATAAAGTTATTGTCCTCTCCCTGTTTTGTATAAGTCACTTATTGGGTGATCAGTTTGCTGTCATAGTTAGAGTGTAACTGGTTTGGGACGCTGGAACACAGCAGGATTTGAACTTGAGAGACCTGGAGTTCATGGTGAAACCACTGAGGACAGCGCAAGTGTAACCGCGTGGATGTTGGACGGGAATACACAGCGTTAGTCATTGATAAGGGAGACCCTGGTGTATGATGAGAGGCGGAAGCTTAGGGCACCAGTTATTAATTATAATCATACAATTATGGCCCAGGCCACGAGCTAGCATAAAGAAAAGTGCATCTTCCATATTGTCTGCATGATTTTGTATGAATTACAGTATATATAGTAATTGCAGTAACAAATAAACATTCTTTGGTTTCTTTCAAACTTCTCTTTGCTATAAATTGTTTGTGGGTCTTCCTTAAACTGAATGCATCACCAATGTTAACTCTTTCGGGATCCCGGCGTCGAGATTCTGACTGCCAGGATTCTGACTGTCGATATTTCATATCGATTCCCCTACTACACATCCTAATGGATAGATTGGAGGAAGTAGTGCCAATGTCTTGTGTCACCTTGTGCTCCCTCCTGCAATGATAATATTTTAATGGAAGGGGCATTACGGTGTGGCATAAAGTGTTGTACGGGGCATTATTGTGTGGCATAATGTGTAAGGGGCATTACTGTGTGGCATAATGTGTTGTAAGGGCCATTATGGTGTGGCATAATGTGGTATAAAGGGCATTACAGTGTGGCATAATGTGTTATAGGGGCATTATGGTGTGGCATAATGTGTTATAGGGGCATTGCTGTGTGGCATAATGTGTTATAGGGGCATTATGGTGTGGCATAATGTGTTATAGGGGCATTACTGTGTGGCATAATGTGTTATAGGGGCATTACGGTGCACACATGATATTGGCTCTTTAACTTGAGTACAGATATTTTTTGGCTCTTTGCCTCTGACGGGTTGGCCACCCCTGGTCTAATGCATTGCACGCTACAAGATTTTACCTTTACGTTGATGAAATAGCCTGGGCTGACCATAGGGAGATTGGACCCTGCACCCGAGGACATACAGTAGCAGTGTAATGATGGAGATTAATTGTCACAGAGAACCTGTCACATACTCATTGCCTGTTGTCACTCTTCCCAGGTGACAAGTTCATACATCTAAGAGCAAAGTAACACTGCTGAATAACCAATAACCAGGCTATTAATTACACATCGGAGCCAATTAATCAAAGTTCCCGGATAAACAGTTAATATTTCCAATAATAGATTGGCTGCATCAGCTTTATAGCTGTAAGACTTTGATACACCTGATAAATCTTATCAGCAAGAAACTTTGCAGAAAAAGTAGCATTATTCAATCAATACACAATAAACTTGGGGTATTTTGGGCTAAGATCTTATTTAAAGGGAACATTAAAGGTCAGTCTCGCGCACAGAGATTTCATTAGGTGCAAATTGTAGCTATTTGTGCATCTCGCTTCCACCGCCGGTAAAAACCACAAGATCTCATTCTGGACGGACTGTACATTTGCGAAGGTTTACGGGAAGCTGCGGCAGGACTGATAAGTAACACATAACGCTGTCTGAGGCGCTGAGTGTGAGGGGACAAGCGATGAAATCCTCGGCTTAATGAGTGCCCCATAACGCTTCACCGCCATAACGCTTCACTGGCGGTATTATCTACACCAGTTACCCCTTTCTCAGCAAAAAACGCAGAAAAAGGAGCGATCAAAGCTTGATACAAGGAGAATATAAGAATAGTTTCTTTTGGATTTCAGTAAACAATATTATAACACGATATTTACAGAAACCTTGGTGACATATGACTGTAATTTAGGAATCAGTAAGAAAAGCACATGCAAAGGAATAAAGGACACGGTCAGAGGAAGAAAACCATGGTAAGGTTGCACAGGTTATCTTTAGAAGGACAAACAGTTCAATAGGCAAATTCTTGTAATTGTGTCCACGACAGTGTTGTAGTGATGGAAGATCATGGGGACCTGTACTCAAGGCATGATGGGGACCTATGCACCAGGCATGATGGGGACCTGTACACAAGGCATGATGAGGGCCTGTGCACAAGGCATGATGGCTACCTGTACCACAAGACATGATGGGGACCTGTACACAAGGCATGATGGGGACCTGTACTCAAGGCATGATGGGGACCTGTGCACAAGGCATGATGAGGACCTGTACACAAGGCATGATGGGACCTGTACACAAGGCATGATGGGGACCTGTGCACAAGGCATGATGGGACCTGTACACAAGGAATGATGGGGACATGTACACAAGGCATGATGGGGACCTATACACAAAGCATGATGGGGACCTGTACACAAGGCATGATGGGGACCTGTACACAAGGCATGATGGGGACCTGTGCCCAAGGCATGATGGGGACCTGTACACAAGGCATGATGGGGACCTGTACACAAGGCATGATGGGGACCTGTACACAAGGCATGATGGGGACCTGAGCACAAGGCATGATGGGGACCTTTACATAAGGCATGATGGGGACCTGTACACAAGGCACGAAGGCATGATGGGGACCTGTACACAAAGCATGATGGGGACCTGAACACAAGGCATGACGGGGACCTGTACACAAGGCATGACGGGGACCTGTACACAAGGCATGACGGGGACCTGTACACAAGGCATGACGGGGACCTGAGCACAAGGCATGACGGGGACCTGTGCACAAGGCATGATGGGGACCTGTACACAAAGCATGATGGGGACCTGTACACAAAGCATGATGGGGACCTGTACACAAGGCATGACGGGGACCTATACACAAAGCATGACGGGGACCTGTACACAAGGCATGACGGGGACCTGTACACAAGGCATGATGGGGACCTATACACAAAGCATGATGGGGACCTGTACACAAGGCATGACGGGGACCTGTACACAAGGCATGACGGGGATCTGTGCACAAGGCATGACGGAGACCTGTGCACAAGGCATGACGGGGACCTGTACACAAGGCATGATGGGGACCTGAGCACAAGGCATGATGGGGACCTGAGCACAAGGCATGATGGGGACCTGTACACAAGGCATGATGGGGACCTGTACACAAGGCATGAGGGCATGATGAAGACCTGTGCACAAGGCATGATGGGGACCTGTACACAAGGCATGATGGGGACCAATGCATAAGGCATGATGCGGACCTGTACACAAGGCATGATGGGGACCTGTACACAAGGCATGATGGGGACCTGTGCACAAGGCATGATGGGGACCTGTGCACAAGGCATGATGGGGACCTGTGCACAAGGCATGAAGGGGATCTGTGCACAAGGCATGATGGGGACCTGTGCACAAGTCATGATGGGGACCTGTGCACAAGGCATGATGGCGACCTGTGCACAAGGCATGATGGTGACCTGTACACAAGGCATGATGGCGACCTATACAGAAGGCATGATAGGGACCTGTACAGAAGGGATGATGGGGACCTGTACACAAGGCATGATGGGGACCTGTGCACAAGGCATGATGGGGACCTGTGCACAAGGCATGACGGGGACCTGTGCACAAGGCATGATGGAGACTTGTACACAAGGCATGACGGAGACTTGTACACAAGGCATGATGGGGACCTGTGCACAAGGCATGATGGGGACCTGTACATGAGGCATGATGGGGACCTGTGCACCAGGCATGATGGGGACCTGTGCACGAGGCATGATGGGGACCTGTACACGAGGCATGATGGGGACCTGTACACGAGGCATGATGGGGAACTCTGCACGAGGCATGTTGGGGACCTGTACATGAGGCATGATGGGGACCTGTACACAAGGCATGATGGGGACCTGTACACAAGGCATGATGGGGATCTGTACACAAGGCATGATGGCTAATTGTGCACAAGGCATCATCATGTTGGCTACCTGTGCATGAGCCATGATGGGTATCTGTGCACGAGGCATGAAGGTTAGCTGTGCATGAGGCATGATGGGTAGCTGTGCATGGGGCATGATGGGTAGCAGTGCACAAGGCATCATCGGTACCTGTGCACAAAGCATGATGGGTATCTGTGCACAAGACATGATGGGTATCTGTGCACAAGGCATCATGGGTATCTGTGCACAGAGCATCATGGGTAATGTAATGGTCCTGAATTCTAGGAATAAATAATTGAATGAATCAGAGACACATTAATAGGGAGGAGAATGATCTTTGGATAACACTCAGTAATTTGTATATAAATAATATACTGCTTCTGTTTCTAGGGATGATGGGAGCAGCATTAGGTGTAATGAGCACAGAGAGGCTGTTATTAGACACTATATAGAGGAACTCTGGATATAGCAGCTGACAATCCGCAGGTTCCCAATGACAGTGTGTCTAATAAATGGATTAATAATTCTTCTTGTGACCGGCAGTAATGTGACAGGCAAACAGCTCACCGTACACAATGTACCAGCAGATACTGTTACACATGGTGACTGGTCACAGAGGCTGTATTACTAGTACCAGACATGTGCTCTAATGTCCACTTACAGTCAGCGTTTTCTGTAACGAGGAGGGAGGTAAACAATGGGCACTTGGGACCGTGCTCAGATCCGCAATGTAAGATAAGAATTTCCATTTGCTGCATTATTCCTATTTCTTGGAGAGTTTCTGTCCTACACAGAGGAGGCGGCTGCTTTGTCGGCTGCACCAATACTCTTGAGCGGTGGATCTCAACTCCAGTCCTCAAGTACCACCAGCAGGTCATGTTTTGTGGATGTCTGTAAGCATGCACAGGTGAGTGAATCTATATAAACAAATCCTCAAAACATGACCTGTAGGGGGCACTAATATTGTGTGTCTGGCTAAATTGTGGCCTATTCATCATAGGATAAATGGTCCGGTAACCATGCAGAAATGCGAGTTTCTGCATATTTAGGTTACCGGGCTGTTCAGTAACAGAGGTCCGATAGGACCCTCCCGGTATTCAGCAAACTCCAAAAACTGAAAGTTTTCGGAGTTTGCGCCGAGAACAAGCACCATCTTCAGACAGTGCTTGTTCTCAGATCCCTGCTCCTTCCTATGGGAAGAAGTTCTGGGGAATGCGAAGAGGGATCCGAGCGGATCCCTCCGCCACCTCCTCACTACCTACGCGGCCCGAGGTCACGCATGCATAGCTGGGACGATGGGGACGACAGGGAAGAGGTAAGTAACCACAGGGACAACTAACCATGGGGACAAGTGCTTTTTGTAACAGCTGTCCCCGCACCGGAGCAATGATGAATTGTGTCACGTTTCCCCCGCTGTGAGTTGGATACTTAAGTATCCCTCGGACTGAGTTCAATACTTAATCATCAGAGGTCATACGGCTTTCGATGATGAATAGGCCCCATAATTAGTAATGTTAGAAAAATACAAATATTCACTGAGTTAATTCAACCTTTTGTCGAAGCCGGATGGTTGGCTGAGACCTAAATTGTAAAAAATTATATTTGCACAACGCCATTTTACGTTGTCCGCACGACGCCATTTTGTGGCGCCTACATGATACCTCCGTGTACGGCGCTATGATTATTAGCGTTGTGCATCTGCCACTGTCCTATATTAAAAGTCCTCACAATACCATACGTACATTTATTAATACACATAATATGAACAACCCCGCAAAGCATGTACCATGGTGTACTCCACAAACACGTAGACGCACAACGCATACTAGCGTCTTTACTTAATATCCCCACACTTACACATTGCATACTTACACTGAAAGGTTCCCTAGCATTAAGGTTAATAATAGAGGTTTTATTCGTTATCAATTATGTTGTGAAATTAATGTATTTGATATCTAAGATTTAGTACATGATAAGCAGACCATGTTTGGTGCCATTCTAAACCATTGTTTATTTGCAGATCTCCGGTTCCATCGGCAAGGAGATCGCAACATGCATCCACAAGTTATGAATTATGGAGAATTAAGTGATAGAATGTACTTTGTATGTAGTGTCTATTGATTATTTATTCGGCGGGAAAACACACACAAAGAGCCGTTGGAGGGCTGAACCACTACTGTACAAATTGACCTATAAACTGTATCGTAACAGAAGAACCAAGAGGAAGAACCAATGGGATTATGCCAACTCGTTTCTATTGTATTGCCTACCCTCTGCAAGGGTATATATTCAGGCGCTCTATATTCAGTAGTCAGTCATTATATTCTTTCTTTTGACGGAGGCTTCACCTTTGACGCTGGGAAATCTGGATCCAGAGCGCCTGCGTATGTATCGACTGTACCTTGTGAATGTATAATCTTTTGCGCTAACTGTATTTAGATCACAGCGTGTAACTAAATGCTTTAATGTGAATAATAACTTTTTGTGCTTTGGAACCACACTCAAAGTCTGGAAAGCAATTATTTCTTGTGCTACTTACAACGCTAAATAGCGACATTAGGGTAAAAAGATTACTAGGTATTCATACTTTCATAAATTAAATTGAAATGTTATTGAACCAGAGGAAGATGACGAAAAGAAATCACCAGTGTAACAGTTGATAATATGGCCCCAGAAGGGGAGGGCATTCCTTTACGACCCCAGAAGTATTTGCATAAATGTATCTAATAATATCATCTACTAACTAAGGCCCTCATTCAGAGCCGCTCGTTAGCAGCAGTACGCTCGTTCCGAGCGATGTTCGCACATCTGCGCATGCGTACGGTTTTTAGTACGCATGCGCGAACCAGTCAGTGCGGCCGAAAATCATTTGTTCGCTATATAGCGAGTGCCTGCTATTTTGAGTGACAGAATGAGGCGTATGTGGGTGGTAACAGGGGAAGGTGCTTGAAAACAGGGAGTGGAGATCAGAACGCAGGCGTGCTTAAAGGTCAAAGCGGGCGTTTTATGGGTGTGCATAATTAAAACAGCAGCGTCATTGACCACGTCACTGGGTTATTTTATAGCCTGAACTGCTCGCAAAATTGTGGTAGCAAAAACCAACCACAAGAATAGCGAGCAGTTCATACGCTGTTCGATGTACTCGATTAATCTAATAAATAGCGGACATGACGTATGGTGCGAGCGGCCAGGGGGCGTTTTTATAAAATAAACGAGCGCATGTTTTGTTAGCTCGTTCAGACATGGAGGCGGCAACAGACCACAAGGAGCGTACAGTTCATTTGAATAACCACCCCCTTTTTCTGAACGAGCGAGAGCTAATTGCGAGAGGCTCTGAATGAGGGCCTAAGTTAAAGAAACCATTTCTAATAAGAAATTTACCAATCCGTTCCATTTTGGAATTTAGCTTCTACAGATTAGATGCCTTTACAGTAAAGAATCCTTTCATGTCCAAACTGTCATTCTTACATCTACAATTGATGTCCCCTTGTTCAGTGATTGGTCCTTGGTAGGAAATGTTTGTTAGACATTTCTGCCTTCATGTGTACATCTGTCATCATTTACAAAGAGCCTGCACTCACAGCTCAGTATTCCGGTCCTGTTACCAGGATTATTTTTATCTAATTCTGTAAATTAATGGACAGAGGGCCTGATTCACTACAGATCACAATACTGCGTACACAATTCAACTGCGTTAGCAAGCCAAACCACTGCGATCAAACTCAGCACCACATAAGGACGCCCACTTTACTATACACACATCTGTAATACTTAGCAGGATAGTGAAACCATCGGTACAATCGAGTACCATCGGACCCATGTGTGAAACCATCGGTACAATCGAGTACCATTGGACCCATATGATTCACTATGGATCGCAATACTGCGCACACAATTCAACAGCGATAGCAAGCCAAACCACTGAGATCGCAATGCAAACTCAGCACCACATAAGGACGCCCACTTTACTATACACACATCTGTAATACTTAGCAGGATAGTGAAACCATTGGTACAATCGAGTACCATCGGACCCATGTGTGAAACCATCGGTACAATCGAGTACCATTGGACCCATATGATTCACTATGGATCGCAATACTGCGCACACAATTCAACAGCGATAGCAAGCCAAACCACTGAGATCGCAATGCAAACTCAGCACCAAATAAGGACGCCCACTTTACTATACACACATCTGTAATACTTAGCAGTATAGCGAAACCATCGGTACAATCGAGTACCATCAGACCCATACGCACACACTTGCACAAGCCCCGAACTTACTCAGAAAGTGCTAACAGCCACGCACGCCATGACACCTCACACTGCGTATGGCTTCACAGTGGATCATTTATGAACGCCCCTGAAACGGCATGCGGCCACCCCCCCATAGCCACCCACAAACGGCACTTCCTGTCAATCACTCTGCGATGGGTCTGTGTAGTCTCTGCGAGCGCCATCCCGATCGCAGTGGCCAGCTCACACACACGCACTGCGAAGCGTGCACATGCGCAGAATACAACAATCGGTTGATTGCATGTGTAATCTCAGTTGCGAGCGTTAGTGAATCAGGCCCAGAATGGGGCGTTAGCAAAGCTGAATACCGGTACTTAGTATTGGTTATTTGGACACCCCTAGAGGAGTAGGCTGGACGCTGAGTAGCCCTGAATGTAGGGTAACATATAATGTTTCCCATCTGGCGTTACCAGGTGGATTTCCCTAAATACGATTTACAGGTTCTAAAACCGTCAGATGTAAGTTTTCTCCCTGTAAAATACTGGGCAGTGTCAGAGCCGGATTTAGGCTCCAAAGAGCCCTAGGCACAGCGCTAGTTTGCCCCCCTCCCCCCCCCCTCCTTCTCCCCCTGCACACACTCCCCCTTAGGGGTATATCTACAGTTTGGGATGGTGCTAAATATTTTCTGCTGCTGCTTATTGCAGAGATAGAAAATATTCTATCAGCTCAATGTAACATATAAACAAAGCCAGGACAGCTGAGTGATGCTCCGCCCCCTGACACTATTGGCTGGCAGCAGTAATAAGGACTAATGGTGCGTACACACCGTCAGATATGTCACATGAACGATTGAACGATTTCAGACTGTATTAAAATGAATGGAAATCGTCCAAATCTGACAGCAAACACATCAGATGTCAGATATCGTTATCTGACAAGCGGGAACGCGCATCGTTCATTGTGGCCCACGTGTCAGATTTTTCTCTCAGATATGAACTATTGAACGATTTTTAAAATCGTTATCATTCAGATCTGAAGAAAAATGTGACCGTGTGTATGCACCATTACACTATAGCTGTTACCGCCAGGTATAGCCCCTTCTGTGTATGCCTAGCTCCCCTCTGATCATCAGTCTTGCTGACTGCACTGGAGGCCTTCACTAGAGCTTCCAGCAGGTTCTACAAAATAAATAAATAAAAAAGTGTTAAATTGTTGTTAAACTAGTAATAAAAAACATTAATGTAATAATATAACTAGCAAATAAAAATGTATATATATATATATTTTTTTTTGCAGAATCTGTGATATGCATATATACATATATATATATATATATATATATATGTGTGTATATAGTAAAAAAGAAAGGACAAGCGCCCAATAGCGTGGTATCTTGTGATACAATCAGATAGAATAGATAAAAAATTGGCTATTGCCCGTACCCTATGTGCACTTGTTACATAAGCATATAATGCAGAATCCCATCGCCCAAACACCGTTCGGAGTGATGACGCGGCCTCGGGGAACCCTCAGACTTGTACATTTGGTCAGCAACCTTATGAGTGATTGGTGTCCACAACGTGATGTAATTAGATAGGGGGAGGATGGGGGGCTGGGAACTAAGACAGATGGGGAAACAGAGGGACGGTTTAGGGCCTTAGAGCACAGTAAGGGAACACCAAATGATACATAGCTACCTATATAGGGATGGACAGAGACAGGTAGTGATATATATATATATATATACACTGGGAGAGGGGGTATACAATCACACACCTACCTATGTAATGATAGCAGCATGGGGAGGAGGAGGAGCAGGAAGTGCACTGACAACACAAGGCAGCTGCCAGCAGGAGAGAGGGCAGGGCGGGCACGGCACACGCACCTTACATCCACCAGAGGAGCTGTTCCTCTTCCCCTGGCACAGAGAGTGCGGTGGCCGCATAGTGCCCTCTAGTACGTCCTTCCCCACCCCGCCCGGTTAGTGCAGGGGCCGGTTATAATTAGAACAGGAGTTTTTTTCTTAATCTGAACTTGCCAGCGGCATGTGACAGGCGGGTCCCCGGGACCACCGGGCCCTAGGCGGCCTTGTGGGAAATCCGCCCCTGGGCAGTGTATCCGGCAGGTTGGAGATGAAAACCAGCAGCAATGGGCGGCAGTAGGGAAACCACCAGCAATCCGGCTCCCTAGTATGGACCTGTGCTCTGACATAGAAGGAGGTGAGGTAACAGCGAGTGCTGGGAATAGTAGTCCTGACAATAATAGTAATGGCTATTCATATAACATAAGAACATGATGTGGGTATAGTCCCTTACACCATAATGTGCACACATGTCGGTAAAAGATGATGGGGGTAGTAGTCCTGGTAATATTATTAAGCAGTTCAAAGGCAGATCTAGGGGTACATTTACTAAGATGGGAGTTTTATTGAGAAGTGTTGTTGCCCATAGCAACCAATCAGATTCCAGGTATTATCTTCTAGAGGGCATAAACCCGGGAGAAGGTAACTACGATTAGTCTGGGATAAGGGACAGGTATGCGGTACCACAAGGTAAGGTTGCCAAGGCTCTCATAGTCATGGGGCTCTAGGCCGCTGCTTACCACGGTTATATGGCACCACCATAATATTGTGAGTTTTGGGGGAAACTTTATCACACTTTCTAAGAGGACAAGTGGAGGTGTTACCTATGGCAACCAATCACATATATGAGCAGATCTGTCCAAGTAGGCCGACCTGTCACTCAGCGCATGGGCCCGGGCGGCCAGCGTTACCGTAAAGGATGGTTACTGGCTTGATGAGTTCTATGAAGTGCCAAGGGTAGGTATACCCACAGCCTGCTCAGTGAGGAAAGAAAACTGCCCTTGTTAGCTGCTGTAGGCACATCCTGCCAGTTGAGTCCAACATTGTATTTTGGACATTCTGGTTGAGTTACGGAACTGTGAGTTATCATTATATGAAGACCTGGGGGGTGCCGGAGTTGCGGGCAGTGCCGGCTCCCTCACTGTGACAGCCACATGGCAGCACTCGGCTCCTGTTACTGAGGGGGAGCCTGCACCCTGGTGTCAACCCTCGGCGGGTGACCCCCGGGTGATGCCCGCACCCCCCATGTGACACCACCACTGTATGTATGTGAATAGGGGGCGGGTGCATCGCAATCACATGACCATACATGGAAAGGCTGCAGTTCTCCCTGACAGCCAATCACCAGCCAGTAACGTTTGCAGGGACTTGTTGTAATAGCACAAAGTGCACCATCACGCTGCGCTCACGTTAGTAACCATTGGGAGCCTCATTTACAGCTAGGAGCAAACTCAGCTACAAGCAGTGGCGGGCTGGGCCGGGGGGCAGGGTGCCATCTGCCCCCCGGGCCGGTCCCCGCTGGGCCGGTCCCTATGTTGGCTTGCTGCCGCAATCGGGCAGCTACATCCGATCGGGCACTACAGGCAGGGCCATATCTAGTCAGTCCTGCAGTCTCTGTATTACCAGGCCGGAGCACCAGACGCCTGCCGCAATACATCACACACATGTGTGCAGCGCTCCCGGCTGTCTCTTCCTGTCCGTTAGCAACAGTAACAACTTGAGTTGCCAGGCGCTCGCTGCCGCGCTGCGTTGTTTGATAGCAAGTGGCTCCCAGCCTCGGCTGCCCCCGGATCTCCCTTCTTCCATTCCTCCTTGCTCAGCCACTACCTCCTCCACTGTGTGGAGAGAAATCAAAACGTCATGATGTCTCTGCCCATGCGGCGAAGCCAGGGGGGAAGTGTCCATAAAACAGCAGCAGGCATCAGTCTCCGGGTGCCTGGAGGACGCGGTCTCCATCCTCCCCACACAGCCCGCAAGACCCTGCAACCGGCACCCAGCTGCTCCAGGCAGGCGATAATTGACATGCAAGAAGTTAAAGTAAGTATAAATGTACAATACACTGGGGCCTCTCCTGCAGGTGTTATATGTGCATACATTGCTGCATTTAGGGAAAAGTGCTCCACATATATATATATATATATTTGAATACACACTACCCCCTTTTGAAGTGAGCCCCGGAGCAAGAGAATTTCTCTCTCGCACCGGGCTTGCGCACGCGCAGTGTGGCCGCTGCGTGTGCGCACAGCCAAACATCGACGACTTGCGAGCACTCAGGCGCTTGCGAGCGGGTCTGAATGAGGTTCTCTGTTTGGGGTTTGTATGTTCTTCCAATGTTTGTGGGGGTTTAATCCCACACTGCAAAAACATACTGGTAGGTTAACTGGTTTCTGACAAAAGAAAACCAATAACTCTAATGTGTATACGTGTGACAGGGAATATAGTTTTATAAGCTACGCTGGAGCAGAGATGTATGTGAATGATATTCTCTGTAAATCTCTGCGAAATGTGGGCGCTATATAAATATCTGTTAATTAATAAATAAAATAATAAATTATTATACAAAGGTTTGGGGGAGTTATAGGCATAAAATATATTATTTAAGAGTGGGGGTGTTGGGCATAAAAAAGTTTTATATATTGAAAGAAATGTGATTACGCACAATAATGTTTATAGAGAAGAGCACTGTAAATTCAAAGGGGTGTAGTAGGTATTACCGCCGGACGCATGTCCAGCAGTTCAAATCCCGATAGCGGCAGCCCGGCAAGGGTGAAAAAGGGTGAAAATCCTGATCGTCAAAAGGTAACCTAATTCTACCCCCTAACCCTCCTTAGGGGTGCCTAACCCTAATCCTCCCTCTAAGTGCCTAAACTTAACCCCCCCTTCCCCGCCGACCTAAACCTAAGTCCCCCAGGGGGGTGCATGACCCTAACCTCCCCCCGGGGGTGCCTAACCCTCCCTTCCCCTAGCCTGACTTTAACCCTCCCGGGGGGGTGCCTAACCCTAAGTCCCCCCCGGGAACCCTAAACCTAACCCTCCCTCCACCTGCGGCTGTCCACGCCTGGCATCACTTTGATCGGGATGCCGGCATCAGTCTTCCGGCCGGTAAAATGACAGGCATCTAGATCTAACATCCCTATTTGAGCCATTGATTAGGACACGCTTTCGCAGTCGGTCTGCACGCGAGACCTCGCAATCTCTTATTTAAGCATAAGCCGTTATTTATGGCCCGGTGCCCTGGACTTGCCCCCCAGGCAAAAAGTTGCCAGCCAGCCCCTGGCTACAAGGCATATGTAATTAGCCATTCAACTCAATGCTGCTGGCAGAATGTGTTTTCCTATTCAATATGCTGCGCAAATTTAGATGTGATCATTTATAATAAGATTATTTTTTGTCAGGGACACCCCAAATGATTAATTATTCATTTTTAATTAGCTTAATTTGGCCAAGAATTACATGTCATTTTTGGAGTGATATTCTGAAAAGTGCAGAATAATGGGTAAAAAGATAGACAGGTATATGGGGGGGGGGTTTGTATGGGGGGTGTTGTATGGGTGGGACAGATATATGGGGTTTTTTTATGGGTGGAACAGGTATATGGGGGGTTGTATGGATGGGACTGGTATATGGGGGATTTGTATGGGTGGACCTGGTATATGGGGGTGCTGCATGGGTGGGACAGGTATATGTGGGTGCTGTATGGATAGGACAAATATATGGGGTTACTGTATGGATTGGAGAGGAATATGGGGTACTGTATGGATGGGACAGGTATATGGGGGTGCTGTATGGGTGGGACATGTATATGGGGGTGCAGTATGGGTGGGATGGGTATATAGGGGTGCTCTATGCATGGGACAGGTATATGGGGGTGCTGTATGGATGGGACATGTATATGGGGGTGCAGTATGGGTGGGATGGGTATATGGGGGTGCTCTATGCATGGGACAGGTATATGGGGTGCTGTATGGAAGGGACAGGTATATGGGGGTGCTCAATGCATGGGACTGGTATATGGGGTGCTGTATGGAAGGGACAGGTATATGGGGGGGTGGTGTATGGATGGGACAGGTAAATAGGGGTTCTGTATTTATAGAACAAATATATGGTGTTGCTGTATGGATGGGACATGTATATAAGGTGCTGTATTAATGGGACAGATATATGGGGTTGCTGTATGGATGGGACAGGTATATGGGGTGCTGTATGGATGGGACAGGTATATGGGATACTGTATGGATGGGACATGTATATGGGGTGCTGTATTAATGGGACAGGTATTTGGGGGTGCTGTATGGATGGAACAGGTATATGGGTGATGTATGGATGGGACAGGTATATGGGGTGCTGTATGGATGGGACAGGTATATGGGGTGCTGCATGGTTGGGACAGGTATATGGGGGTGCTGTATTTATGTGACAGATATATGGCGTTGCTGTATGGATGGGACAGGTATATGGGGTGCTGTATGGATGGGACAGTTATATGGGGTACTGTACGGATAGAGCAGGTATATGGGGTACTGTACGGATGGAGCAGGTATATGGGGGTGCTGTATGGATGGAGCAGGTATATATGGGGGTGCTGTATGGGTGGGACAGGTATATGGGGTGCTGTATGGATGGGACAGTTATATGGGGTACTGTACGGATAGAGCAGGTATATGGGGTACTGTGCGGATAGAGCAGGTATATGGGGTACTGTGCGGATGGAGCAGGTATATGGGGGTGCTGTATGGGTGGGACAGGTATATGGGATACTGTATGGATGGGACAGGTATATGGGGTGCTGTATTAATGGGACAGGTATTTGGGGGTGCTGTATGGATGGAACAGGTATATGGGGGGTTTGTATGGATGGGAGTTATATGGGGTGCTGCATGGTTGGGACAGGTATATGGGGGTGCTGTATTTATGTGACAGATATATGGCGTTGCTGTATGGATGGGACAGGTATATGGGGTGCTGTATGGATGGGACAGTTATATGGGGTACTGTACGGATAGAGCATGTATATGGGGTACTGTACGGATGGAGCAGGTATATGGGGGTGCTGTATGGATGGATCAGGTATATATAGGGGTGCTGTATGGGTGGGACAGGTATATGGGGTTGCTGCATGGTTGGGACAGGTATATGGGGGTGCTGTATTTATGGGACAGATATATGGTGTTGCTGTATGGATGGGACAGGTATATGGGGTACTGTATGGGTGGGACAGATATATCGGTACTGTACAGATAGAGCAGGTATATGGGGTACTGTGCGGATGGAGCAGGTATATGGGGTGCTATATGGATGGAGCAGGTATATATGGGGGTGCTGTATGGGTGGGACAGGTATATGGGGTACTGTATGGATGGAGCAGGTATATGGGGTACTGTATGGGTGTGAAAGGTATATGGGGGTGCTCTCTGTATGGGTCAGGTATATGGAGGTGCTGTACATTTTTTATCGCAGACAGTTGAATATGCCCCATAGAAAGCCAATCTATGCTGCCCTGTGCTGGCCTTGCCCCCTAAACCTGTGCAGTCATGATGCCACTACTAAGGGCAGGGCGCTGGCTCTAGGATGTAGAGAACCTACGCAGCTCCACAGGCTGCAGGGTGCCTGCCTGGTGCATCCCTTGGACACCCCTATTTACAGCCCAGCCTGGGGAAATCGTGTTCTTATTCAAAAAATTTAAATGATCCCAAGTGTAAATCTATTTGAACATTTTAACAACCCCCTCCCCCCATCCTGCAGGACACCGTGGTCTGCTACAAGCACTATTACTACCCCAGTGGATGAGGGGTGAGATACCAGTAGTGCCTTCTATAACACAACTTATTCTATTGTGTAAAACCCTTTCTCTTTGCCCCACTGCTGGGCACATGAAGCAGATAAATGTAAGGGAAATATTCTACATGTAACAAGATGCTGATATGTAACCAGCAATAATACAGACAGCTGAGTCTGTGACCTTACATCTGCCCTTGCTGGGTACAGGCGCAGGGTTTGCAGACAGCAGGGGGCTCTGCCAAATGATTACAGTAATGTTACATCTTGTTTGGTAATAACATATTTCCCACTGATAGTATTTGGTGAGACGCCAACTGATAATAAAGCTGAGTAAGCTCCTTGGGACAAACTTTCCCCCCCAGATTAAATGTTTTTTGTTTGGTGGATATAAAGTGATGTAACAGTAGTGACTGAGGGGCCTATTCATTAAACGTAAAAATTCAATGGAGATAATTAGCTTTAGAACTCTAATGGAATTCTAGCTAATTACAGGTGGAATTCATCATTCCTCCTCTCCATAAGTATCTATTCCGAAAAGCTGTCATTTTTGCGATGACAGCTTTTCGGGAAATAGATACTTTTCCCTGCCTACACTACCTTATCGCGTCTGGAAACAGTGCTGCGCATGCGCTGTTACATCTGTAAAACCAGCGCATGCGCAGCACTGCCTACAGATGCGGTAAGTTTCGTACCCCCCCCGGCCCCCACCCCCCCCGTCACCCCTCCGCTCACCTTCCCCCCCCCCCGGACTTACCTGTCCGCGCAGCAGCCTCCGGCTCCGTCCTGCTGGTCTGTCATGTGGTTTCCCAGCAGACCACATGACAGATTAGAAAAAAAATAAACATTTTTTTTCTTTTCTAAACTTTCTTGTGCTCTGCTGGGAAACCACATGACAGACCAGCAGGACGGAGCCTGAGGACGGAGCAGAGCGCCGGAGGGACTCGTCGGGGGACCTGCACACGCGGATACAGGTAAGTGGATTCTGCTATTCGCCACCTCACAGTGGCGAATAGTAACTGCATCAAATTCCGAAAATTGATAATTTTCGGAATTTGATGAATACCACAATTTCCACATCCCCATACTAATGTACTAATGTAATAATGTACCTATACTAATGTACTAATACTAATGTACTAATGTATGGGGAGTGTGGAAATTAACGCAGGGGAACTTAGCAAGGAGAAATCTGTGATATCTCCTGTGTTAAGTCTGTTCATGAATACCAAAATAACGTTATTTAAGGAAAATGTCCTTAAAAACGTTATTTTAGTGTTGATGAATAGGCCCCTGAGTGAGGCTAAACCTTTACCTGTACATATATAAAAGCATAATGATAATGATCTGCTCATTCACACATAATCAGAACGTAAAGTGTAATGGGGAATTTCCTCCCTTACACAGTAACATACAGTACATGAAGCAGCTCTTGTGTACAGACAGCAGAGCCCAGATTGGTGCAATTATAGATGGACAATTGTCCCCACTTTTCAGTCCCTTTTATGCAGACAAAAATCTCTGCTGTGCCTCCCAAAATTAGAAACACATAAGTCTTTTTTACCTAAAAAATAAATAATTTTGGGTGATTTTGTGCATAATGTGATGTAGATTTTTAGATCTCTCCCAGCAGTTAGGAATATCCAGATGTAGCTATTATCCCCTGCAAAAGTACATATTCCCCACTTCTGTAACAACAAGTTTGCATGTGGCAAACACACTTTTGTGTTGTAGGACACTTATACTGTATAAGTCTTATATAGCTCTTTATGAATAATGGCCTGCTGACACTAACCATAGGATGTCACTTGTTTTCTTTAAAATATGATGCTCAATAACATTTGTGTTACCTATGAGACTGCAAGCACACCATGTAGACTCAGACTTATGCATTGCTACTACTAATAAAAGTCTATGAGGCGTATTCAATTGGGGGCGAGAATAACAAAAAGCCCGCACCCGTGGGGTATTCCTGCAGGTGCAGGATTTTTGCTATACAATTAGGAGCAGGGATTTTGATATTTTGAGTACCGGGAGGTTTTTTTTGCGCATTTTCAGAGCACAACCAATTTTTCCTAAAATCCACAATTTTATGGAAAATGGTCGGGAAATGCTCTGGGACCCCGGCGGTACCCCTCCTAATGACTAATTAAGCAATTGGAAGTTTTCAACTAGCTTAATTAGTTAGTAATACTCACCTTCCGAAGCAGCCCTTGTGCCTTCCTGCAGCACCTGGAGCCTCCCAGCAGCCCCCGGGACTCCCTGCAGCCCCCTCCTCAGTGAGAAGATGGAGGCGCAGAGATCACCGGAGACCCCCGGGCAAGTAAGTGTAGCTGTTTTTTTATTTTATTTTTATGCGGCGCAGGGTTTTTACAGCTGAAAACCCCATGGCCACTTTTTTAAATTGGGTATCGGGAGCACGCATACCCATGGTATTCTAATATTCTATGTGAGGGACGAGAGTTTTTTTCCTCGCTAAACTTTGCGCCCAATTGAATATGCCCCTATGAATCTCGCTTTGCCCTCCTTATAAGTTTTATTTGACTATTTGTAGACAAGAAGGGATGGGACACATTTTGTGGGTGATTCAGAGGTGCACGCAGTTGTAGTAGCGGCTGCCCCATTGGCTGATGCAGAATGTCCGAATGACCATGGCCACCGGTTAAATATTCCTAACTAAATATATAGTACTAATTCTACGTTTTTTTCTACAATTAACTTTTAAAAAGTAATGATAACACTTTTAATCCCTGCTGTTGTGCCTTAGCTGTGTCAGGGGTGGGAATCCTGGCCTCTCTGTTGTGGTGTGGAGAAAGGGGAAGAATGGTGTGCTGCTGTAAATTGGTGTTTTCTTCCTCAACCAAGGTACAGTGATATCGGGCCTGTATTATCTCATATGCAGTGTCTGTAAATTTACTTGGGGTACCACAGTTGCGCATACGCCACCCAACTATTTCCTTATACTTGTGCTGATGCCACCCGCTTTGCTCTTTCACAGCAGAGGACTAGCACTCGTCCTCCTGCCCTACTTACCATGTGCCGTTGGCCCTGATCACACATAAGAACACACAGATCTTTGCAGTGCAGCAGAAGCCTGGCGTGTTAACTTCCTGACCACACAAGACGGTATAAGCCAGCATTAGTTGCAGCAATACTGGAGTATAATAAGGGACAGCATATCCAACACCAATAACTGCTAACTTACAGATTCACAGCGCTCATATCTAACAGACCATTGGGGTCTATTTACTAAGCAGTGTTAGAAGACAAAGTGAAAGGAGATAAGGTTCCAGCCAATCAGCTCCCAACTGTCATTTTTCAAACACAGCCTGTGACATGGCAGTTGGGAGCTGATTGGCTGGTACCTTATCTAATTTCACTTTGTCTCCTAACACTGCTTAGTAAATAGACCCCGTGTCACCAATCTCTACCCAAATGTCATATTGTCTTATTTCAGGACAGGTAAGGTTTAATAGTGCATCCACTGTCATATTCTCTTCTCAGCCCAGGCGTATGTATCACTGGTAATAGGGCACAGAATGATGCTGGTTATATATATGTCCCAGTGATATTCTCAGCCCAGACGTATGTATCACTGGTAATAGGGCACGGAATGATGCTGGTTATATATATGTCCCAGTGATAAATGTACAGATCTGGGTCAGGATTGTGTTGCTCAGCAGCAAGAACACCTGGTGGGACGATCCAAAAATAGCTGTTACCATGTTTCTTCCCTGACCGAACCTTTGTCATTCCCTCCTGCACGGGTGACAGTAACACAACGAAACATATAAACAATGTTATAGACCTTCGTATCATTCCTGAATTTGACAGTATATTAATATAATCAGTTTTCTGAAGGTAATATAATAATGATTAAATAAAAACCCTGTATAGCTCTGTAAAGCGGTCTTAGGTCAAGAATCGCTCTAAAATAATAGCCATCTCTGTAGAATTCCAGTGAATGGAATGGTCTCACTATACCCTGATTTATTGATGACGGGGGGCACTTCAGGTAAGTGACAGACCATAACCCCCTAGGCTGGGGACAGATTGATCTTTTAATGGATGGTTGTTAGGGGTGAACTAGCATATCTCCCAACATTACAATGCCCCTTAGCGAGACTCCTTTTGTGAGCTGAAGACGAGCACAAGTGAACGGGGGTGCGGCAGTGTGTCCGCTAGGCCGCGTCTACTTGTGTTGGCAGTTTTTGACCACTAGTCACTCCCCGGTTACTTGTCATACTGTGGGTGAGCACAGCACTACAGCAGTGACTGCGCTGCCCCCAGCCTCTCCCGGAAACTGCCTCCCCCAACCTTCCCCAATCCCCCGCCGGACACAGCGACCAGCTGGCAGAACGATGGGATAGTGTCTGAAAAGCGGGACTACGCTGCAAAATCGGTACAGTTGGGAGCATAGTTTATACGCAGTCTTAGGGGTGTGGTTTATGGTGTTTATTATGTCTCAGGGCAGGGACCGGCCTCTTTTCAGCGAGATCCCCTCCCTCCCCTGATTTCTGTGTTGTCTATTGACCTTTTTTCTTTTGGGCGGGATACAATGGCAGCCTAGGGGCCACTGAGCTTGCTAATAGATGCCCTCTTCTCCAATACAACATTTAGGCTGATTTCCCTACAGGGGTCAGCGTCCTCGCTTTTCTAACCTTTAGCCTTTAGTGTATTGGTGGGGGGATTGGAGACCTTAGTATTTGCCTTTGAATAGGGAAATTGTCCCTGCAAGTATTTGTTGCATAGTTGCCGACATTCTGGCTGCCCCCTCCGGGAAGGGACAGCCAGGTCGGCATAGGAGGGGTGTGGCTGGGAAGTGACTCACCATTGTTGCGGAGTGGGGTTATCATGTGATCACTTCATCGCTGTCCTGCGGGCGAAGTTGTGACCTTTTTACGCCATACAATAGTCTCTCTCTTTGTTTACTCCAAGAGGCGAATTTCACGTCCAAAAAGGGGAAGGAGCCATCAGCCAGTCGCCAACTGATACGGTCTGTGCTGCGCGCTACATTATGGTCATTCGTGTATTGAAGGAAAAGGGAGCAATTTCCGATGCTGTCTCCCAGAGTAACGTTACTACACAAGGAAGAAATATGATCTTATGGAAGGTAAGTGCAGTGTAAATGACTTGTATTGTTGCAGTGTGAGCTGTAGATAATATGAATGGAAACTTACATAAGTGGACATGTTATGTAGTCTATCTGTGCATCACATCAGCAGGGTCCTGTCTACAGCGGAGGTGACAGAGATCATCTGTAATGTGCAAACAGAGCTCTGATAGTCACATGATGGTATCGGAGAGCGATAGCGTCCACAAAGCGGTCAGCCATTTACAGCACTGACCGGCACGAGGCAGCCAGCTGACCAGGTGTTATACCCAGCTCAGACAGGTAACTGGCCCCTAAAATCCCTGCTGCCTGATTTGAGGAATCTCTATAGTGCCCCAACTTATCACATGAAAGCGTGCCCGCCACCTACCCACAGTGGAGACGGCTATGTTGTGTGCCTCAGTGCTTTTGTGCCTCATGCCTCAAAGATTTTACTGGTTTCTATTGAATTACTAAGACACATTGGGGCCTATTTATAATGTAATATTTGTGGTACAGTATATTCAGCTAAAACACCGGTGTACGGGGGATACCCACAAATAATAAGTATCCCCCCCGATGGGCCAGATGTACCATAGAGGGACCGCAGCTGCTATCTCCATCATCTGCCACAGGCCCCATAGGTTTCTAAAGGGGATGTGATGCTGTCGGATTTACCATTCCCAGAGCTTGGTCCCCGCAGCTAATGCCTTATAAAGATGGCGTTGTGCTGCTGTAGCCTATGGGTTACACATCGCAAAAGATTACTGGGGGTGGAGTTCCGGATGAACCCTCTCCGACATTGGGAACAGCGCATTCGTGGTCTGTAGACTCCAAGCACATCGAGGGTGCTCCGTTATATCCCGGCGCAACTTCAATGTGATCGTGGGCGCTAATATCACCCCCAGATCACATTGCAAATGCCATTATTGATAAATGGGCCCCATTGTCAGTATCCCCTCCCTCCTCCAAGGCTACACATGGGAGAAGCCATTTCTAAGCTGCTACTGGTCCGTGCACTCACTTGTGGGACCTGATATGAGGCCTTATAGCTGAGGCTGTTTACAGCCGTAATTCACCTCATTTTACAGTGTGGGGGCGGTTATACTATCGGATGGTTGGGATGTGATTGCTTGTTGCCATGGCATCCCTGCATTGGACGTCAGAAGCCATGTCCATCCCGACCTCTCACTCACACCACAGGCAGGCTGTAGCTCCCAGCACAGACCGGCTCCTCCTCTCACTCACACCACACGCACAGACCGGCTCCTCCTCTCACTCACACCACACGCAGGCTGTAGCTCCCAGCACAGACCGGCTCCTCCTCTCACTCACACCACACGCAGGCTGTAGCTCCCAGCACAGACCGGCTCCTCCTCTCACTCACACCACACGCAGGCTGTAGCTCCCAGCACAGACCGGCTCCTCCTCTCACTCACACCACACGCAGGCTGTAGCTCCCAGCACAGACCGGCTCCTCCGCTCACTCACACCACACGCAGGCTGTAGCTCCCAGCACAGACCGGCTCCTCCTCTCACTCACACCACACGCAGGCTGTAGCTCCCAGCACAGACCGGCTCCTCCTCTCACTCACACCACACGCAGGCTGTAGCTCCCAGCACAGACCGGCTCCTCCTCTCACTCACACCACACGCAGGCTGTAGCTCCCAGCACAGACCGGCTCCTCCGCTCACTCACACCACACGCAGGCTGTAGCTCCCAGCACAGACCGGCTCCTCCTCTCACTCACACCACATGCAGGCTGTAGCTCCCAGCACAGACCGGCTCCTCCTCTCACTCACACCACACGCAGGCTGTAGCTCCCAGCACAGACCGGCTCCTCCTCTCACTCACACCACACGCAGGCTGTAGCTCCCAGCACAGACCGGCTCCTCCTCTCACTCACACCACACGCAGGCTGTAGCTCCCAGCACAGACCGGCTCCTCCTCTCACTCACACCACACGCAGGCTGTAGCTCCCAGCACAGACCGGCTCCTCCTCTCACTCACACCACACGCAGGCTGTAGCTCCCAGCACAGACCGGCTCCTCCTCTCACTCACACCACACGCAGGCTGTAGCTCCCAGCACAGACCGGCTCCTCCTCTCAATCAGAACTTTATTGCAAAGAAGCAGAAGAGTAAAATAGTCTTTCTGGTGCACTCTTAGCTGTGTATAATAGATAGTAAAAGAATATATATATAGAATATAATTATGGACACATACAGTAATACTTAACCTTTAATAATTAACCCTTATTAAAAATAAGAGTGTATTAAAGATACACTTCTTATTACCCGGGATCGAAAAAGAATAAATATAAAAATGATTACATATACACATTACTATAAGTTGTTTACATAGTATGTTTATATATGTATCACATAAAGACTGGCGCATTAATGGTTATTGTGGCAAAAATGTGTTACTCTAAACAGATTCCCGATTCTACTCATAAATGACCATTGTGCTGGTTATGTTATAGGGGAGTAGAGAAGATACTTTCATGTGTAATGTGTGAATATTATCAAACTTTAAATTGATATCAGTTCCAACACATCAATATCAGACGTCTCTTTTCTAAACATACTGCACATTATTCTATTCATTTATTTAGTTCTATCGTTATCAGATATGTGCACAAATGATTAGCATGATATGAGGCTGCTCTGATATTCATGTGTTGGAACTGAAACCAATTTAAGGTTTGATAATATTCACACATTACACATCAAAGTTATGCTGGGCATTTACCTACGCAGAGGCGTATTCAATTAGGCAGCGAAATGTCGTAATTTTCGCCTATTTGAAATATCCCCGTCAATGTAAAAAAACGGGGATAATTTTTCGTCAGCCTTTAGAAGGCGAAAAAAAATGCAGAATTGGGGTTTAGGGGTGCAGGCTTAAAAAAATAGCCTGCACCCTTGGTAATGCCCCCGTAAAACGAAATGTGCAAAAAAAAAGTAAAAAAAAAAAATTGGGGCACCCTAAAAAAATTATTTAAAATTTTGGGGAGAAAAGTAAGTATGCGGCAGGTGTTTTCTAGTATAGGCTATTAGCGGCAGGTGTTTTCTAGAATAGGCTGTTAGCGGTTAGTTAGTTTAGGGACTTAAAAATATGCTAGTACCCATTTTCATGTACCCCAAATTTCATGGGACCACTTTTAAAAATGAAAAAAAAAAGCTAAGTGCTCTTCTGCATCACAATGTTGGGAAAAAACACCTGCCGCGGCTATTTAAAAATGCAGAACACATTCTGCAGGGCTAAACGGGGGTACCCAGATTGAACTCCCATGTCTGGACATCTTTAGGGGGTTCCTAGGAGCAAAATCCAAAAATTTATATGACTTTCCGCTGAACCAGGTTTCGCCGGGTCCCGATTTCGCTACTTTTAAATTGAATACAGGGATAAAGCGGGCACGCGCCCAATACTTTATCCCCAAAAAAGCTCCGATGTGGAGTGAAGAGTCCAGCATGGACTCTTTGCTCCCTAATTGAATACCCCTATTAGAGTCTGACAAAGAAGCTGCTGATTGATATTGGTTACAGAACTAAACTACATACTGCGGTAACGCAGCTCTAATGGCGGCTCTTCAGCGTTTTCCTGCTCTCTATTAGGACTGCGTTACCCTGGTATTGTAGTTTATTTATTGTACCATTATCATGTAATGTGCAAATGATGGAGTAATGTATTTGAGAGTGATGTCATGGAGTACATGTCATGGTCTGGGCACTGTAATTTGTCCATTGTGATGTCATAGCCCTGTCATACAGACTATTGCTCCCAGGCTGTAACAGGCCAGTGTCACCACAAGCAGACTAAAGACCAGACCTATCTTACCATCTTCTTGGTAAGTGACATTTCCTAGGCTTTCTATTGGGCAGAATGGGCAGTAACATGATGCAGAAACTAATAGCAGTATAATAATTATCAGTATAAATCTGTATTCAGTAATAATTAGCAGCAACAAAGCAAATGTCAGGTCTGAGGCTGACCCTCTGTATGTATGGGTATGATTATTATTATTATCTATTATTTATATGGGGCCACAAGGGCCCTGCAGCACCTTATGTAGAAGCAGAACATACATTACTATTACATAGGGCTAATTCTGAGGTGAGAGTATAGCAATTAGTAACTTTCCACCTGGGCAAAACCATGTTACACTACAGGTGGGGGAGATGTAAGATGTGCAGAGAGTGTTCCATGTGGGAGGGGGGTGTCTGTACTCTAATCTAAATTACTGTGTAGGAATAAAGCTGTCCAGCATTTGTAGGCTAAATGCAAAAACAGCCAGTATTTAGCCTGCAGCTTATATAATCTATGTATTTGCCCCCCTTGGCATCGCTGCATGCAGTTACTCAATTAGAGGCGATTTCACCAACAACCATTTTTCGCCTAAAAACTGGAGAAAACTTTTCTCCAGCCTAGGGCAGGCGAAAAAATGTGCAAAATCCCTATTTTTGGGTAAAAATGTGGGGATTTCTTACAGAACCCTTTGGGCAGCGCCCCTAATGATGCTTTAGTGAAAAAAAAATTGTAAGTTGCGTAGTCTGGCGATAAATGACCGCTGAAATTTTGGTTAAAAAAATAATTTTTTTTACGTGGAAAATGCATTTAAGGTATTGGGTCTGGTATTTCGGATGGCCATAAAGATGCGCCAAGTGTTTTAAACATCGGACGTAGTTGGCGCAGGCAGTTTTTTAAAACCGCTTAAATAACACCCGTGCCAGCCGCGTGCACTTGGCGCACCTTTATGGCCCTCTGAAATACCAGACCCAATACCTTAAACGCATGTTTCACGTCCCAAAAAAAAATTTTGATCGAAAATTTCAGTAGGCGCTTTTCACCAAAGTACGTAGCCTACAATTTTTTTTTCGCTAAAGTATCATCAGTGGGGCTGTCCAAAGGGTTCTATAAGAAATCCCCACATTTCTAACCAAAAATAGGGATTTTGCACATAATATCGTCACTAATTGAATACCGCCCTTAATCGAGATGTAGTTGATATCCCGGCTGTCAGGATGCTGATGCTTAGAATGTCGGCACCGGAATCCTGTAACCAGTCAGAATCCCGGCGGCAGCATCCCGGCGGTAAGTATTGGGGTTAGAGGGAGGCATAGGCACTAGGGGGAGGATTAGGGTTAGACTGTGAGGTGGGGGGAGGGTAAGGATTATGCTATGGGGGGAGGGCAAAGTTTAGGATGCGGCTAGGGAGGGTTAGGTTTAGGGGCAGGGGTTGGGTTAGAATACTTATCTGCCGTTGTCGGTATCCTCCTAACTCTGTCAAGATGTTGGTAACGCAATTCTAACCGATGGGATCCTGTATCCACATCATATACACCTCCACATACCTGTCCCACATCATTTACATCTCCACATACCTGTCCCCCATCATTTACACCTCCACATACCGGTCCTACATCATTTACACTGCCACATACCTGTCCTACATCATTTACACCTCCACATACCTGTCCTACATCATTTACATCTCCACATACCTGTCCCACATCATTTACATCTCCACATACCTGTCCTACATCATTTACACCTCCACATACCGGTCCTACTTCATTTACACCGCCACACACCTGTCCTACATCATCTACACCTCCACATACCTGTCCTACATCATTTCCACCTCCACATACCTGTCCTACATCATTTCCACCTCCACATACCTGTCCCACATCATTTACACCTCCACATACCTGTCCCACATTTACACCTCCACATACCTGTCCTACATCATTTACACCTCCACATACCTGTCCCACATCATTTACACCTCCACATACCTGTCCTACATCATTTACACCTCCACATACCTGTCCCCCATCATTTACACCTCCACATACCTGTCCTACATCATTTACACCTCCACATACCTGTCCCACATCATTTACACCTCCACATACCTGTCCTACATCATTTACACCTCCACATACCTGTCCCACATCATTTGCACCTCCACATACCTGTCCTACATCATTTGCACCTTCACATACCTGTCCTACATCATTTACACCTCCACATACCTGTCCTACATCATTTACACCTCCACATACCTGTCCTACATCATTTACACCTCCACATACATGTCCCACATCATTTACACCTCCACATACCTGTCCCACATCATTTACATCTCCACATACCTGTCCCACATCATTTACATCTCCACATACCTGTCCCACATCATTTGCACCTCCACATACCTGTCCCACATCATTTACATCTCCACATACCTGTCCCACATCATTTGCACCTCCACATACCTGTCCTACATCATTTACACCTCCACATACCTGTCCCACATCATTTACATCTTCACATACCTGTCCTACATCATTTACACCTCCACATACCTGTCCTACATCATTTACACCTCCACATACCTGTCCTACATCATTTACACCTCAACATAGGTGTCCCCCTTCATTTATACCTCTTCTTGGTGCAGCATCGCAAAAATGTGGTCAGACCCTTGAAAATGCAGTGTTTGGGGGTTTCCCGCATTTCTCATATGTACCAAGGCCCAAAATGTAATGCATACCGGGGGTGGGATGAACTAAATGGATAATGTGGAAAAAACTAAATTTTCATGGTTTTACTGTATTTTCCATATGTACTATTGGCTGGTCGCCGGGGCTCTGATGCGGAGGGTAATGCCAGCTTTTGCTGGCTTTACCATATATAAGCCTATGGCCTATGAGCTTCTACCGCATTGCGCTGGTATGAGGCATCCCATCGGATCCCTCCCAGCATGCCCTGCGGCCGCCACATCACTCTGCGCATGAGCAGATGAGCTCCTGGGTCATGAAGCCGTAAGTCTAGGGTGCAGCGCTGATCACAAAGGACAGCTCATATCGGAAGAGCCGTCCTTTGCTGTACTGATGGCTTATGTTAGTGCATAGATCAGTAACATTGCGATGTCTGGCGGGATGTACTCTGCACGGTTAGTACATCACACCCGGGGCTTGGATGCAAAAATGGAGTTACCCTATAGAAGCCTATGAGATGTGAGAGGGATCCAATCATATCCCTCCCAGCACCCCCCTGCGGTGTGCGCGTCCTTCTATACATGTCCAGTAGGACAGCAGAGGGATTCCTGAGTCATAGACCCGGAGGTCCCTGATTTGCAAAGGACCGTTCTTACCAAGAGAGCTGCCCTTTGCGAGTTTCTTCATGCATAGCCGGCACGCATGTGAGTTTGGAATTGGAATACAAATGGAATTTGCCATGAGAGCGGCTGGCAGGACCCAGCTCCCACCTAATTGGATTGACCCCTCAGAATCAGGCTCATAACACAAAGTGAGCAAGTGAGACAATGACATACAGGATCACAGATTACCATCTAGATAATAATGGAGGATGACCTGTCCCGGTTACTGTTCTGCATTTCTCCACCAGATGTATTATTATGTCTATACGTATATTATATCATATATATCACAATTTTTTTTTTCACTCAACAGTTCCAACTATGCCTGAAAGAAAGCAAAGAACACCATCAGTTCCTGCACAACTTTGCCGTGCGCTATTCTGTAAGCAAAGTAGATAAAGCTGTGACATTATATGACCCCTCTCTGTGATTACATAGCGTACACCTTGGGGAAGTCATGCAGTTCCCTATACTGAATACAAGGGGTAACTACCATAGGTACTGGGGGTGCAGCCCATGGATGGGGGCGTCCATCTTCCCTGATACAGTTCCATGTGTTATATAGGATTTCCATCACTTGGCGGTACATAAGGGACCATACATACGGGATGTAGTCAATATACCGATGGCCGGGAGGCCGTCTGACTAAATCTCAGCGTCGAATTCCCAATTTGGAACTAAAGATAGGCGTCTAAATCCTGACAGATGGCTTTCCGAATGTAGGTTATCCGCCTACTGTTAGCCGTGGAGGGGGAGGGTTGGGCACCCCCAGGATGGTCAGGTTTAGGGTGCGGAGACGGGGGTAGGTTTAAGCACCCCCGGGGGGACTTAGGGTTA
Source organism: Taudactylus pleione (assembly GCA_031769625.1). Classification (NCBI taxonomy): domain Eukaryota; kingdom Metazoa; phylum Chordata; class Amphibia; order Anura; family Myobatrachidae; genus Taudactylus; species Taudactylus pleione. The sequence continues at coordinate 2,246,201 of JAUIMM010000240.1, forward strand.
GGAACCACCCACAGAGTTTTAGGGTTCGGCACCACTAAGGGAGGGTTAGGGGGGAAGGGTAGGGTTACCTTACCCATCGGAATTCATCATGTTCAAGCTTCCAGCATCAGTATCTCACCTGGCGGCTATACCCAACCCCTTACATACAGCTGGCATGAGGCCACAAAAATCTAGTTATGCCCCTAACCCATGGCCATCCCCTAGGCCTTCAGGTGTTTTGAGCTCCTCCCCCGCAACAAGTGTCCTGACAGTTTTACCTTAAAATATATATTTTCCCGACCTTTTCACCTGCTCAAGTGCGCACAAAGAATCACAAATTCCCTCTGAAAAATCAGTGCCGGTTGGAATTGGCTTGTAAATGGAATTTGTGGTGTGAGATCACTGTGATAGAGGCTGTCAGGACCCAGCTCGCACCTAATTGGATTGTCCCCTCAGATTCAGGCTCATAACACAAAGTGAGACAATGACATACAGGATCACAGGTTACTATCTAGATAATAATGGAGGATGACCTGTCCCTGTTACTGTTCTGCATTTCTCCACCAGATGTATTATTATGTCTATACGTATATTACTGTATATAGATGACTAATTTTATTTTTGTACTCAACAGCTCCAATAAAGCCACCGGAGAGGAGGAGGAGGAGAGACATGCTTATACGTAAGCTAAGTAGATAAAGCTGTGACATTATATGACCCCTCTGTGATTACATAGCGTACACCTTTGGGGAGTCATGCAGTTCCCTATGCTAAATACAAGGGGGTAACTTCCATAGGTTCTGGGGTGCAGCCCATGTATGAGGGGGACCCATCTTCCCTGATAAAGTTCCAAATGTTATATAGAATTTACTTAATTTGGTGGTACATAAGGTACCTTACATACAGTTGCTATGAGGCCCACAAATATCAGCATCCCCACTGCGGGCTACTCAATGATAAGTATTGGGGTTAGGAAGAGGGTTAGGTTTAGAGGTGAGGGTTAGGCACTAGGGGGAGGGGTAGGTTTAGGCTACAGGGAGGTAGGGTTAGGTTTAGTGGTAGGGGTAGAGGTTGGGTTAGGACACTTGCCTGCTGGTGTCAATATCCTAACTCTGTCAGGATGCCGGCATCACAGTTATGACCGATGGGATTCTAAACGCCGGCATCCCGTACCCAATCCAATTAATATTTTTTTATTTATTCCCAACAAAGGGCTCTATCCAATTAGGTGTGAGTTTGTTTTATGACACATCATTTACACCTCCACATACCTGTCCTACATCATTTACACCTCCACATTCCTGTCCTACATCATTTACACCTCCACATACCTGTCCTACATCATTTACACCTCCACATACCTATTCTACATCATTTACACCTCCACATACCTGCCCCCATCATTTACATCTCCACATACCTGTCCTACATCATTTACACCTCCACATTCCTGTCCTACATCATTTACATCTCATACCTGTCCTACATCATCTACACCTCCACATACCTGTCCTACATCATTTACACCTCCACATACCTGTCCTACATCATTTACACCTCCACATACCTGTCCTACATCATTTACACCTCCAAATACCTGTCCTACATCATTTACACCTCCACATACCTGTCTTACATCATTTAAATCTCATACCTGTCCTACATCATCTACACCTCCACATACCTGTCCTACATCATTTACACCTCCACATACCTGTCCTACATCATTTACACCTCCACATACCTATCTTACATAATTTATACCTCCACATACCTGTCCTACATCATTTACACCTCCACATACCTGTCCTACATCATTTACATCTCCACATACCTGTCCTACATCATCTACACCTCCACACACCTGTCCTACATCATTTACACCTCCACATACCTGTCCTACATCATTTACACCTCTACATACCTGTCACACATCATTTACACCTCCACATACCTGTCCTACATCATTTACACCTCCACATACCTGTCCTACATCATTTACATCTCATACCTGTCCTACATCATCTACACCTCCACATACATGTCCTACATCATCTACACCTCCACATACCTGTCCTACATCATTTACACCTCCACATACCTGTCCCACATCATTTACACCTCCACATACCTGTCTTACATCATTTAAATCTCATACCTGTCCTACATCATCTACACCTCCACATACCTGTCCTACATCATTTACACCTCCACATACCTGTCCTACATCATTTACACCTCCACATACCTGTATTACATCATTTATACCTCCACATACTTGTCCTACATCATTTACACCTCCACATACCTGTCCTACATCATTTACATCTCCACATACCTGTCCTACATCATCTACACTTCCACATACCTGTCCTACATCATTTACACCTCCACATACCTGTCCTACATCAATTACACCTCCACATACCTGTCCTACATCAATTACACCTCCACATACCTGTCCTACATCATTTTCACCTCCACATACCTGTCCTACATCATTTACACCTCCACATACCTGTCCCACATCATTTATACTCCACATTCCTGTCCTACATCATTTACACCTCCACATACCTGTCCTACATCATTTACATCTCCACATACCTGTCCTACATCATGTATACCTCTACATACCTGTCCTACATCATTTACACCTCCACATACCTGTCCTACATCATGTACACCTCCACATACCTGTTCTACATCATTTACAGCTCCACATACCTGTCCTACATCATTTACACCTCCACATACCTGTCCTACATCATTTACACATTAACATACCTGTCCTACATCATTTACAGCTCCACATGCCTGTCCTACATCATTTACACCTCCACATACCTGTCCTACATCATTTACATCTCCACATACCTGTCCTACATCAATTACACCTCCACATACCTGTCCTACATCATTTACACCTCCACATACCTGTCCTACATCATTTACACCTCCACATACCTTGCAATGCAAAAAATGTGGTAAAACCCCCTTAAATTTGCAGTTTTTTGGGGTTTGCCCGCATTTCTCATATGCACCAAGCCCCAGAATGTAATGCATACCAGGGCTTGGATGCGGTGGGTAATGCCATCTTCAGATGACATTACCCTATTAAAGCCTATGGTCTTATAATCACAAAGAGATGTGAGAGGGATACACTCGTATCCCTCCCAGCACCCCCTGCGGTGCACGCGTCATTCTATGCATGTGCAGTAGGACTCATAACACAAAGTGAGACAATGACATACAGGATCACAGATTACCATCTAGAAAAAAAATGGAGGATGACCTGTCCCTGTTACTGTTCTGCATTTCTCCACCAGATGTATTATTATGTCTATAAGTATATTACTGTATATAGATTACTAATTTTATTTTTGCACTCAACAGCTCCACAGATATGCAATAAAAAAGAGTGCCGAAGGCTGAGGCAGGAGGAAAGAAAGAGAAAAACCTCCTTCCTGTCCTGCATCGGCCGGATAGTGCGCCGCCTAATATTCAGTAAGCTAAGTAGATAAAGCTGTGACATTATATGACCCCTCTCTGTGATTACATAGCGTACACCTTGGGGAGTCATGCAGTTCCCTATGCCTAATACAAGGGGGTAACTACCATAGGTTCTGGGGGTGCAGCCCATGGATGGGGGCGTCCATCTTCCCTGATACAGTTTCATGTGTTATATAGAATTTCCATCACTTGGCGGTACATAAGGGAACTTACATACAGTTTCTATAAGGCCCCTACACCCCTGACCAGGGCCGTATTAACCCATGGCTGACCCCTAGGCTTTCAGGTGTTTTGGGCCCCCCCTCCCGGCACTTCTGTCTGTCTCCCCACTACAGGCTCTGTATGGTGAGTGGGGCCGGTGAGAGGAATATGAGCACAGTACATGGTGTAATACTGCGTGGCCAAAAGATGACATAGAGCAGAGTGTATGGGATATAAGGCAATAATGGGGGGACTTGGTTTAGTGTAGAGAGTGTTTCTGTTTATTAGATTGCTAACAATGGAGACACAGAGCTCCAGACAATCCCAATAACATGTACATTACATTATTATTATTGTCTAGTGCGGGAAGCCTGTTGTCAGAGAGGGTGTTGGGGAGACAAGATTATTATAATTATTATTATTATTATTATTATTATTATTAGCATTTATTTATATGGCACCACAAGTGTTCCGCAGCACCTAACAAAGTACATAGGCAAATAGGTTGACTTACAATACAATACAATACAATACATTACAGTACATGGATAATATACATTGCTACATTCGCCACCATAACACACAGATAGGTAACAGAGCAAAGCAACCAAGTGTTAGGTGCCCTTGTAGGGAGTAAGTAGCGTTAGGAGAAGCAGAAGAGGGTAGAGCCACGTTATATCCTATGGAGCGTTAATGCGGATTCATATGTGCAGCTGAAAGTAATTGCACATAATTTGTACCCGGCCACGTTAAGTTGAATTTAGCCGCATTAAGCCATGTAAAGGGGTCATTGCGGCTAATTGAGTCCCCCCATAGTGTGTAATATATAGTATAGTGCAGCGTTTTTTAACCACAGTGCTGCGGCACACTAGTGTGGAGGCCAATGTAGTGTGTTTTATTGTATTCCTGTAGAGGCCAATGTAGTGTGTTTTACTGTATTCCTGTAGAGGCCAATATAGTGTGTTTTACTGTATTCCTGTAGAGCCAATTTAGAGTGTTTTACTGTATTCCTGTTGAGGCCAATGTAGTGTGTTTTATTCCTGTGGAGGCCAATGTAGTGTGTTTTATTCCTGTAGAGGCCAATGTAGTGTGTTTTATTCCTGTAGAGGCCATTGTAGTGTGTTTTATTCCTGTAGAGGCCATTGTAGTGTGTTTTATAGCTGTGGAGGCCAATGTAGTGTGTTTTATACCTGTGGAGGCCAATGTAGTGTGTTATATACCTGTGGAGGCCAATGTTTTATACCTGTGGAGGCCAATGTAGTGTGTTATATTCCTGTGGAGGCCAATGTTTACCTGTGGGATTGTGTTTTATACCTGTGGAGGCCAATGTAGTGTGTTTTATTCCTGTGGAGGCCATTAGTGTGTTTTATACCTGTGGAGGCCAATGTAGTGTTTTATTCCTGTGAGGCCATGTAGTGTGTTTTATTCCTCTGGAGGCCAATGTAGTGTGTTTTATTACTGTGGAGGCCAATGTAGTGTGTTTATTCCTGTGGGGCAATGTAGGTGTGTTTTATTCCTGTGGAGGCCAATGTAGTGTGTTTTATTCCTGTGGAGGCCAATGTAGTGTGTTTTATTCCCTATGGAGGCCAATGTAGTGTGTTTTATTCCTGTGGAGACCAATGTAGTGTGTTTTATTCCTGTGGAGGCCAATGTAGTGTGTTTTATTCCTCTGGAGGCCAATGTAGTGTGTTTTATTCCTCTGGAGGCCAATGTAGTGTGTTTTATTCCTGTGGAGGCCAATGTAGTGTGTTTTATACCTGTGGAGGCCAATGTAGTGTGTTTTATTCCTGAGGCCAATGTAGTGTGTTTTATTCCTGTGAAGGCCAATGTAGTGTGTTTTATTCCTGCGGAGGCCAATGTAGTGTGTTTTATTCCTGTGGAGGCCAATGTAGTGTGTTTTATTCCTCTGGAGGCCAATGTAGTGTGTTTTATTCCTGTGGAGGCCAATGTAGTGTGTTTTATTCCTATGGAGGCCAATGTAGTGTGTTTTATTCCTGTGGAGGCCAATGTAGTGTGTTTTATTCCTGTGGAGGCCAATGTAGTGTGTTTTATTCCTGTGGAGGCCAATGTAGTGTGTTTTATTCCTGTGGAGGCCAATGTAGTGTGTTTTATTCCTCTGGAGGCCAATGTAATGTGTTTTATTCCTCTGGAGGCCAATGTAGTGTGTTTTATTCCTGTGGAGGCCAATGTAGTGTGTTTTATTCCTGTGGAGGCCAATGTAGTGTGTTTTATTCCTGTGGAGGCCAATATAGTGTGTTTTATTCCTCTGGAGGCCAATGTAGTGTGTTTATTCCTGTGAAGGCCAATGTAGTGTATTTTGTATGTGGGAGCCAATGTGTATGATTTTTCATTTGTCACGCACGCCGCGTCGCAGGATAATGTGCCTCAGCAATTTTAAAATGTTGTGGTGTGCCTCCAGTTGAAAAAGGTTGAAATCACTGGTATAGTACATAGAGACATACTACAAGCCACTATCCCCATGACTGAAGGCACCAGTGTGACTGACATTTTGCTTTTTATTTACAGAGACAGAGAGAAACATCGGGCAATTCCCGTCTATGACCGGGATTTACCAGGTACAGTACATGAATAAAACACCTGTACACCAGGCCAGAGAATGTGAGGGAGTCTGTGCCGTCTGGCTCTGCCATACAATACATAATAATGTTTGGTGCAAATCAGTATTATTACATCACCAGAGTTACCCCACAGTAATGGCTGCCATGTACGTACAGCATAGAGGTACTAATTCAGGTGTGGAGGCAAACGGCATCGCAGCTGTGATCTCTCATGGATCGCAATTGCGCTAATTGCGCTAATATGCTAATGACTCACTCGCCGTCCAGTGCTTAGAGCCGCCCACTGACAGCATCTCACATACGCTGCTCACACACATACCGGAAACATCTAACGCAGATCCGGCAGAAGGTTCTCCTGCTGCCAGTAAGGATGCAGTGGATAACTTATGCATGCCCATTTAAATGGTCCAACACGCATACATTATTTAGACCCCCCTCGTTACCTCCTGCCAATCACTGACAACCTGTTACTCTATCTATCTATCTATCTATCTCATATCTATCTATCTATCTATCTATCTATCTATCTATCTATCTATCTCATATCTATCTATCTCATATCATATTTATCTCATATCTTTCTATCTATCTATCTATCTAATATCTATTCTATCTATCTATGTCATATCTATCTTACTATCTATCTATCTATCTATCTATCTATCTATCTATCTATCTATCTATCTATCTATCTATCTATCTATCTATCTCATATCTATCTATCTATCTATCTCATATCTATCTATCTATCTATCTATTTATCTATCTCATATCTATCTATCTATTTATCTATCTATCTATCTCATATCTATCTATCTATCTCATATCTATCTATCTATCTATCTATCTATCTCATATCTATCTAATATCTATTCTATATATTCTATCTATCTATCTATCTATCTATCTCATATCTATCTATCTATTTATCTATCTCATATCTATCTATCTATCTATCTAATATCTATCTATCTATCTATCTATCTATCTATCTATCTATCTATCTATCTATCTATCTATCTATCTATCTATCTATCTATCTCTCATATCTATCTATCTATCTATCTATCTATCTCATATCTATCTATCTATCTATCTCTCATATCTATCTATCTATCTATCTATCTATCCAAGTGAAATCTATATAATAATCGGCTATGACATGTGCAGTGGGGAACAGAGAGGAAGGAGATGGGACCATGGGGGGTCAGAGGGAAGGGATTTGGCACTGTGGGAAAATGTGGCCGGGGAAAGTGTTGGGGGGGACTCGCCCCAGCGTTCCCTGTGTCCAATATACCGAAGTACTGTATGTAATAATATAATAATATTCTGGTTCCCATTACACCAGCCACCACTGACACCCCACACCCCTGCTAGCCCTAGTCCTATGTGTGGAGCCATCAGTAGCTTATATATGGGCATCTTTTTATCTTCTGAATGAAATGTAATAAATCTAGAACTTTTAGTAACTAGCTTGAATTGGTTACATTCTGTATACTCACTAACATTTATGGAAATCTCTTCCCTGTACCACAGGCATCATACTGGTCATATAATTTGTCATCTGATAGTGATAAGTAAGTTCCTATTATTATTATTACTCTTTATTAATATGGTGCTACAAGGGTTCCGTAGTGCCTTACACAGGACAATAACAGAACAATAACAGGACAATAACAGAACAATAACAGGACATTAACAGGACAATAACAGGACAATAACAGAACAATAACAGGACATTAACAGTACATTAACAGGACAATAACAGGACAATAACAGAACAATAACAGGACATTAACAGGACAATAACAGAACAATAACAGGACAATAACAGAACAATAACAGGACATTAACAGGACATTAACAGGACAATAACAGGACATTAACGGACAATAACAGAACAATAACAGGACAATAACAGGACAATAACAGGACTTTAACAGGACAATTACAGGACATTAACAGGACAATAACAGAACAATAACAGGACATTAACAGGACAATAACAGGACAATAACAGAACATTAACAGGACATTAACAGGACAATAACAGGACATTAACAGGACAATAACAGGACAATAACACGACAATAACAGAACAATAACAGGACATTAATGGGACAATAACAGGACATTAACAGGACATTAACAGGACAATAACAGGACATTAACAGGACAATAACAGGACATTAACAGAACAATAACAGGACAATAACAGGACAATAACAGTACATTAACAGGACTATAACAGGACAATAACAGGACATTAACAGGACAATAACAGGACAATAACACGACAATAACAGAACAATAACAGGACATTAATGGGACAATAACAGGACATTAACAGGACATTAACAGGACAATAACAGGACATTAACAGGACATTAACAGGACAATAACAGGACATTAACAGAACAATAACAGGACAATAACAGGACATTAACAGGACAATAACAGGACATTAACAGGACAATAACAGGACAATAACACGACAATAACAGAACAATAACAGGACATTAATGGGACAATAACAGGACATTAACAGGACATTAACAGGACAATAACAGGACATTAACAGGACATTAACAGGACAATAACAGGACATTAACAGAACAATAACAGGACAATAACAGTACATTAACAGGACAATAACAGAACAATAACAGGACAATAACAGGATATTAACAGGACATTAACAGGACATTAACAGGACAATAACAGGACAATAACAGAACAATAACAGGACATTAACAGGACTATAACAGAACAATAACATTACTATAACAGGACAATAACAGGACTATAACAGTACAATAATAACGGACTATAACAGGACAATAACAGGACTTTAACAGGAAAATAACAGGACATTAACAGAACCAGTATAAACAATAACAGGACAATAACAGAACCAGTATGAACAATAACAGGACAATAACAGAACCAGTATGAACAATAACAGGACAATAACAGAACCAGTATGAACAATACAGGAAGGAAAGTCACATACAATACAGAACATTGCAGGACATGGACATTGTGTATGATCATTGCTGCATCAGTCGTCATAATACTCACATAGGCAGCCAGGCGGCAGAAAGGCTGGTGCCATTGTAGTCAGTGTAGAGGATGTGGTGGTAAAAGCGAGGGAAGGAGAAGCATATGAGGGATGAGGGCCCTGCTCATGAGAGCTTACAGTCTAAGGGGGGGCAGACAAAAGGGTGACACTGAGTGGTGCTGTAGGAAGCTGATTGTGCCTATAATGCCCATGGCTACAGATGCACAGCTAGGAGGACTGACTAGAATATACATATTCCCATGTATCAGTGTAATGAACACCCCACCGCCACACTATGTGACCTATTCATCACCGTGATTGGGGCCATTACTCCTGCGGACACAGTGGCTTCCCCGTGTCTGTCACACACCTCATTCAGAAATGTTGCAGCACAGGAGATACAGTATGATGGGTATTTCCTGTGTGACATGATGTGCCACGTGTCCCCATACAGTAGTAGTATGGGGGTGACTATTCCTCAGGCCTGACACCCTTGTCAGGTGACATTACCTGCTGAGCCCCGCTCCTTCCTATAGGGATGAGTTCCAGATTGTGAGGAGGGATCCATTAGGTGCCCCCGGCCTCCACTCTGGTCCGTACCACCGGGCATTACACATTAGGAGCATACAGCCTCCACTCTGGTCCGTACCACCGGGCATTACACATTAGGAGCATTCAGCCTCCACTCTGGTCCGTACCACCGGGCATTACACATTAGGAGCATTCAGCCTCCACTCTGGTCTGTGCCACCGGGCCCTCACATGGGGTAGGACACGCACTCTCACTCCACACATGGGGCATTACGCAGCTCACACCTCACATGGGGCATTACAGAGCTCATACCTCACATGGGGCATTACACAGCTCACACCTCACATGGGGCATTACACAGCTCACACCTCACATGGGGCATTACACAGCTCACACCTCACATGGGGCATTACACAGCTCACACCTCACATGGGGCATTACAGAGCTCACACCTCACATGGGGCATTATACAGCTCACACCTCACATGGGGCATTACACAGCTCACACCTCACATGGGGCATTACGCAGCTCACACCTCACATGGGGCATTACAGAGCTCATACCTCACATGGGGCATTACACAGCTCACACCTCACATGGGGCATTACACAGCTCACACGGGGCATTACACAGCTCACATGGGGCATTACACAGCTCACACCTCACATGGGGCATTACAGAGCTCACACCTCACATGGGGCATTACACAGCTCACACCTCACATGGGGCATTACACAGCTCACACCTCACATGGGGCATTACACAGCTCACACCTCACATGGGGCATTACACAGCTCACACCTCACATGGGGCATTACACAGCTCACACCTCACATGGGGCTTTACACAGCTCACTCCTCACATGGGGCATTCCACAGCTCACACCTCACATGGGGCATTACACAGCTCACACCTCACATGGGGCATTACACAGCTCACACCTCACATGGGGCATTACACAGCTCATTGGAGAGTTAGGGGTGTTAGGGGGAGGGTTAGGGTGTAAGGGGGAGGGTTAGGGGTGTAGGGGGAGGGTTAGGAGTGTAGGGGGGAGGGTTAGGGGTATAGGAGGGATAGGGGTGTAGGGGGAGGGTTAGGGGTGTAGAGGGAGGGTTAGGGGTGTAGGGGGGAGGGTTAGGGGTGTAGGGGGAGGGTTACGGGTGTAGGGGGGAGGGTTAGGGGTGTAGGGGGGAGGGTTAGGATACTTACTGAGTCCCTGTCAGGATTCTGAGTATTGTGACGCTGCAGCAATTGTCTTGTTACATGTCTGAGCTATAGTGTATTAGACACACGTTCAGTAATCACATCCAGGTGTTTTCCCATTGTCTTTCCCTCATAATGTATATATTAATGTCCTTCTATATGTATACATGACTCCCTTTACCTCTGTCTCTTACACGGCTTCTCTTCTCTTTTTTAGGATCAGGAATAGGCACAGTGACTTGCCCTATCAACGGCTATAAGACTAACATGGGTGTGACCCTTAGAGCTGTTGTGGGCATTAATATCTGTATGAGATAACTGCTGCCCGGTGTCTATGTGTAGTCAATGGGGGGTATTGTCGTACTGAGGTGCCTGTAGGGGTCAGCTGTGACCACGCAGTAATGCTATTGGCTGTACGAGAGGCTGGACAGACTGGAGAAGACATAGTATGTATTTACCTTAGGTGTAACTGTGGGGGATAACCCGTTCCCCTGGCGTCGGTATTAGGCGGCTCCTTTAGGAACCGTCTAAATCCCACACTAAGAGATCAGGTAATTCCCCATAGTTACACCTAAGGTAAGTTCCATCTAAATACTCTCTCTCCAATCTGCCACAAATGCTTCTGGGCTCTCCTACAGCCATAAGGATAACCACACGTTCCCGGCTGACCCCAACATGCCATAACATCGCACGCACCTCAGTAATTCAGTACCTCTCATTGACTCACATAGATTGTAACATCTTCCAAGGCAGCAGTTACCATACTAAAAGACCCACAACAGCGCAGACTCGTCACACTAAGTCACACTAAGTCACGCCTAGCAACACGTAACACCTAGTCAGCATTAAAAAAACAATTAAAAAAGTCTGCTCATTATATAAGTGAGTGCAGTAAGTTTTTTTGTTGAAACGCATTTTGCACATTCAGAGAGTACGTAGGGACTTCGTCAGGGATGCGCTGCTATGGTGGTGTGTGCAGCCAGGGATCGGGATGCGCTGCTATGGTGGTGTGTATAACCAGGGATCGGGATGCGCTGCTATGGTGGTGTGTATAACCGGGGATCAGGATGCGCTGCTATGGTGGTGTGTGTAGCCGGGGATCGGGATGCGTTGCTATGGTGGTGTGTATAACCGGGGATCAGGATGCGCTGCTATGGTGGTGTGTGTAACCGGGGATCAGGATGCGCTGCTATGGTGGTGTGTGTAACCGGGGATCGGGATGCGCTGCTATGGTGGTGTGTGTAACCGGGGATCGGGATGCGTTGCTATGGTGGTGTGTGTAACCAGGGATCGGGATGCGTTGATATGGTGGTGTGTGTAACCAGGGATCGGGATGCGTTGCTATGGTGGTGTGTGTAGCCGGGGATCGGGATGCGCTGCTATGGTGGTGTGTGTAACCAGGGATCAGGATGCGCTGCTATGGTGGTGTGTGTAGCCGGGGATCAGGATGCGCTGCTATGGTGGTGTGTGTAGCCGGGGATCGGGATGCATTGCTATGGTGGTGTGTGTAACCAGGGATCGGGATGCGCTGCTATGGTGGTGTGTGTAGCCGGGGATCAGGATGCGCTGCTATGGTGGTGTGTATAACCAGGGATCGGGATGCGCTGCTATGGTGGTGTGTGTAGCCGGGGATCGGGATGCGCTGCTATGGTGGTGTGTGTAGCCGGGGATCGGGATGCGCTGCTATGGTGGTGTGTGTAGCCGGGGATCGAGATGTGCTGCTATGGTGGTGTGTGTAACCGGGGATCGGGATGCGCTGCTATGGTGGTGTGTGTAACCGGGGATCGGGATGCGCTGCTATGGTGGCGTGTGTAACCGGGGATCGGGATGCGTTGCTATGGTGGCGTGTGTGACCAGGGATCGGGATGCGCTGCTATGATTGTGTGTAACCAGGGATCGGGATGCGCTGCTATGGTGGTGTGTGTAACCAGGGATCAGGATGCGCTGCTATGGTGGTGTGTAGCCAGGGATCGGGATGCGCTGCTATGGTGGTGTGTGTAACCAGGGATCGGGATGCGCTGCTATGGTGGTGTGTGTAACCAGGGATCGGGATGCGCTGCTATGGTGGTGTGTGTAACCAGGGATCGGGATGCGCTGCTATGGTGGTGTGTGTAACCAGGGATCGGGATGCGCTGCTATGGTGGTGTGTGTAACCGGGGATCGGGATGCGCTGCTGTGGTGGTGTGTGTAACCGGGGATCGGGATGCGCTGCTATGGTGGTGTGTATAACCGGGGATCGGGATGCGCTGCTGTGGTGCTGTGCGTAATCGGGGATCAGGATGCGCTGCTATGGTGGTGTGTGTAACCAGGGATCGGGATGCGCTGCTATGGTGCTGTGTGTAACCAGGGATCGGGATGCGCTGCTATGGTGATGTGTGTAACCAGGGATCGGGATGCGCTGCTATGGTGGTGTGTAGTCGGGGATCGGGATGCGCTGCTATGGTGGTGTGTGTAACCAGGGATCGGGATGCGCTGCTATGGTGGTGTGTGTAACCAGGGATCGAGATGCGCTGCTATGGTGGTGTGTATCCGGGGATCGGGATGCGCTACTATGGTGGTGTGTGTAACCAGGGATCGGGATGCGCTGCTATGGTGGTGTGTGTAACCAGGGATAAGGATGCGCTGCTATGGTGGTGTGTGTAGCCGGGGATCGGGATGTGCTGCTATGGTGGTGTGTGTAACCAGGGATCAGGATGTGCTGCTATGGTGGTGTGTGTAGCCGGGGATCGGGTTGCGCTGCTATGGTGGTGTGTGTAGCGGGGATTGGGATGCGCTGCTATGGTGGTGTGTATAACCGGGGATCAGGATGCGCTGCTATGGTGGTGTGTGTAGCTGGGGATCGAGATGTGCAGCTATGGTGGTGTGTGTAGCCGGGGATCGGGATGCGTTGCTATGGTGGTGTGTATAACCGGGGATCAGGATGCGCTGCTATGGTGGTGTGTATAACCGGGGATCGGGATGCGCTGCTATGGTGGTGTGTGTAGCCGGGGATCGGGATGCGCTGCTATGGTGGTGTGTGTAGCCGGGGATCGGGATGCACTGCTATGGTGGTGTGTGTAACCGGGGATCGGGATGCGCTGCTATGGTGGTGTGTGTAACCGGGGATCGGGATGCGTTGCTATGGTGGTGTGTGTAACCGGGGATCGGGATGCGCTGCTATGGTGGTGTGTAACCGGGGATCGGGATGCGCTGCTATGGTGGTGTGTGTAACCGGGGATCGGGATGCGCTGCTATGGTGGTGTGTATAACCGGGGATCGGGATGCGTTGCTATGGTGGTGTGTATAACTGGGGATCAGGATGCGTTGCTATGGTGGTGTGTAACCAGGGATCGGGATGCGTTGCCATGGTGGTGTGTGTAACCGGGGATCGGGATGCGCTGCTATGGTGGTGTGTATAACCGGGGATCAGGATGCGCTGCTATGGTGGTGTGTATAACCGGGGATCAGGATGCGTTGCTATGGTGGTGTGTGTAACCGGGGATAAGGATGCGCTGCTATGGTTGTGTGTGTAGCCGGGGATCGGGATGTGCTGCTATGGTGGTGTGTGTAACCAGGGATCGGGATGTGTTGCTATGGTGGTGAGTGTAGCCAGGGATCAGGATGCGCTGCTATGGTGGTGTGTGTAGCCGGGGATCGGGATGCGCTGCTATGGTGGTGTGTGTAGCTGGGGATTGGGATGCGCTGCTATGGTGGTGTGTATATCCGGGGATCAGGATGCGCTGCTATGGTGGTTTGTGTAGCTGGGGATCGGGATGTGCTGCTATGGTGGTGTGTAACCAGGGATCGGGATGCGCTGCTATGGTGGTGTGTGTAGCCGGGGATCGGGATGCGTTGCTATGGTGGTGTGTTTAACCGGGGATCAGGATGCGCTGCTATGGTGGTGTGTGTAACCGGGGATCAGGATGCGCTGCTATGGTGGTGTGTGTAACCGGGGATCGGGATGCGCTGCTATGGTGGTGTGTGTAACCGGGGATCGGGATGCGTTGCTATGGTGGTGTGTGTAACCAGGGATCAGGATGCGCTGCTATGGTGGTGTGTGTAACCAGGGATCGGGATGCTCTGCTATGGTGGTGTGTGTAGCCGGGGATCGGGATGCGTTGCTATGGTGGTGTGTAGCCGGGGATCGGGATGCGTTGCTATGGTGGTGTGTGTAACCAGGGATCGGGATGCGCTGCTATGGTGGTGTGTGTAGCCGGGGATCAGGATGCGCTGCTATGGTGGTGTGTATAACCAGGGATCGGGATGCGCTGCTATGGTGGTGTGTGTAGCCGGGGATCGGGATGCGCTGCTATGGTGGTGTGTGTAGCCGGGGATCGGGATGAGCTGCTATGGTGGTGTGTGTAACCGGGGATCGGGATGCGCTGCTATGGTGGTGTGTGTAACCGGGGATCGGGATGCGCTGCTATGGTGGTGTGTGTAGCCGGGGATCGGGATGCGCTGCTATGGTGGTGTGTATAACCAGGGATCGGGATGCGCTGCTATGGTGGTGTGTGTAGCCGGGGATCGGGATGCGCTGCTATGGTGGTGTGTGTAGCCGGGGATCGGGATGTGCTGCTATGGTGGTGTGTGTAACCGGGGATCGGGATGCGCTGCTATGGTGGCGTGTGTAACCGGGGATCGGGATGCGCTGCTATGGTGGCGTGTGTAACCGGGGATCGGGATGCGTTGCTATGGTGGCGTGTGTGACCGGGGATCAGGATGCGCTGCTATGATTGTGTGTAACCAGGTATCGGGATGCGCTGCTATGGTGGTGTGTGTAACCAGGGATCAGGATGCGCTGCTATGGTGGTGTGTAGCCAGGGATCGGGATGCGCTGCTATGGTGGTGTGTGTAACCAGGGATCGGGATGCGCTGCTATGGTGGTGTGTGTAACCAGGGATCGGGATGCGCTGCTATGGTGGTGTGTGTAACCAGGGATCGGGATGCGCTGCTATGGTGGTGTGTGTAACCAGGGATCGGGATGCGCTGCTATGGTGGTGTGTGTAACCGGGGATCAGGATGCGCTGCTGTGGTGGTGTGTGTAACTTGGGATCGGGATGCGCTGCTGTGGTGGTGTGTATAACCGGGGATCGGGATGCGCTGCTGTGGTGCTGTGTGTAATCGTGGGATCAGGATGCGCTGCTATGGTGGTGTGTGTAACCAGGGATCGGGATGCGCTGCTATGGTGCTGTGTGTAACCAGGGATCGGGATGCGCTGCTATGGTGATGTGTGTAACCAGGGATCGGGATGCGCTGCTATGGTGGTGTGTAGCCGGGGATCGGGATGCGCTGCTATGGTGGTGTGTGTAACCAGGGATCGGGATGCGCTGCTATGGTGGTGTGTGTAACCAGGGATTGAGATGCGCTGCTATGGTGGTGTGTAGCCCGGGATCGGGATGCGCTGCTATGGTGGTGTGTGTAACCAGGGATCGGGATGCGCTGCTATGGTGGTGTGTGTAACCAGGGATCGGGATGCGCTGCTATGGTGGTGTGTAACCAGGGATCGGGATGCGCTGCTATGGTGGTGTGTGTAACCAGGGATCAGCATGCGCTGCTATGGTGGTGTGTGTAACCAGGGATCGGGATGCGCTGCTATGGTGGTGTGTGTAACCGGGGATCAGGATGCGCTGCTATGGTGGTGTGTATAACCGGGGATCAGGATGCGCTGCTGTGGTGGTGTGTGTAACCGGGGATCAGGATGCACTGCTATGGTGGTGTGTGTAACCGGGGATCGGGATAAAAGTGGAAATGACTGATAATGTAGCAGCTTAGAGGGGGTATGTGTAATAGGGGAAGGGGGGGAATTCATGGGAACAAAAGATCTGCAGACGGTCCACATCAGTATCAAGCTTACCCAAATCTTACTAAACATATGGAGATGAACTATATAGGTATGTTCCTGGTACAGGCTCTTTCCAGAGACTGTGGAGCTCCTTCAGACCTGCTTGCAAGTTGTGGTCGCTCGCTGGCAAAAAGGGACTGGAAATTTAAATGAATTGCTCACACTGCGTCGAGTAGGGACGCCCACTATGTTTTAGCCAGGTACGACAAAGTGCGCTCGCAAGTGTCTAAAGACGCCTCCTGGCCACTCACTTCAAATGTCATTTCCGGGAAATGTAGCATTAATCGGGACCATCGTTTGCCATCGGAGCTGCTCACAGCCCTTGAGGTTGCCTTTACCTGCCGCTAGCACAGCGATCAGTGTGGGCTCAAATACATGCAGGTGATGTGTACAATGACGCTACTTTGCTAATTATGCACGCCCTTTAAATGACGTTTTGGCTGCCTGACATGCCTGCGTTCGCACATTCACTCCCCCATTCACAAGAACCTTCCCCTGTTACCCCCACAAACGGCACTATCCATCACTCAAAGCAGCGACCTGATAGTGGCTTACGAGCAACCCAAATCAGATCGCAACGACTGGCTTGCGCGAATTATATGCATGCGCAGATGGGCAGATTAGCTCACCTCAAACCGACTCAAATTGAAAGTTCAAATCCCTCATTTACTAATATTTGATTTGAGAAGCATCTCTCAAATCGAATTCGATTTGGTTCGGTTTTTCAACAGTGATTTCCTGTTCGATTTGACATGTTCATTTACAAATCGAATGGCAAATCCCACTTCAAAACTAACTGCAAATCCCCGACTGCATAGAACTGCTTCATGCTTTCACTTTCAGCATGAGCAGTTCGTTCTCACACAGATACCATGCAGACATCAATGAGATGCCTGCATGTATGTGACTGTAACAAGCAAACAAATAGTTAAATGTTTCAAAAAATTATGTGAGGTACCCCCCCAAAACACAAACAGACCCGGACTTTTCAAAGCCAGTCCTGGTTGTTTAAGTACAGGGAAAAAATTGCGTAAGGTTCCACTATATTTAATACAATCAGCACTAGGCTCTGGGAACCAGTCCTGGTTCCAGACTTACAGGGAAAAAATTGTATAGGGTTCCACTGTAAGTTCCAGAACCAGCACCGGACCCTTTCTAGCAGTGGGCTGATGCCACAGCCAGGGGAGCCCTATCACCAGGCCCCCCAGCCGCAGCATCAGTCCTGACCGCTAGTCAGCCGAGGCCAGGGATCCCTGGCGAGTTGCGGACACCCCCAATAAAGGGGTCCCCCTCTCCAGGGCACCCCTAGCCTAAGTTGATAGCTCGGGGCTATATCCGCCACCCCTGGGCGGTGGGTGGCGAGTTGATAGTTTAGGTGTAGTGTAAAAATAGAATATATAAAACATTGGGCCTGATTCACTGCCGCTCGCTAGATGCGATTGCTCGCTCCCAGCGTATGCAAATCCAGCACACGTCCAG
This sequence comes from Taudactylus pleione, assembly GCA_031769625.1. Classification (NCBI taxonomy): domain Eukaryota; kingdom Metazoa; phylum Chordata; class Amphibia; order Anura; family Myobatrachidae; genus Taudactylus; species Taudactylus pleione. The sequence goes on from JAUIMM010000240.1 coordinate 2,264,569, forward strand.
CAAGGCAGGTGATCACACGGCAAGGCATTAGCATGCCCACTATGTCATGGCGAGCGATCACTTTGTGTATGCAGATGCCCAGCCATTCCTAAGATGCCCCTTGAGCACATCATCTCCTGGAAGTGCATGAAAACATTGGTACATCGAGCACCATCGGATGCGCTCGCAGCGATTGAGGTTGACTATACCTGGCCGCAAGCACTGCGATCACTTTAGTGTGAAATACAACCAGGTGATGTGTACAATGACACTGTCTGTTAATTATGCACGCCTATGAAATGGTATTGAAACACACAGGCACGCCAGCGTTCATACCTCCACTCCCCCGTTTCTAGTGGCCTGCCTCTGTTACTACCCACAAATGGCCTCTTCTGTCACTCAATCAACTGGGCTGGCTATACTGGCGAGCGAGCGCTCCCCGATCTGTCGCAGTGGTTCGCGCACGCGTATTGTGATGCATACACATGCGCAGATTGCAAATATCGCCAAGCTATGAGCGATCGCATCCTAGCGAGCAGGTCTGAATCAGGTCCTTTCTCTTTACAGTAGAACTGCAGGTCCCAGCAAGCCTCTCCCGCATGCTGGTACTTGGAGAACCACAAGTACCAGCATGCAGGGCATTAAGGGCCCACTGGTACCTGTAGTTCACCTGTAAATAAATGTTGAAAAAAACACAAGACACGCGCACCATACACAGTATAATTTGAATAAACATACATGCACTCACACATGTACACTGTACACACACTTACACACAAATGTACACATACTCACCTATCTACCCCTGTAGCATCGGTCCCCTTCTCCAGTAGAAATTCCATAGGTAACCTGTGGAAAAGAAAACATACTCACCGTCTCCTATGCGTGGTTCGATCCTCTTCGGTCCAAAGTAGGCATCCATCGTCTTTTTAAAACAAAAAACGATAAACGCGAACCACGCACTAAGTAATAATCAGGATGATTATTACGTTCTGACTGAAGCGCTCAGACGTGGCTTCCTTCTTTGAAGGTCCGTGTCTGAGCGTTCATTGGCTGAGAGAGGTCAACCCCTGCCTCTCTCAGCCAATGAATGGCTCTCTCCATTGAACTCAATGATGGGAACCGCAGGGTAACTAAAGTTTATACTGCGGTTCCCATCATTGAGTTCAATGGAGGGAGCCGTTCATTGGCTGAGAGGTGGGGGCTGACCTCTCTTAGCCAATGAATGCTCAGACACAGACCTTCAAAGGAAGAAGCCGCATCTGAGCACTTCATTCGGGAGATAACAACCATCCTGGTTGTTATCTAGGGCGTGGTTCACATTTTTTGTTTTTTATTTTAAGAAGACCTTGGATGCCTACAGGGACAAGAGGACCACTCCAGGTAATGTAGGTGAGTATGTGTGTATGTATGTATTAAAATTATACTCTGTACGGTGTGTGTGTCTTGTGTTTTTATCAACATCTCTTTACAGGTGAACTACAAGTACCAGTGGGCCCTTAATGCCCCACATGCTGCTACTTGTGGTTCTCCAAGTACCAGCATGTGGGGGAGGCTTGCTGAGACCTGCAGTTCTACTGTAAAGACAATATTTTACATATTATATTTTTACAGTACACCTACACTATCAACCCGCCACCCACCACCCAGGGGTGGTGGGGATAGCCCCTGGCTATCAATTTAGGCTAGGAGTGCCCTTTATTGGGGGGTCCCCAACTCCCTAGGGATCCCTGGCCTGGGCTGACAAGCGGTCAGGACTGATGCTGCGGCTGGGGGGCCCGGTGATAGGGCTCCCCTGGCTGTGGCATCAGCCCCCCACTACAAAGGGTTCGGTGCTGGTTCTGGAACTTACAGTGGAACCCTACATAATTTTTTCCCTGTAAGTCCAGAACCAGGACTGGTTCCCAGAGCCCAGTGCTGGTTGTATGAAGTACAGTGGAACCCTACGTATTTTGTTCCCTATACATAAACAACCAGGACTGGCTTTCAAAAGTCCGGGGCTGGTTGTGTTTTGGGGGGGGTACCTCACATTATTTATTTTTTTACATTTAACTATTTATTTGCTTTTTACAATCAGATACCTGCAGGCATCTCATTGATGTCTGCATGTATCTGTGTCAGTTCGACCTGCTCATGATCAAATTAAAAGCATGAAGCAGGTCTATTCATTTGGGGATTTAAAGTTCGATTTGAAGTTCAATTTTGTGTTCGATTTCAAATAGAATGATAGTAAATAAGGGATTTGTGTGTTGGTCTATGTAAAAGTACCAATGTTTTTCCGATGTTAGATTTGAGGTTGCTTTGACTAAAATTTTATTTGAAATTTGATTTTACATTCAATTTGGCTTTTAGTAAATACCCAAATGCAAAATGGAATACAAATCGAATGCACATCGAATGCCAAATCACTCAAAATGCAAAATCAACCCTTAGTAAATGTACCCCTTTAACATAGGAGAAAACGAGTGAATCCGAGTCACAGCAAGGACTTACATCACAGCCTTTCTTTGTGAGTGGTGGTCTTGCTACTGCTGTTTCATGCACTAGAATGCTTATTGCAGAAGCCAGGGCCAAACACAGTCAGGCATCTTCTGTAACCTCGCTCGAATTTAGAGGTGTCACCTTTAAAACAGGCAAATCAATGCACAAAAAACCCACTAAGGATCTTATTCAGAAGTGGGAATAGAGTAACAAAGAGCAAGTACCTGTGCATCTTGGTCAAAACCATCCTGTACTGCAGGTGGGGGGCAGATTTAAAATGTTGAGGGATCTAGCAGTCCAATTAGCAACTTGCACTGAAGCAGTCAGAGTGAATTTGCATTTTATTTTTGTATTCACGCCTCCCTGAATGGGACATATTGAAAGTAAAATCTTTATTTTAATGTTAAAATGTCTGGACACCATTCTTAACCCCTTGGACACCCCCTAATGACTAATTAGGCAATCATAAGTTTCCAATTAGCTTAATTAGTCCAATAATTACATGTCATTTTTGGGAGTTAAATTTAATTACAGTATTTTTTTTTTATTGAGTACTATGTGTTAGTCTGACATTTCTGAAACTGTAATTGTGGAGAAGCCTCCTTCCACCATTTCTGCACCCTCTGCAATTGTGAGGATGAATAGCAGTAAAAGTAAAGATGATGACCTAGAAATTGAGGTTGATACTACAGGATAGGGGGTAATTTTGTGTATCTGACACTAATGAGAAGAATGGAGGAGGATGTTGTTTGTGTTAAAGTAAGACAGTCACCAGTAGTAGCAGTTCTTGCTCGTGATAAGAAGAAGCCCTTTGTCATGCGTGGTAATAAGACTAAAAAAGCCTCCTCTTGTGTAGAATTTTTTTTCCCAAAATCCTGACATTTGTGTCATGACCTGGCTCTGGAGACTGTCAGTCAGGGGACTGGGAATTGAGGTTACTAGGTGGGGAGGCAGCAGTAGGCGAGGAAGAAGAATATAACCCTTCTGCATTGGCTAATTCCGAGTGTTGATGAGACATGACCAGAGGCATGGAGTCGGCGCCATGGTGAGTAACAGGCTCAATCCTGACAATTTGTCAAGCCATCTGTATCATTTGTGAAGCCAAAGTAAGAGGTAGGAACATTAACCATCTATTAACCTTCTCCCTGTTACGTCATTTTCAGTGAGTCCATGCAAATTATTTGGGAAAATCTTAAAAATCCTATAAATTAATAACAAGCAGCAGCATGGATAGATCCCAGCACATGCAATCTCCACCGCCAACACCTTCATCATCAATCTCTTTAATAGGAGGTTGTCCTCCTGCATTCAATTTGTGAAGGCTAACTGACTCCTCCCCTACTGGGGGTGAACCTTCATCATAGAAGGGGACCAAGCAGACTGGTAGTTTTAAACATCAATTGACCGTGACACAATCTCTTGTAACTGACCTGCCTTCACATATACACTGACCTTTTCTTCACACGTACACTGACCTGCCTTCACACATACTTTGTCCTACCTTCCCACATACACTGACCTGCCCTCCCACATACATTGGCCAGCCTTCACACATACACTGACCTGCCTTCCCACATACACTGACCTGCCTTTACGCATACACTGACCTGCCTTCCCACATATACTGGCCTGCCTTCACACATACACTGACCTGCCTTCCCTCATACACTGACCTACCTTCCCACATATATTAGCCTGCCTTCCCGCATACACTGACCTGCCTTCCCACATATACTGAACTGTCTTCCCACAATATCAATTAGAGATGAGCGACTCTGGTTCTCAGGGAATCGGACCCACCCAAAGTTCCAGTTCCGAGGCGAGAATCGAGCTAAGCTCTGGTTTTCCCACGTGACTCAGATATTAAAATGAGGCAAAACATCATCCTTCCGCTGTCAGATTTTCGCAGGTTTTGGATTCTATGAAGATTCCGGTGATCGGCACCATTTTTGCTCCAGGTGTGGATGGTGAACTGAACAGATGTGTTGCTGTCACTGTCTGTGACAGTGTATTGACCAACTTGTCCTGTCAGGCTCTGGACTGAAGGCTGCTGCTGTGTTGTCCATAAAGGGTCTGGGGCTGCAGTATATAAAGGGGGGGCTTCAGTGGGTGCTGCAGCGGCTGTGTCAATTGTCCTGTCAATCAAGGGGCTGCTGCTGTGTTATTATACAAAAGGGCTGCTGTTGCTGTCCTGTCCATCAAGGGGCAAGAGCTGCAGTCCATAAAGCGGTGCTGTTTTATCCAGGGGGGGTGCTCTGTTAATCAGGGGTGCTCTTGCCAAGTGTAAAAAAAAATTAAAGTGTTTTTTGTGCGCTAGCAACTTAGTTGTGCTATTATTGTTTGGTGACACTGTCGTCCACGTATTTGTGACTCTGCAGGTGGTCTGTCCACTCTCGGCAGGGGTGCTTTGTTGTCCATCAGAAAGGGGTGCTGTCTGTGTTGTTCATCAAGGGGCTGCTGCCTCATTCAGGGGTGCTCTTCCCCAGTGTAAAAAATATAAAACTGCTTTTTTTTGTGGTTTAGCAACTTAGCTGCACTATTATTGTTTGGTGACACTGCCGGCCAGACCGCAGTTTATCGTCCACGTATTTGTGACTCTGTAGGTAATCTGTCTGCACTCAGCAGGGGTTCTTTGTTGTCCATCAAAAAGGGGTGCTGTCTGTGTTGTTCATCAAGAGGCTGCTGTCTCATTCAGGGGTGCTCTTACCCAGTGTGGAAAAAAATAAAAGTTAAATTAAATTAATAATATCAATATCAATCCACAAAAAAAATATATTTTTTTTTTGTGTGTGTGTACGTTGGCAACTTAGCTGTGCTATTATTGTACGATGACACTGCCGCATTTTTCCATACTCATATTTGTGACTCTTCAGGTGTTCTGTCCGCTCTCGGCAGGGGTGCTTTGTTGTCCATAAAAAAAGGGTGCTCTCTGTGTTGTTCATCAAGGTTCTGCTGCCTCATTCAGGGGTGCTTTTCCCCAGTGTGAAAAAAATTAGAGATGTCCGCCAACCCCGTGTTTTGGTTTTGGATCTGTATCTCCTCTTGTTTTGGATCTGTATTGGTTTTGCCAAAACCGCCCTTGCATATTTTGTTCTTTTTTGGTTTTGGATCTCTAATTCATATGAACAGCTAAATTCACATAGAATGGCCCTGTGTTTGTTCCTACAGTATTATTAACCTCAATATAATTTATTTCCACTCGTTTCCAGTCAATTGTGACTACCTCACAGCTCACAATATTGTTTTCATCCAGTTTAGGCCCAGAATTTGCACCAAGCTAACTGGCTGACTAAGCTAAGCACAAACACGTGGCAGTTCTATTACCAACATGGCACATCAGGAAACAAATGTTTTTATTATTCAAGATGCCTGAGGGAGTTGGAGAATGTATGTAATTGAAGGCAGGTACAGGAAGGGTTGATTGGTAGTACATTTAATTTTATTATTTTTATTCCAAAGTAAGTGTATGAGGGAGGAGGGGAGGCATTTACAAAAAATATTTTACTCATTCACATCAGTCCTTGCCCCAGAAAAATCCTTGAGTGCCATGCCTGCTGCTGCTGGGAGTGGATTTTCATCCCAGAAGGGGACCAGGAAGACTTCTAGTAGTACTTTCCAAAACAATTGACTGTTAAATAATCCTTTGCAAAGCTTCCACTTGAAAAGCATTTCCCATCCTGTATAGGGACATTAAAAAAAACATAATTAGTTAATGGCCTCCAAACTGCCATGTTACCCACTGTCCACTTAACCAGCACAAATGGACAAGCGGAACAGAGCAAATGCAAGATTTCAGATTTAAGGTCTTACGTTGTGTCTTTCTTTAGAATCCTGCACCTGCTGCTGCTAGTAGTGGATTTTTATCCCAGAAGTGGCACAGGAAGAGTGCTTTCGAAAACAATTGACTTAAATAATCCTTTGCAAAGATTCCATTTGAAACTTTTTCCTATCTATACAGGAATATTAAAAAAATCCCTAGTTAGTTTGTGGCCCTCAAACTGCTATTGTGTGCACTGTCCACTTACCAGCACAGAAGGACAAGCGGAACAGAGCAAATGCAAGTTTTCAGATTTAAGTCTTATGTTGTGTTTTTCTTGAGAATCCTTGAGCGCCATGCCTGCTACTGGGAGTGGATTTTAATCCCAGAAGGGATGAAGACGTTGTTTCTTCTTCCCAATGGACACAGATCTGAAAAGATGTAAAGAGCTGTTGATAAGCAAATTGTCAGCTCAAGTGGCACGTAATGCAGCGATGACTTCTGTTTCTCCAGCAAGTGCATCTGCTGAGAAAATACTAAACTTTCAAAACACCCACTGGTGATGCAATTGAGTGAAAACCAAGTTTTCACATCTGGTTGGGTCAGAATTGCCTATAATTAATGACACCTCTACCGTAACCCCATCTGATACGGTCACCATTCAAAGAATTATTGAGGACTATTTAAAAATTTTTAATGCTAGCATTCAAATAGGCATGTAGACCAGTCCGCTTCACTACTGGCAGGAATAAAAGGTAATTTGGAGGCCCTTGCACAAACTGGCTTTGCTTTATTTGAACTGCCCACCCTCCAGTGTGTGCTCAGTAAGAGTTTTCAGCGCAGCCGGGAACCTTGTCAGTGATAGGCCTATGAAACTACTTCCCCAAAATGTGGAAAAGATGATGTCCATCAAAATTAACTACAAATTCTATGAGAAAGACCTTTACCGTCAATTACATGCAAAAATTACAGAGGCACCTGTAATGGTGGATTCCAGCAGGGACAAATGAATATTGTGTGACGAGGATGATGTATACATCACCCAAGATTATACCAGCACCCAAGCCTATATCGTCATCCCATCCTGTGTTGTGTGTAAATTACAGCTGCGCTCTCTGTTAGCTTGGGGATTCATTGTCCACTTTAGTGGATGTAAGCTCCACTTTAGTCCATATCACCACACCCCCTACACATCTTCTGACCTGGGCTACAGGAGGAGCAGCTGCACTGTGGAAAAAGTTGCATGGAGTTGCTCCTCTGACTCGCTGAAATTCAGATGGAGGGACCACGGGTAGGGAGTAGGGACACTATAATCAGAGAATGCAGTTTTATCTGCTTTATTCCATTTTTTAAACCATATCCTCAATTTTCACCTTTTGAAAATATGTTTATGTGAATCTCAGCTGAGGCGTTTGTGATGTCATTATGTTTATTATTTTATGCACATTATTTAGCATTTTGTTGTGGTCTTGTAGTCAGCGTGTAGACTAATTATTTATTCATGATTGAGGTAAGAAATTAAAAGTTGCCTTTTTTATTGCTAACTTTGTGTTATTAAATTGTAAAATTGTGAATTTTCTACTTACAGTGTCACAAGATTTTTTTTATGAATAAGAAAAGAATAACAAACTGTGCTACCACTTAGTGTCATAATAATTTTTACGAATACACTGCGTTTCCACAAACAGTGTCAATATTTTTAACAAATACACTGCGTTTTCCACTTACAGCATGACAATGATTTTTACGAATACACTGCGTTTTCCTCTTAACAGTGTGACAATATTTTTTATGAATACACTGCATTTTCCACTTACAGTGTCACAATATTTTTTACGAATACACTGCATTTTCCACTTACAGTGTGACAATATTTTTAATGAATACACTGCGTTTTCACTTAGTGTCACAATAATTTTTACAAATACACTGTGTTTTCCACTAACAGTGTGCCAATATTTTTTAAGAATACACTGGGTTTTTCACTTACAGTGTCACAATATTTTTTACGAATCCACTGCGTTTTCCACTTACAGTGTGACAATATTTTTTACGAATACACTGCGTTTTCACTTAGTGTCACAATATTTCTTACAAATACACTGTGTTTTCCACTTACAGTGTGACCTGACAATATTTATTACAATTACACTGCATTTCCACTAAATGTCACAATACTTTTTACAAATACAGTACACTGCATTTTCCACTAACAGTGTGACAATATTTTTTACGAATACACTGCATTTTCCACTTACAGTGTCACAATATTTTTTACGAATACATTGCGTTTTCCACTTACAGTGTGGCAATATTTTTTTACAAATACACTGCGTTTTCCACTAACAGTGTGACAATATTTTTTACGAAAACATTGCGTGTTCCACTTAGTGTCACAATATTTTTTTATGAATACACTGCGTTTCCACTTAGTGTCACAATATTTTTTATGAATACACTGCAATTTCACTTAGTGTCACAATAATTTATTATACACTGCGCTACCACTTACAGTGTCACAAACAATACGTGTATGAATATTACACTGTGGTCTAACAGGCAGCATCACAGTAAGAACAAACATAATAAAAATATAGTACACTGGGGTACAGCACAAAAAAATATATATTATTTTTTTTAATAATAATTAATTATATTATTATATTCGCTTTTATTTCTTTTATACACTGGGCACCATTGGATGGACACAGCAGCCCCTAGATGGACACAGCAGCTACTGCCCCTGGATGTACACAGCAACCTTTGAAAGGACACAGCAGCCCCTGGATGGACACAGCAGCCCCTGCCCTGGATGGACACAGCAGCCCCTGGATGGACACAGCAGCCCCTGCCCTGGATGGACACAGCAGCCCCTGGATGGACACAGCAACCCCTGGATGGACACAGCAGCCCCTTGCTTGGATGAACACAGCAGCCACTACCCCTGGATGGACACAGCAGCCCCACTTGGATGAAGCACAGCCCTGACAGCAAGCAAATGTTCTGATCAACGTGGGGTGGGACTTTTATACAATCCGAAACCCGCGAGAATCCGACAGCAAGATTATGGTGTTTTTCCTCACTTTCAGATCCGAGTCAGGTGGGAAAACCTGAGCCGGACTTGGATCTCGCTTTGGATTTGCAAGTTCGGGTGGGTCCTGAGAACCACACCCGCTCATCTCTACTTGGAATGTAAGTATTCATGTTAGCATTACATTGTTTCACCTATGTTTTCACTGAGGTGTCTATTGGTCCTTTTGAGTTCCATCTGGACATAATTAGAAAACATGTACAAAAGGGGCAGCTGTCGATGGTGATCGACAGCTCGCCCCGTTTTGTAGACGTGGCGGGGGGGTGGCTTTACAAATGGAGGCGTTCCGATGCGAACACCTGTTGTTTGTGGGATGCCCCACTGACATCACCAGTGATGTCAGTGGGAGATCTTCCGGCTCTGTTAGAGCCGAAGCTCTCTGGGGCTTGCGGTAGAGGAGACCCTACCGCAAGGGTCTTCTCGCAAGCCCCGATGGTCGCGATGGTCTTGACCATTGCGACCATCAACCTGGTCGCACGCTAGAGCTGTGGGTGGTCACCCACAACCTAGCGAGCGGCCAGGAGGCCGGCTCTAAAAATAGAAGCGGCCACCCTCATTCAGAGCAAGCGCTCGCATTTTGCGAGCGGCTCTGATTGAAGTCCATTATCCACTGCAAAGGAATATGAACGATTATACTACTACAATGTTGTAATAGTACAGTCGTTCCACTCTCATTTAGTGGTTACGCACTATTAGTCATACTACAAAAATTCCGTATTTCAGAATATTTGGTATGGGAGACTCAACCTGTATGTATATTCCTCATGCGCTATTGTGGCATTAGCTAGAGAAAGCCATTGGCTAAACACTGGATCAAGTACATGCTAGACTGTACATACTTTAGCCAAGCTACAAGTATTAACATACTTCGGGAGCATACTTCCCAATATGACCCTCTCCATGAGGGACACAATGCTCTGGTCCTGGACTTCCCTGGTAAGAGGTGGGGCTGCAGCCAAGTTCAAAATTCAAATAGGGGAGCCACACCAACTGTTATTTCACACACTGCCAAACATCACTGGCTGGGACTCACTGGCAGTTGGTGTGACTCCCCTATTTGAATACTGTGCTACAGCCCCACCCCTGGAGCCACCACCAATCATAACTTACCAGGGAAGTCCAGGACCAGAGCATTATGTCCCTCCTGGAGAGGGTCATGTTGGGAGGTATGCGGGAGAGGAGCAGCCAGGTCAACAAAGCAGGGGGGGGGGCAGTGACATGACATATGGGGGCGTGGCCAGGGAACATTACTCGGCCTTAGGAGCAAAGCAGTGGGCATGATTGCGCGATCATGGGCATAGTGAAGCAGGGGGCGGGGCTATGATGACACGATTCAGCACAAATTGTGTCGTCACCCTCCCCAGTATGGGGGTGTGTATGTGGGGTTGCGGTGACATCCGGGAGTATGCGGGTGGGTGCCGGCCGGCCAAAAAACTTGCCCACTTTTCCGGGCGGCCTGGAGTCCGACTCGGTTTTCGGAAGCCTCCTGGCCATTTTTGGGGGAGTAGGAAGTATGAGTATTAATAACATTATTCTATTAGAGTCTAATAGATGAGGATATGTTGGACAAATTCACAATAAGTTATTAAATGAATAATAAATAAATAAATAATATTTGGTATAATAGTCTAATAATTAGACTATTAAACCAAATATTATTTATTTATATACTTTGTATTTATTGTTATAGCTGATTAGCTGTACATATGATTTATCGGCTAGTGTGTACCCAGCATTACAGTGCGGCTGCACCTGCCCAGCAGGCTAGGTTGTGCACAGGTCACACGCACACTGGCAGCTGGGGGCGGGGCTACTGGTGACTGAGGCAGATTATCTGCCAGCGCTGAAGGATGGAGGACGCAGTCTCAGTCTCTCTGACTGACGCTCTGTTTTCTCCTCATATACTGATAAAATGGGCATAAATAAACCCTGGCAGAGGCTCTATCAGTGCCCACTGCTCCCTCATCTGAGAAAAGTATTTTCCGGAGGGAATGAGAAATCCTTCAGCCATTATAGCTGATGGACAATTTACCTCAGATTCTGTGGTAAAGCTTTGATCTAACCATTCAGGTTTTTCTCCATTTTGTGGTTATTATGTTGTTATCATCATAAGTAAATACATATAATATGGGTTTCTCCCAGGGATGCCTGTTAAGGGAAATATCTATATACTCATTCCCTGGAACTGCCAGTAGCTGGCAAATATACCCTGCCCAGAGCTGGCAGAGCAGTACTAACCGTAGCAGGCAAGAAAAGCGGGAGTGGCAAACGCAGGATTTCTAGAGGGGGGTTTCCAAATGCCTGATGTTAGAGCAAATGTGGCCTGTCCAAAAAGAGGGCATAATTAGCACTAAACCTGCTTTAATATGCATCATACATAGTGTATTGTGTGTCATAATTCCAGCATATACAGGACCAGCGGGTTACTGTGATCGCTGGTTCTGTATATGCTGGAATTATGATACACAATACACTATGTATGACACATATAATGGGTTACTGTGATCGCTGGTCCTGTATATGCTGGAATTATGACACACAATACACTATGTATAACACATATAATGGGTTACTGTGATCGCTGGTCCTGTATATGCTGGAATTATGACACACAATACACTATGTATGACACATATTATGGGTTACTGTGATCACTGGTCCTGTATATGCTGGAATTATGACACACAATACACTATGTATAACACATATAATGTGTTACTGTAATAGCTTATCCTGTATATGCTGGAATTATGATACACAATACACTATGTATGACACATATAATGGGTTACTGTGATCACTGGTTCTGTATATGCTGGAATTATGACACACAATACACTATGTATGACACATATAATGGGTTACTGTGATCGCTGGTTCTGTATATGCTGGAATTATGACACACAATACACTATGTATGAGGCATATAATGGGTTACTGTGATCGCTGGTCCTGTATATGATGGAATTATGATACACAATACACTATGTATGACACATATAATGGGTTACTGTGATCTCTGGTCCTGTATATGATGGAATTATGATACACAATACACTATGTATGACACATATAATGGGTTACTGTGATCGCTGGTTCTGTATATGCTGGAATTATGACACACAATACACTATGTATGACACATATAATGGGTTACTGTGATTGCTGGTTCTGTATATGATGGAATTATGACACACAATTCACTATGTATGAGGCATATAATGGGTTACTGTGATCTCTGGTCCTGTATATGCTGGAATTATGACACACAATACACTATGTATGACACATATAATGGGTTACTGTGATCGCTGGTTCTGTATATGCTGGAATTATGACACACAATACACTATGTATGACACATATAATGGGTTACTGTGATCGCTGGTTCTGTATATGCTGGAATTATGACACACAATACACTATGTATGACACATATAATGGGTTACTGTGATCGCTGGTTCTGTATATGCTGGAATTATGACACACAATACACTATGTATGACACATATAATGGGTTACTGTGATCGCTGGTTCTGTATATGCTGGAATTATGACACACATTACACTATGTATGACACATATAATGGGTTACTGTGATCGCTGGTTCTGTATATGCTGGAATTATGACACACAATACACTATGTATGAGGCATATAATGGGTTACTGTGATCGCTGGTTCTGTATATGCTGCAATTATGACACACAATACACTATGTATGACACATATAATGGGTTACTGTGATCGCTGGTTCTGTATATGCTGGAATTATGACACACAATACACTATGTATGACACATATAATGGGTTACTGTGATCACTGGTTCTGTATATGCTGGAATTATGACACACAATACACTATGTATGACACATATAATGGGTTACTGTGATCGCTGGTTCTGTATATGCTGGAATTATGACACACAATACACTATGTATGAGGCATATAATGGGTTTACTGTGATCGCTGGTCCTGTATATGATGGAATTATGATACACAATACACTATGTATGACACATATAATGGGTTACTGTGATCTCTGGTCCTGTATATGATGGAATTATGATACACAATACACTATGTATGACACATATAATGGGTTACTGTGATCGCTGGTTCTGTATATGCTGGAATTATGACACACAATACACTATGTATGACACATATAATGGGTTACTGTGATCGCTGGTTCTGTATATGATGGAATTATGACACACAATACACTATGTATGAGGCATATAATGGGTTACTGTGATCTCTGGTCCTGTATATGCTGGAATTATGACACACAATTCACTATGTATGAGGCATATAATGGGTTACTGTGATCGCTGGTTCTGTATATGATGGAATTATGATACACAATACACTATGTATGAGGCATATAACGGGTTACTGTGATCTCTGGTCCTGTATATGCTGGAATTATGACACACAATACACTATGTATGAGGCATATAATGGGTTACTGTGATCATTGGTTCTGTGTATGCTGGAATTATGACACACAATACACTATGTATGACACATATAATGGGTTACTGTGATCGCTGGTTCTGTATATGCTGGAATTATGACACACATTACACTATGTATGACACATATAATGGGTTACTGTGATCGCTGGTTCTGTATATGCTGGAATTATGACACACAATACACTATGTATGAGGCATATAATGGGTTACTGTGATCGCTGGTTCTGTATATGCTGGAATTATGACACACAATACACTATGTATGACACATATAATGGGTTACTGTGATCGCTGGTTCTGTATATGCTGGAATTATGACACACAATACACTATGTATGACACATATAATGGGTTACTGTGATCACTGGTTCTGTATATGCTGGAATTATGACACACAATACACTATGTATGACACATATAATGGGTTACTGTGATCGCTGGTTCTGTATATGCTGGAATTATGACACACAATACACTATGTATGACACATATAATGGGTTACTGTGATCGCTGGTTCTGTATATGCTGGAATTATGGCACACAATACACTATGTATGACACATATAATGGGTTACTGTGATCGCTGGTCCTGTATATGATGGAATTATGACACACAATACACTATGTATGAGGCATATAACGGGTAACTGTGATCTCTGGTCCTGTATATGCTGGAATTATGACACACAATTCACTATGTATGAGGCATATAATGGGTTACTGTGATCACTGGTTCTGTATATGATGGAATTATGATACACAATACACTATGTATGAGGCATATAACGGGTTACTGTGATCTCTGGTCCTGTATATGCTGGAATTATGACACACAATTCACTATGTATGAGGCATATAATGGGTTACTGTGATCACTGGTCCTGTGTATGCTGGAATTATGACTCACAATACACTATGTATGACACATATAATGGGTTACTGTGATCGCTGGTCCTGTATATGCTGGAATTATGACACACAATACACTATGTATAACACATATAATGGGTTACTGTGATCGCTGATCCTGTATATGCTGGAAGTATGATACACAATACACTATGTATAATACATATAATGGGTTACTGTGATCGCTGGTTCTGTATATGCTGGAATTATGACACACAATACACTATGTATGATTGATATAATGGGTTACTGTGATCGCTGGTCCTGTATATGCTGGAATTATGACACACAATACACTATGTATGATGCATATAATGGGTTACTGTGATCGCTGGTCCTGTATATACTGGAATTATGACACACAATACACTATGTATGACACATATAATGGGTTACTGTGATCGCTGGTTCTGTATATGCTGGGATTATGACACACAATACACTATGTATGATGGATATAATGGGTTACTGTGATCGCTGGTTCAGTGTATGCTGGAATTATGACACACAATACACTATGTATGACACATATAATGGGTTACTGTGATCGCTGGTTCTGTATATGCTGGAATTAAACACAATACACTATGTAGGCAGCACAGACGGTGTAATGGTTAGCGTTACTGCCTCACAGCAATGAGGTCATGGGTTCAATTCCCACCATGGCCCTAACTGTGTGGAGTTTGTATATTCTCCCTGTGCTTGCGTGGGTTTCCTCCGGGTACTCCGGTTTCCTCCCACACTCCAAAAATATACTGGTAGGTTAATTGGCTCCCCTCAAAATTGACCATAAGTGTGTATGTGTGTGAGCATGTGTTAGGGAATATAGATTGTAAGCTCCACTGGGGCAGGGGACAGATGTGAATGGCCAAATATTCTCTCTGTAAAGCGCTGCGGAATATGTGTGCGCTATATAAATAACTGGTAATCATAAATAAATAAATAATGTATGACACATATAATGGGTTACTGTGATCGCTGGTTCTGTATATGCTGGAATTATGACACAGAATACACTTTGTATGAGGTATATAACGGGTTACTGTCATCGCTGGTCCTGTATATGATGGAATTATGATACACAATACACTATGTATGACACATATAATGGGTTACTGTGATCTCTGGGCCTGTATATGATGGAATTATGATACACAATACACTATGTATGACACATATAATGGGTTACTGTGATCGCTGGTTCTGTATATGCTGGAATTATGACACACAATACACTACATATGACACATATAATGGGTTACTGTGATCGCTGGTCCTGTATATGATGGAATTATGACACACAATACACTATGTATGAGGCATATAACGGGTTACTGTGATCTCTGGTCCTGTATATGCTGGAATTATGACACACAATTCACTATGTATGAGGCATATAATGGGTTACTGTGATCGCTGGTTCTGTATATGATGGAATTATGACACACAATACACTATGTATGAGGCAGATAATGGGTTACTGTGATCACTGGTCCTGTGTATGCTGGAATTATGACACACAATACACTATGTATAACACATATAATGGGTTACTGTGATCGCTGGTTCTGTATATGCTGGAATTATGACACACAATACACGACATATGACACATATAATGGGTTACTGTGATCGCTGGTCCTGTATATGATGGAATTATGACACACAATACACTATGTATGAGGCATATAATGGGTTACTGTGATCACTGGTCCTGTGTATGCTGGAATTATGACACACAATACACTATGTATAACACATTTAATGGGTTACTGTGATCGCTGATCCTGTATATGCTGGAAGTATGATACACAATACACTATGTATAATACATATAATGGGTTACTGTGATCGCTGGTCCTGTATATGCTGGAATTATGACACACAATACACTATGTATAACACATATAATGGGTTACTGTGATCGCTGGTCCTCTATATGCTGGAATTATGACACAATACACTATGTATGAGGCATATAATGGGTTACTGTGATCGCTGGTCCTGTATATGATGGAATTATTACACACAGTACACTATTTATGAGGCATATAATGGGTTACTGTGATCTCTGGTCCTGTATATGATGGAATTACGACACACAATTCACTATGTATGACGCATATAATGGGTTACTGTGATCACTGGTCCTGTATATGCTGGAATTTTTACACACAATACACTATGTATGACACATATAATGGGTTACTGTGACCGCTGGTCCTGTATATGCTGGAATTATGACACACAATTCACTATGTATGACGCATATTATGGGTTACTGTGATCACTGGTCCTGTGTATGCTGGAATTATGACACAGAATACACTATATATGACATATATAATGGGTTACTGTGATTGCTAGTCCTGTATATGCTGGAATTATGACATACAATACACTATGTATGAGGCATATAATGGGTTACTGTGATCGCTGGTCCTGTATATGATGGAATTATGACACACAATACACTATGTATGAGGCATATCATGGGTAACTGTGATCGCTGGTCCTGTATATGTTGGAATTATGACACATAATTCACTATGTATAACACATATAATGGGTTACTGTGATCGCTGGTCCTGTATATGCTGGAATTATGATACACAATACTCTATGTATGAGGCATATAATGGGTTACTATGATCGCTGGTCCTGTATAAACTGGAATTATGACACACAATACACTATGTATGACGCATTTAATGGGTTAATGTGATTGCTGATCCTGTATATGCTGGAATTATGACACACAATACACTATATATGATGAATATAATGGGTTCCTGTGATCGCTGGTTCTGTGTATGCTGAAATTATTACACACAATATACTATGTATGACACATATAATAGGTTACTCTTTTGCTGGTCCTGTATATGCTGGAATTATGACACACAATACACTATATATGACGCATATAATGGGTTACTGTGATCGCTGGTCCTGTACATGATGGGATTATGACACACAATACACTATATATGAGGCATATAATGGGTTACTGTTTTCGCTGGTCCTGTATATGCTGGAATAATCACACACAATACACTTTGTATGAGGCATATAATGGGTTTCTGTGATCGCTGGTCCTGTATATGCTGGAATTATAACACACAGTACACTATGTATGACGCATATAATGGGTTACTGTGATCGCTGGTCCTGTATATGCTGGAATTATGACACACAATACACTATGTATGATGCATATAATGGGTTACTGTGATCATTGGTCCTGTATATGCTGGAATTATGACACACAATACACTATGTATGATGCATATAATGGGTTACTGTAGTCGCTGGTTGTGTATATGTTGGGATTATGACACACAATACACTATGTATGACGCATTTAATGGGTTACTGTGATCGCTGGTTCTGTGTATGCTGGGATTATGACACACAGTACACTATGTATGACACATATAATGGGTTACTGTGATCGTTGGTCCTGTATAAACTGGAATTATGATACACAATACACTATGTATGAGGCATATAATGGGTTACTGTGATCTCTGGTTCTGTATATGCTGGAATTATGACACACAATACACTATGTATAACACATATAATGGGTTACTGTGATCACTGGTTCTGTATATGCTGGAATTATGACACACAATACACTATGTATGACACATATAATGGGTTACTGTGATCGCTGGTTCTGTATATGCTGGAATTATGACACACAATACACTATGTATGAGGCATATAATGGGTTACTGTGATCGCTGGTCCTGTATATGATGGAATTATGATACACAATTAACTATGTATGACACATATAATGGGTTACTGTGATCTCTGGTCCTGTATATGATGGAATTATGATACACAATACACTATGTATGACACATATAATGGGTTACTGTGATCGCTGGTTCTGTATATGCTGGAATTATGACACACAATACACTATGTATGACACATATAATGGGTTACTGTGATCGCTGGTTCTGTATATGATGGAATCATGACACACAATACACTATGTATGAGGCATATAATGGGTTACTGTGATCTCTGGTCCTGTATATGCTGGAATTATGACACACAATTCACTATGTATGAGGCATATAATGGGTTACTGTGATCGCTGGTTCTGTATATGATGGAATTATGATACACAATACACTATGTATGAGGCATATAACGGGTTACTGTGATCTCTGGTCCTGTATATGCTGGAATTATGACACACAATTCACTATGTATGAGGCATATAATGGTTTACTGTGATCGCTGGTCCTGTATATGCTGGAATTATCACACACAATACACTATGTATGAGGCATATAACGGGTTACTGTGATCTCTGGTCCTGTATATGCTGGAATTATGACACACAATACACTATGTATGAGGCATATAATGGGTTACTGTGATCACTGGTTCTGTATATGCTGGAATTATGACACACAATACACTATGTATGACACATATAATGGGTTACTGTGATCGCTGGTTCTGTATATGCTGGAATTATGACACACAATACACTATGTATGACACATATAATGGGTTACTGTGATCGCTGGTTCTGTATATGCTGGAATTATGACACACAATACACTATGTATGACACATATAATGGGTTACTGTGATCGCTGGTTCTGTATATGCTGGAATTATGACACACAATACACTATGTATGACACATATAATGGGTTACTGTGATCGCTGGTTCTGTATATGCTGGGATTATGACACACATTACACTATGTATGACACATATAATGGGTTACTGTGATCGCTGGTTCTGTATATGCTGGAATTATGACACACAATACACTATGTATGAGGCATATAATGGGTTACTGTGATCGCTGGTTCTGTATATGCTGGAATTATGACACACAATACACTATGTATGACACATATAATGGGTTACTGTGATCGCTGGTTCTGTATATGCTGGAATTATGACACACAATACACTATGTATGACACATATAATGGGTTACTGTGATCGCTGGTTCTGTATATGCTGGAATTATGACACACAATACACTATGTATGACACATATAATGGGTTACTGTGATCACTGGTTCTGTATATGCTGGAATTATGACACACAATACACTATGTATGACACATATAATGGGTTACTGTGATCGCTGGTTCTGTATATGCTGGAATTATGACACACAATACACTATGTATGACACATATAATGGGGTTACTGTGATCGCTGGTTCTGTATATGCTGGAATTATGACACACAATACACTATGTATGAGGCATATAATGGGTTACTGTGATCGCTGGTCCTGTATATGATGGAATTATGATACACAATACACTATGTATGACACATATAATGGGTTACTGTGATCGCTGGTTCTGTATATGCTGGAATTATGACACACAATACACTATGTATGACACATATAATGGGTTACTGTGATCGCTGGTCCTGTATATGATGGAATTATGACACACAATACACTATGTATGAGGCATATAACGGGTTACTGTGATCTCTGGTCCTGTATATGCTGGAATTAAGACACACAATTCACTATGTATGAGGCATATAATGGGTTACTGTGATCGCTGGTTCTGTATATGATGGAATTATGATACACAATACACTATGTATGAGGCATATAACGGGTTACTGTGATCTCTGGTCCTGTATATGCTGGAATTATGACACACAATTCACTATGTATGAGGCATATAATGGGTTACTGTGATCGCTGGTCCTGTATATGATGGAATTATTACACACAGTACACTATGTATGAGGCATATAATGGGTTACTGTGATCTCTGGTCCTGTATATGATGGAATTACGACACACAATTCACTATGTATGACGCATATAATGGGTTACTGTGATCACTGGTCCTGTATATGCTGGAATTTTTACACACAATACACTATGTATGACACATATAATGGGTTACTGTGACCGCTGGTCCTGTATATGCTGGAATTATGACACACAATATGTATGACACATATAATGGGTTACTGTGATCACTGGTCCTGTATATGCTGGAATTATGACACACAATTCACTATGTATGACGCATATTATGGGTTACTGTGATCACTGGTCCTGTGTATGCTGGAATTATGACACAGAATACACTATATATGACATATATAATGGGTTACTGTGATTGCTAGTCCTGTATATGCTGGAATTATGACACACAATACACTATGTTTGAGGCATTTAATGGGTTATTGTGATCGCTGGTTCAGTGTATGCTGGAATTATGACACAAAATACACTATGTATGACGCATAGAATGGTTTACTATGATCGCTGGTTCAGTGTATGCTGGAGTTATGACATACAATACACTATATATGACTATGATCGCTGGTCCTGTATATGCTGGAAGTATGACACACAATACACTATGTATGACACATATAATGGGTTACTGTGATCGCTGGTTCTGTGTATGTTGGAATTATGACACACAATACACTATGTCTGATGCATATAATGGGTTACTGTGATCGCTGGTCCTGTATATGCTGGAATTATGACACACAATACACTATGTATAACACATATAATGGGTTACTGTGATCGCTGGTTCTGTGTATGTTGGAATTATGACACACAATACACTATGTATGATGCATATAATGGGTTACTGTGATCGCTGGTTCTGTGTATGTTGGAATTATGACACACAATACACTATGTATAACACATGTAATGGGTTACTGTGATCGCTGGTCCTGTATATGCTGGAATTATGACACACAATACACTATGTATGACACATATAATGGGTTACTGTGATTGCTGGTTCTGTGTATGTTGGAATTATGACACACAATACACTATGTATGACACATATAATGGGTTACTGTGATCGCTGGTCCTGTATATGCTGGAATTATGACACACAATACACTATGTATGACGCATATAATGGGTTACTGTGATCGCTGGTTCTGTATATGATGGAATTATGACACACAATATACTATGTATGATGCATATAATGGGTTACTGTGATCGCTGGTTCTGTATATGCTGGAATTATGACACACAATACACTATGTATGACACATATAATGGGTTACTGTGATCGCTGGTTCTGTATATGCTGGAATTATGACACACAATACACTATGTATGACACATATAATGGGTTACTGTGATCGCTGGTTCTGTATATGCTGGAATTATGACACACAATACACTATGTATGACACTTATAATGGGTTACTGTGATCGCTGGTTCTGTATATGATGGAATTATGACACACAATACACTATGTATGAGGCATAAAACGGGTTACTGTGATCTCTGGTCCTGTATATGCTGGAATTATGACACACAATTCACTATGTATGAGGCATATAATGGGTTACTGTGATCGCTGGTTCTGTATATGATGGAATTATGATACACAATACACTATGTATGAGGCATATAACGGGTTACTGTGATCTCTGGTCCTGTATATGCTGGAATTATGACACACAATTCACTATGTATGAGGCATATAATGGGTTACTGTGATCACTGGTCCTGTGTATGCTGGAATTATGACACACAATACACTATGTATGATTGATATAATGGGTTACTGTGATCGCTGGTCCTGTATATGCTGGAATTATGACACACAATACACTATGTATGATGCATATAATGGGTTACTGTGATCGCTGGTCCTGTATATACTGGAATTATGACACACAATACACTATGTATGACACATATAATGGGTTACTGTGATCGCTGGTTCTGTATATGCTGGGATTATGACACACAATACACTATGTATGATGGATATAATGGGTTACTGTGATCGCTGGTTCAGTGTATGCTGGAATTATGACACACAATACACTAAGTATGACACATATAATGGGTTACTGTGATCGCTGGTTCTGTATATGCTGGAATTAAACACAATACACTATGTATGACACATATAATGGGTTACTGTGATCGCTGGTTCTGTATATGCTGGAATTATGACACACAATACACTTTGTATGAGGTATATAATGGGTTACTGTGATCGCTGGTCCAGTATATGATGGAATTATGATACACAATACACTATGTATGACACATATAATGGGTTACTGTGATCGCTGGTTCTGTATATGCTGGAATTATGACACACAATACACTACATATGACACATATAATGGGTTACTGTGATCGCTGGTCCTGTATATGATGGAATTATGACACACAATACACTATGTATGAGGCATATAAGGGGTTACTGTGATCTCTGGTCCTGTATATGCTGGAATTATGACACACAATTCACTATGTATGAGGCATATAATGGGTTACTGTGATCGCTGGTTCTGTATATGATGGAATTATGACACACAATACACTATGTATGAGGCAGATAATGGGTTACTGTGATCACTGGTCCTGTGTATGCTGGAATTATGACACACAATACACTATGTATAACACATATAATGGGTTACTGTGATCGCTGGTTCTGTATATGCTGGAATTATGACACACAATACACTACATATGACACATATAATGGGTTACTATGATCGCTGGTCCTGTATATGATGGAATTATGACACACAATACACTATGTATGAGGCATATAATGGGTTACTGTGATCACTGGTCCTGTGTATGCTGGAATTATGACACACAATACACTATGTATAACACATTTAATGGGTTACTGTGATCGCTGATCCTGTATATGCTGGAATTATGACACACAATACACTATGTATAACACATATAATGGGTTACTGTGATCGCTGGTCCTCTATATGCTGGAATTATGACACACAATACACTATATATGAGGCATATAATGGGTTACTGTGATCGCTGGTCCTGTATATGATGGAATTATTACACACAGTACACTATGTATGAGGCATATAATGGGTTACTGTGATCTCTGGTCCTGTATATGATGGAATTACGACACACAATTCACTATGTATGACGCATATAATGGGTTACTGTGATCACTGGTCCTGTATATGCTGGAATTTTTACACACAATACACTATGTATGACACATATAATGGGTTACTGTGACCGCTGGTCCTGTATATGCTGGAATTATGACACACAATATGTATGACACATATAATGGGTTACTGTGATCGCTGGTCCTGTATATGCTGGAATTATGACACACAATTCACTATGTATGACGCATATTATGGGTTACTGTGATCACTGGTCCTGTAT
This sequence comes from Taudactylus pleione, assembly GCA_031769625.1. Classification (NCBI taxonomy): domain Eukaryota; kingdom Metazoa; phylum Chordata; class Amphibia; order Anura; family Myobatrachidae; genus Taudactylus; species Taudactylus pleione. Next base: position 2,288,475 of record JAUIMM010000240.1, read on the forward strand.
ATGCTGGAATTATGACACAGAATACACTATATATGACATATATAATGGGTTACTGTGATTGCTAGTCCTGTATATGCTGGAATTATGACACACAATACACTATGTATGAGGCATATAATGGGTTACTGTGATCGCTGGTCCTGTATATGATGGAATTATGACACACAATACACTATGTATGAGGCATATCATGGGTAACTGTGATCACTGGTCCTGTATATGTTGGAATTATGACACATAATTCACTATGTATAACACATATAATGGGTTACTGTGATCGCTGGTCCTGTATATGCTGGAATTATGATACACAATACACTATGTATGAGGCATATAATGGGTTACTATTATCGCTGGTCCTGTATAAACTGGAATTATGACACACAATACACTATGTATGACGCATTTAATGGGTTAATGTGATTGCTGATCCTGTATATGCTGGAATTATGACACACAATACACTATATATGATGAATATAATGGGTTCCTGTGATCGCTGGTTCTGTGTATGCTGAAATTATTACACACAATATACTATGTATGACGCATATAATGGGTTACTGTGATTGCTGGTCCTGTACATGATGGGATTATGACACACAATACACTATATATGAGGCATATAATGGGTTACTGTTTTCGCTGGTCCTGTATATGCTGGAATAATCACACACAATACACTTTGTATGAGGCATATAATGGGTTTCTGTGATCGCTGGTCCTGTATATGCTGGAATTATGACACAAAGTACACTATGTATGACGCATATAATGGGTTACTGTGATCGCTGGTCCTGTATATGCTGGAATTATGACACACAATACACTATGTATGATGCATATAATGGGTTACTGTGATCATTGGTCCTGTATATGCTGGAATTATGACACACAATACACTATGTATGATGCATATAATGGGTTACTGTGGTCGCTGGTTGTGTATATGTTGGGATTATGACACACAATACACTATGTATGACGCATATAATGGGTAATTGTGATCGCTGGTCCTGTGTATGCTGGGATTATGACACACAATACACTATGTATGACACATATAATGGGTTACTGTGATCGTTGGTCCTGTATAAACTGGAATTATGATACACAATACACTATGTTTGAGGCATTTAATGGGTTATTGTGATCGCTGGTTCAGTGTATGCTGGAGTTATGACATACAATACACTATATATGACTGTGATCGCTGGTCCTGTATATGCTGGAAGTATGACACACAATACGCTATGTATGACACATATAATGGGTTACTGTGATCGCTGGTTCTGTGTATGTTGGAATTATGACACACAATACACTATGTATGATGCATATAATGGGTTACTGTGATCGCTGGTCCTGTATATGCTGGAATTATGACACACAATACACTATGTATAACACATATAATGGGTTACTGTGATCGCTGGTTCTGTGTATGTTGGAATTATGACACACAATACACTATGTATAACACATATAATGGGTTACTGTGATCGCTGGTCCTGTATATGCTGGAATTATGACACACAATACACTATGTATGACACATATAATGGGTTACTGTGATTGCTGGTTCTGTGTATGCTGGAATTATGACACACAATACACTTTGTTTGAGGCATATAATGGGTTACTATGATCGCTGGTCCTCTATATGCTGGAATTATGAAACACATTACACTATGTCTGATGCATATAATGGATTACTGTGATCGCTGGTCCTGTATATTATGGGATCATGACACACAATACACTAGGTATGAGGCATATAATGGGTTAATGTGATTGCTGGTCCTGTATATGCTGGAATTATGACACACAATACACTATGTATGACACATATAATGGGTTACTGTGATCGCTGGTCCTGTATATGCTGGAATTATGACACACAATACACTATGTATGAGGCATATAATGGGTTACTGTGATCGCTGGTCCTGTATATGCTGGAATTATGACACACAATACACTATGTATGATGGATATAATGGGTTACTGTGATCGCTGGTCCTGTATATGCTGGAATTATGACACACAATACACTATGTATGACACATATAATAGGTTATTGTGATCGCTGGTTCTGTGTATGCTGGAATTATGACACACAATACACTATATATGAGGCATATACTGAGTTACTGTGATCGCTGGTTCTGTGTATGCTGGAATTATAAGACACAATACACTACATATGAATCATATGATGCATGTAATGGGTTACTGTGATCGCTGGTTCTGTATATGCTGGAACTCTGACCCAAAATACTCTATGTATGACGCATAGAATGGTTTACTATGATCGCTGGTTCAGTGTATGCTGGAATTATGACATACAATACACCATACTTGCCTACTCTCCCGGGACTGTCGGGAGCCTCCCGAAAATCGGGTGCCGCTCCCGACTCCCCTCCAGACTAGGCAAGTCCCCCGGAAAGCCCCGCTAACCCACGCACCAGCTGCAAAATTGGGCGGTGCGGGGGTGTGATGACGCGATTCGAGGTGAAACGCATCATCATAGCCCCGCCCCCTGCCTTATAATGCCAGTAACATTGGCATTATAACGCGGGGGGCGGGGCCACTATGACGTGATCGCGTCGGCACGCCCCCCCTCCGCCTATTTGACCCGCCCCCATCCTCCCTGCTGGACGGACCTGCCAGCCCCCTCCCGGATTCCCCTGCCGAAATGTCGGCAAGTATGCAATAAACTATATATGACGCATAGAATGGGTTACTGTGATCGCTGGTTCTGTGTATGCTGGAATTATGACAAAATACACTATGTATGACACATATAATGGTTTACTCTAATCGCTGGCCCTGTATATGCTGGAATTATGACACACAATACACTATGTATGACACATATAATGGGTTACTGTGATCGCTGGTCCTGTGTATGCTGGGATTATGACACACAATATATTATGTATGATACATATAATGGGTTACTGTGATCGCTGGTCCTGTATATGCTGGAAATATGACACACAATACACTATGTTTGAGGAATATAATGGGTTACTGGCTGTGAACGCTGGTTCAGTGTATGCTGGAATTATGACAGACAATGCACCTTATATGATGCATATAATGGGTTACTGTGATCGCTGGTTCTGTATATGATGGAAGTATGATACACAATACACTATGTATGACGCATATAATGGGTTACTGTGATCGCTGGTTCTGTATATGCTGGGATTATGACACACAATACACTATATATGAAGCATATAATGGGTTACTGTGATTGCTGATTCTGTATATGCTGGGATTATGACACACAATACACTATGTATGAAGCATATAATGGATTACTGTGATCGCTGGTTCTGTATATGCTGGAATTATGACACACAATACACTATGTTTGAGGAATGTAATGGGTTACTGTGAATGCTGGTTCAGTGTATGCTGGAATTATGACACACAATACACTATGTATGACTAATATAATGGGTTACTGTGATCGCTGGTCCTGTATATGCTGGAATTATCACACACAATACACTATGTATGACGCACAGAATGGGTTACTGTGAACACTGGTCCTGTATAAACTGGAATTATGACACACAATACACTATGTATGACGCATATAATGAGTTACTGTGATCGCTGGTTCAGTGTATGCTGGAATTATAAGACACAATACACTACATATGAATCATATGATGCATGTAATGGGTTACTGTGATCGCTGGTTCTGTATATGCTGGAACTCTGACCCAAAATACTCTATGTATGACGCATAGAATGGTTTACTATGATCGCTGGTTCAGTGTATGCTGGAATTATGACATACAATACACCATACTTGCCTACTCTCCCGGGACTGTCGGGAGCCTCCCGAAAATCGGGTGCCGCTCCCGACTCCCCTCCAGACTAGGCAAGTCCCCCGGAAAGCCCCGCTAACCCACGCACCAGCTGCAAAATTGGGCGGTGCGGGGGTGTGATGACGCGATTCGAGGTGAAACGCATCATCATAGCCCCGCCCCCTGCCTTATAATGCCAGTAACATTGGCATTATAACGCGGGGGGCGGGGCCACTATAACGTGATCGCGTCGGCACGCCCCCCCTCCGCCTATTTGACCCGCCCCCATCCTCCCTGCTGGACGGACCTGCCAGCCCCCTCCCGGATTCCCCTGCCGAAATGTCGGCAAGTATGCAATAAACTATATATGACGCATAGAATGGGTTACTGTGATCGCTGGTTCTGTGTATGCTGGAATTATGGCAAAATACACTATGTATGACACATATAATGGTTTACTCTAATCGCTGGTCCTGTATATGCTGGAATTATGACACACAATACACTATGTATGACACATATAATGGGTTACTGTAATCGCTGGTCCTGTGTATGCTGGGATTATGACACACAATACATTATGTATGATACATATAATGGGTTACTGTGATCGCTGGTTCTGTATATGATGGAAGTATGATACACAATACACTATGTATGACGCATATAATGGGTTACTGTGATCGCTGGTTCTGTATATGCTGGGATTATGACACACAATACCCTATATATGAAGCATATAATGGGTTACTGTGATTGCTGATTCTGTATATGCTGGGATTATGACACACAATACACTATGTATGAAGCATATAATGGATTACTGTGATCGCTGGTTCTGTATATGCTGGAATTATGACACACAATACACTATGTTTGAGGAATGTAATGGGTTACTGTGATTGCTGGTCCTGTGTATGCTGGAATTATGACACACAATACACTATGTATGACTAATATAATGGGTTACTGTGATCGCTGGTCCTGTATATGCTGGAATTATCACACACAATACACTATGTATGACGCATATAATGGGGTACTGTGATCGCTGGTTCTGTGTATGCTGGAATTATGACACACAATACACTATGTATGCGGCATATAGTGAGTTACTGTGATCGCTGGGTCTGTGTATGCTGGAATTATGACACAATACACTATGTATGATGCATATAATGGGTTACTGTAATTGCTGGTCCTGTATATGATGGGATTATGACACACAATACACTATGTATGACGCAAATAATGGGTTACCATGATCGCTGGTCCTGTATATGATGGAAGAATGATACACAATACACTATGTATGACGCATATAATGGGTTACTGTGATCGCTGGTTCTGTATATGCTGGGATTATGACACACAATACACTATATATGAAGCATATAATGGGTTACTGTGATCGCTGATTCTGTATATGCTGGAATTATGACACACAATACACTATGTATGAGGCATATAATGGGTTACTGTGATCGCTGGTTCTGTATATGCTGGGATTATGACACACAATACACTATATATGAAGCATATAATGGGTTACTGTGATCGCTGATTCTGTATATGCTGGAATTATGACACACAATACACTATGTATGAGGCATATAATGGGTTACTTTGATCGCTGGTCCTGTATATGCTGGAAATATGACACACAATACACTATGTTTGAGGAATATAATGGGTTACTGTGAACGCTGGTCCTGTATATGCTGGAATTATGACACACAATACACTATGTATGACGCACAGAATGGGTTACTGTGATCGCTGGCTCTGTATAAGCTGGAATTATGACACACAATACACTATGTATGACACATATAATGGGTTACTGTGATCACTGGTCCTGTATATGCTGGAATTATGACACACAATACACTATGTATGACACATATAATGGGTTGCTGTGATCGCTGGTCCTGTATAAACTGGGATTATGACACACAATACACTATGTATGAGGCATATAATGGGTAACTGTGATCGCTGGTCCTGTATATGCTGGAATTATGACACACAATACACTATGTATGATGCATATAATGGGTTACTGCGATCGCTGGTTCTGTATATGCTGGAATTATGACACACAATACACTAGGGGTGTGCACCGGCCACTTTTCGTGTTTTGTGTTTTGTTTTGGATCTGGATCTTTCTTCGTGTTTTGGATCTGGATTGGTTTTGCCAAAACCACCCTTCCGTGTTTTGGGTTCTGGGTTTTGGATCTGTATTTTTTTGAAAAAAAGCATAAAAACAGCTAAAATCACAGAATTTGTAGGTTTTTCTGCTCCTATGCTATTAATAACCTCAATAAACCTTCTATCGGATGAGGTGTTGTCATGTGTGCAAACCACTTATCATACTAACATAAAATAAAGACACTGAGACGTGGATTTGGCAGATAACTTGATGGCGATTTATTGGAGAAATTAATATTATTTATTAATTCTTAAATTAATTAAGGATGTATGGTGGCAAAGAAAGGACGGCCAGAAATCAGCCAGATCTGCTATGCCCACACACAAACAACAAAAGACATAGCAGGCGTAGATCGTCCAGAGTGCATACACATAACCATGTAAACCATGTCAAACACAAAAGGTAACGCTCACCCTCTAACTTGACTACCCACCCGTTTAGGTGATGATACTGCCCCCCGTTAGGTTGGTACAGCCAACTACCAGTCAACGAAGGGAGCGCCCTTAAATCATAATTGCACCTGGACTGGTGAACTGCTGTTCTTTCCCGCCACAGCAAGGTTCTGCTTAGAAGAACCGCCGCACCGCCACCATACCAAGTACTACCCCAATAACGCCAACTCCTCAAAAAGATCCCCAATAAACAATGACACACCCTCCTCTGTTAAATGAACTCCATCAGGTCTATACATATAACTAAATCGAAATTGAATGTTATTATGGTAAATGAAACGGCCATAATTGGCCATCACAAATTTGGCAACTGCGAAATTAAGTTTCTTCCTAGCTTCGTCATTAGCAGGAAAACTCCTAACCCCACGCCAGACCTGTCGAGGTACAATGCAAGACCAAATTAATTTACACAAGGGCCAGGCCGATAGCACCCTCGCCAAATCGTTGACAATATCAACTCGTAATTCTACAGTGGACCTCTGCCCTAAGTCGTTGCCTCCTAAATAAGCCACCAAAATACGTGGCCTACCAAAAAGCCTTGCATACTCTAACAGTTTAGGACAAAAGGAATGCCATCTCATACCTCTGGAACCTATCCAACGGACCCTAGCTGAATATTCAAAAATTGGAGCTTGATCTGAACTCAAACCTAGCAGCCCAGAAAATATATGAGTGGCCTATAACCCAAATGTCCTGCGTGTCAAAGAGCAATCCTAAAGGTGGAGGAAAGCAGTAAATAAAAAATTAGTAATTGTCATAAAACAATAAAATTTTATGGTGTATTAGTGGGATCTGATAGAACATAAGTGAGTATCTGCCAAAAAGAAAAATTTTCTATTGGTCGCCGACTTGACTATTTGAAGTGGCTGAGACAAACAGAAGACACAAAGGGGAACAATGGGTGGGGGGGAATTGGGAAAAAACAGGTGAACTCGGCAAGAGGTAAAATAAAAACCTGCTGAGGGATGGACTATGGCCTAATTAAATGATTGAGAATAGCCGAATTGAATCCGTCAGTTCAGGTAAAAATTGTAAAATCCCACAAGACTCCTTTTGCCAGCAATGGCGAGTAGCTAATCCCGAGTAGGACGGACAGGGGTAACAGACAAGACAGGACAGTACATGAGACAAGACAAAAACCAGGCAAGCATAAAATATAAACGTAACCGGAACAGACTGTGAAATGACTTTAAACAAAGGGCCTTCATGCCTAGGTCGAATGTAACCTTTATAACTATCCGATTTCCAATGTCCTAGGGCCTTAATTTCTGATGCCGAGAAACCCGCAGCTGCCGCCGAAGTTGCGGCTCCGATCAGAAACGAGTGTGTACCAAAATCTTGAGGCGGGAGGCCTAAAACTGATACACACCTCTTCAAAAACCAACCAAACTGGTATTTGGTAAGCGGAGTCCTGTCCATATGCATGAGTCATGAACCAGGAACATCCGGCCGCAATAACTCATACCGCATAGCTAGTGCCACGGGGCAGATCTGTTCGTCCCTAGATGGACCCAACGAGATCCACCTACCCCTACCAGTCTGGTCGGTCTTCGACTGCCGAATCCTACAGAGAACAGACCTCTCACTGACCAGGATATCCGAGAGGAGCATGGCGGCATCAACCCATTTGGATGATGCCACCAGCTCCGATACCCTCAAGGTGCCGTGAAAAGCCTCCAAACACACCACTTGAATCAGGACCGCCTCATACGCAGTAAGAGCCACTCCGAGAACCGCCCCTAATACTGCCGGAAGCAGATGAGCGTCCACAGGTCTCCTACGGTCAGCTACTGGCCGGGAGACCCGTGCCCAACCCTTTAAAGCCTTCACTATCAGAAAACTTTTAGTAAAGTCAGGTTGGCCCTTCAATTTACAATAAAATGCAATGCCCCCCAAAGAGCGCGCAACAGAAGCCCTGGATCTGCCAGCCAAACGGAGACTCCAAATAAAAGAAAGCATCGAACGATGCTGATTCTTACCTGCCTGTTTGCTGCTACGGGAATAATCTTCCCATTCATTCCATGCCTGCCGATATGCTCGCAACGTGGAGGGGGCTAAAGACTGTTCTGCTTGGCCCTCCATGCCGGCTCGATCACCTGCCAAACATAAGAGGGGCAAAGTACAACGTCAGCACCAGGGCCACAGATCGGGACCTAGCCCACTGGAAACGTGATAACGCATCGTCTATCTCATTCTCCACCCCACGAACGTGTCTTGCCTTAAACATGATGTTACAGCGCAAACATGTGAGCACAGCTGCGCTAGCAAGCGCAAAACCAGAAGGGAAGCCGCATGTTGCTGATTGTATCGCATGGACCATGCCCAGGTTGTCCCACCTGATAATGATGCTGCGATTGCGTAACCATTCCCCCCAGATTTCCAAGGAAACCATTATGGGAAAGAGTTTGAGAAGGAGTAAGTCCTTAGTCAAACCCTTTCCCACCCATTCTTCCAGCCAACGGCCAACGCACCAGGAGCCATCAAGGTAACATCCGAACCCCGTGGTGCCTGCTGCGTCGGTGAACAGCTGCAGCTGCAAATTGTCAGCGGCTGGAGACATCCACAACCGAACGCCATTAAAATCCCGAAGAAATGAGACCCAGACAGAGAGGTCCTGCTTAATCTCTGAGGATAAACGTAGCAAATGTCTCGGTTAGTGACACCAGCCGTGGCCCTTTCCAATTTACGTGAAAAAGCTCTGCCCATTGGAATTACTTTACAGGCCCAGGAGGGATTGCGCCTGCCGCAGGGTAATTCTACTGGAAGCCGTGCATTCCGCTATGGCATTACTTGACAGGCTTATCGAGAGGAATGCGACAAGAACCCACTGAGGTACAGATCTCGATACCCAGGAATGACAAGGGGAAGGGCCCTCCGTTTTGTCCACAGCAACGGGAACTCCAAATGAAAAAACAGCGCTCGGAAAGAAAACAAAAGATAACTGCATCTGCCTGAACCGGAAGGGCCGACACACAGAAAGTCATCGAGATAGTGGGCTATTCCATGACTACCGCAAAAATTAAATAAATAAATTCCGCGCACCAGTGTAGGAAGGTGCTAAAATGCTCGAAAAACGCACAGGACACAGAACACCCCATAGGCAAGCATTTGTCTATGCAATATCCGTTGTCCAAGCTAAAAACCCATAAACTGGAATGACTCTGGGTGCAAAGGAAGTAGACGAAAAGCTGACTCAACATCTATCTTAGCCATCAGTGCGCCCGGACCATAACACCTAATGACGTCCAAAGCATCGTCAAAAGACTGGTACACCACCGAGGAAACCTCAACTGGTATGGCATAATTTACTGACGAGCCTGGCGGATAAGACAGATGTTGCATGAGCCCTTATTTTCCTGGAATTTTCTTGGGAACCACTCCCACCGGGGAATTCACAAGATCCCTAATGGGGGTTCTGCAAAAGGCCCAGCAATGCGCCTGCGCTAACCTCGCCAGCCACTTTTTCCCTAAGAATGTGAGGCAATTCAAAGGCAGACTTCAAATTTCTAGGCGAATATGTGTCGACATCCCTGCAAATAGGTAAACGAAAACCAAAACTGAAGCCTTTTAACGAAAATTCTGCGTCCTGCAGAACCGGGTACCAACTCAACCATTTTGCTATGGCTGTGACACGGACAGGGGATGTAACTTTACTTAGCACTTGTGCCTTTTGCTGGCTGTGCAGGCTGCTGCTGGGCACCCCCCTTGAAACACTTGGCAACTGGGTGATTGCCACCACATCGCAAGCAGGGGTGACGAAAACGACATTTTAATGTGGAATTATTAAAGGCGAAGCATTTTCCCCAGACGCCTGCTGTTAGCCCTGACGAACTGAACTAGCTGCTTTGCTCGCGTTGTACCCCTCATAGGCAGGACGCGAAGGCTGCGTGACCTCCAGCAATGTATATTTGTCGAAGTAGGAGCATAGCTGAGAATGGAGCTTCCCGGTGATAGCTGCTTGGGGCAGTGATTGCAATAATAAGCTGTGCACCCTGTAGAAATTCACTGTAGCACATGTATTCTGTCTATTTTGTAAGTTAAATGCTCAGAATACAGTATATAATACAATCTCCTCTATTGGCTGATAATAATGATTCAAAGGAGATAAAAGCTAGATCTAAGGTGCCATACATAAATAAAGCAGTGTCAAAGCCATTACCCCTTACTGTCAGATAACGCATCACTAAAGCATTCTATTCCCCCAATGATACCTCAATGCCCAGCATAATACTGACACTGTTTGCTGCAACTGTTTTCTACCATTAAGAGGGCATAATCAGCACTTAGACCATCTATAAAATACATCATACGAATGTACTGAATGATATAATTCTGGCATATACAGGACCAGCAAACACAGTAAGTAATTATATGTAGAAGTAGAGCCATCCTGTCTGAGCTGAATCTTTTTATTTCATGTGCCGGCTCCTTTACAGATCATATGAGCAAGTTGGGGAATCTGGGAGAGGGCAGAAAAAGAAACCATGCACTGTCCTGGAAACAGATGCACAGATTGGTCCCCTTATGTACTGGATGGTGTATTATCCAGTATTAATAATTGATCCAATAGGTGATCCATATCAGTGCACCCCGTACAGTGCATGTTTTCCAGATCTAGTTGGTGCACAACAATATTCATTACTGGCTTTTTAACTTTTTCTACTGGCTGACACATTTAAAAGATCAACAGGGACTGTAGTGCTAGTTATTTCATTTGTGACACTGAGGGGATCCTAAAAAACATGCAACTTTAGTATTATATGCTATTTCTATTGTAGTCATCATGGTGTGGGCTGAGGGGGGGTTCAGGCAAGGCACTCATAAACCCCTCCTGCATTTGCCTATGGTGCTGGCCACTGCAGCCACAAAGATGATATTGACCAGGGGCATTAAGGACTAAAGGGAAGCACCCCTCCCCCACACTGGCACACCTTCCACAAAGCTGCTGCAGCCTGAGGGGGGATAGAACTATCAATAGGGGAACCACACCTGCAGCTCCTAATAACATGGGGGCACTGTGGAGCCAGGGACCAGGGTCTGGGGAGGCTCATTACTAGGCAGGACATAGCTACACCCACCCCCAGCAGAACAAGAAATCAGAAAAGACACTGATTGAGGACAGAAAGGAAAAGTAAAAGCAATGATATGAAGTAAATGAAAAGAGACTAAATACAATAAGGAAAAGGAGGAGAGAAGAAGAGAAGAAGGAGAAGCACTAAGAGAGTTTTATTAAGGAAAATGACAACTGACAAAATGCACTTCCCTGTCCTGGAGGAATCTGGAACCAAGAGGCTTTGGCCCTCACTTCTAGCCCCTTATATAATGTCTCTATTGAAAACCCGCCCCTGCTAACGATAGGCTAACTCTAAACAGTAATTTGCATACATGTCGGCCCCCATCCTAGAGGTTTAACACACCTCTTTTCTTATGCAATCTTTCGGTTTCACTAACCTTAATTTCCACTCATTTCCAGTCTATTCTGAACACCTCACACCTCACAATAGTGTTTTTATGTCCAAAAGGTTGCACCGAGGTAGCTGGATGACTATGCTAAGCGACACGAGTGGGCGGCACAAACACGTGACCCATCTAGGCGTGAAACTGCAGTGGCAGACAGGATGGCAGTTTGAAAAACTAGGCCCCAAACTGTACATAATGCAAAGAAAAAAAAGAGGTGCAAGATGGAATTGTCCTTGGGCCCTCCCACCCATCCTTATGTTGTGTAAACAGGACATGCACACTTTAACAAACCAATCATTTCAGCGCCAGGGTCTGCCACACAACTGTGGCTGAAATGATTGGTTCGTTTGGGCCCCCACAAAACAAGCTGGCAATTAATCTGTCCCTGCACAAACTGGCTCTACGGAGGCAAGATGTCATCCTCATCCTCCTCATCCACCGATTCCTCACCCTCTTCAGTGTGTACATCCTCATCCTCACAGAGTATTAATTCGTCCCCGCTGGAACCACAGGTCCCTCTGTACGTTCTGGAGGCTGGTCTCCCTGGAAGAGTTGATAATTCATTTTATGAACATCATCTTCTCCACATTTTGTGGAAGCAACCTCCTACGCCTTTCGCTGACAAGGTTCCCGGCTGCACTAAACACTCTTTCGGAGTACACACTGGAGGGGGGCAACTCAGGTAAAATAGAGCCAGTTTGTACAGGGACCTCCAAATTGCTTCTTTTTCCTGCCCGTACAGGTACGGACTGTCTGACATGCCTACTTGGATGCTGTCACCGATGTAATCCTTTAACAGACAGACGCACGCTTGTCGCTGCTGCTTTGAGGATGCAAGTGCGGCTACAGCCCACACAATTCACAAAGACAGAAAAAAAAAGAACAATATTTTAATTGTTTGTGTAGCACACTTTGAGGGTGTCACCACCCTTTAACAGACAGACGCACGCTTGTCGCTGCTGCTTTAAGGATGCAGGTGCGGCTACAGCCAACACAATTCACAAAGACAGAAAAAAGAAGAAGAATATTTTTATTGTTTGTGTAGCACACTTTGAGGGTGTCACCACCCTTTAACAGACAGACGCACACTTGTCGCTGCTGCTTTGAGGATGCAAGTGCGGCTACATCGCACACAAATCACAAACACATTAAAAAAATAGTTTTTTATTTTTTGGAGCACTTTGAGAGTTACACCACCCTTTAACAGACAGACGCACGAATGTCGCTGCTGCTTTGAGGATGCAGGTGGAATCTAGACGGGATTTGGAACCGGGGACACACTACCTCCATCAATTGTCTAAATCCCACTGCACTAATAGCGGATATCGGACGCACGTCTAACACCAACATAGCAGTCAAGGCCTCAGTTATACGTTTTGCTTCAGGATGACTGCTGTCGTACTTCATCCTCATCGCTAGGGACTGTTGGAGGGTCAATTGTTTAGTAAAAGTAGTGATGTTCCTACTTCCTCTCTGGGATGATGAACAACTCCCAGCAGCAGCAATAGCACTAGGAGGAAGTGGTTCTTGATCTTTCCCTATTTTATTTTTATCGGAGAAAGTTTGGTCCTCCATTTATGTTATATTGATATATACGTGCGGCTAAAGCGCACACAAACACAGAAAATATTTTTTTATTTTTGCTGGAGAGTAGTGCACTTTGTGGGTTACACCACCCTTTAAGAAATGAGCCAGCCGGCTCTTTACTTATGGGACACAGGCGCACGCTTGGCGCTGCTCCTTTGTTGATGCACGTGCAGCCACAGTGCACACAAGTCACAAACACAGAAAATATATATTTTTTTGGTTTGGAGTGTACTTTGGGGGTTACAGCACCCTTTAACGGTCAAGCCAGCCGGCCCTTTACTTATGACACAGGCGCACGCTTGGCACTACTTTGTTGATGCACGTGCGGCTACTGCGCACACAGTTCACAAACACAGAAAATAATTTTTTTTTTGGTTTGGACTGGAGTGTACTTTGGGGGCTACAGCACCCTTTAATGGTCAAGCCAGCCGGCCCTTTACTTATGACACAGGTGCACGCTTGGCACTACTTTGTTGATGCACGTGCGGCTACTGCGCACACAATTCACAAACACAGAAAATAATTTTTTTTTTGGTTTGGACTGGAGTGTACTTTGGGGGTTACAGCACCCTTTAACGGTCAAGCCAGCCGGCCCTTTACTTATGACACAGGCGCACGCTTGGCACTACTTTGTTGATGCACGTGCGGCTACTGCGCACACAATTCACAAACACAGAAAATAATTTTTTTTTTGGTTTGGACTGGAGTGTACTTTGGGGGTTACAGCACCCTTTAACAGTCAAGCCAGCCGGCCCTTTACTTATGACACAGGCGCACGCTTGGCACTACTTTGTTGATGCACGTGCGGCTACTGCGCACACAATTCACAAACACAGAAAATAATTTTTTTTTTGGTTTGGACTGGAGTGTACTTTGGGGGTTACAGCACCCTTTAACAGTCAAGCCAGCCGGCCCTTTACTTATGACACAGGCGCACGCTTGGCACTACTTTGTTGATGCACGTGCGGCTACTGCGCACACAATTCACAAACACAGAAAATATTTTTTTTTTTGGTTTGGACTGGAGTGTACTTTGGGGGTTACAGCACCCTTTAACGGTCAAGCCAGCCGGCCCTTTACTTATGACACAGGCGCACGCTTGGCACTACTTTGTTGATGCACGTGTGGCTACTGCGCACACAATTCACAAACACAGAAAATAATTTTTTTTTTGGTTTGGACTGGAGTGTACTTTGGGGGTTACAGCACCCTTTAACGGTAAAGCCAGCCGGCCCTTTACTTATGACACAGGCGCACGCTTGGCACTACTTTATTGATGCACGTGCGGCTACTGCTCACACAATTCACAAACACAGAAAATTATTTTTTTTTTGGTTTGGACTGGAGTGTACTTTGGGGGTTACAGCACCCTTTAACGGTCAAGCCAACCGGCCCTTTACTTATGACACAGGCGCACGCTTGGCACTACTTTGTTGATGCACGTGCGGCTACTGCGCACACAATTCACAAACACAGAAAATAATTTTTTTTTTGGTTTGGACTGGAGTGTACTTTGGGGGTTACAGCACCCTTTAACAGTCAAGCCAGCCGGCCCTTTACTTATGACACAGGCGCACGCTTGGCACTACTTTGTTGATGCACGTGCGGCTACTGCGCACACAATTCACAAACGCAAAAAAAATATTATTTTTTTAGCACTTGGGGGGAGCACCCCTGATGGACAGAGCACCCCCTGGACAACACTACAGCACCCCTTTAGGACTGGGACACTGCACAGGACTTTGGAGTGGACACAGCCCTTATGGACAACTGACTGCACAACACAGTCCAGCCAGCCCCTATGGACTTTGAAGTAGTGGACACAGCCCCTATTAACAACAGCAGCACAGCACAACACAGCCAGCCCCTATGGACTTTGAAGTAGTGGACAACAGCAGCACAGCGCAGCACAGCACAGCACAACACTATTCTGCACTACACTACACTACACAGCCCAGCCAGCCCTAACTCCCACCCTCCCTCTTCACTGTCCACAGCCGAGTGAGAAAATGGCGCCGACGCGGGTACCTTATATAGGATCCAAAACCCGCGAGACTCGGAAGGCGGGAAGATGACGTTTTGCCTCGATTTCAGAATCCGAGTCAGGCGGGAAAAGTCGAGCCTGACTCGGATCGGACTCGGATCGGGGGGGCTCGGGGGGGTTCGGATTTCAGAAATCCGAACCCGCTCACCCCTACAATACACTATGTATGACGCATATAATGGGTTACTGCGATCGCTGGTCCTGTATAAACTGTTATTATGACACACAATACACTATGTATGAGGCATATAATGGGTTACTGTGATCGCTGGTCCTGTATATGCTGGAATTATGACACACAATACACTATGTATGATGCATATAATGGGTTACTGTGATCGCTGGTCCTGTATATGCTGGAATTATGACACACAATACACTATGTATGATGCATATAATGGGTTACATTGATCGGTGGTCCTGTATATGCTGGAATTATGACACACAATACACTATGTATGATGCATATAATGGGTTACTGTGATCGCTGGTCCTGTGTATACTGGAATTATGACACACAATACACCATGTATGATACATATAATGGGTTACTGTGATCGCTGATGTTATTGTGAATATATGCCTATTATATTTTGCTGCAATCTGTTTTCCACGATAGGAAGTTTCACTACTAAATCCCTTGCTAAGAAAAATGCATATAATGATGATGGTATTTCCATGTAGCTTTGAAAATATGTGACTAAGAAAAAGCATTGTATACATGGGTATAATAC
This sequence comes from Taudactylus pleione, assembly GCA_031769625.1. Lineage (NCBI taxonomy): Eukaryota > Metazoa > Chordata > Amphibia > Anura > Myobatrachidae > Taudactylus > Taudactylus pleione. Next base: position 2,304,794 of record JAUIMM010000240.1, read on the forward strand.
GATCTATTATCATTTCACTTAATTGTTTGTTCTTCTCCTTTGGGATTAGATTGAATATTGCAGATATAAGTAGAAACTACAGCAATTTCCCAAGGACAATTATGAACATCCACATTTTGAGGAATGTTTCAGTGGATCTCCTGTAAGTGGAGAAATTTGTGTGTTTAAATAAATTACTGACACTGATAGGTGTTATTTAAGCCATTTTTATTTTCTTTTTAATAGACAATAATAAAAGCTAGTTTTAAACCGTTATATTATAACAATAGTGATAAGAGTGTGCCCTATACATGGAGTCATCTTCTGTTCTCTTCTCTTTTTGATAGTTATATAGGACTTCTATCACTTGGCGGTATATAAGGGACCTTACATACAGTTTCTATAGGACCCACAAATATCTAGCTACACCCCTGACCAGCGCCGTATTAACCCATGGCCGACCCCTAGGCTTTCAGGTGTTTTGGGCCCCCCCCTCCCGGCACTTCTGTCTGTCACCCCACTATAGGCTCTGTATGGTGAGTGGGGCTGGTGAGAGGAAAATGAGCACAGTACATGGTGTAATACAGCGTGGCCAAAAGATGACATAGAGCAGAGTGTATGGGATATAAGCAATAATGGGGGGACTTGGTTTAGTATAGAGAGTGTTTCTGTTTATTAGATTGCTAACAATGGAGACACAGAGCTCCAGACAATCCCAATAACATGTACATTACATTATCATTATTGTCTAGTGCGGGAAGCCTGCTGTCAGAGAGGGTGTTGGCGAGACAAGATGGCTGCTTTAGGGTGTTCCCCTGTCTGTATTCCTAATAGTGGTGATATCTCCCTGTGCCGTGTCTGCAGTGTAGCGTCACTGGGATTAGGGAATCTGCGCTCAACATTGTACATATGTGCGATGCTGAATTAGCCCCAAGTCCTCACAGCTGTAGCTTAAAAAATGGGATTTTACCTGCTCAGGTGATGTGAGGTAAAAGGCACGTTATATCTATGGAGCGTTAATGCGGATTCATTTGTGCGGCTAAAATAAATTGCACATAATTTGTACCCGGCCACGTTAAGTTGAATTTAGCCGCATTAACCCATGTAAAGGGGTAATTGCGGCTAATTGAGTCCCCCCATAGTGTGTAATATACAGTATAGTGTATAGAGACATCCTACAAGCCACTATCCCCATGACTGAAGGCAGGGCCGGATTAAAGGCAGGGCGACAGGGGCGGTCGTCCAGGGGCCCCCACACACAGGGGGCCCCCACACACTGTCCCCGACCCCTGGTCACATGCCTCAGATCAGGTCCGGCTAAGGTTGGTCGCGATCTACTAGAAGCTCGCGGAGCTCCTGCATGTAGATCGTGACCAACTAACTGGGAACGCTGGCCTCTGATCGCTTCAGAGGCCAACGTTCCCAGTGATTCATTGTGCAGGTGACGTCATGACGGCACCCGCGCGATGAGAGGAGCCTGCATGCCTTTACTGGATCTAGTTAGATCCAGCAGGCAGAAGCAGCCGCGACGGCGGGACCCGGGAGCCCTGACAGGTAAGTTTTTCACAGGTGTGTGGGCGCGGAGGGGAAGTTAATACTGGGGGCACTACTTTAGGGTGCATGACTACAGGGGGCCCCCACATGTTTGTTGCCCAGGGGCCCCCACGGAGCTTGATCCGGCCCTGACTGAAGGCACCAGTGTGACTGTCATTTTGCTTTTTATTTACAGAGACAGAGAGAAACATCCGGGAATTCCCCTCTCTGACCGGGATTTACCAGGTACAGTACAAGAATAAAACCCCTGTACACCAGCCCAGAGAATGTGAGGGAGTCTGTACCGTATGGCTCTGCCATGCAATACATAGGGGCCTATTCAATATGTTAATTATCGGGGTCCGAACGGATCCCGATAATTAACATTCTACCTCGCCACGGCCACCAGAGCAATTCAGCAGTGCTCCGGCGTGGAGGCAGCTGATGTGAAATCAATAGGTGAAATCAGCTGCCCCCACGAGCGGCCTCACTGCTCCTGTCGGAGCAGTGACGGTGGTGCGCATGCGCGACCTACAGGACACGCATGCGCTCAAGAGCCTCGACGTCCGGAGCCGGACAGGGGCAGAGCGATCCCAAAGGATCCCTTCTCGCAACCCGGACCTTCGTCCCATTGGAAAGAGCGGGTAGCGATCCACAAGCGGGGTTATTCGCCATCTGAAGATGGCGAATGCTCCCGCAGTCAATCTCCGAAAATATATTATTTTCGGAGCTTGATGAATTCTGTCCCCATACTAGTGTATGGGGACAGCGGGCCATCCCGCAAACGGAAGGTAAGTAGGAGATATATATGATACTAGTGTATGGGGACAGCGGGCCATCCCGCAAACAGAAGGTAAGTAGGAGATATCTATGATATCTCCTGCTTTACCCTCTTAATGAATGGCCCGAATAGTTAATTTTCACAATTGTAGGTGAAAATGTGCTTTTTCACCTGCTTTTGTGAAAATTAAGTTATGATGAATAGGCCCCATAATAATGTTTGGTGCTGGGATCTGTGTTATATAATTGTTCCCCTCTTAAGATAAATCAGTATTATTACATCACCAAAGTTACCCCACAGTAATGGCTGCCATGTACGTACAGCATAGAGGTCCTGATTCAGGTGTGGAGGCAAACGCCATCGCAGCTGTGATCTCTGACGGATTCGCAATTGCGCTAATATGCTAATGACTCACTCGTTGTCCAGTGCTTAGAGCCGCCCACTGACTCTCAGATCCATCGCTCACACACATACCGGAAACATCCAACACAGATCCGGTGGCCATCAGTCCTCTGAGTAAGGCTAAGCTGTCGCAGATACAGGGGGTCTCCAGACACGCAGAAGTCCTCACATAATCACAAGTGAAATAATTAGCTCCATCTGTGGAACTTTGAAAACGTGTCAGTGAGTAATGACTACACCTGTGCACCTGCTGGGTGACCTGGGAAATGTGACCTGTGTGGGGTCTTGAGGGACAAGTTTTAGAACCTCTGATTTAGAGCCTAATTCAGCATGGATCATAATTGCAACCTTGTACGCAGATCGGTCAAAGGAGTGTTCTGCTCATGCATCGCAGTGCGAGGGCGTGAGATAGCATTGCAATCTCACTACGATTACGCACGCAGAAAGAAAGCCATCACAGATTCAGTGACAGGATATCAGCATTTGCGGGCGGTGAGGTGAGAATGGTCAGTGAAACGCAGGCGCGTCTGTCTGTTTAAACGCTGTTACCTGAATGGGTCCCTTGACTGCGGCATTACACCCCAGCTAGTGGAGCCTGGTGCTGGTTGTAAAAATACAAAGGACCCCACGCCATTCCTTCCCCATATGTTTGCAATCAGCACCGTGTTTCTGTGAAACTGATTGTGGGTAAACTCAGGCAATCTCGGACCAGACACGATTCTTAGTACATTTACCCCTCTCTCTCTTTCATATGTCTTATCTATGTATTTATCTATCTGAGTGACATCTATATAATAATCGGCTATGACATGTGCAGTGGGGAACAGAGAGGAAGGAGATGGGACCATGGGGGGTCAGAGGGAAGGGATGTGGGAAAATGTGGCCGGGGAAAGTGTTGTTATGGGGGAACGATCCTTGCACCAGCATTCCCTGTGTCCAATATACCAGTGTATGTAATAATATAATAGTGTTCAGGTTCCCATTACACCAGCCACCACTGACACCCCACACCCCTGCTAGCCCTAGTCCTATGTGTGGAGCCATCAGCAGCTTATATATGGGCATCTTTTTATCTTCTGAATGAAATGTGATAAACCTATAACATTTAGTAACTAGCTTATATTGGTTACATTCTGTATTCTCACTAATGTATGGGGGGAGGCAGACAAATGGGTGACTGTCAGTGGAGAGACGGTGAGCAGAGCTGTAGGAAGCTGATTACGCCTATAATGCCCATGGCTACAGACGCACAGCTAGGAGGAGTGACTATAACATACATATTCCCATGTATCAGTGTAATGTACACCCCACCGGCACACTATGTGACCTATTCATCACCGTGATTGGGGCCATTACACCTGCGGACACAGTGGCTTCCCCGTGTCTGTCACACACCTCATTCAGAAATATTGCAGCACAGTAAATACAGTATGACGGTTATTTCCTGTGTGACATGATGTGCCACGTGTCCCCATACAGTAGTAGTATGGGGGTGACTATTCCTCAGGCCTGACACCCTCGTCAGGTGACATTACCCGCTGAGCCCTGCTCCTTCCTATAGGGATGAGTTCCAGATTGTGAGGAGGGATCCATTAGGAGCATTCAGCCTCCACTCTGGTCCATACCACCGGGCATTACACAGCTCACACCTTACATGGGGAAGGAGACACACTCTCACACCTCACATGGGGCATTACACAGCTCACACCTCACATGGGACATTACACAGCTTACATCTCACATGGGGCAGGACATGCACTCTCACACCTCACATGGGGCATTTCACAGCTCACACCTCACATGGGGCAAGACACACTCTCATACCTCACATGGGGCATTACACAGCTCACATCTCTCATGGGACATTACACAGCTCACACCTCACATGGGACATTACACAGCTCACACCTCACATGGGGCATTACACAGCTCACACCTCACATGGGACATTACACAGCTCACACCTCACATGGGGCAGGACACGCACTCTCACATGGGGCATTACACAGCTCACACCTCACATGGGACATTACACAGCTCACACCTCACATTGGGCATTACACAGCTCACACCTCACATGGGAAATTACACAGCTCACACCTCACATGGGACATTACACAGCTCACACCTCACATGGGGCATTACACAGCTCACACCTCACATGGGAAATTACACAGCTCACACCTCACATGGGACATTACACAGCTCACACCTCACATGGGGCATTACACAGCTCACACCTCACATGGGGCATTACACAGCTCACACCTCACATGGGGCATTACACAGCTCACACCTCACATGGGGCATTACACAGCTCACACCTCACATGGGGCATTACACAGCTCACACCTCACATGGAGCATTACACAGCTCACATCTCACATGGGGCATTACACAGCTCACACCTCACATGGGGCATTACACGCACTCTCACACAGCACCCTGATTAGGATAGAAGCGTTAGAGCATTTATTTTTTACCAGAATTGCCTCCACCTTGCTTACAGGGCATATGTATTAAGGAATATTTGCAGGATATGCCCCAAACACGCCCAAAAACATTAAGTACAACCCTATCATTAATAAATATCCCCTTAATGAGACAATCAGTTGATGAAGCCTTAGGAAATAAATATATATTACGGCATCAGCTGGAAGGATGAGCTGCAAATACATAATAAGCCGTCATTGTGTAGTAACCTCTGCACACACACATATGTGTAACGTGTAAGCGTGTCCCCTGCAGAGGTCAGGTCACCTCCTGCTGCAACATATTCCCAAACACCACCTCCTTCAAAAATAATACAAACTCCAAATGTGTCTGCTCCAACTTAATGAGACCCAACAGAAGACAAGATACCAGTACCAGGCCATAGAGGGACTTGCATACAAGAAGCAGTAGTATTCAGATTTCATAGTAGATAAAGGTCATTTTTGAAAATGGAAGGATCTGGATGTGAAATTTCCCCCCCAAAAAATCAATGTTTGCAAAGACGCTACAGACTCAGGAAAAGATAAATTCCGGATCCGGGTGGTCCTGCGTGTGCCCTGACCAGAGCTTGTTTCTGGTTGCTCTGTGGGAAGGTCAACCTTGTTGTCGCTTGGAGTAGGGCCAGGAAGCTGTTCTTTAATATCCCTTAGATCTGACGGATCTCTGCCAGAATGGAGTTTTGCTCCTGCATGCTGCTCTGGAATGATGTGGTCTTCAACTGTAGTTTGGTTTGCCCCTGCCACTCTAAGGCCATTGATGACATCAACCAAGGTGGCAGTGGTGGATGGGGGTGACACAGTTGATGGCAGTTGTGTTTCCCCCCATCCAATTGCAGCCTTTGAGTGTCTTGTATTCCTAAAGGTAAAGAAATAAACGTTAAAAAATAATTTTGGAGACAGACAGACCGATAGATACCAGATTCGGCATGCAAAGCCTCTTGGGCAGGACCCAACAGGTCTTGTAATTGAGCCTCTGCCAAAAAACTCCATTCTAGGGCAGGCAACATTTTAACTTCTCTGGGGGTCAAACGTAAAATCTCAGGGAGTGGACCTCCTGGCCCTTTTGCATGCTGGATCCGAGATTTAATAAAAAAAAATTTAAAAAAAGTTATCGCACATCTCCAAAGGTGGGAGTACTGCCCTCCGTCTGTGAGCTCGATCAGAAAGCCTCATAGCCGCAGCCTGAGTGACAGGCTGTGGTGTTGTGGAGGTGGAGCAGAGTGTTCCTGACCAACGTTCCATGAGGAACGAGGCCAAGGTCTATGTGGGTGCATGCATACTTCCTGCCGATACGATAGCTGGCTGTGGGATGAGCACACACCACTGCATTTGCATAGCCCCCTTGTCAGCCTTAAGTGCAGGGAAGCTGTAACCCTGGTTAAGGGCTAACGTAAATACAGTATTATTAAACATACATATTCTCAGGTAATATGGGTTCATAGGTTGACAAATGTTATATATGACTTTTATGCATACCTCCCAACATGACCCTCTCCAGGAGGGACACAATGCTCTGGTCCTGGACTTCCCTGGTAAGAGGTTGGGCTGCAGCGCAGTTCATAATTCAAATAGGGGAACCACACCAATTGTCATTTCACACGCAGTTGGTGGGACTCCCCTATTTGAATTTTGGACTGTACTGCAGCCCCACCTCTGGAGCCGCCACCAATCATAAATTACCAGGGAAGTCCAGGACCAGAGCATTGTGTCCCTCCTGGAGAGGGTCATGTTGGGAGGTATGTTTATGTATAGTTGTACATTGAGGTAAAACATGCCTAAACTATTCATTCTTTAAGAAATAGCAGTAAAGGATATGTATGTATAATTTATGAATAAAATGCATATATGTTTCATGTAGTTATATGACAGTGTATGTGGTACTTTTTTCTCTGTGGTGGGGATGTGCCCAAGTGTGTGGGATGCACATGCACAGGAGAAGAAGGGGAGGAGTGATATGACTGGGAGTGATTGGGTTCCTGTCAAGGAAAGAAGGCCGGGGACAGAGAGTGGGATAAAGACTGTGACCGATGTTACAGTTACGTATGTAAATATATTTGGACACATATAAGTGATCCACTGTAACCATCACTCTCAGTGGGAATAGTAATGAATGTCACAATTTATAATCTTATGCCATTATACGTTAGAGTTGCCTATTGCCCCCTTCTGTGAGTTTCATCACCAAACTTTTGTGGTTAAACTACTATTTTAAATACAAGTATTGGTTATAAGTGTAAGAGGTGTGTGGTGCGGGGCCTGCTGCCGTGCAGGTGTACTTCTGTATCCTACCTTGCATCACACCCTCTCACCTTCAGGCCGTATAGGAAACAGACTATCCTGGAAAACCCAACTGGGAACGATGCGGTGACCTAGGAGTAAGGAGATGAGATGAGAGCCGTCCTCCCTCTATGCCGACCAATACGTCCTACTTAATTTAAGACTACACAAAATAAATTTGGGATTTAATTGAAGATCATCACTGGCACTTTGGCCTCAGATCCCGAGTTTCACCTATAGGTACTCACGCACCAGGTTAAGACTCAACCTTGCACCGGAGTGTGAGGTCCACTGTATGTCCTGAAGAAAGGATAATAGCCAGAGACAAACTAACAGTAATAGACAGACAAACACAAAGGTGCTCACCGGTGGTACTCTTGGGTTCCGTCCTGCTGGATCCCGCGCACAGGTTCCTGTAGGGGAGAGAAAAATACGCAGTACAGGGTTCTAACCTAGTCTAGAGGTATGTCACCCTTTTATGTTACCTAAATCTGCAAACACAACGTCCCTAACTCACTGGCCAGACTAACCTGTATGTGGTGTAACAGATCCTTCTACTTCAACAAGCAACAGTGCTAAATCAATTTACCCTGCACGACACAACACACAAAGCAATACTAGGACGGGTAAACCTTACAAGTGACTGCGGGTTAATGATGTAATTACTGTCTTTTTAAACCTGCCTATCAAAAGCTGGCCAGCTTCTCTCTTAGGTGACTGTGAAACACCTATTAGTTTAGTGGGAGCTGGACAGCTCTCTACGGGGAACTTGGAGGGTGAGGGTCATTTGGGTAAGAGCCTGACAGCTCTACATGCAAGGGACATATTCAGATGGTGGGAGCCTGACAGCGCTCCACAGGGTACTTGGAGGGTGAGAGTCGCACAACTGCTCACACCTCTTTACACTTCCACTGGGGCTACCTATTATACCAGTGATCTGGGCTTTAGCGTGCCTACCTAAAGGTGGGCACATTTTATAATATGGGCCTAATGCCCTGAGTACTTTATTGTGGGCTCAGGCCTACAGGCCTGCCTAATTGTGGGTATGTTTAATGATCTGGGCCTAATGCCCAGAACACTGCATTTTGGGGCTCAGGCCTTTTGGCCTGCCTACTCAGGGGTATCCTTTAGTGTTCTGGGCCCAATGCCCAGAACACTTTACGTAGGACTCAGGCCTATAGGCCTGCCTAATAAGACCAGAGTACTTTGGGCCTACTGCTCAAAGTCACTCTGTAGAGATGGGCACGGTTGGCCACCTACCTACTCACTTAGTGACCTGGGCCTAATACCCAGGTCACTCAATCCTAATTGGGGCAACAACTCTATCGGGCTTAATTCCCTCTATGGAGACCAGGCCTAGTGCCCACCTATCAGAGGAACAGGTCTAAAGCCTGACCTAGTGCCCGATGCCTGGTGGTCTAGGGAGTTATATATAAGTCGCCTACCCGAATCGTTGGAAGAGGCTGTAGTGGGGTGCTTCATTAAGCTCTTTTGCATTCCACCACTGCAGTCCTCTCCGATCCTCAGCTGAAGCTCCACCTCCTGCAGACTGTCGCCATCCTCAAGACTCTTCTGGCCTCTTCCACGGCCTCTGGAGTTCTTCTAAAGAGGTCCGTCTTTCCGCGCTGCCAACTGAATGAGCTCTCCCGCCAGCACCATCCAAAATATGATGCTGCCAGTGGGCGGAGCTATGTCGCAGCGAGCCTTGATTGGCTCACCGTGGCCAATTTCTATGGAAGCCAAGAAGCAGCCCCAGCGCAGGATTCTCGCAGCGACCTAACCTCCGCTGCTGGAAAGGACCGGATGGTCCCTTCACCAGATACCCACTGTCTCTGTACCACAGGCGCTGGGGACACTCACTGTCTCAGCGCCAGCTATGGATATGTCCGGCAGAGGACACATCCTCAACATCCTGCTGTGCCGATGCTTGGATCAGCCACTTGATCCCAATACGACTTTCCACATCCCCCCCTTTTTCCTTTGTAGTCCCTACAAAGCTGGGACTGTACGTCCAATCAAAGTTTGGATCTGCAAAGCGTGGAGTGGGCACTCCTAACTTCAAACATGTAGAACGTCTAGGCTGAACAGAAGGGAAAGCAATAGATGGGGTTGGACTTGAATCAGCCACTAGTTTCTCTGGTGTCAAGGGGTCCGTTGGTTTAGAAGATGATTGGTGGGCACCCACCAATGATGATTAGAAGATGATTGGTGGGCACCCACCAATCATCGTCCTCTACTTCTGGGGAATCAGGCTCCTCCATTATTGGCTCTAGGGGGCATAGATCATCAAAGCAATAAGGCCATTACATGTCACGCTGTAAGATGCGAAGACGCCCACTGCTATCTTCAGCCCGAACCTCATAAACAAGGTTATCAGGAGACACATGCCGCTGGATGATGTAAGGCAGCACCTCCCACCTCTCACTCCACTTATTCCCTGGTCGTTTCTCCTGGACCAGTACTCATTGACCTACTGAGAGTGGTCCCCTTAACTTCCATTCTGGACTGGGATGAATCGTAGATGCTGCAGATGATGATGCACCCACACATCTCCCTACTGACACCCTGACATGTGGGCACCATGGTGCAGGTAATATTGCACCCACACATCTCCCTACTGACACCCTGACATGTGGGCACCATGCTGTAGGTAATATTGCACCCGCACATCTCCATACTGACACCCAGACATGTGGGCACCATGCTGCAGATAATACTGCACCCACACATCTCCCTACTGACACCCAGACATGTGGGCACCATGCTATAGATAATTCTGCACCCACACATCTCCCTACTGACACCCAGACATGTGGGCACCATGCTGCAGGTAATATTGCACCCACACATCTCCCTACTGACACCCAGACATGTGGGCACCATGCTGCAGGTAATATTGCACCCACACATCTACCTACTGACACCCAGACATGTGGGCACCATGCTGCAGATGATGATGCACCCACACATCTCCATACTGACACCCAGACATGTGGGCACCATGCTGCAGGTAATATTGCACCCACACATCTACCTACTGACACCCAGACATGTGGGCACCATGCTGCAGGTAATACTGCACCCACACATCTCCCTACTGACACCCAGACATGTGGGCACCATGCTGCAGATAATACTGCACCCACACATCTCCCTACTGACACCCGGACATGTGGGCACCATGCTATAGATAATTCTGCACCCACACATCTCCCTACTGACACCCAGACATGTGGGCACCATGCTGCAGATGATGATGCACCCACCATGCTGCAGATAATACTGCACCCACACATCTCCCTACTGACACCCAGACATATGGGCACCATGCTGCAGGTAATACTGCACCCACATATCTCCTTACTGATACCCTGACATGTGGGCACCACGCTGCAGGTAATACTGCACCCACACATCTCCATACTGACACCCTGACATGTGGGCACCATGCTGCAGGTAATACTGCACCCACACATCTCCCTACTGTATGAAGTAAGGCAGCACCTCCCACCTCTCACTTATTCCCTGGTTATTTATACCGGACCAGTACTCATTGACCTACTGAGAGTGGTCCCCTTAACTTCCATTCTGGACTGGGATGAACCGTAGATGCTGCAGATGCATTTAGTTAATCAGGATGTAGTCCTGCCTGTCATTTACATACACCTCCACATACCTGTCCTACATCATTTACACCTCCACCTACCTGTCCCACATCATTTACACCTCCACATACCTGTCCTACATCATTTACATCTCATACCTGTCCTACATCATTTACACCTCCTCATACCTGTCCCACATCATTTACATCTCCACATACCTGTCCTACATCATTTACACCTCCACATACCTGTCATACACCATTTACACCTCCACATACCTGTCCCACATCATTTACACCTCCACATACCTGTCCCATATAATTTACACCTCCATATACCTGTCCCACATAATGTACACCTCCACATACCTGTCCTACATCATTACACCTCCACATACCTGTCATACACCATTTACACCTCCACATACCTGTCCCACATCATTTACACCTCCACATACCTGTTCCACATCATTTACACCTCCACATACCTGTCCCATATAATTTACACCTCCATATACCTGTCCCACATAATGTACACCTCCACATACCTGTCCTACATCATTACACCTCCACATACCTGTCCTACATCAATTACACCTCCACATACCTGTCCTACATCATTTACACCTCCACATACCTGTTCCACATCATTTACACCTCCACATACCTGTCATACACCATTTACACCTCCACATACCTGTCCTACACCATTTACACCTCCACATACCTGTCCTACATCATTTACACCTCCACATATCTGTCCTACACCATTTACACCTCCACACACCTGTCCAATATAATTTGCACCTCCACATACCTGTCCTACATAATTTACACCTCTACATGCCTCTACATGCCTGTTCTACATCACTTACACCTCCACATACCTGTCACACACAATGGCATAACTAGGGTATTTGGAGCCCAGAGCAAATTGAAAAATGGAGCGACCCCCTCATGTGCGCGTGCAATAATAAATGGGTGTGGTCACTGAAAAATGGGAAAAGTCCTTTCCATTCCATATGCTCCTTAATGCAGTCCCCCCTATGCATTGCCCCTAGTAGTGGTCCCCCTTACGCAGCCCCCCATTAGTTTCCCTTTATACAGTGCCCCCAGTAGTGATCCCCCTTATGCAGTCCCCCCAGTAGTGGTCACCCTTATGCAGTCCCCCAGTAGTGGTCCCTTTTATGCAGGCCCCCATTAGTGTCCATTATATAGTGCCCCAAGTAGTGGTCCCCCTTATGCAGGCCCCCAGTAGTGGTCCCTTTTATGCAGGCCTCCATTAGTGTCCCTTATATAGTGCCCCCAGTAGTGGTCCCCCTTATGCAGGCCCCTAGTAGTGATGCAGTGCCCCCAGGAGTGGTCCCCCTTATGCAGGCCCCCAGTAGTGCCCTTTATACAGTGCCCCCAGTAGTGGTCCCCCTTGTGCAGGCCCCCAGTAGTGATCCCCCCTATGCAGTGCCCCCAGGAGTGGTCCCTCTTATGCAGGCAGTGGCGGTTCTTGGGGCGGGCAAGCAGGGCTATTGCCCAGCGTGCTGCAGCCTGAGGGTGCGACCACAGTAAATAGACGGGACCTGACCGCGCTTGCCCGTCCAGCATCTTATTCCACAGCAGCTGTCACTCACTTGCTCCCTCCCACCTTACTCCCAGAATGCTGATGCGACACCTCCGTGGCATTCTGGGAGTCCCAGAATGCTATGGGCGCAGCCGCAGGAATCACTGAGCGCAGGGGAGAGAGGACCGCCGGGACGGACTGCCGAGAGAAGCGCGGGCAGCCGCAGAGGAGCGCTTGTTGTTGGGTGTGACGTGTCCGACTCCTGAGTCCTCACACCATGGTCACCAGCTCACTCCCAGACGGATTCATCTGTCAGATTTGTCCCGGCCCAAGCAGAAGGCAGCGTTGGGCGTGGTGGTGGTACTAGTACTGTAACTATGCACTCAGCCACTGCAGTCCCTGACTGACCTCTCAGTTCTACCCCTGCTGAGAGTGGTCAAAGACAGAAGATGTAAGACAGGTGTGTGTGTGAGGGGCAGAGTGGACTTCTTATATTCATCAATAATAACTATATATATAAAACACAATAACAATAATATGAATGTTTATACATTAATAATTTCTGTATAAAAATGAATCTTAATGTTCTGCTTTTTTTCCTTATCAGTGTGTTTTGTTATTGTGCTTTATACATAATTTAATGAATCAGAATAGATATTTAATCTAAGAGGATAATGTGCAAGGGGGTTAGAGAAAAAAAATATGGAAGTGGTCCTGGTGGATACAGAAACAAAGTACACTTCTGTAATTGGGGATAGGGGAGAGGGCGTTGACCAGAACAATATCACTTTTTTCTAAGTATTGATAGATTTCAATTTTGTACTTAAGGTTACATAACACCCTTTTTTAATTCTGTATCCTCCTATAAAACTGATATAATTAAAGTAAACAAAGAAATTAAATCTGCAATGCTGTCTTTTTATTTAATAAACAGAAAAGAATAAAGCTGTATTTTTAACTTCAAGAACAATAGAAGTAGTTTGCAGTAATAAATTGCTAGACTTTCAAGAACATGATGGTGCACAATATTGCTGCTGTGATGTGAGATATATAATACACGATGTATAAATGGGGGGGGGCAATGTAAACTTTCACCCTGAGCTCCACAAAGTCTAGAACCGGCCCTGTATGCAGGCCCCCAGTAGTGCCCTTTATACAGTGCCCCCAGTAGTGGTCCCCCTTATGCAGGACCCCAGTAGTGGTCACCCTTATGCAGGACCCCAGTAGTGGTCACCCTTATGCAGGACCCCAGGAGTGATTCGCCCTATGCAGCGCCCCTTATGTAGTGCCCCCTGTAGTGGTCCCTCCTGTGCAGTGCCCCTGGTGCCCCCAGTAGTAAGCCCCTTATAAAGTGCCCCCAGTAGTAGCGCCCCCAGTTGTGTTTTCCCGATGCAGTGCCCCCTGTAGTAAGCCCCTTATAAAGTGCCCCCAGTAGTAGCACCCCCAGTTGTGTTTCCCCGATGCAGTGCCACCAGTAGTGGTCCCCCGATGCAAGCCCCCAGTAGTGATTTGCCCTATGCTGTTCCCCTTATACAGTGCCCCCAGCAGTGTTCCCCCTGTGCAGTGCCCCTTGTGCCCCCAGCAGTAAGCCCCTTATAAAGTTCCCCCAGTAGTGCCCCCAGTAGTGGTCCCTTCTATGCAGTGCCCCTTATATAGTGCCCTCAGTAGTAGCCCCCACCTATGTAGTGCCCTTTATATAGTGCCCCCAGTAGTAGTCCCCCCATATGCAGTGCCCCCAGTAGTAGTCTCCTCTGCAGTATTGCCCCCAGTAGTGGTCCCCCAATGCAGTGCCCCCAGTAGCAGTCCCCTCCCCTTGATGCAGTGCCCCCAGTAGTAGCCCTCTCCCCTTGTTGCAGTGCCCCCAGTAGAAGTTCACCCCCAAGTAGTGCCCTCGGTAGTGTTCCCCCCCGATGCAGTGCCCCCAGCAGTAGTCTCCCCCTCCTCCAGCAGTGCAGACAAACACACATGTAAAAAAAAGAAAAAAACCCCACTTACCTGAATCCTTGCTCCTGCTCCCGCACCATCCGCATCTACGTTCTCCCAGGCCGGCCCGCTCTGCATCATGGGAGAGACGTCATGTCATCTCTCCCATTACCCACTGTGGGAGCTGGAAGATGAAGCTCATGAGTGAGCTCCTTCCCGGCTTCGGCAGTGGGCGCAGGAGTCATTGAGAGTCTGTCTGAGGCTCATTGGCTGCTAATTAAAACAAACACACAGCCACCGGAACGTGACTGTGTGTTTGTTACTTACTGTGTGTAGTGCTGACCGAACTCCGCCCAGTCAGCACTACACTGACCACGGTGTCCTGGACCACGGCGCTACCGATCCGATGGCGCCCAGGGCACACGCCCCTTCTCAAACACCCTTAGTGACGTCACTGGCCCCATACCATTTTTATCTCCACATACAGTACCTGCCCCACATCACTTATATCTCACCTGGGGCGGGTTGCAGCAAAGTAAGGAATGCGGTCATACCCCAGAAAGTGCAGTTTTCAGGAGTTTTACTACATTTCTCATTTTCACCAATGCCGGGAATGCCATGCATACAGGGAGCTTGGATGCGGAAGATGGCGTTACCCTATAGAAGCCTATGGGCTTCTAATCGCAGAGAGATGTGAGAGGAATCCAATGGTATCCCTCATATAGACATAGAAGTCCCTCATTTGCAAAGGACCGCATTTACTGAGTTATGCTACTTAAACCCCAAAGTGTATGATTATTTATTGGGAGGGGTGTCCATGGATTCTGCATTGTGTCCTGACAGTTTTACCTTAATATAAATATCTTCTCTACCTTTTCACCTGTGCACAAAAAAAATAATTTGATGCAAGTTTGGAATTGGATTGTATATGGATTTTGCCGTGAGAGCGGCTGGCAGGACCCAACTCCCACCTAATTGGATTGACCCCTGAGAATCAGGCTCATAACACAAAGGGCTCTATTTACTACAATCCGCATATTGAATGCGGATTGTAGTGTGATATTACCGAGTGAATTCGCATTGCGAATTCAGGCAATATCACAGGGATTTACTATAAATCCCTTGCAGGGACAGAGCTTGCGATAAAGCTCTGTCCCTGCGGATCCCATCCGCACTCTAGTCGCGGTATTTTCAGAAAAAATACCGCGACTAAGAGCCCGCGCATGCGCCGACCGACCACCGCTACTACCCCCCCACCGACGCTAAGCCCCGCCCCTGGTGCTAAGCCCCGCCCCCAGCGATCGCGGACCCCCGCGACCCCCCCTCCCTTCATTACACTTACCTGCATCATCCTGGCCTCCGGTGATCTTCTCCGGGCTTCCCGATCAGGTGATCTCCCATACTGCACTGGGACCCGATCACCTGATGACCGGGCCCCAGTGCACTGTGGGAGACCAGCTGACCGGAGAGGAGCCATCACCGGAGGCCCGTTCACCGGTCCCTGGATTCAGGTAAGGAAAAAAAAAATGTTTAATTTTTTCTTCTTTTTTTTACAGTAATCAGCTTGCGGTCTACTTAGACCACATAGCTGATTACTGGTACCGGCTCCCGCCTCTGCTCTCTCCGTTAGAGCAGAGTGGGAGCCCGGTAACCGGGGGAGACCCTGGATAACGCCACCTCCAGGTGGCGTTATTATCACAGGGCTTCCCCCGGTATTTTTTTACAATTTATTTTTAGTAACTTGCACACAGATCACATTTCCCATTACAATTATGGGAAATGAGATCTGCTTTACTAAAAATAAGTGATACTTAGGGCTTGGAGTAGAATTTTACAAATTCTACTCCAATTGCCCTGTAATAACTACAGGTGAAACTAAAATAATGTGAAAAGGGTACACCCTTTTTCACTTTATTTTAGTAAAAATAATGTTAATAAATAGAGCCCAAAGGGCTCTATTTACTACAATCCGCATTGGTAATGCAGATTGTAGTGTGATATTAACAACTGAATTCGCATTGTGAATTCAGGCAATATCACAGGGATTTACTACAAATCCCTTGCAGGGACAGAGCTTGCGATAAAGCTCTGTCCCTGCGAATCCCGTTCGGAGCCGTAGCACGGTATTTTCGGAAAAAATGCAGTGATTAAGTGCCTGCGCACGCGCCGACCGGTCGCCGCTGCTACCCCCCCCCGGCGCTAAGCCCCGCCCCCCGCGACCCCCCTCTCCCTTACTTACACCTACCTGCATGCTCCAGGCCTCCGGTGATGTTCTCCATTCCTCCGGTCAGGTGATCTCCCATACTGCACAGGGACCCGATCACCTGAGGACCGGGCAGCAGTGCACTATGGGAGAGGGGAGTCATCACCGGAGCCCCGATCACCGGTCCCTGGAGTCAGGTAAGTCAATTTTTTTTTTACTATTTTTTTTTACAGTGATCAGCTTGCGGTCTGTTTAGCAGAGATCAGCGTTGGTCTGTTTAGAGAACTTTAGACCACATAGCTGATTACTGGGACCGACTCCCGGCTCTGCTCTCCCCGTTAGAGCAGGCCAGGAGTCCGGTAACCGGGGGAGACCCTGGATAACGCCACCTCCTGGCGTTATTATCACAGGGCTTTCCCCGGTATTTTTTCACATTTATTTTTAGTAACTCTGGTCGGATCACATTTCCCATTACAATTATGTGAAATGCGATCTGCTTTACTAAAAATAAGTGATACTTAGGGGTTGGAGTAGAATTTTACTAATTCTACTCCAATTGCCCTGTAATAACTATAGGTGACACTAAAATAATGTGAAAAGGGTGTGAAAACACAAAACAGCCTTTTTCACTTTATTTTAGTAAAAATAATGTTAATAAATTGAGCCCAAAGTCAGCAAGTGAGACAATGACATACAGGATCACAGATTACCATCTAGATAATAATGGAGGATGACCTGTCCCGGTTACTGTTCTGCATTTCTCCACCAGATGTATTATTATGTCTATACGTATATTACTGTATATAGATGACTAATTTTATTTTTGCACTCAACAGCTCCACCAATATGCAGAAATAAGGACTGCCAAAGGCTCAGACAGGAGGAAAGAAAAAGAAAAAAATCGTTCCTGTCTCGCATCAGCCGGAGAATATGCCGCCTAATATTCAGTAAGCTAAGTAGATAAAGCTGTGACATTATATGACCCCTCTCTGTGATTACATAGTGTACACCTTGGGGGAGTCATGCAGTTCCCTATGCTAAATACAAGGGGTAACTACCATAGGTTGTGGGGGTGCAGCCCATGGATGGGGGCGTCCATCTTCCCTGATACAGTTCCATGTGTTATATAGGATTTCCATCACTTGGCGGTACACAAGGGACCATACATACGGGATGTAGTCAATATACCGATGGTCGCAAAGCCGTCTGACTAAATCCCGGCATCAAAATCCCAATTTGGGACTAAAGATAGGCGTCTAAATCCTGACAGATGGCTTCCTGAATATAGGTAATCCGCCTACTGTTAGCTGCGGAGGGGGAGGGTTAGGCACCACTGGGGGGACTTAGGGTTAGGAACCACCCACAGAGTTATAGGGTTAGGCACCACTAAGGGAAGGTAAGGGGGGAAGGGTAGGGTTACCTTAGCCATCGGAATTCATCATGTTCGAGCTTCCAGCATCGGTATCTCACCTGGCCGCTATACTCAACCCCATACATACAGCTGGCATGAGGCCACAAATATCTAGTTACGCCCCTAACCCATGGCCATCCCCTAGGCTGTCGGGTGTTTTGGGCTCCCCCCCCAACAGTTGTCCTGACAGTTTTACCTTAAAATAAATATTTTCCCGACCCTTTCACCTGCTCAAGTGCGCACAAAAAATCACATATTCCCTCTGAAAAATCAGTGCCGGCTGGAATTGGATTGTATATGGAATTTGTGGTGTGAGATCGCTGTGATAGAGGCTGTCAGGACCCAGCTCCCACCTAATTGGATTCACCCCTGAGAATCAGGCTCATAACACAAAGTGAGACAATGACATACAGGATCACAGATTACTATCTAGATAATAATGGAGGATGACCTGTCCCGGTTACTGTTCTGCATTTCTCCACCAGATGTATTATTATGTCTATACGTATATTACTGTATATAGATTACTAATTTTATTTTTGCACTCAACAGCTCCACCAATATGTAATAAGAAAGAGTGCCGAAGGCTGAGGCAGGAGGAAAGAAAAAGAAAAACCTTGTTCCTGTCTCGCATCGGCCGCAGTATGCGACGCCTAATATTCAGTAAGCTAAGTAGATAAAGCTGTGACATTATATGACCCCTCTCTGTGATTACATAGCGTACACCTTTGGGGAGTCATGCAGTTCCCTATGCCTAATACAAGAGGTAACTACCATAGGTTCTGGGGGTGCAGCCCATGGATGGGGGCGTCCATCTTCCCTGATACAGTTTCAAGTGTTATATAGAATTTCCATCACTTGGCGGTACGTAAGGGACCATACATACAGTTTCTATAGGGCCCACAAATATCTAGCTACACCATACATGCCTACTCTCCCGGGAATCGCGGGAGGCTCCCGATTTTTCGGGTAACCCCCCGCGATCCCGGAAGAGTAGGCATATCTCTCACATTCCGCCACATTCCGGATGGGGAGATTTTACCTGAAATTATCGGGTCCGTCGGGAAGGGGCGGGGCTAAATTAGGCAATTCGCGTCATTTAGTCCCGCCCCCTCCTCACGGACCTGCGAATCACGGGGGTTTTCTGTAAAGGGGGCGGGGCCTAATGCCGTCTTTCGTCTGGCCCCGCCCCCCGAAGAGGAGAGCAGCAGGTCCCCTCCTGCTGCTCCCGGAAAGCTGCCCAGCAATGTAGGTAAGTATGAGCTACACCCCTGACCAGAGCCGTATTAACCCATGGCCGACCCCTAGGCTTTCAGGTGTTTTGGGCCCCCCCTCCCGGCACTTCTGTCTGTCACCCCACTACAGGCTCTGTATGGTGAGTGGGGCTGGTGAGAGGAAAATGAGCACAGTACATGGTGTAATACAGCGTGGCCAAAAGATGACATAGAGCAGAGTGTATGGGATATAAGGCAATAATGGGGGGACTTGGTTTAGTATAGAGAGTGTTTCTGTTTATTAGATTGCTAACAATGGAGACACAGAGCTCCAGACAATCCCAATAACATGTACATTACATTATCATTATTGTCTAGTGCGGGAAGCCTGTTGTCAGAGAGGGTGTTGGGGAGACAAGATGGCCGCTTTAGGGTGTTCCCCTGTCTGTATTCCTAATAGAGGTAATATCTCCCTGTGCCGTGTCTGCAGTGTAGCGTCACTGGGATTAGGGAATCTGCGCTCAGCATTGTACATATGTGCGATGCTGAATTAGCCCCAAGTCCTCACAGCTGTAGCTTAAAAAATGGGATTTTACCTGCTCAGGGGATGTGAGGTAAAAGCCACGTTATATCCTATGGAGCGTTAATGCGGATTCATTTGTGCGGCTAAAATGAATTGCACATAATTTGTACCCGGCCACGTTAAGTTGAATTTAGCCGCATTAACCCATGTAAAGGGGTAATTGCGGCTAATTGAGTCCCCCCATAGTGTGTAATATACAGTATAGTGTATAGAGACATACTACAAGCCACTATCCCCATGACTGAAGGCACCAGTGTGACTGACATTTTGCTTTTTATTTACAGAGACAGAGAGAAACATCGGGCAATTCCCGTCTATGACCGGGATTTACCAGGTACAGTACATGAATAAAACACCTGTACACCAGGCCAGAGAATGTGAGGGAGTCTGTGCCGTCTGGCTCTGCCATACAATACATAATAATGTTTGGTGCTGGGATCTGTGTTATATAATTGTTCCCCTCTTAAGACAAATCATTATTATTACATCACCAGAGTTACCTCACAGTAATGGCTGCCATGTACGTACAGCATAGAGGTCCTGATTCAGGTGTGGAGGCAAACGCCATTGCAGCTGTGATCTCTCACGGATCGCAATTGCGCTAATATGCTAATGACTCACTCGCCGCCCAGTGCTTAGAGCCGCCCACTGACAGCATCTCACATACGCTGCTCACACATATACCGGAAACATCTAACGCAGATCCGGTGGCCATCAGTCCTCTGAGTAAGGCTAAGCTGTCGCAGATACGCAGATACCACGCCTCTTGTACTTGGCCACACCCCCATTAATACCCAGGCCCTGTGACTGTCTCACTGGCCCTGAATGTGGTCACATGGCCTCTTGCACCCCAGATAGTGCAGCAATTGTCTTGTTACATGTCTGAGCTAGTCAGTGGCGTATCTATAATGGGTGCAGTGTGTGCGGGGCCCACAGGCCCCCGGGTCCAGGGGGGCCCTGCATTGCCCACACTGCACCCATATTAATTTAAACTTACCTGTCCGTGGTCCCGCGGTGGGTGTCAGCGCTGCTCAGAAGACTGGAAAATGCCCGCTGTGGACATTTTTCCGGTGTTCTGCACATGCGCAGTAGACTCTGGACACACTCTAGTGCCCGGAGTCTACTAATGCTCCGGTGGCTGGCCAGCCGCGTCAGTCGGCTGCCGGCCACCAGGAAGTGAGGAGGGGGCCCCGCACGGGGAGTGCACATGGGCCCCCTCCTCTTTTAAGACACCCCTGGCTATAGTGTATGAGACATACGTACAGTAATCACATCCAGGTGTTTTCCCATTGTCTTTCCCTCATAATGTATATATTAATGTCCTTCTATATGTGTACATGACTCCCTTTACCTCTGTCTCTTACACGGCTTCTCTTCTCTTTTTTAGGATCAGGAATAGGCACAGTGACCTGCCCTATCAACGGCTATAAGACTAACATGGGTGTGACCCTTAGAGCTGTTGTGGGCATTAATATCTGTATGAGATAACTGCTGCCCGGTGTCTATGTGTAGTCAATGGGGGGTATTGTCGTACTGAGGTGCCTGAGGGGTCAGCTGTGACCACGCAGTAATCCTATTGGCTGTTCTCAAAAATTGATAATACTTGTTCTGAATGTGATTGGTGCTCCAGTTAATTAGTGAATAACTTATTTAAACTCATATGCAACATTTCTAAAAATCACAAAGTTTCATGTATGCAGGTTCAGGGGCCAATATCACTGACAGCGTGTGGGAGAGCCAATCACACTGGCTGATGCACATGACAGCGTGTGGGAGAGCCAATCACACTGGCTGATGCAGATGACAGCGTGTGGGAGAGCCAATCACACTGGCTGATGCAGATGACAGCGTGTGGGAGGGCCAATCACACTGGCTGATGCAGATGACAGCGTGTGGGAGGGCCAATCACACTGGCTGATGCTGATGACAGCGTGTGGGAGAGCCAATCACACTGGCTGATGCAGATGACAGCGTGTGGGAGGGCACATCACACACAGCATAGCTGGTACACACTGGCTGATGCAGATGACAGCGTGTGGGAGAGCCAATCACACTGGCTGATGCAGATGACAGCGTGTGGGAGAGCCAATCACACTGGCTGATGCAGATGACAGCGTGTGGGAGAGCCAATCACACTGGCTGATGCAGATGACAGCATGTGGGAGAGCCAATCACACTGGCTGATGCAGATGAATGTGTAATTGATGTGAGTGTTAGCAATGGTATAAGAGTGCGCAAATATGCTGATGTACTTTTTATAATTTAAGTTTCAGATGCAGAACGTCAGAGGCGCGAGAGGGATGAGGCCATTCGGGAGGAAGTTGGACATATTAAAAATTACCTCCACAAAACTATAGGGTCTCTGGATCGTATTTTAAATGTCTTATAGTTTTATTTATTTTATTTTTTCTCGTTAATTTACAAACAAGTTTTTTGTTAAAAATAAAAGATAATTTTGGTTTGCATATACAATGTGTTGTGTAATTATTATTATTATTATACATTAGTTTATTATAGTTTTCAAATTATATATCTATATATTCCTTTTGTTTGTTGATTATTATAGAGCAACAGCGCAATATACTATTGATTAGTAAATTAGCCAGAATAAAAGTATAATTAGCATTCATTGCGTGTGCACAACAGGCAATCATTACTATCAGAACATCGATTTCTGTGGCATTTGCCAGGAAATAATCGCTGATTGATTGCGTGCACTTCAGCCTGCTATTGCAATCGCTATTATATAACGAAGGGACGTGGGCGGCTTCATTTGCGACTAAGCGTCTTTATTTTTCAGTGCGATCATAGGGCCTGATTCAGAGTCGCTCGTTCGTTCCTACCGATGTTCGCACTACTGCGCATGCATACGGATTTTAATACGCATGCGCGAACCAGTCAGTGCGGCCGAAAATCGTGTGCTCGCTAAATAGCGAATGCCTGCTATTTTGAGTGACAGAAGAGGCGTTTGTGGGTGGTAACACGGGAAGGTGCTTGAAAACGGGGAGTGGAGATCAGAACGCAGGCGTGCCAAACGGTCAAAACGGGCATTTTAAGGGTGTGCATAATTACTACAGCAGCGTCATCGACCACGTCACTTGGTTGTTTTATAGTCAGAACTGCTCGCATGATTGTGGTAGGAAAAACCAACCACAAGAATAGCGAGCAGCTCATACGCCGTCCGATGTACTCGATTAATCTAATAAATAGCGGACATGACGTATGATGCGAGCGGCCAGGGGGAGTTTTTTTCAAAATTACGTTCGCATGTTTTGTTCGCTCGTTCAGACATAGAGGCGTGAACAGACCGCAAAGAGCGAACGGTTAATTTAAATAGCCAGCCCCTTTTTTTGGACGAGCGAGCGCAAATAGCATCCGGCTCTGAATCAGGCCCATATTGCGGTGACAGTCATCTGCATGTTCTCGCACGCACACGATATGTGCCTTCGCAATTATGTGAACCAAGTTGAATCATGCCCAAAATTATCAATTTTTGGGGGGTCCAGGATGGTCTCCTCACTTTTTTATGCACTTCTCTCACATCGCATTTGGCAGTCAATTTACAAACCTCCGCTACGAGTACCGCTATTAGGCAATTTTATTTGGATTGGAGATTTCTTGATGTGCGCATTAGTGCGACGTTGTCCAGTTTCATGAAACAATCTCATTACTCGCAATTCACACCTAATTGGGAGGACCCCCGTGTGCTCACAAACTTCACAAATCACTGAGGAGAGTCTAAAGGCCCCCACACATCAGAACGATATCGTTCCAACCAGCCAACTAGCTGTCTGGTTGGAATGATAATCGTCCTGTGTGTGGGAGTAAACGATAGTCAGCCATTTGCTCCCACACGCTGAAACACGGCCAGAAACGGTCACTCCAACCAGTTGGTGATAATCAAACATGTTTGATTTTCACCAACTATTGTTCTAGTGTAGGAGGAACTTTCCCCCAACTGAACGATAAGTAGGCGGACACCTGGCCGCTAGTGTCCGCCTCCCTCACTACCCCTGTCAGCTTTGGATCCCCCTGCCTGTCACTGATAGGGGACCCGGCTGAGTGTGAGGAGAGGATCAGTGCAGCTGCTGCACACAGGTCCTCAAGGTAAGTATCATACTGTAGGACCTGCGCTCCCTTCCCCTGTGAGAAACGGGGTGCCCCCCGTGATCACTGATTTGCCCCCCCAGGTCTCTTCTCCACCACCCCTACGATCAGAGATGTACTCTCCATGTGTGCCACCCCCCCACCCCTGCGACCAAAGATGCACCTCCCGCGGGTGCCGCCCCCCACCCACGCGATCACAGATTTACCCCGTTGGTGCTCCCCCTACTGTGGGTGCTGCCCCCCCATAATCAAAGATGTACCCCCTGCGGGTGCTACCCCCCTGTGATCACAGATGTACTTTCCCCCCGCAATCAAAGATGTACCCTCCCAGTACGAACGTGTCTCCTCTCAGCTCCCTGGAGAGTCCCTCTAATCATTGGGTCCCGTGGTCCCCCTTGTCACCCTGCGGGTCCTTGGCCCTTACCTTCACACCAGTTGAGCTGCTCCCCTCTTGCCTGATCTCCGTGAGTGGACTTGCGGCTCCAGATCACCTAAAGTGCATTTTGAAAATTTTCAAAAATGTACCTGCCCCTACCACCCGCATTCTTTTAAACACCTACCGCATACTTGGGAACCCCCCCTGAATTAATTTCGTTATTTAAAAATGTATTCCCCATATTTTTTTTTTTGTAACCCAAAAATAAAATAATTTTTTTGGGGTGTACCTATTTTTTTTTTAAAACTTTTTTTTGACCCCATTCCCTGGGGTATTTTTTTTAAGCCTGCACCCCTAAACCCCAATTCTGCACTTTTTTTCGCCATGTAAAACATTATGGGAGAGACATCATGACATCTCTCCCATCACCCACTGCGGGAGCCGGAAGATGGAACTCATGAGGGAGCTCCAGCCCGGCTGCGGCAGCGAGCGCAACAGTCAATGAGAATCTGTCTGACTCTCATTGGCTGCCAAAACAAACACACTGCTGCTGGGTAATACGAGTGTACTAGCCAGCAGCGTTGTTTGTTACTGTGTAGTGCGGTCCGCATTACACTGACCAGTGTCCTGGACCACCCAGTGTCCGATGGCACCCAGGGCATGAGCCCTGCTCGACCACCCCTAGTTACGCCACTGCCTCCAGCATTCCGGACCAGCGCGCCCACCAGCACCGCCCAGCAAACACCAACGGAACACAAGCTGTGGAACCGTGCTGTCCATCCTGTGACTAGGGGAGCACATTTACAAATGTAACAAATAGTTGTTTTGTTCTATTAATGTTTACAATTGTAAAGCGCAACAGAATATGCTGCGCTATATAAGAAACTGTTATTAAATAAATAAATATAAATGCTCCAACTTCAGGATGCCGCGGAGCTGCTTGTACACCATGAGGCAGCAAAGTGCTTCCGCAGGGTGGGGGGCTCTGTCTCGGTGCACCCAGGGGACCTGGCCAGGCGAAAGGTAACATACTAGTGCCCGGGGAGGATCCAACCAGTCCGCCCTGTCTATCTGCTCCAATGCCAAGAGACAGGCAACAGAACCCCGAAAACATATATATTATGAACACACACACACATACATACATACAGTATATATAGATATATAGATATACATATATATACACACACATATATATACATATACTTAGGTAGCAGCTTGTCAGGGGAACAGGTCAAATATGCTTACCTCCATTTCACATACCCCAAATTTGATAGATTTTTTTTTTTGGGGGGGGAAATAACTATTCCTAAATGCTATTCCCATTTTCGCTCCTTTTAAATTGAATACGGGGATAAGCGGGCATGTGCCCGATACTTTATCCCCACTCTTATCTCCGATGTGGAGGGAAAAGTCCAGCACAGACTTTTCGCTCCCATAATGAATATGGCCCTAAGAGGCATACCCTTACCAACCTGTTAGATAGATCTGATAGCAAAATGGTTGTGACTCTTCCCAGGATTTGTCATTTCTGATAGTGCCAGTAACATTATACGAGCATTACTACAGGGGGTATTTGCACACACAATAAACTTAGTGGTTCAGAATTAAAAAAAAAACATTTTTAAATAGTTTATAAAATTGCCACCCTGTCTGCCGCTGCAGTGCCCCTCTCCTTTCTAGATGTAGGTGTAACTGTCACAGCCGCTGATATCTTCTACATGTAATTGATAAATGCCTACAATGGCCACAGACAGCATCTCCTCCATGCCCCTTTCATTTAAAGATAAATAACAAATACTGAACCCATACAAGTTTATTGGGTGGGCAAAACATGGTCACTAGACTGCCCTGGCAGTCTAGTGTGAGCTCTCCTTCCTGCGGTCTTGTGTGATATGGCGCCCAAATCACCGTGTCAGGGACTTATATCGATTCAAAAACCCATGAAATCCAACGACGGGGCGATGACGTTTTGCGTATGCTATCGCAGTGACCGCGCAGACCCATCGCAGAGTGATTGACAGGAAGTGAGCATTTGGGGGTGTTGATGGAGTGGTCAGCGATACGCGGGGTGTCAGTGCATTTAAACGCCGTTACAGGGGCGTGCATAAATTAGTCACTGCGATGGCATACGCAGCTTGAGATCTCACTGCGTGCGACAAGGTTAGCGAATTCTGAGTAAGGTCTGACCTTGTGCAAGTGTGCATGAGGCTCCGATGTTACTCGATGTTACTGATGGTTTTGCAGACTTGCAGGGTATTATATATGGATGTGAGTAAGGGGAAGTGGGCGTCCTTATGTAGGGCACAGCCATCTCAAACATTAGCATATTTTCGCAGTGGGTCTACATTGGTAATCGCAGGTGCGATCGTAGTTGTGTTCAGTAATGAATCAGCCCCTAGGAACGTTCTACAGTTCAACAGCACAAATTTAAGGGGAAAATCTACAACTTCAGTGAATTATTGGCTGCAAATAATGACTGATTATTGGTAATGATGTCTCACACACACGTCACTGACAGCTCCTATATTACAGTCACTGTGAGGAGCACTGACAATACATGTTACTAAAGTGTATGGGGAAAGCAGAATTGTATAAATGTAATACACCCAAGTACTACATTATAATACATTGCAATGTCGCTGTTTTACTCAGCAAGAGAATATTATATTATATATAATTCTCATCTGTGATTAAAAAAAAACCCAAAACATTTTTATTTATTACACAAATCACTTCTACTATTATTATGTTATTAGTGAAACACTTACAGGGTAATTAAGTGATAACACAGAATAATAAAGTAGCTGCTTTCATACAATTTCCAATATTCTGCAAGATGCTGTAATGTGACAATGTCTATTTGTACAAACTCAGCAAACTTTATAGAAGAAAGGGAAACTTTCTCCCACCCTGGTACAAAGGAGGCGAGAGGTCAGGGTGCCGCAGAGTTTCCAAATCCCTGCTGTAGTGTCAGGGTTGTGTAAGGCTGATGTAACCTATGTCTGGGTGAGTCCCTGACTCACAGCCCGTTACCCGCCTGTCCCAATTTCATCATTAATGTATAATAGTGTGTACCGTGGCAGAGAGCACGTGCATAGAGCTTCCCTTAGCAGCAATGATCAACTCTCACCCTCTAACTCTCTGCACAGACACTGAGGGGATCTTTACTTTCTGCAATCACCGAGGGTCATTTACACACTTCAACAATGCAATAACCCCCTATTTTATGACCACACGCCGCTACTTTATTGCAGTTGCTCACAATTGTAAGGGTAAGCGTGCGTATGGATTTGCAGGCTAAGATGGCAGCGTAAGGGGGGTGTCACATTGTGCACCCGTCAATAGGAGGAGTTGGGTGACTAGGGTGTCCCTTGCTGATATTAGGCGTGCGCAGAAGCCGGCACAGGGGGTGCAGCTTCAATACATCACCCTCCACTGGGTCATGGATTACCTGTCCCCTCCTTTCCTCCTGGACATACACTACTCACCTGGGTGACCAGGTGAGGGAGGGGGGAATGGGGGAGTCCATGACCTGGCAGAGGGGGAAGTGACGCCTATGCTGATATATAATCCTTATTATCCTAATCTCTGTCATCGCATTACTACACTGGGCCTGGCTCAGAGATGAACCCTAAGGCAATTTTCACGCAGTTGAGCGCTTATCATCGGATTGCGCGTGTGCTGTGAATGAATTGCGATCGCGCTCGCTTTGGAGATTCACTTGCAATTAACTGACAGGAGGAAAGTTTTGTGGGTGATTATGGGGAGTTCCGGCCAAAATGCGGGCGTGTCAGGGTCGTCTCATGGACGTGTACTAGCCAGCGTCTACGATCGCGCACGCAGAGAACAAAGCACCAGCGTCTCAGCAATTCTGAGTGACCATAAACTCGAGGAGTCGATGTTTTCAGGATCTGCGTCCAATACTGCGTTTGTGCGCACAGTTGCGGGCAGCTGCAAGGGCTCCGGTGGGCATCTTAGTACAAATCTCGCCGGCTGATTCATTAGCATATTTTAGCGCCAAAATTTGTGAATGCGTTTGCAGTAACATACACCTCTCAATCAGCCCTTTCTACAGTATTTATCAAGTGGATGACCATGGAGAGACCTGGGACATCTCCGGTGGTAGCGCAGCTTGTGCTGCTTACAAATGGCGGCAGGACATTGCTATGTATTACTGACATACGCAGCCATCTACCGCCAGCCCACTGTAACCAACAGTATATACAGCTGTTACCATAAAGGGGAGATGAGGACACGATAACAGGGGCGTTCCCGGTTTGGGGAAGTGGCATTGCCCTTTTCTCCCCTCAGAGGGGGTTCAGTATATTTGGTCGACAGTGACCATGTCGGCATTCATACCTGTCATCATGAAAATATTGGCATGGGCATAATGCCAACAAAGAACATGTCGACATGTTCATCATGTCAACAGCATGCCAACATTCAGCATGTCAACATTGATAAACTGTTGACATGCCCATTATGTCATCCATGGTAGATGTGGCCACGCTCTGCTGGTTATTGTGAAGCTCATACAAAATGCAGAGATGACAGGAGGGTAACTTTACGCCACCTTTCCGCCTCACTTGGCGTCTCACACAGTTTGGGAATCGCTGCGCTATACAAAGTGTAATAATGCTAAACTGGTGCTTTATACCTGGTGCCAGATTCCAGCTAATAGGTGCCCTGGGAGCTGTTATAATGGAGCAGACACATAAATGAGAAGAACCTGAGGAGTCACTGTACAGAACTGATGGTGATTTGGTTGGTAATTCTGTGTGGAATATTCCTATCTGCTAAGTGGTCACATGACTTCCCAGGGATCTAATAAGCTCAGTAATGAGACAATTGTACTCATAGACCCTCTGAGAAACCATTTACACCAAGCAAACCAGCCATACTCCCCTCACGGCCTGGATTGGCCGCATTGCAGCCTTTAGGCACACAACCGTCAGCGCGCTAAACCCCTCCACATTCACTAGTAACAGCCCCTCTCTCATGGGGGGAAAATAAATCTGCCAGTGACACAACACGTTAAATGCAATTATGGTGACATGCGGTGTGTAACCAGCACTTATACAGATTTATCAAAGTTTTATATTGTTCTTGAATAAATTAATAACAATAATAATAATAATAATAATAACAACAAATAATAAATGAAAATGATTTGCTATATGTGTTGTTCAAAATTGTCTCAGGGTACAGGACAGAAGAGCGCACAAGGCGTGACGGTCCCTGAGCGTAGGGCACCATTAATCTAAGTGATTAGATAGGGGAAAGGTCAAGAACTTTACAGCTGTAAAAAAAAATATATATATATATATAATAATATTATAATAATAATAATAATAATAATATAATAATAATAATAATAATAATAATAATAATATAATAATAAAGGATACTCAGAGCAGAATATTTAAAATAATGCAACTAAATAAAGATTTTGCAGGAGAAACATCAATTTTGAAAAAAATGTAAAATAAAAAAAAAACAAAAAAGAAAACTATAGTGTAGGAATAATTATACCTGCGCTCTGGAATTCGGTGCCTGTCTGCAGCATACGGCCAGCAATGGCATTGATTATCAATATCTTACTACGTGACAAAATCTCTCTTACTTAGGGCCTGATTCAGACCCGCTCACAAACGCTATGCGCTCGCGAGCGGGTCGATGTTTGGCCACTGCGCAGGCGCATGCCGGAGCCGTCTCCGACGTGCGGATGCGCGAGACCCGGCTAGCGACGGGCGCTTCGTCGGTCCGGTCTCGCACCAAAAGGGGGCGGCTGTCGATTTTGATCGACAGCTCACACCGTTTTGGAGGTGTGGCGTGGGGGTATCTTCACAAACGGAGGCGTTCCCATGCAAACGCCTGCCGTTTGTGGGCGGCCCCACTGACATCACCAGTGATGTCAGTGGGAGAGCTTCCGGCTCTATTAGAGCCAGAAGCTCTCTGGGGCTTGCGGCCATGAGACCCTACCACAAGGATCTCGTCACAAGCCTGATGATCGCGATGGTCTTGACCATCGCGACAATCATCCTGGCTGCTCGCAATAGCTGAGGCCGCTCCAAAAAAACCCCCAACGCCCTGATTCAGAGCGAGCGCTCTTTCAGAGCATCCGGCTCTGAATCAGGGCCTTAATTCATTGAGAAACCTACTGTTCAGAGGGCCTGATTCATTACGGATTGCTATTGCGATCGCAGCTGCCATTACGCACGCAGACCCACTGCGAAAATATGCAAATGACTGCAATCGCAATGCCGTCGCAGCCTAACATAAGGACGCCCACTTCCCCTTACTCACATCAGTAATACTATGCAAGTCTGCAAAACCATCGGTAACATCGAGCACCATCACAGCCTCACACACAATTACAGCAGGTCTGACCTTACTCAGAATTTGCTAACCTCAGCGCACGCAGTGAGTACACAAGCTGTGTATGGCATCGCAGTGGCTAATTTATGCACGCCCCCGTAACGGCGATCAAGCGCACTGACACGCCTGCGTTTCGCTGACCATCCGCCTGTCACCACCCAAAATAGTCACTTCCTGTCAATCACTCTGCGATGGGTCTGCGTGAACACTGTGATCGCAGTGTAGCCTTCGGTCACTGCATTGCATACACATGCGCAGTACGCAACAATCCACCGCCTGCGTGCGCCATCACAGTTGCTATCTGTAATGAATCAGCCCCAGAGCCCATTATGTACTGGGATGCTCACTGACACTTGCTGGGTTACAGCTTCCATTACCAATATACTGGAGGAAGAATAGATTCAGGCTCCGATGGGACTGTCCGGTATCTCATTATAGTTCTATACAATTGCAGTTTTTTCTTATGATCATAACTTGGGAGCTGATTCATTACAGTGTTGTCTTATGTAACCAAAGCTTTCATGTGTCAGCTGTGTGACTTACTAAAGGATAGAGATCACATACAGAGCCTGAATGTAAACTTCATGACCTGAGCCCCCCATCCTCATGTGTACAAGTGGGAAGCACATACACTGGGTGATGTAGTAAGTGACGGTTTGCCAAGCTGCCTGGCCATACGGTGCTTATTAGTAACCAAAAATAAAGATGACTTTTTGAGGCCACCCTACTTAGTTAGTCCATTGGGGAGGGGCCTCTGCTGAGCAGCTCTGTACCCCTTCCTGGTACCCCTGTACACCAGAGTAACACTGACAAAATAAAGTGTAACCTCTTGTGTCACCTCTGACAGCCCATGATGGGGCATACCTGCACTTGTAATGGCACAGGTGTGCACTATATGTAATGCTTTCATAATCAATAACACAAATGTACAAACAATAAAATGGACAGTAGCGACCTCTATAGCAATATAATAAATTGTAGTGCCCCCTTTTTATAAATAAATATAAGCGCATGTCCATTTTATGAAACATATTTATAGAGCCCCCTTTATGATATATTTAATAAATAGTAATGCCCCTTTATGAAATATAATATATAATTGTGCTCCCTTATAAAATATAGTAAATAGTACCGTCACCTTTTCTGAAATACAATAAATAGTAGTGCCCCTTTTATTTTATATATATATATATATATATATATATAGTAGTGCCCCTTTATTAAATATAGCAGATAATAATCTGTGAAATATAATCAACAGTGTAGCTACCTTTATGAAATATAATAGTGCCCCAGTATGAAATGTCAAATATTAGTGCCCCCTTTTATGAAATATGATTAATAGTAAAGCCCCCTTTATGAAATATGATAAATATTTGTGTGTTATAAAACT
Organism: Taudactylus pleione; assembly: GCA_031769625.1. Taxonomy (NCBI): domain Eukaryota; kingdom Metazoa; phylum Chordata; class Amphibia; order Anura; family Myobatrachidae; genus Taudactylus; species Taudactylus pleione. The sequence goes on from JAUIMM010000240.1 coordinate 2,337,008, forward strand.
CCTATACAATTGCTTAAGGTGCCTAGAGTCCCTCTATGGAGGGTATTTTGCCTACAACAGCCACCAGCTGTTCCCTTACTGTTAGACGCACACACCGGTACTCAGGTGGCCGCCAGGTATTATACCTCCGAACAGTAGGGGCTTATGCAATAGACAGGAGATCACTAGGTAATAACTGGAGTAGTAATGTATAAGCAACAGTAATGTGGCAAGGACACATAACTGCAGTACTGACACTAGTTTTGACCAGTACACTGGGACAGGTAGTAGCAATGGTATAATATGCAGACAGAGGATATGAACATCATGTAGAGTAATGTAATCCTTGAAGTGCAGAAAATTGTTTAATCACAGGTGAAATGCAAGTAATAGAACACTCAGATCTGCACCACAGTTCTCAATGCAGTAACAATGGTTAAACACAGTCACTATTATTGCAGCAGCAGCATAAAACAGCAATCCCAATATAGAAAGGCAGTGGTATTTAAAATAGTGATTCCAGCAAGGTACAGGTGGATTGCTCAGCAGATAATGCATGCTCAGGTCACACAGCGGTATACTAAGGAGTGTATATCAGCAGGGTAAATGCACAGTAGTGATACACTTAGTTGAGTAATTTCTTCAGGAAGACAGCTAGGAACTCAGGAACAGCAACCATGAACAGGGACCGAATGACAAGGCTCCAAGAAGACTATCACAGGCTGCCGCGGACCATAACAGTACCCCCCCTTGAGGGTGGACTCCAGACACCCTAATGGATCTTAGGGGACCAAAAAATCTTGGCAAGAACAAACAATGATCAATGTCTCCGATGATGTCTCTTCTTATATGTTTAGGTTTTGCTACAAGAAGCATAAAGATATTATCATAATTTACAGGAAGCAATGGAACATCAGCTTCAGAGTCATAATCTGAATTGGAATCTATGTCCAGTGGAAGAATCATAGCTTTCTTTTTAGGAGCTGAACACTTGACAGGTTGGGCGGACAATGGGATCAAAGGACCAGAATTTTCATGAGACAATGAAATGCGGCTAGTGATAATGTTATGAAACTCCTGCACTATTGCATAAGATGCCTAGAGTCCCTCTATGGAGGGTCTTCTGCCTATAACAGCCACCCGCTGTTCCCATAGTGTTAGACGCACACACCAGTACTTAGGCGGCCGCCAGGTCTTATACCTCCGAACAGTAGGGGCTTATGCAATAGACAGGAGATCACTAGGTAATAACTGGAGTAGTAGTGTATAAGCAACAGTAATGTGGCAAGGAAACAGTTAACTGCAGTACTGACACTAGTTATGTCCAGTACACTGGAACAAGTAGTAGCAATGGTATAATATGCAGATAGAGGATATGAACATCATGTAGAGTAATGTAATCCTTGAAGTGCAGAACAGTAAATAACCACAGGTGAAATGCAAGTAATAGACATACTGTAGGATAATGCAATCCGTGAAGTGTAGAACAGTATTTGACCACAGGTGAAATGCAAGTAATAGAACACTCAGATCTGCACCACAGTTCTCAATGCAGTAACAATGGTTAAACACAGTCAGTATTATTGCAACAGCAGCATAACACAGCAATCCCAATATAGAAAGACAGTGATATTTATAACAGTGATTCCAGCAAGGCACAGGTGGATTGCTCAGCAGATAATGCATGCACAGGTCACATAGCGGTATACTAAGGAGTGTAAATCAGCAGGGTAGATGCACAGTAGTCAGGAAGACATCTAGGAACTCAGGAACAGCAACCATGAACAGGGACCGAATGACAAGGCTCCAAGAAGACTATCATAGGCAGGAAGTGTAGGACTGGCTGCCGTGTATCATAACATTGTGCTCCTTTATAAAATATAGTAGATAGTAATGCCCCATTCTGTGAAATATAATAAACAGTGTTGCTCCCTTTATGAAATATAATAGTGCCCCCAGTATGAAATGTCAAATATTTGTGCCCACTTTTATAAAACATAATAAATAGTAGTGCCGCCTTTATGTAATATAATAAATATTTGTACCCTCTTTATAAAATATAGTAAATAGTGGTGCCTCCTTTTATGAACTATGATAAAAATGAGTGCTCCCTGCTGTGAAATGTAATAAACAGTACAGCCTCCTTTATGAAATATTATAAATAGTAGTGCCTCCTTTATGAAATATTATAAATAGTAGTGCCTCCTTTATAAAATATTATAAATAGTAGTGCCTCCTTTATAAAATATTATAAATAGTAGTGCTTCCTTTATGAAATATTATAAATAGTAGTGCCTCCTTTATGAAATATTATAAATAGTAGTGCCTCCTTTATGCAATATTATAAATAGTAGTGCCTCCTTTCTGAAATATTATAAATAGTAGTGCCTCTTTTATGCAATATTATAAATAGTAGTGCCTCCTTTATAAAATATAATAGGAGTGTCCCCTTTAAGAAATATGTGTCCCCTTTTATTAAATATAATAAATATTAGTGCACCTTTATAAAATATAGTAAATAGTGGTGCCTCCTTTTATGAACTATGATAAAAATGAGTGCTCCCTTCTGTGAAATGTAATAAACAGTACAGCCTCCTTTATGAAATATTATAAATAGTAGTGCCTCCTTTATAAAATATTATAAATAGTAGTGCCTCCTTTATAAAATATTATAAATAGTAGTGCTTCCTTTATGAAATATTATAAATAGTAGTGCCTCCTTTATGAAATATTATAAATAGTAGTGCCTCCTTTATGCAATATTATAAATAGTAGTGCCTCCTTTATGAAATATTATAAATAGTAGTGCCTCCTTTATGCAATATTATAGGAGAGTCCCCTTTAAGAAATATGTGTCCCCTTTTATTAAATATAATAAATATTAGTGCACCTTTATAAAATATAATAAATAGTATTATGATATATAGTAAATAGTAGCACCATATTTATGAAACATAATAAATAGTAGCACATTTTGAAATATAAATATTAGTGCCCCTTTTATGAAATATAATAAATAGTAATCTTTATGAGATACTAGCTGGGATACCCGGCATTGCCCAGGTTGAAGACTGGACCCTGAAGTACATCGGCAGCCTTTATTTGTTTACATTGTCCTCACTCCATTGCATTGATCCTGAAAAGGACCCCACTATTTTGTCTTACTGCATCCAATCAGTAACGTAACTACTGTGGGTGCAAGGTGTGCAGTTGCTATTGTACCCGAGCTGCCTCTGTGGCCCGCCACTCCCCCTGCACCCAGTCATGTACATAAGGTGAGCCAGTCCAGTCAGGGACATCAAGGGGGTGTTAGCAATATTGATTTGGTGCCGGCTCTATAGCTGAATGCAGCTGGCGCACTGGCAGGCAGTCATGGAGAGGCAGCGCCGTCGGTCGCGAGGCAATCAGAGCTCACAATTGGCTCACGACCGGCACCAGATTCAAATTGCGCCAGCGCTGTCTGTCCATGTCTGCCGCTGCCTGCCGGTGCTCAAACTATAATTAGCTGGTGACCCGGCCCCAAATCCACACCTGCTGGCTGCTGATGGCACACATGGTGGGGCGAGAGGCTGCTGGAGGGACACGGGAAGCATAGGCAAATGCAGAGGGGGTTTCCGGTTACCTGGAAACCCCCCTCCCCATCCCACACCATGACCACAATAAAAATAGTAATATAATAGAACACAGGTTCTCAAACTCGGTCCTCAGGACCCCAAACAGTGCATGTTTTCCAGATCTACTCACAGAATCGCAAGTGAAACAATTATCTTTTAAAATGTGTCAATGAGTAATGAGTAGTGACACAACCCATCCAAGGACACTTCCTGGCAGTAACACTTGGATGTCCGTCACATTGTCTGACCTGGTGACTCCATCCCACCCATGGCATGTACCAGCTCTATCAGATATCTGTCTAGCACCACAGACCCATCATAACATAATACACCCTATAACCTCTCTAGCACCAGCACACTCCCCTGTCTGTCCTGCTCCTAGGAGGTCATGTCAGGACAATCTACATAGACAGGAGCATGTTTTATTATATTGCCACCATCCTTGAAAATTGTATTTTTACTCTATAATAGCCCCCTCCCTTATAGCTGTGATACCCCGGTGGCTTATGGTGTGACGTGGGAGCGATGCTCTCAGAGGTGAGGTACCCTGATGTAGGATGGTCCTCTGATAATACTGGCTGCCCCGCCGGGCACAGAGGAAAAGGTCTGTCTCCAGGTTACCAGAGATAGGGACAAAGGGCCTGATTCAGACCCACTCGCGAGCGGCTGTCCGCTCACAAGTGGGTCGATGTTCTGCACTGAGCATGCGCACGATGGAGGGAGCTCCGTCGTGCGCATGCGCCAGACGCAACGAGTGAAGGACTTTCCTTCGCTCGTTGTGTCTGATCAAAGGGGGCGTGCTGTCGATGTTGATTGACAGCACGCCCCCTTTGGTGGGCGTGCCTCCCTGACGGGGGCGTTCCAAAGGGAACGCCTACCGTCAGAAGCCGACCCACTGACATCACTAGTGATGTCAGTGGGAGTGATTTTGGCTTTGATAGAGCCAAAATCATTCCGGGCCTTGCGGTTGAAAACCTCAACCGTAGGCTCCGGCTCGCAGTTTCGATGGACGCGATGGTCAAGACCATCGCGGCCATAAAACTGCATGCTCGTATAGGCTGTGGGTGGTGACCCACAGCTATGCGCAGTTTAGCGAACATCGGTGGCGTACGACCATGCGGCCGCTACGACCGACTCTGAATGAGGTCCACAGTGTTGCAAGTGTTCTTGTTAGTATGCAGGATTTTCAGCACTACAGTACTCTCTTATGCTGGCCAACGTTTACCGTGCACCAACTGGCCGCAACCACTACTCTAAAGCCGCATACACACTGGACGAGAATTGTCCAGAATTGCTGAATGATATATCGTTCAAATCGTCCAGTGTGAATGCACTTACCGATGATCGGTGCGAGCTCCCACAGGTCGTTCACGATATCCCCAGTTGTCCGAACATGGAGCTCAATCTGGGGATAATGTGAACAATACCATGCTGCCGAATGCAACATGGCCCCATAACCCCCCCATCGTCGTCGTCGTCATTGGTCGTAGCCAGCATCGGCAAGTGTGTATGTACTCACCGATGCTGGCACCCCCGCCGGGCCTGCTGCATCCATTATCGGTGAATACACACATCGCCTACCGTAGTGTGTATGAGCCTTAATGATTTATACTACAGAGACTATTTCTTACATAATTGTTACATTGAATAATTTGTGTAGGATATCATTGCCATTTATTTGGTACAGTGTAGGATATAACTTTGATTATATATTTTGTGATTGAATTAGACCTTAAACCAGATAACAGAATAAGCCGTATTATTATTGTGCAGCCTATCTTTGGCCCTCATTCAGAGCCGTACGCTCTGAGCAGAGCGCACGCTACGATCAGAAATTTCTCTCTCCTTGAACACAGCCAGGTCGGTAGTTTGAGTGACAGGATGAGGCGTTTGTGGGTGGTAACAGGGAAAGGTGCTTGTGAACGGGGAAGTGGAGATCCGAACGCAGGCGTGCCTGACTATGCAAATGGCGTTTTATGGGAGTGCATAATTAACAAAGTAGTGTCATGGCACACGTGACATGGGAGGTTTATATACGGACCTGATTGTAGTGCTTAAGAGAGGGTATGGTCAACCTTAAGCTCTACGACCAGTTCCGATGGTTCCCGATGGTCTCGATTAATCCTTATATGCCCGGACATGACGTGTAATGCGTACGAGAAGGGGGCGTATTTTTAGTCTTATGGCCGCATCCTCTCCTTGGTCGGCCAGCTAACGATCCGATCTTAAGGACGCAACTTGCGAGTGCATCATTTGCATATCCGGCCCCTTTTCCCTTACGACCGTGCGGCCGCTACGACCGACTCTGAATGAGGTCCTGTCTGTAATGAATGTGTGAGATGGAGTCAATGTAACTGTCCCTGAGAGCAGGTGACTGTGTGGAGATTAGGCATGTGTAATATAGTGACTGGAAGTTTCTCACCAAGCAGCGTGTTCCTGGGACGGCTTCTCCTCTAATTCCAGCCTCAGCAGGAATATCGGTGGCTCCAATCTTCTGCAGCTCATCACTTCTCTGCACCCTGCCCGTCCTCCTCTGTCTCTCATTTGGGATCTCTCTGAGACTGTGACAGCTGTTTCCCTCTCAGGAGCTCTCAGACTGCGATTGCAATAGCGATTACGCACAGTCCCACTGCGATAGTATGCTAATCCATTGCTATCGCTATGCTGTCACAGCACAACATAAGGACGCCCACCTTACCTTACACACATCCGGAATCCTTAGCAAGACTGTGAAACCATCGGTACAATCGGGTACCATCGCAGCCTCACGCACACTTACACAAGCTCTGACCTTACTCAGGAATTGCTAACTTCATCACACGCTATGAGTCCTCAGGCTGCGTGCAGCATGGCAGTAGATAATTTATGCACGCCCCTGAAATGGCATTCAAACGCCCTGGCACGCCTGAGTTTCACCAGGGCCACTCCAGGAGTCGGAGCCATAGGCGCCGAGATGGGGGGGGAGCGGGTACAGGTTACCCGTGCTTGCTAAAGGGGCCCGACGGGGCCTGGGTCCGGCGTCGCCACCCCGCCCCCTCCCTCACAGCAGCTCAGCACACAGCTTGTGCTGGGCTGCAGTGTGAGACTGCTCGCGGCTGCTGCAGCAGCCGAAGCAGTCTCCTATGGCTGTGGGGGGGAGCGCCCCCTCCCCAGCGTGCAGCGCTGAAAAAGTAAATTTTTTTTCCACGGGGGCGTGGCCACGCCTCCCACGATTAGGCCACGCCCCCTCCTTTACCCAGGCCCGGCTAGGCTCTCTACGGCCCTGGTCGGAGCACCCCGTGACGGCCCTTAATAATAATAATAATAATAATAATAATAATAAGAATTTTATTTATATAGTGCTTTTTTCCTAAAGGAGCCCTAATTGGGGGCATGACCTAATTACCATAGGCCACGCCCCCTACATGACGTTATTTGGAGGCATTCCCGCATGGCACGCCTCCAAATAACATCAGGCTGGGGGTAAATCCCAGCACTCCGTCACTGGCTGGGCTTCCCCCAGCCCTCTCACGTCAGTGAATGGATGCTGCGCACATGCGTGCTGCATCCATTCACACTCCTGGGTCCGGCACCACCGCACAGCTGCAGCGGTGGGGGTCCCCAACCTTCTGATTTGACCACCTGCGGGCCACTTCGGCCCACGGATGGAACGCCGTCTATGGGTGGTGCCTCTGTGCGACCGCACTAGTCGAACACCCGTAGAACCGACTCTGCATTTCACCGACCCAACCTCCCCATCACCACGCCCATCTATTAGTTGGCGATAGCCATGCAGTCCCCATTGCCAGCAATGGAGACCCGGCGGTGCCTTTTACGGCTTCAGCGAGACCTTCCAGGCACTGCTGGATCCCCGTGTCGTTCACATGCACAGAGGGACCGTCACACATGCGCATAACACTGGAGCCCCATTGCTGGCAGCGTTAGGCCAGCAGAGGACCTCGCCGGAGGGGTAAGTATTAATAAATACTAGTGACTTTTTCGTTTGTTTACGTAACAGTGATACTAAATGAAAATTGCCACTGGTATTTTCGTTCATTTATAAATGGGGCCCAATGTCACTCTCGATTTGCTTTTCTGCCCACCTCCACTCTAAACAAGATGGCGCCACCTCAGGATCAGGGAGCTGCCCCCTCAGTCTGCTGACAGTTACTGGCCCTCTGATGTCCTCTCCCCAACTGTCACTTTTGTGTCCCCCAGAGGATTGTGGGGGCTGTAGTCTCCTGCAACAGTGCAGCTCCCAGACAAAAGGAAGTGACACCTCATGACTGTGGGGACATATTTAACATTACAAAAGTCATCCATGAGCTGATGACGGGGAGTCCCATGTCATTTCAGTAACTCCTTTTCCAGTATGGCCTCAGTCATCCTGTACATGATTTACTACAATCTCCAATGATTAGCGTCCTACAGTTATCCCTACTAATCAGTAGGGATCACACTGCAGCTGCACAAGCATTATAGCCATTGCCGGCTATGGGTGACTGCAGCTGCCTCAGAAATTCCCAGAGTTTACCGGGCATTCCCTCACTATAGGCTCATTTCATTACAACAAGACAATAAGGGTGATTATCTACTGCTGCGGTCAGTGCCGGATTAATGTCCACATGGGCCTGGAGCTGACATTTATGACGGGCCTATTGCTGTGACTAGTGATGGGGGGAGCAGTGCTTGTGGGCAGTATCATAACAAGGCGGCACTGCACCTTGTGTCGGCCCAGCCCCCTGCACCCATGACATTACTTCATGCCTAGGGGGTGGGGTTGACTTCACCACCACCAGCTCCTGTATGTAGAGCCCTGGTAGCTCTGTAGTAGCCCTAGTGGCTGCAGGGTGTCACTCCAGGCCTCGTGCACCCCCAGACCAACATCACTGTGGGGGTGTGCCCAGCACTCTCAGAGATGCTGGCCTGCCCCTGGGCTCCCCCTTACACTGAGAATAGCGCATGCACAGGGCATCTATTCTTCTGCTGCTCACCCGCTGCTCTGCAGGTGTGCACTATGGACACACTGGGTGGAATTCAATTGTTTTTATGGCCCACATCTCCCGTCTAAAGTGACAGGAGATCGCGGGCCGCTATGCAATTGTTACAGATTTTCGTGCTGATCGCGCCAAAAGTGGTCGGGTTTAGCCGCGTAAAACAGCTAAGCCCGACCAAAGTGCTGGGCGCGATCGCGAAAAGTGATGTTTGGGCGCCCAAACATTTCACTTTTCGCACATTTCAGCTCTCATCCCCCAGGGGCTGCGAGCTGAAATGTAGCGCTGGCAGCTGATCGTGCCCGACAGGAGCAAGAATAGAATAGCTCCGTCGGGCGTGATGGGGGCAGGAATCAATTGAATTCCGCCCTATATATTACAGACTCTATAGAAAAGCGGCAGGTACATCAGGTGGGCACTATACATTACTGTCTGCAGGTGTGCACTATGGGTACTATATATTACAGACTCTATAGAAGCGTCCAGGTACCTCAGGTGGGCACTATACATTACTGTCTGCAAGTGTGCACTATGGGTACTATATATTACAGACTCTATAGAAGGGTCCAGGTACCTCAGGTGATCACTATACATTACTGTTTGCAGGTATGCACTATGGACCCTATATATTACAGACTCTATAGAAGGGTCCAGGTACCTCAGGTGGACATTATACATTACTCTCTGCAGGTGCACACTATGGACACTATATATACAGACTATAGAAGGGTCCAGGTACCTCAGGTGGACATTATACATTACTGTCTGCAGGTGCACACTATGGACACTATATATACAGACTCTATAGAAGGGTCCAGGTACCCCAGTTGGGCACTATACATTACTGCTTGCAAATGTGCACTATGGGCACTATATATTATAGACTCTATAGAAGGGCGCCAGGTACCTCAGGTGGGCTCTATACATTATTGTCTGCAGGTGTGCACTATGAGTACTATATATTGCAGGCTCTATAGAAGGGTGAGGGTAACTCAGATGGGCATTATACATTACTGCCTGCAGGTGAGCACTATGGACATTATATATTACAGACTCTATAGAAGGGTCCAGGTACCTCAGATGGGCATTATACATTACTGACTGCAGGTGAGCACTATGGACATTATATATTACAGACTCTATAGAAGGACTCCAGGTACCTCAGGTGGGCACTATACAATACTGTATGCAGGTGTGCACTATGGACACTATAGAAGGGTCCAGGTACCTCAGGTGGGCATGATACATTACTCTCTGCAGGTGCGCACTATGGACACTATATATACAGTGTCACATGCCGTCCTGGAGACCCCAGAACCAGACCCCGTCGCTTACCTTTGCGGGCGCTGACCCACGCTGTCTTCCGGCTCCCGCGCTGTGCGCTGCTTCCTTCTCTCTCTGGCCGGTCTCCGCTGTCCTCTGGAGGGTCCCGCTGCTCTGCTGCTCCCACGCTGGCTCCTGCTGGTCGCTGGTCGCTGGTCCCTGCTGACTTCTTCTGAGAAGCGCTGTCCTCCGGTCCATGGGCGTGGCCATCTTGGATTGCCCATGTGACTCCACTACCACCAATGAGGAGTCTTCTCCTTCTCTCTCAGCCTGTCAGCTCCCAGCGTCCACTATATAAGGTTCCCCAATGCTGACACAAGTTGCCAGTGCAACTAGTTTCCTAGATTACTAGTGAGCTTTCCCACTGTGCTCCAGTCGCTCCACATAGGTTCCCAGCTACCGACGTCTCCCCACGGCTATCCAGCCGCTCCACATAGCCACCCAGCTACCAACGTCTACTCACGGCTATCCAGCCGCTCCACGTAGCCACCCAGCTACCAACGTCTACCCACGGCTATCCAGCCGCTCCACGTAGCCACCCAGCTACCAACGTCTACCCACTGCTATCCAGCCGCTCCACGTAGCCACCCAGCTACCAACGTCTGCCCACGGCTATCCAGCCACTCCACGTAGCCACCCAGCTACCAACGTCTACCCACGGCTATCCAGCCGCTCCACGTAGCCACCCAGCTACCAACGTCTACCCACGGCTATCCAGCTGCCCCACGTAGCTTCTCAGCTCCTAACGTCCACACAAGGCTATCCAGTCTTTCCAAGTGGCTTCCAAGCTACCACACCACTTCTAACATTACTCAAACTCCCTATTAGTTCACTGCTCCCTCTCATGCGGAGGAACTTTATTAAACCAAGTCTCCTCCTGCGAGCGTCTCCGCCAAGTGATACAGGTCCAAGGCCCAGTCCGGGAACACAGCCTTTAAATCCCACGATTGTGACAGTTTGCACTGGCCAGATGGACTCGGCAAGTGGTCAAGGATCTGGGGTAGATCCCTCGAAGGATGTACTATCTCGTCTGGAAAGACAGGAGACCTCTCAGGCCCAGTTGATCCAGTTCATCCAAGATATGTCGTCACGCTTGGACAACATTCAGTCCTTATTGGCTCATCCCGCTCCCGCTGGCTCCCAAGCCGCCTCTCCTCCTGTTGTGTCACCTGCTCCCCCGCTTCTAACTCCTGCTTGTCTTCAGCTTTCCTCTCCAAGCAAGTTCGATGACAACCCCAAATTATGCAAGGGGTTTTTAAACCAATGCGAAATCCAGTTCGAGCTACAATCCGCCAATTTTCCAACAGCCAGAACCAGGGTGGCATATATCATCTCTCTGCTCTCTGGCCAAGCACTCGACTGGGTCTCGCCCCTTTGGGAGAAATCGGATCCTTTGCTATCCAACTACCCTGAATTTATTTCCACGTTTCACAAAATCTTTGACGAACCTGGAAGAACCACTTCCACATCAGCTGATATTCTACGCCTCCGTCAGGGTAGCAGGACCGTTGGTCAATATGTAGTCCAGTTCCAAACTCTGGCCTCAGAACTCAATTGGAACGAGGACGCTCTCATCGCTGCCTTTTGGAGTGGTCTTTCAGAAAGACTCAAAGACGACCTAGCTTCCCGTGACCTTCCAACCAATTTGGATGATTTAATTTCCCTTTGCAACAAGGTGGATATTCGTCACAGGGAGCGTGCCTTGGAAAGAGGCAGACTTGATCGCGGAAGGCCACGTCCAGCTTCCCGTTTACCTTCTCCTCCTATGGGCGAAGAACCCATGCAGGTCAACCGCTCTCAACTATCGGCTGAGGAACGTCAGAAAAGGCAGAGACAGAACCTCTGTATGTACTGCAGATCTCCTCAACATTTAGTTAGATCCTGTCCCATCCATCCAATTCGTCCGGGAAACGCCTCCTCCTAACTTATGACAGAGAGGTTAAGTTAGGAGTTGCCATTGAATCACATAGGAAGTCTGATTCCACCATCCAGGCTCATTTAAAGCTTCCCTGAGGTTCCAAAGCTGTATTAACTCTTCTGGATTCTGGAGCAGCAGAGAACTTTGTCACTACGGACTTTGCCCTTTGCCCAGAAACATCAAATCCCCATAGAAGCGTTGCCTCGGGTCATCACTTTAACCGCCATCGATGGTAGTCGCATTACTAGTGGAACCATCACCCATCGTACAGCACCACTTAGACTTACCATTGGGGTGCTCCATACCGAACAACTGTACTTCCTAGTAATTCCCAAAGCCTCTCATTCTTTAGTCCTCGGACTACCCTGGCTACAGAGACATTCACCACAAATTGATTGGACCACCATGCAAATAACCTCTTGGGGTTCCAATTGCTTCAAAGGCTGCCTTCAGCGGGTAGTACCTGTCCGATCTTCTGTCATACAGGATTCTACTGACCTGCCCAAAGCTTATGGTGGGTTTTTGGACGTCTTCAGCAAACAGAGCGCAGACCTATTACCTCCCCATCGTGATTGGGACTGTCCCATAGATCTGATTCCCGGGAAGAATCCTCCTAGAGGCCGAACCTACCCTCTATCTCTCCCTGAGACTCAAGCTATGTCGGAGTACAGTAAAGAAAACTTAAGTAAAGGCTTCATTCGACCCTCCACGTCTCCAGCCGGGGCTGGATTTTTCTTCGTAAAAAAGAAAGACGGTGGGCTGCGCCTGTGTATTGACTACCGGGGTCTTAATGAAATAACTATTAAGAATCGCTACCCTCTTCCTCTCATACCAGAGTTGTTCGATAGAGTCAAGGGAGCCACAGTTTTTACCAAACTCGACCTAAGAGGGGCCTATAATTTAATTTGTATCCGTCCAGGCGATGAATGGAAGACGGCCTTCAACACCAGGGATGGGCACTACGAATATCTCGTTATGCCCTTTGGCCTCTGTAATGCTCCAGCCGTCTTCCAGTTTTTCATCAACGAAATCTTCCGGGATCTTTTGTACAAGAGTATGGTCGTGTACTTGGACGACATTTTGATTTTTTCTCAAGACCTCCAAACTCATCGAGACCAGGTGAAAGAAGTCCTTCTGAGGTTGCGGTCCAATCAACTATTTTACAAATTAGAGAAGTGTCTGTTTGAAGTCTCAAGTGTACCATTCCTGGGGTACATCATCTCCGGAACAGGCCTTCAAATGGATTCTTCAAAACTACAAGCAATTCTTGATTGGTCCCTTCCTTCTTCCTTAAAATCCATACAAAGGTTCCTAGGATTTGCCAACTATTATCGCAAGTTTGTGAAAGGTTTTTCAACACTGGTAGCTCCTATTACAGCTCTCACCCGTAAGGGAGCAGATCCAACTAAGTGGCCCGTCGAAGCTACCTCGGCATTTCAACTCCTTAAGCAAGCCTTCATCTCCGCTCCCATCTTAAAGCAACCGGATTCCACCCGGCCATTTATCCTGGAGGTGGACGCATCCTCCGAAGGTGTCGGTGCTGTGCTCTCCCAGCGGTTTGAAGATGAAAGACTTCATCCCTGTGGTTTCTTTTCCCGGAAGTTTTTGCCTGCAGAAAGAAACTACACCATCGGAGATCAAGAGTTACTCGCCATGAAACTAGCCCTCGAAGAATGGCGATATCTTCTAGAAGGAGCCCATTATCCCATTACCATTTTCACAGACCACAAGAACCTGCTTTATCTTAAATCCGCAAATTGCTTGAACCCTCGTCAAACCCGGTGGGCAATGTTTTTCTCCAGGTTTAACTTCAAACTCTCCTATCGCCCCGGCTCACAAAACCTCAAAGCCGACGCACTCTCCCGTTCCATGACAAGCGACCCTGATCTACCCATGGAACAGCCCCAACCAATCCTGAATCCAGCTTTGTTCGCCTCCACCAAATTATCTTCTATACCCCCGGTTGGGAAGACTTTCGTCGCTCCAGAACTCCGCAAGAGGTTGCTGCATTGGGCCCATGCTTCCCGGTTCTCTGGACACTTGGGTATGGATAAAACCCTTGAATTCATCCAGCGGTCCTATTGGTGGCCTTCGATGAAAAAGGACGTCAGGTCTTATGTATCGTCATGCATCAAATGTGCTCAACACAAAATACCTCGGCGGGTTCCACACGGTCAACTCCAGCCTCTAGCAATTCCATCTAAGCCATGGACTCACCTCTCTATGGATTTCATCTCTGAGCTTCCTCCATCTCGGGGCCACAACACCATTTGGGTTATCGTGGATCGCTTTTCTAAAATGGCTCATTTTGTACCTCTTACTGGGCTCCCGTCTGCACCTCTACTCGCCCAGAGTTTTATAAAAGAGATCTTCGAGCTCCACGGCCTTCCTCACGAGATCATCTCCGACAGGGGAGTACAGTTCGTAGCGAAGTTCTGGAGGTCACTCTGCTCAGCCCTTCAAATAAAACTAAAATTTTCTACCGCTTATCACCCCCAGACCAATGGTCAGACCGAAAGGGTCAATCAAGACCTGGAACAGTTCCTGTGCACTTTTGTCTCCTCCTCCCAAGATGACTGGATTGAACTTCTTCCTTGGCCCGAGTTTGCTCACAATAATCATTATCACACGTCCACCAACTCAACTCCTTTTTTTACAGTTTTTGGTCATAATCCTCGAGTGCCAGATTTCCCTCTTCTTCCAACATCAGATGTGCCCGCGGCCAAGGTGTCTATTCAACGGTTCTCCAACATCTGGGAAAAGGTTCGTTCCTCTCTGACTAAAACCTCAGCCCAGTACAAGAGATTTGCTGACCGCCAAAGACGAGCGGTTCCCAATTTCCAACCTGGGGATATGGTCTGGCTCTCTACCCGAAACCTAAGACTCCGAGTTCCCTCAATGAAATTTGCCCCGCGGTACATTGGTCCATTCCCAATCGTCAAAGTCTTGAATCCTGTGGCCTACAAGCTAAAACTTCCTCCATTTCTTCGCATTCCAAGTTCCTTTCATATTTCTCTTCTAAAACCACTGGTCTTAAACCGATTTCAGAAGGTCCTTCCCAAAGCTTCTAGTGTTCAAACACAACAAGGAGAGGAGTTCGAAGTTGACAGAATCTTAGATTCCCGTTGTCGATACAATCGCCTTCAATACCTCATTGACTGGAAAAATTATGGTCCGGAAGAACGAATCTGGATAAATGCCTCCGATGTCCATGCGCCCCGTCTGGTCAAAGCATTCCATATGAAATTTCCTCATAAACCAAGGAAGTGTCCGGTGGCCACTCATGAAGAAGGGGGTACTGTCACACGCCGCCCTGGAGACCCCAGAATCACACCCCGTCGCTTACCATTGCGGGCGCTGACCCGCGCTGTCTTCCGGCTCCCGCGCTATGCGCTGCTTCCTTCTCTCTCTGGCCAGTCTCCGCTGTCCTCTGGAGGGTCCCGCTGCTCTGCTGCTCCCACGCTGGCTCCTGCTGGTCGCTGGTCCCTGCTGACTTCTTGTGAGAAGCGCTGTCCTCCGGTCCATGGGCGCGGCCATCTTGGATTGCCCATGTGACTCCACTACCACCAATGAGGAGTCTTCTCCTTCTCTCTCAGCCTGTCAGCTCCCAGCGTCCACTATATAAGGTTCCCCAATGCTGACACAAGTTGCCAGTGCAACTAGTTTCCTAGATTACTAGTGAGCTTTCCCACTGTGCTCCAGTCGCTCCACGTAGCCACCCAGCTACCGACGTCTACCCACGGCTATCCAGCCGCTCCACGTAGCCACCCAGCTACCGACGTCTACCCACGGCTATCCAGCCGCTCCACGTAGCCACCCAGCTACCGACGTCTACCCACGGCTATCCAGCCGCTCCACGTAGCCACCCAGCTACCGACTTCTACCCACGGCTATCCAGCCACTCCACGTAGCCACCCAGCTACCAACATCTACCCACGGCTATCCAGCCGCTCCACGTAGCCACCCAGCTACCAACATCTGCCAACGGCTATCCAGCCGCTCCACGTAGCCACCCAGCTACCAACGTCTACCCACGGCTATCCAGCCGCCCCACGTAGCTTCTCAGCTCCTAACGTCCACACAAGGCTATCCAGTCTTTCCAAGTGGCTTCCAAGCTACCACACCACTTCTAACATTACTCAAACTCCCTATTAGTTCACTGCTCCCTCTCATGCGGAAGAACTTTATTAAACCAAGTCTCCTCCTGCGAGCGTCTCCGCCAAGTGATACAGGTCCAAGGCCCAGTCCGGGAACACAGCCTTTAAATCCCATGATTGTGACATACAGACTCTATAGAAGGGTCCAGGTACCCCAGGTGGGCATTATAAATTACTCTCTGCAGGTGCGCACTATGGACACTATATATACAGACTCTATAGAAGGGTCCAGGTACCTCAGGTGGGCATTATACATTACTCTCTGCAGGTGCACACTATGGACACTATATATACAGACTCTATAGAAGGGTCCAGGTACCCCAGGTGGGCACTATACATTACTGCTTGCAAATGTGCACTATGGGCATTGGGCACTATATATTACAGACTCTATAGAAGGGCGCCAGGTACCTCAGGTGGGCTTTATACATTATTGTCTGCAGGTGTGCACTATGGGCACTATATATTGCAGGCTCTATAGAAGGGTCCAGGTACCTCAGATGGGCACTATACATTACTGTCTGCAGGTGTGCACTATGGACACTATATATTGTAGACACTATAGAAGGGTCCAGGTACCTCAGTTGGGCACTATACATTAATGTCTGCAGGTGTTCACTATGGGCACTATATATTACAGACTCTATAGAAGGGTCCAGGTACCTCAGGTGGGCACTATACATTAATGTCTGCAGGTGTGCACTATGCACACTATATATTACAGATCACTATACATTACTGTATGCAGGTGTGCACTATGGACACTATACAGACTCTATAGAAGGGTCCAGGTACCTCAGGTGGGCATTATACATCACTCTCTGCAGGTGCGCACTATGGACACTATATATACAGACTCTATAGAAGGGTCCAGGTACCCCAGTTGGGCACTATACATTACTGTTTGCAGGTCAGCACTATGGACACTATATATTACAGACTCTATAGAAGGGCGCCAGGCAGAGCCGGATTTAGACCTCATGGGGCTCTAGGCAAGATACCAGTTTGGAGCCCCCCTCCCTCAAACAATCCATAGCACTTTAATAGCATTCCTGATTCATGCAAAGCAACCCTACCCTAACGCAACCCTAAGCTCAAACCTGACCCTAACCATAACCTCTAACCCTAATACCCTAACTGCTAAACCCTACACCATCCCTAATACCCCAACTCAAACACCTAATCTGACCCTAATACCCTAACCCAAACTGATACACCAACCCTAATACCTTATCCCTAATGCCATAACCCAAACTAAACCTAATACCCTAAGGTTTTACTCCTCATTATCCATTAAATACATCACATAAGCCTGAGGAGTGCTAAGGATTAGAGGTGGCTGCGAGGTGGCATCTGCAGTGGGGGCTGCGATGTGGCCATGCCCAGTATTGTGTGTGACTGTGCTCAGCTGAGTACAATGATGGGGAAGAGTCATCGCCATTACACCCCCCCCCCTTTTTTTTAAGTACACTATAGGATTTATTATTGTAATGGTAGATGGGGAGTGGACAGGACTGCATTATGGTATATTACAAGTATCTAACATGAAAATACCATCATCCTGGATTGATGTACTAATAATATCATGATCATCATAATGTATATTACTATATGCTTGTAATATAAGGCAGTCCTGTCCACCTACCAGATCCCACCTACCATAAAAAAATAAATCCTACATAATTCAGTCTATATTAGAGTAGTTGAGAATAGCACAGTACTTACCCTACCTGCCTGGCTGCTGTTCTTCCCTGAGATCTGGATCCTCGGTCACTGTCTCACTCAGCCAGACTCTGCCTTGGCCTGTCCCTCTGCTCCTCGCTGGGTGCCACCGATGCGTGCTGCTGGTGGCAAGCTGCAAGCCTGGCAGTCAGTGGCAGACACTGCTGTGCTGGGGGTGGGCTGGAGCTGGATGGGGCTGGTCGGAAGACCCCGGTGACCCTCCTCCTCCCTCTTATGCACAGTCACTCTGTGACAATGCAGACAGCGGCGCCACAACGGGACTCTATAAGCGGGTCCTCGTGCCATCATGATGTCACGCGGTACTCGTACATTGCTCCTCTGGGAACATTTTGATCGGCCAGATTTCTTGGGGAAAAGGGGCCCATCTAGGGCCCCGCAAGTCAAAATGGGCCCATCCACGGGCTCCTTGGGACTCACGGGGCCCTAGGCGAGCGCCTAGGTTGCCTTGTGGGAATCCGGGCCTGGCGCCAGGTACCTTAGGTGGGCACTTTACATTACTGTCTGCAGATGTGCACTATGGGCACTATATATTACAGACTCTATAGAAGGAATCCAGGTACCTCAGGTGGGCTCTATACATTACTGTCTGCAGGTGTTCACTATGGACACTATATATAACAAACTCTATAAAAGGAAATATAATAAATAGTAGTAACACTTTTATGAAATCTAATGAGTAGTAGTGTTCCCTTTATGAAATATTATAAATAGTAATGTCCTTTTATGAAATAATAGATCAATAAATAATCAATAAATTATTAATACCTACATAATAAGAATATGTTTCCTCCGTAATAAATACTTATTTTCTTGGTCTGACATTATCCAATGGGAAGATGGATAATCCATATGCAGGGCCGGCCCTAGCCCAAATTTTTTGGCAAGCGAGTATATTTTTTGGCGCCCCCCCTATGCAGTGCCCCTTTTACAGTGCCCCCGGTAGTGGTCCCCCCTGTGCAGTGCCCCTTGTGCCCCCAGTAGTAAGCCCCTTATATAGTGCCCCCAGTAGTAGTCCCCCTATGCAATGCCCCTTATATAGTGCCCCCAGTAGTGGTCCCCCTGTGCAGTGCCCCTTGTGCCCCCAATAGTAAGCCCCTTATATAGTGCCCCCAGTAGTAGTCCCCCCATGCAGTGCCCCCAATAGTGGTACCCTTTATGCAGTGCCCTTTCATCAGTGGCCCCAGTTGTAGTTCCCCCCCTATGCAGTACCCCCAGTATTGCCCTTTATATAGTGCCCCCAGTAGTGGTTCCCCCCCCCTTGTAGTGCCCCTAGTAGTAGTCCCCACAGTGGAGGCCCCCCTATGCAGTGCCTCCAGTAGTAGCCCCCCCTTTTAGTATCCCCAGTAGTAGTCCCCCCTTGTAGTGCCCCCAGTAGTAGTCCCCCCCTTGTAGTTCCCCCAGTAGTAATCCCCTCTTGTATTGCCCCCAGTAGTAGCCCCCCTTGTAGTGCCCCCAGTAGTAGTCTCCCCCTTGTAGTGCCCCTAGTAGTAGTCCCCCCTTATAGTAGTCCCCCCAGTGGAGGTTCCCCCCCCTATGCAGTGCCCCCAGTAGTAGTCCCCCTTGTAGTGTCCCCAGCAGTAGCCCCCCCTTTTAGTGCCCCCAGTAGTAGTCCCCCCCTTGTAGTGCCCCCAGTAGTAATCCCCCATTGTATTGCCCCAGTAGTAACCCCCCCTTGTAGTTCCCCCAGTAGTAATCCCCCCTTGTATTGCCCCCAGTAGTATCTCCCCCCTTATAGTGCCCCCCAGTAGTAGTCCCCCCCCCCGCAGTAGAGACACACGTAATAAAAAAATAAAAAAAACACTTACCAGAAACCCCGCTCCTGCTCCTGGTCCCACCGCCGCTACCAGCTCCTCTGTCCGTCCTCCCGGGCCGCTTTGCAAAATGGGGGAGCCGGAAGATGCCCGGCTCTGGCAATGGGAGCAGCAGCCGGTGAGAGTCTGTCTGACTCTCATCAGCTGCTAAAGCAAACACACAGCTGCCGGCGATGGCGGCTGTGTGTTTGTCATTGTGTAGCGCTGACCGAACTCCGTCCGGTCAGTGCTACACGCGCGGTGCAGCTGTGTCACAGAGACACAGTCTGCCCGAGGCCCGCATGGTACGCAGCTGTGGCGCCCTCCACTATGTGGCGCCCTACACAGCTGCGTACCATGCGTAATGGGAGAACCAGCCCTGTCCATATGGGACGGGAAATAACATACCCAGCATGCAACGCAAAATAACTGAAGCTATGGTGAGCTTGGCTACTTAAAAGCCAGACAGCCAATCAAATGTCTTTTATCTGTGATTGGCCGAGCGCTCTTTTATTCTTCCTGGAAAGTAGCGAAGTGCTGCGTAATATTTGGGTGCAATATAGAAACCCATTAATAAAGGGGCAAAACTATTTATAATATTTTAATATGGGGCGCTACTGTGCTTTATTTAATGTGAGGGGGAGTTCTATAAGCACCAACCATGCAAGAGCAGGCGCGTACTGTCTATACAGTGTTACCTTCATACCCAACAACCAGGGGCACCAGGAGGGGCCAGTGCCTTTCCACATCGGTAAGGAAATGTCTTGGCTGGGGGGCTGGATCATTTCTAGAGGACCGTCCCACACATATATGGCAGATGGATAAAATTTTACTTCTCTTGACACTTCAAATGAAAGGCACAGCAGCACAGAGGAACCACTGTACAAAAGGGAATTACCAGTTATTGTAACACATTTCCCTTGAGGTAAAGATGGTGACACGAGATGGGGAACGTTTACAGCAAGAGAAATGTGACCCGTAGATTGCACACGTCAGGGGGTACACGAGCTCGGTGGGTTGCACAATGAGATGGCCGTGTCTGTTACCCCACAATGTAAGGCAGGGGGCACACTACACCACCCTCAGCTTCTGAGACACTGTCACATGGTAATACTTCTATATATATATAACATTTAGGAATACATATTGGCACATAAGCCGTCCTTTTGTACTATTTCTATTTCCCTCCAGAGACACTGAGACGCTTTGCAGCTATTACCAACCAGTAACCAGTGTCCTAATTTCCCAATTCCCTCTGAATACAGAGTATTGTACATCGCCATGTTATCCTGTTACATGAGCCAGTTGTGCCATCATGTGAACCAGCCAGGATTCCCTTCCAAGGCGGGTGCTTTGCCAGCGGGCGTTTGTAGTGACACAACCCATCCAAGGACACTTCCTGGCACTAACACTTGGATGTCCGTCACATTGTCTGACCTGGTGACTCCATACCACCCATGGCATGTGCCAGCGCTATCAGATATCTGTCTAGCACCACAGACCCATCATAACATAATACACCCTATAACCCCTCTAGCACCAGCACACTCCCCTGTCTGTCCTGCTCCTAGGAGGTCATGTCAGGACAATCTACATAGACAGGAGCATGTTTTATTATATTGCCACCATCCTTGAAAATGTTATTTTTACTCTATAATAGCCCCCTCCCTTATAGCTGTGATACCCCGGTGGCTTATGGTGTGACGTGGGAGCGATGCCCTCAGAGGTGAGGTACCCTGATGTAGGATGGTCCTCTGATAATACTGGCTGCCCCGCCGGGCACAGAGGAAAAGGTCTGTCTCCAGGTTACCAGAGATAGGGACAAAGATAGGCTGCACCATAATAATACGGCTTATTCTGTTATCTGGTTTAAGGTCTAATTCAGTCACAAAATATATAATCAAAGTTATATCCTACACTGTACCAAATAAATGGCAATGATATCCTACACAAATTATTCAGTGTAACAATTATGTAAGAAATAGTCTCTGTAGTATAAAGCATTAAGGCTCATACACACTACTGTAGACGATGTGTGTATTCACCGCTATAAAGGACGCGGCGGGCCGGGCGGGGGTGACGGCATCGGTGAGTGCATACACATTTGCCGATGCCGGCTACGACAAATGACGACGACGATGGGGGGGTTATGGGGCCATGTTGCATTCGGCAGCATGGCATTGTTCACATTATCCCCAGATTGAGCTCCATGTTCAGATAACTGGGGATATCGTGAACGACCCGTGTGAGCACGCACCGATCATCGGTAAGTGCATACACACTGGACAATTTTAACGATATATCGTTCAAAAATATTGTTATTGTTCACAATTCTC
Organism: Taudactylus pleione; assembly: GCA_031769625.1. Taxonomy (NCBI): domain Eukaryota; kingdom Metazoa; phylum Chordata; class Amphibia; order Anura; family Myobatrachidae; genus Taudactylus; species Taudactylus pleione. The sequence continues at coordinate 2,358,841 of JAUIMM010000240.1, forward strand.
GTCCAGTGTGTATGCGGCTTTAGAGTAGTGGTTGCGGCCAGTTGGTGCACGGTAAACGTTGGCCAGCATAAGAGAGTACTATAGTGCTGAAAGTCCTGCATACTAACAAGAACACTGGCAGCACTGTCTGTAATGAGTGTGTGAGATGGAGACAATGTGACTGTCCCTGAGAGCAGGTGACTGTGTGGAGATTAGACATGTGTAATATAGTGACTGGAAGTTTCTCACCAAGCAGCGTGTTCCTGGGACGGCTTCTGCTCTAATTCCAGCCTCAGCAGGAATATCGCTGGCTCCAATCTTCTGCAGCTCATCACTTCTCTGCACCCTGCCCGTCCTCCTCTGTCTCTCATTTGGGATCTCTCTGAGATTGTGACAGCTGTTTCCCTCTCAGGAGCTCTCACACTACGATTGCAATAGCGATTACGCACGCAGTCCCACTGCGATAGTATGCTAATCCATTGCGATCGCTATGCTGTCACAGCACAACATATGGACGCCCACCTTACCTTACGCACATCCGTAATCCTTAGCAAGACTGCAAAACCATCGGTACAATCGAGTGCCATCGCAACCTCACGCACACTTGCACAAGCTCTGACCTTACTCAGGAATTGCTACCTTCATCACACGCTATGAGTACTCAGGGTGCGTACGGCATCGCAGCAGATAATTTATGCACGCCCCTGCAATGGCATTCAAATGCCCTGGCACGCCTGCGTTTCACCGAGCCAACCTCCCCATCACCACCCAAACGGCACTTCCTGTCAATCACTCTGCGATGGGTCTGCATAGTCACTGTGATCGCAGTGGCTGGTCCGCGCACACGCACTGGGGTGTATACGCATGGCCAGAACGCAGCAATCGGCCGATTGTGTACATAATCATAGTTGCGTTTGGTAGTGAATCAGGCCCTGAAATCACTGAGGCCCTCATTCAGAGCCGCTCGTAAGCGGGCGTTCGCTTGTTCCGAGCGATGTTCGCACATCTGCGCATGCGTACGGTTTGTAATACGCATGCGCGAACCAGTCAGTTCGGCCGAAAATCGTGTGCTCGCTAAATAGTGAGTGCCTGCTATTTTGAGTGACAGGAGGAGGCGTATGTGGGTGGTAACAGGGGAAGGTGCTTGAAAACGGGGAGTGGAATTCAGAACGCAGACGTGCTTAAAGGTCAAAACGGGCGTTTTAAGGGTGTGCATAATTAATACAACAGCGTCATTGACCACGTCACTTGGTTGATTTATAGTCAGAACTGCTCGCAATATAGCGGTAGGAAAAACCAACCACAAGAATAGCGAGCAGTTCATACGCTGTTCGATGTACTCGATTAATCAAATAAATAGCGGACATGACGTATGGTGCGAGCGGCCAGGGTGCGTATTTTTCAAAATTACGACCGCAAGTTTTGTTCGCTCGTTCAGACATAGAGGCGTGAAGAGACCGCAAAGAGCGAACGGTTCATTTGAATAGCCACCCCTTTTTCCAGAACGAACGACCGCAAATAGCGTCCGGCTCTGAATCAGGGCCTGTATATTTTCTGCTGCTGTTCTCACAATGGGCCCCATTTACTAACGAAACATAACCCTGTTATGCCACCCTTTCTGCATTTAATAAACAGCGGTAATCTTAAGATTACCGCTGTTTTCACAGCATCGCTCTCGCCATGGTTTAGTTGGCGAGAGCGATGCAGTCCCCATTCCCAGCAATGGAGACCCGGCGGTGCCTTTCTGGCTTCAGCGAAACCTTCCAGGCACTGCCGGGTCCCCGTGTCATGCACATGCGCAGAGGGACCATCGCGCATGCGCATAACACTGGAGCCCCATTGCTGGCAGCGTTAGCCCAGCAGAGGACCTCGCCGGAGGGGTAAGTATTAATAAATACTAGTGACTTTTTCGTTTGTATACGTAACAGTGATACTAAATGAAAATTGACACTGGTATTTTCGTTCATTTATAAATGGGGCCCAATGTCACTCTCCATTTGCTTTTCTGCCCACCTCCACTCTAAACAAGATGGCGCCACCTCAGGATCAGGGAGCTGCCCCTCAGTCTGATGACAGTTACTGGCGCTCTGCTGTCCTCTCCCCAACTGTCACTGTTGTGCCCCCCAGAGGATTGTGGGGGCTGTAGTCTCCTGCAGCAGTGCAGCTCCCAGACAAAAGGAAGTGACACCTCATGACTGTGGGGTATCACATAGCTGGGGAGAAAGGGGACATATTTAACCTTACAAAAGTCATCCATGAGCTGATGAGGGGGAGTCCCATCAGAGTTTATTACCGGGCATTCCCTCACTATAGGCTCAATTCATTACAACAAGACAATAAGGGTGATTATCTACTGCTGCGGTCAGTGCCAGATTAATGTCCACATGGGCCTGAAGCTGACATTTATGACGGGCCTATTGCTGTGACTAGTGATGGGGGGAGCAGTGCTTGTGGGCAGTATCGTAACAAGGCGGCACTGCACCTTCTGTCGTCATGCCTAGGGGGTGGGGCTGCCTTCATCATTGCCAGCTCTGGTATGTACTATGTAGAGCCCTGGGAGCTCTGTAGTAGCCCTAGTGGTTGCAGGGTGTCGTTCCAGGCCTCGTGCCCTCCCCCGACCCACATTACTATGGGGGTGTGCCCAGCACTCTAAGAGATGCTGGCCTGCCCCCGGGCTCCCCCTTACACTGAGAATAGCGCATGCACAGGGCATCTATTCTTCTGCTACTCACCCGCTGTTCTGCAGGTGTGCACTATGGGCACTATATATTACAGACTGTACAGAAGGGCGCCAGGTACCTCAGGTGGGCACTATACATTACTGCCTGCAGGTGGGCACTATGGACACTATATACTACAGACTCTATAGAAGGGTCCAGGTACCTCAGGTGGGCACTATACATTACTGTGTGCACTATGGGCACTATACTATATATTACAGACTCTATAGAAGGGACGCCAGGTACCTCAGGTGGGCACTATACATTACTGCCTGCAGGTGGGCACTATGGAGCTCATTCAGACCTGCTTGCAAGATGTGGCCGCTAGCTGCCAAAAAGGGGCCGGATATTTAACTTAAATGCTCGCACTGCGTGGCATGAGGACGCCCTCTATGTCTTAACGAGCTACGGCACTGAGCGCTCGCAAGTGTATAAAGACGCCTCCTTTCCCCTCGCAACACACGTCATCTCCTGGAATTGTTTGATTATCGGTAACATCAAGAGCCATCGGAGCTGCTCGCAGCCTTTGGGTTGCCTTTCCCCGCCACAAGCACTGCGATCAGTGCTGGATGCAATACATGCAGGTGACGTGTACAATGACGCTACTTTGCTGATTATGCACGCCCTTTAAACGGCGTGTTGGTGGCCTGAGACGCCTGCTTCCGCAACACCACTCCCCCGTTCACAAGTACCTTCCCCTGTTACCTCCCACAAACGGCGCTATATGTCACTCAAAGTAGCGGGCAGTCTGTGTGCTACGAGCGCACGATTCCCCATCGCTAAGACTGGCTTGCGCACGCGCACTGCGAATTAAACGCATGAGCGCTGAGCAACAATCGCCCGGCAGCGAATGGGTCTGACTCAAGTCCTATGGACACTATATATTACAGGCTCTATAGAAGGGTCCAGGTACCTGAGGTGGGCTCTATACATTACTGCCTGCAGGTGTGCACTATTTGCACTATATATTACAGACTCTATAGAAGGGTGCCAGGTACCTCAGGTGGGCACTATACATTCTGTATCCAGGTATGCACTATGGGCACCGTACATGTGGGCACTATAATACAATACAGCCTACATCAGTCACTGTGCACGGACACCCGGTGAAAGCAGCTGGCACATAGCGAGCCCAGGTTGGCACCCAGCACCCTCCCCTGACTCCTCCCCCGGAGCAGCCCCTGGGTAACCGCCTCCTCCCTCTCCCTATATAAGGCTGCAGTGCGCTCAGGGCTCCGAGCTGTACACAGTGACCGGAGGAGGTGACGTTTTACAGCCGGCTGCACTCACCTGCCAGCGGCCGAGCCATGAAGACCATCATCGCTGCTTACTCCGGGGTGCTGCGGGGTGAGTCCTGGCTGCGGGGGCAGGATGGCAGGTGGTGGGGGTGGCAGATAGTGGGGGTGACAGGGAATATAGGAAGGGTGACTGGCTAGGGGTGGCAGCCCCTGGCTCTTAGTACCTGGTACAGGGGGCACCACTTATTGCTAGATTGCAATGAAGGAATTGGTAGCATTTGCAATAAAATTACACCCATCAGTCTTTATAACTACTGTTTAGGCCACGTGATTTAAATCCCTCTTTATGCTGATTAACTCCTCACCACTGTGTAATTATTTCTCTCCTGTGTAATATGTAACTGCATCTATCTGATCATTCCCCTGCCTATACCCAGCCTTATGTTCTAGCACTGCTGCTTGTGGCTGTGCTGTCTCCGTTCTGTCTGATATTCTGCTATTCTATTGGAAACCATGGTGTAGTCAATGTCAGTGTAATTCAGGAGGCCTGATTGTTGCTGGTCTGCAGAGCTTACAGTCTAATGCAGGTGTCTGTCAAGGTCACTGTTCTCCTTCTATTACCTGAGATATGGGTGCTAGGCTGATGGGCATCAGTCCTGATGTGGGCAGGTAATGTGAGCCTTGGATAAGCTGCCTGTGTTCAGTCTGTGCCTTCACACCAGTATTTGCAGCGTGCAGTACTATATAGTGAGCTGTATGGCTGCTGTACATGTATATTCCTGAGCACCAGGATCTGATATGAGGCTGCATGTTCTGAGCTGCAGAGGTGGTGCACAGTTGGGTAGCCCTGACTTACAGGCTACTTGCATCAGTGTACCCCAAAATACTGACCTTTACCCCAACTTAATTTGGGAAAGGATCATTATATGCCTTCTATGTATCATGAATGTACATATTCAGTTGCCCTGCTCCTGACAAACTCTTCCTTTGCAGAATGGCTGCTTTATTCTAGTTTTTTTTTTTTTTTTTACCATTGTCCTCTATAAATGAGGATTGCTAATATTCCACTGTTACAGCACTGTTTATAGGTAATTCAGTTATGTCCTGCTTAGTAGTGGCCTGGATTTCATACCCGCTGTGTACTGTGCACAACTCTGAAAGATGTGTATGTTGCAGATGTGACCACTATTGTAGTATTTAGTATTGCAGCAAGTACCTGTGATACAATGTAGATTTGCCTGCAGGTCTCTAAATCAGAACATTGAAGGCTTATAAGGAAATTCTGGGTTGCAGGTTTTGAAGTGCTTGTGTTGGAACCAGCCAGTGGCATTTGCTGTACGGACTCCGGGCCCTATTTATGAAATGGGCATTGGATGGCTATCAAATGCACATTGTTAAAGTTTGCTTGCCAGGACAACTTTTTGAAAAGGGGCTGCCCCTGCGATGCCTTATGTATCTGCAAGAGACTTCACTTCCAAGATGCCTGTATCTGCTTGATAGGGATCGGGCGATAAGTCACAGTGGCTAATGACCTCTAAAGATGATGGCAAACTGGTCTATGCTTTTGTGAGTGGGATGTTTTGCACCTGCATTTTGTATGCTGGCAGATGTGCACTTGCCCAGTATTAAAGCTGTTGCCTGCAAGGTGCCCTGGGGTCATGATAGGCTAGCACTAGCCCCTAAAAGCCGGCAGTTTCTACAGCATGCACAGTGTAGTATTTGCACTACTTTCATTGTAACCTGACTTGTTCAAATGTGAATTTTCACCCTTTGCGCCTACCCCTATGGGGCTTATTCACTAATACTGTAAATGCAATAAGCTAGTGCATATCTTGCTGCCACTTGCATTGGCAAATCCAAATCTGCCAAAGCATACGGCATTGCTCCAGTTGTGGGACAGCTGCTCCAAGCAGTAATATCCCTTTCACACTGCCAGCAATATCCCGGGTTATTTCACGTGAACGCGCAGCAACCTGGGATATTGCTCGGTGTGAATGGACCCAGTTGAAGTAATAAGAGTTGAGACCCAGCATTTCAACCTGGGGTAATGAGCGGGGATTACCATGGGTTCAACCCGGATCACTGTGCAGTGTGAATGGGTAACCTGGATCGATAGGACCTGTTCACAGCATAGGAAGAGCTGGTGCTTGGAGATCTCCTCTCTAAGCGCTGGCTTGGCATGTGGTGACGTCGGTAGCCCGGAAATAACCCGGGTCGCGCTGTCAGCCTGAAAGGGGTCGCACCCCGGATGGACCGGTGTACAAAATCCTGGGTGCGACCCTGTTTTGCAGTGGGGGGTGTATGGAGTGGAGTAGATGGAGATAAAGTACCAACCAATCAGCTCCTAACTGTCGCTTTACGGGCTGTGCTTGAATGACAGTTAGGAGCTGATTAGTTACTGAGCTGTCAGCTTGTTAATATCCGGTTATGGCAGCAGAGTGCCAGGCTTGGTAAAAGTATCTGCTTTATAAATATTCATCCATTGTCCTATTGTCCTAGACCTCATGAAATAAACAGTGGTTGCTCCTAATACGGAGGTGTTGTGGTTCTGCTGTAGGGGTTTGTGGCAGTTCAAGGTCATCTACTATTTAGAAGCATCAATATATCTGATTCCGTTATAGCGGTACGGAAACGAGATGCCCGCGTCTGGCCGGATAGGTGTCTCTGACCGTTTTAAAGCAGCAATATTAGTATTTGTGCATTTAGAATTCAGTGTTGGTCTCATGTGTCATTTATGATATGAATGCAAAGCTCTGTTTTTGTTCTGTTGCTGTTAGAGTTCAGCAGGAGATGTCAGATGTTCTAATGAGGACATGGCAGCCAATATTAGCTATCATTTTATAGTGTGTACTAGATATATGCTAGCTACAATCTGGTTGCTATGGGCAACTTCTCCACTTGTACCAAACCTTCTAAAGAGGACACCTCCCACCCCCTGCCTAAGTAACAAGGATAGCTGTGCACATGGATATTTATGAAGATGTTTAGATGCCAGCCCTATGTCTCCCCTAGACCACCTCTTTTTGGCTAGTGAAAATCAGGACTGCTGCCAGGTAGGGTGGCACAATGAAGGACAATCATGGTGTGATCCTGGACTTGGATGTCCTCAGCTGTGGAATAGTGTTTCCGGTAGGCTGGTTTAGCAGGTGCCGTGCTTGTCTGATTTTAGTGGCAAAATGTGCCCTGCCCTTATAGCAGCGTCCTACTAAAACAGGCCCGGTGAAAAGGTTGATGGCGATCTACCTGCAGCTCGCTGAGCTCCCACCAGTAGTTCGCGACCAACTGGGAGCGATGGCCTCTGTAGCGATGGGGGGCTAAAGAAGCCTCTGATCACTTCAGAGGCCAGCGTTCCCAGTGATGCGGTGCACGGGTGACGTCATGACTTCACCCGTGATGTGAGGAGCCTTCGTGGCAGCAATGGCGGGACTTTGAAGCTCTGATGGAATGGAGCGGTGCCAACGTGAAGATGGGCAAAGTTTCTTCACACGGGTGTCGGCAGACTGTTCTGCACTGGGATGGGAGATAGTACTGGGGGCACAACTACATGGGGCATTGCGGGCATTGCGTCAGGGGCATTGCGTCAGGGGCACAACTTCATGGAGAACTGCATAATGGGCACAACTACAGTGGTCATTGTATAAAGGGACACTACTATGTGGTGTAATGTGAATAAGATTGTGCTGCTGTGTGGCGTACTTTGACTTGGGGATACTGTGTGATTTCGCAGAACAGACCCCACGTCCCTTGCTGCGAGGTCATGGCCCCTTTTTTGCATATCACACCCCCTTTTTTTGGGCTCGGTGGATCACGAAAGGCATTTAGTTTTAAAAGTAGATCGAGCCCAAAAGTCTGGCTTCCCCTGCGCTAAAGCAACTTGCCTTGTGCCTGGCGTACCCATAGGTGGTTAAAGTTGCCGTTACCGAACACCGCCGGGTGAATAGATGCCTTGTGCATGCGCCTGGTCTCTATTCAGTGAGGGGAGCCCATCACCTCCATAAGTTCTGGGCATGCCCCTAAGTGTCACAAGGTCACACCCCCTCTATGGAAGTGCACTTCCCAAAGGTGCGCGAGCAGAATCCTGCCCCCCTGTGTTGCGGGAACACTAAAATAGGTGGGATTAGAACAACCAGTAGCCAATCGGATTGTCAGAATGCTTTGCAGCAGCACAGAGTATTTTAAAAGGTGCTTCCTACAACTACTGGAGCTTGTTAAAATACAGCACCTCTGTCTGTAGATGAATCTGTTGCTGCTGTTACAGCATTTTGCTGCTGGGCTGATTGAACATCTGTTCATGCCAGAGAATAGCTGGATTACTGTGTAAGTTGCAGGGTTATGGAGCTGGCCCCCTTCCACAGGTGACGCTATTGCACATCTGAGCATGCACCTAGGACTTGACCATTGCCCTGTATCCTTGCTGTTCCTGGTACTGAAAGCCAATTTGTGACGCTTGACTTATGTCTATGAAGTAAACATTGAAAACAGACAAGAGACCTTGTGATACCAATTTGTATGATTAGTGTAGAGCAGCGTTTTTCAACCACTGCTTCAGCTCCGCACACTTGTACTGTAGTGTTTTATTTAAGTTCTGGAAGATGTTGCAAACGTATGTCCTGTATAAACAGCTTGTACCGACTGAGCTATTTACTGAAATGTCACATCCTTCCTATATTCCCCCTTCAGTCTGGTATAAGCAGCGCATGAGGGAGATCTGGTCAGCAGACTAACAGGGGCTTCTGGAAATATGCAGCGTTAAGCTGATCAGGAAACAAGGCTGCGTCCAATGTGCTCTGTCTTGCAAAACCTTCTCATTAGATTAAGAGCAGTGTCCCCATGCAACACCTGCATGTTGGTGAGCCTGTATGGCTCCTGTGTAGAGCCTTTAATGAATATAAGCTATGGATATGTATGGGGGGGGGGATCACAGAGCAGGAAAACTCCTGTTGCCCCCTTATTACAGTGCATGTTACTGGTGTAACATCAATCGTATTTCTGGGCCTCACAAACTGGTGTCTGACGCGGCTTAGTGCTCGCCTGTTCCATGCTGCCTTCACCACACCTGGCAGAATTATCCTTTATTTATATGGCGCTTCAAGGGTTCCGCAGCGCCTTAGAAGTACACAAACAAATGAGCAAACCAGTGACTTACAGTACAAAATAATGCAGGACAAGGGCATAGTTTATAGACATTGATGCAATAGGGATTATAACACTGAAATAAGCAGCAGGGTGTCGTCAGCCAAGTGTTAGTCTACTAGTAACGCTCCAAGGACACCTATCGTATGAGTGAGGGGGTGAGGGCCTTGCTCGTGAGAGCTTACTAGAATTGATTTGTCCTATATGCATGGAGACTGCGATAATAGGCTTCTAATCTGGCTCTGGACAAGAGGAACTTTGTTTATGCTGTAAAGTGTCATATACCCGTGTATCATCTAGTATAGATGTGTAATGCTTGGGACTGGGGGGCCTATTCATCAACACTAAAATAACATTTTTAAGGACATTTTCCTTAAATAACGTAATTTTGGTATTCATGAACAGACTTCGCACAGGAGATATCACAGATATCTCCTTGCTAAGTTCCCCTGCGTTAATTTCCACACTCCCCATACATTAGTACATTAGTACATTAGTACATTAGTACATTAGTACATTAGTACATTAGTACATTAGTACATTAGTATGGGGATGTGGAAATTGTGGTATTCATCAAATTCCGAAAATTATGAATTTTCGGAATTTGATGCAGTTACTATTCGCCACTGTGAGGTGGCGAATAGCAGAATCGACTTACCTGTATCCGCGTGTGCAGGTCCCCCGACGAGTCCCTCCGGCGCTCTGCTCCGTCCTCAGGCTCCGGAGGCTGGTCGGACATGTGTGCTCCCCAGCAGAGCACAAGAAAGTTTTGAGAGAAATTTTTTTTTTTTTAAATCTGTCATGTGGTCTGCAGGGAAACCACATGACAGACCAGCAGGATGGAGCCGGTGGCTGCTGCGCGGACAGGTAAGTCGGGGGGGGGGGGGGGGGGGTCGGTGAGTGGGGGGGTACAGAAACTTAATGCATCTGTAGGCAGTGCTGTGCATGCGCTGGTTTTACAGATGTAACAGCGCATGCGGAGCACTGTTTCCAGACGCGATAAGGTAGTGTACAGAGGGAAAAGTATCTATTTCCCGAAAAGCTGTCATCGCAAAAATGACAGCTTTTTGGAATAGATTCTTATGGAGAGGTGGAATGATGAATTCCACCTATAATTAGCTAGAACTCCATGCGAGTTCTAAACCTAATTATCTCTAGAGAATTTTTAGGTTTAATGAATAGGCCCCTAAAAACAAAAAGATCATTAATCCAGCAAAAAAATGCTGTGTTCAATTGTTGTGGACACTTTATCAAGTACCGTGGCGTTGCCTCTACTGCTGTCTATCCCTCAAAGAAAATGCTTTGTTTAAAACTTCATTGTTGTAGTTACAAAATACGCCAAGATGTCATAATAGTTATCCACTAAGGAGGGGGAATTGAACCTGAACATATTGTCCTTCAGTGAAGATGGGTTTATATCTTTTTGTCCCTATTTTGCTTATCCCTGGATCTCCACACAGATCCTGCTAGTAAGTATTGTGTTCTAATTAAATAATTCAATGACTGCAGCTGGACACTAACACGTCTGTAGGAACCCTGTAAGTATTTACTTCTAGGTTTTTTTGTTTTTCTCCCGTTATGGTCGGGATAGCACTTTTTCGGCAGAAGATTTCATACCTGTTATGGTTCTTGGTAGAAATATTTATTGCATAATCATTACATAAAGACAGCAAAAATATATTGCACTGAAAGTACAGGCAGGCTACCTCAGACCCAAAATACTGTACATCCCCATTTGATTGTAAGCTCTCAGGATCAGGGCCACCACCTTTCCCTGTTTTGTCCTTTTCCAACCTCTGTCCTTGTAGCATTCTCTCTATTTGCTGTAAACATTATTCCCTGGCTGTTTTACACCTTGCATATTATGTTCCCTTCTCTTGGTTTTATTGCTTCTGGTTTTGCTTGTAAAGATCCTTACAGATAATGTACTACACTTTTTTTTTTTTTTTTTCTGAGGAACCTTATGAATCTGCAATAACTAGTGCTAGACTCATATTATGTGCCTGAGACTCCAGACCGGTCAGGTCAGCATGTTGCTAGCATCACCCCTAGACATGGTGTATGCAGGGGGACCTCCGAAGGGTGGACAGACTTCTGTGACAGTTTTTGAACAAGCCAATTCTAACTTCATTGAAATTTAATGTAACAAAATTTCCAGATGGCTAAAACTGCTTAACCTTTACCCCTCCAGGGACTGGATCCAGTATCCTGTCAACTGTGTATGACCTGCCCTCCATTCCTTGGTTATCAAAGTCTCGGGTGGAAAAACATCTCCAGATCATATCCGTCCTCCAATGGGTCATCAGCTTCCTTATTATGGGTGAGTTTGAACTGTTCCTATATAGGTTAAGGCACCTTGTGGCTCTAGAGCCTCCACATCCATTGCCAGCCAACATGGGCAGATCTAACCTCTGCAAGTACAGGCTGTTATGTCAAACATCTGGTAACCTAATAACCCCTACAAGCCTTGTCCTGACATTACACCCTCTGCTCTTGATCCAACAGGTGTTGTGTGTACAGTGATCCTCCTGTACATCTTCTGTACCGACTGCTGGCTGATCGCTGCCCTGTATCTGGCCTGGCTGCTGGCCTGGCTGGTCTTTGACTGGAATACGCCTAATAAAGGTGAGAATTTATCCTGCTCTCATCTGGTGATGTCCTAGGTGTTTGCTGTAGGTGATGCGGTTGGGGGCCAGGGAACATCAGCAGGAAGTGTGTGATGCCCATCTGTGCCCCTGTAATATGATGGAGCTACCTCATACCCTCTGGACTCCTGTAGGGTTGGGGTGTTCAGCCTAAATGAAACCTTTTGCCACGACTCCTGCACAGCAGATCTCTGCAGATTACAGAATGCGGGGCAACTGGTGTTTGGAAAGTCCTGAGGGATTTTATTAGAATTAAATGCTAGTCATCAAGGTTTATATTTAAACCAAGTCAATTTGCTGGTGGACGGGATCCCGGACGTCTATATACAGACACCGGAATCCTAACTCCCGGCATAATGCCGGCACCGATGTCCCGAAGGAGTTCAGGATACCAGCGTCGGCATCCCAAAGGTCTAGATCCGAATAAGTAGCGCACTCAATGGGGGCGGTTAGACACCCCTAGGAAGGGTTAGGGTTGGGCTACAGGGAGGGGGTGTTTAGGGAAAGGCACTACCAGGGGGTTAAGGTGGGAATAGTATACTTGCCACCCTTGTCGGGATCTTCAGTCTTCAGGGATATGGCGTCTGCTATTGAGCCACTGGTATTTCATACCGATCCCCTGGCTGCAGCATCTAAAAGGGGAGAAGTGATGTATTCAAAGCCGGGAGTATCTGGTGTTTGTTGCAGTTTTAATTCCTATAACCAGAAACTCTTCAGCTTTGAAATGTGAAAATACTCATTTTTATTTGCATCCAAAAAAAGTGAAGTATAAATGGATCTTCCTTAGGGAACTTGGCTCTGTGTTACGCACTTCTCCGTGCAAAGATTACCTGCTTCAGGAGTAATTTTTAAAGACTTGTCCACCTATTGTGACTTTTATTTTTTACTTTATATCTATTTATCTTTTGGTACATATTAAATGTCTCCATGGAGCCAGCAGCTAAAGATAAGATGGAGATGGTAACACTGGCCTCATGCTATGGTATCGGGTAGCTGTGGTTCCAAAATGGGCCAGCTGCCTAACTGGATATAAAGGCAGGCTCACTACCTGGCTCGTTGGTAAATCCATTCTGGAGATGACCACACTTTGCCTGTGTCTTCTCCCTAGCAGGTGTAGTAATGTCTAACTCTTCACAGGTGGAAGACGGTCCACGTGGGTTAGGAACTGGGCGGTGTGGAGATACTTCAGGGACTATTTTCCAGTACGGGTAAGTCTAGACCTATTCATCTTGCATTTCTTTAACTCCATTTTAAAAGTCAATTGCCTTTTCTATATGCAGTTCCTAAACTACTCCATAACTCTCCCATCTTTGTGTAAGCATCACTAGGAGCATCTTGGCTAATTTGTGGCTTATAATAACCTTAGAACCTTCACCATAGGTCGCCCCCTAGTGTTGGGAGTCTTATCAACTATTCCAAGTCTTATTAATGTAAGTTAGCATCTCCTTACTGCGCAAATTTAGATTGCGTTTTGTTAGATCTTCAGTACTGTGCTAAGTGTAACCTGCTAGATGGACCGTTCCACTCCAAACTATGACGACCTGCTTGTTGCTGTGTAGATTACACCATAGGAGGCAACATGTTGTTGTGTTTGTTCATGCAGGACGTAATATCCCTGTGTACTTTGCACATTGTTCTCACCGCAGTGTCACTCTTGTTTTTATTAAGAGGCCATAAATGGTCTATCTGCATGATAGTGAAGTGTAAATGGTGCTTCCTTAAATTGCTTTGCCCTTGATTTTCTTGACAAGTGGATTTATACATAATATAAATAACCTAATGTACAGACCCATCTGCTGTTTATGTACCGTAGTCTCAACAAGCTTCAATGATTCCGCCTCTTCCAATGCTAAAAGCACTTTATTCAGACATGTCTGCCCAACGGAGCTTAGTAGGGTATCCAAATAGCCACGATCAGCAAAGAAAGGGAATTTATCGCCAATTATCCCTGTTTTTTGCTTTTTTTTTTTTATTATCCCCTAGGCCTATTTCATTTCAGTTGAAATGGTATATTGCTCCCGATAACACATAGGGTCCGTGATGAGCTTGAACCCATGTCTTTTTGCCATTTAGGTGGTGAAACTACATTTATTGTGTTTTTCAGGATACAACAGGTCCCGAAAAATATTTACAGTAAGTGCCGGCATCGGACGGCACTTCATGGCTAATTGGATAGCCCTGCCGCGATCAATTAGCAGCACTACTTTAGCGCTGATAATTGGATCCCCCCTTAATCTGATTTCCTTTAAAGCGGGCACTAGCCAGGGTCAGTGCTTCTGAACTTGGAAACTTGTGACCCTATCAATGGGTCTTTGCAAAGCACTTGGTGGAAATATGAGCAGACTCCACCCAGATGATACCATAATCCTGTTCAAAGGTGCAGGCTTGACCTAGGCAGAATTGCTGACCTCTGCCTGTATTACTGGTGGCCATAACACTGTGTGCTGCACAATCACTTGCGACAGAAGGCAGAACTTTCCCTGCCTCCCCTCCAAATGTCCCTTTTTAAAACGTTCCGGGCTTTGAATCCATCAGGCCTCAAGTCTAAGGACGTTCGGACACTGCTGTCTGATGCAAATACTGGCACTTTGTTTGTTAGGACTTTGACTGAAGAATTTCTGTTGAGTAACTGTCTGTTATCGGTCTCTGAAATTAATGGTGCTGAACTTTGTCACTGTAGCTGATAGGACTTGGCAGATATAGGGAGTGCAGGAGCAGATGGAAAAGGCCTCTTATCACAGCTGACTTTAGTGCCTGTATCTGTAATTGTAGGCATGTGGAAACCACTGGCAATAAAATGTGGGTGCAATAGCTTTTTGGATAAATGACTTCTGGACATGACTAATGTGCCAACTTGCCTTCCAGCTGATCAAGACTCACAACCTCCTCCCCAGCCGCAATTACATATTTGGCTATCACCCGCATGGCATCATGTGTCTGGGGGCATTTTGCAACTTTGGTACAGAAGCCACTGGGGTCTCCAAGAAATTCCCTGGCATAAAGCCATACCTCGCCACCCTGGCTGGAAACTTCAGAATGCCGGTACTGAGGGACTACTTAATGTCTGGAGGTAGGACCCAGCCCCTGTATGTCTGCTACAGCTGTAGACTCTTTCCAGTCTGTTCTTGCTGCTGAGGTTTCCAAACATTGTGTCCTTCATTTTGTGACCATTTCTCTCTGTGACCCCTGGCTGGACACTAATCCAATCATGACAGCCTTCAATGTAACAGACAAAAATAGTCAGCAGTTGCCTTTTCCATCCGTGGCTCTATTCCAGTGTTTCTCAGAGCATTTAAATTTCACGTCCTGCCAGGCTTTGCAGCGTTATATGGTGACTGACTGACTTATCCAAGGTCAGACCTATTATAGATTTATATCCTCCAGAAACCTTCCAGGATGCATGTTTAATTGGTACATCTACTATAGGGAACAATAGCTATTTAATATAAAAAAAAAAATGTTTTAACTGAGCCTGGAACTCCTATTTCTGAAATGGCGCGTGACGCCTGTTTATCCAAGGAAATACGTATATTTGTCAGGCACATTGCAGCCAAGCTGAAGTTTGCTTTCAAGTAAATATTAAGTCTTTTCCAGAATAATTAAAAAAATATATATTTTTGTTTAACCTTAACAGGAATCTGCCCTGTGAACCGTGACACGATAGACTACATCCTTTCCAAAAACGGCACCGGAAACGCAGTGGTGATCGTGGTGGGAGGGGCAGCGGAATCGCTGAACTGCCAACCGGGCAAGAATGCAGTGACCCTAAAGCAGAGGAAAGGATTTGTGAAGATCGCATTACACCATGGGTAAGGGAATGAATGGAGTCTGCGTTTTATGGCTGTGATGGTTGAATGTTTTTGGTCCCTCTTTTTTAATTCATGTAACCTGCATAAACCCCGGCTATGGAATCATTGATGGATAAATCTGACGTGACATAAGTCGGGCTCTAATTTGCTGTTGCTGGCTTGTCTCTGTGGTAATGCCAAATTTAGCAATGTCCTCCAGAGTCGTTTAACAACTATTTAATTCTACCCATTGAATTTGCATACATCGGCATAAATGCCCTCTTGGCAGCTTTTGAAAGCTGTTGGTGCTCCAGGAATCTAAACTTTAGACAAACCTGAGAATCTTTAATTTTTATTTTGTTTTCTTCCACCATCACCCATGAAGGATTGTGGCCACGTGCTAGGTTAGTGGCACGACGGTGGTCTGTACAGTGCGATGTTTATACCTGCTCTTCCTTTCACAGTGCAGATCTAGTCCCAGTCTACTCGTTTGGTGAGAACGAAGCCTACAAGCAAGTGGTGTTTGAAGAAGGTTCTTGGGGTCGATGGGTGCAGAAGAAATTCCAGAAATATGTTGGTTTTGCCCCATGTGTCTTCCATGGTTGTGGGTTCTTCTCCTCTGAGAGCTGGGGTCTAGTACCATATTCCTACCCCATCAACACTGTCGGTATGTTTTTGTGTGGATATCCCTTTTGTTAAACTATAGCACTTATCAAACTGATTTATGGAGTAGACCACCACTTTGATGAATCCAGTCTTTCATGTTTGGCAACTAGATGGCTCTTCTGCCCCCCTGTCCTTACTTAGTCTGTCTGTAGGGCTTTCAATATGCCATAACATCTTGATTGATAGAGGCTTTGTGTGATCATAGTCATATGAAGCCTCCGAGTCTGGTGTCTTCCTTCTAGTCAGAACTTCTGTCTACCTTCATCTCTAGAATAGTTGTAATAAAGGTTTTAGATGTTCCATGTTGGCCATAGATCAGTAGCAAGCAAACTGCTCCTTCGGTAGTGAGGCTGGGAGAAAATATGGACAACTGATTCCTATATGAATATATTTGGAAATGTTCTGTAATTCAACAGTTAAATACTGGTGGTCACGTACTGATGTAATATCCTCTTGTGTTGCAGTTGGAGAGCCCATTACCGTTCCTAAAATAGAGCAGCCGAGCCAGAAAGATGTGGAACTTTTTCACAATATGTACCTGGCCTCGCTACAAAAGCTCTTCGACAAGTACAAGACAAAATTTGGGTTGCTGGAGTCTGACACCTTGGAAATCAACTGAAGTTGGTTTAACGGCGCTGCAACCTGGCTGCAAGGAGTCTTCGCCTTTTATTGGAAAGTGCTTATCGTGAATCCAGCTCCCATCTTTCTGCATCAGCTATGTCCATGACCAAGCTCTTACTCATTCTCCTAAACTTTATCTCCTCAAGAAATTCTCATTTCGTGGTGACTAATCCACCGCTGGATCCGCTAATCCAGTAGTAGTCTTGGCACCTAGTTGCAGATGTATTTGAACTGGAGCAATTTTTGTTGACGCAGGGTGACTGTATAGACTCTGCACGGCTCAATAACCGGCCAAGCTTCAAAAGAGTACATAGATGTTTGGTCACTTCAGCATGGCTCTAAAACTGCTCCGGACCAAGAACCTTTTTAGCCTCTATTGTAACGGTACATCTTGTTACATGTGACAACCTGGTTAATCTTGTGCAATGGGCATTTTCTTCCAATTGTAGTATTCAGATTACATTGTATTATGTATTAGGCTTAAAGCAGCAACTTTATTTTTTTTCTTCAAATAGTAATTTAAGTGACTTAAGGCATCATCTGAAAGTCATTTTGTCTAACTGTCCATCGAAGTCCTTCCTTTCCAAAATCTCTGTAGGGGACACCAATCTGGGCTGCCAGTCACTCACAGATCCCTGCTTGTGTTATGGCAGGGAAGAGAAGGGGTGGGGTTAGAGTATACAGAGCTTAGGGGGTCTTTGCAGACCTCTCTGCCCACTACTTTAACTGGTTGCCACAACAGTGAAAGCCCTGCAGAGCTACAAATCTGAAATGCAGCCTAAGGGAAAATGGTAAGTGCCAGTAAGAGCCAAATTTTAATGAGCATGCTGCATTAATGCGCTTAATGGCAGAATATTTAAATTTCTGAATTACCATGTAAAATTCAACATTTCAGAAAAATGAGTTTAAAAAAACCATAGAGAAAATAAAAAGGCAGCTCTGACTAATACTATAAATTATTGGCTCAGACCGGCCTGCTTTATTTTATTTGGTCCAAGTAAAAAGGTGGCTACAGATGCTTGATGTCATAACATCAATTCTAGAAGACCTAGGGGTGTATTTACTAAATGGTGGCTTTTCAAAGCCATGGATTATCTGTTTGCCTGCACAATTTAAAAATGGCCCCACAATTTAAGGGCAAAAGCATCTGATTTTGTCACTAATATGACTTTTTTTTTTTTTTTTTTTTTAATTCTACACGCAAAAATGCAGATAATCGGCGACTTTGAAAAGCCTCTGTTTATTAAATAAACTCCATAGGGTCAAATTTAAAATGCTTATTTTTGCATTGGGATTTAATGCAGCAATTTTTTTTTTTTTTTTTTCTGTAAACAAAACCTTATTGGGCTATGCTTAAAAAAAAAAAAAAAAAAAAAAAAAAATCCTGCAGCAAAAAAAGCACTTCTAACTCAGACATGTGGTCCATAGACTGTTGTGTGGCTTTGGTCCCGAATTTACAGAAGTCTAATTGACTTCTGCTCTTGGTATTCTGAATTCTGCTTGCTGTATCAATCTGCCACAAGCAGGCTAGCTACCTAATCTTCTCATCCATTCATTAGGAACTGGTGAGGTTTATTGAGGTATGAGGTACACCACACCTCCTGTAAAATAACTCGTTCCTAGTGCATAGATGGGAGTTTTTAGGCTTTGATCAGTTCAAAAAACAAAATGGTAGGGAAAACACCCGGCAACCTTTTTTTTTTTTTTTTTTTTTTTTTTTTTTGTCGTCCCCCCAATTACTCTTTGAGCCACTAAGTGGCTGAGTTGGCACATGTTTTCCCACTGGCTTTATTTAAAAAAAATTTTTTCTCAAAGCACAACCAATGCAACATGGTAGTTAATACCCATTTTCTGAGGGTAAATAACCAAATAGACTTTTTTTATATATACATAATAGAGTAACCTCCTCCCACCATTCAGCTTTAAGAATGTCTGCCGGTTACCTGAATAACCCTTTGGGGTAAGTGTAATAGCCTGCGTGATGGAGGCATCTAAGTTTCTGCTGGGTATGCCTAATGGTTTAAAGGGGCAATCCTTTAAAAGGCAA
Source organism: Taudactylus pleione (assembly GCA_031769625.1). Taxonomy (NCBI): domain Eukaryota; kingdom Metazoa; phylum Chordata; class Amphibia; order Anura; family Myobatrachidae; genus Taudactylus; species Taudactylus pleione. Next base: position 2,377,678 of record JAUIMM010000240.1, read on the forward strand.
AACCAACCTGGTTTTGCCTTTTAAATGATTGCTGTTTTAAAACACCACACAAACGTGCCAGTGCCTGCATTGCACAGGCTCTTACATTTATCCCAAAGTGGTAATATGTAAATATTGGGGTAGGGGAAAAGTATTGGGGAAAGTGCAATTTTTTTAATATAGGGAGAAATATTTTATCAATGAGCTGAAACGATGTTGGCGACAGCTTCTGTGATGCTGGTTAAGTGTTTACATCATTTCTGGCCCATCCTGAATAGGATACAATATCTATGAATGTCAGATTAATCTTTAATGTGCCTTGATCTGTGTACATTATAGTATTTCACACCTCCCCTGTATCGGAATGGCTTGCTGTACTGTATGCATCCCTTATTTTTGTACCAGTGAATGTAAATAAATCATGTGTTCTATACCTGTCCTGTGTATCATTTGTATGTGTGGTGGATGGTTCCACTGAGTTGTAGCAGTTCCTCATTTTAGGAGCTTCCAGTTTGCCTCTAATATAATGCAGAGGGAACATCCCATGTGTATACTGTATATTGCCCTTGGTGACTGTTTAATGAACAGTGTATCAAGTTTTTGCTTTAAATTTAGTGTCTTTGTAGCATCACATCATTTAATCCAAACTTGCTAAATTAACAATCCCGTATAAGGAACCAAGGGGCAAATTTGCTGAACTGCGTGTTTACAAAAGTAGGTGTTGCCCCATAACAACCAATCGGTTCCTAGCTAACAACTCTCTGGGATTTTGTAAAACAATGGCTAGAATTTGGTTGGTTGCCATTAGTTCCACTTTTGTAATCTGGAGTCTTTTTAAATGTACCCCCCAAAATCCCAACATTGAACCTGTTATTCTCGATGCCATGCCAGATCCTTGTGGAGTGTTCTGTTCAGTGTAAAAGCGAAGGTGTTTAATACGTCAGTCTTACAGAACTTTGTTTTTTGGGTTTTTTTTATTGCTCAGCTCAAACGAGCCTCCCATGAGAATTGTGAAGTCTCTTCAGCTTTCCAGGGCCATATTCCAATAATGTAGTTTTACTTTGGGATATAGGCTGCTCCACAAAGATGGCAATAAGTAACTTTACAGTGTATGCCCAGCTTTAGTCTAGAACAGAGAAACGGGAATAATAAACTGCCAACAATTTGCATAACACCGTTGGTTTCCTTAATGATTTAATACAGATGCATACAGAGATCCAGTGATGATAAATCTAGCTAAAAGGAACCAATATAATTAAAACAATACATAATTGAACAAAAGTCAGTCAGCCTCCTTGTTGGCCTGTCCCAAACTATGACTAAAGACAGGGGAAAGGGGATATTGTTGCACAGAGTATTAGAAATTAAACCTATAGTAAGATTGTAGTAACTACTATTCCTATCAGTAAATAACCATTTCTAAATTGGATATACCAAGGTAGTGGTGCTCACTAGTCGTATATATTAGAGAAAACAAACAGGAGAAGAAAAACCTCTGACTCGAGCACTCTTTGTAATATTATACAGGAATTAAAGCATAACTTTTAATAGACATGTAATTAAGATAAATGCCTTATACCAACCACTATATGGCAATTACTGTAAGTACTTTAACATTGGCAAAACAATAAATTATACTGACGCAATTAGCATAAGTAAACATGTAGAAGAATCTATGACATTGCTATAGCTGGAAGTCTCTAAGGATGTAAAAACCTCTAACAACTTGAAAAAATTAGGTCTCATAGATAAAATGTGCTGTAGGTTCTAACAGTTCAACATTAGACATTTATTATCAGTTTATAACTAATGAAATATTGAAATTTTATTCATATAAAAAACCTTTATGGTATCATCTGTTATTAATGAAATAAAGAATAACTACATCTTTATAGATGACCTCAAAGAGAAATAACAGAAAAGTCAGGGAAAAAAGCGTCGGTGCTGGGGGCTCTGCTGAATCCCACTTGGCCCAAGGTGGTCTATGGGAAAGCTAGAGAGCTGGCTGCAAGCATTATCCCTTTTAAGCTAAAAGAGTGAGTGGTACGTTCTCAGACTTGGGGGTCTAGTTACTAAGCAGTGTTAGGAGACGGAGTGAAAAGTGATTGGCTGGTACCCTATCAGCTCCCAACTGTCATCTCACAGGCTGTGTTTGAAAAATGACAGTTGGGAGCTGATTGGCTGGTACCTTCTCACTTTCTTATCACTTTTCACTCTGTCTCCTAACACTGCTTAGTAAATAGACCCCTAATAGTCTGAGCTAATAACCAGTCAATCAGAAAAATACAATAGTATTAGACTAGTGCTAGACACCTCTAGAGTGTGATTAGTGACAGAGAACCACACTAGTGACTGAATCTCAGATAATGACCTAGAAGGTGAAAGCATCAGAATAGTTGGAGAACAGGAGTGATACTCCCAGTTCAGAATCGGTATGATTTTCCGCCGGACCCATGTCTGGCAATTAAAATCCTGACAGCGGCTGCCTGACATGGGTGAAAATGATGACTGTCCCTAAGGTAAGTATTGACTAACCTAATTCCCTCTTCCTAACCCTCCCTTAGGGGTGCCTAACCCTAACTCCCCCCCCCCCCCCCCCCCCCCCATCCTCACTGCCTAAACTGAAGTCCCCCCAGGGGTGACTAACCCTAACCCCTTTCCCTAAACCTAACCTCCCGAGGGGTGCCTAACCCGCCCCTACGTGGCCCTTCGAGCGGGCTGTCGGGCTCCCGGCGTGTCTAATGTCAGGGGTCGGCATATCGATGCCTGTCTTGAGACACTTGCCGGGATATGACAGTCGGGAAGCGGTCCGCCGGCTTCCCGACTGCATACCCCCCAGTTCTACCACAACTCACTTGGTCCAATAGCCATTGATGAGAGGTGTGACCTAGGAGGACGGTTATGCCCTCTGAAGATAAGAGTGATATGTTGCTCATTGCAAATGTTCTACTCCAGGCATAGGACATCTGATGAGAGAAGTACTAACCTGAGAGAGTACCTAATCAGAGAAATACAAAAGCACTAGGCTAAACTGGTTGTTGCTGTACATACAATCATTTTTGAGATCAAGAGAAAATGACAAATACATGTAAACAAATTGAAAAGAGATCATTACACAAATCAATAGATATAAAGGGAGCAGCACAGTGTTCTCAGTGATGCAAAATTTGCACCCACATTATTAACCTAGTCACATATGCGGGATAGGTAACATGCCCAAAAGTGTGTAACACATATTCAGATTCAGCAGTACATATAGGAAAAACATGTCAAAAAAGAGTGTACTGATACTTTGTATCTAAAGATTATATCAATGTTATCTCCAGGAGACCTCTGGACTGGCCGGTCTCATGTGTAAGGAGCTACTGTTTCAAAAATGTATCCGCACATGAAAAGAGAGCAGTACAACAATAGCAATGACACAAGGTCATTGTCTTCAGTATGAATCAAATCATGTACTGTACGTATGAGATACTATACCAGGTATTACTCAAAGCATATTAAACAGTACACAAGAAAAAGCTATACTCTCACAATACATGAAAGGAAAGAGACACACTGACAATATTCCTATAATCTTGTCTCCAAGAGACCGGGGGCTATAAAGTCTTAGATGTGTGCTTGCTTGAATAAAGGAAAATAAATATTGAGTGCTAATAGCGGCATGTATAATGCCTGGTGTGTATCCCTGTATAGCTATTACATGTATAACTCTGTAGCTAACTGGAGTATGGGTCACAGAACTTAACACAGGGATAAAAAAAAAAAAACCCACCACACACTGGGATACCGACTGGTTGATGGGGTGTCCCGTGCTGCCTGTCAATGTGCATTTTGCCAATAGGGCTTGTTCATGGAAGGAACAGCTGTGTCCCAAACTGGTCTTCCTGTAAATTGGTGACAGCGGAGGCACCTTTAGTGCTGTGGGCAGGCTGGTGCTTAAATCGCCAAGTCACCTGCCAGAATAGAATCTTCAGCAGCAAGGGTTTGTATCTGTGTAGTAGGGATGGAGGAAGGTGCAGAGAGGTTTGCATCTGTGTAGTAGGGATGGAGGAAGGTGCAGAGAGGTTTGCATCTGTGTAGTAGGGATGGAGGAAGGTGCAGAGAGGTGTGTGTCTGTGTAGTAGGGATGGAGGAAGGTGCAGAGAGGTGTGTGTGTGTGTAGTAGGGATGGAGGAAGGTGCAGAGAGGTGTGTGTCTGTGTAGTAGGGATGGAGGAAGGTGCAGAGAGGTGTGTGTCTGTGTAGTAGGGATGGAGGAAGGTGCAGAGGTTTGTATCTGTGTAGTAGGGATGGAGGAAGGTGCAGAGGTTTGTATCTGTGTAGTAGGGATGGAGGAAGGTGCAGAGGTTTGTATCTGTAGTAGGGATGGAGGAAGATGCAGAGAGGTTTGTATCTGTGTAGTAGGGATGGAGGAAGGTGCAGAGAGGTGTGTATCTGTGTAGTAGGGATAGAGGAAGGTGCAGAGAGGTGTGTATCTGTGTAGTAGGGATGGAGGAAGGTGCAGAGAGGTGTGTGTCTGTGTAGTAGGGATGGAGGAAGGTGCAGACAGGTGTGTATCTGTGTAGTGGGGATAGAGGAAGGTGCAGAGAGGTGTGTATCTGTGTAGTAGGGATGGAGGAAGGTGCAGAGAGGTGTGTGTCTGTGTAGTAGGGATGGAGGAAGGTGCAGAGAGGTTTGTGTCTGTGTAGTAGGGATGGAGGAAGGTGCAGAGGTTTGCATCTGTGTAGTAGGGATGGAGGAAGGTGCAGAGAGGTGTGTGTCTGTGTAGTAGGGATAGAGGAAGGTGCAGAGGTTTGTATCTGTGTAGTAGGGATGGAGGAAGGTGCAGAGAGGTTTGTATCTGTGTAGTAGGGATGGAGGAAGGTGCAGAGAGGTGTGTATCTGTGTAGTAGGGATGGAGGAAGGTGCAGAGAGGTGTGTGTCTCTGTAGTAGGGATGGAGGAAGGTGCAGTGAGGTTTTTGTCTGTGTAGTAGGGATGGAGGAAGCTGCAGAGAGGTGTGTGTCTGTAGCAGGGATGGAGGAAGGTGCAGAGAGGTGTGTGTCTTTGTAGTAGGGATGGAGGAAGGTGCAGAGAGGTGTGTGTCTGTGTAGTAGGGATGGAGGAAGGTGCAGAGAGGTGTGTATCTGTGTTGTAGCGATGGAGGAAGGTGCAGAGAGATCTGTATCTGTGTAGTAGGGATGGAGGAAGGTGCAGAGAGGTGTGTGTGTGTAGTAGGGATGGAGGAAGGTGCAGAGAGGTGTGTGTCTGTGTAGTAGGGATGGAGGAAGGTGCAGAGAGGTGTGTGTGTGTAGTAGGGATGGAGGAAGGTGCAGAGAGGTGTGTCTGTGTAGTAGGGATAGAGGAAGGTGCAGAGAGGTGTGTATCTGTGTTGTAGGGATGGAGGAAGTTGCAGAGAGGTGTGTGTCTGTTTAGTAGGGATGGAGGAAGGTGCAGAGAGGTGTGTGTCTGTGTAGTAGGGATGGAGGAAGGTGCAGAGAGGTTTGTGTCTGTGTAGTAGGGATGGAGGAAGGTGCAGAGAGGTTTGTGTCTGTGTAGTAGGGATGGAGGAAGGTGCAGAGGTTTGCATCTGTGTAGTAGGGATGGAGGAAGGTGCAGAGAGGTGTGTGTCTGTTTAGTAGGGATGGAGGAAGGTGCAGAGGTTTGTATCTGTGTAGTAGGGATGGAGGAAGGTGCAGAGGTTTGTATCTGTGTAGTAGGGATGGAGGAAGGTGCAGAGAGGTGTGTATCTGTGTAGTAGGGATGGAGGAAGGTGCAGAGAGGTTTGTGTCTGTGTAGTAGGGATGGAGGAAGGTGCAGAGGTGTGTGTCTGTGTAGTAGGGATGGAGGAAGGTGCAGAGAGGTGTGTGTCTGTGTAGTAGGGATGGAGGAAGGTGCAGAGAGGTGTGTGTGTGTAGTAGGGATGGAGGAAGGTGCAGAGAGGTGTGTGTCTGTGTAGTAGGGATGGAGGAAGGTGCAGAGAGGTGTGTGTCTGTGTAGTAGGGATGGAGGAAGTTGCAGAGAGGTGTGTATCTGTGTAGTAGGGATGGAGGAAGGTGCAGAGAGGTGTGTATCTGTGTAGTAGGGATGGAGGAAGGTGCAGAGAGGTTTGTGTCTGTGTAGTAGGGATGGAGGAAGGTGCAGAGAGGTTTGTGTCTGTGTAGTAGGGATGGAGGAATGTGCAGAGAGGTGTGTGTCTGTGTAGTAGGGATGGAGGAAGGTGCAGAGAGGTGTGTGTCTGTGTAGTAGGGATGGAGGAAGGTGCAGAGAGGTTCTTGTCTGTGTAGTAGGGATGGAGGAAGGGGCAGAGAGGTGTGTGTCTGTGTAGTAGGGATGGAGGAAGGTGCAGAGAGGTGTGTGTCTATGTAGTAGGGATGGAGGAAGGTGCAGACAGGTGTGTATCTGTGTAGTGGGGATAGAGGAAGGTGCAGAGAGGTGTGTATCTGTGTAGTAGGGATGGAGGAAGGTGCAGAGAGGTGTGTATCTGTGTATTAGGGATAGAGGAAGGTGCAGAGAGGTGTGTATCTGTGTAGTAGGGATGGAGGAAGGTGCAGAGAGGTGTGTGTCTGTGTAGTAGGGATGGAGGATGGTGCAGACAGGTGTGTATCTGTGTAGTGGGGATAGAGGAAGGTGCAGAGAGGTGTGTGTGTGTAGTAGAGATGGAGGAAGGTGCAGAGAGGTGTGTGTCTGTGTAGTAGGGATGGAGGAATGTGCAGGGAGGTGTGTGTCTGTGTAGTAGGGATGGAGGAAGGTGCAGAGAGGTGTGTATCTGTGTAGTAGGGATGGAGGAAGGTGCAGAGAGGTGTGTATCTGTGTAGTAGGGATGGAGGAAGGTGCAGAGTGGTTTGTGTCTGTGTAGTAGGGATGGAGGAATGTGCAGAGAGGTGTGTGTCTGTGTAGTAGGGATGGAGGAAGGTGCAGAGAGGTGTGTGTCTGTGTAGTAGGGATGGAGGAAGGTGCAGAGAGGTGTGTGTCTGTGTAGTAGGGATGGAGGAAGGTGCAGAGAGGTGTGTGTCTGTGTAGTAGGGATGGAGGAAGGTGCAGACAGGTGTGTATCTGTAGTGGGGATAGAGGAAGGTGCAGAGAGGTGTGTATCTGTGTAGTAGGGATGGAGGAAGGTGCAGAGAGGTGTGTATCTGTGTAGTAGGGATAGAGGAAGGTGCAGAGAGGTGAGTATCTGTGTAGTAGGGATGGAGGAAGGTGCAGAGAGGTGTGTGTCTGTGTAGTAGGGATGGAAGAAGGTGCAGACAGGTGTGTATCTGTGTAGTGGGGATAGAGGAAGGTGCAGAGAGGTGTGTATCTGTGTAGTAGGGATGGAGGAAGGTGCAGAGAGGTGTGTGTCTGTGTAGTAGGGATGGAGGAAGGTGCAGACAGGTGTGTATCTGTGTAGTGGGGATAGAGGAAGGTGCAGAGAGGTGTGTATCTGTGTAGTAGGGATGGAGGAAGGTGCAGAGAGGTGTGTGTCTGTGTAGTAGGGATGGAGGAAGGTGCAGAGAGGTTTGTCTGTGTAGTAGGGATGGAGGAAGGTGCAGAGAGGTTTGTGTCTGTGTAGTAGGGATGGAGGAAGGTGCAGAGAGGTTTGTGTCTGTGTAGTAGGGATGGAGGAAGGTGCAGACGTTTGCGTCTGTGTAGTAGGGATGGAGGAAGGTGCAGAGAGGTGTGTGTCTGTGTAGTAGGGATGGAGGAAGGTGCAGAGAGATTTGTATCTGTGTAGTAGGGATGGAGGAAGGTGCAGAGGTTTGTATCTGTGTAGTAGGGATGGAGGAAGGTGCAGAGAGGTGTGTGTCTGTGTAGTAGGGATGGAGGAAGGTGCAGAGAGGTGTGTGTCTGTGTAGTAGGGATGGAGGAAGGTGCAGAGAGGTGTGTATCTGTGTAGTAGGGATGGAGGAAGGTGCAGAGAGGTGTGTATCTGTGTAGTAGGGATAGAGGAAGGTGCAGAGAGGTGAGTATCTGTGTAGTAGGGATGGAGGAAGGTGCAGAGAGGTGTGTCTGTGTAGTAGGGATGGAGGAAGGTGCAGAGAGGTGTGTCTGTGTAGTAGGGATGGAGGAAGGTGCAGAGAGGTGTGTGTCTGTGTAGTAGGGATGGAGGAAGGTGCAGAGAGGTGTGTATCTGTGTAGTAGGGATGTAGGAAGGTGCAGAGAGGTGTGTGTCTGTGTAGTAGGGATGGAGGAAGGTGCAGAGAGGTGTGTGTCTGTGTAGTAGGGATGGAGGAAGGTGCAGAGAGGTGTGTGTCTGTGTAATAGGGATGGAGGAAGGTGCAGAGAGGTTTGTGTCTGTGTAGTAGGGATGGAGGAAGGTGCAGAGGTTTGCATCTGTGTAGTAGGGATGGAGGAAGGTGCAGAGAGGTGTGTGTCTGTGTAGTAGGGATGGAGGAAGGTGCAGAGAGGTGTGTGTCTGTGTAGTAGGGATGGAGGAAGGTGCAGAGGTTTGCATCTGTGTAGTAGGGATGGAGGAAGGTGCAGAGGTTTGTATCTGTGTAGTAGGGATGGAGGAAGGTGCAGAGAGGTTTGTATCTATGTAGTAGGGATGGAGGAAGGTGCAGAGAGGTGTGTATCTGTGTAGTAGGGATGGAGGAAGGTGCAGAGAGGTGTGTGTCTGTGTGGTAGGAATGGAGGAAGGTGCAGAGACGTGTGTATCTGTGTAGTAGGGATGGAGGAAGGTGCAGAGAGGTTTGTGTCTGTGTAGTGGGGATGGAGGAAGGTGCAGAGAGGTGTGTGTCTGTGTAGTAGGGATGGAGGAAGGTGCAGAGAGGTGTGTGTCTGTGTAGTAGGGATGGAGGAAGGTGCAGAGAGGTGTGTGTGTGTAGTAGGGATGGAGGAAGGTGCAGAGAGGTGTGTGTCTGTGTAGTAGGGATGGAAGAAGGTGCAGAGAGGTGTGTGTCTGTGTAGTAGGGATGGAGGAAGGTGCAGAGAGGTTTGTGTCTGTGTAGTAGGGATGGAGGAAGGTGCAGAGAGGTTTGTGTCTGTGTAGTAGGGATGGAGGAAGGTGCAGAGAGGTGTGTATCTGTGTAGTAGGGATGGAGGAAGGTGCAGAGAGGTGTGTGTCTGTGTAGTAGGGATGGAGGAAGGTGCAGAGAGGTGTGTGTGTCTGTGTAGTAGGTATGGAGTAAGGTGCAGAGGTTTGTATCTGTGTAGTAGGGATGGAGGAAGGTGCAGAGAGGTGTGTGTCTGTGTAGTAGGTATGGATTAAGGTGCAGAGGTTTGTATCTGTGTAGTAGGGATGGAGGAAGGTGCAGAGAGGTGTGTGTCTGTAGTAGTAGGGATGGAGGAAGGTGCAGAGAGGTGTGTGTCTGTAGTAGTAGGGATGGAGGAAGGTGCAGAGAGGTGTGTGTCTGTGTAGTAGGGATGGAGGAAGGTGCAGAGAGGTTTGTGTCTGTGTAGTAGGGATGGAGGAAGGTGCAGAGAGGTTTGTGTGTGGTCCTTCTCCGGCAGAGAACGTCACCAGAGCCGAGCAGGGTCTCTGGACCTGTCTAGAAACTTGTTGGTTGATCATCCTGTTTTTGTCATGGGTCTTCTGCTCTCAAGGGTCAGGTTTCCCCTCATATCGTACTCTGACTTTTTCTCAGCATGTCTCTGTAGCATCACCCTCCCCACCTTTTTTTGCTGAAGCATTCACAGAAAACTGGCACTGTCCACACATTTGTTGGTATACCACCACATTTATATATTACAAAGAACCCCTGCTTTCTAAGCTTCCCTAAATACATGACGGCATGGTGTAAAGGTGGTGTTTTAGTTTCTTTTAATCTGGCTTTGTTTCTTTAAAATTGGCAACCCCACCATCATATCATATAAAATCTGTTTTAGCAAATGCAACCCTATTTCACCATGCAACGTAATAAAATAATCCTCTACATGCTATCCATGTCCTGGACAGTAACTGGGAGGTGGACAAATGGATGCACAGCAATGGCCCGTGTTATGGACGTGTAGCGGGGGTGTAACTAAAGTGTTTGCGTGCATAGATGTTTCATCGTTCACACTGGATGGGTGACCCCTAAAAGACGTGTCTGAGCCCACCTCTGGGTCAGGCCCAAAATTGCGGAAGTTGATGAAACTAACCAACCTAGCCAGGGGCGTAATTAGAACTTTGTGGGCCCCCTAGCAATGTTTTGAAGGGGTCCCGGACTGCTCAACCAGTCCTAGTTCCAAAATCTATGGGGAAAATGTGTAGGGCTCCCCCTGTAATTTAGGAACCAGCACCTGGCTGCAGGGCCAATTCTGGTTTTAAATATAGGGGGGAAAAATATGTAGGGGTCCCCCTATATTTAAAACCAGCACCAGACCCAAACCGACCGGGGTGTAATGCCACAGCCAGGAAACCCTATCACCGGGTCTCCACGGCCAAAGCATTAACACCCCAAGCCGGGGATCTCAGAGGAGGTGTGAACCCTCCAAGAAGGGGTCCCCCCTCTCCCGAAACCCCAGGCTTAGGCTGAAGCCCGGGACTCTTCCCTGCACCCCTGGGCTGTGGGTACGGGGGTAATAATGTGGGAAATATTTCAAAACTTGCCTGCCTGCTACAGCTTGCCTGCCCTTTGGCACTCATAGAACTACAAGTGCGAGCAGGCGGCTGGCACCCGTACCCCCACTGTAAAATAAATAGTTAAAAAACCACAGTACACGCATCGTATACAGTATAACTTTAATACATACACCTATCCCACTCACACATACTTACCAGCTGCCAGATGTTCACGTCCACTTCTCCATGTAGATTCCACGGGAGTACCTGAAAAAAAATCCGATACTCACCTCTGTCCTTGCGCTGTCTCCGCAGCATCCCCAGACCAAAAAAACAAACCGACTGGCCTCGATCCCTGCAGACAAGTATTGGTATGTGTGTTGTCACACATACCAATACATCGTGAATGGCAGGTGCCGGGCCACTTCGGGAAATCCTGCGGCCCGTCAGCCAATCAGAGGCTGCTTTACATGTAGCGGCCGCCCATTGGTTGGTTACACGTGGCTCACACCTATATGCCCACGTCCCAATCCCCATGGCCCAAGAAGCTTTAACCGGGAAATGCAGCTCATTCAGCATGGCTAATAAATTTTTGATCACGTGTAGTAGATTAGTAAAAATTGCGGTAAAAAAAGTCTGCAAAATGCATTTCCACCCAATGGCACATTAGCCCCCATGTGTTTAATTTTGCCACACACAGCCATGGTGCGCTAATCGGGTCCGGCAGGAGCAGGCATGCAGTTCATTTGTGCATTTAGAAGCTGCGGCCTTGTGACCGGTGACACGGCCCTTGGTGCCAAATACAAACCCTTCCTCCTATATAACCCGACTCTGACACTAGAACAGTGCCAGAGTGCCAGGCTCACCTTACCGTGCTCCAGTGTTGCCTCTGCCAGTTTCTGATGGCTTCTTTGCCTATCCAAACTGGCTTAGTTACTGACTCCGCTTCCCATCTGCTCCTCTGATACTCCTGCTGTGGATTCCGGTATATACCTGCCGCTACAGTTCTGACCCACGGTTTGCCTGACTGTTCTCCTGTATTGTTTTTGGTTCCCCGCCTGTTATACTAGATACTCATTCAGAGAAACACGACCTGCATGTTGGGTGCAGCAAAGACTAAGGGCCTGATTCAGAGGCGCACGCTATCTCTGAATCAGGGCGTCCCTATTTTTTTTTTGACCGGCCACAAGGCCGCTCGCACAGCTGTGGGTGACCACCCACAGCGTGTGCGTGCAGCCTGGCGATGGTCGCGATTATCACGACCATCGGGCTTGCGAGGAGACCCTGAGTGGACTTCCTGCTCTAATAGAGCAGGAAGTCCACTACTGACATCACTAGTGATGTCAGTAGGGCCGCCCACAAACGGCAGGCGTTCCTTTGGGAACGCCTCCGTTTGTGCAGGCACCCCCCCTCCCCAACTACAAAATGGGGCGAACTATCGATCAACATCGATAGCCGCCCCGTTTTGTAGCGAGCCCCGGAACGAGTGATTTCTCACTCGCTCTGGGGCTCGCGCGTGCGCAATGGCCCACCATCGACCCGCTTGCGAGCGCTATGCGCTCGCGAGCAGGTCTGAATTAGGCCCTAAATCCCATTGTGCGGGTCCCTGGCAAAGACCCCCGGCATGTTAAGACTCTGCACTTCTGTCCTGGGTAGCGCCAAACCTAGTTGTCAGAAACCATCCATTAATTATTCCTGAGATCATGGCCAATTTCCAACCCAAGGAAAGTGTTTTTTTTTCTAGCACTGTTATGCATTTCAAACGTCAATGTGCAGGTAGCCTTGGGGGTGACCATCCGAGATGTAGTCATAATGTTGATACCACATTGTCGAACTATCGTCATTGAACATGTTGGTATCTGCAGAATGTCGACATGTTCACAGTGGCAACATGTGAAATGTTGGCCCTCTGCAGGAACCGGAGGGTTAGGATAGGGGAGGGTTAGGGTTAAGGCTTAGCAATACTCACGTCATAAGTCAACAGGACGTCACCGCCGGACCCGGAAGACACTGCTGTAGCTGCCCCACCCAGCATACCTCGTACGTCACCACTAGACCATCAGGAACATCATGTGGACAGTTCATCAGTGTTGACATGATGAATATACCACAGCCATCCATACCCCCTGATTATGGCAGATAACTAGGCTCTTTAGTTGGCCAATGAGACTCAGTAATAATGTTTGAGGAATGCTGGTTAAACTGGTCCCACTATATGCTTGAGTGAACGATCTTGGCTTTGCATGTTCTCTAGGCAGGTAAACATCCGGTGCTTTTGCATGCTACGGTGAATGTAGCTTTTTCTCACTTGGTTTTTATGGGACTCGTACCAGCAAAGGCTGACCATCCATATCTCATCTATTTAAAGTCTCTTTTTGCTCTTGGCAGAAGACTCCGACCAAGGTGAATGTGTCAAGCATCCTGATAGCCTTGGTTCTAGACGAATTCATAGGCCTTATAATAAATATTGGTTCAGCCCAATCACCACTTGTTATTATTGTGAGATAAGAGACTGTCATCGCTTGCAATTGACTCATCACGAGCCTGTATTGGCTGCAGTATTTTGATCAATTGATTTGTATTGTGGGTCAACCCTGACTCCAGCGAAATCCAGCTTAGGCTTCTGTGATTAAGTTGCTTGGCTAGAACAGCGGAATCTCATTACTGATTCACTTGCTTAACAGTGCCCAGTATTATCCGAGGAAGCTAAGTAGCGTGAATTCAGGGGAAAAGGCTTAAGTATTTTCACTGCTTATAATATTAGTAAACAGACATTATATCCAAGTCAAGAGCAAGAGGTAGAGGTTTTCTAGTTACTCTTTGAATCCTACTACATGATAGTCACTATATATATATATATATATATATATATATATATCTTTTTTTTTTTACAACAGCATTATTTACATTTTAATACTATCGTCTAAGTAAAAAAAATATATAGTATTACCGTGCGCCACTCTTGAAAAACAGAAAACATCTCTCGTATGCCTTGAAAATAAAGGTGCCCATCCACTAGACGATTAAGTTGAGTGATTGAGTGATAACGATCGTTCAATTGTTCGCAAAACGACCAGCAATGCGCGCTCCCGCTGGTCGTTTAGACATCTATCATCGTGCAAACATGCTGGACGACTTGACGGTAACGTCAGGTTGAGCATGTTTGCAGATGATTGATGAGCCTGCACTGAACGACTGCTCGCTCAGTGCAGGCTCATCACACGACTGACAAACGACTGCGCGATTACAATGTGGTAATCGTGCAGTCGTTCCCATGTCTGCTAGTGGATGGGCACCTTGAGCTTGGGCATACAGTAATTTAAGGTGTAATAAGGACAAGTGCACCGGTTGGGGCTTTATTTGCAAAGTACAAAACTGCTGATGTGCAGCACAATTCTCGTTGGTAGAATTACGCATATGTTTATGGCGCAGGATGGCGGCTTTTACAGAGGGCAGACACTCCATCACCTAATTGTCGTACAGGTCAGGTGGTTCCTTACAGTCCAGTTACAACAATCAGAATTCATCTCCTGCAGTGACCGTACTGAAATGAGAGGGGGCTCAGCAATGACAGCTCCACCGAGAGACCTCAACTTCCGTATCAGAGCTGGGCCTGCGGAGATGGGGCTCATCCTACGCTTGTAATCACATGCATCCTGCTCTCACTGCGCCATTTGCGATTTGGTAGAGAAGCAATTTCCTAGGTGCACATTGAAGCTGCCAAACTTCCACCATAAGTGAGGCCAAATCAAACTGAACGGTATTTTAGCGGAAATACAGACGCCTATTTAATGAACGGTAGAAGCTGTGGAAGGTTGGACATTTTGTTAATGGGATGCGGGAGAGATCTCTTGCGTTAGTGTCATTATATAGCCCTGCTGTTCAATTGTGCCTTAACCCAGTGGTTCGAAATGTGGGTGGTGCATCCGCCGCCGCCGCACCATCAAAACTTGCACCAGCCCTACGGTAGCTGAAGTTTCCATGTCTGACAATGACCTCCTATACCTGCCGCTGTGCATCTGGGAACGCAGTCATTTACAGCGACACTCCCGCGACACTCCCATAATACGCCGTCTGAATGGACCGTTTTTGCATGCGTTTCTAGTCACCACCCAGGAACGCCCATCGGTTTTACACAACGTCTTTGATACCGTATGTCTCAATCGCAACGCTATCGGTATGTAATGCCGGCGGACTAAATACCGATGCTGGAAGCCAGAACCGTCAGGATCCCGAATGGAGCTGATAAGTACCCTAACCCTCCCCTCTGCCCCCCTAACCCTCCCTTAGTGGTTCCTAACCCAAAACTCCCCCAGGTGATGCCTAACCCCCAACTCCTCCTTCCCGCACCCTAAACCTTACCCGGGGGGTGTCTAACCCTAACTTCCCTCCCAGTGGCACCTAACCATAACCCCCATTTCCCTTAGCTTAACACTAACCCTCCCTGGGGGTTGCTTAGCCCTAGGTCCCCCCGGGGGTGCCTAAAACTAACCCTCCCCCCCTCCGCAGCTAACAGTCCCCGCTTACCTTCGTTCGGGGTGCCGGCTGTCGGGATTTCGGCGTCTGGATTTAGACGCCTATATTTAGTACAGAGTCGGGCTTCCAGTGTCGGGATTCCAACGTCCGCCATTACGTACGCCGGTAAATAAACTACATCACCTTTGTGCAATGCACAGGCGCCCCAGTTTTTAGGAATTTGCGCGCATGCGTAGTCGAAAAAATTATAATTTTGCTTTGAATCCCGATGTCTTCTGAACAAAACGAGGAGTCATTTCTATGGGTACCGCGTAAATAAATCACTGATGTTGGATTGTGACGAGCAGATTCTGTATGTGATAAAATTACCTCAGAACAATGGTGAGAGAACCCGCAGGAGTGAAGGGGTTAAACTGTTTCCGTAGGTTTTAAGGCTAGAAATGATTTGATAAATAGGCCCCTAAGGATCTGTAACAATGATTGTAAACTATGTGCAGTGCTGCAGAGCCTGTGTTTATTTATTAACATATTGCGTGTTGAGCCATATACTATTATTATTATTATTATTATTATTATCCTTTATTTATATGGCGCCAGAAGTGTTCCGCAGCGCCTTACATAGTACATACAACTAATGGGTGAACAAGAAACAAGTAACATACAGTACATTACAGTACAGGACAAGGACACAACTTATATACATTGCTGAAATAGTGATTAAAACACTCACAATAAGCTGCCGGGAGTTGGCGGTCCCGTGTTAGGTGCCCTAATGGGGAGTAGAGAGTAGAAGAAAATGTAAAGAGAAGCACATGAAGGAAGAGGTCCCTGCTCGTGAGAGCTTACATTCTAGTACTACAGTACTGCTATAAAATATAGTAGTAATAATTATAATAATAATAAAAATAAATGATTGCATAGTTGCCTGCTGTCCGTAATTCCTCAGTTTATGTAGGTAAAATTTAGGGCCTGATTCAGAGCCGGTCGCTATTTGCGCTCGCTCGTCCAGAAAATAGGGGTGGCTATTCAAATGAACCGTTCGCTGTTTGCGGTCTGTTCACGCCTCTAGGTCTGAACGAGCGAACAAAACTTACGGTCGTTTTTTGGGAAACTACGCCCCCTGGCCGCTCGCATCCTACGTCATGTCCGCTATTTATTAGATTAATCGAGTACATCGACCAGCGTATGAACTGCTCGCTATTCTTGTGATTGGTTTTTGCTACCACAATTTTGCGAGCAGTTCTGGCTAAAAAAAAAACCCAGTGACGTGGTCAATGACGCTGCTGTTTTAAATATGCACACCCATAAAACGCCCGTTTTGACCTTTAAGCACGCCTGCGATCGGATCTCCACTCCCCGTTTTCAAGCTCCTTCCCCTGTTACCACCCACATACGCCTCATTCTGTCACTCAAATTAGCAGGCATTCGCTATTTTGCGAGCACATGAATTTCGGCCGCACTGACTGGTTCGCGCATACGAATAACGATCCGTAGGCATGCGCAGTTGGGCAAACATCGCTCGGAGCGAACGAGCTGCCGCTTACGAGTGGCTCTGAATGAGATCCATAATGCTTACCATCTACTTTTCTCATGGCTTTATAAGGTAATATTTATGGATGAGGGGGATTTAAAACGCAAAGAAGTATGCTATAATCAAATGCAGTATACAGTACATGACATGATGAGGGTTGTAGTGCCTAAAGTCCGGTCAGACAGTATAACGCGTGACGCGCTTTGATGCACCAGCTCAGCACAATGTGACCCCGGAAACTTTTTAAATATTCGGGAATATGTAATTGATAAATAAATAAGAAAACATGATATCATGTAGCAACTGGGGTAGAAAATGTGTCTTGTGTCATTCCCAAAGCTTCCAAACTAGTCTTATAGCTTTCAAGGCAGGTACTCCCCAAACAGCCAGTTTTATTGAATGACAGATGAGACTTCAGTTTGGTACAGTACACTATACAATATATCGTACCGATGTGGATTGGAACCAGTGGCATATCTATAATGGGCGCACCTATGTCTTCAATACTTACCTCTCCGGAGCCCCGCACTGGCAGTGGCAGCGCTGTACAAATCAACGCCAAAATGGTACGGCGGCCATTTTCCTTGCGTTTTCTGCATGTGCAGTAGGGAAATCACAAGGAAAATGGCTGCTGCGATAGAGTTAACTAGTGCCCAGAATCTCCTGCTGTGCTCAGTACGCTGCCAGCCGCGAGGTAGAGAGGAGGGGAGCTTGCAAACCTCATAAATACGAAGGGGTGGGGGTATGTTAAGCTCACTGCATGCATTGCCGTATAACTGATTTGCAAAAATGGTGGAACCAAATATTACAAAGAAAAAAATGAATCGTCTGCATAAAGCTAAATTCTTTTGCTCTTTCCCACACTTTGAAAGTCATTCAGAAACAATGCTGCTTTTCTTTCTATTGCTTACATGACATGACATGACATGACATTACATTACAATACAATATGCTGGCGCCATCTAGTGGAGGCCAATGAGAGTAACAAATTCTGTGACTATTGCAGACACATCCCAAGGTGCAGCGCTTACATATGTGTCAGGTGTACATTAAATATATCCCACCCAATCCTGCACATGCCATCAGCCCAGGAAACCTCTGTGTGATTCCAGTGTTTCTAATGAAAAGAGGGAATTGCATTGCTCAGGAGACCCACAATGGCGTCCCTCTTGTGGTTATTACTGGAGTGTAGCGTTAAGAAGAAAAATATATACATATTGATAGTGTCTGCTCGTGGTGTTACGAATGGACTTGAGCAAATACTGATTAATCAGAAGTGTCCCCACCTTACCATGTGTGATTGCAATGGGAATGTTCTGCATCTTTGCACGATTGTTGTAAGGGTTAAAAGTAAAGGTGCCGACACGCTGGACGATTTTAGGCACGATTTGCACGAAAATAACACATTGGAATGATACACCGTTTAAAAACGTGCAAATCGTGCAGCTTCCAGGAATGATAGCGATCCGATACGCGGTCTCGCAGGTCGTATGTCGTATCCTCACATCTGGCAATCTTGTTAACGAGATTAAGGTCGCTGGTCAGATTGCACAGTTTATGCAAGATATCGTTTGTCCAGGAGTGCCGTGGAGTTCAAGGGAAATAATTTAACGGCATTGCATCGTTTGTGAGTCGGCCAGTGTGTGGGCACCTTAAGAGTTGCGAGTTGTGAGTTGATACATACCATAGGGCTGCAACACAAATGAATGAAGTAAAGCCAGCTGGAGAAGGTAATCTGCAATCAGCCAATCAGTAGGCAGCCAATGAGAAGTGTTGGAAATATGTGTGTGACGGCTTGATGATGTAGTGGACATTCTGTACACACCAGCGGATGCCCTGAGACAATGCACAGCCCAGTTCCTTAATCAGTGTAGTGGTTTTATTGAAGGTAAAGCAGGTACAGCTGTACTCACTGTTATACACACTGGTAGATGGTGCGGACAGGTACCATACAGGTCACCAGCCGGTGAGCGCATGCAGCTTGCGGGTAGTAGTGAAGGATCACTGGAGAGTATGTTGGTAGCAGGTCTCTCTGGATAACTGTCTCCCACCGTGGCGCTCTAACCCAGTGACATGCGCAGTACTTAGATCAGCGGCCATCTTGGAACAGGGAATGAAGCCTCCCTGGTGGAGTAACATTGAGTACACTCCACCTTCAACAAGATGTATCTAGCTAACGCTGCTGCTCATCATCATTAGTATATACTTAGCACTAATGGTCGAGATACACCACTTCCAGGTATAACACTGTCACATTTACTTACCTGGTTGTACCAGGGTTGCCAACTTTCTGGCCGTCCCTTCCCAGGAGATAACCCCCCCCTCCTCCAAATAGGGACATAAAAAACGCACCGAAAAAGGGCCATGGCCTCATGGGGAAGGGCCAGGGAAGAGATAGGGGAGACCAGGAGCTGATGATGATAAAAGAAGGGGAAGCTACAAGTGAGAATGATAAAAAAAAACTGAAAATTGACAGGCCCAAACAGCGCCCCCTGCCCTGCGGTGCCCTGTGCCATGGCACTGGTCGCACCATCCTAGTTATGGTCTTGACAATGTGCATTGGTTTCACATCCACAGGTCAGTGATGCACAACAAGGCAATTTTTTGCCACCCGTTAGAAGAACAAATACAGCGATCTCGTGACAGAAGAACTACGTACTGCATTCCCTAGGCCTGCAGGACACTGTCCTATCCTACTTCTCATCCTACTGTACTTACCAAATCGCTGTACCTTCATCCTCACCCACCTGCTCTCAGCATTCCCCCATCACTTGCAGCATCACAAGGCTCAGAAACTAGATTTTGCTGGTCAGGTTTATTTAAATAGAGCAGTTTCCAGCCGCTTTCCCGGCTTAGCAGAAGTGCGCAAATGGCTTTTAAATCACCACCTCTGTGGTTTGGCGCATTTTGCATCTTCCATCTTTTACCTCTGCAGGAAAGTGAATTTCCAGGCGCCAATTAATCAGTGTCTATAAAATATCCAAACATACAAAAATGATACATTATAAAGATAGTTCTGGTATCCCATCTCTCCCTAGATCGGCATAAGCCAGACATGAGGAGAAATCGGGCAGTATTTTAGGAGTAAATCATAAACCGATTTATGTAATAAAAGGGAGGGTATATCTTCATTGCTTGAGGGTTAGACCTGTCCTAGAATTTGATGAGACATTGGATGAGACATGTAATTTTTTGCGTTGGGCACCTATTCAAATTTTTTTCATCTGCACAAATCTATGCCCATCTCAGCCTGGACTGACTCCGATGGCTGTGGGGATTCAGTGGACCTGATTCATTACGGATCGCTATTGCGATCGCAGCTCCAATTACACACGCAGGTCTGTTGCGAAAATATGGTAATGACTGCGATCGCAAAGCCAGCATAGAGACACCCACTACCGCTTTCGCACATCCGTTAAACCTTGCAATCCTGCGTTCACATCAGTAACATCGAGTAACATCGGCCCCTCACACACAATTACAACAGGTCTGACCTTACTCAGAAATTGCTAATCTCATCACACGCAGTGAGTACACAAGCTGCGTATGTCGTCGCAATGGCTAATTTATGCACGCCCATGTAACGGCGTTCAAACGGACTGGCACGACTACGTGTCGCCAACCACCCCCCCGTCAACACCCCCAAACGCTCACTTCCTGTCAATCACTCTGTGTTGAGTCTGCGTGGTCTCTGCAATTGCAGTGGTGCCTTCGCGTACGTGCACTGCGATATACATGCACGCGCAGTGCGCAACAATCGGCCGTCTGCATGCCTAATCGCAATAGCGATCCATAATGAATCAGGCTTGGTGAGTGTTAACCCCCGGTTAAGAGTGTATATGCAAAGTACCTGACCCTGAAGCGAGGGACCTGTGGGCTGCTTATAGTGTAGTGAGTTTTAAGTAGGGGTGTGCACCGGCCACTTTTCGTGTTTTGTGTTTTGGTTTTGGATCTGGATCTTTCTTCGTGTTTTGGATCTGGATTGGTTTTGCCAAAACCACCCTTCCGTGTTTTGGGTTCTGGGTTTTGTGTTTTGGATCTGTATTTTTTTGAAAAAAAGCATAAAAACAGCTAAAATCACAGAATTTGTGGGTTTTTCTGCTCCTATGCTATTATTAACCTCAATAACCTTAATTTCCACTCATTTCCAGTCTATTCTGAACACCTCACACCTCACAATAGTGTTTTTATGTCCAAAAGGTTGCACCGAGGTAGCTGGATGACTATGCTAAGAGATACGAGTGGGCGGCACAAACACGTGGTCCATCTAGGAGTGACAGTGCAGTGGCAGACAGGATGGCAGTTTGAAAAACTAGGCCCCAAACAGTACATACTGCAAAAAAAAAAAAGAGGTGCAAGATGGAATTGTCCTTGGGCCCTCCCACCCACCCTTATGTTGTATAAACAGGACATGCGCACTTTAACAAACCAAACATTTCAGCGCCAGGGTCTGCCACACGACTGTGGCTGAAATGATTGTTTCGTTTGGGCCCCCACAAAACAAGCTGGTAATTAATCTGTCCCTGCGCAAACTGGCTCTACGGAGGCAAGATGTCGTCCTCATCCTCCTCATCCACCGATTCCTCACCCTCTTCAGTGTTGTGTACATCCTCAGCCTCACAGAGTATTAATTCGTCCCCGCTGGAATCCACAACCACAGGTCCCTCTGTACGTTCTGGAGGCTGGTCTCCCTGGAAGAGTTGATAATTCATTTTATGAACATCATCTTCTCCACATTTTGTGGAAGCAACCTCCTACGCCTTTCGCTGATAAGGTTCCCGGCTGCACTAAACACTCTTTCGGAGTACACACTGGAGGGCTGGCAACTCAGGTAAAATAGAGCCAGTTTGTACAGGGACCTCCAAATTGCTTCTTTTTCCTGCCAGTACAGGTATGGACTGTCTGACATGCCTACTTGGATGCTGTCACCGATGTAATCCTTTAACAGACAGACGCACGCTTGTCACTGCTGCTTTGAGGATGCAAGTGCGGCTACAGCCCACACAATTCACAAAGACAGAAAAAAAAAGAATATTTTTATTGTTTGTGGAGCGCACTTTGAGGGTTAAACCACCCTTTAACAGACAGACGCACGCTTGTCGCTGCTGCTTTGAGGATGCAAGTGCGGCTACAGCCCACACAATTCACAAAGACAGAAAAAAGAAGAAGAATATTTTTATTAGGGGTGTGCACCGGACACTTTTCGTGTTTTGTGTTTTGGTTTTGGATCTGGATCTTTCTTCGTGTTTTGGATCTGGATTGGTTTTGCCAAAATCACCCTTCCGTGTTTTGGGTTCTGGGTTTTGTGTTTTGGATCTGGATTTTTTCTTAAAAAATAAAAAAAAAACGCTAAAATCACATAAATGGGCCTTTTTTTGTTCCTACGCTATTAATAACCCCAATAACATTAATTTCCACTCATTTCCACTCTATTCTGAACACCTCACACCTCACAATATTGTTTTTAGGCCAAAAGGTTGTACCGAGGAAGCTGGATGACTATGCTAAGCGACACAAGGGGGCGGCACAAACACGTGGCCCATCTAGGAGTGGCACTGCAGTGGCAGACAGGAAGCCAATCAGCGTTATGGTGCCCATTTGCATGTAGCACGAACCCGGGAGATCCGTGCTACATGCATCTGTGTGATTGGCACAGAGCAATGACAGGTCCGTGAGACCCGTCTGTGCTGCTGTGGTAAAAAAAAAAAAAAAAACCTGTGTAAAAAAAGAAAAAAATGGCGTGCACCCCCCCAAAAAAGAGCAACCAGCCCCGGGCATTAGTAACCCAGTGCTGGGTGTGCTTAAATACAGGGGACAAACGACATAGGGGTCCCCTGTACTTAAGCACAACCAGCACCGGGCTAGTCAGAACCAGCGCTGGTTGCCAAAATACGGGGGACAAACGACGTAGGGGTCCCCTGTATTCTGCGCAACCAGCTCTGGGCTCTGATCCGGTCCTGGTTCTGGAAATATAGGGGACAAAAAATGAGTAGGGTTCCCCTGTATGTTCCAGAACCAGCACTGGACTTTTTCTAGCGGGGGGCTGATGCCACAGCCAGGGGAGCCCTTTCACCGGGCCCCCCAGCCGCAGCATCAACCCTGACCGCTAGTCAGCCCAGGCCGGGGATCCCTGGAGAGCTGGGGACCCCCCCAATAAAGGGGTCACCCTCTCCAGGGCACCCCAGGCCCAGGCTGATAGCCCGGGGCTATCCCCGCCACCCCTGGTGGCGGTGGGTGGCGGGTTGATTGTGTGGTGTGGTGTAAATAAAGAATATCAAACATTGTCTTTACAAGTAGAACTGCAAGTCCCAGCTAGCCTGCCCCGCATGCTGGTACTTGGAGAACCACAAGTACCAGCATGCAGGGCATTAAGGGCCCACTAGTACCTGTAGTTCACCTGTAAAAAAAATGTTTAAAAAAACACAGGACACACACACCGTGACAGTATAAGTTTATTAAACATACATACACACACACACATGTACACATACTCACCTATGTAACCTGTAGCATCGGTCCACTTGTCCGGTAAAGTATCCCTAGGGGACCTGTGAAAAAAAACATACTCACCATCTCCTATGCGAGGTTCTGTCCTCTTCGTTCCAAAGTAGGCATCCCCGGACTTGGCAAAAAAAAAAAACGAAAACGCGATCCACGAACTTAGTACCGTTCTATAGAACGGTACTTCCCGAATGAGAGCTTAGCGGCGGGGTATCACCATGGAAACCCCGCTGCTAAGCGTTCATTGGCTGAGAGAGGTCATCTCCCGTCTCTCAGCCAATGAACGGCTCCCTCCATTGTAGTCAATGGTGGGAACCGCAGGGTAAACTTTAATAACCTTGCAGCTCCCAGCATTGACTACAATGGAGGGAGCCGTTCATTGGCTGAGAGAGACGGGAGATGGCCTCTCTCAGCCAATGAACGCTTAGCAGCGGGGTTTCCATGGTGATACCCCGCCGCTAAGCTCTCATTCGGGAAGTACCGTTCTATAGAACGGTACTAAGTTCGTGGATCGCGTTTTCGTTTTTTTTTTTTTGCCAAGTCCGGGGATGCCTACTTTGGAACGAAGAGGACAGAACCTCGCATAGGAGATGGTGAGTATGTTTTTTTTCACAGGTCCCCTAGGGATACTTTACCAGACAAGTGGACCGATGCTACAGGTTACATAGGTGAGTATGTGTACATGTGTGTGTGTGTGTGTGTGTATGTATGTTTAATAAACTTATACTGTCACGGTGTGTGTGTCCTGTGTTTTTTTTAAACATTTTTTTACAGGTGAACTACAGGTACTAGTGGGCCCTTAATGCCCTGCATGCTGGTACTTGTGGTTCTCCAAGTACCAGCATGCGGGGCAGGCTTGCTGGGACTTGCAGTTCTACTTGTAAAGACAATGTTTGATATTCTTTATTTACACCACACCACACAATCAACCCGCCACCCACCGCCACCAGGGGTGGCGGGGATAGCCCTGGGCTATCAGCCTGGGCCTGGGGAGCCCTGGAGAGGGTGACCCCTTTATTGGGGGGGTCCCCAGCTCTCCAGGGATCCCCGGCCTGGGCTGACTAGCGGTCAGGGCTGATGCTGCGGCTGGGGGGCCCGGTGAAAGGGCTCCCCTGGCTGTGGCATCAGCCCCCCGCTAGAAAAAGTCCAGTGCTGGTTCTGGAACATACAGGGGAACCCTACTCATTTTTTTCCCCTGTATTTCCAGAACCAGGACCGGATCAGAGCCCAGAGCTGGTTGCGCAGAATACGGGGGACCCCTACGTCGTTTGTCCCCCGTATTTTGGCAACCAGCTCTGGTTCTGACTAGCCCGGTGCTGGTTGTGTTTAAGTACAGGGGACCCCTATGTCGTTTGTCCCCTGTATTTAAGCACACCCAGCACTGGGTCACTAATGCCCGGGGCTGGTTGCTCTTTTTTTGGGGGGGGGCACGCCATTTTTTTCTCTTTTTACACAGGTTTTTTTTTTTTTTTTTACCACAGCAGCACAGACGGGTCTCACGGACCCGTTAGTGCTCTGTGTCAATGACACAGATGCAAGTAGCACGGATCTCCTGGTCCGTGCGTGCATCTGTGTCATTGAAATACACAGCAGCACAGACGGGTCTCACTGACCCATCTGTGCTCTGTGTCACTGTCAATCACACAGATGCATGTAGCACGGATCTCACGAGTCCGTGCTACATGCAAATGAGCACCATAATGCTGATTGGCTGAGAGCCGTGACAGACGGCTCTGTCAGCCAATCAGCACTTTGCCCATTAAAGGCAAAGGCATTTTTTTTAAAATGGCCGCTCGAGGCAAAACCTCGAGATCCGACAGCAGATCTCGAGGTTTTGCCTCGGGAGAGGGATCCGGGGCAGACAGGGAGATCCGAGCTTGGGCTCGGATCGCCCCGGATCCCCGAAGTTCGGGTGGGTTCGGTTCTCAGGGAACCGAACCCGCTCATCCCTAATTTTTATTGTTTGTGTAGCACACTTTGAGGGTGTCACCACCCTTTAACAGACAGACGCACGCTTGTCGCTGCTGCTTTGAGGATGCAAGTGCAGCTACAGCCCACACAATTCACAAAGACAGAAAAAAAAAGAAGAATATTTTTATTGTTTGTGTAGCACACTTTGAGGGTGTCACCACCATTTAACAGACAGACGCACGCTTGTCGCTGCTGCTTTCAGGATGCAAGTGCGGCTACAGCCCACACAATTCACAAAGACAGAAAAAAGAAGAATATTTTTATTGTTTGTGTAGCACACTTTGAGGGTGTCACCACCCTTTAACAGACAGACGCACGCTTGTCGCTGCTGCTTTGAGGATGCAAGTGCGGCTACAGCCCACACAATTCACAAAGACAGAAAAAAAAAGAACAATATTTTTATTGTTTGTGTAGCACACTTTGAGGGTGTCACCACCCTTTAACAGACAGACGCACGCTTGTCGCTGCTGCTTTAAGGATGCAGGTGCGGCTACAGCCCACACATTTCACAAAGACAGAAAAAAAAAGAACAATATTTTTATTGTTTGTGGAGCGCACTTTGAGGGTTACAGCACCCTTTAACAGACAGACGCACGCTTGTCGCTGCTGCTTTGAGGATGCAAGTGCGGCTACAGCCCACACAATTCACAAAGACAGAAAAAAGAAGAAGAATATTTTTATTCTTTGTGGAGCGCACTTTGAGGGTTACACCATCCTTTAACAGACAGACGCACGCTTGTCGCTGCTGCTTTGAGGATGCAGGTGGAATCTAGACGGGATTTGGAACCGGGGACACGCTACCTCCATCAATTGTCTAAATCCCACTGCACTAATGGCGGATACCGGACGCACGTCTAACACCAACATAGCAGTCAAGGCCTCAGTTATACGTTTTGCTTCAGGATGACTGCTGTTGTACTTCATCCTCCTCGCTAAGGACTGTTGGAGGGTCAATTGTTTAGTAAAAGTAGTGGTGTTCCTACTTCCTCTCTGGGATGATGAACGACTCCCAGCAGCAGCAACAGCAGCAGCGGCAGCAGTAGGCGTAGCAATGTAGGATCCTCCGGAGGAATCCCGGATAGGAGAGTCAGTCATGCCAGTGACATGGCCTGCAGGACTACTTCCGATCCTGACTAAGGAGGAAATTGACGAGGAGGGAGTTGACGGTGTGGTTTGCAGGCGCTTGGATACAACAGGACAACGGGATTTAGGTGTCCCTGGACTGCTTACGGTCTTAGCCAAAGTTTCTGAACTTGACAGTAACTTTTTATGAACGCGCTGCAGGTGCCGTATAAGGGAGGATGTTCCTAGGTGGTTGACGTCCCTACCCCTACTTATTTCACCTTTACATATGGTACATATGGCAAGACAGTTGTTGTCCGGATTTGGATAGAAATATTGCCAGACCAAAGAGGTGGAATGTTTGGTCTTCTGCCCAGGCATGACCATGATGGGCTTTTTCATCCCACGGACAACAACTGTCTCCCCCGGAGCCTGATTTAAACAAACCACATCACCATCAGAATCCTCCTCATCAACTTCCTCCTCAGCGCCAGCTACACCAGTATCCTCATCCTGTGACATCTTCAATTTGCATATCAGCAAGTGGACTGTGGGTGCTCCTTTCAGCACTTGCAGGGGGCGTGCAAATGGTGGAAAGAGCCACCTCTTCCCGTCCAGTGCTGGGAAGGTCAGGCATCGCAACCACCACCACACTTGGACTCTCCTTGGGGATTTGTGATATCTTCTTAGAAAGCACAGTTCTTCGCTGTGCTTTTGCCAGCTTAACTCTTTTGATTTTTTTAGTGGGAGGAGGGCTTCCATCGTCATGTGAAGCTGAACCACTAGTCATGAACATACTAGGGATCGACCTTAGCCGTTCCTTGCCACTCCGTGTCGTAAATGGCATATTGGCAAGTTTACATTTCTCTTCAGCTGATTTAAATGTTTTTTTCAAGGTCATTTTCCTGAACTTTGTCTTTTGGGATTGTATGTGCCCTCTATTATGACATTGGGCATCGGCCTTGGCAGACGACGTTGATGGCATGTTATCGTCTATGTCATGACTAGTGGCAGCAGCTTCAGCACTAGGAGGAAGTGGTTCTTGATCTTTCTCTATTTTATTTTTATCGGAGAAAGTTTGGTCCTCCATTTATGTTATATCGATTTGATATATACGTGCGGCTAAACACAGAAAATATTTCTTTATTTTTGCTGGAGAGTAGTGGACTTTGTTGGTTACACCAGCCTTTAAGAAATGAGCCAGCCGGCTCTTTACTTATGGGACACAGGCGCACGCTTGACGCTGCTCCTTTGTTGATGCACGTGCGGCTACTGCGCACACAATTCACAAACACAGAAAATAATTTTTTTTTTGGTTTGGACTGGAGTGTACTTTGGGGGTAACAGCACCCTTTAACGGTCAAGCCAGCCGGCCCTTTACTTATGACACAGGCGCACGCTTGGCACTACTTTGTTGATGCACGTGCGGCTACTGCGCACACAATTCACAAACACACAAAAAATATTATTTTTTGGTTTGAACTGGAGTGTACTTTGGGGGTTACAGCACCCTTTAACGGTCAAGCCAGCCGGCCCTTTACTTATGACACAGGCGCACGCTTGGCACTACTTTGTTGATGCACGTGCGGCTACTGCGCACACAATTCACAAACACAGAAAATAATTTTTTTTTTGGTTTGGACTGGAGTGTACTTTCGGGGGTTACAGCACCCTTTAACGGTCAAGCCAGCCGGCCCTTTACTTATGACACAGGCGCACGCTTGGCACTACTTTGTTGATGCACGTGCGGCTACTGCGCACACAATTCACAAACACAGAAAATAATTTTTTTTTTGGTTTGGACTGGAGTGTACTTGGGGGTTACAGCACCCTTTAACGGTCAAGCCAGCCGGCCCTTTACTTATGACACAGGCGCACGCTTGGCACTACTTTGTTGATGCACGTGCGGCTACTGCGCACACAATTCACAAACACAGAAAATAATTTTTTTTTTGGTTTGGACTGGAGTGTACTTTTGGGGGTTACAGCACCCTTTAACGGTCAAGCCAGCCGGCCCTTTACTTATGACACAGGCGCACGCTTGGCACTACTTTATTGATGCACGTGCGGCTACTGCGCACACAATTCACAAACACAGAAAATAATTTTTTTTTTGGTTTGGACTGGAGTGTACTTGGGGGTTACAGCACCCTTTAACGGTCAAGCCAGCCGGCCCTTTACTTATGACACAGGCGCACGCTTGGCACTACTTTGTTGATGCACGTGCGGCTACTGCGCACACAATTCACAAACACAGAAAATTATTTTTTTTTTGGTTTGGACTGGAGTGTACTTTCGGGGGTTACAGCACCCTTTAACGGTCAAGCCAGCCGGCCCTTTACTTATGACACAGGCGCACGCTTGGCACTACTTTGTTGATGCACGTGCGGCTACTGCGCACACAATTCACAAACACAGAAAATTATTTTTTTTTTGGTTTGGACTGGAGTGTACTTTCGGGGGTTACAGCACCCTTTAACGGTCAAGCCAGCCGGCCCTTTACTTATGACACAGGCGCACGCTTGGCACTACTTTGTTGATGCACGTGCGGCTACTGCGCACACAATTCACAAACACAGAAAATATATTATTTTTTTAGCACTTGGGGGGAGCACCCCTGATGGACAGAGCACCCCCTGGACAACACTACAGCACCCCTTTAGGACTGGGACACTGCACAGGACTTTGGAGTGGACACAGCCCCTATGGAGAACTGACTGCACAACACAGTCCAGCCAGCCCCTATGGACTTTGAAGTAGTGGACACAGCCCCTATTAACAACAGCAGCACAGCACAACACAGCCAGCCCCTATGGACTTTGAAGTAGTGGACAACAGCAGCACTACACTACACTACACTACACTACACAGCCCTAACTCCCACCCTCCCTCTTCACTGTCCACAGCCGAGTGAGAAAATGGCGCCGACGCGGGTACCTTATATAGGATCCAAAACCCGCGAGACTCGGAAGGCGGGATGATGACGTTTTGCCTCGATTTCAGATCCGAGTCAGGCGGGAAAAGTCGAGCCTGACTCGGATCGGACTCGGCTCGGGGGGGTTCGGATTTCAGAAATCCGAACCCGCTCACCCCTAGTTTTAAGGGTCAATTAGATGAGAAAAATCTGTAAGTATTGTGTGTATATTAAAGATGATTTCTATATGGCTTATGTGGATGTTTTTGGATTCACTTTCTCAGTAGGGAAGACAATCTTCACATTGCAATGTGTGTATTCCTCTGATGTCTTTCTATGCAATTCCAGCATCGGATGTAAGGTCCTAGAAAGGAACTTTTCCCTCAGAGGCACCCAAGAAACAAGGCCCAAGCCCATTTGTTGTGTGGTATATAACAAGTTTAATACAAACGTTAAAACA
This sequence comes from Taudactylus pleione, assembly GCA_031769625.1. Classification (NCBI taxonomy): domain Eukaryota; kingdom Metazoa; phylum Chordata; class Amphibia; order Anura; family Myobatrachidae; genus Taudactylus; species Taudactylus pleione. Next base: position 2,407,017 of record JAUIMM010000240.1, read on the forward strand.
GCTCAATGACGCTTAAATTAAAAATATTCTCGTACGCATATAACTGACCACCAGCTGGGACAGTTGTTTGCTGCAAGTCCACAATCACCTTGAGCTAAAAGTGGCCGTGCATGTCGCCTATGGTAGAACAGTTACTTCCATCGAACGCATTTCATCATATTCAACTTCTTCAGGGCGGTTTACTTAATAAGAAACAGGGTGCCTAATTATCCATAAAGTACACAATTCCTTAATATTAATGATTAGAATCCAATATATATTGACCACTCAATTTTTAATTGGTTATAGCCTTCTGCAATCAATACCTCTGAAGACAGTGTATCACCTAGTATACTACTCAATTAGTAGTTGCTTGTAATCCTTTGCTGCCAATAATGGCCTCTCCAATTAGTATTAATTAGTAGTCTCAGTCACATCCAATATAGTTAGTAGGATCCAATGTTAGTAACTAAGCATGCTTATTACTTATCATTTTTCATAATTACCACATATGGCTTATCTCACGTTTTTTTCTGTGATCCTCCTTAGTAATTATCCACTGTCCAGATTTATAGAGTGTATTAAGCCAATATTTGATCAGCCTCCTCTCAGCCTGCTGCCAGAGTCTCCACAGTACAGACTGGGGAATTGATTTTAAATAATTCACACCTGTTTTGGAGAGTAATCTCTCACGTTACTCAGTAGCCCACAGAATGACTACAATAGCCTGTTGTATTGTTTCCACTGCACAGTCTAATGGAATACACTCCACTTCTTGGGAGCAGATTTCTCACTCCTCCTCAGCGTGGATCGCAGGCTGGCTGTGTATGATCTCCACTTGTGTGGCCACAGACCTCTCACTCCTCCACAGCACAGATTGCAGGCTAGCTGTATATGATCTCAGCACTCTGCCCTGTTCAGTTACAGGCTGGCTGCGTAAGGTCTCCACTCTGTGGTAACAGACCTCTCACTCTTCCGCAGCATATATTGTGGACTGGCCGTAAGTGGTCTCAGCGCTCTGTCCTAGTCGTAGTTGTAACGTGTTTCCCCGCCTCCTAATCAGCGGCTTCCTCAGACGAAAAGACGTCTCTGTGATATTATCTATCAATTTAGCAAGTACCTGAATATATCTAAAATTTAATGTACCCCGAGCGATCCTGGTGGGATCCAGTGCGACTAAAAGTTGGAAGCCAGTTGTCTCACTAATTAACTGAGTGGCTTTATGCACGTCACCAGGTATCATGTTTCGTTTGTCTCTGTGTTCATATTGCGTGTGAAGGTATGGTGATGGTGTGTTTTTATGGATACCAAGCATTTCAACATGTGTGAGGGTCATAACTTCTGGGACTACTTTTCCCAGGTAACATAAACCTTCGGAACTCGGGGAGAGCCACTTATACGCCTTTCTTCCACATATAAAATATACATTATCGGGGAGAACATAAGGAATGGTATGCATCATTATCATTAAGCACATTTCCCTTGCAAACAATGCTATCTCAGGCTCTTCCATCTGGTATATGCAAGTTTCTGGTTGTATTATTTTAGCACAATAACCATATGGTAACTTACCAATAATTTATTTGGTGGAACTCAATGTATACCGGTACCTAAAATGTTTCCCACTAGATTTAATTGAACGTAACAGATCATGATTTACGGACTCATTATCAGCTCTCTGTGAAAAGGTCATCGTCTGATTATTCCCTGTCACTTCCCAACTCCTGGGTTTATTGGGGTTGGTTATGTTCAAACACAAAAGTGATCTATCTACTTGGATTTGGTAGAGTGTAAAATGAGGTGGTTTGGATGAGAGGAATTTTCCATCCAACATTTTCCCTTTTTGCAATTCTAAAATTTCCGTGATATTCAGTGGAAATGGCACCAACCCTGTATTATGCTGTCCCTGTGGCACATGTGAACACACCCAGCAATCAGTTTGATTTAATACTTTGCCTACCATGCTATGATAATTCTCTAAAGGATACCCACCCCAGTACGGGTTATATTTAGGCTGGCACCGTTGAATACAGTTCTCATCAACTAGGGACCCACAAAGCTCACAAATACAGGAATCTTCAGACGATAAACTTCCACACCTTTCCCGAGTATCCGGTATAACAGCTCTCTTAACAATAACAGTACTAAGATTGGTCAGACACTCCCCTGATTGGCATAGTACTCCTCCTGACTCCACTCCATCAGCACTGCCATCAGCTCCCATCTCCTCAATCGGTTCCCCGTCACAGAAACCGGATATCCCAAAACCAAGCAGGATAGTGAACACTCTAAAAGAGAATATGAAAATGAACACAGCAGGCCCGTCCATTGTCACAACAAGACCTGCAAATTTCTTTTAGTTCAGGTATCTCACTACGGCCTTTTCAATCCTCCCGGAACAAGCTCACGATCAACAGGTCCATGCTATCAGCCTTGTCTCCGACTTGTTTCTCCACCGGTTGATTGACCTTTTTGCAGTGAGTGGAATGGACCCAGGTATCTCTCTCAGCCACCTTCATAGATGTAGTACTTGTCAGCAGCACCTGGTACGGACCTTCCCACCGATCAGTCAAACAACCTGAACGCAAGAAATTTCTGATCATAACATATTCTCCTGGTTCAACATCATGACAGTTAGTTTCAGGCATATCATTGGACAACAATTTCAGTTTCTGCTGTTGCTGTTTTAACTGCTTACTCATTGATATAAGATACATTACAGTTACCTCGTTGTTACCTTTCAAGTCTTCCTGTGGATTTATAATCAAATGAGGTTATCTACCGAATAGTATTTCAAAGGGCGACAGATTTAGAGGGGATCTGGGAGTGGTTCTTATACTATGCAGGACCAACAGTAATGCTTCTGGCCATACTAGTCCAGTCTCTGCCATGATTTTACTTAACTTATTTTTAATAGTCCCGTTCATCCTCTCTACCTTGGCACTGGCTTGCGGTCGGTAGGGGGTGTGAAGTCGGCTATTAATACCCATCAGCTTACACATATTTTGAAAAACATCACCTGTGAAATGAGTACCCCTGTCACTCTCGATGATTTTAGGGATACCATATCTAAATACAAATTCCTGAACTATTTTCTTGGCAGTAAACGCAGCAGTATTAGTGGCCGCTGGGTAGGCCTCAACCCAATTAGAAAATACGTCAGTGCACACTAATACATACTTGAGATTCCTGCAGGGTGGTAATTGGATGAAATCAATTTGTATCACCTGGAAAGGTCCATCAGTCGGTGGAATGTGGGACGGTTCGGTAGGGATCACTTTCCCTATGTTCTTCCTCAAGCAGGTCAGACAGGACATTGCTATAATTTCTGCTTGTGAAGAAAAACCTGGTGCACACCAGTATGCTCTTACCAATTTGCACATACCTTGCTTTCCCAGATGAGTCAGACCGTGTGCTGCCTCAGCCAGGCTGGGGTAATATGCCTTGGGGGCTACTGGTTTACCTTGTCCGTCCCTCCAGAGCCCGGAGGACTCTTGCCCACATCCCTTGGACTTCCACATGGATTTTTCCTGAATTGAACACAAATTTTGCATCTCAATTAATTTCAGCATATCAATTGTTTGGAAAGACATAATTTTTTCAGTTGGAGAAAACATTTTTAACCCTGCTTCCCATTTTGCAGCTTCATCGGCTCTGTTGTTGCCCAGTGACACCGGATCATCCTCACACGTATGGGCTTTACACTTAATTACTGCCACCGCTTTGGGCAGTTGGATTGCTTCTAAAAGATGTTTTATGTGTTGGGAATGTGCAACTGGTGTGCCTGCTGCTGTCATAAAATTTCTCAGACGTCATAGAGCCCCGAAATCGTGCACCACCCCGAACACGTACCTCGAGTTAGTGTAAATGTTAGCAGACTTGCCTGCTGCCAGTTCACATGCTCTATTTAGTGCTACTAACTCTGCCACCTGGGCTGAGTGAGGAGGACCAAGAGGTTTAGCTTCTATGATGTCTGTGGCATTTACAACAGCATAACCTGCACATAATTCACCCGTGTCTGTTTGTCTATGACAACTCCCATCCGTGTAAAAAGTCACATCTACAATCTCTAAAGGTGTGTCATGTATGTCAGGTCTAGCAGTAAAGGTCTGATTCAGATATTCCATACAATGGTGTGCATCATTATGTCCACTGAACTCACCTCCTTCCACCCTTTGTACATCATGTTGTACATATGGTAAATACGTTGCTGGGTTCAGTGTGCTGCAACGTTTAACAGTAATGTTTGCGGGTGCGATTAGAGCTAGTTCCCATTTGGTAAACCTAGCCGAAGAGACGTGTCTGGTTTGAGCAGAGTTCAGCAGAGCAGATAAAGCGTGGGGAGTATAGACAATCAAATCATGACTCAATACTACGTCCTCACTTTTACTCACCAATAGAGCGGTAGCTGCTACACTTCTCAAACGGGTGGGGAGTGATCTTGCCACAGTGTCCAATTGGGCACTGTAGTATGCTACAGGCCTACTGGCATCACCATGTTTTTGTGTGAGGACACCTGCAGCACAACCATCGGCTTCCGTACAATACAAATCAAAAGGTTTTTCATAATCAGGTATTCCCAATGCAGGTGCTTTTGTCAGACTATCCTTAAGATTAAGGAAAGCCTGCTCTGATTCCTCTGTGTGTATGACACGATCGGGCTTTGAGGAAGAGACTAATTCCTGTAAAGGCAAGGCCAAAATAGAAAAACCTGGGATCCACATTCTACAGTATCCACACATTCCCAAGAAGGTACAAATTTGCTGCTGGTTCTGCGGCAGTGTCATGTTCTGTATGGCCTGGATTCTATCATTTGTGAGATGTCGTAACCCCTGGGTTAGGCAGTGTCCCAAATATTTTACTCTGGGTTGGCACGGCTGTAGTTTGTCTTTAGCCACCTTGTGTCCTGTATGCGAGAGATGAAGCAACAAAAGTTTAGTATCATTTAAACATGACATAAACGAATCAGAACATAGCAATAAATCGTCCACATATTGAATTAGAACTGATCCATTGGCAGGTTGAAAAGATTGCAAACAGTCGTGCAAGGCCTGGAAGAAGATACTGGGGCTATCTATGAAACCTTGGGGCAACCGTGTCCATGTATATTGTACACCTCTGTATGTAAATGCGAATAAATACTGACAGTCAGGGTGGAGAGGCACAGAGAAGTAAGCAGAACAGAGGTCAATGAAAGTGAAATGGGTTGCATTTGGTGGGATCTGCATCAGGATGACAGCTGGATTTGGCACTATGGGGAATTGGCTCTCTACTACCTTATTAACACCTCTAAGGTCTTGTACCAGCCTATAACCCCTCCCACCACTCGTCTTCACCGAAACGATGGGACTGTTGGCTACACTAGCTGTACAAACTAAAATTCCCTGTTGCACTAATCGCTCAATTATTGGAAAAACCCCTAATTCTACCTCCTGTTTTAGTGGGTACTGGGGAATTTTTGGAGCTTGCCTACCGTTTTTTAAATTTACCATTACGGGGCTTACGTTTGCCATTAATCCAGTGTCCTGTCCATCCTTAGTCCCAAGGGAATCTGGAATTTGGGACAACATTTGATCTACCTGAGATGGAGTTTCATTTAAACTTGTAGAGTGATACATTATCCTTTGGGGAGTGTCCAACATATCCCGCACCTCGTGCGCAACTCTCTCTGGGATATCTAGAAATACACCATCAGGGGTGCAATATATGACACATCCCATCTTACATAACAAATCTCTACCCAGCAGCAGCCAGAAGGAAAGAATGCCTGGTATGCAGCGGCCCGATAGTAACCCCTGTAGATTTTGTTAAAGGATAATGTTCCACTTTACCTGTTACACCCATTGTTGGTACTGTCTCGTTGGTCACCTGTAAATTAATGGGAGATTTCATCACTGATCTGGTCGCCCCTGTGTCTACAAGAAAAGGATATTCAGTACCATCTACATCAACCATCATGACCAGTTCTTCCCTAGTACTTCCCGTTAACCTGACTATCTGTAGACTACAGGTATGACCTGACCCCTAGCGTTGGCTACCATTCTCCAATAAAGCATTTATGGCCACAATTGGAGCTGGGGCTTGCTGGATATTTGCTGGCCTCTGTGCATATCCCTTATGGGGATATGCAGGTTTTCCCTGATTTGGGGGTCCTACCCTTTTTACTTTGCAGTTTCTAAATAAATGTCCTGTCTGGTTACAATTAAAACATGTTCGTGGATCAAATGAAGACATGGGTTGTTGTGAGGTTTGAGCAGGGGGAAAAGGTGATGGATATGGAGGATAAGGGTATTGTGGGGGATATGAAGTTTGTGAGTAGTATGGGACCTGTGGTGGTGTAGGGTTAGTGGAATAGAGCTGTGTTTGCTGCTGTGTGGGATTAGTGAGGGCATATAACTGTTCAGGTGTAAGTGTGTGTGTGCAGATGCAAGTGTGTCTGTTGGCAGTGATGTTACCATCATTCCTTCCAGAGCTTGTATACTGACAGCCATTAGTTTCTCGCTCTGGGTCTCTCTCTTCTTTGAGATGTTTTTATCATGTTCTATGGCAGATTCTATGAGGGTATCTATTGTGACTCCCCTCCAGCCAGGTTGTGAGGTCTGAACCCGGGTCTTTAAGTTCTCTTTAAGACCGTCCATGAGTACCGTGACTATCATTCCCCTGTGGTGAGTGCTATCTTTAATATCTTCTAACCCAGTGTACTGGGTGATAGCCTGCAGAGCCCGGTCGCATTAATCTTCTGCAGATTCACTATACTTTTGCTTGATGGTGAAAATTTTGTTCCAGTTAACTACTACTGGAAAATATATACCCAATTGAGTTACAATGCGGGAAATGTTACCTTGGTTTACTTGGTCTGTTAAGGGAACGTCACCATCCAATACACAATCCGTGATAAATTTTGTCACGTCGGTATTGCGTGGTAGACAGGCCCTTAACACTACACGCCAATCTTTGTTAGTTGGCTCATGAGAACTACCCAAATTCCTCAAAAATCTTTGACATTTGGCTAGTTCCTTTTTGGGATCGGGGAAATCATTTATGATGGAATTTAGTTCTGCTCTTGTCCAAGGACAATGCATTACCACTTCCCTCGTGGGCACTACACCGTTCGCATCTGCATTTCCATTCGGAACAGTGATTGTCCGAATGGGATGCAGACCGGCAGCGTTGCTACCTTTGACCTGGTTACCTGGCTGGGGTTTTAATCTGCTGCTGCTACGTATGATATTAACAACTTCCTCTACGGGTGCAGAGTGTGTTAGCACTTCGCTTGCTGTTACCGATGAAGATGGTGGCACCACTCGTGATTGTGGTGATGCAGCATCTATCATCTGTACAGCATGGGAAATGGCAGACATTACAATAGGCTCATCATCCACATCATAAACATTTTCTTTATGATTGCTTAAGAGAGGGTACAAATTGCTTGTTACATTTTTATGGGTATTTTTGATAACTGTACTTACACCTCCATCCACATAAGGTGGAGGTAGTGCGCGTGAACTGCTGGCAATACCTTCCACAATGCTACCTTGCTGCACGTGCATGCCATTTTGCGGCTCGCCCATATTGAAATTTAGCATCGCGGATGTATTTTCTGGCAATGCGCTCGCAACGCTAGTTTGCGTCGCTTGCGCATTTTTAAGCCACGCATCCCCTTCATGCTGCCACAACTTTAAACATTCAGAATATTTTACTTTTTTCTCTCAGGAGCGCATCAGACTGATGTGATCCCGGACATTATCTAATACATCTTTATCAAAACTACCAATTCTGGGAAGCGGTCTAACACTCTTCATCGTCATTTTAAACCATACATCACAATACCTTATTGCATAAGTATCGTACTTATAATGCATAATATGACGGGACGATCCAAGCGGCGCTTCCATTAGCAGCACATCATTGTCTAACATCTCTATTGTTTGCATGGCTCCCATTCTGAGACAACTCCTATGTTCTTCAATAAAGATTTAAACTGGTGAAAGACAGTCAAGATACTTTCACTTACCTGTGGACGATTTAAGTCGGCGGCGCCCACACACCCGGATAAGATTTAAGAAGGCAACTTCCACACCTATGGAAGTTTAAGTCGGCTACTTCCACACACCTCTATACAACAAAGACAACATGTACACCTGCTACTGTGTATAGAACGGTAAGCTGCTTACCGAGCGACTAGCACTTAGCCTCTAAAGGTCATACGGTACCTCTAACTTTAGGGAACAAGTTACCCCTACCAACAAATACTCACTGTTACACACTTTTTTCCTGCGCAGAAAAATACACGTTAACCCAGATATTGATAACAATTGAAAAATGTGAACCTCAACGGCTTTATTTAAACACATGGCAGCACAACCGGAAGTACGTATACGCTATTGTGCGACCAGTCGCATACACAATAATGCGACTACCACACAACCATATGACAACCTTTAGCTGCGTACACAATAATGCGTTTTGGCTGTGTGCAAAACTGTGACTCAGCCACGTGCTCAATTCTGCGGCAGCCCTCTAAACATAAGGTTCTATCAACAAAGGAAAACAAACTTTTTCCTCTCTTGTCCCTGGATTCTAGTCAGCGTCCCTGGTTCACACGAAAACGGGTAGCGATCTCTCAGCACCGAGCGGTTGCAGGTAAACCCTGCATGTGGCCACTCCACCCTTTGATGAGATATCGATAACCGTATGTATCGTGTGAGTGGTTAAGTGACTCCACTACGAGCCCCCAACTAACTATACTTAATTAGAACCTCTATATACCCCTGCCTATACCCTCTAATGTCCTTCCTATAAACCTCTATGGATGACGCTATTTTGCGTACGCAATCATACAGTAAATAAAGACTCCAGACCTAGAACATGTGGTTCCAAAGCACAAAGTATTATTCAAGTAAAAGTACAGTCAGTTACACGCTATGATCTGTGTACAATTTAGCACAAAGGAATTATACAGACCCAAGTACAGTATACATACGCAGTGCTTCTGGACCAGATGTAGGCATCAGCAAGAAACCCCCGTCAATCAGCATTCAGCAAGAAGACTAAAAACCCAGGGTCAGATCACACATATTTATACCCCCCAGAAATAGACAACACAATAGTGAAGTTTGTTCCTAATACCATTGGTCCTAAGGGAGAGTGCATATGTTACAAGGAATCTAACAGGTTGGTTCAAATAGACACAGTCCAGCCTCTAACAACTGGTGGTCTCTGGTTTTCCCGCCTCATGCAGACATTCACAGAAATACATTTTGCTGCTTTAAATCTCTTCGGTTCATAAGTTGAGAATGCATGTTGCGATCTTCACACCGATGATACCGGAATGCTGTTGAAAGAACGCAGATCAGTACAATACCAGACATGACGTACTTATCATGTATTAAGCCTTAGTTACCAAATAACCTTTATTTCACAGCAATTGTAATTAAATGAACATACTTGAATCTTAGACCTTAAAGCTTATGAAAACCTTTTATGTGAATATGCTATGTGTGAGTATTTGGGGTTTGATATAGAGACGCTAGTTAACTTGGGGCAGATGCGTGCGCATGAAGCTAATAAACAGTGTTTTTCATACAGGATCTTATGCATTCGCTAATATGCGACTAGTTAACAGCGCAATTGTGCGTATTAATGTGTGTATGAGAAATGGTGAAAGATGCACGATGCTAATAGTAATATCGCCATATGTACTTAAGTGTGAGTATACCTAAAATGGCGCTTGGGCGGCCATTCGCAAAATGGCGTCTTGCGATCTCATTTTCTAAAATGGTGTCTTGTGGCCAGTCGCAAGATGGCGTCTTTACTATCTAATTTTATGCTGATCTTGTCTCAGCCAATTATCCAGCTTCGACACAGCATAGAGACGCTCACTACTGCCTTCTCACATCCGTAATATCTCGCAGTCCTGTGTATACATCAGTAACATCAGCCACAGCTCAGCCAGCATAGAGACGCCCACTACTGCTATCTCACATCCGTAATACCTCACAGTCCTGTGTATACAACAGTAACATCAGCCACAGCACAGCCAGCATAGAGACGCCCACTACTGCTATCTCATATCCGTAATACCTCACAGTCCTGTGTATACATCAGTAACATCTGCCACAGCTCAGCCAGCATAGAGATGCTCACTACTGCCTTCTCAAATCCGTAATACCTCGCAGTCCTGTGTATACATCAGTAACATCAGCCACAGCTCAGCCAGCATAGAGACGCCCACTACTGCTATCTCACATCTGTAATACCTCACAGTCCTGTGTATACATCTGTAACATCAGCCACAGCACAGCCAGCATAGAGACACCCACTACTGCTACCTCACATCTGTAATACCTCATAGTCCTGTATATACATCTGTAACATCAGCCACAGCTCAGCCAGCATAGAGACGCCCACTACTGCTATCTCTCATCTGTAATATCTCCCAGTCCTGTGTATACATCAGTAACATCAGCCACAGCTCAGCCAGCATAGAGACGCTCACTACTGCTATCTCACATCCGTACTACCTCACAGTCCTGTGTATACATCTGTAACATCAGCCACAGCTCAGCCAGCATAGAGACACCCACTGCTGCTATCTCACATCCGTACTACCTCACAGTCCAGTGTATACATCAGCCACAGCTCGGCCAGCATAGAGACGCCCACTACTGCTATCTCACATCTGTAATATTTCACAGCCCTGTGTATACATATGTAATATCAGCCACAGCTCAGCCAGCATAGAGACACCCACTACTGCTTTCTCACATCTGTAACACCTAACAGTCCCGTGTATACATCACTAACATCAGCCACAGCTCAGCCAGCATAGAGACGCCCACTACTACTATCTCACATCTGTAATATTTCACAGCCCTGTGTATACATATGTAACATCAGCCACAGCTCAGCCAGCATAGAGACCCCCACTACTGCCTTCTCACATCTGTAATACCTCACAGTCCTGTGTATACATCTGTAACATCAGCCACAGCTCAGCCAGCATAGAGACACCCACTACTGCTATCTCACATCGCTAATACTTCGCAGTCCTGTGTATACATCTGTAACATCAGGCACAGCTCAGCCAGCATAGAGACACCCAGTACTGCTATCTGACATCTGTAATACCTCGCAGTCCTGTGTATACATCTGTAACATCAGCCACAGCTCAGCCAGCATAGAGACACCCATACTGCTATCTCACATCTGTAATACCTCACAGTCCTGTGTATACATCTGTAACATCAACCACAGCTCAGCCAGCATAGAGTCACCCACTACTGCTATCTCACATCTGTAATACCTCACAGTCCTGTGTACACATCAGTAACATCAGCCACAGCTCAGAGAGCATAGAGACACCCACTACTGCTATCTCACATCTGTAATACCTCACAGTCCTGTGTATACATCTGTAACATCAGCCACAGCTCAGCCAGCATAGAGACGCCCACTACTGCTATGTCACATCCGTAATACCTTGCAGTCCTGTGTTACACATCAGTAACATCAGCTACAGCTCAGCCAGCATAGAGACGCCCACTGCTGCTATCTCACATCTGTAATACCTCACAGTCCTGTGTATACATCTGTAACATCAGCCACAGCTCAGCCAGCATAGACGCCTACTACTGCTTTCTCACATCTGTACTACCTCACAGTCCTGTGTACACATCTGTGACATCAGCCACCGCTCAGCCAGCACAGAGACGCCCACTACTGCTATCTCACATCTGTAATACCTCACAGTCCTGTGTATACATCTGTAACATCAGCCACAGCACAGCCAGCATAGAGACACCCAGTACTGCTATCTGACATCTGTAATACCTCACAGTCCTGTGTACACATCTGTAACATCAGACACAGCTCAGCCAACATAGAGACGCCCACTACTACTATCTCACATCTGTAATACCTCACAGTCCTGTGTACACATCTGTGACATCAGCCACCGCTCAGCCAGCACAGAGACGCCCACTACTGCTATCTCACATCTGTAATACCTCACAGTCCTGTGTATATATCTGGAACATCAGCCACAGCTCAGCCAGCATAGAGACACCGACTACTGCTATCTCACATCTGTAATACCTCACAGTCCTGTGTATACATCTGTAACATCAGACACAGCTCAGCCAACATAGAGACGCCCACTACTACTATCTCACATCTGTAATACCTCACAGTCCTGTGTATACATCTGTAACATCAGCCACAGCTCAGCCAGCATAGAGACACCCACTACTGCTATCTCACATCTGTAAAACCTCACAGTCCTGTGTATACATCTGTAACTTCAGCCACAGCTCAGCCAGCATAGAGACGCCCACTACTGCTATCTCACATCTGTAATACCTCACAGTCCTGTGTATACATCTGTAACATCAGTCACAGCACAGCCAGCATAGAGACACCCACTACTGCTATCTCACATCTGTAATACCTCACAGTCCTGTGTATACATCTGTAACATCAGCCACAGTGCAGCCAGCATAGACACGCCCACTACTGCTATGTCACATCCGTAATACCTCACAATCCTGCGTATACACCTGTAACATCAGCCACAGCTCAGCCAGCATAGAGACGCCCACTACCGCTATCTCACATCTGTAATACCTCGCAGTCCTGTGTATACATCGGTAACATCAGCCACAGCTCAGCCAGCATAGAGACGCCCACTACTGCTATGTCACATCCGTAATACCTCGCAGTCCTGTGTACACATTAGTAAAATCAGCCACAGCTCAGCCAGCATAGAGACGCCCACTGCTGCTATCTCACATCTGTAACACCTCACAGTCCTGTGTATACATCTGTAACATCAGCCACAGCTCAGCCAGCATAGAGACACCCACTACTGCTCACATCCGTAATACCTCGCAGTCCTGTGTATACATCTGAAACATCAGCCACCGCTCAGCAAGCACAGAGACGCCCACTACTGCTATGTCACATCTGTAATACCTCACAGTCCTGTGTATACATCAGTAACATCAGTCACAGCACAGCCAGCATAGAGACACCCACTGCTGCTATCTCACATCTGTAATACCTTACAGTCCTGTGTATACATCTGTAACATCAGCCACAGCTCAGCCAGCATAGAGACGCCCACTACTGCTCTCACATCTGTAATACCTCACAGTCCTGTGTATACATCTGTAACATCAACCACAGCACATCCAGCATAGAGACACCTACTACCGCTATCTCACATCTGTAATACCTCACAGTCCTGTGTATACATCTGTAACATCAGCCACAGCTCAGCCAGCATAGAGACACCCACTACTGCTTTCTCACATCTGTACTACCTCACAGTCCTGTGTATACATCAGTAACATCAACCACAGCACAGCCAGCATAGAGACACCCACTACCGCTATCTCACATCTGTACTACCTCACAGTCCTGTGTATACATCTGTAACATCAGCCACAGCTCAGCCAGCATAGAGACACCCACTACTGCTTTCTCACATCTGTACTACCTCACAGTCCTGTGTATACATCAGTAACATCAACCACAGCACAGCCAGCATAGAGACACCCACTACCGCTATCTCACATCTGTACTACCTCACAGTCCTGTGTATACATCTGTAACATCAGCCACAGCTCAGTCAGCATAGAGACGCCCAATACTGCTATCTCACATCTGTAATACCTCACAGTCCTGTGTATACATCTGTAACATCAGCCACAGCACAGCCAGCATAGAGACGCCCACTACTGCTATCTCACATCTGTAATACCTCACAGTCCTGTGTATACATCTGTAGCAGCCACAGCTCAGCCAGCATAGAGACACCCACTACTGCTATCTCACATCTGTAATACCTCACAGTCCTGTGTATACATCACTAACATCAGCCACACTCAGCCAGCATAGAGACACCCACTACTGCTATCTCACATCTGTAATACCTCACAGTCCTGTGTATACATCTGGAACATCAGCCACAGGTCAGCCAGCATAGAGACGCCCACTACTGCTATCTCACATCTGTAATACCTCACAGTCCTGTGTACACATCAGTAACATCAGCCACAGCTCAGCCAGCATAGAGACACCCACTACTGCTATATCATATCTGTAATACCTCACAGTCCTGTGTATACATCTATAACATCAGCCACAGCACAGCCAGCATAGAGACACCCACTACTGCTATCCCACATCTGTAATATCTCACAGTCCTGTGTATACATCTGTAACATCAGCCACAGCACAGCCAGCATAGAGACGCCCACTACTGCTATCTCACATCTGTAATAACTCACAGTCCTGTGTATACATCAGTAACATCAGTCACAGCTCAGCCAGCATAGAGATGCCCACTACTGCTATCTCACATCTGTAATACCTCACAGTCCTGTGTATACATCTGTAACATCAGCCACAGCTCAGCCAGCATAGAGACACCCACTACTGCTTTCTCACATCTGTACTACCTCACAGTCCTGTGTATACATCTGTAACATCAGCCACAGCTCAGTCAGCATAGAGACGCCCAATACTGCTATCTCACATCTGTAATACCTCACAGTCCTGTGTATATATCTGTAACATCAGCCACAGCACAGCCAGCATAGAGACGCCCACTACTGCTATCTCACATCTGTAATACCTCACAGTCCTGTGTATACATCTGTAGCAGCCACAGCTCAGCCAGCATAGAGACACCCACTACTGCTATCTCACATCTTGCTATCTCACATCTGTAATACCTCACAGTCCTGTGTATACATCACTAACATCAGCCACACTCAGCCAGCATAGAGACACCCACTACTGCTATCTCACATCTGTAATACCTCACAGTCCTGTGTATACATCTGGAACATCAGCCACAGGTCAGCCAGCATAGAGACGCCCACTACTGCTATCTCACATCTGTAATACCTCACAGTCCTGTGTACACATCAGTAACATCAGCCACAGCACAGCCAGCATAGAAACCCACTACTGCTATCTCACATCTGTAATACCTCACAGTTCTGTGTATACATCTGTAACATCAGCCACAGCTCAGCCAGCATAGAGACACCCACTACTGCTATCTCACATCTGTAATACCTCACAGTCCTGAGTATACATCTATAACATCAGCCACAGCACAGCCACATAGAGACACCCACTACTGCTATATCATATCTGTAATACCTCACAGTCCTGTGTATACATCTATAACATCAGCCACAGCACAGCCAGCATAGAGACACCCACTACTGCTATCCCACATCTGTAATATCTCACAGTCCTGTGTATACATCTGTAACATCAACCACAGCACAGCCAGCATAGACGCCTACTACTGCTATCTCACATCTGTACTACCTCACAGTCCTGTGTATACATCTGTAACATCAGCCACAGCTCAGCCAGCATAGACGCCCACTACTGCTTTCTCACATCTGTACTACCTCACAGTCCTGTGTATACATCTGTAACATCAACCACAGCACAGCCAGCATAGACGCCCACTACTGCTTTCTCACATCTGTACTACCTCACAGTCCTGTGTACACATCTGTGACATCAGCCACAGCTTAGCCAGCATAGACACCCACTACTGCTATCTCACATCTGTAATACCTCACAGTCCTGTGTATACATCTGTAACATAAGCCACAGCACAGCCAGCATAGACACCCACTACTGCTCTCACATCTGTAATACCTCACAGTCCTGTGTATACATCTGTAACATCAGCCACAGCTCAGAGAGCATAGAGACGCCCACTACTGCTATCTCACATCTGTAATACCTCACAGTCCTGTGTATACATCTGTAACATCAGCCACAGCTCAGCCAGCATAGACACCCACTACTGCTATCTCACATCTGTAATACCTCACAGTCCTGTGTATACATCTGTAACATCAGCCACAGCTCAGCCAGCATAGAGACACCCACTACTGCTATCTCACATCTGTAATACCTCACAGTCCTGTGTATACATCTGTAACATCATCCACAGCACAGCCAGCATAGAGACACCCACTACTGCTATCTCACATCTGTAATACCTCACAGTCATGTGTATACATCTGTAACATCAGCCACAGCTCAGCCAGCATAGAGACACCCACTACTGCTATCTCACATCTGTAATATCTCACAGTCCTGTGTATAGATCTGTAACATCAGCCACAGCTCAGCCAGCATAGAGACGCCCACTACTGCTATCTCACATCTGTAATACCTCACAGTCCTATGTTTACATCTGTAACATCAACCACAGCACAGCCAGCATAGAGACACCCACTACTGCTATCTCACATCTGTAATACCTCACAGTCCTGTGTATACATCTGTAACATCGGATCCTATCGGCCCCTCACGCACAATTACAACAGGTCTGGCCCTGTCACAGAAACAGTAAGTCTCGTCGCGCGCAGTGAGTACAGATGCTGCATATGCCGTCGCAGTGGCTGATTTATGCACGCCCATGCAACGGCGTTCAAACGGACAGGCACGCCTGCGTTTCTCCAAACACTCCCCCTGTCACCACCCCCAACCGCTCACGGCCTGTCACTCACCCTGCGATGGATTCCTCTCTGCGTGCATAATCGCAGTGTGATCGCCGCACACGTGTTGTGCGGCTTATACGCATGTGCAACGGCTAACAATTGCTTGACCTCCCTACGTAGTTGCAATTGCGATGCATGCTGAATCAGGCCCTAATTCTACATCAGCCCCCGTATGTCTAACATTGTATTTAGCATTTGTAAATTTAATATTTTATGCTTTAATTAGGTAAAAAAACAGAATAGCTTTCCCAAGCATAGGGATACCAAATATGTGTAGTGATATCACTGTTATAACGGCCAGAAATGAAGGTTACTTTTATTTATGTCTATTGGGTACAGGACCTGATTCAGAGCCGGACGCTCTGAACGAGCGCCCGCTCTGAATCAGGGCTTTTATTTATTTTTTTGTTGCGGCCCCTTGGCCCGCTCGCATAGCTGTAGGTTACCACCCACAGCTTATGCGAGCGGCCATGATGATGGCCGGGCTTGCGATGAGATCCTTGCGGTAGGGTCTTGTTGCTGCAAGCCCCAGAGTGCTTTTGGCTCTAACAGAGCCAAAAGCACTCCCACTGACATCACTTGTGATGTCAGTGGGGCCGGCCCCAGACGGTAGGCGTTGGGAACGCCTCCGTCTGGGCAGCCACGCCCCCGGCCCGCCCACCAAAGGGGGCGTGCTGTCACTCAACATCGACAGCACGCCCCCTTTGGTACGAGACCCGGAGCGACGGTTTGCCCGTCGCTATCCAGGTCTCGCGCATGCGCACGACGGAGCTGGCTCCGTCGTGCGCATGCACACTGGGCCACCATCGACCCGCTTGCGAGTGCATAGCGCTCGCGAGCGGGTCTGAATCACCTTTGCCGTACAGGTATCTTTTCCAGGTTGTTTTTTTTTTTTAAGCCAGTTGGACTGTACCAGTGAGAATTTATTCAAATAAAGAACTTCGTGTCCTAGTGGCCCCTCACTGCCAGGTCATGCTGGTGCTTGTAGTTCTACAAAAGCCATCATTCCCTGGCAACCAAAAGTGTCAGCATAGACTAAAGCCGCACATCCACTAGGCGACTAGGGAGAGACAGTACGACGACAACATCATAATCGTACCATCGTTCCCCATCCCCTGCAGTGCCTATACTTAACGATCAGTCATCCATCATCCCCGAACATGGCCAATCTGTCGTTATCGGCAGCTCAGCCAGCATAGAGACACCCAGTACTGCTATCTGACATCTGTAATACCTCGCAGTCCTGTGTATACATCTGTAACATCAGCCACAGCTCAGCCAACATAGAGACACCCATACTGCTATCTCACATCTGTAATACCTCACAGTCCTGTGTATACATCTGTAACATCAACCACAGCTCAGCCAGCATAGAGTCACCCACTACTGCTATCTCACATCTGTAATACCTCACAGTCCTGTGTACACATCAGTAACATCAGCCACAGCTCAGAGAGCATAGAGACACCCACTACTGCTATCTCACATCTGTAATACCTCACAGTCCTGTGTATACATCTGTAACATCAGCCACAGCTCAGCCAGCATAGAGACGCCCACTGCTGCTATGTCACATCCGTAATACCTTGCAGTCCTGTGTACACATCAGTAACATCAGCTACAGCTCAGCCAGCATAGAGACACCCACTACTGCTATCTCACATCTGTAATACCTCACAGTCCTGTGTATACATCTGTAACATCAGCCACAGCACAGCCAGCATAGAGACACCCACTACTGCTATCTCACATCTGTAATACCTCACAGTCCTGTGTATACATCTGTAACATCAGCTACAGCTCAGCCAGCATAGAGACGCCCACTGCTGCTATCTCACATCTGTAATACCTCACAGTCCTGTGTATACATCTGTAACATCAGCCACAGCTCAGCCAGCATAGACGCCTACTACTGCTTTCTCACATCTGTACTACCTCACAGTCCTGTGTACACATCTGTGACATCAGCCACAGTTCAGCCAGCATAGAGACACCCACTACTGCTATCTCACATCCGTAATACCTCGCAGTCCTGTGTATGCATCTGTAATATCAGCCACCGCTCAGCCAGCACAGAGACGCCCACTACTGCTATCTCACATCTGTAATACCTCACAGTCCTGTGTATACATCTGTAACATCAGCCACAGCACAGCCAGCATAGAGACACCCAGTACTGCTATCTGACATCTGTAATACCTCACAGTCCTGTGTATATATCTGGAACATCAGCCACAGCTCAGCCAGCATAGAGACACCCACTACTGCTATCTCACATCTGTAATACCTCACAGTCCTGTGTATACATCTGTAACATCAGCCACAGCTCAGCCAGCATAGAGACACCCACTACTGCTATCTCACATCTGTAAAACCTCACAGTCCTGTGTATACATCTGTAACATCAGCCACAGCTCAGCCAGCATAGAGACGCCCACTACTGCTATCTCACATCTGTAATACCTCACAGTCCTGTGTATACATCTGTAACATCAGCCACAGTGCAGCCAGCATAGACACGCCCACTACTGCTATGTCACATCCGTAATACCTCACAATCCTGCGTATACACCTGTAACATCAGCCACAGCTCAGCCAGCATAGAGACGCCCACTACCGCTATCTCACATCTGTAATACCTCGCAGTCCTGTGTATACATCTGTAACATCAGCCACAGCTCAGCCAGCATAGAGACGCCCACTACTGCTATGTCACATCCGTAATACCTCGCAGTCCTGTGTACACATCAGTAACATCAGCCACAGCTCAGCCAGCATAGAGACGCCCACTGCTGCTATCTCACATCTGTAACACCTCACAGTCCTGTGTATACATCTGTAACATCAGCCACAGCTCAGCCAGCATAGAGACACCGACTACTGCTCACATCCGTAATACCTCGCAGTCCTGTGTATACATCTGAAACATCAGCCACCGCTCAGCAAGCACAGAGACGCCCACTACTGCTATCTCACATCTGTAATACCTCACAGTCCTGTGTATACATCAGTAACATCAGTCACAGCACAGCCAGCATAGAGACACCCACTACTGCTATCTCACATCTGTAATACCTCACAGTCCTGTGTATACATAAGTAACATCAGCCACAGCTCAGCCAGCATAGAGACGCCCACTACTGCTCTCACATCTGTAATACCTCACAGTCCTGTGTATACATCTGTAACATCAACCACAGCTCAGCCAGCATAGAGACGCCCACTACTGCTATCTCTCATCTGTAATATCTCCCAGTCCTGTGTATACATCAGTAACATCAGTCACAGCACAGCCAGCATAGAGACACCCACTACTGCTATCTCACATCTGTAATACCTCACAGTCCTGTGTATAGATCTGTAACATCAGCCACAGCTCAGCCAGCATAGAGACGCCCACTACTGCTATCTCACATCTGTAATACCTCACAGTCCTATGTTTACATCTGTAACATCAACCACAGCACAGCCAGCATAGAGACACCCACTACTGCTATCTCACATCTGTAATACCTCACAGTCCTGTGTATACATCTGTAACATCGGATCCTATCGGCCCCTCACGCACAATTACAACAGGTCTGGCCCTGTCACAGAAACAGTAAGTCTCGTCGCGCGCAGTGAGTACAGAAGCTGCGTATGCCGTCGCAGTGGCTGATTTATGCACGCCCATGCAACGGCGTTCAAACGGACAGGCACGCCTGCGTTTCTCCAAACACTCCCCCTGTCACCACCCCCAACCGCTCACGGCCTGTCACTCACCCTGCGATGGATTCCTCTCTGCGTGCATAATCGCAGTGTGATCGCCGCACACGTGTTGTGCGGCTTATACGCATGTGCAACGGCTAACAATTGCTTGACCTCCCTACGTAGTTGCAATTGCGATGCATGCTGAATCAGGCCCTAATTCTACATCAGCCCCCATATGTCTAACATTGTATTTAGCATTTGTAAATTTAATATTTTATGCTTTAATTAGGTAAAAAAACAGAATAGCTTTCCCAAGCATAGGGATACCAAATATGTGTAGTGATATCACTGTTATAACGGCCAGAAATGAAGGTTACTTTTATTTATGTCTATTGGTTACAGGACCTGATTCAGAGCCGGATGCTCTGAACGAGCGCCCGCTCTGAATCAGGGCTTTTATTTATTTTTTTGTTGCGGCCCCTTGGCCCGCTCGCATAGCTGTGGGTTACCACCCACAGCTTATGCGAGCGGCCATGATGATGGCCGGGCTTGCGATGAGATCCTTGCGGTAGGGTCTTGTTGCTGCAAGCCCCAGAGTGCTTTTGGCTCTAACAGAGCCAAAAGCACTCCCACTGACATCACTTGTGATGTCAGTGGGGCCGGCCCCAGAGGGTAGGCGTTGGGAACGCCTCCGTCGGGGCAGCCATGCCCCCGGCCCGCCCACCAAAGGGGGCGTGCTGTCACTCAACATCGACAGCACGCCCCCTTTGGTACGAGACCCGGAGCGACGGTTTGCCCGTCGCTATCCAGGTCTCGCGCATGCGCACGACGGAGCTGGCTCCGTCGTGCGCATGCACACTGGGCCACCATCGACCCGCTTGCGAGTGCATAGCGCTCGCGAGCGGGTCTGAATTACCTTTGCCGTACAGGTATCTTTTCCAGGTTGTTTTTTTTTTTTAAACCAGTTGGACTGTACCAGTGAGAATTTATTCAAATAAAGAACTTCGTGTCCTAGTGGCCCCTCACTGCCAGGTCATGCTGGTGCTTGTAGTTCTACAAAAGCCATCATTCCCTGGCAACCAAAAGTGTCAGCATAGACTAAAGCCGCACATCCACTAGGCGACTAGGGAGAGACAGCACGACGACAACATCATAATCGTACCATCGTTCCCCATCCCCTGCAGTGCCTACACTTAACGATCAGTCATCCATCATCCCCGAACATGGCCAATCTGTCGTTATCGGCAGATTGACCGGCATGTTAGGGCAATGATTGATGTCGGAACGGTGGGAGTGCGCATCGCTGGTTGTTTCCGGCATTATAGTGCACAATTTGTGCCCGATTAATGAGCGATTACACGATTACGATGTCATAATCGTGCACAATAATATCGCCTAGTGGATGTGCGCCTCAACACTTCTGGGCAAGACAGGGCCTGACGGAACTTATTGTTTACCAGCAAATGAAACAACACTTTTATAACATTTTTAACCGTTTTATTGCCCCACACCCACAGCATCACAGCTATGGGGAGAAAGACCAGCACTATTCCCATTCCTGTGATGCAGTGGGAATGGGATGGTATTACCGGCAGCTGTTTAGCCGCCGGTTCAAATCCCGACAAGGAGAGACCGACAGGCTGAAATCCTGACAGGCTGAGGTAAGTACTCTAACCCTCCCCTCTCCCCCCCTAACCCTAACCTGCCTTTAGGAGTGCCTAACCCTAGCCCCACCTTCCCCTAGCCTAACCCTAACCTTCCCCGCGGGGTACCCTAAAACTAACCCTCCCCCCCCTTCCCCGGGCTAACAGAACAGGAGGCCGTACTTACCTCGATCGGGCTTGCGGCGTTCCAGCATCGGGATTATGACAGGCGTCGACATCTTGACACCTCTCATAACTCCTTAGCCGGCGTTCCGGCATCAGGATTGTGACCGGCGGATAACTACATCCCTATTAATACATCCACAGGTGGAGCTAATTATTTCACTTGTGATTCTCTGAGGAGACCTGGAAAACATGCACTGTTTGGGTTCCTGAGGACCAAGGACCTCATTCAGAGTCGAAGGCTTGCTGCAAGCGATCGCTCTGAATGAGGGCGGCCACTTACTTTTTTAAGTGCCACCTTCTGGTCGATCGCTAAGCTGTGGGTTACCACCCACAGCTCTAGCGACTGACCAGGGTGATGGTCGCGATGGTCATCACCATCGCGAACATCGGGGCTTACGACCATACCCTAAGGTTGGGTCTGGGCTCTCGTAAGCCCCAGGGAACTTCCTGCTCTGTTTGAGCAGGAAGTTCCCACTGACATCATCAATGATGTCAGTGGGGCCGCCCCTAAACGGCAAGCGTTCCGACTGGAACGCCTCCGTTTGGCCGGCACGCCCCCGGCCCGCCCAGCAAACGGGGCGAGCTGTCACTCAAAATCGACAGCTTGTCCCGTCTGCTACGAGACCCCTAGCGAAGGAGTGCCCGTCGCTAGCAGGGTCTCACGCATGCTAGCCGGCTCCGTCGTGCGCATGCTCTGTGGGGTCCATCGACCCGGTTGCGAGCGCATCGGCGCTTGCGACCGGGCCAGAATGAGACCCCAAGTTTGAGAACCTGTGTCCTAAGGAATTTGACCCCATGCTGATCAGGCTATGGCCGGTAAACATTATGGCAGGGGTACCCCACACAAGAGTTTGCCATCGGAACCTGATGGCTTGCGATCGCTAATGTTCCCAATTCAAATGCCTTTCACTTTCATCCACTAGGGGACACTGGAGTTGCTTACACTGGGTATAGAGGCGTGGTTAGCTGGAGCTGGCACTTTAAATAATTAAGTGTGAAGCTCCTCCCCCTCTATTCCCCACCAGCCCTCAGTTTAGAAAATGTGCCCTAGGAGCTGGTCACTACAGGCTGTGCTCCAGCAATACATTTGATTTTTTTATTTTAATAGGTTGATTTTTTTTTATTACATCTTTTACACTATATTAGGTACCCTTCGCCACCTCTATAAAGGTGGGGTCTGTGTACCTGGCGCCCTGTTCTTAGTAGAGCAGGAAGGAGTGCACAGTGCTTATCCTAAAAGCAACTGACAGCTCCTTATCACCACAGCACACTTCTACACAGTGACAAGAAAGTGCTGAGAGAGACCTCTGAAGGAGCGCAGTGAGTATGCTCAGCTGCGCATCCCCTGTCTCGCTGCCCTGCTTCCTGATGCTGGTTTAGAGCAGCGCTACAGCGTTGCTCTCTATCTATTAAGTCTCCCCTCTCCCCGCTAGTTTAGAACGTCGCGGGCAGTAGAGGGGCTGACAGGTGCGGTAGCCAGCATTACTGAGGCTCCCCTTCCCCCGCTAGTAGAGTGGCAAGCAGCTGTTACACAGTAGCGGGGCAGTCAGAGGAAGTTAATATATGGACAGCGTTAAGCAGCCATATTGTATGCCTCAGGAGGAGGAAGGGGGCGGAGTCTAATGAGCGGGCTCTCTCTCTCTATATGCGGCAAGCGGCTGTTACAACAGCGTGGCTGCCGTTTTTTATACACCACCTGCATCTCTCTCATTACAGGAGAGTGCAGCAGCCACACAGTGAGGGCAGAAGGATTGATTCTCCTGGCACACATCCCTTATACAGGATCCTTTCCAAAAGGGGCTGTGACTGGGGTGTACAAAGTGCAGGGAATCTGAATTATTGGGAGGGAGTGGTGTGAGCCTCCTCCTCTGTTTCCCACTAGTAATCTGTCTCTGTATTCTGGAGCTCATTCAGAGCCGCTCGTAAGTGGCCATTTGCTCGCTCCGTGCGATGTTCGCACATCTGCGCATGCGTATGGGTTGTAATACGCATGCGCGAACCAGTCAGTGCGGTCGAAAATCGTGTGCTCACAAAATAGCGAGTGCCTGCTAATTTGAGTGACAGGATGAGGCGTTTGTGGGTGGTAACAGGCGAAGGTGCTTGAAAACGGGGAGTGGAGATCAGAACGCAGGCGTGCCAAACGGTCAAAATGGGCGTTTTAAGGGTGTGCATAATTAACAAAGCAGCGTCATCGACCACGTCACTTGGTTGTTTTTTAGCCTGAACTGCTCGCATGATTGCGGTAGGAAAATCCAACCACAAGAATAGCGAGCAGTTCATACGCCGTTCGATGTACTCGATTAATCTAATAAATAGCGGAGATGACGTATGATGCGAGCGGCCAGGGGGCGTTTTTTTCCAAATAACGACCGCATGTTTTGTTCGCTCGTTCAGACATAGAGTCATCAACAGACCGCAAAGAGCGAACGGTTAGTTTAAATAGCCAGCCCCTTTTTCTGAACGAGCGAGCGCAAATAGCGTCCGGCTCTGAATCAGAACCTCTGTCCCTGTGTAAGCATATAATCTGATTCTGTGTGAGTGGGTGTGTGTGTATACCAATGACAGGATTTAGGCTTATCAGAGAAGGTTTGTTTGTTCCAAATGTAACAACAAACTAACTAAGGCCCTGATTCAGACCCACTTGCGAGCGGCTGTCCACTCGCAAGTGGGTCGATGTTCTGCACTGAGCATGCGCACGACGGAGGGACCTCCGTCGTGCGCATGCGCCAGACGCGACGAGCGAAGGACTTTCCTTCACTCGTTGTGTCTGATCAAAGGGGGCGTGCTGTCGATGTTGATTGACAGCACGCCCCCTTTGGTGGGCGTGCCTCCCTGACGGGGGCGTTCCTAAGGGAACGCCTCCCGTCAGAAGCCGGCCCACTGACATCACTAGTGATGTCAGTGGGAGTGATTTTGGCTCTGATAGAGCAAAAATCACTCCGGGCCTTGCGGTTGAAAACCTCAACCGCAGGCTCCGGCTCGCAGTTTCGATGGTCGCGATGGTCAAGACCATCGCGGCCATCAAACTGCACACTCGTATAGGCTGTGGGTGGTGACCCACAGCTATACGAGCGTCCAGGAGGACACTCCATAATTATGGAGGCCGGCCCTCATTCAGAGCGTGCGCTCTGCTCAGAGCGTACGGCTCTGAATGAGGGCCTAAGACAGATGCTGCTGGCACCACGCTAGGTGATGCTTGTTTAGTAACGATCCCTGTTACTGTCTCGCCTACTTCTCCATGGGCCGCTGACATGGCAGGTGTTATGGCGCCTGTAACGTCAGAATTGACGGCTAATAGGAGGCAAATATCTGGACTGGTACAGATTATGTACCGCTTCTCCATTGTCCTCCACTGCCTATCATAAGCCTGCACTAAGGCCCTCATTCAGAGCCGTACGCTCTGAGCAGAGCGCACGCTCTGAATGAGGGCCGTCCTCCATAACTATGGAGCGTCCTCCTGGACACTCGTATAGCTGTGGGTCACCACCCACAGCCTATACGAGCGTGCAGTTTGATGGCCGCGATGGTCTTGACCATCGCGACCATTGAAACTGCGTGCCGGAGCCTGCGGTTGAGGTTTTCAACCGCAAGGCCCGGAGTGATTTTGGCTCTATCAGAGCCAAAATCACTCCCACTGACATCACTAGTGATGTCAGTGGGCCGGCTTCTGACGGTAGGCGTTCCTCTGGGAACGCCCCCGTCAGGGAGGCATGCCCCCGGCACGCCCACCAAAGGGGGCGTGCAGTCAATCAACATCGACAGCACGCCCCCTTTGATCAGACACAACGAGCGAAGGAAAGTCCTTCGCTCGTCGCGTCTGGCGCATGCGCACGACGGAGCTCCCTCCGTCGTGCGCATGCTCAGTGCAGAACATCGACCCACTTGCGAGCGGACAGCCGCTCGCGAGTGGGTCTGAATCAGGGCCTAAGCGTTCTCTGCTAACTGTCCTCCACGGATGAGGAAACCCTCGCAGCTCCGCACCGCAGGATTTAGAATCTGCCTCTCAGGGGGTGGAGCCTTTTAATTCTATCGGTCAGGTAGATCCTTATTCTACCGGAGGAAGTAGTTCCTGCAGCTCAGGAACTCCTCTTTGATAACCATTCAGTTTTCTGTGCATGGAAACAACTGGATAAGCGGTTCAAAATCCACGTTGTTTCCCCTCTGGCTATCCATTCCCATCATCTATGATACAACAGCGTGAAACACCTCCTCAAGTAGATGCGTTTGTTTCTTGTTTTTTGGGGGGAAACGATGCTCCCTGTGCCGGGTGCTACGTTATTTAAGGTCTCTTCTGCTCGCAAGTTGGAAGCAACACTGCGATCCATTTACACTGCAGCGGTAGCCCAACTTAGGCCTACGCTTGTTAGCGCCTGAGTATACATGCTGTAACTTGCTGGGTGGACCAGTTGATACGCCCCCTATTTGGGGGCTATATATTAAATGGATTTTTAGAACAGGATCTCTGCCTTTTGGCTAAGATCCTTTTGGCTAAGTCAGTGCTCGTATGTCCGTCTCTGTTATTTTTGCCGCAGAATTCTCTGCTTGTGCTCTTGGCAGGCGGACGCAGAATCCAACAAAAGAGCGCATGCTTTGCATGTATGAATCGGGCTGTTGAGGGTCTATGGTGATATGCTTTTTGGTTCAGAACTGGACAGATGGATATCCCAAGAGGGGATTTGTCGTCTTTCCTCCCTTCGACTGCTCCGTCACCCAGGAGGACTTACACTGGTCCCTCATTTCATTCCTTTCGTGCATACCCCCTCGCACATTAGGAGTGGCAGAGGTAGAGGTCGCCCACATACAGTTGCACGTCGACAGGATCAGAAACCAGTCGACCAACAGTTGGCTTGACTGTCTCCCATCCCACCTGGGATCTCCTGCGGTGGGACCTCGCTTACAGACGTTTCAACAAGCTTGGAACCAGACCTCTTCAGATCCGTGGATTCGCAAGCTGCTTTCCGCGCGGTTCCAAATAGATATCGAGGTTTCTCCTCCACATCGGTTCTTCTCTACGAGTCTGCCAGTGTCCAGGGACAAGGCCAGGGTTCTGCAGGAAGCAATTCAGTCTCTGCAAGAATCGGCAGTGCTAGTTTCGAGTTACGTTGCAGGCAGGCCCCTGTTAAACCTAAAGTCTCCTAACCAGTATCTGAAACTGTATCGTGTCACTATGGAGTCACTTCAGTCTGTCATTGCGAGAGTGAATCTGGCGGAGTTCCTAATTTCTCTGTATATAAACACATCTCCATGCTCCAGATTGGGAACTACATCAGGCTTTACTGCATTTTGCGATTTGGCATACTCACCGTTGCCATTTGGGTTATCCTAGCCTCCCCGTGTTTTCACTAGAATAATGTCTGTCATGACGACCAGTTAATCAAGACTCCATCGGAATATATTCTCTTGGACCATGTCTCACTGACCTAATCAATTTAAAAAACAAAACAAAAAAAACAACAATCTGAGGCCCTCATTCAGAGCCGTACGCTCTGAGCAGAGCGCACGCTCTGAATGAGGGCCGGTCTCCATGAAAATGGAGCGTCCTCCTGGACGCTCGTATAGCTGTGGGTCACCACCCACAGGCTATACGAGCGTGCATTTTGATGGCCGCGATGGTCGTGACCATCGCGACCATCGAAACTGCGAGCCGGAGCCTGCGGTTGAGGTTTTCAACCGCAAGCTCCGGAGTGATTTTGGCTCTATCAGAGCCAAAATCACTCCCACTGACATCACTAGTGATGTCAGTGGGCCGGCTTTTGACGGGAGGCGTTCCCGTGGGAACGCCCCCGTCAGGGAGGCACGCCCCCGGCACGCCTACCAAAGGGGGCGTGCTGTCAATCAACATTGACAGCACGCCCCCTTTGATCGGACACAACGAGCGAAGGACTTTCCTTCGCTCGTCGCGTCTGGCGCATGCGCACGACGGAGCTCCCTCCGTCGTGCGCATGCTCAGTCCAGAACATCGACCCACTTGCGAGCGGACAGCCGCTCGCGAGTGGGTCTGAATCAGGCCCCGAGTCCGTCCCAGAGACTCCAGTTCTGGGGATATTACAGAGGATTTTCCTTCCGGAAGACAGGGCCCAGGATATCCGGTTGCTCTTTCAGCAAGTCCTCAGACCAAAGAGGGTGTCCTTGCTTCTTGGTCTTCGTCTCTTCGGGAAGATGGTAACTGCTTTCAAGGCACTACAATTCGGACGATCCACTACCAGGTGTTCCAGCTGGCCCTGCTAACACAGGGGTCAGGGTCTCACCTGCATCTAAATCAACTGATCCATTGGGCCTGGCAACCATCTCCGCTGGGGGATACAATGCAACAACCTCTTGGTGGGTTGAAGATTCGGAGTGTGGGATTGGATAATCGTGACAACGCCAGCCTCCGAGGAGGAGGCGCTGTTGTCCTCTACTATCACTTTCAGGGAAGGTGGTCCCTACAGAAAAGACGGTGGCCCATAAATGTGTTGGAACATGCTCTGCTAGAAGCGGTGAAATTTCTAAGGTCTCTCCCGGTACAAGTTCTGTCAGACAACGCGACGGCCGTCGCTTACATCAACCACCGGGACCGGCACTCGAGGTCGCATGACCATGCGAGAAGTATCTCAGATTCTCTAGTGGGACGATAGTCAGTCAGTAATCCAGTCGGCAATATTCATCTCGGGAGTGGACAACTGGGAAGCAGATTACCTAAGTCACCAGGATAACCATCTCGGAGAATGGCAGCTTAACCCACACGTGTTGCACGCACTGGGGTTGTCAGGCGGACCTCATGGCATCTCGATTAAACATCAGTGACCAATATACGTGTCAAGAACTCTGGATCCGCAGGCACAGGCTGTCGAAGCCCTAACAGTTCCATGGACCTACGACATGGTTTACCTGTTTCCTCCGATTCCACTAATTCCTCATCTACTAAAACGAATAAGACACGAGTCGGACTTGGTCATTCTCCTGGCACGGAACTGGCCTCGGAGTAGTTGGTTCTTCGGTCCTGCTTGGCAGTCGATCCGGGCCTCTTCCTCTTCGTCCGGACCTTCTGCAGCAGAATCCTTTGGTCCACCCCAACTTAGCGCAACTGCGTGTAACGGGGTGGTTCTTGAATCCAATGTCTTTAGACGGAAGGGCACCACAGACTCGGTTATTCCCACCATCAGACTCGGTTATTCCCACATTTCTTCGCGCCAGGAAGCAGGTTTCGGCTGCGCATTATCATCGCATCGGGCGCTCTTCTATCATTTTGGTGTTACAGTCTGGGCCTTCCGTCAAGGAAGTTTCGTTATCCTGTTTTTACCTCTCCAAACAGGATTAGATTCTGGTCTTTACCTAGGATCATTAAGAGTGCAGATATCTGCTCTTTCTATTTTCTTTCAACACAGGATCGGCCCTCCTACCGGAGACGCTGACATTATTCAAGGGGTGTTGTGGGTGCAGCCTCCTTTTGTACCACCGATGGCTCCCTGAGACCTCTACTTGGTACTTTTATCTCTTTAGTTTTCCATGTAAGAACCTCTTTAGAGGTTGATGTTAAGTATTTGTCTTGGAAGACTGTCCTCCTCCGGGTCTTGGTTACGGCTCGTAGGGGTTTCGGTAGGTGGGGCTCTGTCCTCCAAGTCTTGTGTTTCATGATGACAGGGCGGAGCTCAGAACACAAGTTACTTTCCTTCCTACGGTTGTGTCGGCTTTCCACATGGATCAGCCTCTTGTGGTGCCTTCTTTGGTAG
The DNA here is from genome assembly GCA_031769625.1 of Taudactylus pleione. Lineage (NCBI taxonomy): Eukaryota > Metazoa > Chordata > Amphibia > Anura > Myobatrachidae > Taudactylus > Taudactylus pleione. Next base: position 2,436,771 of record JAUIMM010000240.1, read on the forward strand.
GGGACTCCGGTGTTCCTTATACCCTGGATGAGGTTCGAGCTCTCCTCCTCTATGATTGCTTGGACGACATCCTTACGCTAGTCTGTCTGTTTTTGTTTGTTTGTTTTTTGTCCTCTATGAGGCTGTTCGGAAGGGTTGGCCAGCATCCAAACAGGGTAGGCATGTTGGCTTAGACTGACAATCCGTTTAGCTCATCTCAACTATGATTGTCAGTCTCCTAAGTCCTTGTCGGTTCATTCCTCATGTACTGTGGGTACGTCATGGACGGCACGTAGGGGTGCCTCGACTTTACTTTTGGGCCGTGTGACCACTTGGTCATTGGTGCTCACTTCTGTGAAGTTTTTATAGATTTGATACATTTGCAGTTTCCGCATCATGCTTTGCCGCATTGTTTTGCAGGTTCCTCTGAGCGCTCCTGCCCGTGGGGGAATCTTTGGGACGTCCCCAGCGTAAGCAACTCCAGTGTCCCCTAGTAGATGAAAGAGAAAATGGGATTTTGGTACTTACCGGTAAATCCTTTTCTCTGATTCCACAGTGGACACTGGACGCCCACCTCAGCGCTCTTCGCCTGCCTGTTCAGTTTGTTCCATATGTTGTATGGTTTTGTTGTTGTGTGATATTCTCTTCCTTTCATTCCTGTTGTTCTCCATCTCCTCTCGGTCTTCATTTTCTAAACTGAGGGCTGGTGGGGAATAGAGGAGGAGGAGCTTCACACTTCTTAATTATTTAAAGTGCCAGCTCCAGCTAACCACGCCTCTATACCCAGCGTAAGCAACTCCAGTGTCCCCTGTGGAATCAGAGAAAGGATTTACCGGTAAGTACCAAAATCCCATTTTTCCATTCAATGCTGGGATTGCGATTATTGCTTCCATCTCATGCTTGTTTCTGATGCCTCATCCGATGGTCGAATACGTCTACTGGAAGTGGTGTCTCTTTTGCACATGTGGAAATTACTGGGTGCCACTGCATGAGCTCACCGAGGCAGTGGCAAACGCAGGATTTCCAGAGGGGGGTTTCCAAATGCTTAAGTTTAGAGCGAGTGTGGCCTGTCAATGAAGAGAGCAGAATTAGAACTTAACCAGGTTTAATAAGCGTCATACAAAGTGTATTGTGTGTAATAATTCCAGCATATACAGGACCAGTGATCACAGTAAGCCATTAAATGCGGCAGTAGGGCCATCCTGCCTGAGCTGAACGTATTTATATTAGATGTGGGCACCATACCAGACTATTGGAGCAAGTTCGGGAGCCTGGAGGAGCAGCAGAAGAACCTAGCACTGCCCTGGACATATATGTACATATTGGGCTCTATAGCAGTGCATCTCTAACAGTGCATGTTTTCCAGATCTTCTAGTTTGTGCACAGGTTATTTATTACTGGCTGATACATGTTAAAAGATCCACAGGTGGTGCTAATTATTTCATTGTGATACTGAGAAGAACATGCAGCACTAGTAACAATCTATTATATTACTATTTCTATTGTGGTCATAGTGTGGGCTGGGGAGGGGGGTTTCCAGGCAGACGGAAACCCCCCCTGTGTTTGCCTATGCAAGGGGCTCATTTATTAATCTGGGCATCATATTACCACCCGTCATAGCGCTGGAATGTATTATCCGGCACTCGCAGGGACAGGGGGCTTCATTCAGAGGCGGTCGGAGGATGCAAGCGGTCGCTCAGAAACTGGGCGGCCGCTTGCATCCTGACCGCCCGCCTCTGTTTCGGTCGTTAGGCTGTGGGTTTACACCCACAGCTCTAACGACCGCTAGGGTGATGGTCGCGATGGTCAAAGACCATCGGGGCTTACGACGAGACCCTCACTTGTCGTAAGCCCCGGAGAGCTTCTGGCTCTGTCAGAGCCGGAAGCTCTCCACTGACATCACAGCTGGGAGGGATCCGATCAGATCCCTCATACCAGCGCGATGCGGTAGAAGCCCATAGGCTTCTATAGGCTAATGCCAGCAATAGCTGGCGTTACCCTCCACATCGCAGCCCGGCGGCCAGGAGATTGCTGCATACGGAAAATGCGGTAGACGGGGGGTTTTACCGCATTTTCCGTTTGGTGCATCCCGCCCCTGATCTTTCCCCCTCTACTGACTCGTATCTCCAACTGTTTCTCTGCCATCTCTTGCTGGATGGTTCAGCAATTCCTCAAACTTAATATGTCTAAGACTGAGCTGATCGTCTTCCGACCCTCCCAAATAACCTCACTTCCCACTATTTTTTTATCAATAGATGGCATAACTATCTCCTCTAGCCCCAAAGTGCGTTGTCTTGAAGTTATCCTGGACTCTTCCCTCTCCTTCAAACCATATATTAAAAAACCTCTCCGAGTCCTGTCATTTCCATCTCAAGAATATTTCCAAGATCAGACTCTTTCTCACCCAGGATGCCACCAAAACCCTCATACACTCACTGGTCATCTCCAGATTGGACTACTGTAACCTCCTCCTATCTGGCCTCCCCAACTCCCATCTCTCTCCTCTCCAGTCTGTGCTCAATGCTGCTGCTCGGCTCATCTTCCTCTCCAAACGCTCTGCATCTGCCTCCCCTCTCCTACAAGCCCTCCACTGGCTCCCCTTCCCTTTCAGAACCCAATTCAAGACTCTCACACTCACTTACAAAGCCCTCACCTATTCCTCTCCCATTTACATCTCTGATCTCATCTCCCCTCACTCTTCGTTCACTTAATACACGCCGCCTTTCATGCCAACTGATTACTTCCTCCCACTCCCAAGATTTTGCCCGTGCTGCTCCCCACCTTTGGAACTCTCTCCCTCTCCCCATCAGACTCTCCACCTCTCTACAATCATTCAAAAGAGCTCTTAACACCCACTACTTCATCAAAGCCATCCAGCTATCATTCTAACCTGTTGCAACATGCTCCTTCCTCCCCGCCTACCCCATCTGTGTCTCTCCTGTTTGTCTGCCCCTCCCTTTTAGAATGTAAGCTCTTTCGAGCAGGGCCCTCTACCCTCTTGTGCTTCTCCCTACTGTATTTTCATTTATCTCTTACTCCCCACTAGGGCAACTAACACTTGGCTGCTAATGTGGGTGTATAGGTCGCTAATATAGCAATGTTTATTATACATGTCCATGTCCTGCATTGTATTGTGCTGTAAGTCACTGGTTACTTATTTGTTTATGTGCTGTGTAAGGCGCTGCGGAACACTTGTGGCGCCGTATAAATAAACGATAATAATAATAATAGTCCCACCCCTGACGGTCCACTAATCACCCCCTCCCGGATTGGCCCACCACCTGTTTTTCCCCACAGCAGGGACGGCCGTTGATGGTTGCAAACCATTGTTGGGTCACCGTCAATGGTTTCACGCCATCGGGGTACACCACTGATGGCGCCATCAATGGTGACCATCGATGATTAACCCAACAATGGCCATCCCTATCGCAAAGCATGTAGCAAATGCAGCAACGTCACTATTCGATGGCATCCCTACCCCACGCTACCGTATTCCGGCTATATCATATTTCCATTGACTTTGCCGCTACCAGGGCCGGTCATGGAAGCGCCTCAAAGCTGTTTTTATTTATCTTTGAACATGCTTGCAAGCGGTCCGTGCCGGTCATCATCATGTATGTTGCACCAGGGGCCCAGCACATACACATGTAACATGCACTTTATATACAGTATGGTGGGTACAGCACCACAGACTCCCATTTATTCTGTGTTTTCTGACTCCTGAAAGCCCTGACAGCAGCCCCGGGCTGGAGGCAACTATGGGGGACCCCCTAGTGCCCAACCCACTGAGCCCAGCACCTGACTGGGAGCTGGGCACAGCACTGAGGTAGGAGGCACCCAGCCGCCCGGTGACGATGTTTATTGTATTAGCCTCTAGGAGAATCCTGAGGGGGGTAATAAGCTTACTACTAAGCTCACCGCCCCAAACCACGCCTTCTTCCCCAGAGATTGATGGGTGAGACGGCCAATCAGGAGGCTTGCAGTGAGTGATGGCAGCCGGGGGCGGTGCCAGCGGGAGGGGGCGGGGCCGGGTGGTGAGCGGCGCGCGCTGCCGACCCGGAAGCCGAGGAAGAGAGGAGACAGCGGCGGCGGCCGGGAGGGAGCGCGGTCCCGTGTCAGTCACTCATCCCCGGACACCATGAGCGTCTCCGGCCCGGCCAGGGGCAGCGGCAGGGATACCATGCCCGTACTGGCACCTGCGTCTATGCCCCCCGGCGTTGGCATGATGGCCGGGCCTGCAGCCGTATCCCGGTCCCTGCACGTAGAACTGCACTCCCAGCAGGTGAGCCGGCCCCTTCTTCCCATCAGTACTAGCAGCGTCTTCATAATGTGCTCCCATTCTCACCGGGTATGGTCTGCTGCCCGTGTACATTGTGGGCATGGTGCCCCTGCCTTCGCTGAGCAGCTATGCCCTGTTCCCCCTACCCTGGGTGAGCTGCTATGCCCTGTTCCCCCTACCCTGGGTGAGCTGCTATGCCCTGTTCCCCCTACCCTGGGTGAGCTGCTATGCCCTGTTCCCCCTACCCTGGGTGAGCTGCTATGCCCTGTTCCCCCTACCCTGGGTGAGCTGCTATGCCCTGTTCCCCCTACCCTGGGTGAGCTGCTATGCCCTGTTCCCCCTACCCTGGGTGAGCTGCTATGCCCTGTGCCCCTACCCTGGGTGAGCTGCAATGCCCTGTGCCCTTACCCTGGGTGAGCCGCTGTGCCCTTACCCTGGGTGAGCTGCTATGCCCTGTGCCCCTACCCTGGGTGAGCTGCTATGCCCTGTGCCCCCTACCTTGGGCCAGCCGTGGAGCCCTGTGCCCCAACCGTGGGTTAGCTGCAGAGCCTGAGCTTCTCAGTCATGTGCCTCTACCCTTGGTGAGCTGTCCTGTGCCCCCTTGGGCTTGGCAGAGCTGTGCGGTCATGTACCCCCTTGGCTTGGCAGAGCTGCACGGTCCTGTGCCCTCTTGGGCTTGGCAGAGCTGCACGGCTCTGTGCCCCATTGGCAGCCTGCGGAGCCCTGTGGCCCCACTGCACTCTGGTGGATAACCAGTTCGCTATGCTGTTGTGGCCAGATGCTGTATGAGGAGCGCAGAGCGGATGCTTCCAGGCTGCCCTGATGTGTTTAAACCACAATCTAAAGCTGGGCATACACTATACAATTATCTGTCCAATCTGGTTGGTTGGAATGAAAACCTGGTAATGTATGGGAGCAAAGGACAGTCGTCCATTTGCTCACAAACACTGGAAAACAACCAAAAATGGTCGTTCAGACAAACTGGTTAAAACACACAAATGTAACCCATGTGAACCAAGTTTTTTGTCTTTTTTTTTGTCAGTGTTTAAAACCATATGATCGGCTGTAATTTGCTCCCATACATTACAAGGTTTTCATTCCAACCAGACAGATATCTGACAGATAATTGTATAGTGGATGCCCAGCTTTAGTGACCTGGTGGTATCTTCTCCCAAACCCGGATCTGTCACCCCCGCTAAACCCTGTGCCACCTTCCCTGGCCACCTTCATTGTAGGGGTTCCTGACACTTTTATTTACCAAAACAAGAATAAGTTGTATCCTGAAAAACAGAACGCAAACGCCTGCGCTAGGAAAACGTTAGTGGATATGATGGCACTAATGTGTCTGTTTTTATTGTGCATGAGGATGACTAGTGTTACACATACCAGTGGGTTTGAGTCCTGCAGATTGGGCGTAACGTACAGATGATGTTTGTGCCAGTTTCCACTAATCCTGATTCTGCAGTTACTCCTGGAATGTGAATGGTAGAGAAATGAGGCATTCTGTGTTTCCATTATCCGAGGCAGGAGCCACTGGAGCTGTGTAACCCCCATCACTCATTGTTGTAGCTCTTCCATCGGGTTATTGGTATTGTAACCTCTCTTCCTGTATACCGCTTTGCTCCTGACCTTTTCATATATAAATAGCCCGATTGTATACTTTATTCAGGATATCCTCTTCTGAAATGATAGTCACATACCAGTTCAATATAACAAAGACTTGCATACACACCACTTCTAACCTGTGCCATTTAAACTGGTGCTTCCCTCTCCTCTTGTCTTTCCCAATTGTTTTTAATTAAACCTATGGCCCGTATTCAATTTGAAGCATTAAGTCCGGATCCGCGTTAAGTTACCGCCGATGACGTCATTATCGCCTGTTTTGGTTTTACCCCGTATTCAATTTGAAAGACTTTCCGCCTAGGTGGAAAGTCGATGCAATGTAATAGGCGGTAAAGTATCGCCTATGAATAGCAGGCGGAAAAAAGTGCAGAATTGGGGTTTTGCGGTGCAAAGTTTCGGGAACCCCCGTGCAGCCTCCAGACAGTCCCCCAAAGGTAATCTGTGTAAAAAAAATGTTAAAAAAAAACTTAGACACCCCAAAAATTTACTTTGAAAAAGGGGGCAAAAAAAAAAATGTTGGGGTACAAACTTTAAAACTAGGGGAACTTTACTCTGGGGGGGGGGGGGGTCCTCAAGTATGCCCCAGGTGTTTTTTTGATTGAAGGTGCTTGCGGCAGGTGGATTTTTCACGATTTTTACAACTACACTTTAGCAACTTTTAAATATGCTCACCCCCATTTTCAAGTACCCCAAATTTGATGGGATAAGTTACTTTCAGAAATTAATACTCCTGAATACTATTCTGAACCACGTATTGAAAAACGCTGTTTAGCAGCTATTGAGCCCGTTTAAAAACCCGAAATACCTTCAGCAAGCCAAATCGGGCGGTATCATAGTGAACCCCCATGTCAGAGACAGGCTGATTTCCCCAAAAATGACAGTACTTTCTGCTAGTTACAGTATCGCCGGGTGCGGTTTATGCCTACTTTGAAATTGAATACGGGGTAAAGCGTGCACGCGCGCGATACTTTAACAGGCGAAGTCGGCGTTCAGTCGCTGCGTTAACTTAACGCAGCTCGGCTCAAATTTGAATAAGGCTCCATGTGGGTTCAACTACTTTGTTACAAAATAACTATCATTAATTAAATGGTCACGTTTGCATTAACTGATTATATTCTATTCACATTTATTTTTGTGGACATAACACCTGTATTGTGCTGTTTGGCAAATGCGTCTCTGGATTTTAAATCATTTTTCCACCTGTCTGCTTCCCGGCAGTCTTGCGGCCACTCTTCATGGTCCTCATTGGTTTTATCTGCAGTTACTTTTACTGTGTATTTATAGTCTCACTATAGCTGAAGATGATGCCAGTTGAATGCCCAAGACTGTAGTTCTCGTCAGTTTTGCTGCAATCTGCCTGTATCAACAATCCCGGCAGTAGTGTCCGATACAAGATCCACTGCAATACTACAGAGCGCTGCAGCTGGTAGTACGGTCCCATCCAGTGACTGGTGCTGTGTGTACCACCAGGGCTTACAATGCCTGTTTATACTACCACATCCGCCGGCCGCTTGTACTGTGTTATGTTTCTGTTGTTGCTGTCACTAGATCTATCTAGGGGGCCAATGCTGCTGGATGTACGTCTCATCCTTGTAACCTTTTGCCAGTGATGCATTACAAGTCGTTAGATTAATTATGTATAACTTCTCAGCACGCTGTCTGCATTACGCGCTGCCAAATACTCTTGTGTTTTTTTTGTTGTTGTGTTTGCAGCTTAGGAAGATAAAACCTGACTGTCATTAATCTTCAGCGTAACCTTGTACGGCATGACTCTATATCATTCTTCCTTCCATTTGGCCTATCAGTACTGAATGAGTTCTCTGTATGTCCTGTAGCGACTTTATACCGACCGTTGCATCACATTCTCTGCTTCTGATTTGGGTTTTGTAACTGTTGTTGCTAAAGTCCTTTCCGCTGTTGTTAATAGGAAATGTACAGCAAGCGCAGAGGTTGTTGGGTGAGCTGGATTGTATTGTTACATCAATTTGCCTTTGTTAACATGTTGCACTATTGGTCTCCGTCTCTGAAAACGTTTATCCAGGCGTTTCCATGTTTTGTTTGGAAAAAGATAACGTTGGTTTTGATCATTCAAGCTAGATACACACCAGAGAGATGAGAGGAGCAATAAATGATTTGTGTTTATTCTACTGACAACTAAAATGACATCTGATTTTCTGTATGCACATGCAGCCCTCCAGCTGTTGTGGAACTACACATACCAGCATGCCCTGACACCATTTTAGCATGCCATAATAGCAAAACTGTGGCAGGGCATGCTGGGATATGTAGTTCCACAGCAGCTGGAGTGCCACGTGCTGAATACCCAGCCATATATACGTGTTACACAATTATGTCATTGAGGTGATTTTTTTGAAATGCACTTTGTCGGGCCGGTTATGTGCGCAGTACGTTTGTGTCATGATATCGCCTCATCGGCACCGTCTCATGCAGCACTCTTGATGTCTGGAGCTTACCCGACTGGTTTGTACACAACCGTCTGCCCCGGGCATTGTGTATGCAATGTGCAATAATAGGAACGACCGGGTGAGAAGTGGCTTTTCACCCCAAGTACAGTCAGGTGCATAAATATTGGGACTTTGACAGAATTTTCATATTTCTACTTCAGGGTCCATAGGGGGTCCACAGGGTTGACCTTGGGGTATAGCTGGATCTGGATCCATGGGCACCACGCAGTTAAAGCTTTAGCTGCTCCCAGGATGCACTTGGGTCCGTCCTCCTCTATACCCCGCCCCCGGCCACAGCACCTCAGTTTGAGTTGGTGCCCGGCCGGAGTCGGGTCACCTGCGCAGGGGGGCTGCTCCAAAGCTTTCTATTTTTATTTAAAAAAAAAAAAAAAAGAGCCTGTTAGATTTTTATTTTAAAACAGAGGCTCTAGTGTGGCAGCGACGGGCTGTCTATGCAGACGCCCACGCTGCCGCTCTCCTTCCCCGCTGGTGCCGCGACGCCAGTACTGCACTGGGGATCGTGGCGGGAGGCCAGAGTCCGTACTAGCCGGACTCTGGGTCCCTCCCTGGACTGCTGCCGGAGTCGCCGGGGACAAGGTAAGCCGCGAGTCGCCGATTAGCGGCGGCTCGCAGGTTTTGCCTGCAAATGCAGTCCTTTGCCCCCGGTCCTAGGGGACAGACCGGGGGCCGCTAGCGGTGGCGGCGGGCTCCCCCTCTGAGGAGGAATAACCCGTGGGACCACTAGACCACCAGGGATATATGGCAAGCGGGATGCCGGCAAGCCCTGGGGTTAATATGCTAGCCAGGGGAGGAAGCCTTCCCTGTTTAGCGGCTCCTCCCCTCAGCTCAGCGCGCCTTTCAGCACGGAGTCTGGCGTCGCTGAGCTGCAGTTACTCGGGCCACTCCTCCTCTGAGGTCTCCAGCGGCCATTTTCTCACAGTGGCAGCGCAGATCTTCAGGGAGCACGCGGACCGGTCCCCCTGTGTACCTCTCCCCTGATTAAGGACAGCGTACGCAGCACTATAGCCCTCCCAGACACTGAATCTGGGAGGTTGATTGTAGTGTAAAGGTGCAGTGAGTATATCTTCCTGCATGGTATGTGACTTTTGCTAGTGCTGCCTGTCTGTGCTTATTTTCCGCTTACTGTCAGCTTATACCTATCCCTTTACTTCTCCTACAAGCCCTACAGGTGTGTGGGGGAGGGGCGTTTCTACTGACCTCACTTATATAGATCACGTATTTGTGAGGTCCGTCACATACAGTTGTGTGCTACACAGTGCCGTATTGTGGGCTGTTGTTTAGCACACCGGTGAGTGCGTTTTCTTCTGCCCTGTTGCCAGATATATTTTTTGACTATATAATATATTCTGTCATGTCAGACGAGGAGGTTGAGCGCTCAGTGGCTCCGGTGTTGGCCTCCTGCGGACACTGTTCTGCAGGAGTAGATAGGGAGGATTTGTCACAGGATGGCCTGTGTAGTCGATGCCAGGTGGCTCCTGGCCCATCCAGACCTTCTCTGGCGCAGGAACCACCGTGGGCGATGTTTTCTCAAGTGCTGGTGTCTATTGCGGACCGTCTGTCGGTCCCGACTGCTCTCCCTACTAGGGCGTTGCCCCAGCCGACATCCCCCATTCCCCGGGTGTCCCGCAGTTATTGCGGAGTCCTCCTGGGTCTCAGTCGGTGGGTCCCTATGCGGGGTTGCCTATGTATATACAGGCTTCCCCTGTGCCGCAGCAGCCTGTGGTACCTTTTCAGGCCCCTATGGTAACTCCTCCACCCTGGGTGGATGTGCTCTCCAACTCCGTGCAAAATTTGGCGGTCGCTTCCTCGGCTTTTCAGTCAATGTTGCAGACTGACATGCCTTCTAGGATTTCAAAACGCCCACTCATGACAAGGGCTGCTCAGGTATCGGACTCAGAGGGTTCCTCAGATGATGGGGAGGTCCCTGATGACACTGACTCGGACGCCTCGGTCCAGGAAATGGATACCAAGTCGTCCATTAATGTGCGAGCACTAGTTAGGGCGGTGCGAGCTATTCTTCTTATAGAGGATGATGCACCGGTTCCTAAGTCGAAGTTTCCTAGTTTCAAAAAAACTAAGGTGGCTTCTGCGGTGTTTCCCCTGTCGGATCAGTTGACGGATCATATGGCGGTAGCTTGGCAGGCGCCCATTAAGAGATTCCTTCCTCAGAAGCGGTTGGCTTCTAATTACCCCTTCCCTGAGGCACATTGTAAAAAATGGGAAACTCCACCGGCGGTGGATTCCCATGTCACCCGTTTAACTCGGGGCGCCACCTTACCATTACCGTCGATATCCTCGCTGAAGGATCCCACGGACAGGAAAGTTGAGACTTGCTTAAAGTCTATTTACTCCCTCTCCGGGGCGGTGGCCCGACCGTCCATGGCCATCTCCTGGGTGGCCAAGGCCATTGAGGGGTGGGCCAATGCATTGGAAGATACCTTCCCGGACGACGCTCCGGATGTCCAGCGGGCGTTGTTGGGACAAATGAGGGACGCTGCTTCTTACATTGGAGAAGCTTCTTTAGATGCTAGTCTGCTGACCTCGCGGGTATCGGCTGCAGCGGTGTCTGCCCGCCGATCCTTATGGTTGCGGTCCTGGAGAGTGGACTCTCATTCAAAGAAAGGTCTGGAGGCCTTACCTTTCAATGGGGAATTACTATTTGGTCCGGACTTGGACAAAATAGTGGACACCCTGGCTAAATCCAAGTCGGCCTTCCTCCCTTCGGCGGCACTGCCTGCTAAGGTTCGGAGTTCGGCTTTTCGTTCCTTTCGGGTTCAGGGTAAGGCGAAAGGTCAGTCCTTCCCGAGACAGTCTGCGAGTAAGACGGCCTCTAAACCCAAGAAGCAAGCCTGGAGTGCTCGGCGCCCTTCTTCCAAGCAGGAAGATAAACCTGCGGCCTGATGGGACGGGCCTCCCTCTGGGGGACCTCAGAGTGGGAGGCCGACTTCTTCTATTTGCCCAGTGCTGGCACAATACCACCACGGATGCCTGGGTTCGAGAAGTGGTCTCCCAGGGGTACGCGCTGTCTTTTCGGCACAGACCACCCCACCAGTTTTTCTGCACAAGTCCTTCTCAGGACAAGACCAAGGCGTTACAGGTTCAGGAGGCTATAGAGTCCTTGCTGAAAGCAGGGGTCATTGTTCCCGTTCCTCTATCACAACGAGGGACGGGGTATTATTCGTCTGTTTCTGGTGCAGAAACCCAATGGTTCTCATCGCCCTATCCTCAACTTGAAGTCTCTGAACAAATTCCTCAGAGTTCCCAAGTTCAGGATGGAAACGTTACGTTCCATCATTCTGGCGAGGGAACCGGGGGATTACATGGTGTCCCTGGACATCCAGGACGCCTACCTCCATGTACCGCTGCATCTTCACACCAGCGGTATCTGAGGTTCGCTATCCTTCAACACCACTATCAGTTCCGGGCGCTACCTTTTGGTCTCTCCACGGCACCGAGGGTGTTCACGAAGATTATGGCGGTCATGGCCGCACATCTTCGGAACCAGAATGTACGGCTGCTGCCGTACCTGGACGACCTCCTGTTGCTGGCGAGCTCCCCGGAGGTACTGCTTCAACATCTCCACCTGACGATCGCTTGCCTGCAAGCACACGGGTGGTTGATAAATTGGAAAAAGTCCTCCCTGATTCCATCACAGCGGATGGTTCATTTGGGAGCCCTGCTGGATTCGCGTCAGCAAAGGATCTTCCTGACTCCGGAGAAGGTCGCCTCCCTACAGCTGCGGATACGCAGTTGCCTGAGCCGTTGCCGCCTGTCGGTCCATTCGGCTATGAGAGTTCTGGGGTCCATGGTGTCGACATTCGACATGGTGGAATTTGCCCAGTTCCATTCCCGGCCCCTGCAGGGGCTGATTCTATCAGAATGGAACGGGTTACCTCACCGGATCCGCTCTCAGGTGCTGGTGTTGTCTCCGGACGTTCGGCTATCTTTGGCTTGGTGGCTTCAGACAGCTCATCTGGTCGAGGGGCGCCCATTTTGGATCCCGGACTGGGTCCTGCTCACGACGGATGCCAGTCTCCGGGGTTGGGGGGCAGTGACCGGCTCTTTGTCGCTTCAGGGTCGTTGGTCAGCGGAAGAAGCACTTCTCCCCATCAACATCCTGGAACTGCGGGCAGTATACAGGGCCCTGCAGTCGTCCGGCCCCGTTCTTCACGGAAGGGCGGTACAGGTGCAGTCCGACAACGCCACCACGGTGGCGTATATCAACCACCAAGGCGGAACTCGCAGTCAGGCAGCGATGTCGGAGGTGTCTCGTATCCTGACTTGGGCGGAGGGTCACATTCCAGCGATCTCGGCGGTCTTCATCCCCGGAGTCCTCAATTGGGAGGTGGACTTCCTCAGCCGTCACGACGTGCATCCCGGGGAATGGTCGCTTCACCCAGAGGTGTTTCAGCTACTCGTGGACAGGTGGGGACTGCCGGAGCTGGACTTGATGGCCTCCCGTCACCATCACAAGTTGCCCGTTTACGGGTCAAGGACAAGAGACGCAGGTGCAAGTCTGGTGGACGCGCTGTCGGTGAAATGGACGTTTCACCTGGCGTATCTGTTTCCTCCGATATCCCTGCTTCCTCGGGTTCTGCGGAAATTCAAGCAGGACGGCGGCATGCTCGTGCTGGTAGCTCCGGCGTGGCCCAGACGTCCTTGGTACTCCGATCTCAGGAGCCTCTCCATCGACGCTCCGTACCTTCTTCCTCAGCGTCGGGACCTGTTGTCTCAGGGGCCCTGCCTTTACCCGGATCTGGGTCGGCTGTCTTGGACGGCGTGGCTCTTGAGACAGCCGTCTTGAGGTCTCGGGGCTTCTCCAGTTCGGTTATTGGTACCATGCTCAGGGCACGCAAGCCTGCTTCAGCACGGATTTATCACAGAGTGTGGCACACTTACTTTCAGTGGTGTGAGTCCAGACATTATGATCCTCAGGTGTTCCGAGTTTCTAGGATCTTGGAATTTCTTCAGTCAGGATTGGATCTCGGCTTACGCCTTGCATCTCTGAAGGTTCATGTGTCCGCCTTGTCCGTGTGGTTTCAACGGCGGATTGCAATACTACCAGACGTTCACACCTTTTTCCAAGGTGTTCTCAGGATCCAGCCTCCCTTTGTGCCTCCTGTGGCTCCTTGGGACTTGGCGGTGGTGCTACGGGTCCTGCAGGGTCCTCCGTTTGAGCCTCTTGAGGCGGTGGAGCTCAAGTGGCTGACATTTAAGACTGATTTTCTCCTGGCAATTGCTTCGGCCAGGAGGGTGTCTGAATTGGGGGCGCTTTCCTGTCGCCCTCCTTTCCTGATTTTTCACCAGAACAGAGCGGTGCTCCGCACTCGTCCTGAGTTTTTGCCCAAAGTGGTCTCGAAGTTCCATATTAATCAGGAACTTGTTGTGCCAGCTTTTCAGTCCCCTGATCTTTCAGCTGGTGAGACTTCCTTAGATGTGGTCCGGGCGCTTAGAATTTATGTAGACCTGACGGCTTCGGTTAGGAAGTCTGATTCCTTGTTTATCCTCTTTGGTTTTCACAAGAGGGGTTGGCCTGCCAACAAACAAACGTTAGCCCGTTGGCTTCGTTACGTTATTTGTGAGGCTTATGCACAGGAGGGCTTACCTGTGCCAGCCTCTGTTAAGGCTCATTCCACTCGTTCTGTGGGTCCCTCTTGGGCTGCTAGACGTGGCGCTTCTGCTGTTCAGCTGTGTAAGGCGGCCACTTGGTCTTCAATTCAAACGGTTTTGAGGTTCTATGCGTTTGACACCTTTGCCTCTCAGGATGCATCCTTTGGGCGCCGGGTACTCCTTTCAGCACCGGAGCGTCCCCGCCCTTAGTTGTACTGCTTTGGGACATCCCCAAGGTCAACCCTGTGGACCCCCTATGGACCCTGAAGTAGAAAACAAGAGATATGGTAAGAACTTACCTTTGTTATCTCTGTTTCTACGAAGTCCATAGGGTCCACAGGGCGCCCGCCCTGACGCACCTGGCTTCAAATGGGCTGTGTGGCTGGTCACCGGTTTTCCGTCTCCCATTTCTGTGAGTATGGTTTCTTGTGTGTTCCAGTCTTCCTTCTCTCTGTTTAGTCTCCTCCTCCGGCCTTGGCTGCTTACCAACTGAGGTGCTGTGGCCGGGGGCGGGGTATAGAGGAGGACGGACCCAAGTGCATCCTGGGAGCAGCTAAAGCTTTAACTGCGTGGTGCCCATGGATCCAGATCCAGCTATACCCCAAGGTCAACCCTGTGGACCCTATGGACTTCGTAGAAACAGAGATAACAAAGGTAAGTTCTTACCATATCTCTTGTTTTTGGCCTCTATTCACCACCACAATGGCTTTGGAATTACAACGGTTTCTATATGTGCCTCCCACTTTTTAAGGGGCCAAAAGTAATGGGACTATCAACTCAAAAGCTATTTCATGGACAGGCGTGGGCTATTCCCTCGTTATTTCATTATCAATTAAGCTGGTAATAGGTCTGGAGTTGATTCTAGGTGTGACATTTGCATTTGGAATCAGTTGCTGTCGACTCTCAATATGAGATCCAAAGAGCTGTCACTATCAGTGAAGCAAGCCATCATTAGGCTGAAAAATCAAAACAAACCCATCAGAGATAGCAAAAACATTAGGTGTGGCCAAATCAACTGTTTGGAACATTCTTAAAAAGAAAGAACTTGACTGTATGTACTCTGCTTTAGTGTCTGATGTTCTATTGGTCTTTGAATGTTTAATTGAGCAGATTCGAAGTTTTTACTTGGTGTAAATTTGTGTTTGACACATTCTTTATCTCTACTATATAAAAGCGAAAATTTGTCCTGTCTTTCTATACAAATCCACAGTTTACAAGACACGATCGTGAAATTTTACATATGAGCGTATTAAAACACGGACGAGGCAACTAAAAAAAATTCAATAATTACTGTTAATTTTTAATTAATGAAAAACCACAATTTTTGCGTAGCGTTCGCCCTCTACAGGTCAGGTACGGAATTACAAAAGGATTTGGCTTATCTACTATTTTTTCTTTTGTATCTTCTCTACTATATCAAAGCGAAAATTTGTCCTTCTGTCTTTCTATACAAATCCACAGTTTATAAGCGAATATCGTGACATTTTACATACGAGCGTATTAAAACACGGCGGAGGCAACTAAAACCATTTTAAATCGAAAATTACTGTTCATTTTTAATTTAAAACCACAATTTTTGCTGGACACTCATTATGGGGCCTCACGGCATATGAGTAGGGCCTCGGAGCAAGCGTTTTGTGTTGTCATGTTTCGTCATGATGTTTATTATCGAAGAGAGCTTTAGCAGGCTTTCCCTGCATTCTCAGCTCTCTGACTATACCAAATTACGCAACAACATTGACTTCTTTTTTCCAACTGTGTCAAAATGATGACTTTGCAAAGACCCTGCTGTACTGTGAGCTGCCAAAATATTACACATGGAATGCTTCTCCCAAAGTTTTTCTGCGCAGAAAACAGGGAGTCGCTGTAGATGGTCATCCTGGTATCAGAGCAACAGAAGCTCTTGGCCGTGTTAACACTGTACATCCTACACATTTTGAATGCTTCTATCTCCGAAGTTTGCTTTACACCGTTACAGGTCCTACTTCCTTCCAAGACCTTAGGACTGTGGATGGGGAAGTTTGGCACACTTCTCGTGAGGCCTGCCTAAGGAGAGGATGATGTGTAAACAAACATTCTTAAATCCCGGGCAATGCCGGGTACTCCAGCTAGTGACTACTAAATGTGCTGTTGGTGTGAAAAATAACGCAAATGGACCTACATGGACGCACTTTCTGTGAGGCGCTGGTTTTGTAGTTGCCTGTGTAAGTACTGTATGATAGCTATTTTGGGAACGCTTTATGTACACAGTACGCTGTGCGGCAAGAAGGTTTCAGAACTTGCTCCAAGCGCTCTGTTAAAGTGCAAAAGTACAACGTATGTCTACACTTTTCAACAGCCATTTGCATGAGCCCTGAGCGTAATCGCTTTGGTCAGAGGTTTAAAGTAAAATGAAATAAACTTGCTGGCTGATCATGTGCAGTCAGGTATTATTGCAGCTTGCTCAGGCACTTTGTGCGTTGGGGGATGAGGAGAAAATCAATGATTGCTTTCAGTAACAATCCTTAGTTTGTAGAGGAAAGTGGGTGATGCACACTGTAGCGTTAACACTTCTGTATGTAATGTGTTCCAAGCTGTGCTGAGACAAGGCCACACATTTTGGGCTCAATCCTATTAGGTTAGAGTTTGTAAATGCGAGTTTTTCATGAAACTCGCATACATCGCACTAAATTGCGCACCAAAGACATGTGAGATCCAATCAGAAGTGTCAGTTTTGCGGGTAGTCTTGGCGACGGTGTCTCTTTTCTACAAAATGCAATCTGGGAGAATTGCATGAAAAAGTGGGTAAACCATCCCCACAAAAAGTGACAACTGAGATAAGCCCTATAGAAGGCTTAGGGACAACTGAGAGCAGGACCCTACAGAAGACTTAGGGACAACTGAGATAGCAGGGCCCTACAGAAGGCTTAGGGACAACTGAGATAGCAGGGCCCTACAGAAGGCTTAGGGACAACTGAGATAGCAGGGCCCTACAGAAGGCTTAGGGACCACTGAGATAGCAGGGCCCTACAGAAGGCTTAGGACCACTGAGATAGCAGGGCCCTACAGAAGGCTTAGGGACCACTGAGATAGCAGGACCCTACAGAAGGCTTAGGGACCACTGAGATAGCAGGGCCCTACAGAAGGCTTAGGGACCACTGAGATAGCAGGGCCCTACAGAAGGCTTAGGGACCACTGAGATAGCAGGGCCCTACAGAAGGCTTAGGGACAACTGAGATAGCAGGGCCCTACAGAAGGCTTAGGGACCACTGAGATAGCAGGGCCCTACAGAAGGCTTAGGGACCACTGAGATAGCAGGGTCCCTACAGAAGGCTTAGGGACCACTGAGATAGCAGTTATTTTATCAGTGCACACGTTCCCTGGTTGCTGAGATCATGATGGTTCTGGGCAATCCCGGGCAGAAGGGACTGGCACTCGCTGTCCGTCACTAAACCGGTAGAACCACGCCAGGTAGTGTTTCTCACTTGCCATGGAGTCTGAGATGATTAGTCCATCTTTACTGCAAATGATTAAATCCCGGCAAACGCACAGTACATCAGTGTTTTCTGTTTGCTACATGTGACTGAGCCTTATCTGGGTTTTTACCACAGATTTCTTGTGGCTGTTGATAAGCGATTATCTTGGCAGCCATTTAAGGACTCTGGTGTGAAGAATCTATCGTTCAACTTTAAGAAGAGCGTGCGTGCAAAGGCGTCCTTGGATAGAAATCCGTTTGCCCCATACTTGCTACTCTCTTTACTCAAGATCGTATTAATTCGCAGTATGTTTGGCATCTCTTGCCACTGGCGACTGCCAGTCTGTGTGTTACCTGCCTGCGGATGGCAACGTCCTGAAAACAACGGAATCGGTATGATTTACCGCTGGCCGCAATCCCTGTCAGCGGAAGACCGACAGTGACGATAACGACAGGTGAGTATTTTTTTACTATTTACTAACCTACCCTCCCTTAGGGGTGTGTCTAAACCTAACCCCCCCCCCCCACCCTTCCCCGCAGCATAACCCTAAGTCTGACAGGCGTCGGGATTTAGACCGTCGGTATCCCGACTGCAACCCAAAAAGAACTAGCTGCTGAGGAAATAGGTGAGGATTATTCAGCCACACGACCCTGCACCGAGTCTGCACATTGTGCAGAAATATACCATTCGGTAGTGACCAGGACAAGGCCAGAGGAAAACCTATAGTGGGGCAAAATTTGGGCTCAATGGTAATTATGGGGGAGATTTACCGAAGCTTGGAGAGAGAGATAATGTACCAACTAATCGGCTTTTAGCTGTCATGTTACAGGCTTTTATTGGAAAATGACAGGAGCCGGTTGGTTGGTACTTTATCTCTCTCCAAGCTTTGATACATTTCCCCCTGGTTTCCTTATAATTGAAGTCTCCATTTCTGTCCAATTTGCGATGTCACGGAGGGACGGATGGTTGTTCTCACAATTGTGTTCTTTGTGCGACGTCTCATGACCTAAAATTATCCCAAATCACATGTTGATGATTAACTTTTTTTTTTTTTCCTTTTAAAAAGTATAAAATGCGGCTATTTGGGGAGAAAAAAGCCTGTGGGAGCCTTATCCTAATGACATTTCAGTATGTTAGTGGCATGTGATCAGTTTCTTGCTAAGGGGTACAGACGAGCAATGTCATTGTATGTCAGCATCGTTGTTATACAGTGTTTTCAGTTTTATTAACGGTTTTCTAGCAGCGTCTACTGAAAGGGATTCATACAGACCCTGGTTTTTAAATTACAAGTTTATTCTCTTTTATGTAAGTGTCTCGGTACTGATGGAAAGAGAAATATTGCAAACGCATCTACTAATGAATATACAAAGTACAAACAGTCCAGTATTAGAAGAGAAACTAAACATTGAATGAAGATAAAAATGACAACCTCCGGAGTGACTACAAACCAGTATCGCTTCATGGATTTGATCCAGTTCGGTCACCCCGCCAGTAAATGTGGCTGCATGCGAAAAATCGGTGAGCACGGGCGAGATGAGGTGCCGTTCGCAGTGTTTCCACGGCATTGCCACGGCATCTTGCCCCCGTTATGGCTAATTACATTGACCCCAATGTCCCAGTGCTCAGGGGTGGGCAGCAAGAAAATACAATTGACAATGACCCTGAATGGGAGGGCACATGGCTAATGCTGGGAAACAACCAGAGGGAGGAGGGCCCTGCTCGTGAGAGGTTACAGACTTGGGGAGATGGGGGTATAAACGGGGAGATGATCTGGCAAGAACGAGGGAGGTAGGGGCAGAGCTATCGGAGCCTTAATGGTAAGAAGAGCCG